>CM035843.1:250450114-251840773 GCA_020510985.1 Pholidichthys leucotaenia
AACAGTGGCTTCCATGGATAGTTTGGTTCATTTGGAGCTGTCTGAACGCACGTTGGCACTCTGGTGCACACCAAACAAGTGAAGTCTGGTCCCCCTGAAAACGGGGGTCTTGGTTCTCTTGTAAACGATGTCCGGTGTGCTCTGCTTGCAGTGTGAATCCAAACGGAGTATCCAGTGGACCAAAGGGCGGAAGTGCCCCTTGTCTGAGAAGAGGAAGTGGCATTTACCATAGTACATTTTGGGTAGAAAATAACAAAGACAACCGTACAAATCCAAGAAATCCTTTTATCGGTGAAAGCCGAGGAGAAAAGTTCAAAAAATGTCTCGTTTGTAGCGGACAAACAACCTGGCTGAAGGGAACAGATTTCCGTTTTCAGTCCTGGCCAGTTGATGAGCCTGATTTTTCTTCTTTGCCAAGATTTTTTCTTCCTGGTCAGTGGTGGTTTCGGCTACAGCGCTCCAAGTGAGCAGTTGTTGTAACTGTGTGACGTTGTCCAGCCAGTTTGGTCCGCTGCAGTGTGAATGCAAACCAAACCAAATGAAGGTGTGAAAATTCTCGGCATTCTCCACCCAGTCGACCCAAGACTCCTGGATTATCCAGGTCTGAATGCAGCTTAACAATTGTTCTACTGAAAGGCAGTGGCAAATGGGACCTTTTTTTTTTTGACTTGGAATTAAAGCAGCTGAGAGTTTCAGCAACCCTGATGCTTTCTGGGAGTTTGTTCCACATGCGAGGTGCATAAAAACTGAACGCTGCCTCCCCATGTTTGGTTCTAACTCTGGGCACAGATAGTAGGCCTGACCCTGACTACCTGAGGGCTCTGGGTGGTTCATAATGGACCAGAAGATCTGAAATGTATTTTGGCCCTAAACCATTCAGAGCTTTTTAAACTAACAACAGTATTTTGAAATTAAAAAAAAAAAAAAAATCTATCCAGCTGTCTATAAAATTTGATGCCTATGGTATCACACTGAGCCATTCAACATACGCAGCGGAGTGAAACAGGGCTGTGTACTTGCGCCAGCCCTCTTTGGGATTTTCTTTGCTATGCTCCTGAGGCATGCCTTCAGCACAGCAACAGAGGGAATCTACCTGCACACAAGATCTGACGGCAGGCTTTTCAACCTCGCTCGCCTGAAAGCCAGAACCAAAGTACGCGAGGCTCTAATCAGAGACATGCTGTTCGCAGACGACGCTGCAGTCGCAACCCACACACAGCAGGAGCTTCAGACCCTGATGGACCGCTTCTCCCAGGCATGCAAGGACTTCGGGCTTATCATCAGCCTGAAGAAGACTAACGTCTTGGCGCAAGGCACAGAAGCACCACCAACCATCACCATCGACAACTACGAGCTGGAGGTCGTGAATCAGTTCACGTACCTGGGGTCCACGATCAGCAACAACCTCTCCCTTGATACAGAGATCAACAAGAGGATTGGAAAATCAGCCTTCACACTCGCTCGCCTCACCACACGAGTGTGGAAGAATCCCAAACTCTCTGTCAAGACGAAGATGGCAGTGTACAACGCCTGCGTCATCAGCACACTGCTCTATGGGAGTGAGACGTGGACAACATACGCCCGGCAGGAAAAGAGACTGAACTCCTTCCACTTGCGCTGCATTCGCCACATCCTGGACATATCCTGGAAGGACAAAGTGCCCAACACAGAAGTTCTGTCCCGCGCCGGCCTTCCCTCCATGTTCACTCTACTCAGGCAGCGCAGCCTCCGCTGGCTAGGCCACGTTCACCGTATGGAGGATGGCAGAATCCCCAAAGACGTCCTGTACGGAGAACTGGCAACTGGCAGGAGAAACGTTGGCCGCCCACAGCTGCGCTTTAGAGACGTCTGCAAGAGAGACATGAAGGCCCTGGAGATAAACACAGAGTGCTGGGAGGACCTTGCAATGGACCGCTCCAAATGGAGAGGCACCCTGACCAGACAGCTCAAGGCGGGTGAAGAAAGACTGACTGCTGCAGCAGATGAAAAAAGGACCCGCAGGAAGAACCACCACAGACCCAGCAGCACGGAGACCACCCACAAGTGCGACCTGTTTGACAGGGACTGCCATTCGCGCATTGGCCTGTTCAGCCACAGACGGTGCTGTTCCAGCAGAGTAGACATTTAGGATTCTCTTCCATGGTCATCATAGACCGACGGAGGCCGACGGGTATCACACTGCTGGGGAATAATCACTGAAATATATTACACTTCAGAATAAATAGTCCCATATACTGTATATTATATACTGTATATTATATTATATTATATACTGTGTATTAGTTTTAAATGAGAATCTGAGATTTAAATCACATTTAAAATCACTGAATTGAGAAAAATGGCTCTATTCCCTGAAACTGTGAGATGAGATTACTGCCAAATTAGTTTTCACATACTCTAGATCAGGATTTTCAATTTTTACCTGTTTATTTTTTCCAGAATACACTGTAATACAAAATTATGTTATGATATACTACAGTTCTGACTGTTATGTCACCAAACTGCTATGGCTGGATTATACAGGCTTAACAATTTAGTCTTAACATCCTAAATTGTACACATCTCCAACTGATTTTGAGAAATCATATTTGGATAAATATTATTTGCAAGAATCTGTTTATCTTCAGCCTGCATACTAAGCTGACACAATAAGAAATTGATTTGGCAATCACACTGCCTACCTCTAGCTCTGTCTACAGTTTAATTCCTCTATAAACTCCAAAAGCCAAGGATGGAAGGAAAAGGAAAAGCCACTGATTCGTCCAGCTGTATTTACTTACCCCCTCCCCCAGTCCTAGCCTCCCAACATTGCCATCCCTTTTTTTAAGCTTTCCATGTCCTTGCTGGGGCCAATCCGCAGCTCTCTCCGGGT
Source organism: Pholidichthys leucotaenia (assembly GCA_020510985.1). Taxonomy (NCBI): domain Eukaryota; kingdom Metazoa; phylum Chordata; class Actinopteri; order Cichliformes; family Pholidichthyidae; genus Pholidichthys; species Pholidichthys leucotaenia. The sequence goes on from CM035843.1 coordinate 250,452,987, forward strand.
GAGGAGAGCTGGTCTCTCACCATTCCCACAGCAAGACTTGCCAAAGCAAATTTGGCGAGAGGAAATGGAGACCCTGCTCCCTTCCCAAGCCTCCCCAATCTTTTCCCCGTCCTTCTTTTTCCTGTGCATGTGTGTTTCTGTTCAAAGTTGCTCTGCATGGCCTCCAGGCAGCAGCGGGGAAGGCTTGCGGTTCAAGATGAGCCATTTCGCTATCTTCCCTCTCATTACTCACCCCTTTGTTTTTTTTTTCCCCCCATACATATCTCCGCTGTCATGTGAAACATTTCCATGTTCTGATATAAAGTTTATATCATTCCTATGACATTAAGGGGAAAAAAGTTATGAGCGTTTGAACCAACAGGCTTTAAACACTAAACAAATACACTTCTGGTGGTCAAGTTACAGACAAACAAAGTGGAGCTTTTATCAGTGAAATCCTCTGTTTGTGTTTTGACCTTTGCCCAGACTTGATCCTGTGCTACAAACTGTTTATGCTTCTCTCGTCCCTGTGCCCACACCTCAGTGCTTCTCCATCCTTTGAGATACATTTCAGGATGCCGGCCTTACTCTTCTACTTTTTGGACTATGGGATTAATAGCACCTTCTGCCCTCTCACAGCCTAGCCTAATGAGGCATTTTCATAACGTACCCTTAAGACTTCTGTTCGATTTCCATCAGTCCATTTTCTATTTTCCAGGGAACTGTTGCAGAGCAGCAGTCTTAACAAATAATCCAGACTTTCCTCTCCTATCTATGGCCCGGCTCTTTTGATGTGCAGAAGTAGTGGTTGCCATCTCTCCATGAAGTGTTGCCTTATCGTCAAGGGAGTTCAGTGCTTTAGTGATACAAGGAGCTATGTTTTCTGGGGCCAACCCTGGTGGATGAACCACAGGGGTCCATTTCGATGACATCGGGCAGGTTCCCAAAAGGATACTTATTGCTTTGTACCAATTTTGATTCAAGCCATAAAACATTAGCCAAGTTCTATTACAAATCTTTCAAGAATCTTCCAGCTTGTCTACCAAATTAATCTGTATAACTTGGTCAATACGGTACACATACCATTCAAGGTGGCCCTTTGACTTTATCATTTATCATTGCATTTTGACTTGTGGTGTTTTAAAGACGTTTGTACGAGTTGCAAAAAGAATTTAACCTTTAACCAAGTTCATGGCAGCAGCTCTGGGAGGTTTCTGTTTTGTCTGCTGTCTGCTGGCCCCACTGGATTCTTCTTGGAAACTGGGGCCTCAGGAACAAATGCAGACCTGCTGTCATAAGATTTTTCTGAGAAAAGATTTCTGTATCGGTAGTGTTGAAATAAATAGAAATGTCAAATTCGTAGCATCCAAGAAAACATTGTGAGGTGGCAGAAGACAAATGGTGTTCAATGTAGATGGTGTTTCTGCCTGGGGTTTGTCTTTCAAGAGGCGGGGGACTGCAGGAGAAGCTGCTAATGAAATGATGGGTTGTGCGAGAGGAGGCGGTGCCGACAGGTACTGCTGAGGGCCTGCTCTCGATGTACAGCTAACTTATAGGTGGAACATCTGCCATTTGTCTGTTGACATGCCCATAGTCATGTTTTTTCAATGGCAGGTACCTTTACTCTCACCATTCCCCAATAAATTCAACAAGTAAACACTTGAGTTTTATAATTCCAAACTTGAATAAACTCTGTTACTTCTGTGCTTAGCCTTGGAGAAATTACTCCTCACCACATCAAAGAGAATATTAGATGAGGTCCTGTCAAGTGGAGTCAGCAAACCAGTTCATCTCGAAGTCAAAACTGCATCTCAGCAAGACTGAGAATTCTTTAAAAAAAGATTTTTTTTTTTTGCTTTGCACTGCACCAACAGTTGACTGTAGCTACAGAAAGTAAAGTCTTTTTGCTATTTACTTCATTGCAGACAGAGTCCTCATTGTTTTCTGTGACTTCCCAGCCACGGAGACGTTAGGATGAACTCATTTCCAAAATGGAGCTCTGTCTGCACGTAGCCCACAAACACACAGTCGAGGAATCTCATTTGAGCAAGCAGCCACGGTGTTCCCTGTGTTTCTGTCAAGTATGTTTGCCTGAGTGTTGAACTGCCTGCACACATTCTTCCGCACAAAGTTACAAGGAGAGGAGTAAGTGGCATCCTCGCAGAGGAATTAGCATAGACAGGTGGTGAGAATTCATGTCTCCAGACAAAACAGCTCACCTTCACAGCACACGCTCATCACTATTCAGCATGCACCAGACAGAGAAGCTGCTCAAACCTCAGGGGAAACCAAAGCGCTACTTGCAGCTTGTTTGTTTGCTCCAAGGCCAAGAGCTAATGAATTTATCCTGGAACCTGAGCATTCCAGGTCAGCCGCCGCCTTCTTTTTTTTTTTGCATAAACAGTGAAACGACATGTTGTCTGACACCTGTTTGTTTTCCAGCCTATGCAGTTTTTTGTGGCTGGTGCTGTGAGGGGTGAGCTCAGCTCTCACTTTGCCTTCAGGAAGAGCCCCTCCCTTTTCACTGCTATGGGCCCCAGCACAAGACAGGCAGGGGAGGCCAAAGTCAGGTCACAGGCAGGGTGCGGCTTCTGGGTGAAGTAAAAGCAAAGAAAACGGGTTGTTTTTCCCCTTTCATCTCAGCCTCATCCGGGGGGGGGGGGGGGGGGGGCGAGGGGGGGGGGGGGGGTTAGGTGACCTGTTAAGCAGTATCCTGTCTGACGCATATGTGGTCAAAGCAAACATTGCTTGTTTCCCTAAAGGAAGCCTTATTTCTGAGAACATCCACAAGTTGGATGTTCAAACTGCATAATGACCTAGAGTAATGGAGTGTGTGTAATATATATATATATATCTTGATATATATATATATATATATATATATATATATATATATATATATATATATTGTAGGAGCATGCTCAAATAACGAGGCTGAGTTTCAGTCATAAACCAGCTTTATTTGACAGAACACAAGCTCCTAGCATTCTCAAAGCAGGAAAGAGAAAGAATCATACTTCAACCCCCTTTTATACATTTCCAGCATCAGAATTCAAGTCACATGGTGTCTTCAGTCAACATACAGTTACAAAGCATCCCTTTGAAGCTTCACCATTGTCTCTCATTTCTTGATGAACCGGAATACCCTCCGGGGCGTCTTCTGTGGGACAAAGAGACAAATCTCACACTTCCTTGTTACCTCCTGTAGATTTGAGTCCTCAGTCCTTGCAGACGTGACACTCCACAATACACATTCAGTTCTGTCTCTGTGGCAGCGTGAGCCCACATTGTGTGTCGGCCACACTACCCCCCCCCCAAACGTCGAGTAAGGCAAAATCTGCATGGCATAACAAAAAGAGAACACAAAGCACTCCATACATCGCTAATCAATCCACCAACTGCCTAGGTTTTAATCTTCTGCCGAATCTGCTGCAACTTGGCTTGGCTGCCTCTGCAACATCTCTCTGCACCTGTGGATTAAAGCTGTTAGCACCTCTCTGTGAAGACTTTGGAGAATGTCTTCTCGGCGGCCTGCCCCGGCGGGGGGGCCTCGCGAGCTGCACCTCCTCCTCAGCCAGAACAAAAGCGGGTTTGAGCCTGTTAATGCAAATCAGCTCCCTTCTGCCCCCTAAATCTAGCAGAAAATGCTTCTGCCCGGTCTCCAGCACTCGAAACGGTCCGTCGTAAAACGGCCGCAAACTTGGACGCTGGGCGTCATGTTTAACAAAAACAAACTCTGCATTTTTTAAAGCCTTGGGCACAAAAACGTGTGGGAAACTGTGATGGACCGGGCCAGGAAGCGTGTTTGTTCCTGAGCCACTCTGCCACGGCTGAGCGGGGGGGCCATTAGGTGCGGGATTATCAGGAAGAAATTCCCCGGGCAAACGGAGCGGCTGAGCGAAAACTAATTCAGCCGGGGAAGCGTGCAAATCTTCCTTAGGTGCAGAACGCAACCCTAATAACACCCATGGAAGTTTGTCTACCCAATTTGTATCCGTTAGCGACGCTCTGAGGGCTGCTTTCAATGACCTGTGAAAGCGTTCGCATAAACCATTGGCCTGGGGGTTATACGCGGTGGTGCGATGAATCTTCACCCCCAAGCTGCGGGCCATCGATGACCATAGCTCGGAAATAAATTGGGGACCCCTGTCGGACGTTATGTCCGACGGTACACCAAAACGCGCAACCCATGCTGCTAAAAATGCTCGCGCAACTTCTTCCGCTGTGGTTGATGTCAGAGGAATCGCCTCTGGCCAGCGCGTGGTGCGGTCTACCATTGTCAAAAGATGTGTGTGCCCGTGTGATAACGGAAGCGGGCCGACCAGGTCAACATGCACGTGATCAAAACGCTTAGCGGGGATGTGGAAAGGTTCTAACGGGGCCTTAGTGTGTCTGTGTATTTTAGCTCGCTGACACGCTACGCAGGCTGCTGCCCATTCCTTGACCTGTTTGCGCAACCCGGGCCAAACAAATTTCTCCCCCACCAATTTGATCGATGCGCGCACCCCCGGGTGCGCGAGAGAATGGACCAAGTCAAAAACACGGCGACGCCACGCGGTTGGCACCACAGGGCGGGGCCGTCCCGTGGAGACATCGCAGATTAGCGGGGGCATACCGTTTTGTTGCACCCTGTGCTCCAGCCTTAACCCTGTTGGTCCAGACTGGAGCGCGCGCACGTCCGCGTCGTTAACCTGCTCCGCAGCCATGGCTGCATAATCTAACCCAACACAGACCGGGGCTGCGCGCGCTCCCGCGTCGCTGCCCGGGCCCGCGGCCATGGCTACAGAGTCTGCCCCTATAGGGCTTGGTGGTGCTATTGCACGCGAGAGGCAGTCTGCTACAACATTGTGTTTACCCGCGACATGCTGAATATCAGTAGTAAACTCCGATATTGCGGCTAGTTGCCTTTGTTGCCGGCCTGACCAGGGTTCTGAAATTTTGGCCATCGCAAACGTTAGCGGTTTATGATCCACAAAAGCGGTGAAACGTCGCCCCTCTAACCAGAACTGAAAATGACGGATGGCCAAGTGTAGGGCCAAAAGCTCCCTGTCAAATGCGCTGTATTTCCGTTCACTATCGCGCAAGGTCCTGCTGAAAAACGCGAGGGGTTGCCAGGTACCTGCCACAAACTGTTCAACTACCGCCCCCACCGCTACATCGGAAGCGTCAGTGGTGAGCGCCATGCGGGCCGTTGGAACTGGGTGCGCTAACAAAACTGCATTTGCCAGGGCTGATTTGACCTGGGCAAAAGCGCGCTCCCGCTCCGGAGACCATTCGACTTTATTTGCGGGCTTTTGTTTTTTTAACGCGGTGTACAATGGCTGCATGAGTCGTGCTGCGCTTGGGAGGAAACGGTTGTAAAAATTAACCATCCCTAGAAACTCCTGAAGCGCCTTAACCGTTTGAGGTTGCGGAAAATCTGTTATGGCACGCACTTTATTTGGAAGGGGAACTGCTCCCTCTGCCGAAACGCGATGTCCCAAAAAATCAATCTGCGCCACCCCAAACTGGCATTTCGCTGGGTTCACTATTAACCTGTGCTCTGCCAACCTCTGGAAAACTGCTGTGAGGTGTTTTTCATGTTCGCCTTCGGACGCGCTGGCTACCAAAATATCGTCTAAATAAACGAACACGAAAGGCAGGTCGCGTAAAACTGCATCCATCATGCGTTGGAAAGTCTGCGCGGCCCCCTTGAGGCCAAAAGGCATGCGCAAGAACTCAAAAAGGCCGAAAGGAGTTATGACCGCTGTTTTGGGTACATCGTGCACGCGCACTGGAACCTGGTGATAGCCGCGCACCAAGTCTATTTTAGAAAAAATGCGCGCCCCCGCCAAATGAACAGAAAAATCCTGAATGTGCGGAATCGGGTAGCGGTCATGAGCTGAAACGTTGTTCAACCTGCGGAAATCGCCGCAAGGCTGCCACGAGCCGTCAGCCTTTGGGACCATGTGTAACGGCGAAGCCCAAGCGCTCTTGGAGCGTCTAACGATGCCTAGTTTTTCCAGATTAGTGAACTCCTCGCGCGCGATGGCCAGTTTAGCTGGGTCCAAACGCCGAGCCTTTGCAAAAACGGGAGGGCCTGTGGTTGTTATGAAATGTTCTACCCCATGTTTGGCCACCGTTGCTGAAAAAGTGGGGACTGTGAGTGCTGGAAACTGAGCAAGCAGAGTGTGAAACTTAGAATCAGAATCAGAATCAGGTTTATTGCCATTGTTCATGTAGTACACAAACTAGGAATTTGTCTCGGTACAATGCTGCAACATTAAACATGATAAGATAAGAGAAATAAACTATACATGTAATAAAGTGTAGGATAAGATTAAGTGATACTGGTCAACAGTTAAAATATATATTAGCCAGCAGCAGATACTGTGGAGAACTATATAGTGCAGTCGGTAATGCAGGAAGAAAACAGTGATGATTGACATGAGTCTGGTTGAGCTGCTGTACATGGTGCACGAGAGTCACTTAGTGTTCAGCAGTCTAATGGCTGAGGGGAAGAAGCTGTTCATGTGACGGGAGGTTTTAGTCTGGATGGACCGAAGTCTTCTACCAGAGGGGAGGGGGGCAAACAGTACGTGACCAGGGTGTGAGGGATCGGCTATGATCCGGCCAGCACGCCTCCGGGTCCTGGAGATGTACAGATCCTGGAGAGAAGGGAGCTTGCAGCCGATCACCTTCTCAGCAGTGCGCACGACGCGCTGCAGCCTTAGTCTGTCCCTGGCAGTGGCTCCTGCGTACCACACGGTTATGGAGGTGGTGAGGATGGACTCGATGATGGCTGTGTAGAACTGCACTAACATCTTGGTGGGTAGCTTGAGCTTCCTCAGCTGCCGCAGGAAGAACATCCTCTGCTGGGCTTTTTTGATGAGTGAGCTGATGGTCAGCTCCCATTTGAGGTCCCTGGTGATGGTAGTGCCTAGGAAGCGGAAGGAATCAGCAGTGGTGATGGGAGAGCCTGAGAGGGTGAGGGGGGGCAGAGGAGTAGTGACTTTCCTGAAGTCTACAATCATCTCCACTGTCTTCAGAGCGTTCAGCTGCAGGTTGTTATTGCTGCACCAGGACGCCAGCTGGGCCACCTCTCTCCTGTAGGCGGACTCGTCGCCGTTGGAGATGAGCCCGATGAGGGTGGTGTCGTCCGCAAACTTGATCAACTTGACAGACTGGTGGCTGGAGGTGCAGGAGTTGGTGTAAAGGGAGAAGAGTAGGGGGGAAAGTACACAGCCCTGGGGTGATCCGGTGCTGATGCTAGTATAGTCTGAGACAGTCTTTCCCAGCCGCACATGCTGCCTCCGGTCCGTCAGGAAGTCGATGATCCACCTGCAGAGGGAGTCAGGCACGTTGAGCAGGGACAGCTTGTCCCGGAGCAGAGCGGGGCGGATGGTGTTGAATGCGGAGCTGAAGTCCACAAACAGGATCCTGGCGTAGGTTCCCGGGGAGTCCAGGTGCTGCAGGATGGAGTGGAGGGCCAGGTTGACTGCATCGTCTACAGACCTGTTGGCTCGGTAGGCAAACTGCAGCGGGTCCAGGAGAGGGGTGGTGATGGACTTGAGGTGGGACAGGACCAGGCGCTCAAAGGACTTCATGACTACAGAGGTGAGCGCTACAGGTCTGTAGTCATTAAGTCCAGTGATCCGTGGCTTCTTGGGGACAGGGATGATGGTGGAGGATTTGAGGCAGGACGGCACGTGGCATAACTTAAGGGAGGTGTTAAAAATGTCTGTGAATACAGGAGCCAGCTGTTTCGCACAGAGTCTCAGGGTGGAGGGAGACACGCCGTCTGGGCCGGGGGCCTTGCGCGGGTTCAGTCTGGAGAACTGTTTGAGCACATCCTGCTCACTGATGATAAGGGGAGGGGGGGAGGTGGGGGGGGGGTGCCTTAAATGAAGTAGGGAATGTGGAGGCTGTGGAGCTGGAGGGAGGGGGGGAGTTGGACACAGATGACGAGGTGTCAAAACGGGCATAGTGTTGGGACAGTCTCTGACAAAGGGCTTTGTCATCCTGACCTTTAGGAGCCTGAGGCCGATAGTTGGTGATCTGCCTCAGTCCTCTCCACACGGAAGCCGAATCATTAGCAGTGAACTGCTGCTGGAGTCTCTCTGAGTACACAGATTTAGCCCTCTTCAGCTCTCTGTTAAACCGGTATTTAACCTCCCTGTAGCAGTCCCTGTCTCCACTTTTCAGCGCTGCTTCCTTCTCCTTCCTGATCTGTCTGAGCTTAGCTGTGAACCAGGGTTTGTCATTAGAGTAACTCACCCTGGTGCGTGATGGAAGAATGTTCTCTTCACAAAAGTGGATATATGAGTTCACAGTGTCCGTGTACTCATCCAGATCATGCGTGGCTCCTTTAAGCATGCCCCAGTCAGATATTTCCATGCACGTTTCCAGCTTCTCCTCAGCATCACTGGTCCGTATCTTCGTAGTGCTCACAACAGGTTTAGTGAGCTTCAATCTCTGTCTGTATGTGGGAATGAGGTGAACCATCACGTGATCAGATAATCCCAGCGCAGCTCGAGGGACAGCGCGATATGCGTCTTTCACTGTGGTGTAACAGTGATCCAGTGTGTTTAATCCTCTGGTGGGGCATTTAATAAACTGTTTGTAGCGGGGGAGATCGTGGCTCAGATTGCACTGATTAAAGTCGCCAGCCACAATAATCAGCGAGTCTGGAAAACTCCGCTCTGTGTGTTGAATGTGATCCGCGAGCACGCGCTGAGCTTCGCGCGTGTCCACGTCGGGAGGGCGTACACAGCGATCATTATGAAAGAAGCAAACTCCCGCGGGGAATAGAAGGGCTTGCAATTGATAACAAGAAATTCCAAGGCAGGAGAACAGTGTTTGGAAATTACCGTTACATCAGAGCACCAGCTACAGTTGATGTAGAAGCAGACACCGCCTCCTGTGGTCTTGCCGGAAAGCTCTGTGTCACGATCAGCACGGAAGAGCTGGAAGCCGTCGAGGCGCAGCGCGCTGTCCGGTATATTTTCCCGGAGCCAGGTCTCAGTAAAGCAGAGGACAGCTGAGGAGGCGAGGTCCTTAAAACGCATCAGCAGTCTCAGTTCATCCACCTTGTTAGAGAGAGAGTTGGTATTGGACAGAAATATGCCAGGCAGCGCCGTTCGTGAGCCTCTCCTGCGAAGTCGTACGAGAGCGCCCGCTCGTCTTCCTCTCTTCCGCCGTCTCACTTTCCGAGCCAAACAATAAACCAGATCGGCGGCAGGGGCTAGAAAAACTGGGAGGAGGTCCGTGGGGGTCAAAGTCCTGATATTTAAAAGTTCTTCACGGGTATAAGTGCAAGCAGACACACAATTGACAAACAAAAACAAACAAAGAGCGCAGCGAAGCACCATGTCGACCGCTGTGGGCGCCATCTTGGATCGAAAGATGGCGATCGAAAGATCGAAACTTACCACCCGCGGCTGAGACGCTGGCATGTGCAGTTGGCGGGGCCACCTGAGCTGTGCAGGGAATAGAATGAAAAGACAGTGCATTAATCAGATGTCTATTAGCAAGATCAACCAATAAACCATGTGAGCACAAAAAATCAGCCCCTAACATGTTGAAACTGACTGCTGCTACAATAAATGTCCACTCAAATGAACGACCCTGTAAGGACAGAAGCATGGTCCTCTCACCAAACGTTTTAATTGTGGAGCCGTTCGCTGCTGACACTGACACCCAGGGGGCTTTAGAAGGCGACCGCCGTTCCGCGTAGGTGGGCGTGACGAAGCTCAGCTGCGAGCCCGTGTCCACGAGGAACTGTTTCCCCGAGCGTGCATCCGTCAGGTAAAGCAGCCTGTTCTCATTGCCGAGAGTCGCAGCTGCTACCGGCCCTCGGTCCTGGCGTTTAAAATTGCACGGTGGGACGCACCTGTGCGCTCTCTCTGCAAAACGGCGGTGGTAGAAGCACGAGCCGTTCTCCGCTCCGCGTCGTCTGGCTCCGGTCGCCGCCGTTGTTGGTGCGTCTGGTGCCGCTGGACCCAAGCTGTCTCCGGACGCCGTTCCCGAACTAGCCGCCGCGGCCGAAACCGCGTTCTGCTTGTGGGCGTCGACCAACTTCTGCGCCTCCTTGCTCAACCCATGGTAGTCTCGCTTGGCCAATCGGGGTGACTCTGCCAGGGCCACTCTCACTGCTGGTGGCAGGGTTCGAAGGAATAGGTGGGCAAAAATGAATTCGCCATCCTCGGAGGCTTTGAGCTGCAGCATCTTCACCATCAGGTCCGCAGGTCTATCGTTTTCTGCCTCCGTCAGCGCCAGGAGCCCCTCTGCTCTTTGTTGGACTGAGGGGGTGAAATGGCTGATCAGCGCGTCTTTCAATGCGCTGTACTTGTCGCTGTCTGGTGGATGATTAACCAAATCCTCCACTCTCTGGACCGTGTCGCTGTCCAGTTTCGCTACCACGTGGTAGAATCTTGTGTCGTCGTTGGAGATTCTCCGGAGGTTGAACTGCGCCTCGATTGCGCTAAACCATGAGCGCGGGCTGTGCTGCCAGAAATCGGGCAGCCGGAGCGTGGAGGAGGCCATCAGGCTGGCTTCCACCGAGCCCGGTTCGGAAGAATTCTCATTGCTCATTCTCCGTCGTAGGTCACCAGTGTAGGAGCATGCTCAAATAACGAGGCTGAGTTTCAGTCATAAACCAGCTTTATTTGACAGAACACAAGCTCCTAGCATTCTCAAAGCAGGAAAGAGAAAGAATCATACTTCAACCCCCTTTTATACATTTCCAGCATCAGAATTCAAGTCACATGGTGTCTTCAGTCAACATACAGTTACAAAGCATCCCTTTGAAGCTTCACCATTGTCTCTCATTTCTTGATGAACCGGAATACCCTCCGGGGCTCTTCTGTGGGACAAAGAGACAAATCTCACACTTCCTTGTTACCTCCTGTAGATTTGAGTCCTCAGTCCTTGCAGACGTGACACTCCACAATACACATTCAGTTCTGTCTCTGTGGCAGCGTGAGCCCACAATGTGTGTCGGCCACAATATATATATATATATATATCTCCCAGATATATATATATATATATATCTCCCAGCTGGTCTGGGAACGCCTTGGTATCCCCTCTGAAGAGCTGGAGCAGGTGGCTGGGGAGAGGGAAGTCTGGGCTTCTCTGCTTGAACTGCTGCCTCCGCGACCCGGACCTCCGGAAAAGCGGTAGAAGATGGATGGATGGATGGATATATATATATATATATATATATATATATATATATATATATATATATACTTTGTGTGTGTGTGTGTGTGTAATGTGAGCCTTTTGGGTTGATGGGCTGATGTGGACAAATTAAACCAATCCCTTTCAATCCGCAGGTGGCAGCACCTGAGTCTGCAAAATGCTTCCAATCTATTTTAACTCTGTGCAATGCTGTGACGCCTTTCATGCTCTATTACACTTTCTTGAAGAGTTTACAGCAAACAGGACATCAAGCCGGTGGCTTGTCACCAGACTGCAAACCAAGTCTACCTACGGGTACAAATAAGTAACAAAAAAAAAAAAAAAAAAAATCTATACCTGACTCCTATCTTGTGATTTCCCTCACTCTCTCATCACACCTGGTTTCAAAATGGCCGACAGCAGAATATTTTCTATTGGTAATTTATAAACCAATGAAGGGTGTGATGACAGCTACATCTACGTCTTATTTACAGTGCATTAAACATGACATTAAAAGGTTCAAAATAGCTGGAAGGATGAAACCATTATTGGTTTTCCTTATATGAAGGCTGGTAATGTGGTAAAGACACCTTCAGATACAGCGTTAATTCTTGCTTCTAGAACGCTCTCTCTCATTGAATCTGCTGGCTTTCTGTGTAGCTGGAATCTTGCTTGTTTGCAGAGGACATCCTGTAATCTATGACACAGGAAACGTAGTCAGACAGACAGACGAAGAGTGTCAGGTAGGTGGACGGGTGGGTCGGTGGTTGGGCAAGGGTTTTGAGAAGATGAGCTAAAGAAGGGAGTGACAGAAAATAAAACGTGGTGGAAGTGGTGGGGGTTGGTGAAAATGACAGATTGTGTCAAGAAGAAGAATCTGCGTGACCTCGTGAAAGGACGTCTGCCATCGGAGCTTTGGTGCCCACAAACCAGGTTTTAACAGTGTTTTCCAGTCACACCTTTCATATCTTGAGTTTTACCCCAGCACCAGTCTTATTTCTTGACATCCAGCTTTCAGAAGGCGGTCATATTTGAAATTGGACTCTCATGGGCATTTTTCCCCACACAGCCCAACAAGAATTAGTGCTCAAAGCTTCCCAACAGCTGTTATTGGAAGGTGTAGAACATAGATGGACCTTTTCATTTCACTGTTGTCTCTTGAGTTTGACCAATACTTGTGTTTCTAGGAGCTGATATTTAGACAATCTATGAAATAATTTGCGTAAATTCCCACTGACTCGTATGTGGCTCACTGACCTTTTGACCTTCCCAGTTTGCATAAACACCTTCAATTTTTTACACTCTTAAAAGTAAAGCAAATTTGCAAACATCTATGTAAGTCTATCGAAGTCCTTAACTTTTGTTTTCTTTTATTATAGTGCTTCTTCAAAAGTCAGTCCATATGCTAGTTTCATAATGTCCAAACTTTGACTTAAAAGTACTACTTAACTGCAAAACTCACAAGTTTCATTTCCCTATTTTCTTTAGAATGCTGATATAAGATTTTGTCAAAACTAATCATGTGTGGGGATCTGTCTGTTTTTTAAATTTTCTTTGCAATGCAGAAGAAACCTGCATTATTGGCATTTCATTTCCGGCTCTTACAACACGTCCGGTTCTGTTTATCAAACTAAGTTTCCCCATGGCTAACGCTACAGGCCTGCAGACGCAGGAACTGAAAGTGAAGATTTTTCAAAAGGCACAGACAGTCTTGAGCTGAGAAGGCTGTTCTCACCCCACCCATCCTGTCTCTGCCACAAACGTACACTCGCACAGCCCCACTAACAGACATGCATGTACACACACCCACTGCACTAGCCAGACACGTGCTCACACATGAACCCCTCTGTGCCCCCCCCACCCCCCACCCCCCAATGGCAGCTGACATGGGCCGAGCAGTTCTCACTGCGTCCACATATGCCACTTCATGACTTTGTGAGTTTCTCGTGCGGGGCATATTCCTGACTGCCATGTGTGAAGTAAGAGGCTGTAAATGAGGTCTCGACAGATGCAGGCTTCAAAGGTTCACGTTGTGCCGCTGCTTGGATAATACCGTACCAAAACCCTGGCTGGCTCTTAGATCATGGAGCTCTGCAGGTCCTGTAATAAAATGATATCTGACTTTTAATAAAAGGCCAATGTCATCCCCCTTTATATCGGTGTAATACTAGTGCCTGGATATTATGAGGTGTCGTGTTCTCAGGGAGAGGTGTTGGAGCAGAGTACATAGACGGTACACTGTGGGCACGTCTAACACACCTCGGTTAATCACAAAGCCTTATCTTAGAAGTGTGACATCCTGTCTATGCTGGGTAATCCACACCGGATCATAAAGTGGGGTGGGGGGTGGGGGGTCGGCTGCAAAGTGTACGGATGTGTTCGCTTGCTTGCATATTTCAGTGCGTCTTTGAACTTGGTTTTCAGCAGGCCCGCTGTTAGTCAGAGGCTTATCTAGAGCTGTCAAGTTTCCAATAAAAGTGTCTCGCTCACCCCTTGGCCAGGGCCTTGGCGTGTGAGTGTGTGTTGTGTAGTTTTTTTTTTTCTCACCTTTCCATTTTACACACCCTCTGCTGCACACTCCCGTTTATTAATGTTCAACCCCAGGGACCCAAATAGAAAGATGTCACATGCTATAAAGGGATAATTTCAAGTGAATCAAATTATAGTGAAATTACACCACTGCTCTTTTTTTTTTTTTTTTTTTTCCCCCCACCAAGTCCCCTGAAACCATCCCACGAGCCCCAGAGAAGCGTCACTGACACTTCTTAAATAGGAATTCCCTCCTCGACTGTTTGCCTCATGTCTGACAGTCCCACTGTTCAGTAATCTAGACATGCAGATTTCTGCCTCCCACCACTGAGCCCCGGGAGCTCAGCTGCCAGCTTTACTGACCCCCTCCTCTACTCCTCCTCCTCCTCCTCACCCCCCCCCCCTCACACACACACACTTCTGACTCTCCCCTCCGTCCAAGATTACCGGGACCGGATCTCACCCTGATGGAGAGCTGTGGAGTTGGCAATTGATAATCCACGAGACAAGGACTGGCACGTGGCACAGAGACTTTGCCCGGAGTGTGTGTGTGTGAGCTCAGTCACTCTGTGGGTTGAACTGCAGGCACTAGCCGCTTGCCTCTAGCCCTGCCTAACTGCAGTGATATGTAGGACATATCTCTTTATCTCTAGATAACCCACAAACCTACCAACCACAGTCGGCAGGACTCCTCTGGGCTGTTACAGTGGCTGTCTGGTTATATGTGTGCACTAGATATATGCTAAATCCAATCTTTTCTTCTTTCCTTTTTTTAAGGAAAATTTCCTTACATTTAATGTACAGACTTTAAAACTGATTGGTTATTCAGTAATTGTTGGGTGGATGGATAGACTGCATTACTTTCTTTTACAGGTTGTGTTACAGGATTTTAACATTCATCCTTGTTTGTGTTATGAAGTATGTTTGAACTCATTCACCCACACCCATGGTCATAAAACATCTACGTTTCAGCTTAATGATTAAGGTTGGGTTATTGGTATACAATTGAATTGAATATCGGATCAATTCATTCCAATCAAGAATGAAACACCAGGCTTAGTATTTCCTTGATCACAAAGCTACTGCTGACCACTGTTGTCCATCTCCTCAGTCATCGTCCTTTAACAGAACTCTAGTATCAGTGACTATTATCATGCGGCACAGGTGGCAGAGCAGATTGCCCTGATTTCAGGGGTTGCCAGCTTGATTCTCGGCTGTTCCACATGTCAAATTATCCTTGGGTGAGACACTGAACTCAGAGTTGTTCCTGATTGCAGATGGAATCTTGCAAGGTTGCTGTTTCTCAGATGTGTTTGTGCACCAGACTACAGGGCTGATAAGCCACTAAAACCAGACTTGTGAGGTTTTACATTAGTTTTGGTCTGTGCATCTATAACTACTCTTATATCCCTCCCTCTGATAGAACCATGTACAGTAAACCAGTTTTTAGAACAAGAGCCTAAAGCCCGGGAGCGTTTTTCATTTTCACATTTGAAGGACTTCTTCAAAGGAACCCCGGTCATGCTCCTCTGAGAGCCGAGCCTTAAGAAACGGCTTCGTCTTGCGTCATGAAACCTCTAGAGGTGTACCACTAGAGCAGAAAATAAAGGGCACCCTTGCTTGGTGCTGCTGCGGAAAGTCGTTGAAAGTCGTGAAGTCTTACATCAGGGCCATGACAGATCGAGGACAGCTGTCACGTCGGCGGACCTCGGCGGTATTTGATCGTCTAGCCACGCTGCTTCACTGCGAGAGCGGCTCCGATTACACAGACATGTGGCATAGCGTGACACACTGCCAACGCATTTGAGAGGGGCCAAGAGAGAATCTAGCCCCATTACAAATGACCACCTGTTGACAGCACACAGGGGATGTGTGCTCGTGTGTGTGTGTGTGTGTATTGAGCAGTTTGTTGGCATAATTCTGCAGAATCCTGTGGGCAATCCTCAGAGAGAAAACAAAAGGGAGAAAGATAACGAATCTAGGAATAAAACTGTTCGGACTGTATTATTTATCACTTGCACTTTGCCTTCAACATATTCGGTAAAAACAAAACTCTTTATTTCTCCAGGTCATAAACAGTACCTCAGACTGACTTTCAGATTCATGACCAAATTGGAAAAAAAAAATAAGTAAATAAATAAATAATATAAACCACCATTTCACCTTTGGATGTGGGGGGGTGGGGTTATATACTGAACCAGTTTACCTGTGTTGGAAGTGGGAATTGCTAAGGCCTACCACTGGGATTTTTGGATCTGTTCTATTAAACGACGTTCATTCTTAAGGTGGCTGAATAGATTTGACCTGGTATGGCCCAAGCGGGACTAAAATAGAACTACGTACAGTGGAAATTTCACACCGGAGCGATGTGAGTAATTTATTTACAGGAAGAATTTGTGGGTGCATTTTCCACACAGCAGTGTGAAACGGCTTTAAAACCAAAATATTTCCTCACTAGTAGATCCTCTTTCAGGTAACTCTAATGATAGAGCGGCTACCATCTGCCAGCACCATGTTTTGTTTCTTTTTTTTTTGCTGTGTAATAGGGCTGGGCAATTTGATCTTAAATCAATGTCACTGTTAATTGGCCCTTTCATGTCGGGTTTTGTGTTTTTTTTCCCCCATTACCTTCCCTTCTTGTTGACAAAGCTCATAATTAAGCAATATTATACAAGAGTGTGGTATCGTATCACTGCGGTACAGTAGTAAATGAGCATAATATCATAGAGAATAGGCTTATTGTAATTTCACACACAGAACAAACATCGTCCATACCTCTTGAGGGTTTGTGGGTTACATCACGTGCACTTTGGCTAATTAGCTTGTTAGCTGTGTTGGGGAAGTCCTTTACACACCCATGATTGTGATATCGTCACATAGTGATCATGAGTCTCTTAAAGAGTTCCTAAATACAGCCTTAGCTTATCCATTCCATTCCCTCTGGACAACAGTTGACATGATGCGGGTAGCCGTCGGAGGCTAACAGCGGCTTAGGTTCTGCTCCTTTTTAGGGTTAGTATCCACGCACTTCACTCGCTTTTGCTTGAAATCTTCAGATGAAATAAAAAGTCAATCATCACATACTATGTTGATGGAGACCGCAGACATGAAAAGCTCTCGCATACTGGCACACAAAAGGGCAAGGGGAATAAGTGAAAAAACAGACATGAGCAAAATTATGTCGGTTCTACACCCTAAATGTCGGTTCCGGTTTTATTTTGGTTAATCGCCCAGCCCTGCTGTGTAGCATGTAACTTATGCTGGCAACATAATGACATGACGTCATTTTGCAACTAAACCAATATTCAGTTCAGTTTCAATTCAAGGAACTTTATTTGTCCCCGGGGGGGACAATTCAAGGCATGTGGAGTAGTTGTACACAGACATAGATCACAACCACTAAACTATGCTATATTAACAGACAGACAGACAGACACACATACACACACCGAGATTATTGTGAATGGTAGGATATGGCACACCAATTACCAAGACTTGTGCAGATTTTGGCATGTTTATTCCTCTTGAATTGAACCAAATCACTCCTAACATTACATCCTTGTACTACGGGTGGGGGGAAGAAATTAATACAGTGTAATATCGCGATACTTTGTGGTGGTGATACTGTATTGTTTCAGAGACACCAGTATCATGATACTTTAATAAAAATTGTTAATATATCTTTCAAATACAAACTCGCCTACCTGGGTACCAGAGTAATAAAAAACAGTTGACTTTTCAGTCCACTAGATGGTGCTAAATGCTCACTGTCTGATTAGGTCAGCACAGCAAAGGAGTAATTCCTGAGATCGAGCAGGGAGTTGAACAAGACAAAGATCGGGATGGGAAATTGTAAAATATGATATCACAATCCTCAGCATATCACACATTTGGGATAATATTGTATCATACGGACTCTACCTACTGCCTCAGCGAATTTCACCTTCCCTATCTTATATTTATGTCAACCATTTCTCAGGCTCTAAAATTAGATTTTTTTAAAAGTAAATCCTTTAAAGTACAAGTAAAAAGTTTTCTTTCAGCCATTTATCAGTGCTTAGCTGCTCTGTGTGGGTGTGTATGTGGCAGCTAGTGACAGCCACAGCGTGGAGAGGCTGAGGTCATGGCCACAAAGCCAGTCTAACAGAGGAAAGCGAAACAAACCCCCCACTTGTCTGTCTTGTATGGGCGTATCAGTGTGTGACGGACTGACACACACCGCCCCAGTCACCTCTTGCCTCCTCTCTCGGCTGCCCGTGACTAAACACACCTAACTGCGCTGGACGCTGTGTGTGACAAGTGCATGACATATTACTATAGACTGGATTCTGTGTGTGTGTGTGTGTGCGAACTTTCCCCAAATAGACTGACACACAAAGTCAACAGCACACCTAAATTTAAACACGCTTCAGCTATCAGACACTTCTGTTGGCACTCCCATATCGGGCACACGCGCACACACACACACACACACACGTGCACAAACACAGTCTGACACTGTTGGGTGCATTTTCAGTTCACCGACATTTCCGTGTCACGGCCCTTAGTCAGCTGCCAAGTGGGCAGTCTGTGATTCATTCACATCATGTGAGACAGATAATCACCTTCAGTCTTTATGTATTCAAACCCATTTGTGGTAATACAGTTTTTTTTCCAGTTTGCACAGTTATTCTGTAAACTACCGTGAACAAAAACAGTGATTCAAAACTCTGATGAAACACAGGCAAGTCTCATTAATAAAACAGGAGTTGTTCAGTTTTTTTAATCATTGTCTTTGTTTCCTTACAGGCATCTGATCCCATCCCTGTGAAAAAGTCCAAACATGAAGACGCCCCATCACAGTCCCTGCTGGCCGACAAAGAGAAGCAGCATGATTGGCTACAATCCCTGTCCGCCTCCAATAAGGTTGGTGTTGCTAAGCCAGGGATTCCTCTGGTAACATTTCTAGGTGGCGGCCCGCCTCGCCAGAAATTTTACTGCCATGCCAAGGAGATATGAATTTATTAAGAAAAATTTATGAAGCAACACGAACAATGCACGTGGCCATCATCCGCATGGAGTTTAGAAGCGCCCTGCCCACGTCAGCTTTCCAGTCAGCAGGCAGTGTCTCGCTAAGCGTGACTGTCCGACAGAAACATGAGTTTGTTAAAGTATGTTAAACGTGGAAAAAAAATCAGAAGAGGTATGTAAGCACTGGAGGCATTTATCATGGTTTTAACATGCTGGAAACGGGAGCAATAATGGAAGAGTCGCTTAGCTAAGAGACGTGGTTAGAATTCATATGCAACCAGCTTCATATGAAGGGAAAGGCAAGGGGGACTGATGAATTGCTGAGTATATATTTTACCAGCCACTACAATATTAAGTTATTCAATTGAATTCAATTCAACTTTATTTATATAGTGCCATTTCACAACAACAGTCATCTCATAGCACTTTCAACTGTAGGGGGAACTTCCACAATTGCAGAAAGACCCCAGCAATCAGGCGATCCCCTATGAGCAAGCGCTTGGCGACGGTGGAGAGGAAAAACTCCCTTTTAACAGGAAGAAACCTCCAGCAGAACCAGGCTCAGGGAGGGGCAGTCATCTGCTGCGACTGGCTGGGGGGTGAGGGAATAGAGAAGATGAAAAGAACAGACATGTAGAGAGCAAACGGCACGATGGGGACTCAGTCTATGGGAGAGAACAAACAGATGTTAGTGACCAGCAAAAAAAAAAATATTTAATTGAGAGTGAAGAAAAGAGTAAAGCCCAGTGCAATTATGTTCCCTATTATGTACCTGACAAGTTAAGATGACCGAAATTGGACTTCCGGTTATGGCTGCCACGTAGGACGGACGTGTCTCGCTCTGCTCTGCTCCTGGAAAAAAAAAAATCGGCAAATAACTCTCTCATTTGGGACAGAACGTATCCCAGCATTTGGGCGAAGATATGTCGGCGAAGCCTAAGGCTGGAAAACCAGGAAAAGGAAAAAGCGAGCCGCCGAAACAGTCCAAATTAACGGACTTTCAGGTCTGTGACGCAGTAAACAAAACTCCATATATGGCGGAGGAGGCTGGCAACGCTGCGATATCTGCGGGGAATGGCGCAGATGCGCTGATGGCTGCCATGAGTTCAATGAGAGCGGACTTTTCCTCTAGATTTGATGGGATTATGACAGCGTTGGAAGGAATAAGAAAGGAATTGGGTGACTGTGTAGAACGAACGGCGCAGATGGAGCTCCGTCTCGCTAGTGCTGAAGATGACGTCACCCGTCTTCAATTAAAGGTGCGCACTTTGGAAAAAAAAAATAAATCTCTGGAAGATAATATTTTGGATTTGGAATCTCGGTCGAGACAGAATAATTTGAGGCTGGTGGGTCTTCCAGAGGAATCAGAAGGTCGGGACGTATGTTCCTTTCTGGAAAAGTGGATTCCGGAGGTGCTGGGCAGCGAGGAGTTGCAATCAGCAGTGGTTCTGGAAAAAGCACATCGTATTGGCCCACGGAGAGATAAGGGACCGCCGAGGACCTTAATTATGAAGTTTCTTAGCAACAGAGACAGGATGAAGATCTTCAACGCTGCACGAGCTAAAAAAGGAGAGATTAAACACCAGGACCAGCAGGTGCGGTTCTACCCAGATTTGGCCACAGGAATCCAGCAATTGAGGAAGCAGTTTGATCCCGTACGTAAGGAGCTGCGCAACCTTGGGATTCGTCATGGTGTAATCTATCCTGCGAGACTGCTGACCACGTATGAGGGCAGAACCCACATCTTCAAGACCCCAGAGGAGGCGCAGGAGTTCATCAAGAAGATCAAAGAAGAAGAAGAGACTGGTGGGAGCTAAGCATGAACAAAATATAAGGTAGAATAATTAAGCATTTGCACAGGCATCTGACTGACTTGAAGTAAATAGTAAGTTTACAAAATATAGATTGTATTATATATTAAAAAAACAAAACAAACAAAAAAAAAAACTATGATGTACAAAGTTGTTAAAAATTTTGGAGTTAAGTTGGAAAACTACAGAGGAGAGTTAATGTTACGTCATTAAAAGCAGTAGAGTTAGGGTGATTGGGAGGATGAAGAAGGAGTGGCTTAGGCTGATCCTCGTGGGTGTGGAACGGTCGATGGCTATATCGGGAGACAGAATTTTTCTTTTGATTTTGGGGGGTTTGCCACAAGTGTGGGAAGGGGAAATTTGTTTGTGTGTAGTTTGTAGGATGAATGTTCAACCACTCATGTTTTTGCTTCTCTGTATGAGCATGTTTACACTGCAAGGTAATCCCAAACTCTCTATTGATCATGGACCAAAGTGTTAATCTTAATTTAACTTCATGGAATTGCAGAGGTCTACAAAATTTAAAAAAACTTAAACAAGTTATGAATAAAATAAAGGACATGGGTTCAAGAATTGTGTTTTTACAAGAAACTCATCTGATAGAGGAGGATGTTAAAAGAATTAGGAGTAGATGGCAGGGAAGTGTATTCACCTCTTCATTTTCATCCCGAGCCAGGGGAGTTATGACTCTCATACATAAATCAGTTCCTTTTCAAGTGAAAAATGTAATTGGAGACAAATTTGGAAGATATGTAATCATTCAAGGTTCTTTGCTATTAGAAAATATAAATCTTGTGAACTTATATGGTCCCAATATAGATGATCAGAAGTTCTTTGCTAATTTATTTCTCATCTTATCATCACTTACAGGGCAACATATAATAGCAGGGGATTTTAATTGTACATTGAATCCAGGTGTGGATAGATCAACAGGACTGGATTGTACGCACATTGGATGTAGGATGACTATTAATCATTTTATGAAAGAATTGAGATTGTTAGATATATGGAGAGAAATGAAACCACAAGTTAAAGCCTATTCTTGTTATTCCAGTACCTACAAGACATTCTCACGTATTGATTATTTTTTGATTTCCACAGAATTAAGGTCCAAGATTCAAAACTGCTTTTATGATAACATCGTGATCTCTGATCATGCACCCTGTTGTCTAATATATGTAGATAAAAAATTGACAAAGGAATCAGGTAGATGGCAATTTCAGCATAAATGGCTTCAGGATGAGGAATTTGTCAAGTATATAGAAAAACAGATAGACGAGTTCTTTGACATCAATACTACACAAACATCAGCATGTGTAAAGTGGAAGGCTTTCAAAGCTTTTATTAGGGGACATATTATTAGTTATACAGGATCAAAATCTAAGAAGACTCGAGAGGAGAGAGCTAAATTGGAACATAAAATAAAAAGTCTTCAGGAAAAAGTGTATGCAGGAAGTGACCCAAGGTTGGAGAATGAATTACTGATTTTGAGAGCTGAATACGACAAAAAATCAGCGAATAGAGCTGCCTCGAGTCTTCTAAGATTGAAACAATCTTTTTATGAACAAGGTGAAAAATCAGGAAAATTATTAGCATGGCAGATTAAACAATTGGAAATTAAAACACCAATTACCAGTATTATAAGTAATGGACAGGTAGTTATAGATCCTTTAGAAATTAATAGAGCCTTTAGAGATTACTATGAAAAATTATATGATACCAAAAATGAACCTGATTTAACAAAACTAAATGGGTTTTTGAACGAACTATCTATACCGTGTATACCAAATGAAAACAGGGAGATATTGGAGTCTAAAATTAGTCAAGAAGAAGTTGGGCTAGCCATTGATAATATGAAATCAGGAAAAAGTGCAGGACCAGATGGTCTTCCAGTTGACCTTTATAAAAAATTTAAGAATAAATTAATAAAACCTTTTTTGGAAATGGTTTTAGAAGCATTTCAAAATAATAATTTACCATCATACATAAATAATGCCTTAATTATACTGCTGCCAAAACCAGGTAAGCCCTCTAATAAATGTGAAAATATGAGACCAATAAGCCTATTAAACGCCGACCTTAAGATAATCTGTAAAATTTTAGCAAGACGAATACAAGAAATTTTACCAAATATTATTAATCGAGATCAGAATGGCTTTATAAAGGGTAGACAAGGCTTCCATAATGTAAGAAGACTATTTAATATTATTTATTTTAATAAAGAAGCACCGGATACAGCTCTCCTATCATTGGACGCCGAAAAGGCCTTTGATAGAGTTGAATGGCCCTTTCTTTTTGAAGTCCTACAAAGGTTTGGACTTGGAAATAATTTCATAAAATGGGTTCAAATAATATACAATAATGCTACAGCAGAAATCCTAACAAATAACAATATTTCAAAACCAATAAAAATCAATAGAGGATGTCGACAAGGCTGTCCACTTTCACCTTTACTGTTTACTATGGCAATTGAACCTTTAGCGATACGTTTACATTCACAAATATATGGAATTAAAGTTGGACCAACAGAACATAAAATCTCCCTGTACGCCGATGATATAATTTTGTTTATGTCGAATCTAAAAAAATCAATTCCAACCTTGTTGAATTTAATAAAGAATTTTGGGGAAATATCAGGATATAAAATAAATAAAACTAAATCTTCAATATTAATGCTAAATGAGACCCAGAGAAATTACCCAGCCCCTGAGGCAAATCAATTCAATGTTGTAAATCAGTTTAAATATTTAGGAATCCAAATTATGCCTAAGCTAGAATCAGTCGCCAGCGTCAACTATGAAGCCTTAATGTCAGATATCAATGAGTTAACTCAGAGATGGATGTCACTACCAATGTCGATGATCGGGAGAATCAATATACTTAAAAGTAATATTTTACCTAAAATACTTTATTTATTTCAATACATTCCCTTATCACCACCTTTAGATCTATTCTCAAGAATAAAAAAAAAGTTAGTGGAATTTATATGGAACAACAGGAGGGCTAGATTACGTCTGTCTTTATTATATTTACCATTTGATCGTGGAGGTCTGAAATGTCCAAATTTTATGTTGTATTATTGGTCGGCACAACTGAGGTCTATGACATATTATTTTTCATCAAATGATCTCCCTCACTGGACTGAAATGGAATCATACAATTTACCTTTACCTCTTCCCATATTCATATACTCAGATTCGGCAAAAAAATTACAAAAACAAGTTAAAAATCCATTTGTAAAGCATATGATCAAAATATGGTGTGAAGCTAAAAACTATTTAAAAGAACCACAGTTATTGTCACAATTTAGTCCAATATGGGGTAATCAATATTTTAAACCAGGGAGAGCGGACGCTGTATTTAAAGTATGGAATTTAAAAGGGATACAAAAGATTCAGGATTTATATTTGCCATGTGCAGACAACATAATGTCTTTTGAAGAGCTGAGGATCAAATTTAATCTCAATAGAACACATTTTTTTAAATATCTTCAACTTAGAAACTTTATTCGATCAAATCAAAATAAAGCTCTCACTCGACCTATTTATTCATCCTTGGAAAAAATGATGATGAAAGATAGTAAAAGAAAGGGTATTATTTCAGAGTTTTATAACTCATTGACACTATCTTCAAGTGAAAATTCACTGAAAAGATTAAACTACTGGAAAGAAGATCTGCAAATTGAAATTTCGGAGGAACAATGGGAATTGGCTTGTACAGAAGCTCAAACCAAATCAATAAATGCATGCCTTAAATTGATACATTTCAAATGGTTAATGCGGATGTATGTTACACCGGAGGAGTTAAATAGATATAACAAAAATATACCAGATACATGCACAAAATGCATGGAAAGTAAAGGAACCCTATTTCATTGTTTATGGGAATGTAGATTAATAAGAATGTTTTGGGAAGAGGTGAGGGTAACAATTGAAAAAATAATCTCAAAACAAATCATACTGAATCCTAAACTGTTTTTGTTGGGTCTGTACCCAGAAAAGCATAATTTTAATAAAAGTGAAAGAACATTCATAGACCTCAGTTTGCTTAATGCCAAAAAATGTATTGCACTATTATGGAAAAAGACTCATAGACCAGATGTGACTCAGTGGTTAAGACAGATGTTAACAAACCTTCCATTAGAAAGAATAACATATATACTGAAATCAAAGGAAATTGTGTTTGAGAATATATGGAGACCTTTTATTGATTATGTAAAAAATTTAAACATAACTCTTGAAGAAGAAGGTGAATGATGTGTGTGGACCTTGTAAATTCCAAACTGGTGAACATAATATGTATACTTATGTATTGGATTGTCTAGACTAAACAGAGGAGCATTGTTGAAGACTTGATTTTGTTGGTGGTTGTTGGTGTTTTTAGTGCATTTTTTTTTTTTTTTGTAGTACTTTAGCGTTAGTGTTTGATTGTTTGTATCATGTTTGTTAAAAAAAAAAAAGGTTCAATAAAGATATTGTGGAAAAAAAAAAGATGACCGAAATTCACAAAGTCAATGACTTTAATCCGTCAGCAGCCTTCAGACAAGCTAAACATGCCGAGGTTTGTCTTGCCATCTTGGTGGTGAGGAGATTTCTAAAAAAAAAAAAAAAAACTATAAATATAGTATTATATTATAATATAAATATTATAACAGAAATAATGGCATCCTTGGTCATTTAAGTTATTTTAATTCATTAAATACAATTTTATTAATATTTTTTCTTTGTAATCAGAGTTAAGTTATTGTTCTGTTCAGACTGCAAAGTTATGGTCAAAAATATAAATTGTTATAAGGAAAAAGTTAAAAAAAAATTACCACAGTCTGTTTCAAATTTATTTATAAAACAGTAATTTTATTTAAGAAAAAAACAGACAAAAATAAGCCATAAAATAATCCACAAATTTATAATAAAGTTTCAAATGTACAAGAAAAGTCAATTTTACAAAAGGAAATTACACATTTGAGGAAAATAGTTTCAAATTTAGATAAATTTACAGAGAAAAGTAGAAAACTATCAGAAAATTGTTATAAATTTTGGAGAAAAACCTCAAACCTTCAAGACTGAAGTTATTACTCAAGTTTTAAGTGGGTGCTCTTTGTATCCTTAACTAGAATTTTTTGGTTGTCTCCTTTAATTTACATGGCACTTGATATTTTCTAACCTGCTTGTATACCATCATAGACAGAAAGAGAACCTGAATTAGACAGAGCTCAGAGACGGCAAGATGAGACAGAAGAGAGGAGCCAAGGAGAGGAAAGTGTTCAGGCAGAGGGTCCAGGAGAGATGAGAGCAGAGGGAGGAGAGAAGGATGACACCAGTAAAAAGTCCAAATACAGGACGTCTGGGTGGGACCCCAACTGGCCCAATATTCCAACATTCAAGCCTTGGTTGTACAATACTTCAAACTATAAATTCCATACGCACGGCAGTGGCTCAGGAGGTAGAGCGGGTCGTCCAATAACTAGATGGTTGGCGGTTTGAATTCCACTCTCCCCAGATATCCTGCCGTTGTGTCCCTGGGCAAGACACTTTACCCACCTTGCCTCCAGTGCCCATAACACTGGGTATGAATGTGTATAAATGTTCAGTGGTGGCCGGAGAGGCCGTTGGCGCGGATGATTGGCAGCCACGTTTCCGTCAGCCTGCCCCAGGGCAGCTGTGGCTACAGTAGTAGCTTACCACTACCATTGTCTGTCTGGAGTGAATGAATAATGTATCTGTAAAAAACATCTTTGAATGTTTATGATAAAGTGCTATATAAATCTGATGCATTATTATTATTATATGCAAAGTTATTGTTCAAAATTAAAAAAAGAAATAGTCTGAAATTAACATATTCATACATATGTGTTTTCTGCCCCCCTCCCCACCCCCCGGAAAAATATGTTGCCACCACGCCAAAGTCTTTAAGCTAGAGGAAACACTGTAAGCTCAGGAAGGAAGGAGATGATGATGATGATGTAGAGTATATTGGATAAGATGTCATTAATGTTATATGGAAGTTTTGGGATTAGGGTACCTCTTAAATTTTGATTAGGCAAGCAGTGTACACAGTGCACACACTAACTGTAGACTGTTGGGGGCCCGCTAAGGAGCGACGTTTGAGAGAGAAGCAAAACACTTCAAAAAAAAAAAGCGAAACAATATAACCTCAGTATAATGATGGATGTCCCCAGTGAAGGGTGATGTTGCACAAAAAATTTTACCGTGGAGATTGGAATGTCTGCAACAATTAATCTTTACACTGACTCTCATTAGTTTTCAGTCACTATTGCTACTCTCCTTTCAGCATCTATAAAACTAAAGAAACATCTTTTTTACAGTTTATCTGGGGACAGGGCAAGTAGTACAGTAATGTGAAAAAGTCTTTGCCCCCTTCCTGACTTTTAAAAAAAATAATTTTGGCATATTTGTCACACTTAAATGTTTCAAAGCATCAAGCAAACTTTAATATTGGACAAAGCTTACCTGAGTAAATACAAAATGCAGTTTTTATCTCCTGCTGGTCGAAGCCCAAAGGGGGATTATGTTATGGGTCAGTCTGTTCGTCCATCCCCCTTTTGTGAAATCAACTTCTCCTACAGTTTTGTTCCAATTGTTTTGAAACTTGGTACCATGGTTTGATATACTCTGATGATGCGCATATTGCAATTTCACTCTCATCGGATGACCTTGAGGTCAGATTTTTCCTAAATCTTCTAAACACAATAACTACAAAATGATGTAGGCTTTTCAAATCAATACAGTAGTTGTATCTAATACACATCTTGGACGACTTACACCCTGACCTAACTATGGGTTTGGGGTTAAGGGGTCAAAGTTCAAAGTTAACCTTGCAGTTGCACTATGGTAAATGCTACATTTACTATTACTATAAAACGAGTAAAGCTAGGGCCACCAAACCTGGTACACAGGTTCACCTTGGGATCCTGACCTCTGACTAGGGGTTTGGGGTCAAAAGGTCAAAGGTCATGGTTAACATTCCCAATGCCTTATTACTGTACAACAAGTAAAGCTAGGGTCACCAAACCAGGTACACAGGTTCACTCTGAGACCATGACCTCTGACTGCAGGTTTGGGACCACCCTAATGACTTAATCTAAACGCTTAAAAAATAAATATATATTTTAAAAAAAACAGACTCAGATATGTTAAAAAATATTTTCATCTCAACTAATTGACATTTTTTAAAATATTAATCATTTACAAGTGATCAAAAGTACTGCTGTAGTACAGATTCATATCAGCTACGAGTTGGATGAAAACACTTATCATTTAGAATTATCCTGACCAAACTAAGTAGACAATAATGTATTTGTTTGAGCTTTTTTCATCCATTTAGATAAGCCACATGTCAGTATGTTCTCACTTGACTTTTTGTGGAAGGTTTTTATCTGCATTATCTCGAAAAAATGTCAAAGATATCCTGTCCTGACGTTGCTCTGTGGTTGCGTAATTCCTGAACATAATTTTTGTACTTTCACAGGGGCTAAACTGCATTCAGCCCAGGCAGAGGCCCTCAGCGTTCAGACCCTGGTCCCCCCACATCTCCACCGGTGATAAGGAGCCCTCCACTCACCCCCTGGCCCTGCTGAGAGACAGGTGAGTCCAACATTTTTATTTTTTTTTTTATTAGAAGGTGCTCTCACTGATGAAGGGATTTGAGAGGGAGTGATTTAAAACTGTGGAAACGAAGAGAAGCTTTTATAGCGAGAGATGACAGCCGCTTTGTTCGGCTCAAACTGATGAGCTCCCAGCATGCTCTTTCACTTGTCTGGGTGGGCTGGTGTCAGGGGGGTCAAGTCTGACTGTACCACAGCCTCCCACACGCCACCATTCACACACATTCGACACAAAAACATGCTCTCTTTCTGTGGGCACTCACTTGGCACAGCATGGCCACTGCAGCCTGCATCATATCACAGCTGATCTGGCCCAGTTTCTCCTGAGGTGGGAGGGAAGAGCTGCAGGCACGTGTGAATGTTTCTCTACCCTGTTTAAACGGGGCACTTGAATCTAGAACCAACCGTCTGGCCTTATTTATCTCTTGCTGATTAAGTAATATTGACCCAATTTGCAAACAAGCCCACATTAAACAGTCTGTGTTCCTTCCAGCTTCTACAACTATAAGAGCTTGGAGAAAGCTGTGGCCCCCAATGTCGCCCTCACTCCACTGCCCCTGGGGAAGGTGGGTCCCATGTCCCCGTCAGTACCCAGCACCTCGCACCCCAGTGGAGGGGAGCCTCCCAGTGAGGGAGCCAACCCCAACACCAGGCCTCGCAAGAGGAGAGCCACAGGAGAGCTCCCACCCCCGGCAACAGAAGTACCCAGCCCTCCGTCCTCTGCTGCCAGCAAGCCGCCACCACCGCCGCCTCAGGACGACAAAGACTCTGAGGTGGAGATCGAAGTGGAGAGCCGTGACGAATGTAAGCGAAGAACAGTATCCAGATGTGGATGACTGTCAAGGAGCCTAACTGCTCAGCTGATTTTAGCACTTCTTGGCCTTTTCAGCATTTCTACAGATCTCACCCTCCTCTGTGTCTCTGCTCTCTCCCCACAGTTGCTTCATCCATGTCCTCCCTGTCATCACCGTCTTTCATCTCGTCCAGCAGCTCGGCCAAGGACTTGAGCTCGCCCGGCACCCAGGGGCCCATGTGCACCGTCATGTCAGCTGAAGGCAGCACCTATCCAGCCATTCCCATCCCAGGTCCAGCTCCCCCTTCAGAGCTGGGGCTGGAGTCTGAGCTGGAGAGTCTGAGGCAGGCTTTGGACAACGGACTGGACTCCAAGGAGTCAAAGGAGAAGTTCCTGCATGAGATTGTGAAGATGAGGGTGAAGCAGGAAGAGAAGTTGGGATCGGCCCTGCAGGCAAAACGCAGCCTCCAACAGGTAAGTGTTGTAGGTTTCTTACGCTATTATTTGTCTTGTCTTCATTTTAACAAACTGCAAGTGACAATGATTCCTACAGAGTGTCATTTAGCCAAAGCTTAACTCCAGTGCTCACCTCTCCAGGATAAATTTAGCTAGCTGGGCATCAGCTTGAAATTCTTTTTGGCTCTTAAGACTTCTCCATCTTTCAAACGACTCTCCAATATTCACGTTTGTTTCACTATGCCCCCTGATCACAGAGCTGTTTTGTTGGATGACTGTTTTTGGTCAGGTAGAAGCGATCGCTGGTTTCATTCTATTACTGCAGAAGTTTGCCTGCCTCTTACTGTATCTGACATCGCAGGAGATGAAATGTGATGGGCTCTGGTTCTAGGAAGAAATCTAAAACAAACACAAACCTTTCTGGGAGGATTTGTGAGCTTTTCAAATGGTAATATCCAGACTGTAACATGGAGAAACCTTTTTTTTTTTTAATCTGTGGTGATAACTTTTTTAATGGTTTATTCCACAACACAGTCACTCAACTTGACAGGTCTAACGCTTGGTTTGATACCTAAATGAGCTGTAATTGAATCAGATTTTGGTGATCTAAAGAGTCTTGGCTTGTTTGTGACTTGGTCTAGTCTTGAATGTCAGACATGAAGGTGTTATAAGGGGTCATTGACCTAAAAATGTTGGTTTTGTAAGTTTTATCCTTCTGAAATGTGTCTGTTGGTTATGTGATTATTGAAAAAATATCAAAACACTTTGTTCTCTTAAAAAAATCACACACAGCCTTACAAGAAGTTTGTTTATCAAGCAGCAAAAGGTTTATATTATTCTTTAGATTTCAGTCACCCTAACAGGCATCACTGTTGCCACCTGGTTCACTAATCCACAGTTGATAACACATCTCAAGTCATTCCGGCTTATTTTGGCATATTTTTGCCGTGATGCTACATTGGTCTGCTAGCTGACTAGGCGGTTGCCATTTGTGTCGGCGGGCAGGAAGTGACAGACAGGTTGCCTGGCCTTAGCTTACCTTTTGATCAGGTGGATTTGATTGCTTTTTTCCATAAATTCTATTCATCCCCACTGGAATCCTTGTTCATGTACAAAACTTGACCATATACATTGTTCTTAGATGCTATTTTAGCCTATCTTATTGTACTATTATTTATAATGAGGACCAAAGGTGGCTAACTGAAGCTAGCATTTTAGCCACTCATTCACACATGTTTCTGTGCTTATTGTACTCCAGGGACGGGTCATATCCTGTCAACCACTGAAACCACACACACACACACACACACGATGCATTGTTTTATTCATTCTTTCAGAAAAATTTACGTTAGTTGACTCAGGCTAGATATGCGCTGGGAGCTAAGATTAGCAATAGTGATGTAAGAGGGAGGGAGGAGTTAAAGAGACATGCACTAAAACCAGACATTCTGGGAAAGGCTGCAAAAGATGATTCCCAAATTATGCTGCAATTACTAAACAAAATTTGACCAAAATGTGTCACAATCATTTCATTAAGACATGTGTGAGCTGGTAAAATGTGGAAAAAAAGTGCTGTCAATGACCCCTATCTAGGGTTGTATTTTAAGATTATTACCACATTGTTTTTCCATATATTTACATAATACACGCGTTCATTTCATTGTTGGCTGATAGAGTGGGATTTCCCGGGCCGAGCTGCCCACAAACAACACATATAAACCTTTTACATTCCTGAAATGAGACCAGACAGAGAGTGTTTAAAGTTGGCACTCTAAGGAAATTACTTGAGCCCAGGCATCGAAATGCAGAAGTAGATTAGAAAGTCTGTTCTCTCGCTGTCCACAAAGCTTGGAGTGAGTTGGCAAGTGATAACAATGGGAGCGGATGTTGCTGCAAAGGGAAAGGCCAGACTTCCATTTTTATTTTTGGTCTTGGACTGAGAACAAGAAAAAGCCGACGGAGGAGTCTGTGTGGGTGAGCGGCAAAAAGATGCATCCTGAGCAAAGAGGAACAATTCCAGGACGACAGCACTCCACTTTCACTTTCCGTCATGGCTTAGAGGGGCATCACAAACCCCACTGACATCCTCGCTAAGTGAGAAACAGTTTTACTTCAAAAAAGATACAGACAGCACAGCCGTATCGGTCTTCCTCTGTTAAGCTGGATGAACCTTGGTGGGATTGACGGAGCTCTTATGCAAAGCTTCAGCAGAGTCAAGGGTGTGATGGGGATTGATCCTTTTCACTCTCTTTGTAGGAGCCAACAAAGCTTGATGACAGACATGTTTGTCCGGGCTTCTAGGTTCCCATGAGAAGGCTCAGGGCGTGTTACCACAGCACACATGCATTCACGCTCTCTCAGTGATTTAGAGGAAGGAAACCTAACTTCTGTCGGCCCACACGCTGCCCTGACCAGGCTCAGAGTAAACACTGACACGGACACCGCAGCCTACTGTAACATGTCAGGAGTTAAACACAGTAACTTTCACCGCAGTTACATAAGCACCACAGGGCGCTGACACAAAAAAGTAGATGATTGGTTCCATAATTACGATCCTTGTAACTCTTCTTTGAAGGAACTGGAA
Source organism: Pholidichthys leucotaenia (assembly GCA_020510985.1). Classification (NCBI taxonomy): domain Eukaryota; kingdom Metazoa; phylum Chordata; class Actinopteri; order Cichliformes; family Pholidichthyidae; genus Pholidichthys; species Pholidichthys leucotaenia. The sequence continues at coordinate 250,484,936 of CM035843.1, forward strand.
TTCTTGCGGGTGGCCAAGAAGGAGAAGCTTCGAGAGGCGACTGAGGCGAAGCGCAACCTGAGGAAGGAAATCGAGCGTCTGCGAGCCGAGAGCGAGAAGAAGATGAAAGAAGCCAACGAGTCGCGGATCCGGCTGAAGCGGGAGCTGGAGCAGGCCCGGCAGCTGAGGGTCTGCGATAAAGGCTGTGAGGCCGGGCGCCTCCGTGCCAAGTACTCGGCACAGGTGAGGATGAGGACAAAATCTCACTGACTCATACATTAAAGCCAATCAACACCAACAGGGATTAAGTGTTCTAACATTACTGTAAAAAGCCTTCAAATGCAACTGCAGAGTTTTACTGACTCAAACGCTCTCAAGGTCGGCAGGGAAGGCGAGGAAAACACACATTTCCTCTTCCCCAGCCAAAAATAAATGGGTGTAGCCCCGAGACATATGATAAGTCCCCCGTCAAAGAGGAAACAGGAAGAGACGTTGACTTCCCCCAGGCACCATGGGAAATGCAGATTAGACAAAACAAGAGGGAGGTTGTGCTCTCCAGCTGCGTCTGTGGGCCTCCCTGCAGAGACGGGACTCGTCTTTGGGAAGGCTGTCGTCTACAAAAGTACAGCGATGCACCGTAGCCCTGTGAAATCACACTTCCACATAAACAGTCTCTAGAGCAAGACGTCTCATTGAGGCTAGTTTTGATTAAAAATGTTGTTAATGGATTATATTGACATAATCACACAGTAACTGCTGTTAGATTGGAAATATAAAGAACTGGCTCTGGAGTTGGATTAAAATACTTGACTATTTTCTTGCCAAAAGTGCTTTTCCAGTAATAATCACTGGTTTGTATTGATATAACTACTTTGTAGTCATATTGGCCTTGCTTAGCAGCCTGGTGCTCTTTGGGCCAGTGGCTCCCCGCAGCTTTCACTCAAATGAATGAATAAATAAATAAGAAAAATGCGCAAAAAAAGAATCTCAGATTTTTAAGCAAGTCTCAAGATTGTCAGAAAAAAGTTACACATTTATGAGCTGAAATTTTAAGAAGAAAACCAGAAAACAAGAAAAATATAGTGTATTTATATTGAAAAAAAGAGTTTCAAATTTGCAAAAATAACTAAATTTCCCCCCAAAAAATGTTGGAACTATGCAAGAAAAAACTCAAATCTGCAGTGAAAAAGGATGCAAATTAATGTCAAAAAGCCAAGTGTTTGCAAGAAAAAAAAAACATGCACATCTTTGAGATGAAAGCAGAACATTTACAAGAAAAGTTGCAAATTTATGGGAGAAATTTTGGATATATAAGAAGAAACAAAACACACCTATTACAAATGTTAACAGGCCACTTTACAATTATAACTCGATCTTTAACTTTAATCTCCATGTTTATTTTTTTATTTTGACATTATCATTTTTACCAGAAATTGCTCAAAATAGCTCTTCATGAAGATAAAGCATTTACAGCGGTGTGCAAACGTGTGGCCACTCTCACAGATATTATTTTCAGTAAGAGTATATGAAGAAAAATCACACTACCAGCACACTGGAGAGCAACATTGGTCATATTTTCACCTTAAAATAATGTTTCCAAAATAAGTTTGATGGTGCATCGACCTTTGACCGAGCGACTGTCCCACATTGCCTCCAACAGCATTCCTCCTGGTAGGAACACTGAAAGGATTACAACTATGGTGACTATGACCTCAGTCTCAACAGCCAATCACAAAGCAGAACTGTAGCCACAAACAACTAAGTACCCTGTGACTGGCTGCTGGGACTGGGGTCACAGTAACCAGAGTTGTATTCTTATTAATTGAACAAAAGTAAATAAAATAAGTACAGAGTTGTGGCATGTACAAAACTCTGGGCACCCTACATACTTAATAAAAGACTAATTTAAAAAAAAAAAATCACCAAAATATCCTATTTATCAAGGGGTGGCCAAATGTTTTGTGTTCTGGTTAATCTGATGCGATTGACTCATTTCTGCCTTTTGTTTTTCCCCAGATCGAGGACCTCCAGATGAAGCTGCAGCACGCCGAGGCCGACCGGGAGCAGCTCCGAGCAGACCTGCTCCAGGAGCGGGAGGCCAGGGAGCACCTGGAGAGGGTGGTGAAGGAGCTACAGCAGCAGCTGTGGCCCAAAACCAGCAGCAACAAAGATGCGGCACCCAAGGACATGCCGACTGACAACTAACTCCAGCAGCCAGCCTCATCGCCTACCCCCACCCCCGCCCACCACTACCACTACACCACAACGATCCCCTCTGTGCCCATTTCAGATTGTAACCAGTGGAGTCCTGTGCTGACCGCATCATACCACTTCCCCTCGTGCTTGTCCCTCCTCCCCAGAAAACAAGATAAACGACTCTCATGAAGAAACGAGGAGCTTTTGTCCACGCCCACACAAAAAAAAGTCTAGTGAGTGGTTCCACCTGAGAACTACAACAAGGAAAGCACTGACTCGCACCTTCTAAACAACTCACAGAACTGACAAGTGAACGTGGATCCGACAGAAGGAAAGGAAAAAAAGAATGCAGCTGTGCCTGGAAGAAAGGCTTTCTGACCGTGCTAGTGACTGCAGACGGTGATGATGATGATATTGTATTAAACATTCGCTGAAGTGTCACAAAGGTGCGTCCAGGAGGTTGGTGCTCACATGTAACCAGCATGTTTCTGGGAAATCCTCCGGGAAAAAAAGCCCAGCCGCAAGGAACACAGAGGGCTCTGAAGATGCTGTAAACTATTTAAGAGACAACACAGAGACATGTAAAGAAAACGAGAGAGCGCCTGTGTGTTTCTCTGTGCGGACGGACTTCGAGAATATCTGCAGTAAAGACGAACAAGAACAAAGCATGCAAACGGACTTCCCACAGCGCCTCTGTGGTTTTGCTAGTTTTCCAGGACACCAGTCCAGTTCACTGGGGTAGCTCATTTCAATTGGGAGACTTTTTTTTCTCACAGGAGAATTGGGAATTGGAAATTAGGAAACACACTGATGGAAAAACACCTTTAAAAAAAAAATAAAAATAAAAAATGAGCATTTGTTTTAGGTGTAACAGCATCCACAATATTTTCACCCCCAAGCTTTTATTTTGTAAAGATAAAGTACTCCAGATGTGAGTGTGGCCTTTTTTTTTTTTTTTTTTTTTTTCCCCATTTTCAGCAGCATGTTTTTTTCTCAAGCTAAAGCAGTCTACAGGATGCAGTGGACTAGCGGACACTCTTGTCAGTAACCACAAAATTGTTCATTTTACTTAACTTAAGGTATGTAAATATAAATTTTTTTGTTTTTGTTTTTTTTACTTTACAATAATAAACCGCACTTTGTCATTTTAAAAAAAGAGAATACTGTTTTACTGTATTGTACTCCCACTATTGTCTCCAATCTTTCTTTGAGAGCATCACAACTGCTACCATATAGCATTTTGTTGATTATATGCATCTCCAGTAAATACCATTGTTCTGTTTACTTAAGGCGAAGTATTGTAAATAGATGGAAGAGAAAAAAAACAAGTCGTTGCCCAGGGATGAAAGCTGATTGGTTATGCAGGTGCGAACAGAACAGGAAAAAAAAGGGTGGATGCTGTGTGAATCAGTGGGTACAATGCAATTAGAATGTACATTGTGTTAATGCTATTTTTTTTCCTTTTTTGGTTGTTGATGTTTGTTTTGAAACATGGAGATATTTTATTGCCTGTCTGTTATGTTTTTCTTTTTTCTTTCCTCAAAAGAAATCTCATATTTTCTTTATGCATGAAATTTGAGAACGTTTGCCACACATATAGTCAGTTATTGGGCATTGATATTGTACATGTAAAGGGTTTTATTGTGTTATGCAATATAAAGCAGTTTGTCTTATTTAGAAGCGTAATTAAAAAGCAAAAAAACAACAACAAAAATAACAAGCCGTATATTGTTCTTGCAGGAGAAAAAACAAGTTAAAAAAAAAAAAAAAATCAATGCAATGCTGGACAACCTCAAGTGCCTGGATGTGGGCGGAAGGTTTCCAGAGTAGGAAAACTGATGATGAAACTGCTGGAGGTGGGGGAGGGGGCTTCTCATCAACTTCCTGTTTGCAGGTTTTCAAATTAAAAGCCCCACCCGTTGCTTACGCAGCTCTTTTTATCAGTATTCCTAGAATCAAACCGTTTACAAGTTTCTTTATCGAACAAACGCTTTTTATTCCTCGTTAGAAACCTACAATGTGCATGCTTGATTTTTTTTAAATATTCCACCTGGGAAAAGCCACATGTTTTTGGTGACTTGTTACAATGGGTTGTACATAACAGAGGAACCTGTTTCATCCCAGTTTGCTGACTTTTGTCTAGCCCATTTCCTACCCCGGGCGCCGCTCGGAGAAAGCGACGCAGTTATCTGCGACTTTTGCAGAAATTTAAAAAAAAAAATTGGTACATTTTGTATTTGTTTTTACACTCAAAAAGAGCTGAAGGCCTGTGTGTGGTTTACGTGGTTTTTTCTACAAAAGAAGGGAGATGTTGATGACATTTGGCTCACGCTGTCCTACAGAAAAGAAAAAAAATCGGTTTACCTGCGTCTTGTTTTCTAAAGGAGCCATTTTGCTACATAATGGGCAGTAAAGCAGCAATAAACCCTTACTAGCCAGTGTGAAGATTCGAATAAGATTTTAAAAAAAACTGTAAATAGTTTTTTCTTTTACAATATTGTATATGTAAATGGTGTTTCTTTTTTCAGACATTTTCATAGATTAGCCAGTTTTGTTTTTGTTTTTTTTTTTTGGTTTGTTTTTTGAATTTGTGTTTTAACTGAACAGTTTCAAAAACAGATAATGCAGTGTGCAAGAGAATATTCCCTACATAAACATGTTAATCCCTGTCTCCTTTTTTATTTTTACTCTACAGTCTTTATATCAACATGCCATTTTTCACCAGTTCGTATGTATTTTTACCAGTATGTTCTGTAAAAGATGGCCGACCTGCAGTGCGGCACGTCACACTTTGGCGGTTGTTTCCTCCTCATCCTCGTGTATCTTTTAGCCCTGTGCTGCTGCTAATACTATATACAGTTCTAGAAGTATTTTTATGTAAGAGGTAAGCCCTCCCATTTATTAACGCCACATATACAGAATGGGGGGGGGAGAACAAAGACGAAAACAGCTTGGCTTATTCATCTATCTCCCTTGTTTCCTTCATCTCTTCACGGCTTTTATTCCTCCAGCGCACCACGCCGCTCCCCTCTCTTAACGACACGGACTATATTGTAAAGTAAAGGACTTTATGAGATTATGTTTGAAAATAGCTATGCTTATATACTACAGTGACTGAATGTACAGTGTATAGATGCATTACCAGAAATAAAGTTGTTTGTCCAAATTGAATGACCCAGTTTCATCTTTTTTTTTGCTGCCTGCTGTGGGAACAATGGAAATCCTAATTATCCCCGCACATGCCTATACTGAAGGACTTTATCCCACTAATGAACTAATTTTACTTCACAAACATATCCAACTAGACCACGGGTTGGCAATCTCTACTATGGATTTCATGGGGGGGGGGGGGTACTGCAAAGCACAACATTTAAATGTCCCATTCACTGGAAAAAAAAAAATGTTTTTATAGGTTTAACCTTCTGAAATGCATCTATAGGGCTGTCTACACATCTGGGTACTTGGTGGGCGGGGCTCCGGCTGGCGGCACTTTACCATTGAAGCAATACAGTATATCAATATTATGATGAGCTTTTGCCACAAGATTGAATCAGATATGGTCAAAAAGTTTAAATTTGTGATCTTGAAAAGTGTCCCTACCGTCTACCAGCCAGAATGTGGACGAACAATCCAGCAGAGTGGCCAGAAACGACATTTGTTGATATTTGTAACTACCGGATAGATGTGTCAGGCTTGCTGTGTGTTGGCGAAACATTCTAATAATAGAAAATAAATTGTACCTGCTGTGGAAATCCCCAAAAAGCCATCATGTTTAGGTTTGCTACATTTATCTACCAGAGCTCACAGCTGGGAAAATACTACTTTCCTCCACAAAGACGGGAGACTGCTCTTTGGTTAATCCCAACACTTTGTTTCAGCTCAGCAAAGCTCTGGTCTATCTGTCTGCACGTGAGTGGCAGTCTCATTTCTAAACTAGTTTAATTGCAGTGTTGATATTTTTACTCTCAGGCTGAATGACGGGCCAAATTGGAATGAATATTCCTACTGAGCCAACGCTTTTCTGTTCCATTCTAGCTATCAATTCCCTCGGATGCAAATTTGCGTGTTTTTCACATGCTCACATTAACTTTACACGTAGGCAAATGGCATTTCAGCCTAAATAAGAGTCTATAGTTTTGGTAACTAGATATACCTGTTATAAAGAGGTCAAAAGTGACATAGACGTGGGTCATATCATCCCTTGGCTTCCACATGCCATTATGAAAAGGCATTCTCCTTCGGCAGGCATTAGTCCACATCTTCTTTCAGTAATCTTTGCTGGCCAATGGGAATCTAAAAAAACTCTTATTTCTGCTTGCCATTATCAGATGGTGATAGCTACATGAGCCAACTGTGCACCATTTCAGTATATTCCTTGTTTAAATGTAGCTAACATTTCCACTGAAATAAATTGAGAATGGGGTTTGCTTGCACCTTGCTCTGCCGCTAAGGCCAAGTTTACATGATCGGTGACATAAGCATAGACATCCCTGTTAGTCACATGATTATTGAAAAACCTTCAAAATGCTCACTTCATATATATATATATATATATATGTGTATATATATATATATATATATATATATATATATACACTGTATATATATATATATATATATATATATATATACAGTATATAGCATACAAGTGATATTTTTCTTCTGTAAATTTCAGATTTTTTCCCCTGTAAATATTACTTTTTTCTTGTAAATTTGTCATCTTTTCCAATAAATTTCAGAACTTTGTTCTTCTAAATATTTGACATTTTTCCTGATAACTTTAGTGAAGAAATACACTCCTCGATGTCAATTTATGTTTTAATGACAAAGATGAAGGAGCCCTGCAGGGATACAAATATACAAATATAAAATGACCGCGGCAACTAAATGTGGAGATATGTAATAAAGAAACCAACATAACTGAATATAACTAACAGAATAAGTAATGAAGCAGAGAAACTTACAGTAACAAAGTCGGTAACTTGATGCAGAGGTTGTGTCATGAACAATGGGGAAGCATGAGACAGAACAACAAACAAAATGGATGACTATCCACTATCGTTCCATAATATATTCCTTTGTGGCCCCTAGTGGCCGGAGGTAAACTCTACATCCCCCCCAGTCCGGAAACCAACAAACTGGAAGAGGTAGACGGACTCAATCCTATACCCAATGGCCCGTCTCAGGTTCATAGCGCTTGGGCGGCCTCCTCGGGCGGCACAGCTGACGGGGTCGGGGCGATGCTGACGGTGGCAGTGACGCAGGAGATGGAACGGTCGGGGTTGACACCGTCGGGGCAGGCGCCACTTGGGTGTCGGTTGCAGGGGCAGCCTCATCGCAGGGTTCCGGCACAGATGTGTCCCGAGCCGAGTTAGGGTGCTCGTCCGCTGACAGCTGAGAGCCCGGGCGGATATGTGGATACTCTCCCGCCAGGGCATAGGGTGTCGGCAATGGGGCAGCCGGTTGCACATGGGAATGGGGGGTCGCTGGTGTGAAGGCACGAAGGAACCGCCGGTTGCGTAAAGTGAGACGTCCCGATCCGTCAACCTTGACGCGATACTGATCATGACCCAGAGACTCTACCACCACTCCTGATCTGTCCCACTTGTTAGGGCTCGGACCCAACTGATTCTGGAGGAACACCGACTCGCCAAGTGCCAGTGGTCGGAGTGGTCTGTGACCGTAGGGACTCAGTCGTACGGGACAGGCGGGTCCGGAGGGCATCCTCCTTTGCCATCCACGCCTGGCGCCAGAGTGGTCGGACATACTAAGGGTTAGAGAACTTCTCCAGCCGGTTGACAAAGGGGAAGGAATCGCGAAGGGGGCGACCAAAAATGATTTGCGCCGGGGAGAGGTGGCAGTCAGGGTCGGGCGTGTTGCGCAATTGCAATATAGCACGCAGAAAGCGGTCGTGATCGAGGCTGCCTGTCGGGCCAGTATTGGACATCAAAAGACGCTTAGCAGTCTTCACAGCAACCTCCGCTCTCCCATTCGACTGTGGAAAACCAACTGAAGAGACACGATGCCTGACATGCCATAAGCGCAGGAAGTTCTCTGTGTGGCCTGCCATAAACTCTGGACCACCGTCGCTGGAAAGTTCCTCAGGGACGCCAAAGGTAGCGAAGAAGGAGCGGAGGTGGCGAACTAAGCCTGCCGAGCCTCCCAGGTCTGTGCCACCTGAAGAGCTAAGAACTTCCACCCAGCCTGACAGTCGATCGCCAACAACCAAGTAGTGGCGGCCCCCATAGTCAAAAAAGTCAGCAAACACCGCCTCAAAAGGTGTAGATGGAGGTGGGGATGGCAGTGGGGGCGTAGCCGCCTGCGAAGGGGCATTCCGATTGCAGTCAGCACATCCATATCTGGTGGCCTGAATGTCTTTGGACATTCCAGGCCAATAGACTATAGCACGGGCACGGTTTTCCATAGCAGAAACGCCTTGGTGAGCCGCATGGAGGTGCCGAAGGATTCTGTCCCGGAGGGACGGAGGGACCACCACACGGTCACGATACAGCAGCACACCATCCTGAGCATAGATGGCCTCACACACTGGAGATAGGTCCGCCAGGGCAGGGTCATTTGCATCGACCACACCATCGTGTTCAATGAGGTGTAGTAGCCGGGCAAAGCATGTGTCCGCAGCCGTCTCTTGTGCTAGGAGATGCCAGGAGATTGCTCCAAGTTCTTGAGCGTCATCACGGATGGAAGCCATCAACGCTGATTCCACGGCATCGGGCACGCTCCATGACCCTAACGAGAGCACGTCCGCCGATCCCGAGGGCGAGGGATGCCTTGAGGTGGCATCAGCAGCATGGTTACTCTTGCCAGGCAGGTGCACTATGTCGAAGCGCCACGGAAGGGTACGTTGCTCGAGTCTGAAGAGACGAGAGTTTGTGATCTCATCCAGCGTACGGTCACCGAAAATCTTCACTAGCGGCTTGTGGTCGGTGACCACGACGAGGTTGTCACAGCCCTGTGTGAAGTACCTTGTCTGCTCAAGGCCCCAGGCCACCGCCAGGGCCTCACCCTCGATGGCAGCATAACGTTGTTCCACTGAGGACAGAAATCGGGAACCAGCCAGGGTAATCCTCCAACCCCCCAAGCAACAGTCCGGTGCGCCAGAGGTACAGTTACAATGTTGTTGTAGAAGGAAGTAACCGATACCTCACCTGGACCAGTCTGGGCGGAGACAGGTACGTTTCTCCATGTCGTAGATCTCCACGCCCTTGCAGATGGCACCAACAATGGCTTCTTTGGATTTCTAGAAAGCCTCCTCCAGTTCAGACGACCATGAAAACTTACAACGTGGGCTGAGGAACGGTTTGAATGGCGCCATCGTGTCACGTAGCTGAGCATAGTTGGTCACTTGGTTGACGAGACCAAACCAGCTCCTAATATCTGTCGTGGATTCCGGGGTGAGGAAGTCTCTGATAGCATCCAAATACTTCGGGAGCGGCTCGATAGTGGTGTCTGAGACCCTGAAACCTGCAAAGTCGACGGCCCTCTCCGCAAACTGGAACTTGTCTGCATTCAAAATGATGCCTGATCGGCCAACACGTGTGAGAAAGTCAATGGTCCTCCACCAGTGCTGCGCTAGGTCAGTGTCATAGTGGACAGTATCATCCACACAACGTTCTTTGCGCTCAAAGTCCGAGAGGACAGCATCGAAACGCCGGTTGTACCCATCCCCCGATGACAGGAAACCTTGTGGTGCCCTGGTGTACCGCCATCGTCCGAAGGGTGTGATAAAGGTGGTAAGGTGATGGTCAGATTCCCGTAGGGGTACACTGTGGTAGCCATTCCAGGCGTCGGTGACAGTCTTCCAGGTGTCTTTCGGGATACGTCGCGCGAGGTGGAATGGGGATTCAGTGGCAAAGGTCTCCCATTGACAAAACTTGTTAAGAGGCGAGAGGTCCACCGTTCTCCGCGGGGAGCCGTCATGTTTACGAGTGACTACCATACGATGGCACCAAGTCACCGGCTCACCATATGGGACACGCTCAATGACACCAAGGGCCTCATCCCGAAGGAGGTCATCATAGACCCTCTGCTGCCAGTGTATGGGGACGACGGCAGCTGTGTGGCACGCTCTCGGTGTGGCAGCCGGGTCCACATGTATTTCGATGGGTGGCCCTTCCATGCACGGCAACGCTTGATGAGGGCATGTATTGAATGTAGACGAAGCATATCTTTTGAGCAGCCATTCTTTCATCCGACCATTATTCTCTGGGGTGCAGGGGAACGGTAGCTCTGTAGGGTGTGGTGGGGGTACCGTACGCTGGGGACATGAACACTGAGCGCTCTGAGGACTAGCCGGACCCATACAGCCACTGATCGTGGACCGTGTAGCATTAGAGGACGAGGGCTGGTCACACGTGCTAGGGTTGTCAGAACTCCGTGTACCGTCGTGTTTCACCCCACGGCTACCTAACGGGAAGTCCAAAGGCAAGAGGCCAAGGTTGAGTAATGACTCATGGGAGAGGTACATGGCTTGGACAGAGCTACTCACATATATCATGGAGCGGCAGGACGATCCCACACCACAGCTGGGGGCTGTTGAGAGCCTTGCAAAAAATGCCCCTTCAATGGCGATAGGGGACCGGTTCGCAGCAGACAGGCTAAGATTGACAGGGTGCAAGACATTGCGTGGGAATCCACAAGCCAGGAACTCCTGCAGGGACCAGAGGTCGGACTGCGCGCCAGTGTCCGCGATGGCATATATCCTTGCCTCGTTAACTGAATCACGGGTGCTGGTGCTGCTGCCCTGTCCATCCGGCTCATCAACAGCGACAATGATCGACACACGGGGGTGGTCTCTCAGCCTGGCACGCCGCCACTCACCCCTCGAAAAAATGTGGTGCCCGAGTTTAACGGGTGAGGGTTCGGGGACACTGACACGGGTCTTCGGGATAGGGCGTCGGCCGGTATGGGCCCCAGCATGAACCGAAGAAATCTGGGAGATTGGCTCACACTCGACGGCGGCGTGCTGACTGTCTATAGCAGGTGTGTTACGATTCCTACGCCGGCGGGCCTTGTAGCAGTCAATACAAACTCGGTGGGGCTTAGTGTTCCATCCGCGGGATCCCTCAGTAAAGGCCTTGAAGGAGCATTTGCGGTCCAGGCACACGGCTTGCCTGGCCTTGTCAACTGGGGATGGGGCGGCACCCAATGGTGGACTTTTCCTCAGGCGCTGGAATGAAGACACAGCTGATAGGGTAGGTGATGGAAGAGCGTTGCGGGCCATTTCCTTGTTTTCGACAAGCGCAATCACATCATTAACTGGCTTGCACAGTACGTCTGGTGTCCCCAGTGTCTCGCGGCGTATGTCCGAGTCATATATACCATTAACCAAAACATCGCGGATGACGTGGTCGGTGTAGTTCACATTTTTGCCACACTCACATACCACGTTGTAGGCGCACATCTCTGCCTTGCCCCGCACCCTGGCAGAGAACGCGCGAAACGCTTCATCACGTTCCTGGTGTAACTGAAGCAGCTCAGTGCATAAGACAGAGGTGGCTACTGGAATGACAGCCAGGGAGCGCATGGCGGCGAAAAGATCTGGCAGGGGTCCGGAAGCTGCGTTGGGATTGGCTTTCAACAGGTTGTCCCCAAGCTCTGGACCGGCGCACTGGAACAGCTGGAAAGGAGCTTGTGCATCCTCTATGCTCGAACCGGTGCGGAAAACATCCCAACGACGAGTAAATATATTCCATTCCTCTGCCGATATGCCCACGTCAACTCTAGGGCGATCTAACTTCGGACCATGAAAAGATGGGGGTTGGACGGGCGCCTGGATAGAAGGGCTCTGATGATTAAATCCATGATTTGTCAGAAAAGCAATGGCGAGGGCTTCAGACACGTCGCCCGTCTTGAAATCACAACCAGGGACAGTGCATTCAACGACGACCATGGCTCCTTCATGAAGAAATACACTCCTCGATGTCAATTTATGTTTTAATGACAAAGATGAAGGAGCCCTGCAGGGATACAAATATACAAATATAAAATGACCGCGGCAACTAAATGTGGAGATATGTAATAAAGAAACCAACATAACTGAATATAACTAACAGAATAAGTAATGAAGCAGAGAAACTTACAGTAACAAAGTCGGTAACTTGATGCAGAGGTTGTGTCATGAACAATGGGGAAGCATGAGACAGAACAACAAACAAAATGGATGACTATCCCCTATCGTTCCATAATAGTTCTGGATTCGGGAGTCAGACTCGATCTCTGTTTTTAAGACTCGATCTCTGTTTTTAAGAATAGGGCTAAAACCTACCTTTTTGATATAGCCTACAATTAGGGAGGGATCATGTGTTTTCTGAACCCTCCCTTAGTTATGCTGCTAATAGGTTTAGTCAGCCGGGGGACCTCCAGTAATGCACTGGGCCTCACTCCTTTCCTCACTCTCTATGAAATATTTTTTTTTTTGCTGGTCATTAACATTTGTTTGTTCTCTCCCATAGATTGAGTCCCCATCGTGCTGTTTGCTCTCTACATGTCTGTTCTTTTCTTCTTCTCTATCCCCTCACCCCCCAGCCAGTCGCAGCAGATGACTGCCCCTCCCTGAGCCTGGTTCTGCTGGAGGTTTCTTCCTGTTAAAAGGGAGTTTTTCCTCTCCACCGTCGCCAAGTGCTTGCTCACAGGGGATCGCCTGATTGCTGGGGTCTTTCTGCAACTGTGGGGGTCCTCCCTACAGTTGATAGTGCTATGAGATGACTGTTGTTGTGAAATGGCGCTATATAAATAAAGTTGAATTGAATTGAAAGTTGAATTGAATATATTCCTTTGTGGCCCCTAGTGGCCGGAGGTAAACTCTACATTTAGGACTTTTTTTTCCATATAAGGGCTAGGCAAGTTTTTTTTTATAGCACATCTCATGTACAAGACAGTTCAAAATGCTTTACAGAAAACATTAAAGCATTACAGCAGGTTGCAAATGGAATACGTAAGAATTTAAAAGCAAACTAAAATATTAAAGAGACAGAAACAAGCTAAAATAGAATAAGATAAAGTGCAAGAAATAAGAGTTACAGTGCATTGTAGAAGATTAACAATTGTTCTACTGAAAGGCAGCGACAAATAGGATAAATAAATAATAGTAAATAAATAAATAAATAGTTTTAACCTCAATTTAAAACAGCTGAGAGTTTCAGCAGCTCTGATGCTTTCTGGGAGTTTGTTCCACATGTGAGGAGCATAAAAATTGAACGCTGCCTCCAAAGGTTTGGTTCTAACTCTGGGCACAGATAGTAGGCCTGACTCTGACGACCTGAGGGCTCTGAGTGATTCATAATGGACCAGCAGATCTGAAATGTATTTTGGTTCTAAGCAATTCAGAGCTTTATAAACTAACAGCAGTATTTTGAAATCTATTCTTTGACAGATAGGAAGCCAGTGTAAAGATCTGAGGACTGGAATTATATGCTCTAAGAATTAGGCTTAAATTTCAATTTTTTTTTCCCTGTAAATATTACTATTTTTTTCTCATAAGGGCAGCGTATTGTGTGCTTGGAACAAGAACGGATCGTCTCAACTTCCAACCCAAAATGTTCTATCTGCAGCAAATGTTCTGTCTTCAAACCCTGTGCCCTTGGTTTGTAATGTCTTTCACTTTACAGGCCCCAGCTGAAATAACACAGATGACATCATGACATCAACAGGGTGATTTTCTTAGATTACCCTCGGAACTAAAGTGAAACTTCCATTTTTCCTTCCCCTTCATGAGTCCTTATGGAAACAAACAGTAGACAATACAATCCTCCCTGATACATGCAGTGAAAAGGGAGGAAAAATCAAGAGCAGACAGCTGGGAATTTATTATTACAAACACTAAAACGTGTCATCTGGCATGTGTTTCCTTTTTGCTACGATTAGAGATTCAGGACGTGCTAGCAAGACTTTGCTGCAAGCCGAGCTGTTTCTGCAGCTCACGGTATTTATGGGCTGGAAAGACAAAGGAAACGAATCTCAGACAAGCCGGTTTCAGTCTTTAACGCTCCAATCCCTTAATTACAGCATTCAGAGAATTAAATTGGCAAATAAAAGCAGCTTCACATGCTCCAACCAAGTTAATTAAAAATATAATGTCATGATGGGGGGGGGGGGGTAGTGACATGCCTTCATTCAGGTAAAACAAAGTGGAGCTGTTCCAGTGCAAAGAGGCCACATATCATCACATTCCTCCTGCCCACCGCTCTCTCATCCGGTTTATGTACACAGATATGGTTTTAGGGCAGCTGCAGGAGAACCCTCCATAATTACGGTGAAAACCTTAAAAAGGAAAAGATGAGCTGCAAACACTTAACTAGAGAGGAATGTACCCTAGGTCTCCAGTTAACGCCCACACAGCCTGACAGCAGTGGATGTAAACATTCATTAGTGTGCAGACAGAGATTCACAAACACACTTGGAGCTACACACTCACATCCACAGTATATGTTCGGAGAAAGGAGGCTCCGTCTGTGGCGCAGCCGACCTTCAAACAGTGTTTTATATGGACTTCTGAACCAAAATACGAGTAAGGTACATTCAGAGGTGGTTAAAATCATTGATATCTTAGGATAAGTCAAGGGTCACCACTGTTGGGCACGTTACTAAAAAGTACTAATTACTTCTTTTCAAAAGTATCTAAGCTACTTTATCAATTACTGCAGGATTAAAGTAATTAGTTACATGGGAAAGTAACCTTAACATTACTTTTAAATGCATACTCACATGAAGCCCATTCACTCAAACATGGTGTGTGTTTGAGTTTTCTAGAACCTCCTAAAATGCTTACTTGGCCCATATAGTAAAAATACTAAAATCTCTCTTTGCTTAAAATAATTATAGTTTAACATTTCAGTAGAATGATCCGAAGCCTCTTTTGCTGTTCTGGGATATTTTTGTTTAGGTCGTCACTTACCAAAGATGATTCACCCCTGATTTCCACCAACTTCGGATGCAGTCTGTTACGTCTGTAATATGATTTGAGTCTTGCGGCCCTCCCCACCAGCTGCATTTGTGTTTTGAAGTGGCACAAATAAGAATTACATTGAATTTATCATAAATTCAATGTAAAAAGAAGAAAAGGCAGTGTTGACACTAAACTCTTTTTTTCGGTGTCATTGCCAGGCAACAAGAACCAATGGTATTTGTCTGTGTACACTTGTGTTTCTGCACGCAGTAAAAAACAAAAATTGGAACAAAGCCTGCTGTCTCTGACTGCCTTGTTTTATCTGTGACACCTTCAAATTAATCAAAATTCAAAATACAGAACTTTTACTTTGATGAATCCGTTTCTGTTTTTGATTTTTATGTTTTGAGAAGTCAGTGTTTATATTTAAGGTAACTTTCTTAATTATCTATTCTATTCTCAACCCTTAAAAATACAATCAAACCGAGCAATTCTTAATTGAGCTCCAGAGCTCCTGATCTTTATGGTGAACTGGAAGCTTTTATTCATTTTATATTGGAGTGTAGGCTTGCCTCTGCTCACTCTTACTGAAACTCTCCCTCTTTTCATACATTTGACCGAGCAGCCGTAATCAATGTTAAGCTATGTCAGGTGCGTGCGTGCATGGTTTAAGTGGGGTTTTAATGATGTCGCCCTGAGTAGCTGAGGATCAGTTTATTGTGGTGTAAAGACCTACTCTTGTTTTAAGCTGACGAAGCTGCTGAGGCAAACCAGTCACCACTGCCGACACCACCTTAGGGAGTGACCTGACAGCGTCAATTTTTTTTTAAATACATTGACTTGACCACATTAATTGAAAAAATTAACACATTAATATTCCTTGCATTACTACATACAATCCCAATTCCGGTGGAACTGGAACATTGTGTAAAATGTGAATAAAAACAAAACACAATGATTTAAAAATCCTTTTCAACCTATATTCAACTGAATACATTACAAAGACAAGATATTTAATGTTCAGACTGATAAACTTTATTGGGGTTTTTTTTGTAAATAATCCCTCATTTTAAATTTGATGTCTGCAACACATTCCAAAAAAGCTTTGACAGGGGCATGTTTACCACTGTGTAACATCACAGTGGAAAACAGTAAGTGTTTAGGAACTGAGGACACTAATCATTGAAGCTTTGCAAGGTGGAATTCTTTCCCATTCTTGCTTGATGTATGACTTCAGTTGCGTAACAGTCCGGTGTCTCTGTTGTCAGAATCAGAATCAGAATCAGATTTATTGCCATTGTTCATGTAGTACACAAACTAGGAATTTGTCTCGGTGCCATGCTGCAACATTAAAAACATGATGAGATAAAGAGATAAACTAAAAAACTAAAGGACTAAAAACGTGCAATAAGTGTAGAAAAATAAGTAATAATAATAATAATAGTAATAATGAGTAATATTAGTCAAGGCAGTTTTAAATAAATTAGCAAGTAGCAGATAATATGGGGTACCACAGTGCAGTTGATAATGCAACAGAAAAACAGTGATGAATGACATGAGTCTGGTTGAGCTGCTGTACATAGTGCACGAGAGTCAATAAGTCACTTAATGTTCAGCAGTCTGATGGCAGAGGGGAAAAAGCTATTCATGTGCCGGGAGGTTTTAGTTCGAATGGACCGAAGTCTTCTACCTGAGGGGAGGGGGGCAAACAGTACGTGACCAGGGTGTGAAGGATCGGCTATGATCCAGCCAGCACGCCTCCGGGTCCTGGAGATGTACAGGTCCTGGAGAGATGGGAGCTTGCAGCCGATCACCTTCTCAGCAGTGCGCACGACGCGCTGCAGCCTTAGTCTGTCCCTGGCAGTGGCTCCTGCATACCACACAGTTATGGAGGAGGTGAGGATGGACTCGATGATGGCCGTGTAGAACTGCACTAACATCTTGGTGGGTAGCTTGAGCTTCCTCAGCTGCCGCAGAAAGAACATCCTCTGCTGGGCCTTTTTGATGAGGGAGCTGATGGTTGGCTCCAATTTGAGGTCCCGGGTGATGGTGGTGCCCAAGAAGCGGAAGGAATCTGCAATGGTGATGGGAGAGCCTGTGATGGTGAGGGGGGGCAGGGGGGTTGTGACTTTCCTGAAGTCCACAATCATCTCCGCTGTCTTCAGAGCGTTCAGCTGCAGGTTGTTGTGGCTGCACCAGGACACCAGCTGGGCCACCTCTTTCCTGTAGACGGACTCGTCGCCGTTGGAGATGAGCCTGATGAGGGTGGTGTCGTCCGCAAACTTAATCAGCTTAACAGACTGGTGGGAGGAGGTGCAGGAGTTGGTATAAAGGGAGAAGAGTAGGGGGGGAAAGTACACAGCCCTGGGGTGATCCAATGCTGATGCCAACAGAGTCCGAGACAGACTTCCCCAGCCGCACATGCTGCCTCCGGTCCGTCAGGAAGTCGGTGATCCACCTGCAGAGGGAGTCAGGCACATCGAGCAGGGACAGCTTGTCCTGGAGCAGATCGGGGCGGATGGTGTTGAATGCGGAGCTGAAGTCCACAAACAGAATCCTGGCGTAGGTTCCCGGGGAGTCCAGGTGCTGCAGGATGGAGTGGAGGGCCAGGTTGACTGCGTCGTCCACAGACCTGTTAGCACGGTAGGCAAACTGCAGCGGGTCCAGGAGGGGAGTGGTGATGGACTTGAGGTGAGACAGGACCAGGCGCTCAAAGGACTTCATGACTACAGAGGTGAGCGCTACAGGTCTGTAGTCGTTAAGTCCAGTAATCCGTGGCTTCTTGGGGACAGGGATGATGGTGGAGGATTTGAGGCAGGTCGGCACGTGACATTGCTTAAGGGAGGTGTTAAAAATGTCTGTGAAGACAGGAGCCAGCTCTTTCGCACAGTGTCTCAGGGTGGAGGGAGACACACCGTCCGGCCCGGGGGCCTTGCGCGGGTTCAGTCTGGAGAACTGTCTGTGCACGTCCTGCTCACTGATGACAAGGGCAGGGGGGGAGGAGGAGGAGGAGGGGGGGACCGCTTTTGATGAATTAGGGGCCGAGGAGGCAGTGGAGCTGGGTGGAGTGGGTGAGTTGGACACAGCTGACGAGGTGTCAAAACGGGCGTAATGTTGGGATAGTTTTTGACAAAGGGCTTTGTCATCCTGACCTTTAGAAGCCTGAGGCCGATAGTTGGTGATTTGCCTCAGTCCTCTCCACACAGAAGCCGAGTCATTAGCAGTGAACTGCTGCTGGAGTCTCTCAGAATACACAGATTTAGCTCTCCTCAGCTCTCTGTTAAACCGATATTTGACCTCTCTGTAGCAGTCCCTGTCTCCACTTTTCAATGCTGCTTCCTTCTCCTTCCTGATCTGTCTGAGCTTGGCAGTGAACCAGGGCTTATCATTAGAGTACCTCACCCTGGTGCGCGATGGAAGAATGTTCTCCTCACAGAAGTTGATATACGAGTTCACAGTGTCCGTGTACTCATTAAGATCATGTGTGGCTCCTTTAAACATGTCTGAGTCAGTTATTTCCATGCATGTGTTCAGATTCTCTCCAGCTTCACTGGTCAATTTCTTCGTGGTGGTCACAACAGATTTAGTGAGTTTCAGTCTCTGTCTGTATGTGGGGATGAGGTGGACCATCACGTGGTCAGATAGTCCGAGCGCAGCGCGGGGAACAGCGCGATATGCATCTTTCACTGTAGTGTAACAGTGATCCAGCGTGTTCTTTCCTCTGGTTGGACATTTAATAAACTGTCTGTAGCGGGGGAGCTCGTGACTCAGATTGCTCTGGTTAAAGTCGCCTACCACAATAACCAGGGAGTCTGGAAAATTCCGCTCTGTGTGTTGGATGTGATCCGCGAGCACGCGCTGAGCTTCGTGCATGTCCGCATCGGGAGGGACGTACACAGCGACGAGGATGAATGAGGCGAACTCCCGCGGGGAATAAAATGGCTTGCAGTTAATAAAAAGAAATTCCAGGGCGGGAGAACAGCGTTTGGAAATCACCGTTACATCAGAGCACCAGCTGTTGTTAATGTAGAAGCAGACTCCTCCTCCAATAGACTTACCGGAGAGCTCTGTGACGCGATCAGCACGAAACAGCTGAAATCCCTCGAGGCTGATCGCGCTGTCAAGTATGTTCCCTTTAAGCCAGGTCTCAGAGAAACAGATGACAGACGAGGAAGCGAGGTCCTTAAATCGCATCAGCAGTCTTAATTCTTCTACCTTGTTCAAGAGAGAATTGGCATTGGATAGAAATATGCCAGGCAAGGCTGTCCGCGTGCCTCTCCTTCGCAGCCGTGCGAGAATCCCCCCTCACTTTCCTCTTTTACGCCATCTTACTTTTTGAGCCAAACAATGAATCAGATCGGCGGCAGGAGCTAAAAATACTGGGAGAAGGTCCGTGGGAGTAAGAGTCCTGATATTTAATAACTCTTCACGGGTGTATGAACTGGCAGACGCACAATCAATGAACAGAAACAAAAAAATTAAAGGGCAGCGAAACACCATGGTGACCACTGTGGGCGCCATCTTGGAAAAAAAAAGCCCCATACTTGTTGTCATACTTTTTGGTTCATAATGTGCCACACATTTTCAAAGGAAGACAGGTCTGGACTGCAGGAAGGCCAGTCTGTAGTGATCCGCGCTGTGTGCCTCTGTTCATTAATTATCATCCTCAGCTGCGCCTGCTCTCACACCTGCTCTCTCCAGTTAGGCACCCTTTATTAGCAGTGGATTCCTGCACTCCTGCATGGAGACATCAACGCTCCTTGGGTGAAGCCACTCACGTCCTGAGTCGCCCTTCTCACCTACTGGGAGTTTCGCCTCCCTTCCTCTCATCATTCTGCACCTGTTCATCTGGGAGCTTCGCCTCCCCAACTCAGCAGTAAGCTAGCATCTTTGGATGCTTCATCTCCTACTTCTACTCGTCTCTTCCCTGTGCACAGGCGGACTTACATCTGCTCTAGGTGGCGGACGACCTCTGTTCCAGGTGGCGGACCGGATTCCTCCCCGTGAGCTGGAGGTCGCTTCCACTCCCTGCTCAGTAAGTGCCTCCTCTCACCGGACTCACTCTTCCCTCTCACCTTTCAGCTGTGGCAGCACCTGCTACATCTTTGCCTCCACGAACACAGCACTTCACGAACAGACTCTGGGAACTCGGAGTGGACTAAGCTTCTCTTCGACGCTTCAACTACTCCTGTGCTCCGTAAGATTATTACTCTGTCCATTCAACCCACCGTTGCTAAACTGTTATTAATTCCCTCTCTCCTCTCTCCCCGCAGGGTTGCCAGTTCTCTCCCGCTCTGCACACACATCCACTCATTCACACACACACGTTCACTTCATTAATAAAGATCATTGTCATTTATAATCGAATCTGTGTCTGCATTTGGGTTTTCATGCAAACATGTCAGCATGTCTCCGTGTTGAAAACCCAGCAGACAGTGCTTTTGCACAACGCATTAACAACATGGAGGCTCGATTAGATCAGCTCACTTAGCAGCAGCAGATGATCTTGAATCAATTAACACAGATTAATTCCCGGTTTGACCAGCTTACCCTGGCACGGTCCTCTTACTCTGAGCCCAGGGGGTCAGCCGGGCCATCGCATCCCCCCCCCCCCCCCGCACAGGCCACTGAACTCACACCAGTTCCCACTCCCACTCAATTCAATGGTAAGCTGGGGGAGGGTTGTGGGTTTTTGCTTCAGTGAAATCTGGTGTTTCAGCGGGTGCCGGAGGATTTTCCTACTAACCACAGCCAGATCAGTTACCTTGTTAATTTACTGGAGGGACGGGCACTCGCCTGGGCTTCAGCTGTTATGGCTCGCCCCAACTATCCCAATTACACGTACGATCGGTTTGTTTCTGAGTTTTCAGAGGTTTTCCATCTCCTTAATCTCCGGCAGAGGGCTAGATCTGTAGCTGACTACTCGGTTGACTTCTGGGTTGTTGCGGCGGAGGTGGGGTGGGAGGATGCCTCTCTATGTAGCATTTTTACATGTAGCCTCAGCCCGAGTCTCAGAGATGAACTGGCATGGTTAGAAAAACTTTCTTCTTTACATGATTTAATTTCCTTGGCTATTAGTATTGATAATTGCTTAAGGGAGTAGGCTAGTGAGCACCGTGGGTCCAGTTGCTTGGACTCGTAGTCTCGCCCTCCCTCTCAGTCTTCACTCCTCACCCTCCCTTCCCTGGAATCCTCGGAGGCCGAGGAGCCTATGCTGGTGGGTCGCACCAAGTTGTCTCTTTCGGAGTGACAATGCCGCTGGGCCCTTGGCCTATGCAGCTATTGTACTAGTTCCGAACACGAGGTCACTTCTTGCCCCAATCTGCCAAAAGGGGGGGTCCGTTCGTCGCAGTAGGGGGACTAACGGATGCAATAAAAGCTAAGACCCTTAAATGACTGATCTTACCCATTCACTTTCAACATGAGCACATTGAAATCACCACCAAGGTTCTCACTGATTCAGGTGCAGAGCAGAGCTTTATTTCTGAGAGTCTGGCAACCCGGCTGAAACAACCCTGTCACACACTTCCTAATGTGCCCCTCAGGACTGTTTCCAAGCAGACTGCCCCTGTCTCAATCTTGGTCTCAGGTAATCATCGGGAGCACATCAGTTTTTTGTTTTACCTGTCTCTGCCTCTCCTGTTATTTTGGGGTAACCCTGGCTCAGGCTCGTGGCATCAAAAGCCCTCCCGTGGCGCCACAAAGGCGCCACGAGATGGCTTTTGTTGTGATGTGGCGCATTATAAATAAAGCTGAATTGAACTGAAAATTGAATTGAATAATCCTGTTATTGACTGGCAGACAGGGAACATCATTTCATGGAATACGTTTTGTCTGAGTACGTGTTTACAGTCAGCAGCCTGCTCTTCCTCTGTGCCCATTTCTGCTCCATCCACGCACGTGCCTGATCTCTCCCTGGTTCCCCCGGAGTATCATGACCTCGCTCCGGTATTCAGCAAGACCAAAGCTTTCTCTCTGCCCCCCACTGCCCTTATGACTGCTCCATTATCCTCCTGCCGGGGTCTCCTTTGCCCTTCAGCCACCTTTATAGCATTTCTGCCCCGGAGCGAGAAGCTATGGATAAATACATTAAGGAATTCTTAAGCTCGGGCATTATTAGGTCCTCTTCATCGGCGGTGGGAGCTGTTTTTTTTTTTTTTTTTTGGTAAAAGAAGACAGCTCCCTCCGACCCTGCATTGATTTTAGGGAGCTGAATAACATCATGGTGAAGGACAAGTACACTCTGCCCCTGATTAATTCTGTTTTTGATTCTCTCCAGGGGTCCTCTGTCTTCACTACCATCTGGTCCGGATTAAGGAGGGGGACGAGTGGAAGACGGCTTTCCACACTCCTAGTGGCGATTTTGAATATCTTGTGATGCCGTTTGGACTCGCCAGTGCTGCGGCTGTGTTCCAGAGGCTCATTAATGACGTGCTGAGGGACTTCCTGGGTTCGTTTGTTTTTGTATACTTTGATGACATCCTCATCTTTTCTCGTTCTCTAGAGAAGCATCGGGTACACGTTCGTAGGGTCCTTCAGTGGCTGCTGGAAAATCAACTTTACGTCAAAGCAGAAAAGTGTGAGTTCCATACCTCGTCCACCACCTTCCTGGGATTCGTCATCGGCTATAAGGAGGTTTGAGCGTATCCAGGTAAACTTAAAACTGTTGTGGAGTGGCCGATCCCCTCTTCCTGTAAGCAGCTACAACAGTTCCTGGGTTTCGCCAATTTTTACCGCTGATTCATCCTCAATTACAGTTTGACTGCCCTGTCACTCACCCATCTCACCTCCACTAAGGTTCCTTTCCATTGGTCTGATGAGGCTGAGGCGGCGTTTTCTGAACTGAAATCTTGTTTCTCTTCCTCCCCTATCCTGGCCCAGGTAGACCCGTCCTTACAGTTCCTAGTGGAGGTGGATGCGTCCGATTTCAGAGTTGGGGTGGTGTTGTCTCAGCGCTCCCCCTCGGATAAATGGTAAATGGCGTTCACTTATATAGCGCTTCTTCTCATCTCTGGATGACCAAAGCGCTTTACAGATCCTGCTATCCACCCATTCACGCACACATTCACACACTGATGGCGGCAGAGCTGCCATACACACACAGGTGCTAGACTGGGCACCAGGAGCAACTAGGAGTTTAGTATCTTGCTCAAGGACACTTCAACATGCAGACTGCAGACAGAGCGGGAATCGAACCCCTGACCCTCCGATCAGTAGTCGGTCACACTACACCTGTGCCACAGCCTTCTTCTCCAGATGCCTGTCCCCGGCTGAGAGGAATAATGATGTGGGGGATCGGGAGTTACTGGCTGTCAAGCTAGCCTTGGAAGAGTGGCACCATTGGCTGGAGGGGTCTTCACTGCCATTCGTGGTTTGGACTGACCACAAGAACTTGGAATACCTTAGAACGGCCAAGTGTCTGAATTCCAGGCAGGCTCGTTGGTCTCTGTTCTTCAGCAGATTCAACTTTACCATCACCTATCGCCCGGGTTCCAAGAACACCAAACCTGATGCACTCTCCAGGCAGTTCCCCCCTGATTCCGCCACGCCGGAGCTGCACCCCATTGTCTCCACCTCGTGCGTTATCGGCATGCTTTCCTGGGGTATCAAGGAGAGGGTTGAGAGAGCGCAGGTAGCCGAGCCTGACCCGGGCGGAGGTCCAGCAGGACGGCTCTATGTTCCTTCTACTATGTGTGGTGAGGTCATCGACTGGGCTCACTCCTCCAAGGTCATGTGTCACCCCAGGATGGCTCGCACCCTGTCCCACATTCAGAGGACCTTCTGGTGGCCTTTGATGAGAAAGGAGGTTAATGACTTTGTTCGGGCCTGCCCCCAGTGTGCCACCGGGAAATCGTCCTCCTCTTCTCCTTCGGGACTGCTGTACCCCCTTCCCATCCCCAGCAGACCTTGGTCTCATGTCGCCATGGACTTTGTGACGCGTCTCCCTCCCTCCATGGGTCACATGGTGATTCTCATGATCGTGGACAGATTTTCGAAGACAGCTCATTTCATCCCCTTTCTCAAGCTTCCTTTGGCCAAGGAGACAGCTGACTTGTTGGTCCTGCATGTGGTACGTCTACACGGGATTCCCTTGGACATCGTGTCAGACCGGGGCCCTCAGTTTGTGTCTCAGGTGTGGCGGACCTTCTGCAAGGCCATTGGAGCAACAGTCTGCTTGTCTTCAGAGTACCATCCACAGAGCAATGGCCAGTGTGAGTGCGCTAATCAAGAGCTGGAGGTGGCCGTGACTTGTGTTATGGCCTCTAACCCTGCATCGTGGAGTTCACACTTACCTTGGATCGAGTATGTTCAGAACTCCGCTATTTCTACGGCCACAGGTCTCTCCCCATTTGAGGTGTCGTTGGGCTACAACCCTCCGTTGGTCCCGGAAGAAAAGGAGGAGATCACTGTCCCATTCGTGCAGGCCCATCTCAAACGATGCCGTCAGATCTGGAGGTCTGCCAAGGCCACTCTCCAATGCACCGCTGGTTGCAATTCTGAAATCGCCAATCGTAGAAGGACCCCGGCTCCACCCTACCAGGGTCGGACAAAAGGTATGGCTATCTACTAAGAACATTAATTTGAAAGCTGAGTGCAAGAAGCCTTCTCCCCGTTTTATTGGTCCTTTTCCCATTTCTCACATTGTCAACCCAGTTGCCATCCGCCTGTCTCTTCCCCCTACCATGCGTATTTGTCCTACCGTTTATGTCTCCCAGGTAAATCCAGTTTCTTCAACTCCTCTCTGTCCTCCACCCAAGCCGCCGCCCCCTCTAGTTATGATCGATGGTGGTCCGGCCCACAAGGCCAAGCGCATCTTGGACATACGACGCCAGGGCCAGGGTCTCCAGTACCTGGTGGACTGGACCAGGTACTGTCCGGAGGAGAGATCCTGGGTGCGATCATCCTTCATCCTCATTTGACAGCTCATCAGGGACTTCCATTGGACTCACCCCGGCAGGCTGAGTCGGCCGCCAGGAGGTGTCCCTTGAGGTGGGGGTACTATAGTGATCCGCGCTGTGTGCCTCTATTCACTAATTATCATCCTCAGCTGCACCTGCTCCCACACCTGTTCTCTCCAATTAGGCACCCTTTGTTAGGAGTGGATTCCTGCACTCCTGCATGGAGACGTCAACGCTCCTTGGGTGAAGCCACTCATGTCCTGACTTGCCCTTCTCACCTACTGGGAGTTTCGCCTCCCTTCCTCTCACTGTTCTGCACCTGTTCATCTGGGAGCTTCGCCTCCCCAACTCAACAGTAAGCTAGCATCTTTGGATGTTTCATCTCCTATTCCTACTCCTCTCCTCCTCTCTCCCCTGTGCACAGGCGGCCTTACCTTACTGGACTTACCGGACAACCTCTGTTCCAGGCAGCGGACCAGATTCCTCCCCGTGACCTGGAGGTCACTTCCACTCCCTGCTCAGTAAGTGCGTCCTCTCACCGGACTCACTCTTCCCTCTCACCTTTCAGCTGCGGCAGCACCTGCTACATCTTCGCCTCCACAACACAGCACTTCACAAGTGGACTCTGGGAACTCTGAGTGGACAAAGCTTCTCTTTGGCGCTTCAACTACTCCTGCGCTCCGCAATATTATTTATTACTCTGTCCATTCAACCCACCGTTGCTGAACTGTTACTAATTCTCTCTCTCCTCTCTCCCCGCAGGGTTGTCAGTTCTCTCCCGCTCTGCACACACATCCACTCATTCACACACACACACACACACACACACACACACACACACACACACACACACACACACACTTCATTAATAAAGATCACTGTGATTTATAATCGAGTCTGTGTCTGCATTTGGGTTTTCGTGCAAACATGTCACAGTCTAGTACCCGCACTCTTTTACTACGAAACCACACTGTTATAATGCCACAGAATGTGGCTTGGGGTTCTTGCTAAAATAAGCAGGGATGTCCCTGAAAAAATGTTGCTTGGATGGCAGCATATGCTGCTCCAAAACCTGTAAGTACTGCTCAGCATTAGTGGTGCCTTCACAGATGCGCAAGTTACCCATGGCATGGGCACTAACACCACTGACAATGGTTTTCTGAAGTGTTCCTGAGCCCACGTGGTTATATCCTTTACAGAATTATGTTGGTTTTTAAAGGTCAAATGTCACGTAACAGGGTACTTTAAATATCTTGAAACCAGATATAAAAAGGAACCGATCCGTTCGGGTCTTGGTGCATATGCTTCAGTAACAACGGAATATTCGTTAATTTAAAACTGCCGCGCTTGGCCTGACACGGCCCCTGGAATCGCCTGGGGAAGAAGGCGGAAGTGACGAAATCGATTGCACCCTAGTTTGATGCTTGGGGTATTTCAATTGATTGTTTATATGGAGACTGGAAGGTTGAAGTGAGCAACAAGAAAGAAAAAACTGGATATTTCACCCATACCTTAAAACGGGACTATCAGGGACAGCTGGGTAATAAGGGACACTTCTCTGGGAAATGTTTTCTTACCTGTCAAGTGAGACGTTTTCGCCGTACTTCAACACCGTAAAAAGCGGCTATAAGCAACGGCGGAGCAACAAGGCACACCTCTCTGGGATCTGTCTGTTCCGCAACCGCTGCACAGCTCAAGGTGTTAAACCATTGTCCTAATTACTTCTCATGGTAGTGAGAATAGCTGACGCTAAGCGATCAGCCCGCCCAGACAATTAAACTAATGAGTGACTCCACACTTCGAACAGTAGTGAGAAGAGCTCCCGCTGAGCGATCAGCCCGCCCCAGCTGTGACTGATCACACACAGGAGTGCTCCTCAAGACACTCAGTTTTTTTTCCAGTATATTTTTTCTTTTGGGCGTACAGAAATGGCAATACGCCCGTTTTTGCTAAAATTGCATTTTCCCCGTATTTTCCTTAAAATATTTGACAATAACAACACGAACTACATTTAAAACATTTCCCAGAAAAGTGTCCCAAACCACTCTGCCGTCTCCCACAGCCGCGCTTGGCACCAAAATACGGCGAAAACGTCTCCCTTGACAGGTATGCGCCTCCATTTTCATATTGATCTGGTCAATTTCTTGACAGCAGCGGCTCTCCTCCACTGTAATAATAAAGGCTTCCGAAAAATCAATATTTATGGGGCGCCCTCGACAGACCCCCTCCGGCTTCGCAATTCTGGAGGCGATTAATGTCTAGTTCAATGACATTTTCCACTGGTTCTGCTCTCTGGTCATCGTTGGAACTGTTGTCATCAGACAAAGCATCTGATTCCGTCTCGGACGGCTCGAACCGGTAAGGTTCAGTGCCTCTGTCACTGTCTGAACCACTGACAAAAAAAAAGACAAAACTAAACTAATTTGTTCACAATCGCTGTCACTTTCCGTCATGATTGTCCAATGTTGATAAGTGTGAATGTGGATAGGCAGGGCAGCCAGGGTACAACTGGTGATGTCAAAAACATGGGCGTGGTCTGGACTGGCTGTCACAAGCCAGCAAGCAAGGTGGGGCCTTCACCTGGTGTATTTTGTGCAATTATGTAAATACAGGTGGGTGATATGGTCTCCGGTATGAATATTTGGTTTAAGCTATGTGTATTTTATCTAAATTCGTTGTCATTTAGAAAAAAAAATTACGTGACATTTGGCCTTTAAAGCAATGCTGCCTGAGAGATTGAAGGTCACAGGCATTCAGTGTTGGTTTTTGGCCTTGCTGCTTACGTGCAAAAATTTCTCCAGATACTCTGAAATTTTTGATGATACGGGGGGGGGGGGGGTCTGAAAAGTTTATAGGCTGAAAAGTTCATGGTCAAATTTGACCAAGTATGGTTTATTTTTCAGCATAGTCTCCCCTTCGGGCCATACACTTCTTCCATCGGTGTTGCAGCACTTTGATCCCTGCAGTTGAAAAACAAACCACATTTGGTCAAATTTGACCAGTATGAACTTTTCAACCTCCTCCCCCCCCCCCCCCCCCCCCCCCCCGTATTGTGGACTGTAGATGATGAAATCCCTAAATTCGTTGCAATTGTACATTTAGAAAAGCTGTTCTTAAACTGTTGGACTATTTGCCCGCACAGGTATTCACAAAATGGTAAACCTCACCCCATCCCTGCTTGTGAATGACTGAGCCTTTTAGGGATGCTCCTTTTATACCCAATCATGACACTCTCCTGTTCCCAATTAGCCCGTTCACATGTGGAATGTTCTAAAAAAGTGTTTGAGCATTCCTCAACTTTCTAAGTCTTTTGTTGCCCCACCCCAGTTTTTTTTTTTTGTTTTTTTGTTTTTTTGTTTTTGGAATGTGTTGCAGGCATCAAATTCAAAATGAGTGAATATTTGAAAAAAAAAAAAAAACACCAATGAAGTTTATCAGCTTGAACATTAAATATTTTGTCTTTGTAGTGTATTCAATTGAATATAGATAGAAAAGGATATTTAAATCATTGTATTTTTTTAAATTTATATTTTACACAACGTCCTAACTTCACCAGAACTGGGGGTGGATACGTTATATATAGTGGGGGAAATAATTATTCGATCTCCTGCTGAATTTGTAAGTTTACCCCCTTACAAAGAAATGAACAGTCCATAATTTTTGAGGTATGTTTATTTTGAGAGAAACAGAAGATTAACAAAAAAATCCAGAAAAAACATCAAATAAGGGTTATAAATTAATTTGCATTTGATCGAGGGAGATAAGTGTTTGATCTCCTACCAACCAGCAAGGATTCTGACCCGCACAGACTGGTTATGTATCCATGAAGCACATAAATTAGTCCTGTCCCTTTAAGAAAGTACTTCTAATCTCAAGTCAACTGAATATGTACAATCCTACGAATATCTTGGGACGATTATTGATAGTAATTTAAACTTTGAAGAGAACTGTGAAAGGGTGTGCAAAAAGGGTCAGCAACATTTGCATTGTTTAAGGAAACTTGCACGCTTCCAAATTGACCAACCATAATGAAAAGTTTTATCGGGCTTTTATTGAATCTGTTTTATCCTTTTCTTTAGTAACATGGTTTGGTCAGACAAAACTGAAACAGAGGAAATCCTTGGATCAGGTAGTTAGATGGTCCAGTCGTTTGCTTGGTGAGTCACAGCTGAGCCTGACATCCCTGTACACCAGACAAGTACAGAGGATGGCTACCTCCATTTTAAATGATGACTCCCACCCTTTGCACTGCCACTTTCAGCTTTTTCCCTCCAGACGCAGGTTTGCTGTCCCAAAAAGTAAAACCCAGTGCTACAAAAACAGCTTTGTTCCTGCTGATGTCAAAGAGTTGAACAAGTTGTAACAATATATTGCACATAATTGCACAAAATAGGCTGCACGGTGGCGCAGTGGTTTAGCACTGTGGCAGCACAGTTTTACCCTCGGCCGGGGGATCGCGGGGATCATGAGGTCGTGGGTTCGATCCCAGCCCCCGACCAACAGTGAGCTGTGTGGAGTTTGCATGTTCTCCCCGTGTTGCGTGGGTTACTCCGGGATTTCTCCGGTTTCCTCCCGCATACCAAAAACATGTAGGTTAGGGCGCTCGCGCACGCAGCGCCAGCAGCCGGTGGCTTGTCACCAGACTGCAAACCAAGTCTACCTACGGGTACAAATAAGTAACAAAAAAAAAAAAAATAATAATAATTAGTTACCTATTTATTAATTTAATTTTTATATTTACTTATTTTTGTAGTGTTTTTTTATTTGGGTTCTAAAATCTTTTATTGGGTTTTAGACTTTTGAGTTTTTAACCTCTTGACTAGTCTTTAACTTTTTAATATGACCCTTCTCTCTTGATCTCTGGTTTTTCTTCTCATCTCTTTGTCTTATATCTGATTGATGGAGCCTTGAGTATTTTTATCATGTTTATAGTCAGCTTCATGTGTGCCTGTGTTTGTGTTTATGTTGAATGTAATTGTGGTTTGTAAATATGGATGTCACCTGACTGCAAAAACAAATCTACCTACGGGTACAAATAAAGTAACTTGAACCTGAACCTGAAATCATTATGTGTAAACAATGAGACCTGTCACAGAATCAATCTCTTAATTCAAACTTCTCCACCACTGTGGCAAGACCAAAGAGGTGTCAAAGGATATCAGAGACAAGACTGTATCCTGCACAAGGCTGGAATGGACTACAAGACCTTCAGCAAGAAGCATGATGAGAAAGAGACCACTGTCGGTGCAATAATTTGAAAGTGGAAGAAGAATATAAGATAACACGTCAATCACCCTCACTCTGGAGCTCAAGACAAGATTTCACCTCATGGGGTAAGGATGTTCTGAGAAAGGTGAGTCAGCCCAGAATTACACAAGAGGAGCTTGTTCATGAATTCAAGAACTTAGGACCACAACCACCAAGAAAACCACTGGTAACACACTTCACCATAATGGATTGAGATCCTGCAGTGCTCGCAATGTTCTCTGCTCAAGAAGGCACATCTGAAGTTTGCCAATGAACACCTGAATAGTTCAGAGAAGGTTTGGGAGATTGTGATGTGGTCAGATGAGACCAAATTGAGCTCTTTTGGCATCAATTCGACTCACCATGTGTGGAGGCAGAGGAATACTGAATATGACTCAAGAAACACCATCCCCCACTGCCAGACATGGAGGTGGAAAACATTCTGCTTTGGGGCTGTTTGTCTGTAAGGGTAGAGGAAGACTTCACCACATTGAGGGGCCAATGAACAGGGCCAGTGTACCGTAGAATCATGGATGAGAACCTCTGGCCTCAGCCAGAACATGATGATGATGGGTCGTGGATGGGTCTTCCAGTATGACAATGACCCAAAACATAGTGGCCAAGGCAACAAAGGCATGGCTCAAGAAGTAGCACGCTAAGGTCCTGGAGCAGCCTAGCCAGTCACCGGACCGTAATCACAGAAAATCTGTGGAGAGAGCTGAAACTTTGAGTTGCCAAGCAACAGCCTGTAAACCTTCAGGATTTGGAGAATATCTGTAAAGAGGAGTGGACCAAAATCCCTCCTGAGATGTGCAATAACCTGGTGACCAACTACAAGAAACGTCTGACCCTCTGTGATGCCAACAAGGGTTTCTCCACCAAGTACTAAGCTATGTTTTGCTGGGGGGGAGGGGGGAGGTGTCAAACACTTATTTCCCTCAATCAAATGCAAATTCATTTATAACCCTTATTCAATATTTTTTGGATTTTTTTTGTTGATATTCTGTCTCTCTCTGTTAAAATAAACCTACTGTAAAAATTATGGACTGATAATTTCCTTGTAAGGGGGTAAAACCTTACAAATTCAGTAGAGGATTAAATAACACAACATAAACAAAATAATTTTTTTTGTAGTTGTCTGTGTTTTTTTCAACTGATTTATAGACAATTTTGCACCGTGAATCCAAACAATGACATCCGTTTCTCTCGATCAGGTCAGGTTTTTATGCTAAGTTGTAAGCAGTTGTACAGGAGTTGTACAGTTGTACTGTAAATTGAATAGTAGGACATTGATCAAAGTAAGTACATGTAAATTGCATGATTACGTCATCAGTGTTTAAAATTCAGAGAATTTCACTAAGTTTAAAAAAAGAAATTTTTTGCATCATATAAAGTAAAATACCTGTACATGTAAACAAAAACGTGAAAAACATGTGGCCATAGTTCAAAAAGTTGACCTGATTGAGCAAAACCAATGTGATTTTTAGATTCAGCACATCAAAATTGTCCTAAATCAGCTAAAAAAACTTAGACGATAAATTTGGTGTTGACCCAGGTGTAATTGTCCCGCACTTGTACAATGTCCTTGAGGATCTTAAAATTGATTCCTAGAGGGTACGCACTGTCCTTGTGAGGACTGACATTGTGAACTAGAGCTACTGTATGTATAGATACTTGTTATCTTGATGGGTTCCCTGAATATATTCTTAATTTTGTCAGTCAGGTGGTGCTCATACTGCTGTTTGTCTGGGTGCTGCATCAGCATAGGATTCTTCAAAAACAACCTAAATCCAAAACACCTGGTGGAAAGGTGGAGGCTGTGGTATGTGGCCTCCCTTAATAATATTCAGACACATCAAATGAGAAAATGAATGCAGTCAGTGCTTCCACCATGTACACTTACACACATCAGTGTTCTGATGCTGTGCTTAGGGTCCACTGACCCGAAAACTATATAGCTGAACTCCACAAGAGCACAACCCAAATGACGCCTCATCATCATCAAGTGATCTTCTGCACATAACTCCTCCTTCACTGTATGAACAGCGGCTCCACCCTTATGTACGTGAACTTACATCAGGCTGGGGTGGTTGGAAGCAGCTCTCTGCAGTGAGGTGTGGGACGGGCTGTCAGACCGCCCTCAGCTCTTCAAAACCAGTAGCAGCATCACCACCACCACCACGCAGGGCTATTGACTGACCCAATTACAGCAGTCACATGAGCAAGAACGCCCTGCAGTTAGCTCATTAGTCTCTGGAGTCTCTCTGCAGCGCTCTCTGTCTCACTCTGCCTCCACGTCTCCTGCTGTTTTATAATGTACAGTCAATTACTAAGTCATGTTTAATTCATTGCGTGCATTTGGAGGGTTTGAATTTTATGAATATTTTCACACAAACTGAAAAAAGTCTTTCAGCACCAGCATGTTTTGAATCTAGTTTGTTATTTCTAAGTAACGGGAACACCCCATAGAGCAATGACATGATTTAGAATAATAAGTAATGGTCCAAGTCTTTTCCGTGAACTTTAAACAAACCCCACATGAATGACGAGTTAAAAAAAGCACTTGGTACAATAAATGCATTATATGATACATTATAATAAACTTTAAGATCATAATAGGACTTTCCACCCTCAGACTCTATTTTCTTGTAAAATTGCTTTGAAGAGGTCAGAATTAATATTAAAATACAACCTCGACGGACTTCCGGGAAGATGGCGGAGAGGCATAACGCTTAAACAGAGAGCTCTCCCTAGTTGGATTAAAAATCTTTGGTAAATGGCCAACTCGACATAAATAGGTCAATAAACCAAGGGATGAAAACACGAAGAACCCGGGCACATGGACAAAAGCAGGGTAAAACTAAAGAATCCCTCTTCAACAACGCAGGAGAAATCGCTGAACACGAGGCCCAAAAAAACGAGGTGACTACAACAGAGAAAATGGAGGACGCCAACCTCGATGTTATGAACACTGGCTTCACCAGTATAAGTAAGGACATAAAAGACTTCAAGCGACAACTCCAACAGGATTTAACGGCTCTTAAGGAAGAACTGAAAAAAGAGAAGAAGGAGGAAATTATGGGTCTCCGAAAAGAAATGGACCGCAAGCTAGCAGAAAACATAGAGGAGCTGCGCAATCAACGGGCAATTTATTCCCAGACGTGACAGAACACAACATGAACCCCTTAGGGCAAATACACACAAGAACTAGACTTGGGCTCGTAGGGCTAACCCAGCCGCTACGAGCTAACTGTGACAAAGCTATGATGACGAACCTGACATGAAGGTCTGCGGCACTCACAGGTTGCCCTAAGGGGTTCATGTTGTGTTCTGTCACGTCTGGGAATAAATAACATCTTCGCCAAACTCTCTGGTGAACTCTGTGGCGTCTCTTGGTGATCCGCGAGGATCACCACATGACAGTATACTTCTGCCAGGTCGTCTAAACGGAGGCACCGCACCGAGATGCCGTTTCACCGTGAGTTTGTGCCATTTTGGACTGTTTGTTCTTCCCTGTCTGGATGCCTGTTGCTGGGAGAATGCCGTCATCCAGGGGTCGCGGTCGGCGCCTGGACAGAAGGCTAGCGGAGGTCCTGGAGTACGTGGACTGCACGTTATTCTCCGCTACGCTGTGGGACGCTCCCAGCGACGTGTGCAGGCATTTGGACTACGCTGAGGAGCTTTTGGACAACCTTCCCCTCGATAGTTACGACCACCTGGAGGTGATAACGAGGTGGGAGGAACTCGCCATTCAGCGCGAGTTACTTCGTGGGCTGGAAGAGAAGAGCAGGAAGCAGGGGAGGAGGAATCCCCGCTCCCCGCGTTGGTGTCCCGTCCCGGAGCAGGTCCAGGAGTACGCGCCGTCTGGGGGCCGACGAGGACGTCGGAGTAACGGCGCGGGCAACCCTCAGCGGAATCCCCGGCTGGACTCGCTGCCGGCGTATCCCGTCAGCGAATCTCCGAGAGCGGCCCCACCTCGTCTTCCCAGGGGGCCCTCTGTCGCCATCCAGCGGGGAGAAGGAGGAACGACGTCCCCCACAGCAGGAACCATCTCTGCCCCGGGAGGAAGGCAAGTGCACAATAATTTCTCACATCATGATATTATTCTGCCTTGTCTGACTCCTGGGGATGGAGTTCGGGGTTCGCAGCCCCCCGAGCTCCCTCCACCTGCTGTGGATGAAATTATTAAACCTACTGCCTCTGTGTTCTCCCCCGTTGAGCGGTCCGCGACGCCAGGCCAGTGTCGCCGGACGAAGAGGGCCCCTGCGGTGCTGGATAGCCTGCATCCGGCCCTGCAGTCACGTCTTGGACGGAGGAGAGGAGCGGACTGCGGCCCGGAGCCTGAGCCGACGAAGAAGCGTCCCCGGGTCTCCTCGCCGGAGCGGTCCGAGCCAGTGGGTCAAGGGTTCCCTGCCCCCACGCCATACGGGTCGTCGGCGTGGATAGCAGCGTGGGAGGAACCTGAGGCTGCAGGTGACATCGTGCCAGCTGCGGAGCCCGACGCAACTGAGTCCGAGCCAGCTGACGAGAGTCGCCCTGAACCCGGATCGTCGGAGTCCTGGGTGGCAACGGAACCCGAATGCAGGCAAGTGCTCCCTTTTCTGTCTCTGTCCCCTGTTGAGCATTTTTGCCTGCCTCTCGGGGAGGCGAGTGAGGAGCAGCCGTCTGCTGCGCCCAAGCTCGTCTCGCTGGGTTCCGTTGCTACCGGTGATACCGATCCTGGTTTTCCTGTCCCCGAGCTTTGTTCTAGTGTCGCCGGCGGGGAACGGGTCGGTGTCACCAAGGTGGAGGTCCCAGGTTCGGGGGTGGAGTTCGTCAGCGGAGCTGCACCGGAGGCCCAATCGGGGTCCACCGCAGAGGCGGTTTCGGCCCAATCGGGGTCTGACGTGGGTGCGTCAGAGGCCCAATCGGGGTCCACCGCGGGTGCGGATCTGACCCAATCGGGGTCCAACGTGGGTGCACCGGAGGCTCGATCGGGGTCCACCGCGGGTGTGGTTCTGGCCCAATTGGGGCCCAACGAGGGTGCAGCTGGGACCCAATCTGGGTCCAGTGGTGATGCAGCGCGAGCGTGGTCCATAGGCGGGGGAGGAGCTGCAGACCCTTCTTCGCGGAGCGGATTCTTGGCTCGCCCTGCTCATCGATTCCCTATGAGTCACCGCCCCTATACATCATCGCCAGGGGCCATGGGGGTCCCTGTTCGCTCGCCCCGGTTCTCCCGAGTTTTGTTCTCGTTTGGGAGGCCGCTGCGGGTTGTTGATGCCCTGGACTGGTGGCTGAGGGACACGGGTCGGCCACCCGACCTGTTGTGTGTGCCTTGGGGCAACCTAGTTCGACCACCGGAGAAGCGGACATGCGGGACTTTGGACTCTGGTGAGCCGCCTGGTCCGCCTCCTTTGACCATCGGTCGACATAAACTGTCGGGGGGTGGTAGTGGTCCCTGGGGTTGTCTCAGTATTTGTGTTTTTTTTTTTTTTCCTTTGTCCTGGTTATTTTGTATCTGGCATATGTATAGTCTGGTTTGAGCGGGTATGCTCCGTTTTTGTTTCATGTATAGTTTGGTTTGAGCGAGTAATGCTCTGTTTTTGTTTCATATTGCCTGGTATGAGCGAGTAATGCTCTGTTTTTGTTTCATATAGTCTAGTATGAGCAGGTAATGCTCTGTTTTTGTTTTTTATGTATAGTCTGGTATGAGCGAGTAGTGCTCTGTTTTTTTTGTTTCATGTTAAGTCTGGTATGAGCGGGTAATGTTTTGTTCTTGTATTTAGTTTATCTGGGCTCTGTTTTTTGAATATTTGGTGTTTTTGTTTCAGTAGTCTGTGATTTTGGTCCGAGTTGTTGCCATGTCATTGTCCTGTATGGGGTTTTTTTTTTTCCTGTCTGTTTTGTTCCTGGGTTGGTTTCTCTCCCTCCGCACCTGTCCCCAAGCCTCCCGCCCTGGGGGGGGGCGGGGGGGGGGGCAGGGTGGTTCCTTGGGGCATTCGGAGTCCGCCCGTGGAGGGAGGGTACTGTTATGACCCGAGCGCCGGTTCTGATCGCGCTCGGGCTAAGTTCTTCTCGCTGCCGGCCTTGACAGCTGCGGGCTGTATTCTGGCCTCACCGGGCTCTTATTGTGAAAGTGCTCGGTGGGGCTTCCGCCTGTCAAGGGCCGGTCAGCTGATTGTCATTTCCGTCGTTAGTGCTTCGCCCTTTTAAGCCCGGCACTGACGACGGTAAGATGCAGGAGTATCAGTCGACATTGGGTCAACGTTACGTGAGGATTGCTTGTGTATCTTCATCCTGCCAAGCCCTGGGTCTGCGCCTCGTCCTACCTGTGAGTGCCGCAGACCTTCATGTCAGGTTCGTCATCATAGCTTTGTCACAGTTAGCTCGTAGCGGCTGGGTTAGCCCTACGAGCTCAAGTCTAGTTCTTGTGTGTATTTGCCCTAAGGGGTTCATGTTGTGTTCTGTCATGTCTGGGAATAAATAACATCTTTGCCAAACTCTCTGGTGAACTCTGTGGTGTCTCTTGGTGATCCGCGAGGATCACCACATGACATATACACATTATTCAGCAGTCCATAAAGTACACTCTAGAATAGATTATTTCCTTATGAATGA
This sequence comes from Pholidichthys leucotaenia, assembly GCA_020510985.1. Lineage (NCBI taxonomy): Eukaryota > Metazoa > Chordata > Actinopteri > Cichliformes > Pholidichthyidae > Pholidichthys > Pholidichthys leucotaenia. The sequence continues at coordinate 250,521,758 of CM035843.1, forward strand.
AGGTGACAGACACAGGGTGAGAAACTGTCGGATTGGAGGGGCAGAAATATCAGATCATAATCCTATATACATGGAAATATATTTAAACAATAGAACACGACAAAACAACATGGAAACTGTAATGTAGGACTAGTAAATGATGAGAAAATGAAAGAAAGAATAAAGTTAAACATAAATTGAGTATATTGAGGAGAATGATAATGGAGAAGTGGACCCAACAATACTATGGGATGCACTAAAAGCCGTGTTAAGAGTAAATTAATTGTTGAATCAGGAAAAGCAGAAAAAGTCTAAACTGGAATCATATGAACAAAGATGTGAGAGACTGAGGGAATTAGAACGTAAACATCAAAACACAAATGAACCAAAAATATATCAAGAAATTAAGGAAGAAAAAATAAAGATAAAGAAATTACAAATAGATGAAAGTTGAAAGGAAAAATAGATATTTAAAACAAAACTATTATGAAACGGGGCCAAAGGCCACAAAACTGCTGGCAAAACGGGTTAAGAGAAACAACAAACATGAGATAATGTATATAAGATTAAGGACCCCATCACAAATAAAACCAGTTACCCCAGAAAACATCGAAGAAATATTCCATAAATTCTATCAAGAACTATACTCGCAACCTGAAGAGACAAATGTTAAGGATATTAAAAAATTCATATGCACATTGGACTTGCCATCAATAGGAAACCAACAAAATGAAAAGGCTAACTGCAGAAATAACAACATAAGAGATAAAGATGTGATTAAGTCACTAAAAATTGTAAATCACCAGGTAGTGATGGATACCCATCTGAGTTTTATATACTGTTTATAGAAGAACTCACGCCACAGCTCCTAAAGTCATTTAATTGGACATTAAACAACAACAAAATACCTCCATCATGGGAACAAAGAGCCTTTATTTCAGTTATTTTAAAGCCAGGGAAAGATGGGGAACAATGCGGAAACTATAGGACCAATCTCTTTATTAAATGTGGGATTATAAAATATATACAACAATTATCTGTAAACGAATAAAGACATTCTTGACGGAATTGATAGCGGATGATCAAACTGGTTTCATAGAGGGACGCCAAACAATGATAATATCAGGAGAACAATACACATAATTAATCAAATACATAAAGAAAGAAAAGTTGCAGTAATAATGAGTTTTAGACGCAGAAAAAGCATTTGATAGGGTTAATTGGATGTTCCTATTTAAAAGTGCTGGAACGCTTTGGATTTAACGAAAAGGTCAGTGCAATGCATAAGAGACACTGTATCAAAAACCTGTGGCAAGAATCAAGATAAACGGAGCTTAACAGACAAAGTAAATGACAAAGATCAACTAGGTAGGGATACTGCCTATCGCCCACCTTGTTTGCTCTGTTCATAGAGCCACTGGCTCAAGCGATGCGACAAAATAAGAAATTAAAAGGTGTAACAATAAAGGGAGCGGAAAACAAGATTGGGCTATTGGCAGATGATATTATAGTTTACCTTGAACAACCAGATGAATCAATAATGGAAATGATGGACTTGATAGAAAATTTTGGAAAATTATCAGGATACAAGATAAACATAACAAAAACACAAATGCTGACATTCCACTATAACCCTTTAAACAAGATAACTGATAAGATCAAACTAAACTGGAAACAAAAAGAAATAAAAAACCTTGGAGTGAACATACCTAAAGAGTTAAGCAAAATCTATAAAGCAAACTATGATAGATTAGAACAAGAATAATAAAAGATATTGATAGATGGTCAATCTTAAACATGGATCTGAATTCAAAATTAAAAACCTAGACTGCTTTACTCTTCCAGGCTCTACCAACAGAGATTCCTGGTGCCCAGCTCTCAACATGGGACAGAAATGATATCGAGATTTGTTTGGGGAGGTAAAAAGCCAAGAGTGAAATAAAAACTCTCCAATTACCAAAAGAGAAAAGGAGGCATGGGCCTACCGAGTCTAAAGGATATTTCTACTCAGCACAAATAAGAGATAATCATATGTTGGTGCAACAGAGGATACGAGGGCAAAATGGAAGGAAATGGAAAAGAAATTGAGGGACTCCAGTACAAAGCATAATAGGAGATAAGGATGCATATAAGCAAATCAAACAAATAGACCCAATCACTAAATTTACTTTGGAACTGTGTATAAAATAGTACAAAAGTATAATATAAAGGAGGACATAAAACTATTGAAATGGGTAGCATTTGACAGTCAGTTTGAACCGGCAAAGCAAGATAGGGGATACAAAAATCTGGTGATCAAGGGAATCACTGCATGGGGCAATATGTGGAAAAAAGATTTGGGAGTTTTGTAAACATGAGAAGAAAATTTAAACTAGAAAAATCTGAATTCTTCAGATATCTGCAGATGAGAGATATTATATGAGGAAGATTAGGCATAACGCTCCACACAGATGTGAGCGAGATTATACAATTCATTTTAAGCTCGTATGCAGGAAATAAAATAAGAATTATTCAAAGCTATATCAGAAAATTATGGCAAACAAACCATTCAAGTAACTATATAAAGGAGAAATGGGAGAAAGAACTAAATTTAAACATAACAGAAGAAAACTGGCAAGAAATATGGAAAACACAACACACATCAACAAGTTCAAGGACATGGAGGGAATTTGGATGGAAAAACCTGATTCGCTATTTCATTACACCACAGATCCAAAGAAAATATACAAATACCAAATCTATATGCTGGAGGGGCTGTGGGGCTCAACATGCAGACCACTCGCATATGTTTTGGAAATGTTGCAAAATCTCATCATTCTGGAAATCTATACATGTGACAATACAGAGGTTATTAGGATATAATATACCAATGAACTGTAACTTGATGTATTTATGTGATCTTAAAAGAGACAATGTAATACAGGCTGAGGACAGATATTTAGTTAAAATCTTGTTGATTGCATGTAAAAAAAACAATCACAAGAAAATGGCGATCAGAAGTTCTTCCTGACCAAGAGCAATGGACAGACATTGCTGAGGATATACGTTTAATGGAAAAACTAACATATCGACAAAGAATGCAAGAAGGACAATATGAAAAAAAATGGTGGAAATGGACACACTACAAAGTGCAACAACGAGACAGAAATTAAAAGAAAAACCAAAGACACTGGAAAAACCAGAAGAATTAAGAGATGGAAACTAAAAACTTGATGCTCCAACATTTGTCCCCCCCTTCTTTTTTTTCTTCTTCTAGCTCCTTTTTTTAAATATAGAGACTGTGATCTGAATGTAATACGTATGATGAAAAATGAATAAAAATCAAAGTTACAAAAAAAAAAAAATACAACCTCAAATCCGAAAAAGTTGTGACAGCACAGAAAATGCAAATAAAATTATATATTTATCTATATATTTAGGGCAGCTCGGTGGAACAGTGGTTAGCACTGTGACAGCACAGTAAGAAGGCCACAGAATCGATTCCACCCCTGACTATCATGGGTTCAACCCCCCCCCCGACCATCGGTGACCCTTCTGTGTGGAGTTTGCATGTTCTCCCCGTGTCTGTGTGGGTTTCCTCCCACAGGCCAAAAAATGCAAGTTAGGTTAACTGGAGACTCTAAAGTGGCCCTAGGTGTGAATGTGTGTGTGAATAGTGAAGAGATTAGGACCGTACCTGGCTGCCTTATCCATCCAGGTGGATGCCTTGTAATTTCCCTCTGGGGATTAATAAAGTATACAAAATAAAATAAAAATAAAAGGAAGGTGAAGGTGATGGAAAAGCCTCCATTAGTCCTTAAAACAGAAAAAAAATGTCAAATGTAGTGGCATGCAAAAATATGTCCACCACTTGCCAAAGAACATAATTACTGTACCTCAGCCAAGGAGGTTATGTTTTTAAATTAAATCACCCTTATTGTCATTCAACCAATCATGTACAGTAGAACGAGACTGTGTTTTACCCATCTACTGTGTTAATCACACACACCCCAAGTGTAGAATCAGAGGGCCGCTGCCATGCAAGGCGCCGCCACAAATTTCCCTCCTCCATTCCATTATTGCTGAGCACCAAGCTGGATGGCAGGAAGTTCCACTTTTATATGGTCTTCGGCATGACCCAGCCAGGATTTGAACCCCTGCCTCTCAGGTGTGGGGCGGATGCTCTACCAACTGAGCCACCACTTTTGCCGGCTTTGTTTTGTTGGTCTTCCTGTTACCAACATAACTCAAAAAGTTTTGAACGGTTTTGATGGAATTTTCAGGAAAGCTGTGTAATGGCACAGGGAACAGATGATTGGAGTTTGGTGGTGATCTGAGAGTCCATACCTCCACCAAAGGTGCAGCAGGATTACACAAAAACTACTTAATAACTACTTTATGGATTTGGATGAAATTTTCACCAGAGGTGTTCCTTGGGCTAGAGAGGAACCCATTACATCTTGGAGGTGATCCATGAATGCATCCCTCCACCAAGACTCAAGTGTCCTAGCAATGGTTTAGCAGGATTACACAAAAACTACTTGATGGATTTTTACCTCCGCCAAGATTTTTGCCTGAGGCTGATGTGCACTGGCAGAGCAGACTTTGGGTGAAGAACAGCCTTGACGGAGGTATGCATTCTCTGAGTGCACTCTAGTTTTTAATTATGGGATATGGGAAGATAATACATTATCAGCACACATTAATGTATAGTTGTTTTTTTTCTTTCATAAATCGAAAATGAATTTGTTAATTCATTTTCACACCTATTCATTCATATTTATATTGATATAATAGATACTATACTGTATATATACAGTATACACACACACACACACACACACACACATTTATACACACACACACATATGTATGTATGTATGTATGTAATATTCCGGAGTGGTGGCCTAGTTGATAGAATATCTGTCCCACAACTGGGAGGTTGGGGTTCAAGTCCCAGCCGGGTCATATGAAAGACCATATAAAAATGGTACTTTCTAGCTTGGTGCTCAGCATAATAGAATGGGGGAAGGAGAAGTTGTTTGTGGCGGTGCCTTGCATGGCAGCGGCCCCTCTGATTCTACATGTGATTAACATTGTACATAGAAATGTAATTTTGTTCTACTGTACATGATTGGCTGTATGGACTGCATGACAATAGAGATGGCTTCTTATTCATTTTATATCTTTATTGTTGCATGTAGTTATTGGTGCCATCTGCATAATTTGTGTTGAACTTACTCTTATAAAATGAGCATCTATTCTTTAAGAGACAGAAGAATGGATGTGACATGAAAGAAGAAAGAGAAGAGACAGGGAAAAAACCTTGCTTCAGTTAAACTGGGAATTTTTCTGTCAAAGTTGGTAGAAAAGAAGATGGATGGCGGTTTTTGGACTTCCATTTTAGGGGTTCAACAGATACACTTAATAAACAGTCCAATGAAAAAAAAAGGCACACTGTGGAGAGTGCAGATAACGTCGCCATCAAGCTCCCAGAATTCTGGCAGAACGACCCGAACTCGTGGTTCAAGCAGGCTGAGGCACAGTTCGCGCTCGCAGGGGTGACGGCAGACGAAACCAAGTTCTACCACGTCATCGCTAGGCTCGACGCCGCCACAGCACAATGCCTGCGGAGCGTGATACAGCAGCCGCCCGCCAGCGACAAATACGAGGAGCTGAAGGCTACTCTCATCGAGAGCTTCATGCCCTCGGCCGAGGAAAGGGCCAAGAGACTACTGGCGATGTATGGCCAAGGAGGGCGCAGACCGATGGCCCTGATGGAAGACATGCTTCAGCTGAGGGAGGCAGACAACGACAGCTTCCTCTTTCAGCACATCTTCCTCAGCAATCTCCCGGCGCACATGAGAGGGACTCTGGCCAGCATGCGTTGTAAGACCCAGCAGGATTTCCGCGCGCTGGCCAGGGAAGCACAGCGGCTCCTCAACTCCTGCGGCGAGCAGATGGCCACGGCAGCAGCGGCGGACCTCGGTGCGGAAGCCCAGGGCATCGGGGAACCGGAGACAGCGGAGCAAATCCCGCCCACCATGGCAGCGACGCGTCCGCGACACAACAGACGAGACGACCTCTGTTACTACCACCGGCGATTCGCTGAGAGGGCATACAAGTGTGTGCCACCGTGCAGTTTCAAGAGCTCGGTAAACTCCAAAGCCGGGAACCGTTAGCAGCTACGGCTCTCAGCGAGGCCAACAAGCTGCTCTACATCACTGATGAAGGCTCCGGGCGACATTTCCTCATAGACACTGGAGCTCAGGTGAGCTTCATCACCCCGACCTACGCTGACCGAGTGGCTGGACCCCGGGGCAACGGCGGCGAACGGCTTGAACATCAACACTTATGGTGAAAGGACCTTGTCTCTGTCCTTACACGGCCGCACTTATGAGTGGACTTTTATCATAGCGGCGGTGAGTTTCAACATGTTAGGTGCTGATTTCTTATGTTCACATGGGTTGTTAGTTGACCTTGCAAACAGAAGCTTAATCAATGCACTGTCATTCTCTTCTATCCCCTGTGCAGCTCGAGTCTCCCCACCACCCGTGCAGGCCAACGTCGCCACAGCAGGAGGTAAGTTTGACAAACTCCTCACCCAATTTCCAGCACTCACAGTTCCCAAATTTTCGGCAACAGTAGCGAGACATGGGGTAGAGCACTTCATCTCCACAACGGGCTCCCCTGTCTTCGCTAAAGCTCGGCGCTTAGACGCGACCAAGCTCGCCATAGCACGCGACAAGTTCGCCAGCCTGGAGAAGCTGGGCATTATTCGGCGCTCGAAAAGCCCATGGGCTTCGCCACTGCATATGGTCCCGAAAGCTGACGGCTCCTGGAGACCTTGCGGTGATTACCGCAGATTAAACAATGCTACAGCGCATGACCGCTACCCAATCCCTCACATCCAGGATTTTTCACTACATCTGGCGGGTGCGCGTATTTTTTCTAAAATAGACCTGGTCCGCGGCTACCACCAAGTCCCAGTCCGACCTGAGGACGTCCCTAAAACGGTCGTAATAACCCCTTTTGGTCTTTTTGAGTTTCTGCGCATGCCGTTTGGCCTTAAAGGCGCGGCACAAACGTTTCAGCGTATGATGGACGCTGTGTTACGCGATCTTCCTTTCGTGTTTATCTACCTCGACGATATTTTAGTCACCAGCACGTCTGAGGAGGAACACGAAAATCACCTCACTACAGTTTTTCAGAGGTTGGAAGAACATGGGTTAATAATTAATCCAGCCAAGTGCCGATTCGGCGTGGCGCAGATTGATTTTTTGGGACACCGCGTTTCCCCAGAAGGGGCAGTCCCATTGCCTGATAAGGTGTGCGCAGTGGAAAATTTTCCCCGACCACAAACGGTCAGATTGCTGCAGGAATTTTTGGGAATGGTAAATTTTTACAACCGTTTCCTCCCCCGCGCAGCTCAGCTCATGCAGCCGTTATATGCCGCGCTTAGAAAGCAAAAGTCCTCCAACGCGGTCGTGTGGTCCCCGGAGCGGGAACACGCGTTCGCGGAAGTAAAAAGAGCCCTGGCTGACGCCGCGCTTTTGGTCCACCCCGACCCCTCGGCCCGCATAGCGCTTACCACAGACGCATCAAATTTGGCCATAGGGGCGGTCGTGGAGCAGCACGTTGACGGGGTTTGGCAACTGCTAGCATTTTTTAGCAAATCCTTAAACGAAATCGAGCGCAAATACAGCACGTTTGACAGAGAGCTGTTGGCGCTTCATTTGGCTATTCGCCATTTCCAGTTCTGGCTGGAAGGTCGGCGTTTCACGGCTTTTGTCGACCATAAACCGCTCACTTTTGCGATGTCTAAAATCTCAGAACCTTGGTCGGGCCGGCAACAAAGGCAGCTGGCCGCAATTTCGGAATTTACCACGGACATTCGGCACGTAGCGGGCAAACTCAACGTGGTGGCAGATTGCCTCTCCCGCGCAGTGACATTGTCAGGGCACGTGGAGGCAGACCATACTACAACAGCCGCAGGGCGCAAGACCAACACGGAAGCGTACGCGGCCCCAGTTCACGTAGGGATAGATTACGCAGCCATGGCAGCAGAACAGGGTAGAGACGCAGACGTGCGCGCACTCCAGTCTGGACCAACAGGGTTAAGGCTGGAGAGCAGGGGTTTGCGTGACGGTGTGCCCCCCTTAATCTGCGACGTGTCAACCGGGCGACCTCGCCCGGTAGTCCTGGCCGCGTGGCGCCACCACGTTTTTGACTCGGTTCACTCCCTGGCGCACCCAGGAGTGCGCGCTTCGGCGAAAATGGTGGCGGAGAAGTTTGTTTGGCCGGGCCTGCGCAAGCACGTAAAGGAGTGGGCAAGAATATGCATGTCTTGCCAACGTGCCAAAATTCACAAGCACACGAAAGCTCCTTTAGAACCGTTCCGAATCCCGGCCAGGAGGTTTGACCATGTGCATGTCGACCTCGTGGGCCCTCTACCGTCGTCGCAGGGGTTCACACATCTTTTAACAATGGTGGACCGAACCACACATTGGCCAGAAGCGGTCCCACTGACGTCAACTACGGCCGCAGAGGTGGCTCACGTTTTTTTAACGACCTGGATAGCGCATTTCGGAGTCCCGTCGGACATCACGTCCGATAGGGGGGCCTCAGTTTGTCTCAGAGCTCTGGTCTGCGATTGCCAGCAGCTTAGGGGCGACAATCCATCGCACTACCGCGTATCATCCCCAGGCTAATGGTTTATGCGAGCGTTTTCATAGGTCTTTGAAGGCTGCCCTCAGAGCGTCACTAACGGATGCAGATTGGGTTAACAAACTACCGTGGGTTTTATTGGGGTTGCGTTCTGCGCCCAAGGAGGATCTAGACGCCTCCCCAGCAGAATTAGTTTTTGCACAACCTCTCAGGCTCCCCGGTGAATTCTTACCAGAACATCCAGAGCCGGGGCGCCTCCCAGCTCTGAGGCCACTAATCAGCACGGGAGCGGACATGCTCCCGGGCCCGGTTCATCACACCTTTCCGCGGGTTTTTGTTCCCCAGGCTTTAAAAAATGCCAAGTTCATTTTTGTTAGGCACGAGGCTTTAAAGCCAACCCTCCGCCCACCATATGATGTTCCATATAGAGTGCTGGAACCTGGAGATAAGCATTTTGTGCTGGATTTGGGGGACAGAAAAGAGACAGTCAGCATTGACAGACTCAAGCCTGCCTTCATGTTGAGCGACGAGCCTGTACGGGTGGCGAGAGCACCTCGACGGGGTAGACCCCCCAAGGGACACGTCCCAGCACCCCCGCAGTTGATCAAATAACCACTCTTTTCCTCAAGCTACAGATTCCTTACAAGACAGCGCCGCTGGGACGCCAAGGCAGGCGTACAGCAGATTTGGGAGACGGTTGAAACCCAGACGACATACAGACTGATGTGAATGTGATAATGTGTTTTAAGATAGGCTGTCAGGGTTATCATGGCAGTTTTAAGGCGGACATGGGGCATAGACTGTACTGTTACTGTTATCACTGTGTTTTTAATGTGATCAACTTGTATAGTTATGCCAGTGATGTCACCATATTCTAAATATATTGTCCTTTTCTTAGATGTTTGGGGGGGGGGGCTGTAGTTCATATATCCATATCTGCATATGTATAGACACAGGGGGATGTTTTGTGATTGCATGTGTGGAATGACCTCACGTCTCAGAAGAGGACAATAGGTCTGGACCGCCTGCGGAGAACAACGAGGAGATGGAGGCGCGGCGGTGAAGACCTGAAAAGACTTCCTGACCCCCTAGGGTCGAAGGCGAAGGAACGGGAGGACATTGGAAGGAGACAATGGATGATGAGAAGGATATGACAAGGATGTGTGATGTTGGCTTTTGTTGTGTGATGTATAAGTATGGGGGTCTGACTGCGATCAGCCTCTTTCTGCTTTCTGCTGTTGGTGAGACATGTTGGGAATGCGAAGCCGACATTAAATCTGAATTATGAAATCACTCAGCTTCTTCATTTCACGCTCCCCACACTCATGTCCTTTTGGCTTCAGTCTCCTCCCGTATCTGCTGTAACGTGGGTTTTTCGCCTCCGCGGCGCTGCTGTGCCGGTGGGGGGCTCCTGGGGGTGTGTCTGTCTGCAGATGGGCAATGGCGAGGAGGGGGGAACCTTCGACTTGTGGCTGCTCTGATGAATCGTTTACCTGGGGAGTTCTCCGTGGGGGTCTTCCATGCCGAGGGGCCTGAGCCAACATCACTTCCTCGTCCGCCACCACAAAGGCGGGCTTAAGTCTGTCTATACATATTTTCTCCCTACGACCCCCCAAGTCTAACAAAAAATGTTTGTCCCCTGTTTCCAGCACTCTGAACAGGCCATCGTAGGGTGGGCGCAATGGGGGGCGGTGGGCATCGTGCCTGACAAACACGAACACCGCGTTCTTCAAAGTTTTTGGCACAAAAGCGCGTGGAAAACAGTGGTGGGCCGGGCCTGGCAGCATGCCCATATCTGCGCTATGCTGCAAACGCTGAGACGGACAGTTGTCCGGCGCGGGATTATCTGGCAAAAATTCCCTGGGGTGCCGCAGTGGCTGAGAAAAAAAACTTTGCTGGGGAAGCCTCCAAATCCTCTTTTGGTGCGGAACACAACCCCAATAAAACCCACGGCAACCGGTGTACCCAATTTGCATCCGTCAGCGAACCCTGAGCGCTGCTTTCAGTGACCTATGGAAACGCTCGCATTGGCCTGTGGGTTGTATGTGGTTGTGCGATGAATTACAACACCCGGGCTATGGGCCATCACGGACCAGAGGTCGGAAACAAACTGCGGGCCCCTATCAGACGTTATGTCCGACGGGATGCCAAAACGTGCCACCCATGTCATCAAAAAAGCGCGCGCCACGTCTGCGGACGTGGTTGCCGCCAGCGGGACTGCTTCTGGCCAGCGTGTGGTGCAGTCCTCCACTGTCAGAAGGTGCGTAAACCCCTGCGATGGCGGGAGGGGGCCCACGAGGTCCACATGAACGTGGTTGAACCTCTTAGCCGGTATACGAAACGGCTCCAAAGGAGCCTTCGTGTGTCTGTGTACTTTGGCTTGTTGGCATGCTATGCAGGCTGCAGCCCACTCTTTCACTTGTTTGCACAGGCCTGGCCAAACGAACTTCGCTCCCACCATTTTGACTGACGCGCCCACTCCTGGGTGCGCCAGAGCGTGAACTGACTCAAACACTCAGCGGCGCCAAGCAACTGGGACCACCGGGCGCGGACGTCCCGTGGAGACATCGCAGATGGGGGGGGGGGGGGCTGCCGTCTTGCAGTACTCTGCTCTCCAGCCTTAACCTTGTTGGTCCAAACTGGAGTGCGCACACGTCCGCATCGCCAATCTGCTCTGCGGCCATGGCTGTATAATCTATCCCTACGCAGACCAGGGCCACTACTGCTCGCGAGAGGCAGTCCGCCACCACATTCAGTTTACCCGACACATGCTGAATATCGGTCGTAAACTCCAAGATCGTGGCCAGCTGTCTCTGCTGCCGCCCCGACCGTGGTTCCGAAACCTTGGCCATCGTGAATGTTAGCGGCTTGTGGTCCACGAACGTGGTGAAGCTGCGCCCTTCCAGCCAGAACTGGAAGTGGCATATGGCCAGGTGGAGAGCCAGCAACTCCCTGTCGAACGCGTTGTAGTTACGCTCGCTGTCGCGCAAAGCCCTGCTGAAAAAAGCAAGCGGCTGCCAAGAACCGGCGATGCGTTGCTCCACGACGACCCCTATGGCCACGTCCGAGGCGTCGGTAGTGAGCACCATCCGGGCCGCCGGGTCCGGGTGCGCCAACAGTGCGGCGTTTGCCAGGGTTGTTTTAACCTCAGAGAATGCCTGCTCCCGCTCCGGAGTCCATTTGACTCTGTCCGCCGGTTTCCGTTTCTTGAGCGTGGCGTACAATGACTGCATGAGCTGAGCTGTGCGGGGGAGGAACCGGTTATAAAAGTTAACCATCCCCAAAAACTCTTGCAGCACCCTGACCGTCTGAGGCTGGGGAAAATCTGCCACGGTGCGCACCTTGTCGGGCAAGGGTATCGCTCCCTCCGGTGAGACGCGGTGCCCCAAAAAGTCAATCCCCGTCACACCGAACTGGCATTTCGCCGGGTTGATTATTAACCCGTGCTCCTCCAACCTCCGGAAAACCGTCCTGAAGTGGGTTACTTGTTCGTCGTCGGACGCGCTGGCCACCAGGATATCATCCAGGTAGACAAACACAAACGGCAGATCGCACAACACCGCATCCATCATGCGGTGGAATGTCTGTGCCGTGCCTTTTAATCTGAAGGGCATGCGTAAAAACTCAAACAAGCCAAACGGAGTTATTACCGCTGTTTTGGGTATGTCCTCCATGCGCACTGGGACCTGGTGGTAACCACGGACCAAGTCTATTTTAGAAAAAATGCGTGCCCCGGCGAGGTGAACGGAAAAATCCTGAATATGGGGAATTGGGTAGCGGTCATGCACTGTGGTGTTATTCAACCTACAGAAATCTCCGCACGGTCGCCACAATCCCTCGGCTTTGGGGACCATGTGTAGTGGGGATGCCCATGGGCTGTTTGAGCGCCTGATGATGCCCAACCTTTCCAAGTTGACAAACTCCTCGCGCGCTATGGCCAGTTTAGCTGCGTCCAGGCGCCGAGGTCGTGCTAAAATGGGCGGTCCGGTGGTGGTGATAAAATGTTCCATCCCGTGTTTAGTGCTGGCCGCCGAAAACATCGGGACCCTGAGTGCTGGGAACTGAGTGAGCAGTGTGTGGAACTTACTGCCTGGAGCTGTGACGTTGGCTTGTGTTATTGGCCCAGCCCCTCGAGCTGTACAGGGGAGAGAATCAAAAGACATAGCATTGACCAGGCGTCTGTTAGCAACATTGATTAGCAACCCGTGTGCACACAGAAAATCGGCTCTCAGGATTGGGAAACTCAATGCCGCTATGACGAATGTCCACTCGTACATACGGCCGTGTAGGGATAAAGTCAGTGTTTTCTCACCAAAAGTCTTAATGTCTGAGCCGTTTACGGCTACCAGCTGGGGGCTGCTAGCTCCTGCTAGCCGGTCAGCGTAGGATGGCAGAATGAGGCTGTTTTGGGAGCCGGTGTCTACGAGGAACCGTCTCCCCGAGCGCAAGTCTGTCACGTAGAGCAGCTTGTTCTCTTCACTGGCCGTCGCAGCTGCTACTGACTGCCGGCCTTGGCGTTTCCCAAACGCTTGAATTGGCACAGTGGCACGCATCTGTGTGTGTTCTCTCCAAAGCGGCGGTGGTAGAAGCAGAGCGTGTCTCTCTGGCGCTTCCTGGCCCCCGCTGCTGCTACCGTCGCCGGCTCCTCGCCTCCGCTGGTCGTCTCGCTGGGTTCCGATGCTGCCGCGTTCACTGTGAGGGCTCTGGTGGTGAGGATGATCCAATCTGCCTCCTGGGCTAGCGCCCGGTAGTCACGCATGGCCAGCAACGGCGAATTGGCAAGGACCGCTCTTGCCTCTGTTGGGAGGTTCTGGAGGAAAAGGTGGGCAAACAGAAAATGCCCGTCGTCCGTGCCCATCAACGCCAACATCTTCTCCATCAGTTCGACCGCCGAACCGTCTCCTAACTCGGAGTGCCTCAGGAGCCTCTCTGCTCTCTCACAGTCCAAGAGCGTGTAGCGCTGGGTCAGCACGGCCTTTAGAGCCCCCTATTTGTCGTGGGCTGGAGGCTGTTGGATCAGGTTCGCTACTTGCTGAGACGTGCAAGCGTCCAGCGCTGCGACCACATAGTAATATCTGGTGTCGTCTGCCGTTATTCCCCGGAGGGCGAACTGAGCCTTGGTGTGGTGGAACCAAGACAGCGGGTCGTGCAGCCAAAAGTCCGGTAGTTTGACCGAAACAGCGTACGCGTTGCTGGGGGTTCCCGTCCGGGCCAACTCCGGGATTCTTGCCTCATGTTCCATAATTCGTCAAGGGGTCACCAGTGTGGAGAGTGCAAATAACAGAGGCAGACTCATGCAGCAGACTACTTTATTCACTCTCACATCAGTCATCACAGAAAAAGCATTCCCTCAATACACCAGGGTCTCTCCTTTTATATCATCCGCCCATCTCACATCTGCATGACATCCCACATCACAATACATTCAACCACCCCCCCCTTGTCCCCCAACTACTTCTTCCTGCTACCTCACCATAATCTCTCTCATCTCAATACCTATTGTCCTTCTCTGTTTACCCTCTGCATCCAGTCTGAGATGATTAACCCAGCGTCTACAACACCAATTTATACAATTTTTTAAGGGTTGGCCAGATTTTTACATACAGTATCACTGTATGCTGTGAAAAACAGGGTGGATGATTTTTAGCATTAGACAAGGAAAACATTGTAAATTTACTGTGTATTTTATCGTGTAAACATAAAGGGGCTAATTAAAATAATAAAGAGCCCACATCATAAAAGTGTAAATGGTTTATTAGACTGCATGGGAACTCAGCTGTCAATGCACAGAGAGCGGGGATAACAGGTAGTCTTGGTATAGGAGCTGAACCCTGATGGATGGATGGATGGATGGATGGATGGATAGATAGATAGACAGATAGATAGATACTTTATTTCGAACAAAAAAGTAAAACAAAAACAAAACAAATGACAAATGCAATAAAGTAACAGTATACAGTGTTCGAAAGGGAGAAGGAAGAAGTGAACACTTATTAATTCCAACTCCTCTTTTCCATAAATACACCCATGTGAATTATATACAAATTACCACATTTAAGACCCCAAGTAAACAATTAACTGTATTTTGTACATATCAACATTAACACCCATCCATCCTAACATACATTGATGTCCATACATCAAAACCAGCCTCAAACAACACAGATATACACAGTACTGTCCCACCCACCATTCCATAGTGTCCCATAGTGTCCCAGAGTGAGCATAGTGAATCATACATATAAATACTACCCTTCTAACATATATCCTTTCAGCAAATAATGTTTATACCTCTTTTTGAATTGATTTCTGTTTGTACATAGTTTCAGTTCCGGCTCCAGACTGTTCCACAAATCCACCCCACAGACAGATATGCACATACTTTTCTTGGTTGTTCGTATCTTGGGTTTTGTAAAGTTTAAGTCTCCTCTCAAATTATAATCATTGTCTCTTTTTTTAAATATTTTTTGTATATTAGTTGGGAGTTGATTATTAATTGCCCTGTACATGACTTGTGCTGTCTTAAATTTAACTAAATCGATGAACTTTATGACATGTGACTTTAAAAACAATGAATTGGTATGGTCTCTATATCCAACATTATTTATTATCCTTATAGCTCTTTTTTGTAATGTGCATATTGACTGTAGGTTGGTCTTGTAGGTGTTTCCCCAGACTTCTACACAGTAGTTAAGGTAGAAACAGTGAATTGTACAGTAAGAACAATGATTTATAGTCCAAGATGTGTCTTGTCTTCCCCAGTATGCCTATACATTTTGCCAACTTGGCCCGGATGTGACTGATGTGAGGTTTCCAGCAGAATTTTTTTTTTTTTTTTTTTTTTTTTCTTGCCTTCTGATTGTTGCTCTGAGTGTTGCTATCCCTGTGCTGTTGCAATCCTGGAATTTCCCCGTTGTGGGACTAATAAAGGCTTATCTTATCTTATTTTATTGTCTAGCGTCACCCCCAGAAACTTATTTTCCTGTACTGTTTCTATTCTGGTATCATCTATCGTTACCATTATTTCATGATTTATTTTATAATTTCCAAACAACATAATCTTTGTTTTTTTAGATTTAGAGATAATTTATTTTTGTTGAACCACTGTTAACTTTTTCATTTCAGTTGTGACCACCTCTTAAACCTGCTGCAAATTCTCACCAGTGCAAAGGATATTTGTGTCATCCACAAACAAAATAAATTTCAGAATTTTTGATACTTGGCATATGTCATTTATATACAAAATAAAGAGTTTGGGTCCCAAAACTGACCCCTGGGACACACCACAAGTAATGTCCATGAAAGGTGATTTGTGCTCACCAATTTGTACAAATTGTTGTCTGTTACTTAAATAACTTTCCACCCAACTCAGTCCTACCCCTCTTATCCCATACCTTTCCAGTTTCCTTAGTAGTATTCTGTGGTCAATGGTGTCAAGAGCTTTCTTTAAATCTATAAATACTCCCACAGCAAACTTTTTTTTATCTATACAACTAGTAATTTCTTCAATAAGTTCAATCAGTGCCAAAGATGTAGATTTATCTGCTCTAAAACCATACTGGCTGTCTGTAAGGAGGTTGTGTTTTTCAATGAAATCATCCAGACTCTTAGTGAAGATTTTTTCAAGTATTTTGGAGAATTGTGAGAGTAAAGAGACTGGCCTGTAATTTGTGAAACAATGACTGTCTCCTGTTTTGTATAGAGGCATTATTTTTGCTATTTTCATTTTGTTTGGAAATTTACCGGTTTGAAATGACAGGTTACAGATGTGGGTGAGTGGCTTAACAGTTCCTTCAATTACTTTTTTCACTATTGTCATGTCAATTTCATTCCAGTCCGTTGATTTTTTGTTCTTAAATTTGCTCACAGTCTCGATAATTTCCTTTTCAGTAACTGCACCCAAAAAGATTGTGTTTGGATTTCTATTTTCTATTTCATTTACAGAACCACTGTTGTTTGTTTCTGTTGTCACTATTGATTTTGCTAATTCAGGACCAACGTTTACAAAAAATTTATTGAAACCACTGACCACATCCTCCATATTATTTATCAAATTGCCATTTTCAATAAAATATTCTGGATAATTAGCATTCTTAGGTTGATTACTAATAATCCCATTGAGTACTTGCCATATTCCTCTTAAGTTATTTTTTTATTATCCTCTAATATTCTGTTGTAGTATTCTTTCTTACAGGTCCTCATTATATTAGTAAGCTTATTTTTATATCTTTTATATTTGATCTCAGCCTCCACTCTTCTGCACTTAATGAATTGTTTACTTAATGTATTCTTCTTTTTACATGCATTTATTAACCCCTTGGTGACCCAAGGAATATTTTCTTTTGTTGTCTGTCACTGTATTGTTTTATAGGACAGTTTTTATTGTACAATGATTGAAATATTTGTAAAAATTTATCATATGCTTTATTTATATCATTTTCATCATAAACTATCTTCCAGTCTTGTATTAATAATTCCTCTGTCAGTAAATACATAGATTCTTTGTTTCTCATTCTTTTATATTTAATATTTTTGGTATACTTTTTCTTCCTATAATCACACTGATAGACAACAAAAATCAGCAGGTAGTCACTGATATCATTCAATAAAAGCCCACTCATGACATTATTTTCCATAATGTTTGTGAATATGTTATCTATTAGTGTGGCACTGTGTGACGTGATTCTGCTAGGTCTGGTAATTGTTGGATCTAAGCCCATACTGTACATTGTGTTGATAAATTCTTCTGTCAAACTATGTTGTTTTGAATTCATCAGATCTATACTGAAATCCCCACAGATGAACATAACTTTGTGTTAGTTTTGCAGACATTTTTTCCATCCAGTCCTTAAATAAGTCAAT
This sequence comes from Pholidichthys leucotaenia, assembly GCA_020510985.1. Classification (NCBI taxonomy): domain Eukaryota; kingdom Metazoa; phylum Chordata; class Actinopteri; order Cichliformes; family Pholidichthyidae; genus Pholidichthys; species Pholidichthys leucotaenia. Next base: position 250,539,245 of record CM035843.1, read on the forward strand.
GTTTGATCCAGGTGTTCTATATACACAGCACACTACTATATTCTTCACATTGTCCAGATTTCTATTGTAATACATTCAAATAAATCATCCACAGTTACTGACAGATTTTCAGCAACCTTGTATTGCAAGCTCTTGTCAACATAAATTGCAATTCCTCCTCCTTTTTTCACTTTTCTATTTATATAATTTAATTCATAGCCATCCATGGTAAAATCCACTCCTTTCTCTTCACTGAGCCACGTCTCTGATATTGCCACAATATTGAATGGCTCTTTAAACTGATGTAAATAATCTTTAATGTTATTAAAGTTGGCATAGAGACTTCTGCTGTTGAAGTGGATCATAGAAATATTGAAATCATATGTGACCATTGTGTTAAACTGTTCATCGGTGTAGTAACTACAGTCATTATTGATGGAGCTAAATAAATTATTATCAGGGTCTATGTTATATTCTACGTCCTGTGGGTTGTGATCCGTATATTCAAAACCTTTCAGTTCCTGTTTATTGATCTTTTGTTTCATGTTGTTAAATGTCTTGTAGCAGATGAGTATAATCCTTCAGTGTCCTACAGTTGTCTCTTGTTGCTGTGACTCCAGTTCATAATATTCATTGATATTTGTCCAGTTCCATAATATTACAGATGTTAATAACCTTGGCTTCTTCAGGTGATCCATTTAATTTGATGTATATTTTACAGTTTGATGTCCAGGTGTTTTGAATCTTTTTCTGCTTTCTCAGGTATCTTGCTTTTCTGGCTATTTCTGCGTTTTCTTTTGTAAGGTGCTCGTTTATGTAAATGTTCGTTCCTTTCAGTTTCCTACCTTGTTTTAACAGCGCAGTCTTGTGTTTTCTGTTGACAAACCTCATGATCACAGCCGGTTTGTCACCGTTTTTCCTGGGCAGAGGGTGGCAGGCCTCTATGGTGTTACAGTCCAGCTGGATTCCTTTGGACTGCAGGAAGGCCACCACTTGTTGCTCCGTGGATTCGGCTTCCAGCGCGTCAAGCCTCCCTCTGCTATCCACGGCCACCGCCCGCGCGTACGATCGGGGTTTAATGTGGAGCCCCGTGATGATCACGTCGTTCACCGAAGTGTTCTGCTCCAGGTCCGACACTCTGCTCTCCAGATACGCCAGCCTCTTGTCCTTCTCGGCGTTCTGGATCCGCAGCGCTTTCACCTCCTCGAGCAGGCCCAGGATGTTTTGTTGCTGCTGCTTAACAGCAGAAATCTCTTCAGCCAAGAAGTCGAGCGATCTTTTAATGTCGTCCACCTCCTCAGTCTGCTGAGCTTTCTTGGGACCCATGATCCCGGCCAATGTACGTTGATTGTGATCGTTGGGGAAAAAAAAAAAAACGCGTGGGAGAAATCCCTTTGTTCTCCCGGAGTGTGAGGGGACTGATGAATTGCTTCACCAGCCACTACAATATTAAGTTATGAGACTGGCAATTTCTCTCTTTTCTCGCACGAGGAGGCGTACCGTTTTTATTCCCCAGCGGCAGTGACAAAGCAACAGCTAAAAACGCTAGCTCTAAACTGAGTTTTAAAGCAAGATAGCAAGAAATGAACTGGGAGCCTTTACCTGTGTGTCCTCACCTTCATGTAAGCAATAAGTGTACCTGTCTGAAATACAAAACTCTAAACTACCTCTTCAAAATGGATTCTTAAAATTGTGTTAAGCCATCTTCTAAAGATATTTGCTTTACTGTCACTCAGGTGCTGAAATGATGAGCCTGATATAAAAGCTAATGTGTTAAGTGTAGTGTTCTGCTGCCCAGTTTATTCATTGTTTTTTTTAGAACAATGTGACCCAATACTCAGTTTGTAATGGCTTCTGCTGCGGTGAAAGCAAATGTGCACCTCCATTAACCTTTTGTGACCCATTTCCAATACTGATTTTATATGTTGTAATTCAGTTTTAGAGTCATTGCCAAAGATCTTTAAAATGTTAAAAATCAAAGTCTTTTCTGATTCAGAGCAACATGCATCTGCAGAGAGAATGAGTGTTTAAAAAAATGCAATCTACACTTGAAAAAAATGTATCAAAAGCTGACACCTGGGTAAGCCTCAGAGCTTTTATTGTGGCTTTGGCTGACACATGCAGCGCTAAGGCACAGGACCAAACAGGTGCCAACAAGAAAAAGACAAAACTACACGAATATTTTCACCCTTTCTGTTTTCTCAGAATTTCTGCCAATTATGAGTTTTCTCAACAAACTAACTATTGGGACATAGCCAATACTGCCACAAGAAATTCTCACAGAGAAGTAGGCAGCCAGAAAATTGGATAGATCTAAATCAAAACTACAAGTAAAGTTTATCACTGAAACAGAAAGACATGAGCAAACCTCCAGCAGAACTATGCTCAGTGAGAAAATGAGAGTGTGAAGAGAGAACACACATACAGTTGCAATGAAAATCATTCAAGCCCCACTGTAAATTAGGTTTATTGGCAAAATATGCAAACTATCAGCTGTTTGCAATAAACAAATCAAAAAATAACAAATTTAACCCCTTGCACTCCGGGCAATTTTCCTAAAAATGCCAAAAAATAACGTGCCCAAAGTAAATCGAAAGCTGTTCTTCAACCCTTTGCAGCATCTTCATGGGGTTGGTCTCATTTAAAAGAAAACACTTTGAATTTTTTGGCAAAAAAAACATAATCTCTCTACGTGCTCCGGCCACTGAGTTACAGTCATCTAAACATACTGAACTTGAAGAAAATAAATTTGGCCACAGTGTTTTTTTGGATACAAATGCTTGCAAATAACACACAGCTGTCCGATCCAGCTGGAAAATGCAACAGAAATGTAGAACCAAGTGTTATCCAGCTGAGATCCAAATTTTGTAACAATACCACAAAAAATGAATATTTTACATAGCTTTGTTCTCAGGCTGTTCCCAGGCGTTTTGGAACTGTGCCAAATTGTGCCAAATGGCACAGTTTGGAAAAACGTCTAACTTTTGAATAATTCAATGTAGAAGCTTCATTTTAGGCTCTAATGAAAGGTCACACTCAGGGCTGTGTCTGTGTGTGTGTGGGGGGGGGACCCCCCCCCGCTACCAAGGACGGAGTTCGGCCCTCGCTACATGACGGATTACACTCGTTGCATGTTTCCACAGCAACGCTGCCACAGTGGCTTCCCCCCCCTCGCTACTGTGTGTGTGGGGGGGGGGTCCCCCCCCTCGCTACAGAGGACGGCCATGGCTACATGAAGGAATAGACTCATATGTCTATGTGACGACCGCTGCGCAGCCAGCGCGGCTTCCCCCCGCGGACCGGGGGCGTTCGGACTGTGAACGCCCCTCCCCCCGCTCCTCTTCTGCAGGGGGGGGGGGGGGGGCGTTCATGGTCCGAACACGGCAAATGAACCGTTTATCGCGGCGCACGAAGTACGAAGTGCGTGCGCCGTACAGTTGTAATTTACCGATCGGTCAAAAGTCACTTTTGGATTACAGTTTTCAGGGATAAATAATAATTTAGCTTATAACACCTTACCTCTTCACAGCAGCAGAGTCCTGGCGAACTTCTCTTCCCCATTGTCAGACGAACGCGACGCTGCTCCGCTCGTGGATCCCGATCAAAACATAATTCCAATATTGCGGTTTTGGTGAATGATTTACGACCTTTGTCGGCGGCATCCGTTGGTCTATGATGACGGAAGAGAATCCTAAACACTCTGCTGGAATAAAATAAAATAAATAAATAAACCACTACCTGTGGCTGCTGAAGCAGTCTCTCTTCACCCAGCTTTAGACAACAGCTCAGCGAACTTCTGTGCTTCAATTGGCTCGCAGCCGTTGGGAGGCGGGTCCTTCTAGCTAGATTTTCATTCATTGGCTCTTCATGGTTTCAGAAACCCAATTCAAGGCTCTTATTAGTCGAATGACAGGTCAATCAGATGAACTAATCTGTTCTGTGTCTGCAGCTTTTTTTTTTCCAGTGGCGCTTGGAGGCCAGCACCATCTCCATCTGCACCATCATCAGTATATCATGCATCATGCCCGCCCGCAGAACAACGGAGCGCAAGTGGTTAATAGCTCAACACAACTAATATTACAAGTGCTTTTGTGACAGAGATCATCCTGCGCAGTTCGCCCCACACGGGACACGAACCCGCGACCTCTCAGTCAACTACACAGTTCGAGCATGGGAGACACAGCACGATCGCGCTGAGCTAAAGGTCCGACCGATAGCTCAGCGCTACCGATACTGTATGAGGCTTTGGGAGGGAGGTTTTACTAACGTTCTACGCCGAACAGTACTAGTTGGCATCCATTACACTCTCCCCCTTAAACCTCACTCCCATCCCGGGTTCACGGCACCATTGTGACAGAGATCATCCTGCGCAGTTCGCCCCACACGGGACACGAACCCGCGACCTCTCAGTCAACTACACAGTTCGAGCATGGGAGACACAGCACGATCGCGCTGAGCTAAAGGTCCGACCAATAGCTCAACGCTACCGATACTGTATGAGGCTTTGGGAGGGAGGTTTTACTAACGTTCTACGCCGAACAGTACTAGTTGGCATCCGTTACACTTTCTTCAAATTCTACACAGAATGACACTTTTAATGACCACTGCAGTTCCAAAATTATTCAACCCTTTATGACAAGAATCTTTAGTACTTACAGTAGTAGAGCACCCTTTTGCTGTTATGACCTGCTGCAAATGTGATGCATAGCCAGACACCAGCTTCTGGCAGCATTCCGAAGAACCTTAGCCCATTCCTCATGGGCACAGACCTCCAGTTCACTAATATTCATGGGTTTGTGTGCTGCAACTGCCTTTGTCAAATCCCACAAAAGATTTTCAATGGGGTTCAAGTCAGGCGACCGTGATGGCCACCCTAGAATCATCCATGATGTCTTCTGAAACCAAGTCTTGGTGGACTTTGGGGTATGCTTGGGATCATTGTCCTGTTGCAAGGCCCAATGATGCCCAAGCTTCAGCTTCCTCACAGACGGCATGACATTTTCTCCCAGGATTTCTTGATACTTGATTGAATCCATTTTAACCACCACACACTGCAGGTTTGCCAGTGCCGGAGGAAGCAAAGCAGCCCCAAAGCATCACTGAGCCACCACCATGCTTCACTTTAGGCATGGTGTTCTTTTCATTCTTCATCTTTCAAGGCACCATTAATGCTGAGCGGTACATACAGGTTTTGGAGCAACATATGCTGCCATCCAAGCAACGTCTTTTTCAGGGATGGCTCTGCTTATTTCAGCAAGACAACGCCAAACCACATTCTGTTATGTGTTATAACAGCATGGCTTCATAGTAAAAGAGTGCGGACACTAGACTGGCCTGTATGAAGTCAAGACCTGTCTCCCATTGAAAATGTGTGACACATTTTGAAGCACAAAATACAACAATGGAGACCCTAGACCACAGGTGTCAAACTCATTCCATGGAGGGCCAAGACCCTGCGGGTTTTACCTCCACCCAGTGTCTTCAACAGGTGATTTCACTGAATTTCTTCCCACTGATTGCTGATCAGTGAAAACACCTGCTGAAGACACTGGGTAGAAGCAAAACATGCAGGGTCTTGGCACTCCATGGAATGAGTTTGACACCCCTGCCCTAGACTGTTGACCAACTGAAGTCGTACATCAAGCAAGAATGGGAAAGAATTCCACCTACAAAGCTTCAACAATTAATAATAATGGTTTGCATTTATATAGTGCCTTTCAAGAAACCCAAAGCGCTTAACAATGTAAATCCATTATTCATTCACACCACAGACAGATAATGGTAGCGGTAAGCTACTTCTGTAGCCACAGCTGCCCTGGGGCAGACTGACAGAAACGTGACTGCCAATCCGCGCCAATGGCCTCTCTGATCATTTATACACATTCATACCCAGTGTCATGGACACTGGAGGCAAGGTGGGTAAAGTGTCTTGACCAGGGACACAACGACAGGGGAGAGTTGGATTCGAACCGCCAACGTTCTGGTTATTGGACGACCCACTCTACCTCCTGAGCTACTGCCGCCAATTAGTGTCCTCAGTTCCTAAATGCGTATTGAGGACTGTTAAAGGAAAGGTGATGTAACACATGTCCTCCATGTTCTGGAGGACTGCAGCAGTTTGAAGAAGGAAGGAAGTCAGATGCTGGTGCCAAGAACTTTTAAGAGTAGCAACTGCTACTAAAACAGCTACTAGAGCTGGTCTAAAAGATTTAATTTGAGACTCAGGAGTTATTTCATTTACACTTTTATTTTGTGGTCCCATCTTGTATATAGCTGTTGACACCTGAACATTAGGTAAGTGACAAAATTTTTTGTTTAGTTGAATATTCAGAAATATGCAAAAAAAAAACCCAAACAAACAAGAAAAAATTATTTTAGTGTTCTTATGTATACAGTCTGAAATAATCTTTAACGATCCAGTTATGTGTAACCCTTCTGCACCATAGTTTAAGCTTGTATTTGTATTCTGAGTTATATGTAGTTGTTATTGGAAAGTTTTATTAACATTTCTATCACGCCCAAGGCCGTTTGTTATTTTCTCAATGTTTTCTTTAGGAGTACCAGTCATATGTAGATTTGTGCAACAGCTGTGTGAAGGATCCACATTTCTGCAACATTCTTACAAACACATAAGTGTGTTCCTGGCATGATGGGCACTCAGTGCTGAGGAAAGTAATCATATGCTGTCGGTGCACATTACTTTTGCATCTTATTTGTATAATCAGGAGAATGGGAATGTGAAGCACGTGTTGATACTGTTTATTATTACATTATTCCACCTCACCAAACGCAGCAAATGTGACCTTTCCTGAATTTCTGCCTCTGAGTGAACACTTCCATGCCGCTTAATGAAATCATATCTCACTTACATTCATGTACACACATCCAGTTGCCAAGAGAGCCCACAATCAGCCAGTGCAGGTCACTGGCCCCCAGGCAGGTTCAATATTTATGGGTAGCTGTAGCGCTTAACATCTCGGCTTGACAAAAATGATCATCATCTCAAGTACTGCGCCTATCAGGCACCTCCCAGCGCAGTCTGCGCTGCAGGGTGGCACTGTGATGAGCCGACAGGATGTCACTGAGAGATGGCCAATATGCTGGACTGTCTCAGCCAATGGTTGATCCCTCTGGATCTAGAAGTGAAGCTGCTAAAGCCTGAGGGCTGTAGCAGGGACGCATCCATAGGTGGATGGATGCTGCTAAATGATTTTGGTGAGTCTTGTGTGTTCTGCACCTTTTAATGGGATTCAGTCTCACCAGCTGTCGCTACAGTTTCATGATCACGTTTTGAAGAGATTACAACTCTCTTTAAGCTCTTTTTTTTTTTTCATCTAAGCCAACTTTAGGTGCTACTGATGGCTTTTGTTTGTTTTTTCTGTATGTAAATCCAATTTCCTTTAGGTGATTTCTTTCAGTTCGGTCATAGAGGTTGACTCCAGTTTCCGCCTATTTGTTCTGTTGTCCATTTTCTCTTCAAGACATATTGCTTCAGGTTTTCTATCTTGACACTTTGGGCTCATTTCCACCAAAAAAAAGAGCCAGTGCTAGTTCGGTCTGGGGCTGGTGCCAGTGCTTAACCAGTTCACCTGTAGTGCCTCATAAGAACCAATTGGTTTTCCACCGATATGGAGCTAGTCGGGGATTACGTCAGGGCTACGTCGTTATGTAGTGTGAAGCGCCTTTATGCAACCTCGCAAAACACCACAGAAGAAGAAGTAGTAGCGCTAGCTTGTCAACATGTAGGAGTTTGTTGTCTCTGTGGAAGTGCTGCTTTTATTATTCCAAACCTGTAATACCATCCAAAACAGTTTTATTCTTAATGGCAGAGAACGGCGGCTATGTTTAAGGAGAATGGTAATTATCAATATTTCAGTTATCAGCCGTTGTTAGATCAAGTCTGTAGTGCGAGCGTTGACTACACTTTTAAACATAATATTTATGTCAGTTCTGTAATAGGTGGTGTTAGCGCATTACAAGACGGAGGTCGCCTGTTATGTCATGCCAAAAAGTGATCAGCTGCCCAAAAAATGATCGCTGGGGGCCATATTGTTATGGGTTTATATTAGCCGTTAAATATACAGTATATTTCAACAGATAAACAGTACTTAGTTAGGTATAACAAGATATATTTAACACTTATGATGCATTTTGAACCCGAAACAAACTTGATCTAGGATTAAAAGCAATTAAAATAATGCAGTCACAAGGTTACATGGAAAAATGCATAGATTTACTGGATATATACATGTAGATACTGTATCAATATATATTCTATGTACCTTCAAACAACGATGTTTTTGCACATAAATATTGCAATCAGATAAATTCTGTACGTTGTTATCCAAATTGCAACACTTTGGCCAACATTATAATTTTTCAGATGTGATAAAACCTCAAAACATTTAGACACATTGCAGGTGGACTGAGACCAGGCAGGACACCTTTAACAAGCGGGCACTCCTGGCTCCTGTAGACGGTGATCACTTTTTGGCACAACACCGGATTTCACCACCCAGCCGACCCCACGCAGAAGTGGCTGATGAAACCCTTTTCGGACACAGGCAGACTTACCCCTGAACAACGTAACTACAACTGCCGGATGAGCCGTGCAGTTCAGTTGTGGAAATGGCTTTCGGCAGCTTGAAAGGATGATGGAGGTCCCTCCTGACAAGGAACGACTGGAGACTGGAGCTGAGCAAGAAAATGGTGCTCACCTGCTGCATACTTCATAATATTTGTGAGGAACATGGTGATAAGTTTGGACTCCCAAACACACCTGATCACAGTCAGCCTCCAGGTCAACCATTACCTGACCATGCCAGTGTAGAATGACATTAGGACAGCTTTAATGGAGTATTTTAACAGTGGGGAGCAATAACCTGTTTAATGTCTGCCATATCATTTACAAAATATAACATGTGAAGTAGTTCAAAATAATCGATGAATAAAACATTCAACTGACAGTCCTCAGTGTACTCTGTTTTAAAGTATTTATATATTTTATAGGCACATTTACAGGGCTGTTAAAGGTATACCCTTCTGTACTTGTATGTCATCTATTCTGGTTAAAGTACTGATTCAAGTTTTTATTCATGTAGGGTAACCAGAGACAGACTGTAAAGTGTAAAAGTTAAAAGTACTTTCCCCAGAAATGATCTTGTCCAGAGCTGACAGAATGTCATGTGGTACGTTGTCAAAAGAATATAAACTCATTATCATTTTTGAAGCTGACAACTTGGAACATTTTCCACAGAAAAAGTGCATAGATTTAAAGTTTGTTGCTGCTTGTTCTTTAGAAAATGTGAAAAAAGTTGTCAAAAATATGAGTAAGTCCACAAATACCTGATATATTGTCCAATACCTGAAAAAATGAACTTAAGTGCAGTAATTCAGTACTTGTACTTTCACTTCCCACCACTACTGTCATGTTCGGGGTTGTTCACCCCGTCCATGACATGTGGCTGTAGGTTTTGATTATTGCTTATTAATTCCAGCTGCCAGATTGAGCCTTGCTCTCTGACAGTCCTACGGCCACGTCTCCTCCTCTTACCAGACACTCACCGGAGGTATCTTATCACCACATGCACACACACTCTCTCTCGCGCTCTCTCTCACACACACACTCTGTTTCAATCAGTCCCGCACCTGCTTGCCACAAGGCTGTGTCCACTTGCCTGCGTTAGGGTTTTGTGTATTATGACGAAGCAGTGTGACCAGTCGGTGTGGCAGCTTAAAGTCAACCTTGGACATCCTGGCTTGCAGATCGTTGGTTTTTCCCCTGGACTGTACTGTGTAGTGTTTCCAGAGCCCTTCCACTCCTACGTATATGTAAGTCTTGTTATTATTGCCTTCCCCTTCGCTCCTGTTCCGTCTGGAGCGCGCTTGGCTTTTCCTCCCTGTCAACTAAGATAGAAGCCAGTTGTCTGACCCTTTTTTCACTGTGACTGTTATTTGGACACTTTTGTATATTTTTTCACTGTAAATAAACACGTTGCTTACACTGCGTTTTGAGCTTATTGCCAATTCATATGTTTGCTGTGAAATTACGCAGCGGACATGACAGTAAGCTGCCACCAAAAGAGCCCAAGCAGTAAGTAGCGTGTTACTTTCATTTTTTTGTGTTTTCTCACCCACCTGTTCAGAGTGTGATGTCCTTGGCTAGCCATTCCCACACTGGTTTTAGTGGATGAGCAGCAGGACAGCCCAGTGTGGAGGAGCAGCAGACAGCTTGGTGAATCTGGGAGCTTCTGGAGGATGCGTACGTCTCCATCAGGCCTAGAGAGCGGTTAGCTTGCCTCGACGGAGTAATACGGATCCTGAAGACTCATCGGGGCCTCTGGGATTACCCCAAGTACTCAGAGCTGCTGTCCGGTGTCTGCGCACTCAAGCAGGCTTTCCCCGACCTGACAAGAAGGGCTTTCCGGACGAAACCGAAGCAGAAATGCTCTTCTCCGCCGGCGGCCATCTTCTCCTCTCTTCCATCACCTGCTTCAAGATGGCCACGCTCAGTTCGACGTTATCATCACCCGGAATCCCGGAAGAACAATCCAGCCCCACGAACTGCTCCTGCTCCGACACCGAGCCCTGTTACCCCCACAGCGGATCATCGATTCCAAGCAGTCCTGTTTGCAGAATCCCCTTCCATATCCGCTGCGAGGTCTTCTTCCTCGGTCTGTTCGCCGGCTGCAGAGGGGCGTTTGTTTTCCTCATTGGGGCCTCCCGTTCCTGTAGCAAGAGGGGCGGCTCCCATATCTCCTACAGAGAAGCCTAACACCGCCTTTCCCGGACGGATGGGTGACGACGTCCAAGCGGCAACAACCAACACCATAAACAGGGAGAACAGGCAAGTTTGTTTTCATTTGACTCACTTTAATAATGAAATGTCTTGCCTGATTCCCTGTAGGGAGGCTCAGGGAAAGCAGTCCCCTGATCTCTCCCCACCTGCTGCTGTTAAAAACTGTTCACCAGCCCTCTCTCCACTCTCCTTTGTTTGCCTGCCGGAACCGGAGCCGAGCAGTCGGGACCAGGAGGAGCCAGAGGTCCGGGAGGATTGTCCTCCCAAAGTAGTGGTGAACCAGGTCCCAGCTACCACGCCGGAGGAGTCACCTGCGTGGATCATGACAACTGGGGAAAATAAGACTGCAGTGACCATCACGCCTGGTGTGGAGGCCGCCACAACAGAGTCAGCGCCCGAGTGGAACCTCTTGGAGGCCGAACCTGGGAAGACGTCACCCAGATCGCCGAAGTCCTGGACGGCGGTAGAACTTGAGCTAAGGCAAGTCCTCTCTTTTGTCTTTCTCTTTTCTATTATTGAGCATTTTTGCCTAGCTTTAGGTGAGGAGAGCCAGCTGCAGCCAAACGCTGCACTTGAGCTCGCCTTGCCGGGCTCTGCCGCTGCCGGCGACTCTGACCCTTCCCCCTCTGTTTCTGCGTCCGTTTCCAGAGTTGCCGGAGAGAGTCCTCCATTGCTGGACAAGTCTGTGGACCCAGGTTCACAACCGGAGGTCACCGAGGTTCTGGTTGAGGTTGCCTTTCCCTCTGGTCCTGTTCTGTCTGGAGCGCACTTGGCTTTTCCTCCCTGCCAACTAAGCTAGAAGCCGGTTGTCTGACCCTTTTTCACTGTGACTGTTATTTGGACACTTTTGTACATTTTTTCACTGTAAATAAACACGTTACTTACACTGCATTTTGGGCTTGTTGCCAATTCATATGTTCACTGTGAAATTACGCAGCGGACATGACAACTACAATATCACAATGATTTGCATTGTTTATCCTAAATAGTTTTACATTTCATGCATATGTTTGGTGTGACAATAACAATTAATGTAGAAGCAGAAAAACACTTAAGGAAAGAAAGCTTTTATTTACAAAATGTTCAAAAACTTAAGACTGCTACATATGAAATATTATGTACACACAGCCAAAAATATCAATGCTGTGATAGCTACTTTGTTTGCAGTCCCTTAAGCACAAACACAACGCATCCCATCAGTCCAACAAGGGTATTGGTACTGTCCTCCATCTTCTGGATGCTTTGCAGCAAAGCGGAGGTCAGCTGTTCCTCCCTGCTGTCTCTCCTCTGACCTCTCCAGGTAGTCAAGAAGGAGGTCCATGTTTGCATCCCACTTCTGTTTCCCCTGTTTTAAAGTACAAAAATAAGCAATATAAAATAACCACACACTGAAAAATGCAGGAATTGTCAATACAAGATTGAATGTGTCTATTCAACATCCATTTACTGTTAGTGGCATCACAATATTCAGTTCAAGTGTATAATTGATTTAATTCACTCCCTCCTTTGTGTGAATGGGTCATGATCTGAACATACAGACGTGGACAAAATTGTTGGTACCCCTCTGTTAATGAAAGAAAAACCCACAATGGTCACAGAAATAACTTGAATCTGACAAAAGTGGTAATAAATAAAAATTCTATGAAAATTAACCAATGAAAATCAGACAATGCTTTTGAATTGTGCTTCAACAGAATTATTTTAAAAAACAAACTCATGAAACAGGCCTGGACAAAAATGATGGTACCCTTAACTTAATATTTTGTTGCACAACCTTTTGAGGCAATCACTGCAATCAAACGATTTCTGTAACTGTCAATGAGACTTCTGCATCTCTCAGCAGGTATTTTGGCCCACTCCTCATGAGCAAACTGCTCCAGTTGTCTCAGGTTTGAAGGGTGCCTTCTCCAGACTGCATGTTTCAGCTCCTTCCACAGATGTTCAATAGGATTTGGATCAGGGCTCATAGAAGGCCACTTTAGAATAGTCCAATGTTTCGCTCTTAGCCATTCTTGGGTGTTTTTAGCTGTGTGTTTTGGGTCATTATCCTGTTGCAAGACCCATGACCTGTGACTGAGATCAAGCTGTATGACACTGGGCAGCACAGTCTTGAGATTTCATTGTACCCTGCACAGATTCAAGACACCCTGTGCCAGATGCAGCAAAGCAGCCCCAGAACATAACAGAACCTCTTCCATGTTTCGCAGTAGGGACAGTGTTCTTTTCTTGGTATGCTTCATTTTTGCGTCTGTGAACATAGCGCTGATGTGCCTTGCCAAAAAGTTCCAGTTTTGTCTCGTCTGTACATAGAACATTCTCCCAGAAGCTTTGTGGCTTGTCAACATGCAGTTTGGCAAATTCCAGTCTGGCTTTTTTATGATTTGTTTTCAACAGTGGTGTCCTCCTTGGTCGTCTCCCATGAAGTCCACTTTGGCTCAAACAATGACGGATGGTGCGATCTGACACTGATATACCTTGACCTTGGAGTTCACCATGAATGTGTTTAGAAGTTGTTCTGGGCTCTTTTGTTACCATTCTTCATCAAGTTTCCTCCTGCGGCCACGTCCAGGGAGGTTAGCTACAGTCCCGTGGATCTTAAATTTCTGTATAATGTGTGCAACTGTAGTCACAGGAACATCAAGCTGCTTGGAGATGGTCTTATAGCCTTTACCTTTAACATGCTTGTCTATAATTTTCTTTCTAATCTCCTGAGACAACTCTCTCCTTTGCTTCCTCTGGTCCATGTTTAGTGTTGTACACACCATGTCACCAAACAGCACAGTGACTACTTGTCACCCTTTAAATAGGCCGACTGACTGATTACAAGTTTGTAGACACCTGTGATGTTAATTAGAGGGCACATCTTGGTTGAACATGTCCCTATGTTCACATTATTTTCGATTTTTTCTAGAGGTACCATCATTTTTGTCCAGGCCTGTTTCATGAGTCTGTTTTTCAAAATAATTCTGTTGAACCACAATTCAAAAGCATTGTCTGATTTTTGTTGGTTAATTTTCATAGAATTTGCATTTATTACCACTTTTGTCAGATTCAAGTTATTTCTGTGACCATTGTGGGTTTTTCTTTCATTAACAGAGGGGACCAACAATTTTGTCCACGTCTGTATTTGTTAACTTTTGGCATTTTAAAGACAATACACTTACCAGTGTGTTTTGAGCAGTTTGTTGTATGGACTCAACCATGGCAGTTAAGATGGTCCAGCTGGCTGGCCTGTCCTCCAAAACAGTTCATCAGATGAGTGGCCCCCTCCAGCTTATCTTGTACTTCTGCTCATGTTCATAGAGCCAAGAAATGTGTCTCCTCTTCGCTCCAAATCTGTTTGGTTTTGGAATCTGTTACTTGCTCCACTGTTTGGAAAGCAACATGGCGGTGAGTAATGTTTTGAAGCTGGTCAGTTAACCACGGCCATGGCTGTGGACATAACCAACGTAAACTGGTGCTGTCGCTGGCCCAGCTAGGAGTTGGAGCCTTGTTAGCCCCACTTTTGAGAGCCTGGGAATGGTGCTTCAGGCGGTGGAAAACCAAAGAACTGGTGCCAATCAGGCTCTGGCTCCAGTTAAGCACTGGAACCGTTTTGGTGAAAAAGACCTATTTGATGTCTTCCTCGGTCTACCAGTATGCTTCCCTTTTACAACCTTCCCATTTTGTTTGTACTTGGTCCAGATTTTAGGCAAAGCTGATGGGAACAACCAGCATCTTTTGCTACATTCTGTGACGATTTACCTTCTTGAAGTTTTATTACTCCTCTCTTTTGTTTCAGCTGACATTGGAGTCATGATTCATGTTTATCAGCTTGGTGCAATAGCTCACCAAAGTGTGTAAGCACTCTTTTTAACTGCAGACTAATTAGCGGATTTAATTTAATGCAGGTATTTGTTTTAGGACTACATGGTGATTCCATAATATCGCCTCAGAATTGAGTGATTTTCCTCTGCTTGAACTAATAAAAAATTGCAATTGATAGCAACTTTCTTTCATTCTTTTTAAAAATATTTCTTAAAGGCAGGAGGCTGGCATTTTTAGTAAAATTTGTTTTGTGACATGTCTGTGATTATTCATTTATTTTATTATTCTTTACTTATTTTACAAATTTAAATAATTTAATGAGCATCCTCCAAGAGTGATTATTCCATAATTTTTGCCAGTGTTGTAGTATAAAATATTACAACTAGTAGGGTGTAGGTATACTACAACCTACTAGTATAAAATGAATATAAAATCAGATTTCAGCCTGAATTCCAAAGTCAAACAATAGATCCCCTGTGCAAAACATTATTTTTGGTCTGATGGATCCATCCGTCCTTCTTGTGCTGCTCTTCTGGGAGTCCAGGTTGCAGGGCAGCAGTTCAAACAGAGTAGCCCAGACTGCTGCTCAGTTCACATAGCACTATGATACCCAAGATCCCTTCTGCAGTGGAGAACCCACTGGAAGGTGGACCCATGTGGCTCCTTTAGTTACACTTTTTCTCCTTTAGTGTACTTTTTCTTAGTGATTTACTGGACCGCTCTTAGTCTGACCCTTCACCCAGTTTGTCTCGAGAGACCCTACCAGGGGCTATTTTCCCCTGACAACCTCGCTCCTGGGATCATTAGGTCATGCAAACCCCTCCACCATGATAAGGTGGAACTGACTACATAGATTGCCTGCTGATGAAGAATGCAATCAGAAAAGGAATAAGAGGCCCACACATGCAAATAATACTGACAAAAATGTTCTTGTTCTTCTCTGTGTTTGTGTGTGCAGGCTTGTAGTTTTATTTGGTGAGGATGAGTGTGTTTGTGTGTTGCGTTTCGAGTGCCTCGGAAGGTGGGGTACGTTTTATTTTGGAGGGGGCTGTCACGAAAAAAAGATTAGCAGAGGATAAATTAACCCCTTGCACTCTGGTCAATTTCCCTAAAAACGCCTAAAAATAACGTACCCAAAGTAAATCAAAAGCTGTTCTTCAACCCTTTGCAGCATCTTCACGGGGTTGGTCTCATTTAAAAGAAAACACTTTGAATTTTTTGGCAAAACAGTCATAATTTCTCTAAGTGCTCCTGCCACTGAGTAACAGTCATCTAAACATACTGAATCTGAAGAAAATAAAGTTCGCCTGGTGTGGCGGTTTGGGAAAACCCCCACAACACACAGGGACAGACAGCTCGCTACTCCTGGGTTTTTTCCTCTGCATGCTGTGATCTAATCTGCCATTTATGCATTTCACTGCTGTGAGGTTAATGTGCCATCCATGCATTGTGTTCATGCATCCTGTCTGTGCCTTTCATATGCAAATGCTCATATCGACCCATGTGAATGCTTTGATGTATTGTTGTAGCTGAGTATATAAGCTGTCTGAATTTCATGTTCAATCTCTCATTCTCACTCTGCAACTGCTGCTGCAGGACACAGACATTGTGTCCTCCTCTCCTTCTCTGAGAGCCGTGGGCTCGCTCCCGGCGCGCACGCACGGCGCCGGGAGAGGAGCTCATGACGGCGGTATGATTAATAAAACCTTCTTAAAACCTCAGCATCGCTGCCTTATTTTATCATCCGCCGCACTGGTGACCCGACGCTGAAACGAACACGCTGCCAGCGAACGCAACACCCGGCGGTGATTCTCCGACGACAAGTGAACGCGGCAGCCTGACTGATCTGCCCTCCCTTCTGCTTCAGGGAGACCTCAACGCGGAGTTTCCAGGCGAAACTCCCCGGAGAACACCCACGACCGGGAAAGCTGAGCAACGTTTCATGGTGAGATCTGCACGCCTAGATCGGCACATCCACGCTGGACCGGCCGCGCTCACAGCTCCTCCACACGAGAGCGCATGCACCTCGTCCCCTCTCCACGACGGCGATCCCCATGGCCGATGGAGCACACGTGGACCTGAACGCACCATGACCGAGCGAGTGACAGAGCGTCTACTTCCCTTCACCGCTCCAACACACTGAACAGGGATGATTAAGCTCCCTGACCCTGGTTCTCCTCTCCAGCTGGCCCACCCATCACGGAACCCCGGCGCACGCACCGGGGAGTTACGGGGATGGCGCACCACGCACGGGACAAATACGGCTTTTCTGACCGCCTTCCTTCTGCTGCACACTGGCCCTTCAGGCTTGCTCGTTCACCTGAGGCACGCAGCTTGCTCACTGGATTTTATGGTCTTAGCCACGGCACACAAAGGGAATTCAGCTGTCTGCGGTTCCCGAGGCTTTAGGGTTACGCCTGAACCTAAAGTCAACACGCCAGTCCCTCTGCTCTCATCACAGCCGCCACGCAGCCTCGTCTTTTCTTCATGGCCGCTATTAATCCTTGCAGGACTTAATCGCGGGAGGAGCCAGTGACTAATTTTTCTTCTTGTGGACTTCTGCACGTTCAACGGGACAACCCTTCGACATCGCGGACCCACAAGCAATTTTTGTGCGGCCCGGACGTTTTCATCGTCTCCGGCCGGCTTTTACTACCCCCCACCCCCCTCCACCCCCTCCTGCACAGAGCTTTTCCCTGCTCGCTGCCCAAGCTGCACTATCGAGGTCTCGGCCACCTGCCGAGCCCTCTGGGGGGAGCTGTGGCGGTTTGGGAAAACCCTCACAACACACAGGGACAGACAGCTCGCTACTCCTGGGTTTTTTCCGCTGCATGCTGTGATCTAATCTGCCATTTATGCATTTCACTGCTGTGAGGTTAATGTGCCATCCATGCATTGTGTTCATGCATCCTGTCTGTGCCTCTCATATGCAAATGCTCATATCGACCCATGTGAATGCTTTGATGTATTGTTGTAGCTGAGTATATAAGCTGTCTGAATTTCATGTTCAATCTCTCATTCTCACTCTGCAACTGCTGCTGCAGGACACAGACATTGTGTCCTCCTCTCCTTCTCTGAGAGCCGTGGGCTTGCTCCCGGCGCGCACGCACGGCGCCGGGAGAGGAGCTCGTGACAGCAGTATGATTAATAAAACCTTCTTAAAACCTCAGCATCGCTGCCTTATTTTATCATCCGCCGCACTGGGTGTTTTTTTTAGATACAAATGCTTGCAAATAACACAGCTGCCAGATACTGGCTGGAAAATGCAACAGAAATGTAGAACCAAGTGTTATGAAGCTGAGGTCAAAATTTTGTAACAATACCACAAAAAATGAATATATTACACAGCTTTTTTCTCAGGTTGTTCCCAGGCATTTTTGAACTGTGCCAAATTGTGCCACTGAGACGCACAGTGTGCACTGAGACGCACTAGGACGCAGAGATGTGACCGCCCGCGGTATCCCAGAGTGCAACAGGTTAATGCAAGGTGAACTGGGATCCATTAACGAGCAGAGAGTAGAACTAAACAGAGATTTCTCCTTGCTAGAACAGGATAGGCTTGTATCAGCTCCACAGCAGGCAGGGAACAGTCAGATGCAGGAGGCTCTGACCTTCGGCTGAGGCTAGCCACTGTGACATTTGTGGCACACACAGTTGTCTGTTGCAACTTTGAAATGAATATACCGTATTTTTGGGACTATAAGGCGCACTGGATTATAAGGCGCAATATCAATGAACGGTCTATTTGATGGTCTATTTTCATACATAAGGGGCACCAGATTATAAGGCGCATTAGATAAGATAAGATAAGATAAGATAAGCCTTTATTAGTCCCACAACGGGGAAATTCCAGGATTGCAACAGCACAGGGATAGCAACACTCAGAGCAACAATCAGAAGGCAAGAAAAAAAACAAGCAAGCAAGAGCAGCTAATAAACATATGTACGTATTACTATAAAATATATATATATACACACACACACAGACACACAGTGCAGAGCATTGTAGCTGGATGGAATAAATATATGAATATATGAACACACAGTGCAGAGCATTGTAGCTAGATGGAATAAATATGTAAATATATAAACACCCACAGTACGGAGCATTGCAGCTAGGTGGAATAAATATGCAAGTATATAAACACACACAGTGCGGAGCAATGTAGCTAGATGGAATAATATGTAGATATATAAATATATAAACACACCCAGTGCTGAGCATTGTAGCTAGATGGAATAAATATGCAAATATATAAACACACACAGTGCAGAGCATTGTTGCTAGATGGAATGAAACAGCATAACCGTCTACTTAGTTATCCTACATGGTATGATTATGTGCCCATACATATTCTCACCCTCCATAGCGACCGGTATGTTCCTAGTTGTATGCCGGAGGGGACCATTGTGTAAGTCTATTGCATCTTTTGCATTCAAAAAACTATTAGTTTGTTACGTCTTTTTGCTATCTCTGCGAGCAGCCCTGCTTAGGTTGTACAGTCTGACAGCCGTTGGTAGGAAGGACCTACGAAACCTCTCGGTTGTGCACCTGGGATGATGTAGTCTGCTGCTAAATGAGCTCCTCAGTGCATTCAGTATGTCCTGCATAGGGTGGAACTCGGACTCCAGCAGAGATGACAGTTTAGCCACCGTCCTTCTCTCTCCTATCTCCTCCATCGGATCAAGGCGCTGCCCCAGGACAGAGCTAGCTTTCTTAATCAGTTTGTTCAGTCTCTTCCTATCGGCTGCAGTAATGCCACTGCCCCAGCAGACCACTCCAAAAGTGATGGCTGATGCCACCACCGTGTCATAGAATGACTTCAGCAGCGCCCCTTGTACACCAAAAGACCTGAGTCTCCTCAGCAGGAACAGCCTGCGCTGTCCCTTCTTGTAGAGTGCATCAGTATTGTGTGACCAGTCTAGTTTATTGTTCAGATGAATACCCAGGTACTTATAGGATGTCACCATCTCGATGTCTGTTCCCTGTATATTTACTGGTACTGTGAGGGGCTGCCCATGCCTGCGGCAGTCCACCACCAGCTCCTTAGTTTTCCTCGCGTTGATCTGGAGGCAGTTCCGATGGCACCAGTCCACGAAGTCCTGGATAAGCCCTCTGTACTCAGCTTCATCTCCATTGGAGATGAGGCCAACGATCGCAGAGTCATCAGAGAACTTCTGTAGATGGCAGTGTGTTGTGTTGTGTGAGAAGTCCGCAGTATAAAGAGTGAACAGGAAGGGAGCCAGCACCGTTCCCTGGGGGGCCCCCGTGCTACTGATGATCGTGTCGGACACACAGTCCCGGGTTCTCACAAACTGAGGCCGGTTCGTGAGGTAGTCCAGGATCCATGATGACAGGTGCTGGTCCACCCCTGCGCGCAGCAGCTTGTCCTTCAGGATCATCGGTTGGATGGTGTTGAAAGCACTGGAGAAGTCAAAGAACATGATCCTCACCATATTCTCGGGCTTCTCCAGGTGGGACAGAGAACGGTGAAGGAGGAAGATCACCGCATCCTCCACCCCAATGCCATGCTGGTAGGCGAACTGGAGTGGATCCATCGCTGGTTCCACCAGGGGGCGGAGGTGAGCAAGGAGCAGTCTCTCCAGGGTCTTCATCAAGTGGGACGTCAAGGCCACCGGTCTGTAGCTGTTCAGGTCTTTGGGGTGGGAAGTTTTTGGTACAGGTACCACACAAGATGTTTTCCACAGCTGTGGTACCCTCCCCAGTTTCAGGCTCATGTTGAAGATATACGTCACAATCCCACACAGCTGGTCTGCACAGGACTTGAGGAGCTTTGCGCTGATGCCGTCCGGTCCCGGCGCCTTCCTCGCCTTGATCTTCCTCAGCTCCGTCCTCACCTGGGTCCTGGTCAGGGTCAGGATGGGGGGCTGTGTGTTGGGAGTGGGGGGGTGTTGGTGGAGTGGGGAGTGGGCAGCAGGACTTGATTTCTTTAGAGGCAGCAGTGGTTGTTGTGCAGTCAGGGGGGAGGGCGGTTGGTCAAATCTATTGAAAAACAGATTCAGGTTGTTCGCCCACTCCCTGCCCCCTGTGGCCTGGGGGGAGGTATTCTGGAGCCCCGAGATGGTTTTGAGGTTTCTCCAGACCCCGCTGATGTCGCTCTGTTGCAGCTTGTCCTCCATCTTCTTCCTGAAGCTGTCCTTGCCTTCTCTGATCTTTCTCCTCAGCTCCCTCTGTACGGACTTCAGCATCTCCCTGTTCCCTGACCTGAAGATCCTCTTCTTCTCTCTCAGAAGTGTTTTTATCTCAGGGTTGATCCAGGGTTTGTTGTTTGAGTGACGCCGTATGGTCTTGGTGGGAACGGATTTGTCCACACAGAAGCTGAGGTAGCCCGTGAAGGTGTGAATGAGGCCATCGATGTCCTCACCATGTGGATCGCAGAGCTGCTTCCAGGCGGTGGCTTCAAAACAGCCCTTTAGGGTGTCCATTGTCTCCTCAGACCATAACTCCACAGTGTGCATGGCCGGAGGTTGTCTGTGCACTAGGGGTTTGTACACCGGCCGGAGATGAACCAAGTTGTGATCCGATCTCCCGAGTGGGGGGAGTTGTGATGAGGTGTACGCCTCCTTAGTGTTTGCGTAGAATAAATCCAGTGTTTTATTGTCTCTAGTGTGGCATGTGACATACTGGGTGAACGTGGGTAGAATGGGAGACAGTGAAACATGGTTGAAATCGCCTGAGATGAGGAGAAGAGCATCTGGGTGTTCTGTCTGCAGCCTGCTGGTTACTGAATGGATGACGTCACGTGCTGTCCCAGCGTTCGCCGTCGGATTTGCATAAACAACAATGCAGATCACGTGTGAGTGTTCTCTCGGGAGATATGTAGGCCTCATGCTAACAGCTAGCAACTCAATGTCTTTGCTGCAGTGTCGTTGTTTAACAGTGATATGTCCCGGTCTGCACCAGTTGTTGTTAACATACATTATCACTCCACCGTCCCTAGCCTTGCCACTGTCTGGTGTTCGGTCAGCTCGTATCATGTGAAAACCCTCCAGCTCAATGTTAGCATCTGCTGCTAGTTCAGTTAGCCACGTCTCAGTAAACAAAAGGAGAGAGCACTCCCGGTATGTGCTATCATAACGGGAGATAGCCGCTAGCTCATCTAACTTTCCCAGTATCGACCGTACATTTCCCATGACAACAGATGGAAGGGAGGGTCTGTACCTTATATTTTTTGTCCTCCGCCTTACTCCAGCCCGGCAGCCGCGGCGTTTTCGCCTCAGTTCTCTCGGTATGTCGAGTTTTTCCAATGGGACCGGGTGGCGGTTGAATGCTAGCAGCTGTTCTCTGCTGTATCGTATCCTGCTATAGACAGTGGCTCCGTCCACCGGCTCAGGAGACATTTAGGACGATCTGTGTGTCCGTGATATAAGTGGGGTGAAAAAAAAAGACGGATCAAAAGAGAGAGGAAGGGAAAAAGACTCGGAATCGAGCCGCTGTTGCAAAAGGCAGCCGACTCGTGTGGCGCCGAGAGAAAAAAAAAAAAAAAAAGTCGTTTGAATGGAATAAATCATTTTGACATGCGCACGTCGACATTTCTACATTCCAAAAATAGTAGAAGAAGAAGCAACTGCCGGTGTTAGCAAGCCCTGCTTCGTGTCGAAATAGACCTGTATTGTGTTATTCAGACTGTACTTTTGCTGGTCTCCGTAACGAAGCTACAAGTACATACTTCTGCATATGACGAACAGAGGGAGACAGCAGGATGATACAGTCCAGTTTTGTTTTACTCCCGCTATGTTTTCCGCTAGCTGCTGCTAAGGTGGAAATACGTCACGTCGACGTGCGGCTGGTGTACAGACATGCGCAGTAAACATATTTTCTGCCCTACGTTCGGAATAAGTGTTTTCATGCGCACCATTCGGATTAACAATCGGCATAACCCACCCCTCTCAATTGGAATGAAATTTTGATCCAAATGAGCGTGATCGGGTTAGAATATTCAGACTGCCATGTTTACATGAAGCATTTTTATTCCGATCAGGCTTTTAATCCGGTTACTTGTGTCCATGTAAACAGTGCTGAGTTTAACAGTTGGGCGATTTCAGCATCAAGCATGCCTGGATCCCTCTCGTCATTATCCGAGTCAGTCTCGTTGCTGTTATTTAGCTGTTCAGTGATGATTCCGGCCTTCATGGAAGCTCGGACAACACTTGAGACTGATACCTTAGCCCAGGCATCCACGATCCATTGGCAGATAGTGGCGTTAGCTCGCAATTTAACTTTGAACGACCTGTTGACACCAATGTCTAGCGGTTGGAGTTCTTTGGTTAATCCACCCGGAATGATGGCAAGCTCCGAATTAGTTTGCTTCACTTGGGTTTTGACAGTATCGGTGAGATGGGCGTGCATGGAGTCGCAAATCAATAGGGATGGAGATTTGTGGAAAAAGCCATCCGGCCATTATGTTGAAGCACATATTACTCTGCCAGGCTCCTGACTATGGCAGCTGTAATGCTCCGACAATCCATCAAGCGGGGTGGCTTCGTAGCTTACCAAAGTCGTACTAAAACATTTTGACAGATTTTTGAGCACCCTGTACCACATAAAATCGGTTCGAGGTCAGTAAGCACAACCAGAATTAATACATAAGGCGCACCGGATAATAAGGCGCACTGTCGATTTTTGAGAAAATTAAAGGATTTTATGTGCGCCTTATAGTCTGAAAAATACGGTAATCTGTCAGAAAAATGACACAGCTTTCTGATTGATTTCCACTCTTTGTCTCTGCCCGTTTATCCCTTTCCTATTCAAATGTCCGCTGAACTGAGATGAGGTGGTCAATGACCCACGCTGCCAGCAGAGTCATTTAGCCAGAGTCATCTGACGTGTGTAACCCTATTCAGATATTATAGTACTGTGGCGCAACATTATGTAGCTCACATATTCCTTGGCAGAGACCCAGACATGAGGGAACTTGGAGCTCGCAGTGTGTATTGACATCACGCCTCACACAGACATTGAGTCTGGACCCCCTGCGGACTAGAGACGAAGTGAGAAGATCTGAGAGTGGACCTGAAGAGACTGTCTGACTCCTGGGGTCAGACAGAGAAGCCGAGAGGACAATAGGAGGATTAGATATGAATGGAATTCTGTGTTTGATGTGAATGTGATTTGTGTCTGGTGTTACAGTATAAAGGTATGTGGTTTACCCCAGCTCACCCTCTTCATTCCCTGACTGAGAGAGGAGCTGTAGGCTTGAGATGGAATAAACCAATACTGAAAAATCACTCAGTCTCTTCATTTCAAGTTCCTACATTGGTGACCCACACGTGAGAAACATGGAAAGGCTAAACTCAATTAGACTCCCCGAGTTCTGGCAAGAGGACCCGCACTCATGGTTCCAGCACGTGGAATCACGGTTCGTGCTTAACGGGGTATCGGAGGATGACGTTAAGTTCCACAATGTCATCGCAAGACTCGACAGCCGCGCAGCCCGGTGTGTGCGGAGCCTGGTGCAGCAGCCGCCCGCTGCTGGCAAATACAACGCCCTGAAAGCCGCCCTCATTCGGAGCTTTGTACCATCAGCCGAGGTGAGGGCCAGAACACTCCTGGACCTGCGCGACAGAGGAGGACGCAGGCCGACCGTCCTCATGGAGGACATGCTGCAGATGATCGGGGCAGACAACGATGCATTTTTATTTAAGCACATCTTTTTGAGGACCCTTCCAGCGCACATGAGAGGCTCCCTGTCCAGCGTGAGGTGTGTGGACCAGCAGGACTTCCGCGCGTTGGCTTTGGAAGCGGAGCGGAGCGGAGCTGGACGCATGCGGCGAGCAGGAGACGGCAGCGGCAGCAGCAGACCTCGGCACGGCAGCCCAGGGCAACGGAGAACCGGTGGCAGCAGAGCCGACCCCAGCGACAACAGCGGCAGCGCGGCCCCGGAGCAGAGGAGAGGACGAGTTGTGTTTCTACCATCGACGATTTGCGCACAAGGCTCACAGATGCGTCCCGCCATGCAACTTCAGGAAGCAGGGAAACGCAAAGAGCCGGAGGTCGTTAGCAGCTTCGACCCTCAGCGAACGGAACAAGCTGCTCTACCTGACGGACGCGAGCTCCGGACGGCAATTCCTCGTTGACACCGGAGCACAGAGGAGTTTTATCACCGCAACCTACACGGACCAAGCGGCCGGTCCCCGCGGAGATGGAGCAACAGCTGCAAACGGCTCGTCGATCAAGACGTTTGGCGAAAGAACTCTGCGCCTGTCCTTGCACGGCCGCAGCTATGAACGGACCTTCATAATAGCGGCGGTGAGTTTCAACATGTTGGGCGCCGACTTTTTGTGCTCACATGGCTTGTTGGTTGATCTGGCCAATAGACGCTTGGTTAATGCACTCTCTTTTTGTTCTATTCCCTGTGCAGCGCGAGTGTCCCCGCCGGCAGTACAGGCCAACGCCGCCGCAGCAGGAGGTAAGTTCCACACTCTCCTAAACCAGTTCCCAGCACTCACAGTTCCCACGTTTTCAGCTAAGGTGGCGAAGCACGGGGTGGAGCACTTTATAACCACAAGTGGCCCACCGGTTTTTGCGAAGGCTCGGCGCCTGGATGCAGCTAAGCTCTCTATTGTGCGTGAGGAGTTCGCCAACCTGGAAAGGTTGGGCATAATTCGCCGCTCGAAGTCCGCTTGGGCTTCCCCCCTCCACATGGTCCCTAAGGCGGATGGCTCGTGGAGACCGTGCGGCGATTATCGCAGGTTAAACAATGCCACAGCGCAGGACCGCTACCCAATTCCGCATATCCAAGATTTTTCGGTGCATTTGGCCAAGGCATGAATTTTTTCTAAAATAGACCTGGTCCGCGGTTATCACCAGGTCCCGGTCCGATCAGAGGACATTCCCAAAACAGCGGTAATAACCCCTTTCGGGCTTTTTGAATTTTTACGCATGCCTTTTGGCCTTAAAGGCGCTGCGCAAACCTTCCAACGCATGATGGATGCCGTTTTGCGCGACCTCCCTTTTGTTTTTGTCTACTTAGATCATATTTTAGTCGCCAGCGCCTCTGAGGAGGAACACGAAAGTCACCTCAGAACTGTTTTTCAGAGGTTGGGAGCGCACGGGTTGATAATCAACCCAGCCAAGTGCCATTTCGGCGCAGCACAGATCGATTTTTTTAGGGCACTGCGTCTCCCCAGAGGGTGCAGTTCCGCTGCCCTCCAAAGTATGCGCAGTGGCTGAGTTTCCCCAGCCACAAATGGTAAAAGCGTTGCAGGAATTTTTAGGTATGGTAAACTTTTACAACCGTTTCATACCTCACGCGGCGCAGCTCATGCAACCGTTGTATGTCGCGCTAAAAAAACAAAAGCCCTCCAATGTGATTGAGTGGTCCCCGGAGCGGGAGCGCGCATTCACTGAGGTTAAGAAAGCACTAGCGAATGTAGCACTGCTGGCTCACCCAGACCCGGCAGCCCGAATAATGCTAACCACAGACGCGTCAGATGTGGTCATAGGAGCCGTGGTAGAACAGCAAGTCGCCGGGGCTTGGCAACCACTTGCTTTTTTTAGCAGGTCCCTACGCGATGCTGAGCGAAAGTATAGCGCGTTTGACAGGGAACTGCTAGCGCTCCACCTGGCCATTCGCCATTTCCAGTTCTGGTTGGAAGGGCGGCGTTTCACCGCGTTTGTCGACCACAAACCGTTAACCTTTGCAATGTCCAAAGTCTCTGAACCATGGTCAGACCGACAGCAGAGGCAGCTGGCCGCAATTTCAGAATTCACCACCGATATACAACACGTAGCCGGTAAATTTAATGTGGTGGCGGACTGCCTCTCGTGAGCGGTAACAGCGCTTGTCCGCGCGGATGGGGGCTGTAGCGCCGCAGACGCGGAGCGCGGTAACAGCGCGGACGCGCACGCGGCTCCGGTGCATGTAGGGATAGATTACGCGGCCATGGCAGCAGAGCAGGTCGAGGACACAGACGTGCGCGCGCTCCTGTCTGGACCAACAGGGTTAAGGCTGGAGAACGTAAGTTTACAAACCAGTTCACCCCCGCTTATTTGTGATGTATCCACCGGGCGACCTCGCCCAGTGGTACCGGCCACGTGGCGCCGTCGTGTTTTTGACGCGGTGCACTCCCTAGCACACCCGGGAGTACGCGCTTCGGTGAAAATGGTAGCAGAGAAGTTTGTTTGGCCGAGCCTGCGCAAGCACGTGAAGGAGTGGGCGAGAGCCTGCATGTCCTGCCAGCGGGCCAAAGTTCACAGACACACAAAAGCCCCTTTAGAACCTTTCCACATCCCGGCTAAGAGGTTTGATCATGTGCACGTAGATCTAGTGGGACCCCTGCCGCCCTCGCAGGGGTTCACACATCTCCTGACAATGGTGGACCGGACCACGCGTTGGCCGGAAGTGGTCCCATTGCAGTCTACTACAGCAGCAGAAGTAACTCGCGTTTTTTTAACAGCCTGGGTAGCGCGGTTCGGAGTCCCGTTGGACATTACGTCCGATAGGGGTCCGCAATTCGTTTCAGAGCTATGGTCAGCCATGGGCAGCGGCTTAGGGGCAACAGCTCATCGCACCACCGCTTATCACCCACAGGCCAACGGTTTATGCGAGCGTTTTCACAGGTCGTTGAAGGCAGCCCTCAGACCGTCGCTCACGGATACAAATTGGGTAAACAAACTACCATGGGTTTTATTGGGGTTGCGTTCGGCACCCAAGGAGGATTTAGATGCCTCACCTGCTGAATTAGTGTTTACTCAACCTCTCAGGCTGCCAGGAGAATTCCTGCCAGCCCATGCAGCACCCGAGCCCCCCCCGGTGCGGGGACCTCTATGCGGCACGGAGGCAGAAATGCTCCCGGGCCCCGCTCATCACACTTTTCTGCGGGTTTTTGTTCCCAAGGCTTTGCAAAACGCAGAGTTTGTTTTTGTCAGGCACGACGCCCAGCGTCACAGTCTCCGCCCACCTTATGATGGTCCGTTCCGAGTGCTGGAAACCGGGGAGAAATATTTTGTACTGGACTTGGGGGACAGGAAAGAGACAATCAGTGTTGACAGATTAAAGCCTGCTTTTGTGTTACATGACGAACCTGTACGGCCGGCGGGGGCGCCTCGACGCGGCAGGCCTCCCAAGGGACAGCCCCTAATTCCCCAGCAGGGGGTAAATAACCCTTCTCCCCCTCATTCCACAGGCGCACAGCAGGACGGCACAACACAGGCTGCAAAGCCTGTGTTCAGCAGATTCGGGAGGAGATTGAAGCCTAAGCAGCGGGCAGAGTGATGTGTATTTTGATCAACCCGTGTAAATTGTGCTGTAGATCCTACAAAGGGGGGGCGATGTAAGGGTGTAATGTGTATGGCTGCCCATTATGGACATGAAGTCGGTATGTGTGTGTCCTTTTTTGACATAGTGTGTATGACTGTCCATTATTGACTTAAGGTTGGTGTATGTCCGTTCTTGGGCGTTTCGGGGGGAGTGATGTGGCGTAACATTATGTAGCTCACATATTCCTTGGCAGAGACCCAGACATGAGGGAACTTGGAGCTCGCAGTGTGTATTGACATCACGCCTCATACGGACATTGAGTCTGGACCCCCTGCGGGCTAGAGACGAAGTGAGAAGATCTGAGAGTGGACCTGAAGAGACTGTCTGACTCCTAGGGTCAGACAGAGAAGCCGAGAGGACAATAGGAGGATTAGATATGAATGGAATTCTGTGTTTGATGTGAATGTGATTTGTGTCTGGTGTTACAGTTTAAAGGTATGTGGTTTATCCCAGCTCACCCTCTTCATTCCCTGACTGAGAGAGGAGCTGTAGGCTTGAGATGGAATAAACCAATACTGAAAAATCATTCAGTCTCTTCATTTCAAGTTCCTACAGTACTACTAAAAGGGTTTTAAAGGGAAAAGTTCTAGAAGTTAATTTTGGTGCAGTCAGCAACGTTTTTATAAAATGACTGGCTTAAGATGCTGCCTAAAACACTGATTTAAGTGCAAGAATTTCTTTATGAAGGACTTCTGAGGACTAATATTCAGCCCTACTTTACAGGTTCCAGCTAGTTTACACTCACATTACAAGCGATATACACTCACCGGCCACTTTATTAGGTACACCTGTCCAACTGCTCGTTAACACTTAATTTCTAATCAGCCAATCACATGGCGGCAACTCAGTGCATTTAGGCATGTAGACATGGTCAAGACAATCTCCTGCAGTTCAAATCGAGCATCAGTATGGGGAAGAAAGGTGATTTGAGTGACTTTGAACGTGGCATGGTTGTTGGTGCCAGAAGGGCTGGTCTGAGTATTTCAGAAACTGCTGATCTACTGGGATTTTCACGCACAACCATCTCTAGGGTTTACAGAGAATGGTCCGAAAAAGAAAAAATATCCAGTGAGCGGCAGTTCTGTGGGCGGAAATGCCTTGTTGATGCCAGAGGTCAGAGGAGAATGGCCAGACTGGTTCGAGCTGATAGAAAGGCAACAGTGACTCAAATAACCACCCGTTACAACCAAGGTAGGCAGAAGAGCATCTCTGAACGCACAGTACGTCGAACTTTGAGGCAGATGGGCTACAGCAGCAGAAGACCACGCCGGGTGCCACTCCTTTCAGCTAAGAACAGGAAACTGAGGCTAAAATTTGCACAAGCTCATCGAAATTGGACAATAGAAGATTGGAAAAACGTTGCCTGGTCTGATGAGTCTCGATTTCTGCTGCGACATTCGGATGGTAGGGTCAGAATTTGGCGTCAACAACATGAAAGCATGGATCCATCCTGCCTTGTATCAATGGTTCAGGCTGGTGGTGGTGGTGTAATGGTGTGGGGAATATTTTCTTGGCACTCTTTGGGCCCCTTGGTACCAATTGAGCATCGTTGCAACGCTACAGCCTACCTCAGTATTGTTGCTGACCATGTCCATCCCTTTATGACCACAATGTACCCAACTTCTGATGGCTACTTTCAGCAGGATAATGCGCTATGTCATCATGGATGTGCAGCCGACAAATGTGCGCCAACTGTGTGATGCCATCATGTCAATATGGACCAAACTCTCTGAGGAATGCTTCCAGCACCTTGTTGAATCTATGCCACGAAGAATTGAGGCAGTTTTAAAGGCAAAAGGGGGTCCAACCCGTTACTAGCATGGTGTACCTAATAAAGTGGCCGGTGAGTGTAGTTCAAGTCAGATATTTTGGTCAGTCCACATTTGCATGTCATGGCAGTTCACATTCATAATTACAAGTGACTTTCTATGTCTGAACATGTCTGTCCTCTGAAGTGACACGCATGTGTACATTATCAGCAATAACAAAAAGATGTCATATGTGTGTGACCACTCATTCTCTTTAAATTGAGAAAATAGCTGATTTTTTAAAAGATAAATATATGTTTGGGATTTTACTCTGGAGGACTGCCAGCATTCTATTGCCTTTATGTGATTAGGTCCAGAAGGCAGAAATCCAGCTGGCAGCAGAGTTGTTTTAGTACCAACTGCTAGCATGGATGCTAATAACACATGTGCAGAGGTAAACAGTGACATGAACTCTGATCAGATTGGTCTCAATGAAGGCACATTACCACATATGGTATATATACAGCGGGGAAAATAAGTATTGAACACGTCAACATTTTTCTCATTAAACATATTTCTGATGGAGCCATTGACCTGAGATTTTCACCAGATATCAGAAACAAACCAAGTGATCCATACATACTGTACAAAGAAATCAAAGCAACTGTGTTCACAAAACAAGTTATATTTAATAAAGTGGAATGACACAGGGAATAAGTACTGAACATGCGTGGTGAAATTCATTTAATATTTAGTTGAAAAGGTTAGTAATAACAGCTTCCAGACACCTCCTGTATGGAGAAACTAGGCGCAGGCATTGCTCAGGAGTGATTTTAGCCCATTCTTTCACACAAACTGTCTTCAAATCTTGAAGGTTCCATGGATGTCTTCTATAAACTCTGATCTTCAGTTTGTTCCAGAGATTTTCAATTGGATTCAGGTCAGGTGACCGACTGGGCCATTCTAGCGGCTTTATTTTCCTTCTCTTGAGCCAGCTGAGAGTTTCCTTGGCCGTGTGTTTGGGATCAATGTCTTGCTGAAATGTTCACCCTCATTTCATCTTCAGCATTTTGGCAGATGGCAACAGGTTCTTATCAAGGGTGTCTCTGTACATTTGTCCATTCATCTTTCCTCCAATTATATGAAGTCTGCCTGTACCATGTGCTGACCGCCCCCCTCCCACATCATGATGCTCCCACCTCCAAACTTCATTGCTGGTATGGTGTTTTGGGGCTGATGTGCAATGGCATTTCTCCTCCAAACATGCTGTGTGTTGTGGCATCCAAAAGGTTCAGTTTTGGTCTCATCTGACCAGTATTTTACTGGCTTGCCCAAATGTTGTGCAGCAAACCTTAAACGAGCTTCAACATACTTTTTCTTCAGCAATGGAGTCTTATGAGGTATTTTCTCAACTTTTAATTTGCCAGAATTTCGAGAACTTAACTTTCGAAATAAATACAAATTTAACTCACCTGTACTGTCAATGCCGCCGGGAAAAAGGTATTGTAATAACTATGCCTGGCCACTAGAGGTGGCAGTACGACTTTTTTACAGCATGTTTTTTTACAGCACGTGGAGCTGAACTGTTATAAAATACTGGTTACTGAAAAAAACACATATTCACCCAACAATTCTTCTTCCACCTCATCTTGGCACGATACAGCAAGCTTGGAGAGCAGGCTTCTGAGGGCTGTACTGGTCAGCTGGCAAAGTTGTTGTTGAATCTCCCACCATATATCATGTGGAGTAGCCATCTGTCGACACTTGAAATTCACGGCTAGGTCACCGGCTCAGGAACAAGTGGTCAAGATCAGTCGGTTCATGGACGATTAGCACCAGTCCAGCAGGAGGCGCTATCCCGCACAAGCCCCCAAAAGTGTTGCCGCTCCAGCCTCAAAGTCAGAGGGCAGCTGAGATTCTGTTCTCTCAACATGTGTTGTAACCTGTGATGGAGAATGAAAAAGCACACACGTTGAGGCAGTGTTAACATCTCAACAGGAAGTTTAATTCTTCTTTCATTATAAAAACAGACTGTACTTCAGGTGTCAAAAAAATAATCAGCAATAAATGGCCTTCAACTTACATCCATTTACAAAACCATGGCCATGTCATATCTCTGGACAGTGACATTGACATTGACAGTAACTTCAGCAAGTTCACTTTTTTTTAACCCATTACACAGTCCTTTGATCTCAATAACTCCAGTGAATACAACTGAAATACAGGTGTATGCATATTCATCTGTTTTTAAACTTATTCCCTTTTAACTATGACTCAGTAAGAGAAATGAGTTTGTCTTTAACTTATTTTCAAAACTCTATAAAAGAACATTTTAATAACACAGTGTTCTGTGACAAATTAAAAACAGAAACAGAGGGCAACACAGATGAGGTACACCTTAAAGATATGCAAAACAACTAAAAGCCTCACAAAGCTTGTACCAAGAATCAGAAATGTGTATCATAAAGCAGTGTTTCCTCTGGCTTAAAGACCTTGGCGCGGTAGCAAAATATTTTTCGGGGGGGGTCAGAAAACACATATGTATGAATATTGACATGGTTTAGGACCCAGGAGACAGACACTGACACGGGCAGATAGTGACAATAATCTTTATTTAATAGTGAGAGAGTGTAGTGCGTGTGTGAGTGCGTGGATAGTGTTCTGGTCACTGGAGCTGAGCAGCCTGGACGGAGACCCGGCAACCCTGGAACATACAAGCAGAAAACAATTACTTTTGCTCCACACTCGTGATGAGCTGAAGGTGGAGAAGCTTACTTGAGTGTAGCACAGGTTTCGCCCTGCTGAGTTCCAGCGGCCATGCAGCGTGGAGGTGAAGGTGTCCGTGAACGTGCTGGAGATACCACCCGTAGCTGTGACGAGGGCTGTCCTTGTGATGACGCCGGCTGTGACTCCACAGACCGGGATGATGGTAGTCCTGACGATGACGAGGTTAGTGATTCCACAGAACGTGGTGATGATGATGTAGCAGATAATGATGACAGTGACTCCACTGATAGCGGTGGCCAATACTCCTGCAACTGATATAATAATAGTTCTGGAAGCTGAGGAGCAAGACGTACCGGTAGTTGTGGTGGTAGCGAAGCGCTACGTGTGCGAGATGGCGTTACCCTGTCAGCTGGGGACGCAGGTCCGCTGCCTAGGAGGTCCACCTGTGCACAGGGGTGTAGACAAGGGGTTGAGTAACAAATTGTTCTCTTACTTGGTTGAAGCTGAAGAGAGGTTCTTGACGAGGCAAGAGAGGTTCTGGACGAGACAAGAGGGGTTCCTGACGAGACCAGAGAGCGGAGTTCAGGCTCATACTCCGACAAGGAGGACAGACGACTCCGTGACGGGCTGTCAGCGACGCTGGCTTTTAACAGCCGTTGATTAACACCTGTTGGTCTGTGCGCAGCTGGAGTTGATGACGCCAATGACGGCCCAGAGGCTGCCATGACAGTACTCCCCCCTCTAGCAGTGCCTCCAGGCACCTGCCCAATTCTACCTGGATTCGCCCGATGGAAATCGCGAATCAGCTCTTTATCCAGGATCAACGCTGGGCGAATCCAAGAACGATCCTCTGGTCCAAAGCCCTCCCAGTCCACCAAATACTGAAGACCACGACCCCGCCTGCGGACATCCAGGATGGCAGTCACCCCCCAGGCCGGATGGCCATCGATCATCCTCGGGGGTGCGGGAGCCGCGGGAGCCGCGGGAGCAGGGCACAGGGGATCAGAGACGTACGGTTTGACCTGGGAGACATGAAAGGTGGGGCAGATACGCATCGAAGAGGGGAGAGACAAGCGCACAGACACAGGGTTAATAACACGATTAATGGTGTAGGGGCCAATGAAGCGCTTAGTGAGCTTACGTTTTTCGGCCGGTACACCAATATTCCGGGTTGACAACCAGACTTTCTGACCCACCTTATAGTCCGGGGCGGGTCTCCTATGCCGGTTGGCCACCTGGATATTGCGTTTGGTAGTCTTCAGCAAAGCTCGGGCGACGAGCCAAACTCGCCGGCAGCGCTTGATGTGTGCCTGGACTGAAGGAACCGCTACCTCCTTTTCCTCCTCCGGGAACAGCGGAGGATCAAACCCGAATGATGCCTTGAACGGGGAGACGCCCGTAGCCGTGGAGACCGTGGCATTGTGAGCGTACTCAATCCAAGGAAGGAACTTGCTCCAGGAGGATGAGCAGGAGGAGATAACACAGCGTAGGGCGGCCTCAAGCTCCTGATTAGCCCGCTTGCACTGGCCATTGCTCTGAGGGTGATAACCAGAGGAGAGGCTGGCTGTGGCTCCCAGTGCCACGCAGAAAGCCTTCCAAACTTGTGATACAAACTGAGGTCCTCGATCCGACACAATATCAGCAGGGATACCATGAAGGCGGACCACATGTTGCACAAGGAGATCCGCTGTTTCCTGGGCCGAAGGCAAACCCCGAAGTGGCACAAAATGGGCTGCCTTCGAGAACCGGTTCACGATGGTTAAAACCGTGGTGTAGTCATCTGAAATGGGTAAACCAGTCACAAAGTCCATAGCTACGTGAGACCAGGGGCGTGAAGGAACCGGCAACGGGTGTAGCAGGCCCGCCGGGGGGGTTGATGTCGTCTTCCCGGTGGCGCACTGAGTGCAGGCCCGGATGTAACCTACAACGTCCTTCCGTAGCCCTGGCCACCAGAAGGTCCTTTGGAGGAGATCCACGGTCCGACCCACTCCAGGATGACAAGCCAACTTGGAAGCGTGACCCCACTCGATCACCTTGCCCCGGATAGCGCGTGGAACAAACAAGTGGCCCGCCCCCCCCCCCCCCGGGGTCCGGCTCGGTCTTCTGAGCCTGGCGAACCGTCTTGCAGATCCCCCAGGACAGGGCGCCCACGACGCAGGAAGGCGGCAGGATAGGGGTCTCCTGGTCCTCAGAGGATGGTGTGTCAAACTGCCGTGAGAGGGCATCCGGCTTACCGTTCTTGCTTCCCGGCCGGTAAGTGATGGTAAAGTTAAAACGGCCGAAGAAGAGGGACCAGCGAGCCTGGCGTGCATTCAGGCGCTTCGCCATCCTGAGGTACTCCAGGTTGCGGTGATCAGTCCAAACCACGAACGGCTGAGCAGCCCCCTCCAGCCAATGTCTCCATTCCTCCAAGGCGAGTTTCACTGCCAACAATTCCCTGTCTCCGATGCTGTAATTCCTCTCTGCAGGGGTGAGACGGTGAGAGAAATAAGCACAAGGGCGAATCTTACCGTCCTCAGGAGAACGTTGGGAGAGTACCGCTCCAATTCCCGAATCAGAGGCGTCCACCTCCACCAAGCACTGCAGCTTCGGGTCCACCTGAGTAAGGACTCGGGCCGAGGCGAACTCCCTCTTAAGCTTCTCAAACGCTCCAGCTGCCTCCTTACTCCAGCAAAACGGGGTCTTAGGGGAGGTGAGAGCAGTCAGAGGACGGGCAATATTACCAAAGTTTGGCACGAACCTCCTATAAAAATTAGCAAACCCCAGGAACCCTAGAAGCTGCTTTCTGGAGGTGGGTACAGGCCAATCCACAACCGCCTTGACCTTGGCCGGGTCAGGGAGCACCTGGTTCCGAGCTATAATAAACCCAAGGAAAGAGGTTTTGTCAGTGTGGAACTCACATTTTTCAGCCTTGACGAATAGTTGGTTCTCCAGGAGGTGCTGTAGTACCCTGCGGACATGCACCCGATGTTCCTCTAGTGTGCGGGAGAAGATGAGAATGTCATCAAGATAAACAAAAACAAACGAGTTCAGAAAATCCCGTAATACATCATTTATCAATCGCTGGAAGACGGCCGGAGCGTTAGTCAACCCAAACGGCATTACCAGATACTCAAAATGTCCGCTAGGGGTCCAAAAAGCCGTCTTCCACTCATCTCCTTCCCTTATGCGCACTAGATGGTAGGCATTCCTAAGGTCCAGTTTAGTAAACCAGGATGCCCCCTGGAGGGAGTCAAAAGCAGTGTTCATCAGAGGCAAAGTATATTTGTCTTTTACTGTTATTTCATTCAGTCCCCGGAAGTCGATGCAGGGGCGTAGTGAACCATCCTTTTTCCCAACAAAAAAAAATCCGGCTCCCACTGCCGAAGACGACGGGCGGATGATACCAGAGGCCAAGGACTCCTTGATGTACGTATCCATGGCCTCGCGCTCCGGGGCTGACAGGCTGTACAGGCGGCTTGCAGGAAGAGGGGCCCCAGCCTTCAGGTTGATCACGCAGTCATAAGGACGATGGGGGGGGGGGGGTAAGGACAACGCCCGAGACTTGCTAAACACTAGCCCCAAATCGTGGTAGACCTCTGGCACCTTGGACAAGTCCGGTGGAGATGAATCAGGCAGAGGCACCTTGACGGATGGGGCGCACGCTGCTGATTGGAGGCAGGCACTAAGGCAGAACGTACTCCATGCCGTTACTCTCCCAGCTTGCCAGTCAATGGTGGGGTTATGTAGGCGCAGCCAGGGGTACCCCACGATAACGGGCGAAGAAGAAACGGGCAGCACTAGAAACTGAATTTCCTCCCTGTGATTTCCTGATACAATGATTGACACGGGGGCCGTCTGATGGGCAACGGTGGTCAAAGACGCCTTAGACAAGGTGATCAGTTTGACAGGGGGGTCTAGAGTCTGACAGTTGAGGCCCATCCGGGTTGCCAGGTCTCTAGAAATGAAATTTTGCTCAGCTCCAGAATCTACTAACGCTAATGTGGAGTGTTCTGTATGTGTATGGATTAGTCTGAGGGGTAATCGACAACAAGTGAGGGGTTCTTCTGAGTTCTTGCCCGTGAATCCCCCTACTGCGATCCACGGGCCTTCCCTTTTAACTTACTGGGACATTCGAACACCCCATGTGACTCTTTCCCACAGTAGAAACAAAGGCCCTGATCCCTGCGGCGTTGTTTCTCAGCTGCTGACACTTTAGACTGGCCAGTGGTCATAGCCTCTTGATCCGGGGATTCCTCTGACGCGGGTAAAGCGAGAAGAGGAGAGTTAGGGACGTGAGGGCGGAGTTTAACCGAACGGGAAGTAGTACACCGTTCAGCCGCCCGCTCCCTTAATCTGCTATCCAGACTAACCGCTAAGGCGATCAAATCCCGCAAATTGTCCGGTTTATCCCGTGCTGCTAACTCATCCTTTAGCTCATCGTTAAGACTACGTAGGAAAATACCACACAGTGATGGCTCCCCCCACCCAATCTCTGCAGCCAGGACCTGGAAGTCAATAGCGTAATCAGCAGCTGATCTTTTTCCCTGTTGTAAGCTCAGCAGTCGTTCTGTCAACACCTCACCTCTATCAGTATGGTCAAACACGGACATAAACTCAGTCACAAACTCCTGGTAAGTAAGCAGGGAATAGCTTGGTTTAGCCATGATAGAATACGTCCAGTCTAAGGCTCTTCCTGCCAGCAAATATATGACATAACCAATCCGACTTGAATCAAGGGTGAAATCTCCCGGAACGCGAAGAAAAACTGATTCACATTGTAATAGGAATCCTCGAGCTTCCCCGAGTTTTCCGCTGAACCGGGCAGGTGTGGGAATAGGGGTGAGGCGAGAGGACGAGGAGGTGTTAGCTTGTCCAGATGCTAAGCCTGCAGGGGCTGAGATATTTGCGGTCGGGGGAAACATCTGGTGTCCTTCCAGACGATCCAGCCGACCATTAATTGAGGTTAACTGATTCAAGATTACTGTCTGTTGGTGAGCTAGTAAATCTACCAGGGCGCTAAGAGTGTTGATTTGGCGCGACAGTGAACTGTCCGCTGGGTCAATGTGACGGAGTCGTACTGACATGGTTTAGGACCCAGGAGACAGACACTGACACGGGCAGATAGTGACAATAATCTTTATTTAATAGTGAGAGAGTGTAGTGCGTGTGTGAGTGCGTGAATAGTGTTCTGGTCACTGGAGCTGAGCAGCCTGGACGGAGACCCGGCAACCCTGGAACATACAAGCAGAAAACAATTACTTTTGCTCCACACTCGTGATGAGCTGAAGGTGGAGAAGCTTACTTGAGTGTAGCACAGGTTTCGCCCTGCTGAGTTCCAGCGGCCATGCAGCGTGGAGGTGAAGGTGTCCGTGAACGTGCTGGAGATACCACCCGTAGCTGTGACGAGGGCTGTCCTTGTGATGACGCCGGCTGTGACTCCACAGACCGGGATGATGGTAGTCCTGACGATGACGAGGTTAGTGATTCCACAGAACGTGGTGATGAAGATGTAGCAGATAACGATGACAGTGACTCCACTGATAGCGGTGGCCAATACTCCTGCAACTGATATAATAATAGTTCTGGAAGCTGAGGAGCAAGACGTACCGGTAGTCGTGGTGGTAGCGAAGTGCTATGTGTGCGAGATGGCGTTACCCCGTCAGCTGGGGACGCAGGTCCGCCGCCTAGGAGGTCCACCTGTGCACAGGGGTGTAGACAAGGGGTTGAGTAACAAATTGTTCTCTTACTTGGTTGAAGCTGAAGAGAGGTTCTTGACGAGGCAAGAGAGGTTCTGGACGAGACAAGAGAGGTTCCTGACGAGACCAGAGAGCGGAGTTCAGGCTCATACTCCGACAAGGAGGACAGACGACTCCGTGACGGGCTGTCAGCGACGCTGGCTTTTAACAGCCGTTGATTAACACCTGTTGGTCTGTGCGCAGCTGGAGTTGATGACGCCAATGACGGCCCAGAGGCCGCCATGACAAATATGTTGATTTTATACTTTTTAATTCTTTTTTAAATTTTGCACAGTAACCTTGCATATAATAATGCATCACATTTATATAGTGCTTTATCATAGACACTCAAAGACGCTTTTTACAGATACATTATTCATTCACTCCAGACAGATCATGGTACTGGCAAGCTACTATTGTAGCCACAGCTGCTCTGGGGCAGACTGATGGAAACGTGGCTGCCAATCCACGCCAACGGCCTCTCTGGCCACCACCAAACATTTATACCCAGTATTATGGACACTGGAGGCAAAGTGGGTAAAGTGTCTTGCCCAGGGACACAATGGCAGGATATCTGGGGAAAGCGGGATTCGAACCACCAACCATCCTGTATTGGACGACCCGCTCTACCTCCTGAGCCACTGCTGTGCATATGGAACTTACAATTTGAAGTATTGTACAACCAAGGCTTGAATGTTGGAATATTGGGCCAGTTGGAGTCCCACCCAGACGTCCTGTATTTGGACTTTTTAACTGGTGTTATCCTTCTCTCCTCCTTCTGCTCTCACCTCTCCTGGACCCTCTGCCTGAACACCTTCCTCTCCTTGGCTCCTCTCTTCTGTCTCATCTTGCCCTCTCTGAGCTCTAATTCAGGTTCTCTCTCTGTCTATGGTCGTATACAAACAGGTTAGAAAACATCAAGTGCCATGTAAATTAAAGGAGACAACCAAAAATTTCTAGTTAAGGGTACAATGAGCACCCACTTAAAACTTGAATAATGTCTTCAGTCTTGAAGGTTTGAGGTTTTTCTCCAAAATTTATAACAATTTTCTGATAGTTTTCTACTTTCTCTAAATTTATCTAAATTTGAAACCATTTTCCTCAAATTTGTAATTTCCTCTTGTAAAATTGACTTTCTTGAATATTTGAAACTTTATTATAAATTTGTGGATTATTTTATGGCTTATTTTTGTATGTTTTTTTAAAAAAAAATAAAATTACTGTTTTTTAAATAAATTTGAAACAGACCGTTATATTTTTGACCATAACTTTGCAGTCAGAACAGAACAATAATTTAACTCTCATTGCAAAGAAAAAATATTAATAAAATTGTATTTAATGATTTAAATTAACCCCCCTCATGGATCGTCACCTTATCGTGGTGGACCTCCGGAAGAACTTCAACCACATTCCGAGGGAGTCTGGAGACATGGAGTCTGAATGGGCCATGTTCTCCACCTCTGTTGTTGAAGCGGCGGCCCAGAGCTGCGGCCGCAAGGTGGTCGGTGCATCTCGTGGTGGCAACCCCCGAACCAAGTGGTGGACACCAGTGGTGAGGGGGGCCATTAAGCTGAAGAAGGAGTCCTATCAAGCTTGGTTGGCTTGTGGGACTCCCGAAGCAGCTGAGGTGTACCGGCAGGCCAAGCGGAGTGCAGCTCGGGTGGTTGCTGAAGCAAAAACCCGGGTATGGGAGGAGTTCGGTGAGGCCACGGAACAAGACTTTCGGTCGGCTTCAAAGAGATTCTGGCAAACTGTTTGGCGGCTCAGGAGGGGAAAGCAGCTCCCCGCCCACACTGTGTATGGTGCGGATGGGACACTGTTGACTTCAACTGGGGATATCGTCGGGCGGTGGAAGGAATACTTCGAGGATCTCCTCAATCCCACTGATACGCCTTCCACAGAGGAAGCAGGGTTTGGGGACGAGGGGGATGACTCGCCTATCACAGGGGCTGAGGTCGCCAAGGTGGTTAAAAATCTCCTTGGTGGCCGGGCCCCGGGGGTGGACGAGATTCGCCCTGAGTACCTCAAGGCCCTGGATGTTGTTGGGTTGTCATGGTTGACACGCCTCTGCAACATTGCGTGGAGGTTGGGGGCAGTGCCTTTGGCATGGCAAACCGGGGTGGTGGTTCCTCTCTTCAAAAAAGGGGACCGGAGGGTGTGCTCCAACTTTAGAGGGATCACACTCCTCAGCCTCCCTGGGAAGGTTTATGCCAAGGTACTGGAGAGGAGAGTCCGGCCGTTGGTCGACCCTCGGATTCAGGAGGAGCAATGTGGTTTTCGTCCTGGCCGTGGCACATCGGACCAGCTCTTTACCCTCTCGAGAATTCTTGAGGGTTCGTGGGAGTTTGCCCAACCAGTTTACATGTGTTTTGTGGACTTGGAGAAGGCATTTGACCGTGTCCCTCGTAGATTTTTGTGGGGGGTGCTTCGGAAGTATGGGGTATCGGGCTTGTTGTTACGAGCTATTCGGTCTCTGTACGACCGTTGTGAGAGTTTGGTTCGTATTGCCAACACTCGGTCGGAGTCATTCCCAGTGAGAGTTGGACTCCGCCAGGGCTGCCCTTTGTCACCGATCCTGTTCATAATTTTTATGGACAGGATTTCTAGGCGCAGCCAGGGAATGGAGGGTGTCATGCTTGGTGACCACAGGATCTCATCTCTGTTGTTTGCAGATGATGTTGTCCTGTTGGCTTCATCCAGCAATGACCTACAGCTCTTGCTGGGACGGTTTGCCGCTGAGTGTGAAGCGGCTGGGATGAGAATCAGCACCTCCAAGTCCGAGTCCATGGTCCTCAGCAGGAAAAAGGTGGATTGTCCTCTCCGGGTTGGGGACAGGCTCCTGCCCCAAGTGGAGGAGTTTAAGTATCTTGGGGTCTTGTTCACGAGTGAGGGGAAAATGGAGCGAGAGATCGACAGACGGATTGAAGCAGCATCTGCAGTGATGCGGACGTTGTACCGGTCTGTTGTGGTGAAGAGGGAGCTTAGTTCTAAGGCAAAGCTGTCGATTTACCAGTCAATCTACGTTCCTACTCTCACCTATGGTCGTGAGCTTTGGGTAATGACCGAAAGAACGAGATCGCAGATACAAGCGGCTGAAATGAGCTTTCTCCGTAGGATTGCTGGACTCACCCTGAGAGATAGGGTGAGGAGCTCAGTCATCCGGGAGAGGCTCAGAGTAGAACCGCTGCTCCTCCACATTGAAAGGAGTCAGTTGAGGTGGTATAGGCATCTGATTAGGATGCCTCCTGGACGCCTCCCACTTGAGGTGTTTCAGGCACGTCCCACTGGGAGGAGACCCCGGGGCAGACCCAGGACTCGGTGGAGAGACTATGTCTCCCAGCTGGTCTGGGAACGCCTTGGTATCCCCTCTGAAGAGCTGGAG
Organism: Pholidichthys leucotaenia; assembly: GCA_020510985.1. Taxonomy (NCBI): domain Eukaryota; kingdom Metazoa; phylum Chordata; class Actinopteri; order Cichliformes; family Pholidichthyidae; genus Pholidichthys; species Pholidichthys leucotaenia. The sequence goes on from CM035843.1 coordinate 250,580,686, forward strand.
CAGGTGGCTGGGGAGAGGGAAGTCTGGGCTTCTCTGCTTGAACTGCTGCCTCCGCGACCCGGACCTCCGGAAAAGCGGTTGAAGATGGATGGATTTAAATTAACTTAAATGACCAAGGATGCCGTTATTTCTGTTATAATATTTCAATATATTTATAACTTTTTTTTTTTTAGAAATCTCCTCACCGCAAAGAAAAACCTCCCTTATTTTGAAATCCAAATGCTGGCATGTTCAGTTTGTCTGAAGGCTGCTGACGGATTAAAGTCATTGACTTTGTGAATTTCGGTCATCTTAACTTGCCAGGTACATAACTGGGAACATAACTTAATATTGTAGTGGCTGGTGAAATATATCCTCAGCAATTCAGTAGTCTCCATTGCCTTTCACTTCATATGAAGCTGGCTGCATTTGAATTCTAACCACATCTCTTAGCTAAGCGACTTTTCCGTTATTGCTCCTGTTTCCAGCAGGTTAAAACCATGATAAATGCCTCCAGTGCTTACATACCTCTTCTGATTTTTTTTTTTCCGCGTTTAAAGTACGTTAATAAACTCATGTTTCTGTCGGACAGTCAAGACTTCTTCATGCTGCATTTCCCCTCTAGTCCGCCTTGGTCTGCGTACGCTTTGTACGAGCCCGGTGCGCACGCGGCGCTGTACATGCTGACTTTTTTCAACTACCCAGGCCAAGCGGTTGATGCAGGCACACAACCATCATTTGTAGTTTAACTCCCGCCCGATAGGTAGCGCCAAGGCACTAACGCGCCAGGAATTTCACCAACGAAGAAACGGAGGACTTCTTCAAAGTTTCTCTTAAAATAGAGTCCATTTCTGCTGTTTGACTTCACGGTTTTCACTCCTTTTCCATGAACATGCTGCTGCTGCTAACGAGACACTGCCTGCTGACTGACTGGAAAGCTCGCGTGGGTGGGGTGCTTCTAAACTTGGTGTGGATGATGGCCACGGGCGTTGTTCGTGTGTGTGCTTGAGGAAAGTCATTGCTTCATATCCATCCATCCATCCATCCATCTTCTACCTCTTTTCCAGAGGTCCGGGTCACGGAGGAAGCAGTTCAAGCAGAGAAGCCCAGACTTCTCTCTCCCCAGCCACCTGCTCCAGTTCTTCAGAGAGGATACCAAGGTGTTCCCAGACCAGCTGGGAGACATATGGCCCTTTTCCACTAGTACCCAGTCGGCCTTACTCTACACTACTCGGCTGTACTCGGTTCGGCTCGGTTGTGTTTCCATTGCAGCTGGGCACAGCTGGGTACGCCTGGGGTGGGCGGGATTTTTTTTTCAAGGTGGTGCCACACTTCCGTGACGTAAAACACGCGACCCAAGCAAAACATAACATTGCGGCTGTACAAGGAGACTCATCGGTCTGTGGCTTTTTGTCACTGTAAAGGCCAAAACGGACCGCCAGGCAAGGGTACAGGCAGCGAGACAAAACACACTGGAAAAGTACTGAAGCGTCTGGGAAGCCATAGAGCCGAAGACATGAGGATATGAAGTAGATCATATATGACGGGAAGCTAATGATTGCTAATGCTAGTTTGCTTTAAGTACGTCGTACTACACTGTAATGTCTGCAAGTTATCGCTATTAGGTACTAAAATATGTATGCTGTGTGTGTGTGTTTCAGATGGCTCTGTTGTGGGAAAATTACCGCTTCAAACGGTCGGTCTGGCGTTCAATACAGCCTCTCACTGATGTCACCCCAGCTTCACAAATGATCAGTGTTTATAGAGCCTAAGCATGTCTGTAGAAACGTTTAGCTTCCTGTACAACAAATTGCTCTGATCTGTGTGAAAATCATGGAGAGACTGTTGAGACATCATGGGACGTACCTGCTCCAGCAGCACTGAGTCTGTGGTGGTGTCATGGCAAAAACTGATCAGCTGACAACTTGATCGCCAGGTTGTAGTTATGGGGTTATATTAACCACAAAATATATGTTCAAAAGGTAAACAGTACTGAGTTAGGTATAATAAGATATATTTGACAGTTATGATGCATTTTAGGCCAAAACAAACTTGATCTAGGATTAAAAGCAATTAAAATAATGCAGTCACAAGGTTACATGGAAAATACTTGATTTAGTAGATACATGTACTGTAGAAATATACTGTATATTCTCTGCATCAACAATGTACTATACATGCATTCATGTAGTATTGCACTGGGAATTGCACTGACAATAAACCTTTGAAATTTGTGCAGATGTCTCTTTTTTTATATGTGAAGGTTATCACCAAGTGACAAATTAAATACTGAAATATTGGAAAAGCTGTCTAAGAACAATCCAGCAGTTTGAGAAATCACTTTTGGTTTGGTGTAAGTCTGTCAACAGAATTATGAACCATAAAGCAGTTTGTGTTAAAACGTTAAATCCCATTAAACCCTAACCCAGGGGTTTCCAATCATGTGTCATGGAGGGCCAAGACCCTGCAGGTTCTCTCTTCTACCCAGTCTCTTCAGCAGGTGTTCTCACTGATCAGCAGTCAGTGGAAGAAATTCAGTGGAATCTGCTGTTGAAGACACTGGAGGTATAGCGTGCAGGGTCTTGGCCCTCCATGGCACATGACTGGACACCCCCGTCCAAAGCCATTATGATACAGTACAGATGCTAATATGGCCCAGAATTCCTCCATACACTGGTACTGTCACTAAAGTGTGCAGTGTCTTCTGCGGTGGCACATTCAACAATACAATCTTCAGTAAATAAAATAATTGTTTTGGTTACTTTTTCTTAAAAATGAGCCATTATTTTCAAAGTCACCGATAAGTGGTTTGTACTGTTGACTCTTTTCCCACCGGTGCCTTAACAGACAAAATAGAAAATCTTGATGCAAACACATAAGTCACTAAATTGTTTATTACAATCAGCAGCAAATTCCAGATTATTCAGAATGTGCAAAATTCAAACTAAAAAAAACCCAAAAACAACAACTTAGAATGGGTCACACACGCCGGCCACACTGCCTCACTGAGAAGCAGCTGGGATGTGCCACTCAAGCTGGTCCCAGTTCAGCAGATCTTCGGCCTGCATCTCTGTAAATAGTAAGGCAAGGTCCAGTTTGGGGTGGATCGTTTCCCTCTTGCCTAGACAAAAGACAGAAATGGGTGGTGGTTAATTAAAGCGAGTTTAAAACATATTTGGGAAATACACTTGTTGCTAAAAGCCAGTGGTGGAATGTGAATGAATGAATAAATGAATCTTTAATTCGGATATATTAAAAGTAAAGATTAAAAGAAAATGGAATAATATAACAAAGGGGGAAAAAAATCCAACAAGGTCAAATTAAACAATAACTCCTCTGATTATACAGTTAAACATAGGTTATCCGAAATGGGTGATGGTTGAAGCTGCAGCTTATATTGCCCACCCACATTCCATCCAAGAATTCAAAAGAAAAACAAAACAGGAGCAATTACAATTCAAATGTGACAATAAAGTACTTCGTTGTTGTATTTAACCACAATTTTCATGTAGCTGCACTTCAGTAAAGTAGATTTTACAAGGGCTGGGTTATGTTTATAATCATTTGTTTTTACTGTGGCCTCAGCAATCAGAATGAATTAATACATTCACTTGAATGGAATATAGTACTTTAACTGAGGGTGCGCATCACTGAGTATGGAGTCGCTCAGTCAAAATATGGAATTTTTACCTCTGCCAAGTAGTCGTTCAGTTGAACGTGAGAAATATACCCAGAAATAAATTCCCGTTCCAGTGAAATCGGTCTAAATGATCTTCACACAGTAATGTTGTAAAAAATATATTGAAGAACAATTCACATAGTTCAACTCGAAAAATATGCACAAAAACGAAATCTAACTCGAGAAAAAATTGAACATTTACAATTTTTTCAACGCGAAGATGATCGCCACGTGATCCGTCTGGACCAATCACTGATCAGCTTTCCTCTCCAAGCAACGAGTAAACATAGCGTCCCCTGCTGCGGAAACCAGCAAGGCAGATAGTGACGGGCAAATAAAATGCTTTTTCCACCTTGATTCCGCCCTCTTGGTGGCATTGATGCGCATTGGGTCGGTCTGCCGCATACAAATTGCCGCCCCGAGTCAACTCTGTGTGTGGCATTAGCATAGATAGACTGGCTCCGTGTCCTAAGGACTCAACATAGTGTGACGTATGCAGGGTTCACACAAAGAAAATGGAGCAAGATGGTTGTGATCAACGGGATTTATTTTACACACCTCTGAGCACAGGCAGGAGGGGAGGTCATTCTCCCAGACCTCCGTTTAAATCACGGTTACACACACATAATAAATCTTGCCTATGAAATACTGTTGGGTAATTATAATGCAGTTATAATTACACAGCAGTAGAATAGCTCAGTAATAACATTTACCAGTAACGTTTCAATTGTCAAAGCATGCTGGGAGACCCCTGCCCCCCTTAACATGGCCCCGACGTTACACTGCCCCCCCCCCCAGACTGGTTTCTGTCCCCAGAAAAATTAAAGTCCAATTTAAAAGTCCAATACAAACTCATCCAGGTGTCGGGGCGGTCTTCGGCGCCGGCGGCCAACATGTACAGGCCCCCTAGTGTCCATCTGGGTCTCGGTCGGGGTATCGGGCCGGGATGGGAGCTCCGGTTCGTCCACCAGTGGTGCAGATGGCCGATACGGGGCGAGACGGTCACGATGAAGGACCACAACCCGGTCCCTTTTCCTAAGCCTCACCCTGTACACCACATCTGACAGTCTCTCCAGGACCACGCATGGCCCCGACCAATGGCTCGCCAGCTTCGGTGATCGTCCTCTCTTCCTCTCAGGGCAGAAAACCCAGACTCGATCTCCCGGTGCAAAGTCCCTCCCCTGGCAGCGGGAGTCATACGCTCGCTTCTGCCGACCCCCTGCTGCTGCCAGGGCCTCTCAAGCCAGCTCGTGCACCGTGTGGAGACGTTCTTTTAAACAAAAAAAATAATCCAATCCGGGTTTTCCCTCCACCTCCGGCTCAGGGGGGCAACCGAATACCAAATCCACCGGTGTGCGCAGCTCGTATCCAAACATGAGCGCCGCAGGGGTGCACCAGGTAGATTCCTGAGCTGCCGTCCGGTACGCCCACAAAACAAAAGGCAGGTGCAGGTCCCAGTCTCGCTGTCGCTGGTCCACTAGGATAGCGAGCTGGGTGGTGAGGGTCTGGTTGAATCGTTCGACCAGGCCGTCGCTCTGTGGATGCAGCGGGGTGGTCCGGGTTTTCCGGATGCCCAGCCATTTGCAGACCTCCCCGAAGACCTCCGCCTCGAAGTTCTGACCCTGATCGCTGTGCAGCTCCTCCGGTGCGCCGAACCGACAGAACATTTCATCCACCAGCTTTGACGCCATCGTCGTGGCGCTTTGGTCCGGGACCGCGTACGCCTCTGGCCACTTAGTGAAATAATCCATCGCGACCAGCACGTAGCGGTTCCCCCGGTCCGTGGTCGGGAAAGGGCCCAGGATGTCCACTCCCACTCGCTCCATCGGCGCTCCCACCCGGTACTGCTGCAGGGGAGCGTGGGATCGCTGAGTTGGTCCCTTCTGAGCTGTGCATGTGTCGCAGCGGTGAACGTGGAGCTCCACGTCCTGATGACAGCCGGGCCAGTAGAACCGGGCCCGAAGGTGCTGCAGCGTCTTTGTCACTCCGAAGTGGCCCGCTCCTACCGCCCCATGAACCAGCTGGAGTACTTTGGGCCGGAGTCGACGAGGAACCAGCAGCTGCCAGACGTACCGCTGCCCAGCTGGAGTCTGCCACTGTCGATACACCACGTCCTCGTGGCAGCGGAGGTTGGCCCACTGGGAGTGCAGGGCCTTAGTCTCTGGGTCCAGCGGTGACACAACCTCCCAGGCGGGCCGCTGTCCTGCGTCCAGCCACTGCTGAACCCGCGAAATGACCGGGTCTCTGTCCTGCTCGCTCTGCAGCTGCTGCGTGCCTAGAACCTCTGTGATGTCATCGCTGGGAAGAACTGCCTGATCATCTGAGGAGGGGCTGTGCGTCGCTGCGTGATTCCTGCTCGCAGCGGCTCGGAGAGCGGCAGCCCGTGGGGCGGTTTGGTCCTGATCTTCAGCCCGTTGGCAGTGACGACACTCCTCTGTCGCACAGGGGCGCCAAGACAGCGCGTCAGCGTTGGCATGGAGGCGGCCTGCCCGATGCACAATCTGGAAATTATAATCCTGCAGTGCCTCCAGCCATCTCGCCAACTGTCCATCCGGTTCTTTGAAGTTTAACAACCAGGTCAGGGAAGCGTGGTCCGTCCTGAGCTGGAACCTCCCCCCGTACACATACGGGCGGAAATGACGCAGTCCTTGGATGACAGCCAGCAGCTCTCTGCGAGTCACACAGTAATTTCTCTCGGCTCTGCTGAGAGTGCGGCTGAAGAAAGCGACTGCCTGCTCTCCGTGTTCTCCCTCCTGGGATAGCACCGCCCCGATGCCCTGGTTGCTGGCGTCCGTGTCCACGATGAAAGGGCGGTTCGGGTCGGGATACTGCAGGACGGCGGCTCCGATGAGCGCTGCGCGAAGCTGGGAGAAAGCAGCAGCATAGCTGTCACTCCACTGAAACGTGCGTCCTTTCTGCGTCAGCTGATGCAGCGGGCTGGCGATGGTGGCGAAGTCTTTCACAAACCTCCTATAATAGGAGGCCAATCCAAGAAAACTTCTCAGTTCTCCAAAGTTCCGCGGCACTGGCCAGTCTCTCACTGTTGCCACTTTTTCCGGGTCGGTGGCGACCCCCGCTGCGCTGACGACGTGGCCCAAAAAGGTGGTCTCCCGCCGGAACAGGTGGCATTTCTTAGGGTGTAACCGTAGCCCCGCCTGTTGGATGGCTCCCAGCACCTCTCGGAGATTTGACAGGGCGCTGTCAAAATCAGCTGCATGCACCAGCAGGTCATCCAGGTAAACAACGCAGCGACTCCGGGGCACGTGAGCCAGCACTCGCTCCATCAAGCGCTCAAAGGTGGCCGGAGCGTTGCAGAGTCCAAACGGCATCACTTTAAACTGGTACAGTCTCTGCCCGATGGAGAAGGCTGTTTTTTGGCGGGCCTCAGGTGACCGCTCTACCTGCCAATAGCCGCTGCACAGATCCAGCGAGCTGAACCAGCTGGAGCCGGCGATGTGGTCCAGTGCGTCATTGATGCGGGGCAGGGGGTAGGAATCTTTCCTGGTGGCATCGTTCAGGCGTCGGTAATCCACACAGAACCGCCACGACCCGTCCTTCTTCTTGACTAGCACCACAGGCGCCGCCCAAGGGCTGCTGGAGGGCTCAATAACATCTGCCTCCAGCATTTCTCGCACTTTTTGTTCCGCCGCTGCCCGCCTTGAAAAGGGCAGCCGGCGTGGGTGGAGTCGAATCGGCCTGGCCTCACCGGTGTCGATCTCGTGCTGCACCAACCCGGTCCGGCCGCATTCCTCATCCTTCACGGCGAAAACACCCACGTAATAGTCCAATAGCTCCCGCAGCTGGCGTCTCTGTTCCGGGTCCAGCCCGCTGCAGCTCCGTTGAAATAATTCCTCCACCGCCTGCTGCGTCTCTGCTGACACGTTGACCCCTCCCCTTGCTGTCCTTGTGTGCGTTCGTGCTCCCTCTGTCCGCGCTGGTGACGTCATCATGTCCAGTCCTCGCGGTGGCCTGCCTGGTCCGGTCTGTCTTGGCGATCCCTCGATTGCGCGGGCCCCTGTGTTCCTTCCCTGGGTTCTGCTGTGGAGCGTGATGGTCCGGTTTCCCAGCTGGAGGGAAGGTCCCGCGGTGTCGATCTTGGCGTTCCAGGCTGTGAGCAGGTCTAGTCCAATAATACAGGGGTCTTGGATGTCAGCCAGCCAGAACGGGTGTCTTATGTTCTGACCGGCCACCCCCACCACCAGAACTCTCCGCCCCCTCAGTCTGGCGCGCTCACCGGTAGCCGTGGTGACGCAGCGCTTGGTGGGTTCCCACCCCCGTGGGGCCGTCTTGTTCATGCCCAGCAGCACACCGGGTCGAACCAGGTGTCAATCAGGGCCCGGATCGACGTCTTCCCCAAGCTGCACTGTAGATACACCCCTGGAGAGTGTCCAATTCGGCCCACGCGTGGTGCCGGCTCCTCGGGGGAAACATCTGCGGGAGGCGGCCTGTCCCCGTTCACGCCACCTCGCTCTAGTTTAACGCCGGCGAGGGGCGTTCTTCTCCGGGGACGCGCCGCCGTGGTCTGCCGTAATTCCTCCTCTTCCTCCTCGCTCTCCATCGTGGCCTGGAAGGTTCTTTGACTGTGCGCTGGTGCTTCAACTGTGCGATTCATCAGCGGCTCCACCCGCTCTGCTTCTGCCACTGCAGTCTCCCAGTCGCTCGCGGCGTGGATCCGTACGTGGCTCTGGAGCTGGGCCGGGCGGAGACCTTGGATGAAGCTCCGGAGGGCGAGCTTCTCTACCGCCTCCGGTGCGAAATCCGGGTAGCTGCGCCGGGTTAGCAGCCGTATGTCTGCAGCATAGGCTCCTAGGCTTTCCTGGTTGCTTCGACGGCGGCGGGTCAGCTGTTCCTGGGCGTGCTCAGCGTCCGCCGTTCTCCCAAATCGTCTCTGGAGCGCTCCTTGTAGCGCTGGCCAGCTGTAGCGCTCCTCGGGCCGGAGATCAGAGAGCGTGCAGAGAGCTCTCCCTTCCAAGGCCAGCGCGACTTGCATGGCGGTTTCCTCTGGTGACCAGCCGTTCAGCGCAGCGGCCAGCTCGACCTGGGTCAGGTAGTCATCCAACGTGGCCTCGCCGTTGAAGCGGGGAATCTTGGCCCGCTGCCGAACAGATGGGATGGCCGCCTCCTGATCGATCGTCACTCTTGATCGCCGTGGGATCGCCAGCCCGTCCTGTCCTGAAAAGGGTGGAATGCGGGGCTGGTTTGCCTCATGCTCTGCCCGCTCTGTCTTGAAAAAGACAGAAGGCCAGGTGCGCTGGCCCTGTCAGGTCCGCCGCTTCGTTCGTCCTGGCTCCCGGCTCCCGGGGGTGGTGTCTCGGTCCCATCGTCCATCATCAGCTGAGCAATGAACTGCTCCAGCTGCTGGATCTCCATTCTGATCCTGGCTTCCATTTGCTCCATCCCACTTCTGACACCAGTGTGACGTATGCAGGGTTCACACAAAGAAAATGGAGCAAGATGGTTGTGATCAACGGGATTTATTTTACACACCTCTGAGCACAGGCAGGAGGGGAGGTCATTCTCCCAGACCTCCGTTTAAAACACATAATAAATCTTGCCTATGAAATATTGTTGGGTAATTATAACGCAGTTATAATTACACAGCAGTAGAATAGCTCAGTAATAACATTTACCAGTAACGTTTCAATTGTCAAAGCATGCTGGGAGACCCCTGCCCCCCTTAACATGGCCCCGACGTTACAATAGACTGGTTTCCGCTCCCTAAAGGAATATAGGGACCGGTAGCTATCGCTGAATTCGTGTTTTCCAGTTGACTTGGTTTATGAAAACATTCCTTTCCCCTTCAATATCAACATGTTACATGTAATGGCATTAAAATTTCTTGATTTTTATTTTTTACCCAGACACCAAAGCAACCGAATAAATAATATGAATGTTGATTTTTAAATATTTCCTCACTGTTTATCTTCATCATCACCATCGAGCTTTCCATGCTTTTTGTATTTAAGGGGCAGACGCTATTAAATCAATAACTGTCTCCATATTGTCTCCCTACAGCAAAGTGATCTCCCAAAATGATTTCAAATTACATGTACATGTGCTTGCAATGATTCATGTAGTTCATTAGAGATCAACTAAAAACAAACTACCTCCATTGAACAATTCATGATAAGCTAGTTGAAAAAAAAAAATTCTAGCCATGTCATTTTGGCCCGTGGAATAAAAATGCAAATGTATGTACATGTACAAGGAAAATACACAATATGTAAAATATAATTTGGTCCGAATTTAGGACCTTCCAGGCACTACAATTACAGCTGCAAACTGAAAAGGAGAGATTGAAGTGTCAGACAATGCAGCCCTTAAAACTAAGAAAGATGTCATGAAGACAAAAACTAGTGCCCACTGTTTTGTTCAGGTTGAAACTTTTTCCAGGTGTATCTTGCAGAAACCTATAAAAATAGAAACTGGTTGATTTTCATTAAATAAATCAAGCATTATAACAAAATTAGTATAGTAATAGTGCACACATACATGTGGCTGGGAAATTTGTGGAAATGAACACATTAAATACAAGACTGTTGCATTGAAACAGGCACATTTAATCCTGCAGTTTGGTTGTTTGTTATTTACTGTAAGCCATTTAAAAAAAAAGAACCTGTACATGTTCATATCATCTGCACACATTAAATGAATCAAGGATTTTTGGTTGGGAAGATGGTGGGCAAATTATGCAGGTAAATCTGTATCCAAATCAAACCCTATGTCAATATCATCACTACTATTGTCATCATTGTCGTCGTCATCATCTTTGTTGGTACAGTTTGTGCACTTGCATAAGTCTGTACAGTTCAGGTTATTTCTTTTGCAAACGCATCTTCCTTGAGCACAGCTGCTCGTCTTGCAGCCACAGGCAACCACCTCCATCAAGCTTTTGGGGGCTGGGGGCTGCGTCATCCACTTCACTGTGATGTTACCCTCTTGAACTGTCCACCCATGATCATGAGGTGACGGCGGTTCAGTGATGGCTACAGTAGCTCTTCTACCAATAGTCGCTTGGTAAGCACAACGTCTAATGTGCTGGATCAAGGCATCTTTACAAGGAGGTAGGCACTTTTCTGAAGATGTTGCACAGAAGGAGAGGTACCTGGCTTCATTGACATCTTTACATTTATGCCCGTACAAGTTGCAGACAAATTCCGTAAGGATGGAGATCAGTTCTGAATTTGGAATATAGTCAGCTCCAAGTTCCTCAAATGCTTTCAAGTAGTGAATATTCTGAAGTGCAATGCCAAGTGGCTTCTTTTTCCCCTTCCCATAAAATGCACTGGTGCTGTCACAACCGGAGAACACATGCAGTCCAATAAGAGCCCTGCAGACATTCACAGTTACAACATTCAACAACCTTAATCCACCTCACTGCTGTCATGGGAGCAGCTTTCTCATTTTTCACGGAATCGAGGTGGAAAAAGCATTTTATTTGCCCGTCACTATCTGCCTTGCTGGTTTCCGCAGCAGGGGACGCCATGTTTACTCGTTGCTTGGAGAGGAAAGCTGATCAGTGATTGGTCCAGACGGATCACGTGGCGATCATCTTTGCGTTGAAAAAATTGTAAATGTTCAATTTTTTCTCGAGTTAGATTTCGTTTTTGTGCATATTTTTCGAGTTGAACTATGTGAATTGTTCTTCAATATATTTTTTACAACATTACTGTGTGAAGATCATTTAGACCAGTTTTACTGGAACGGAACTGAAAGATAGATTTTTCATCCGAGTGACTAAAGGAGGCTATGTTTTTACAGGGGTTTGTTTGTTTGTCTGTTACCAACATAACTCAAAAGTTATGAATGGATTTTGACGAAATTTTCAGGACAAGTCCAAAATTGGACAAGGAAGAAATGATTAGATTTTGGGAGTGATCTGGATCACCGTCTGGATCCAGGAATTTTTTAAAGGATTCTTTATCATTGCGAGATAGGGCCATTTTTAGCATATGTGTATATAACTCCACAATAAATGGTCAGGACACTTGCCAAAAAAATACAGGATAAGATCCCAATAGGTTCTAGGAAATATCAAAGACTGATCCGGATCTTGCAAAAAATCCGGATACTGTGATCCAGAACAGGAAATAATAGGGAATCTTTGGAATTTTCATCACTGTAAGGAAACAAATTAAGATATAAACATACAACAAACACCAAAATATAGCCAAGACACTGAGGAATCAGTAGTGTGCCAATGGATTTCTTGTATCTTCAAAAGCTATGGAGCTATATCCAGAAGAAAACCGCCATTACCGAAAAAGTGATTTTTGTCAATAACTACTGAACTAATAAAGATATCAATGTGAATCTGATTGCTAAAGGTATGTCTTGATGGTCAAGGAATCTGAAAATATAGATAAAATAAATGTAGGACTATTATATTTGGGGAAAATCCCAATATTAGGGGGAACTGAGGTACTTGGCGGAGGTCTGTGCTCTCCGAGTGCTTTTCTAGTTATCAATAAAAGTTTAGCCACCGCTCTGTCACCGCTGTATCTCTTATTGCCCTGACTTCAAGTGTGGGCGGTGTTTTGTACTTGTATTGCTAAAATATAAAAGGATGCACTACAATGGGTCTCAAATATTTGTAATGTGTCCTGCTATTATAATACTGCATTAGTTTATTGATGATAGACTATTAACTACACATACAAACTAAATTATATTGATGACTGAACAACTCCCATTTCCTAAAGTGCCACATACAGTTATGAACATAACTCACAAAGGATCACACAAGTGATCTGACAAAAAATAAATAAATACATTAACAAGCGGTTTATTTTACAGTTGATGTGCCAATCATTTTCAATTATTCTGTAATTAATATTCACACAATCAAATAAATCTCAGTTCAGTCCCTTTTATATTAAGTGGAAATTGTGCTACTTTGGTTTTGGCACTTTACCTATAAAAGCAAAGGATTTCAGTACTTTCCACAGTGGCGAGGTCCGTTGCGGGGTGGCTGCTTTTCCTTTCCTCTTGCCTAGACCAAAGACAGAAATGGATGGTGGTTAGTTAAAGCAAGTTCAACACATATACAGGCACATCTCAAAAAATTAGAATATCATGAAAAAGTTCAATATTTTTTGTCACTCATTTCAGAAAGTGAAGCCCATATATAGATTCATTACACGGACAGTGATATATTGCAAGTATTTATTTTAATTTTGAAGATTTTGGCTACAGCCCATGTAAACCAACATTTCAGCGGCCAACATTTCTATTTAAAAACTTATTCTTCTTCTTTCTCCCTTCCACAGCATGTGGAGCACCATTTTGGTGTATGGGGCGACGCCTATCTCCATTTCACTGACCCTAGGCCACACAGCTACTGTAAGTAGTGAAAGCTACAGTGGGGTGTCAGTCCTCTGGTAGCTCTGTGCGTAACTTTCCTTTCCCCGTTCCATTATGCTGAGCACCACGCTAGAAGGCAGAAAGTACCATTTTTATATGGTCTTTGGTATAACCCGGCCGGGATTTGAACCCCTGCCTCCCAGGTGTGGGGCGGATGCTCTACCAACTGAGCCACCACTCCGGTATTTAAAAACTACTTTTTAAAATTAATTTTATGTAATATTCTAATTTTTTGACAAACTGAATTTGGGGTTTTCAGGGGCTATAAGCCATAATCATCCAAATTAAAATAAATAAGCGCTTGAAATATATCACTGTCTGTGTAATGAATCTATATACGTAATAGATGGATTTCACTTTCTGAAATGAGTGACAAAAAATATTGACCTTTTTCATGACATTCTAACTTTTGGAGATGTACCTGTATTAGGGAAATACACTTATGAAAGTCAGTGGTGGGATGTGACAAAAATGCTTTGTCTCCCTGACCAGTGAGCACCCCAGGATCCACTCTGTACATGTACAAGGACATTATCAATCCAGGGATTTATGGTGGAACAGCACAACAACACTGTTTCAACACCTTTTATGGAAAATCCACAGAATTAGTCGTTCAGTTGAACGCGAGAAATATACCCAGAAATAAATTCCCGTTCCAGTGAAATCGGTCTAGGTGAACATCATACTGGTGGTACAGTAAAATATGTACAACGCAAATTTGAAAAGTTCAACACATTTCATTTGCACAAATGGGAGAAATTTGCTACGGAAATGTGATCAATTCTGTCGAGAAATCATTGAAAGTGGCTGCGCGAAAGGTTTTAGCATTTAGACGTGTCTCAAGCCGCCAATAAATGTACGCAGACGAGAGCGCCCTCTTGGTGGCATTGATGCACATTGGGTCGGTCTGCCGCATACGAATCGCCGCCCCGAGTCAACTCTGTGTGTGGCATTAGCATAGATAGCCTGGCTCCGTGTCCTAAGGACTCAACATAGACTGGTTTCCGCTCCCTAAAGGAATATAGGGACCGGTAGCTATCGCTGAATTCGTGCTTTCCAGTTGACTTGGTTTATGAAAACATTCCTTTCCCCTTCAATATCAACATGTTACATGTAATGGCATTAAAATTTCTTGATTTTTATTTTTTACCCAGACACCAAAGCAACCGAATAAATAATATGAATGTTGATTTTTAAATATTTCCTCACTGTTTATCTTCATCATCACCATCGAGCTTTCCATGCTTTTTGTATTTAAGGGGCAGACGCTATTAAATCAATAACTGTCTCCATATTGTCTCCCTACAGCAAAGTGATCTCCCAAAATGATTTCAAATTACATGTACATGTGCTTGCAATGATTCATGTAGTTCATTAGAGATCAACTAAAAACAAACTACCTCCATTGAACAATTCATGATAAGCTAGTTGAAAAAAAAAATTCTAGCCATATCATTTTGGCCCGTGGAATAAAAATGCAAATGTATGTACATGTACAAGGAAAATACACAATATGTAAAATATAATTTGGTCCGAATTTAGGACCTTCCAGGCACTACAATTACAGCTGCAAACTGAAAAGGAGAGATTGAAGTGTCAGACAATGCAGCCCTTAAAACTAAGAAAGATGTCATGAAGACAAAAACTAGTGCCCACTGTTTTGTTCAGGTTGAAACTTTTTCCAGGTGTATCTTGCAGAAACCTATAAAAATAGAAACTGGTTGATTTTCATTAAATAAATCAAGCATTATAACAAAATTAATATCGTAATAGTGCACACATACATGTGGCTGGGAAATTTGTGGAAATGAACACATTAAATACAAGACTGTTGCATTGAAACAGGCACATTTAATCCTGCAGTTTGGTTGTTTGTTATTTACTGTAAGCCATTTAAAAAAAAAGAACCTGTACATGTTCATATCATCTGCACACATTAAATGAATCAAGGATTTTTGGTTGGGAAGATGGTGGGCAAATTATACAGGTAAATCTGTACCCAAATCAAACCCTATGTCAATATCATCACTACTATTGTCATCATTGTCGTCGTCATCATCTTTGTTGGTACAGTTTGTGCACTTGCATAAGTCTGTACAGTTCAGGTTATTTCTTTTGCAAACGCATCTTCCTTGAGCACAGCTGCTCGTCTTGCAGCCACAGGCAACCACCTCCATCAAGCTTTTGGGGGCTGGGGGCTGCGTCATCCACTTCACTGTGATGTTACCCTCTTGAACCGCCATCACCACAAGGAGGTAGGCACTTTTCGAGATGGAAAAAGCATTTTATTTGCCCGTCACGATCTGCCTTGCTGGTTTCCGCAGCAGGGGACGCCATGTTTACTCGTTGCTTGGAGAGGAAAGCTGATCAGTGATTGGTCCAGACGGATCACGTGGCGATCATCTTCGCGTTGAAAAAATTGTAAATGTTCAATTTTTTCTCGAGTTAGATTTCGTTTTTGTGCATATTTTTCGAGTTGAACTATGTGAATTGTTCTTCAATATATTTTTTACAACATTACTGTGTGAAGATCATTTAGACCGGATTTACTGGAACGGAACTGAAAGATAGATTTTTCATCCGAGTGACTAAATAGGTGTGTGGGTCTATTCTGACGCTTTAGAAAATTATATGAATCACTTTATAAATGGAGAGGAGAACACTAAATAAACTGCGATCCTTCATGGACAATCCTGATCACCCCCTCCACCACACACTAGATAGACAGTGAAGCACTTTTTTTTCCTGCCACATGCAATTTCACTGTACAATAACTCACTATGATGTTGTATTCTGGCATAGCTATGCTGCCACACTGCACCTTACAGACTAACTGTTACATCACATTTTCACTCTGCTCCTAATAGTCCTTTGTGCAATGGGATGATTCATGTGTTTATACGGGTCATCATACATTAAGCTATGATGTATATAGGTTTTATAGTTGTGTTAGTTTTTACTTTCCATGGGTAATCCCTTTGTCTGTCATGTGTGTGTTTTTGTTGTTTGGTTGTCAACTGTCATGCTGCTGTTACACTGTAATTTCCCAGTTTGGGATCGTGGGTTCGATCCCAGCCCCCGACCAACAGTGATCTGTGTGGAGTTTGCATGTTCTCCCCGTGTTGCGTGGGTTTACTCCGGGATTTCTCCGGTTTCCTCCCACATGCCAAAAACATGCATGTTAGGTTAATTGGCTGTTCTAAAATTGTCCCTAGATATCCGTTTCCTATAGGCCCTTAGAATAGAGGGTTAGTATTAATGAAAGCGCTTTGAGTGGTCTTTGTGACTAGAAAAGCGCTATATAAGTGCAGGTTAGTTAGTTAGTTAGTTAGTTTGGGATCAATAAAGTACATCTATCTATCTAAATCACTGGTTTGAAAATGCACTTGTATATGTTGAGATTTTGGATCCTGGGGTCCTCTTGACCTGTATCCACAATATAAACACAACATGCTGAGGGAGGCTAACCCCTGGCATGTGGAAACAGATTCTAGAAAGAAATTACACACAATGCACAGCACCAAAGTGCAACACATACACAAACCAGGACTTTAACCAGGATTAATGTATTTCATCGTTTTGCTCTCACAAGCGAATACGTCGGACAAAGCAAGCACGAATCAGCAGAGTTGGCTAGCTAGCTAGCTAGCTAGCTACTAGCTAACACTTGTTAGCCAGCACAGGATGGCGTTGTATTGCTCAAAAAAAGTGAGCTTACCACCAACAGGATAAATAAGCGAAAAGATGCACAATATCACAAATCACTCACCATCGATGGTTCTCTCACGTTCATCTTCAGCTTTTCCGTACTCCGGTTCTATGCTGGGCTGCCATCTGTATCGGTGCGGGTCGCTTCTCTCACTGTGGATCTGCCACCAAGCACAGAAAACTCCGCACCTCTTCGTTGGACCACGGTGTAGATTTCCGCGAAACCTACAATGCCATCTCTATTAATATCGTGTTTACTCAGTGACCGAGCTTAGTCCATGAACTACTGCAAATGGCGGTCGTGTCAATTCCACAGAAGACGGACGCTTTCATGACGTTACGCCCTGACCAATCAGTGGCCTGCAGTCTGTTGACGTCACATTTTCGGCTTGACTCAGCGCGGTTGTACCCTGGCCTCGAATAGGTACTAAAATAGTACCTGGTAACAGGTACTCAGTACTAATGGAAAAGGCTACAAACTGGGCCGAGTACAGCCGAGTAGGGCCGACTGGGTACTAGTGGAAAAGGGCCAATAGTCTCTCCAGCGAGTCCTGGGTCTGCCCCGGGGTCTCCTCCCAGAGGGACATGCCCGAAACACCTCAAGTGGGAGGCGTCCAGGAGGCATCCTGATCAGATGCCCATACCACTTCAACTGGCTCCTTTCAATGTGGAGGAGCAGCAGTTCTACTCTAAGCCTCTCCCGGATGACTGAGCGCCTCACCCTATCTCTGAGGGTGAGTCCAGCAATCCTACGAAGAAAGTTCATTTCAGCTGCTTGTATCCGCGATCTCATTCTTTCGGTCATTACCCAAAGCTCGTGACCATAGGTGAGGTAGGAACGTAGATTGACTGGTAAATCAACAGCTTTGCCTTAGAGCTCAGCTCCCTCTTCACCACAACAGACCGGTACAACGTCCGCAACACTGCAGATGCTGCTCCAATCCGTCTGTCAGTCTCTTGCTCCATTCTCCCCTCACTCATGAATAAGACCCCGAGATACTTAAACTCCTCCACTTGAGGCAGGAGCCTGTCCCCAACCCGGAGAGGACAATCCACCTTTTTCCAGCTGAAGACCATGGACTCGGACTTGGAGGTACTGATTTTCATCCCAGCTGCTTCACACTCAGCGGCAAACCGTCCCAGTAAGAACTGTAGGTCATTGCTGGATGAAGCCAACAGGACAACATCATCTGCAAACAACAGAGATGAGATCCTGTGGTCACCAAGCATGACACCCTCCGTTCCCTGGCTGCACCTAGAAATCCTGTTCATAAAAATTATGAACAGGATCGGTGACAAAGGGCAGCCCTGGCGGAGTCCAACTCTCACTGGGAATAAGTCCGATCGAGTGTTGGCAGTACGAACCAAACTCTCACAATGGTTGTACAGAGTCCGAATAGCTCGTAACAACGAGCCCGATACCCGATACTCCCAAAGCACCCCCACAAAAAACCACAAGGGACATGGTTGAATGCCTTCTCCAAGTCCACAAAACACATGTAAACTGGTTGGGCAAACTCCCATGAACCCTCAAGGATTCTCAAGAGGGTAAAGAGCTGGTCTGATGTGCCACGGCAAGGACGAAAACCACATTGCTTGTCCTGAATCTGAGGTTTGACCAACGGCCGGACTCTCCTCTCCAGTACCTTGACATAGACCTTCCCAGGGAGGCTGAGGAGTGTCATCCCTCTAAAGTTGGAGCATACCCTCCGGTCCCCTTTTTTGAAGAGAGGAACCACCACCCCGGTTTGCCATGCAAAAGGCACTGCCCCCAACCTCCACGCAATGCTGCAGAGGTGTGTCAACCATGACAGCCCTACAACATCCAGGACCTTGAGGTACTCAGGGTGAATCTCGTCCACCCCCGGGGCCCGGCCACCAAGGAGAGTTTTAACCACATTGGCAACCTCAGCCCCTGTGACAGGCAAGACGCCCCCCTCTGTGGAAGGCGTATCAGTGGGATTGAGGAGATTCTCGAAGTATTCCTTCCACCGCCCGACGATATCCCCAGTCGAAGTCAGCAGCACCCCATCCGCACCATACACAGTGTGGACAGGGAGCTGCTTTCCCCTCCTGAGCCGCCGGACAGTTTGCCAGAATCTCTTCGAGGCTGACCGAAAGTCTTGTTCCATGGCCTCACTGAACTCCTTCCATACCTGAGTTTTTGCTTCAGCAACCACCTGAGCTGCACTCCGCTTGGCCTGCCAGTATACCTCAGCTGCTTCGGGAATCCCACAAGCCAACCAAGCTTGATAGGACTCCTGCTTAATGGCCCCCCTCACCACTGGTGTCCACCACTTGGTTCAGGGGTTGCCACCACAAGATGCCCCGACGACCTTGCGCCCGCAGCTCTGGGCCGCCACTTCAACAATAGAGGTGGAGAACATGGCCCATTCAGACTCCATGTCTCCAGACTCCCTCGGAATGTGGTTGAAGTTTTTCCAGAGGTGGGAGTTGAAGACCTCCCGGACTGGGGCCTCAGCCAGACGTTCCCAGCACACCCTCACTATATGTTTGGGTCTACCAGGTCTGAATGGCTTCATATATTTTTCTTAAATTCATATCTCCTTGACGTGGTGGTAAATTTTCTGGCGAGGCGGCCTGCCACCGAGAAATGTTACCAGAGGAAACCCTGACAAAGGTGGTTATTAACATTCTCTGCAAACCCCAGCTTTCTGCTTCAGGCTCAGTGCACATTCACATAAAAAAACAAAACAAAACAAAACAAAACATTGAATGGGTCATGTGACTCTTGGTTGTGGACAGGGGATCTGGTCAAGTGGACCCCTGACCAAGTGAGGACCCCAAATGGACCCCAGGATCCAATCGGTACATGTACATTTTCAATCCAGTGATTTATAAAGCCGTGACGAGCAGCAGCGATGGAAAAGAAACAACAAAATTAAACACAAAGCAGGAGAACAACAAGACAAGATCGATTTTTAAACAGGAAGGAGGAGAGCAACAAGAATTTGTGCAAAACTGTTGGAAAGACTTTCCCGGTCACCAAGAAGTGTAAACGAATATCTACATATATATATAAAAACATGACAACTAAAAGCTGACCCAAAGGTTTTGGCTTTGTTTCTCCATTCAAAAGACCTTTCTTCTCCACCGCTGCAGCTCATCATGGCTGGCTGCCCAGGTGAAAATCCACAGAGTAAGTATGTGGGACTTTAATGTTCTGAATGAGGCTTTAGGAAATTATGAATCACTGGATTGAAAATGCACTTATATGAACAGATCAGATCCTGGGGTCCACTTGGGGAGCTCACATGGTCAGGGGTCCACTTGACCTGTATTCGTGGACAGATATAACCAATTAAGGTCCACCTACTTCATTCAGCAATATCTCTGAAGGTACCAATACACACTGACAAAGAGCAACTCTTCAACACAACCACTGTGGCAGAACCAAACTATGACAGTTATAAAGTTATATTGTGGCCACACATGTGTATTACTTTATGCCTCACATCTCAGAATAGAACAAAGAACTGAGTCTCCTTGGAGATAACAGGAGGGTGTGAAAGTGTAGTCCTTGTTATGCAGGAGACGGCCTTGGGAGGATCCTTTGTGTGTCTAGAGACTGTGTAGGGGACCCTTTGTTGGCCAAGGACGGAGAGGGGGAGGCTGAAGGATTAAAGAGGAAATGCATTGTGATTTGTGATGTTAATGCATGTGAATTGTGAGCTGTGAAAGCCTGGGTATATAAGGAACGAATTTGTCTGAGTTCCTCTTTTTTCAACTTGATCAATGATGGCGAATGTGTAATAAAACATGCCTTGAGACAAAACCTTGCCTCGTCATTTACACATTTCCACAATATGACAGTTATACAGTAGTGATTCAAATTAGTTTTCTGAACATTACACTCCACCTCCAGCTCCGCTAGCATGTTAGCATTAGCTAGCACCAGTTAACATGTAGCCATTTCACCAAGCTACAGCCGATTAGCATTAACCCATACTCAGCAACCCATACTCAGCATATGTGCACAACTCTCATAACAAACTGCATTATCCACCCACACATGTACAAAAGATGTTTAAGTGATAACTACAACTCTAAGTTCACACAGTGCACTCATTTTCAGGCATTTTACTGATCTGTGTTGGAGAATGAAAAAGCACACACGTTGAGGCAGTTCTGACATCTCAGCAGAAAGTTTAACTCTTCCTCTTTGTGCCAAAACACTACTCCAAATCACCCGTGTGCGACGCGCCCCCTAGCGTCTGGAGATAGGACTGCAATGTTGAGAAATAGAACCAAAAGGGAAACTCTCTTTAACCAACACAAACAAATATACAAAAAATAATAGAGGTTCCTATTGTTGTATAGTGTTTGGCACATTATTGTGAAGTGCGGTGTAGTGACGTGCACTTCCCGTCACGTCACTGCACCGCCCTATATAAGGCAAAACTACAAGGGTGTGGAATTAGTTAGCTTAGCTTCTCGTCAACACCAGCAAGTTTTTGTGCACCGCACCACATTTTTGGGCTTAGCAAAATAGCTAGTTAGCGCCTCGATGAAGCATTTGCAAAAGTCTCTGGCCTTTTGTGCCTAGGTTGTGGACAAGCAGCACCCGCGTCCTCACTCCATCCAGCTTCCCCAGGTCCAGAGCCGCGATGTAGGTTTGGAAGGCCTCCAACCAGTGAGGCCATGGCACTGGTGGCTTGCCGGGAAGCTCCAGGAAAGGCCGCAGTGGTGTAACACACGCCTCCATTTGTTAATCCTCAGTAACCAAATGTTATATCCACAAACCTGGTATATAATGAGGCTGACAGAGAGGTTGCACTGGAACACTGCTTTATTATTATAGAGAGCACACTACATGTAACACACCGTGGTGGAGTCATCCAGGGCAAGAGGAAGCCCTCATGGCGGATGCCCCTTAATATAGGGCAGTGTGATGATGCAACAGGAAGGCAGCATCATCACACAGCACTTCAACATAAAACCCCACATAACAGGATTACTTTTCAGCAGGACAACAACCCTAAGCACACAGCCAAGATATCAAAGGAGTGGCTTCAGGACAACTCTGTGAATGTCCCAGACAGAGCCCAGACTTGAATACAATTGAACACCTCTGGTGAGATCTGAAAATGGCTGTGCACCGATGCTTCCCAGCCAACCTGATGGAGCTTGAGAGGTGCTGCAAAGAGGAATGGGCGAAACTGACCAAAGATAGGTGTGTCAAGCTTGTGGCATCATATTCAAAAAGACTTGAGGCTGTAATTGCTGCCAAAGTGCATGGAGGTCATGCACTGCTAACATACGACCAACAGACACTACTGGATATCACCAAGTCAAGCAGCCACACGGCGTTTACTGGCTTTATACCACCCGACCTGCAATGCATTGTCCGCTCCCGCGGTGACCATCAGCACCCCCAGGAAGGCTCCGAAGCACTGAGCCTGCATGAGCATGCTGATCCCAAGAGAGCATGTCGGAGGCGGGGCCAAAGGCGAGGCAAGACAGGAGGGCTACATGCTAGGCTAAAGGCTCGCTCCAACCAACCACCACTACTCAGTCTCTTAATGGCAAACGTGCGGTCTTTAGAAAACAAGCTAGACGAACTAAGAGTAAGGATTGAAGACCAGCGGGAGACAAGACAGTGCCGTGCTGTAAATTTCTGCGAGACCTGGCTTTCAGACAGAGTCCTGGAGAGCACTATTCAGCTACAGACACACTCAACACACTGGGCAGACAGAACAGGAGACTATGGTAAGACGAGTTGTGTGTGTGTGTATTTATAAACCACTCGTGGCGTGGAGATGTACAAACCGTCTACAAGCACTGCTCACCCGACGTGGAGTTTTAAACTGCTGAAATGCTGTCCCTGTTATCTACCGAGGGAATTTACCGCTGTGTTTTTGGCCGCTGTATACATTTGTCCACAGAGCAACTACACAGTAGCGCTAAATATACTCCATGACGTCATCAACGCAGTAGAGACGAAACATCCCGATGCTGTTTTCATTGTTGCTGGTGACTTTACCAGTGCAATTTATGGACTGTACTCCCCGAATATTACCAGCATGTGGACATTCCCACCCGCGATAAAAGCACATTGGATCATGTTTATTCCAACATACATGGCGCCTACAGAGTGGCACCCCGCCCCCACTTCGGACAGTCAGAACATATCTCACTGTTTATGTACCCAGCCTACAGACAAAAGCTGAAACAAACAAACCCTGTTATTAAGCAAATTAAGCGCTGGACTCCAGAGACTGAGCACCCTACAAGACTGTTTTGCCTGCACAGAATGGGATGTGTTTAAAGCTGCAGCCACCCGAGAGGACTCTTCTGTAAACATACAGGATTATGCTGAATACGTGACTGGGTACATTAGCACATGTGTTGATGCCATCGTACCCACCATACAGGTCAGGAAGTTCCCCAACCAGAAGCCCTGGATCAACAGTCAGGTATGTCAGATGCTGCGTGCTTGCTCTTGTGCATTTAAATCAGGCTGTGAGGTCGAGTACAAAACTGCAAAGTATGGACTGAGAAAGGCTGTAACAACAACCAAGAGGTAGTACAGAGAAAAGCTGGCTAGCCTCTACTCCACTCCTGACCCGGGGCGCATGTGGCAAGGCCTGCAACACATCACAGACTACAAGAAGGCCAAGAGACATGTACAGACATGTACAGAGGATTGCTACCTCCATTTTAAATGATGACTCCCACCCTTTGCACTGCCACTTTCAGCTTCTTCCCTCCAGACAGAGGTTTGCTGTCCCAAAAAGTAAAACCCAGCGCTACAAATACAGCTTTGTTCCTGATGCTGTTAAAGAGTTGAACAAGATGTAACAATACGTATATTGCACATAATTTAGTTACCTATTTATTAATTTTATTTTATATTTACTTATTTTTGTAGTTTTTTTTATTTGGGTTCTAAATCTTTTATTGGGTTTTACACTTTTAAGTTTTTAACCTCTTTGACTAGTCTTTAACTTTTTAATATAACCCTTCTCTCTTATCCCTTTGTTTTTTCTCTTATCTCTTTGTCCTATGTCCTGATTGGTGGAGCCTTGAGCACTTTTATCATGTTTATAGTCAGCTTCATATGTGTCTGTGTTTGTGTTCATGTTGAATGTAACTGTGGTTTGTAAATATGGATGTCGCCTGACTGCAAAACAAATCTACCTACGGGTACAAATAAAGTAACCTGAACCTGAACAATAGCACCACTAACTCTACAGACAGCCTGCCGGATGATCTCAACATCTTCTACACCTGCTTCAACACCACCAGCTACAGCACAGAGAAGACACACACACTCATGTACCCCACCCCCCAAGAGTCTCACCAGGCCAGGTAAACAAAGCACTGAAGAATATCAACCCCCGCAAGGCAGCAGGACCAGACAACATACCATACTTGAGGCTGTAATTGCTGCCAAAGTGCATGGAGGTCATGCACTGCTAACATACGACCAACAGACACTACTGGATATCACCAAGTCAAGCAGCCACACGGCGTTTACTGGCTTTATACCACCCGACCTGCAATGCATTGTCCGCTCCCGCGGTGACCATCAGCACCCCCAGGAAGGCTCCGAAGCACTGAGCCTGCATGAGCATGCTGATCCCAAGAGACCATGTCGGAGGCGGGGCCAAAGGCGAGGCAAGACAGGAGGGCTACATGCTAGGCTAAAGGCTCGCTCCAACCAACCACCACTACTCAGTCTCTTAATGGCAAACGTGCGGTCTTTAGAAAACAAGCTAGACGAACTAAGAGTAAGGATTGAAGACCAGCGGGAGACAAGACAGTGCCGTGCTGTAAATTTCTGCGAGACCTGGCTTTCAGACAGAGTCCTGGAGAGCACTATTCAGCTACAGACACACTCAACACACTGGGCAGACAGAACAGGAGACTATGGTAAGACGAGTTGTGTGTGTGTGTATTTATAAACCACTCGTGGCGTGGAGATGTACAAACCGTCTACAAGCACTGCTCACCCGACGTGGAGTTTTAAACTGCTGAAATGCTGTCCCTGTTATCTACTGAGGGAATTTACCGCTGTGTTTTTGGCCGCTGTATACATTTGTCCACAGAGCAACTACACAGTAGCGCTAAATATACTCCATGACGTCATCAACGCAGTAGAGACGAAACATCCCGATGCTGTTTTCATTGTTGCTGGTGACTTTACCAGTGCAATTTATGGACTGTACTCCCCGAATATTACCAGCATGTGGACATTCCCACCCGCGATAAAAGCACATTGGATCATGTTTATTCCAACATACATGGCGCCTACAGAGTGGCACCCCGCCCCCACTTCGGACAGTCAGAACATATCTCACTGTTTATGTACCCAGCCTACAGACAAAAGCTGAAACAAACAAACCCTGTTATTAAGCAAATTAAGCGCTGGACTCCAGAGACTGAGCACCCTACAAGACTGTTTTGCCTGCACAGAATGGGATGTGTTTAAAGCTGCAGCCACCCGAGAGGACTCTTCTGTAAACATACAGGATTATGCTGAATACGTGACTGGGTACATTAGCACATGTGTTGATGCCATCGTACCCACCATACAGGTCAGGAAGTTCCCCAACCAGAAGCCCTGGATCAACAGTCAGGTACGTCAGATGCTGCGTGCTTGCTCTTGTGCATTTAAATCAGGCTGTGAGGTCGAGTACAAAACTGCAAAGTATGGACTGAGAAAGGCTGTAACAACAACCAAGAGGTAGTACAGAGAAAAGCTGGCTAGCCTCTACTCCACTCCTGACCCCGGGCGCATGTGGCAAGGCCTGCAACACATCACAGACTACAAGAAGGCCAAGAGACATGTACAGACATGTACAGAGGATTGCTACCTCCATTTTAAATGATGACTCCCACCCTTTGCACTGCCACTTTCAGCTTCTTCCCTCCAGACAGAGGTTTGCTGTCCCAAAAAGTAAAACCCAGCGCTACAAATACAGCTTTGTTCCTGATGCTGTTAAAGAGTTGAACAAGATGTAACAATACATATATTGCACATAATTTAGTTACCTATTTATTAATTTTATTTTATATTTACTTATTTTTGTAGTTTTTTTATTTGGGTTCTAAATCTTTTATTGGGTTTTACACTTTTAAGTTTTTAACCTCTTTGACTAGTCTTTAACTTTTTAATATAACCCTTCTCTCTTATCCCTTTGTTTTTTCTCTTATCTCTTTGTCCTATGTCCTGATTGGTGGAGCCTTGAGCACTTTTATCATGTTTATAGTCAGCTTCATATGTGTCTGTGTTTGTGTTCATGTTGAATGTAATTGTGGTTTGTAAATATGGATGTCGCCTGACTGCAAAACAAATCTACCTACGGGTACAAATAAAGTAACCTGAACCTGAACAATAGCACCACTAACTCTACAGACAGCCTGCCGGATGATCTCAACATCTTCTACACCTGCTTCAACACCACCAGCTACAGCACAGAGAAGACACACACACTCATGTACCCCACCCCCCAAGAGTCTCACCAGGCCAGGTAAACAAAGCACTGAAGAATATCAACCCCCGCAAGGCAGCAGGGCCAGACAACATACCTGGGCAGGCCCTCAGAGCATGCGCTGCCAAGCTGACCAACGTTCTCACAGTAATCTTCAACCTCTCCCTTAATCAGAACATAGCCCCCTCCTGCTTCAAAATGACAACCATCATCCCCCTCCCAAAAGGAGCCAGCCGACCTGTCTGAATGATTACAAACCAGGAGCACTCACTCCAATCATCATGAAGTGCTTCGAGAGAGTGGTGCTGCCCCTCATTCAGGACAGCATACCGAGCACCCTGGATCCCCTGCAGTATGCCTACAGGCCCAGCAGGTCCACCTCAGATGCCATTGCTGCAGCACTCCATTATTCTCTCTCCCACCTGGAAAATAAAGACTCCTACATTAGGATGCTCTTTGTCGACTACAGCTCCGCCTTCAACATGGTCATCCTCCACAAACTCACTGACAAACTGTCTTCCCTTGGCCTGCACCCCACCCTCTGCGACTGGCTACTGGACTTTCTAACTGGCAGGCCCCAGTCTGTCAGGATGGGTAACAGGACCTCAGTCAGCATCATCACAAACACAGGTGTCCCACGGGGTTGTGTTCCCAGCCCCATCCTCTACAGCCTCTTCACCCATGACTGTGTTGCCTCCCACAAGGACAATATCATCCTAAAGTTTGTGGATGACACAGCAGTGATAGGACGCATCACTGGTGATGACGAAGCATCCTACAGGATGGAAGTGGCCAACCTGGTGTCATGGTGTGAGGACAACAACCTCACCCTCAACACGGACAAGACAAAGGAGATGATAGTGAACATGAGGAAAGGGAGGAGGAGACCCCATCGGCCGCTGTTCATCTGAAAGCTTGAGGTGGAGAGGGTGAGCAGCTTTAAATACCTGGGCATCCACATTGGCGAGGACCTTAAGTGGACACACAACACCACAGAGCTGGTTAAGACAGCTCAACAGCAACTGTACTTTCTGAGGAGGCTGAAGAAGTTTGGCATGTCCTCCAGGATCCTCAACAATTTCTACAGCTGCATTATCGTGAGCATCCTGACCAACTGCATCACTGTGTGGTACGGCAGCACCACTGCCCTGGACCGCAAACACCTGCAGAGAGTGGTGAAGACAGTGGAGAAGATCACTGGGACTCCACTCCCCTCTCTGCAGAGTATCTGCCACTGCAGAATCCAAAAGAGAGCTGATGCCATCCACCCTCAGCATAGACTGTTCACACTTCTAACCTCAGGCCGGAGGTACAGAAGTGTGAAATGCAGGGCAACCAGACTGAAGAACTCTCTTTCCCACTGCCATCAGACTCCTGAACAGATAACTCCCAAAACTCAGTAACACAGCTTTGCATATAGGAACTCACACACCGGCTGCTAAATTTGCACACTGCTCATCTGTACAATAGATATTGTCTCACCCATCTGATGTCCATGTCATCTCTGCTGCTACTTATCATGCACAGTCTACTGGTAATACCGTTATAGAAATTAGCACTGGGTACTAATTTGTAATTTGTAATTATACACTGCACACTGCACAATGCTCATTTGCACACTGTACATAGGTCTATGCCATCTCAGGCTCACATCAGGTTGCACAATGCTCATTTGCACACTGTACATAGTGTTATTAGTACTCATTAGTTTTAGTATTTAGTATCAAGGTGTGCTTAAGGAGTCTGTCCATCTGTGATCCACAGAACTGTCCATCTGTGTGTTGGTGTGCGTGTTATTAGCATCCATTAGTATTAGGATTGAGTTAATGTGTTAGTGTGTCATGACCTTATTAGAATTGTTGTTTCTGTACCTATTACCTTGGCATTCGTTCGGAGAGCAAAGTAAGAATTTCACTGCTCAGGAAATGTAGCATTTCTTGACTGTGCACATGATAATGAAGCCTTTGACTCTTGAATCAAAGGTGCATCAACAAAGTGTTGAGCAAAGGCTGTGATTTCTTAGTTTATTTTTAATAAATTTGCAAAAATATCAAAAAAACTTTTTTCATGTTGTCATTATAGGGTATTGTGTGTAAAATTTTGAGGAAAAAATGAATTTAATCCATTCTGGAATAAGGCTGTAACATAACAAAATGTGGAAAAATTGAAGTGCTGTAAATCCTTTTCGGATGCATTGTACGTATAAAGTTATCTAAACATTTGTACTTCCCTGGGTAACTCCTTTTCTGTTATGCTGTGTGTATTTCTGTTGGTTTGGGTCGTCTACTGTGTCATGCTATCTATCTATCTACCTACAGTGGATATAAAAAGTCTACACACCCCTCAGATGCCTGGTTTTTGTAAGAAAATGAGACTAAGATAACTCATTTCAAAACTTTTTCCCCCATTAATGTGACCAATAACCTGTACAACCCAACTGAAAAACAAACTGAATTTTTTTTTTTTTTTTTTTTTGGGGGGGGGACCTTACAATAACCTGTTTGCATAAATATGCACACCCTGTTATAACTGGGGATGTGGGTGTGTTCAGTATTAACCAATCACATTCAAACTCATGTTAAATGGGAGTCAGCACACACCTGCCATCATTTAAAGTGCTTCTGATTAACCCCAAATAAAGTTCAGCTGTTCTAGTAGGCTTTTCCTGACATTTCTGTAGTAACATCTTACACCACAAGTTATGGTCCACAGAGAGCTTCCAAAGCGTCAGAGGGATCTCATTGTTCAAAGGTATCAATCAGGAGAAGGGTACAAAAGAATTTCCAAGGCATTAAATATACCACGGAACACAGCGAAGACAGTCATCATTAAGTGCAGAAAATATGGCACAACAATGACATTACCAAGAACTGGACGTCCCTCCAAAATTGATAAAAAGACAAAAAGAAAACTGGTTAGCGAGGCTGCCAAGAGGCCGACAGCAACATTGAAGGAGCTGCAGCAATTTCTGGCAAGTACTGGCTGTTTAGTACACGTAACAACAAACTCCCCTCTAGGGTGGCAAGATGGAAGCCTTATCTTACGAAGAAAAACATCCAAGCCCAGCTACATTTTGCAAAAACACATTTGAAATCTCCCAAACACGTGTGGAAAAAATGAATCGGTGAATTCAAAAGGGACCCAAGTCCACACTTTTTCAAAACCCAGATATTACATGTTTAATGAACTTTAAGAGACAAGCTATCTGATTATGTGCAAAAATGTCCCAAGTCAACTTTAATGCATTGACTATTCACAGCATTGTTTATGCATTGAGTGTAAGAGAGACCCAAGTCCAGGACATGGGTCCTTCCAGCATTGATTAAACTTAAAGTCATAGGTGGCAGCACAAATTTCAGAAATGATATAGAAGTTTCCGAAAATATGTCTGCTCAGGTCACATCCAGATTCCGCCTTCTAAAGCCATCGTGCAGGGTTGTTACATACCCAGAGGAGCCATTCTACAGCGAGCAACTTGGTGTAAAGGCAGCTAAAGTAAAGGATGTTCAGAAATTGGCAAAATATCTTTCACCAGAGGCTCAGCAGTTCCTCAGTAATTTAACAGTTTGTGATGCTAGGCCTGAAGATGAGTCTGACTTTGACGATTAGTTACCAGTAGATGGACCTCTATGTTAATCTGCTCACTTTTAGATGAAAATCTCATTTGCTGGCAGTTATCAAAACAATAGTTTGAATATAAAGTGATCATAAAAGGTGTTCAAAACATGGCATAATTAAAAAAAAACGTTTTCAACATGTGAGAAATACAGTGGAGAAAAAAAGTTTTTAGTTAGCCACCAATTGTGCAAGTTCTCCCACTTAAAAGATGAGAGAGGTCTCCAATTTTCATCATCGGTATACCTCAACTATGAGAGACAAAATGAGAAAAAAAAATCCACAAAATCACATTGAAGGATTTTTAATGAATTAATTGGTAAATTCCTCGGTAAAATAAGTATTTGGTCACCTACAAACAAGCAAGATTTCTGGCTCTCACAGACCTGTAACAACTTCTTTAAGAGGCTCCTCTGTCCTCCACTTGTTACCTGCATTAATGGCACCTGTTTGAACTCATTATCAGTATAAAAGACACCTGTCCACAACCTCAAACAGTCAGACTCCAAACTCCACTATGGCCAAGACCAAAGAGCTGTCAAAGGACACCAGAAACAAAATTGTAGACCTGCACCAGGCTGGGAAGACTGAATCTGCAATAGGTAAGCAGCTTGGTGTGAAGAAATCAACTGTGGGAGCAATTATTAGAAAATGGAAGACATACAAGACCACTGATAATCTCCCTTGATCTGGGGCTCCACGCAAGATCTCACCCCGTGGGATCAAAATGATCACGAGAATGGTGAACAAAAATCCCAGAACCACACGGGGGTACCTAGTGAATGACCTGCAGAGAGCTGGGACCAAAGTAACAAAGGCTACCATCAGTAACACACTACGCCGCCAGGGACTCAAATCCTGCAGCGCCAGACGTGTCCCCCTGCTTAAGCCAGTACGTGTCCAGGCCCGTCTGAAGTTTGCTAGAGAGCATTTGGATGATCCAGAAGAGGACTGGGAGAATGTCATATGGTCAGATGAAACCAAAATAGAACTTTATTGTAAAAACTCAACTTGTCGTGTTTGGAGGAGAAAGAACACCATACTTACTGTGAAGCATGGGGGTGGAAACATCATGCTTTGGGGCTGTTTTTCTGCAAAGGGACCAGGACGACTGATCCGTGTAAAGGAAAGAATGAATGGGGCCATGTATCGTGAGATTTTGAGTGAAAACCTCCTTCCATCAACAAGGGCATTGAAGATGAAACGTGGCTGGGTCTTTCAGCATGACAATGATCCCAAACACACCGCCCGGGCAACGAAGGAGTGGCTTCGTAAGAAGCATTTCAAGGTCCTGGAGTGGCCTAGCCAGTCTCCAGATCTCAACCCCATAGAAAATCTTTGGAGGTAGTTGAAAGTCTGTGTTGCCCAGCGACAGCCCCAAAAACATCACTGTTCTAGAGGAGATCTGCATGGAGGAATGGGCCAAAATACCAGCAACAGTGTGTGAAAACCTTGTGAAGACTTACAGAAAACGTTTGACCTCTGTCATTACCAGCAAAGGGTATATAACAAAGTATTGAGATGAACTTTTGTTATTGACCAAATACTTATTTTACCGAGGAATTTACCAATTAATTCATTAAAAATCCTTCAATGTGATTTTCTGGATTTTTTTTTCTCATTTTGTCTCTCATAGTTGAGGTATACCTAAGATGAAAATTGGAGACCTCTCTCATCTTTTAAGTGGGATAACTTGCACAATTGGTGGCTGACTAAATACTTTTTTGCCCCATTGTAGATGTTATGCGCTTCTTTTCATATGTTCTTATTGTTTAATTCAAGAAGGGCCCAAGTCCAGAGACTTTAGTTTGCCAATCCTCTGAAATTAAAAAAGTGAAATGCTTCATATTATAGCATTTCTAAGCTATGGCCTTGTGCTATATCTGAGTAAAGTATGAACCATCTGGCATAGACTATCTTTGAGATATGCAATTTATTTGATTTCCTGCAAAAACATATTTCTTGGACTTGGGCCCCTTTTGAATTCACCGATTCAAATGTGTTTTGGTCCGATAAAACCAAGGTTGAACTTTTTGGTCATAATTCCAAAAGGTGTATTAGGCGCAAACGTAACACTGCCCATCACCAAAAGAACACCATACCTACAGTGAAGTATGGTGGTGGCAGCATCATGCTTTGGGGCTGTTTTTCTTCAGATGGAACTGACCTTGACCTTAGTCAAGGTGGAGGTAATTATGAACAGTTTCAAATACCAGTCAGTGTTGAGACAAAACCTTAACCACTTGCGCTCCGTTGTTCCGCGGGCGGGCAAGTCTCTGTGTCCTATGACGCACGAGGGCGCGCGAGAGCGCGCTCGTGCGCCCTCGTGCGCATGACGCATGATGGTGGTGATGGTGATGTAGTAGCGTCCAAGCGCCACTCAAAAAAAAAACTGCAGAGACAGCCGCGAACAGATTAGTTCATCTGATTGACCTCTCATTCGACTAATAAGAGCCTTGAATTGGGTTTCTGAAACCTTGAAGAACCAATGAATGAAAATCTAGGAAGGAGGACCCGCCTACTGTGAACGCAGGAGCCAATTGAAGCACAGAAATTCTGGCTGGGTGAAGCGATATTTACTGCTGCAGAAGGACTCTGTATGAATCTCCTACAGACCCAGGCTCACCCAGCAGCATGGAGAACACCCACAAGTGGGACCTGCACTCATTCCAGCAGAATAGACGGAGGCCGACGACAAAAGTTGTAAATCATTCACCAAAACGGCAATAATGGAATTATATTGATCGGGATCCACGAGCGGAGCAGCGTCGCGTTCGTCTGACGCGTGGGAAGAGCTGTTCGCCACGACTCTGCTGCTTTGAAGAGGTAAGGTGTTATAAGCTAAATTATTATTTATCCCTGAAAACTGTAATCCAAAAATGACTTTTGACCGATCGGTAAATTACAACTGTACTGCGCACGAAATACGAAGTGTGTGCGCCGCGATAAATGGTTCATTTGCCGTGTTCCAACCGTGAACGCCCCCCCACCCCGCTGCAGAAGAGGAGCGGGGGGGGGGGCACGGTCCGAACGCTCCCCGGTCCGCGGGGGGGAAGCATATCAGTCTATTCCATCATGTAGCGATGGCCCTCTTCTGTAGCGAGGGGGGGGGGCGTTCACGGTCCGTTCACGGTTCCCCCCCCCACACACACACACACAGTAGCGAGGGGGGGGGAGCCGCTGTGAAAACATGCAAGGAAAAAAAAAAAAGAGTGTATTCCGTCATGTAGCGAGGGCCGAATTTGGTCCTTGGTAGCGGGGGGAGGGAACGACCCCCCGCCCACACACACACACACACACACAGACACAGCCCTGAGTGTGACCTTTCATTAGAGCCTAAAATGAAGATTCTACATTGAATTATTCAAAAGTTACAGACGTTTTTCCAAACTGTGCCATTTGGCACAATTTGGCACAGTTCCAAAACGCCTGGGAACAGCCTGAGAACAAAGCTGTGTAAAATATTCATTTTTTGTGGTATTGTTACCAAATTTGGATCTCAGCTGGATAACACTTGGTTCTACATTTCTGTTGCATTTTCCAGCCGGATCGGACAGCTGTGTGTTATTTACAAGCATTTGTATCCAAAAAAACACTGTGTCCAATTTTTTTTTCTTCAAGTTCAGTATGTTTAGATGACTGTAACTCAGTGGCCGGAGCACGTAGAGAGATTATGTTTTTTTTGCCAAAAAATTCAAAGTGTTTTCTTTTAAATGAGACCAACCCCATGAAGATGCTGCAAAGGGTTGAATAACAGCTTTCAATTTACTTTGGGCACGTTATTTTTGGGCATTTTTAGGAAAATTGCCCGGAGTGCAAGTGGTTAAGGCTTCTGTTAGAAAGCTGAAGATGAAGAGAAACGGCATCTTTCAGCAGGACAATGACCCAAAGCACACTTCCAAATCAACAAAAGAATGGATTCACCAGAAAAAGATTTAGGTTTTGGAATGGCCCAACCAGAATCCAGACCTGAATCCAATCGAACATCTATGGGGTGATCTGAAGAGGACTGTGCACAGGAGATGCCCTCACAATCTGACAGATTTGGAGTGTTTTTGCAAAGAAGAGTGGGCAAATATTGCCACATCAAGATGTGTCAAGCTGATAGACTCCTACCCAAAAAGACTGAGTGCTGTAATAAAAGCTAAAGGTGCTGCAACAAAGTATTAGTTTAAGGGTGTGCATATTTATGCAACCAGGTTATTGTAAGTTTTTTTTAATTTTTCCCCTTAAAAGATTTGTTTGTTTTTCAATTGGGTTGTACAGGTTATAGGTCACATTAATGGTGGAAAAAAGTTTTGAAATGATTATCTTGGTCTCATTTTTTTTTACATCACAAAAACCTGGCATTTGAACAGGGGTGTGTAGACTTTTTATATCCACTCTATCTATGAGTAGACAGACATGCATGTATTTAAACAGGATAAAAATCTATATGGGGAAATTACACAATGATATGATATCATTACTGACACTGAACTGATGTGACACTATTATAATTATAATAATACTTTTCAACTGGACAATGTATCTATTTAAAAAATCATTTAAAAAAATTAATTTTATATCACATTCTAATTTTTGGAGAAACCGAATTTGGGGTTTTCATAAGCTGCATCATTGAATTTAAAAGAAATAAATACTGGAAATACACTGTGTGTATTGAATCTGTGTTTAATTTTTTGAACTGAATTACTAAAATAAATCAACTTTTTGATGACATTCTAATTTACTGAGATGCACTTGTATGCACTCAAGTAGCTTTTTCACAAAGTTGTACTTTCATGACTCCTGTGATTTTTGTATGAGTTTCCTCAGACAAACACTTCTAAGAGGAAACTGTCCCACATTGGTGAGAAGAAAGTTCCAAATGTACAATAAAACTTTTGAAAATTTGAGGGGGAAAATGCTATTTTAATACAAAAAAGTTTTATATTTATAGGTATAAACTTTTGTGGAAAAAATGCAATAAACATCACAAAAGTGGTAAATTTATAGAAAAAAATACTAAACTGATGAGAAAAGTCACAAATTTACCACAAAGTTATAAATGTCCAAGAATATTTTCAAGAAAAACCTCAAATCTGCAGCTTTTGTTCTTGTAAATTTGCAACTTAATTCTTGTGAATTTGTGATTATTATTTTTTTTTTCTTCATGGAAATCGCTATTTCCTTCCTGCATTTATGAGTTTTTTCCTCAAGATTTTAATTGTAAATTAGCATACTTCATCTAATTTTAGCACCTTTATTCTCACAAATTTATAGGCTCTATTTGACAGTACTTATAATGAATTTGTGAGTCACCACCACTACCATCCCACTTAAAAAAAAAATCAGAACAAGCACAATTTTTTTTTTTTCAGCAACATCTACTGTGGAAAGGGTATTTTTTTCCCCACCAAATAGTGTCTGCAAAAATCTGCATGGAGCAGTATTTGAGCCCTAAAATTAAGATAACAGGTAAAAAGTAATAACTGCTATTAATGTTTATAATAACTGTGCAGCTTTTTCTGTAAATTAGATTTTTTAACTAATTGAAGAGTTCATACTGTCTTCTAAAATAATCATAAAAATATTTTCTATCAGACAGTATCTATCAGACTGTCTGATAGAAAAGAAAATATTTTTATAATTGACTTTTTTATGTAATCCACTTTTTCTAGCT
Source organism: Pholidichthys leucotaenia (assembly GCA_020510985.1). NCBI lineage: Eukaryota > Metazoa > Chordata > Actinopteri > Cichliformes > Pholidichthyidae > Pholidichthys > Pholidichthys leucotaenia. The sequence continues at coordinate 250,616,153 of CM035843.1, forward strand.
CCCATGGTGCCTTGCGTGAATTATGTGCGCAACTTGTGGTACTAGTTTAGAACGTGGGGTTGTCACGCAAACGGGACACTCTTCCTTGTTAAAAAACAATGACTTCGGTATCAAAAATGTGGGAACACAGCCTTTTGCACCTCAAAAAGAGTAATATTGTTCTGTTATTGTGTCACCACAATATAATCATACCACCCTCCATGACTATCGAGGGACAGGAAGATGACCTTAAAAGTGGCCTTGCAGACAGTAGCTTTGTTAGTTGGCTCCACTGCTAAAACACTAACACTGTAAACAAATAAAAGCTGAGATATATCAATGCTTCCACCGCAATAAAGTTGGTTGCATTTTGTTAAAATACGTTTGACATAATCAAGTTTACCTTAAAGCAGACGTAGAATCTAGTCAGAGCCACAAAGAACCACAACACCGTGCTTGGGTGTTTTAATGTCGGGGTAAACACAGATAGCTGCAGCTATTCATTTTACCCCAAAAGCCTTGCAGCTGGTGACATATATAAACGTCAGCTCTGTGACATTCGTACAAGTGAAAACATACCTGATGCTCTTGTGTTTGTACCACCGATCACACAAACAATCCTTTTTAGTTTTTGGTGCATGGTCTACACATTGCTGTTGAAGCCACAGATTTAGCTGTGCTTGTTTGTGAGGAGCCTCACACCACGAACAGCAGCAAGTACCAAAACTACGCAAAAACATTCAAAAATATAAAAACTACAAGTGCTCAGACATTGTAGTTTTTTCTTATAAGTTTTCACATTAACATAGTGTTATGTCCACAAACCTGGCAGTAAAGAGACGGATGAGGGTGCTGCACTGGAACTGGGCTTTATTGTAGAACTATGTACATGGCATTACGCACACTGTATTGTAGCCTGGGCAAGAGAGCCCCATAATGGCGGACTCTCCCATTTATATGCCAGCGTGATGATGTCACCAGCTGGCTGCGTCATCACGCCGCATATCACAACGAATCCTATCATCACATTTTTCCCCCTTTACAAAATACAAAACACACCCTAAACAAGTAGCTGGCCAATTAATCCTCCCAATTTAGTACCCAGTAAAAGCCAGCATAATTAACATTCAACACATTCTTTTATTTTTCAAAACTTCAAACAGAACCTGGAACTAGGGTCTGTGGGTCGACTGCCACCAGACCCAGCACAGCTAAGTGAAGTATTCTACCACTTGTTTTTTCCCAGCCGCGCCCCTAACTAAGCACTTTTTTCTTTTTTACAGTCTTCCACAGAAAGAACAGTTTCGCCCGAGGGTTTTTGTGGCTGGCTCGTGGTGTCCTCCTCCCTGGAGCTTTGAAGCGGGCCCGTTGCAGCCTCATCTCTGGAGCTTTGAAGTGGGCCCGTGGTGGACCCTCAGGGTCAATCTTCATGACACCGGGCCCTGGGTCCCACACTGTGGTAGCTGACTCCCGTGGAGCCTGGCCGTCTGGAGCTGCCACCTGGACACGCCGTAGTTGGTTCGCGTGCCAAACCGAACCATCTGTCAGCTGAAAGCACATTGTTCTCAGTTTCACCACGATCCTCAGCGGCGCCTGCTGTTTCGCTGGCTGCACCCCGGTCAGTCATCATCCCGGTCTCTTGCCGGTGTGAAACCAAACCCAGTCCCTCACTTGGATCGGTGCCTTACTTGGTTTTATGCGTTGTTGTTGTGCTCCCGGTGGCTCTGTGTGCTCGTTTGGCTCGGGACCTCTGCCGTGCTGTGGCGGTTCCGTAATCACCGTGTTTGTTGTGGGCCCTTCATCCACTGTCTCCATTGTCGGTTGCGGCTCATTGCGGGTACAGAAGGTGTCCGGTGCCTCTCTGGTGTCGCTCGTTGAGGTGGACTCTTCACCCGCCAACTCGGTCGTAACCTCAATAACTTGTTGAACGAGGGAACAAGAGCAGTTTGGTTCCTCCTGTCTAGTGTCTGAAGCGCTCTACTGTGCCGCGTCATGTGTTGTGTCTGTTTCTGGCTGCTGCTGCGCTTCGGGGCTCTCTGCATGCTCGGCCTCCCTCGCCGCAGCTCCGATTCTGGCTGAAGGGGGAACGGAGGCAAGTCTGGTCGCTGCTCTCTCTCCGTGTAGCTCTCCTCCTGAGAGTGTGGAGTGTGCGCTTTGGTGTTGATGCTGTCCTCAATTACCTCATCCCACAGCACAACATCGTCATCCTGGTCCACTGTGCCCCAACTGCCACATCCAGACCATTTGAACCCAGCGCTGTCTCTGATAGCAAAGCCCAGTCTGTAGAAAAGGTCACATCCCATAATGTTGTCACCATGTGCTGTCACCTGGAACGTGAAGTTGTACACAATTTTGGTTTTGCAGCAAACAGTCAGTTCTACTGTCCCAACATTGCACAGTCTGTGACCACCATATCCATACAGTGGCATTGGGTTCTTCTTGATTTTGTGGTTGGGAAAAAATGTGGTCCAGTATAACATCGACCGCGCCGCCACAGTGTCAAGCAGGAGTGGTACAGCTACTCCATCTAATTCAACCATGCTGTACGAATAACCATTGACGTTGGGGCTTACTGAATGAGTGATCATCATTGGCGGGTGGGCTGGCTCACTTGGCAGGCCCCACAGTGCTGTCGACCGGCGCACTCTGATGAAATGGTTCAGATGCCCACACTTGTTACACCAATTTCCTCTAGCCGGGCAAACTCGTGCTCCATCCAAGTGCGTCGGGGACCCACAACCCCCACATACGGGGCCTCTTGGAGTGGACCTTCAGCTCACTGCATTCGCCTCATACTCGTCTGCCGTGTACCGTTCGTCCTCTGTGTCCACTGGGTTAGCTAGCGTTGACTATCTGGGTAGCCTCTGTGTTTGGCACCCATTTAGCTCCGTGGCTAACTTCTCTGCTGCTTCCAATTGGAGCGCTAGCTCAACCACTGTAGCTAGCATCAAGTCATTTGGCGCTGTTAGCAACCTAGCTCGTAGCCCAGCGTTACATGTGTGTCCGGCCAATTGGTCCTGCACCAATTCATCTTCCAGCGGCCCAAAACGGCACACACTAGCTAACTGTCTCAGGTCAGCGACGAACTGCTGAATTGGCTCACCGACTCTTTTCTCTGGTGAAAGTGAATCCGTCGTACCATCATGCTGTCCGGCAAAATGGTTAGCTATTAGTTCCACAACCTCCCCATACGAGTCTGTCGTGCTGAGCGTGCAGAGAATCCTTTGGCCCTCTATGCCCAGGTTGTGGACAAGCAGCGCTTGTGTCCTCACCTTATACAGTTTTCCCAGGTCCAAAGCTGTGATATACGTCTCAAACTCCTCCAGCCAATGAGGCCATGGAACTGGCAGTTCCCCTGGGAGCACAAGGTAAGGTCGCAGCAGTGTCATGCATGCCTCCATGGTTAATCCTCCATGGTCAAATATTATGTCCACAAACCTGGCAATAAAGAGACGGACAAGGGTGCTGCACTAGAACTGGGCTTTATTGTATAACTATATACACGGCATTACACACACTGTATTGTACCGAGTCACCTGGGCAAGAGAGCTCCGTAATGGCGGGCTCTCCCATATATAAGCCAGCGTGATGATGTCACCAGCTGGCTGGGTCATCACGCTGCATATCACAACAAATCCCATCATCACACATAGGTTTATGTATTTTTTTCCCCTTGGAAACTTAGAACTTAAATTAAAAATCTTCTTAATGAGGAATTAGTTTTTCATTTACATGAGAAAAAAGATATTGAAGTCAGAGAAGTGTGAACTGTTTGATGGCAGCAGAGCATTTTATAAGTTGTTCTGATCAGTTCACTAACCTGAGAATCTGATGGCCTGTAGCAGCTGGAGAAGAACAGAGGAGCACACTCCTCCACTGCCTCCTCTTCCCTCGCCTTCATCTTCTGCCTCGTTTTTCTTTCTGGCAAAATAGCCTCTTGTATCCATCTAATGCCTTCTTACTTGTTAACCACCAAAATCACTCCTGACCTGTGTTGGGTCAGCTCTTTGAATGGGGAGCCATATCCTACACAGATCCTCATTCTTGATGATTTTCCACACAGCCAACACCGGCCCCTGCTTGTACACATTGGCCTACAACTTCCAGTCATATACAGCCCAAGGAAGATGCGCTGGAACTTCCGCAAAGCCAACTGGAAGAAATTCAGTGAAACTCTGGACCGGAGCGTTGTTACCATCCCACTCCACACCATCACTGTAGATGAAGCATACAACCGCTTCTGCAGCGCAATCTTCAAGGCTGCCCATACTGCAATCCCACGAGGCTACCGACCCCTCTATGTCCCATGTTTGGACGGAGAAAGTGCTGCCCTCCTACAATCCTATCAAACATCAGGGGACCCAGAGATAGCAGACCATCTCATTGAATCGCTAAATACAGCTCGGCGAAAGAAATGGGAGGAGACAGTTGCTGACCGGAGCTTTACCCACTCTAGCAGGAAATGTTGGAGCCTCATCCGTCGCCTAGGAGCTGCACAGAAGCCCCCTAGCCAAAGCCGAGCATCCGTCACACCCAACCAAGTTGCATCCCACCTACTGACTATCGCCAAAGCACCCCAAGACAAAGACACCAAAAGAGCAGTTACAACTGAGCTAAAAAAACACCAAAAAATGCCTGTAGAGGAAACGAACCCTGAACCCTTCGAGGCTGCTGAACTGGAGAAAGTCCTACAGAGCCTGAAATGTGGAAAGGCAGCAGGATACGATAACATCTTCCCAGAATTCATGAAAAATCTTGGCCCCCGAGCCCTAACCTGGTTGACACAATTCTACACAAGGATCACACAAACAAACTCGATCCCAAAGAAATGGCGGACAGCAAAGGTCATTGCCATCCCAAAACCTGGCAAAGACCACAAATTACCAGCAAGCTACCGCCCAATCTCCCTACTCAGCGTTCCTTACAAAATCATGGAGCGCCTAATTCTGCAACGCATTTCCCCAGAGGTAGAGGATATTCTAAGTGTGGATCAAGCAGGTTTCCGCAAGGACCGCAGTACAGGAGAACAAGTACTGGCCCTAACCACCTTCATCGAAAATGGCTTCGAGAGCAGACTGAAGACAGGGGCTGTGTTTCTCGACCTTACAGCCGCCTATGATACGGTCTGGCACAAAGGCCTCCTCCTGAAACTTATAAAGGCGATCCCTGCTTGGGCAACAGCAATTATAAAAACCCTGCTGACCAACCGAAGGTTCAGAGTCCACCTCAGTCAGAAGACAAGTGCATGGAGAATGCAGAAAAACGGACTCCCACAAGGCTCAGTTCTAGCTCCAACTCTGTTCAACCTCTACATAAACGACCTGCCTACTACAAAATCCCGCAAATTCACCTATGCAGACGACATCTGTTTGGCATTCCAAGCACCAGACTTTGAACCACTGGAACGGGTGCTCACGGAAGATCTTGCCAAACTGGACCAGTTCTGTAAAATCTGGCACCTAAAACCAAGCCCAGCAAAAACCGTCTCCAGTGTATTCCATCTCCACAATGCAAAAGCTGCCAGAGAACTAAACATCCACCTGAGCGGACTCAAGCTTAAGCATGCCCCAAATCCAACTTATCTTGGAGTGACCCTTGATAGGACCTTATCCTTCAAGGAACATCTAAAGGGGACGGCTGCTAAGGTGAAGGTACGAAACAACCTGCTCTGCAAGCTCGCTGGTGCAAAATGGGGGGCGGCAGTCTCCACCCTGCGCACCTCAGCACTGGCCCTTTCATACTCTGTAGCAGAATATTGTGCCCCTGTCTGGTCCAGGTCATCTTACACACACCATGTAGACACCCAGCTCAACACAACCATGAGAACTATAACTGGAACAATCCGCTCAACACCACTCCCCTGGCTCTCTGTACTGTCAAACATAGCCCCTCCACACATCCGGCGAGCAGCATTAACTCAAAGGATGCTCCAAAAAGTTAAAGATTCTCCTCACTTACCAATCCATGCAGATATCTACACTCCACCCACTGCCCGACTTTCATCCAGACGGCCGATTTGGAAAAAACCCTCCCCCAGCTGACTTTACCATCCAGACAGCTTGGCAAGAGGAATGGGAGACCAAGGAGGTCCCAAACAAACAGCTGGTGATAAACCCCAACCAACAGGTCCCGGGCACCAACCTCCCAAGGAGACAGTGGTCTACACTCAATCGCTTCAGGACTGGACATGGCCCCTGCTTGGCCAGCCTTTACAGATGGGGCAGTAGCCCTAGCCCACTGTGCGCATGTGGAGAGGAGCAAACAATGGAACACATCATAGAGGCTTGCCCGCTCCAAAGACTGGAAGGAGGATTACACACCCTCCATACAGCAAACCAGGAGGCAACTGCTTGGCTTAAGGACTTTGCATTCGCTAAATAAAAACCACCAAAATATGAATCTAACTTCTGGAGCCCCGTGCCTTGTTAAATACAGTCAGTGTGTCTTTGGGTCACACCAATCATTATCCACCTCCAGGTGCTTTCAGGGGATGCTCAGCAGTGCAGGTCAGGCAGATACGGGACAATTCCAAAAACATCCGGGTAGCGCTACCAATGCTCCTTATCAGATTAGTGAAGCGACCCACCGGGAATCCTCCTGACTCTCCCAATGGGCCACTCCGGGTCTGTTTTGAGTGTACTAATATGGTGGCCAGGTGGCTTCACTTCTGGCAGTCAATGAGCCGTCCAGTTTTTCTATAGAGATCAGTGGGGCGGGGTAACCAGGAAAAGGGGTGTGGCTGGGTCCTGTAAACAAACTAACGATTGCGCTCGTGTTTTTCTTTATTGTGGGGAGCTGGGAGAGTTGTCACACAGACAGCAAAGCAAGCCCAAATTGTCACAGGACTGAGCACGAGTTCTACCGGGCTCAGTTTTTCTATTTATTTATGTATTTATCCTGTATTTTCTCCAAGCTTTGTGGTGTCTCTTTGTGTTTTGGTTCCTGATAATTTATCATTTTATTATGTATGTTTCAATATTGTTACGATGCCTATTTATGTACTTTTAGACTGTTTTTCCTTCCTCTGTGACAGGGCCATTATTTCTACTGTTCCCAGACACACCTTCCTCTCACAGCCTGTTTCCCCAAATTACCTCAGCTGTGAGAGACCTTGGAATTAGGTCTCTGCCTGCTCCTGGCTACACCTGCTGCTCATCATTCCCCAATTACTGCTGTGTATTTAAGCTCTGCATTTTCTCTCTGTTGTGCGGTTAAATTGATTCTCTTCACATCATTATTATGGTTCAGCCTCTGAAGTATTTTGTCTCCTGAGCGCTCTCCACTCAGAGGCTCCTCAATGTAAGTTATTCTTGTTTGCATTTTTATGGGCACTTTTGGACTTTTGTTGCTTGTGTTAATAAAAGTCTCTTCAACACACCCTGCATTTGGATCTGTCCTCTCTGCGCCTCAGAGAGGCACACATGACACAAATAAGCAACAACACGTTATAAAACAGCTCCCAAAAACTCGCAACCCGCGACTGATGAGATTTGCAAGTGACTTTGGAGAAAAACAAGCACAAAGTCACTTAATAAACGGACTTGGCAACACTGGTTATTCTCTTGCCCAAGCTCCACCCTTAAGAAATTTGAAGGAAGGGTGGAGCCGACATATTTACACAAATACAACATTTTTCCAGATTAAATATCAAAATGCTTCTGGGGCTGGACTAAAGTTGAATTTGTACTGGATTCCATCTACTATTATCATCTTTTAGTGTTAACACTGCACCCTTGGCGTAGGCCATATAGGCGGTTGCCAGGGGTGCCACCTGCTGGCAGTGTTGCCAGGTTTCACGAGAGAAACAAGCAACCAGCTCTATGGAAATAAGCCCAAAAAAGCCCAACAAGCAGCTTACCACATTGTGTAAAAGAGAGGCTGCTTGATAACATACATCGATGTACGCTACTCACAAAAAAAGTTAGGGATATTTGACTTTCGGGTGAAATTTCAGGATGCACCTAAAATACACTATAACCTTTACAGATGAATTTAATTTGACCTTCTCTAACCTTTTGAATGCACATGTCCAACTGTTCAGTATTTCAGTACTTTTTGCATAACTTGCTGTTGTCTAACAAGGTGCTTAAATGGCAAAATTCAAAACAGGTATTTGATCCATGAATCAACCATTAAATTTTCTGGTTCAATTAAAATTGGTATTTAAAGAATCCTCTTCATCATGCTGTTCACATTTTGACATCATGACACCAAGACGACGCCTAACAATTGATCAACAGTACCTCATCATTGCGAGGCTTCAAACAGGATGTTCTCAGAAAGAAGTGGCCACTGAGCTTAGAGTGTCACAGGGTGTCATCAGCAGGTTGCAACAGAGATAGAGAGAGACTGGAAGAGTCATAGAAAGGCATAGAAGTGGACATCCTTTGGCCACATCCCACGCTGATGACCACTTCATTGTAAACAATGCCCTGCAGAAGCAGATAAGATAAGATAAGCCTTTATTAGTCCCACAATGGGGAAATTCCAGGATTGCAACAGCACAGGGATAGCAACACTCAGAGCAATAATTAAGATGATAAGAAAAAATAAGAGCAGTGAATATACATATGTACACATAAATATATAAATATATATACACAGTGCGGAGCATTGTAGCTAGATGGAATAAACAGCATAACTGTCTATTTAGTTACCCTACATGGTATGAATATGTACCCATACATATTGTCACCCTCTGTAGCGACTGATATTGTCCTAGTTGTATACTGGAGGGGACCATGTGTGTAAGTCTGTTGCGTCTTTTGCATTCAATACTATTAGGTCGTCACGTTTTTTTGCTATCTCTGCGAGCAGCCCTGCTTAGGTTATACAGTCTGACAGCCGTAGGCAGGAAGGACCTGCGAAACCTCTCGGTTGCGCACCTAGGATGATGTAGTCTACTGCTAAATGAGCTCCTCAGTGCGTTCAGTATGTCCTGCATAGGGTGGGACTTGGACTCCAGCAGAGATGACAGTTTAGCCACCGTCCTTCTCTCTCCTATCTCCTCCACTGGGTCAAGGCGTTGCCCCAGGACAGAGCTAGCTTTCTTGATTAGTTCGTTCAGTCTCTTCCTATCGGCTACTGTAATGCCACTGCCCCAGCAGACCACTCCAAAAGTGATGGCTGATGCCACCACCGTGTCGTAGAATGTCTTCAGCAGCGCCCCTTGTACACCAAAAGACCTGAGCCTCCTCAGTAGGAACAGCCTGCGCTGTCCCTTCTTGTAGAATGCGTCGGTATTGTGTGACCAGTCTAGTTTATTGTTCAGATGAACACCAAGGTACTTGTAGGATGTCACCATCTCGATGTCTGTTCCCTGTATGTTTACTGGTGCTGTGAGGGGTTGTCCTTGCCTGCGGCAGTCCACCACCAGCTCCTTAGTTTTCCTCGCGTTGATCTGGAGGCAGTTCCGATGGCACCAATCCACAAAGTCCTGGACAAGTCCTCTGTATTCAGCTTCATCTCCGTTGGTGATGAGGCTGACGATCGCAGAGTCATCAGCGAACTTCTGTAGATGGCAGTGTGTTGTGTTGTGTGAGAAGTCCGCAGTATAAAGGGTGAACAGGAAGTGAGCCAAAACCGTTCCCTGGGGGGCCCCGTGCTACCGATGATCGTGTCGGACACACAATCCTGGGCTCTCACAAACTGTGGCCAGTTAGTGAGGTAGTCCAGGATCCATGATGACAGGTGCTGGTCCACCCCTGCGCATAGCAGCTTGTCCTTCAGGATCATCGGTTGGATGGTGTTGAAAGCACTGGTGAAGTCAAAGAACATGATCCTCACCGCATTCCCGGGCTTCTCCAGGTGGGACAGGGAATGGCAAAGGAGGAAGATCACTGCATCTTCCACCCCAATGCCATGCTGGTAGGCGAACTGGAGTGGATCCATCGCTGGTCCCACCAGGGGGCGGAGGTGAGCAAGGAGCAGTCTCTCAAGGGTCTTCATCATGTGAGACGTCAGGGCCACTGGTCTGTAGCTGTTCAAGTCTTTGGGGTGGGAAGTCTTTGGTACAGGTACCACACAAGATGTTTTCCACAACTGTGGTATCCTCCCCAGCTTCAGGCTCAGGTTGAAGATGTGCTCCACAATCCCACACAGCTGGTCTGTGCAGGACTTGAGGAGCTTCGCGCTAATGCCGTCCGGTCCCGAGGCCTTCCTCGCCTTGATCTTCCTCAGCTCCGTCCTCACCTGGTTCTTAGTGAGGGTCAGGTTGGGGGACTGTGTGCTGGGAGTGGGGGGGTGTTGGTGGAGTGGGGTGTGGACAGCAGGTCTCGATGGCTTTAGAGGCAGCAGTGGTTGTTGTGCAGTCGGGGGGTGGTGGTTGGTCAAACCTATTAAAAAACAGGTTCAGATTGTTCGCCCACTCCCTGCCCCCGTGGCCTGGGAGGAGGTATTCTGAAGCCCAGAGATAGTTTTAAGGTTTCTCCAGACCCCGCCGATGTCGCTCTGTTGCAGCTTGTCCTCCATCTTCTTCCTGAAGCTGTCCTTGCCTTCTCTGATCTTCCTCCTCAGCTCCCTCTGTACGGACTTCAGCATCTCCCTGTTCCCTGACCTGAAGATCCTCTTCTTCTCTCTCAGAAGTGTTTTTATCTCAGGGTTGATCCAGGGTTTGTTGTTCGAGCAACACCGTATGGTCTTGGTGGGTACAGTGTTGTCCACACAGATGATGAATACCATTCAACTCCAGCCACGTTTAAGGGAGGTGAGAGGCACCCAAGTGTCACGTCAGACCATTCAAAACCATTTACATCAGTGTGGTCTGCGTGCTAGATGACCTGCAAGGGTACCTGATCACACCACCTGGCACAGGCATCATCATTTGCATGGGCTAGGGAGCATTTACACTGGACAAGGGTCCAGTAGGCCTCAGTGCTGTTCTCTGATGAAAATTGATTCACGTTGAGCAGAAATGATGGCCCCCAACAATGCTGAAGATGTCAAGGAGAGTCACTGTTGTCGCCATGTTACAGTCGGGCTGGTGTGTGTAGTCAATACAGAACTGCCCTACACCGTGTGAATGGTACAGTGACAAGCCGATACTACCTGAATAACATCACTAATCCAGTCATTTTGCCTCTGCATGAACAACACAGGTCCAATTTCATCTTCATGGACAACAATGCTCCAGCTCATCGAGGTCACATCATTAGGGAATGGCTTCTGGAGGCTGGGGTACTTCAAATGGAGTGGCCTGCACTTGCTCCAGACCTGAATCCCATAGAAAACCTATGGAGTCAGCTGAGTCACTGTGCAGAGGCTCATAACCCTGCACCAAACAACCTCAATGACCTGAGCGCCCCCCTTAAAGAAAAGTTGAATGCCATGCCTCAGCAGACACTTGACTTGTGAACAACATGAAACGTCATTGTCAAGCTAACTGATGCTCAAGGGCACATGACAAGTTATAGAGACATTGACATTTTTTGTTGTGGTATACCCGCCGCTGTTGGCTTTTGTTTTAATAAATTGTTTAAGATGAGGAAATCCCCATTGCATGCTTCTACTTAAATGCCCTGCTTTTATGATATAATATCACTGTAGCGTGAACTTTTTACATTTTCCATAAATTTCACCCAAAAGCTACATATCCCTAACTTTTTGTGAGTAGTGCATAGATTTATTTTTGTTTGCAGTGAACTGACTGTGAACACAGTCAGCATTGAATAACGGAATTTTATAAACTCTAATTATAGGAAAATACATATGCATTCTGCATAAGCAACAGCAAATTCATTGTAAACACAGTCAACATAAAAACTCTGAATAAATTAAATTTTTAAACTCTGATCAAATACATGTGATAGATATGTACATCCTGAATAAGTAACAGCATTAAACATGATTACAGTTTAGTGATGTGGGATGATAGGAGTTGTCCGCTAGTCCTCTGAACAAAACTAAATATTTTTATACTAAATACAGCCAACAACTTTAATTATGTGGAAAATTATCTTTTAAATTGAGAAACATCATATGTGTAACTCGTGGCAAAATTTGATCAGGATCAAAAGATAATTTTGCTCTTGCCATTCATTTCAAAGGAGAATTTTTTTTGAGGTAAGGTATGGGACCTTGCATTGATCTGTATTTAAAAAAAAAAACCAACAACCTGGATAGCTCACGCCCCATTAGTGAGTACAGAGCCCAGTGGAGTGGAGTTGGGCGGGCCACTGATCTCTATAGAAAAACTGGATGAATCATTGGCTGCCAGAAGTGATTCCCCTGGCAGGCCACTTTAACCTCAATAATGTCCCCAAAAAGCTAGCCAAAAGCAACATGTAAGCAACTACATATTAAAAAACAAGCCCAAAAACCTGCAATCCGTGACTGAAGAGATTTGCAAGCGACTTTGGAGAAAAACAAGCCCAAAGTCACTTATAATAAGCGGACTTAGCAACTCTGCCTGCTGGAGGGGGCACTGCTAGAAGCCCTCAATTAAAAAAAAAAATCATAAAATTAAAATTCATAATAGTCAGAGGTGCTGTGCTGGGAGGCAAATGCTTGGAACCCCAAACCAGAAGGGGGGCCCCCCGAGGGGTGACCAATTTTGAATCGCTACAGCAGTGATGATGTGAAGTTTGCAATGACCACGGTAAGCCTTCGTAGAAATCCCTATAGGGGCTCCACCTCTCACAGTTTGTACCAGTGTGCATCTGTAAACAAACTGCAGAGAGGAACTTGTTGAGTTTTGTAAAATAAATCAAATAAATATGCTGGTTGACTAAAGAGAGAAGTGAGTCCAGCTTTGCTTATTCCTCTACACATCAGATGACTGCTGTGACAAACTCTGCTTTAAAAAAACCCCCAAAACTGATCAATTAAACAGCATAACCAGTGCCAGTTGTACTAGCAGTGATTCCACCTCCAGCTAGCCAATGGTGTGGATTCAATCTCCGGCTAAAAACAGCTTGAGCCACCAGTCCTCTGTGTTGCCGCTCAAATATGATTTAAGATGGTAAATGGTATACTGTATATAGTGCATTTTACTCATCTCTGGATGACCAAAGTGTGATGTATTAAATATTAGTATTATTATGATGCTGTTGATGCTACCATCTTGAACTTAACCCAGCCAAAACGGTGGAGATGACTGTGGATTTCAGGCGACACCCCCCCTTCATTCCCCCCACTCACCATCCTACAACAGCACAGTGTCCACTGTGGACTCCTTCAAGTTTCTGGGTACCACAATCTCCCGGAACCTGAAGTGGTCCTCCCATATAGACACTGTCCGGAAAAAGGCCCAGCAGAGGTTGTTTTTTCTGCGTCAGCTCAAGAAGTTTGATTTGCCTCAGGAGCAGCTGGTTGTCTTCTACACCGCCATCATCCAATCTGTCCTCTGCTTTTCCATCACTGTCTGGTTTGGATCTGCCACTAAACAGGACAAGACCAGACTGCAGCGGATCATTAAGTCTGTGGAGAGGATCATTGGTACCGACCTACCCTCCATTGAGAACTTATATCGGTCCATAACCAGGAAACGGGCGGGAAACATCTGTGCTGACCCATCACACCCCGGCCACAAACTGTTTGAACTTCTATCTTCTGGTCGTCGTTACAGATCACTGAAGGTCAAAACCACCCATCACAGGAACAGTTTCTTTCCTCAAGCCATCACTCTGATGAACTCCTAACATTCACCTAGTCCTACCTGTTGCTGTACTCATGACTTTTCATCCATTATTACATTGCACATAACTCTCACACTGCTTTTTACTTCATTCACATTATATCACTGAATCTGAGTTCACATTGAAATACTGTGTGACTGTATATTTTTTATATATTTCTGCAAAGTGTGGTTAGTCTGAGTAAATAACTGCATATATTCCTGTATATAGTCGCCGTAACTGGAGACCAGTTACGGCGACTATGAGCAACGAGACCAGCAACGGAAGGGGCTAGTTGGCTAGCTGAGGCCCAGCTGGATTCGAGGACGATCGGATCAGATTCTGGCGATATAAGCAGAATTTATTTTACTATCCACAGATTTTCCTTTTCCTTCTTTCCAAGAAAGACTGAAGATGGCTGCCACCGGATTAAAAAGTGGGCTGATGGGCACCACTAATAAGCCTTCTCTACTTCTCTACTTCCTCTTCATTTTGTCTTTGTGTGTCTGGACCTGCAACAAGAAGGATTTTCCGACAAACTCAACCAAAGGTGAAGTTAAAAAGTTTTATCTGTATGGATTTGGGCTTGGACATCTCACCCTACACTCTATGTGGTCTTTAAAAGCCCTGAGCAAAAACTTCCGAATTAAGGCAAACATGGCTGTTAAGCAAAAATCACAATATGGCAGAGGATATACAGTTAAAGTTCTGTTAGTTCTGCTACTTCTGGCAGGAGATATTCACCTTAACCCTGGACCTGCCACTATTAAACAGCAGACCACTGGGTTAGCACAAAACCGAGCTGTACAAAAGCAAAAACAACATTTATTTTTCCAAACTGTTAATCATGCACGAGTTCTTTGGGACACCAAGGCTAAACCAAAGGGGATCCTCGGCGGTCATTTAAACATACGGAGCATAATCCCCAAAAGAGATGAGATTTCGGTGTTGCTGTTGGACTCAAATCTGGACTACCTTTGTCTCTCAGAAAGCTGGCTACACAGTAACATAGACACTAATATGATCGATATTGTGGGCTACCAGTGTTTTAGAAAAGACAGGCAGGTAGGGAGGGGAGGAGGTGTTTTAATTTACATCAAAGAGAAATATAAATGTCAACTGGTTGATTTGAATACTTCACTTGAATGTTTAGCTGTTAATGTATGTCTCTCTCCGGTAATGAATTTCAACATTGCAGTAGTGTACAACCCACCGTCACACAACTCTTCCTTTTATAATGAATTAAGTGATCTGGTTAAACAACTTGAGAAGAACAGAGAAACAATAATTCATGGTGACTTTAATATCAACTGGTCTGATAAAAAAGACAAACAAAAACTGAAAAGCCTCATGACTAAATTTAATTACCAGCAAATCATCAAAGGACCCACCAGGATAACCAAACAATCCAGAACACTTATTGACATGGTATTTACTAATAAACCAGAACGAATAACCAGAACCTATAATCTTGTAACTGGTCTCTCAGATCATAACATGGTTCTTGCTGTCAGGAAACTTACTAAAAAGCGACTACAGTATTTTGGGGGAGTCGATATTGACAAATCAAATTTTATTATCCCCAAATCAAAAAATGAGGAGTTTGAACATTACTTAGAGAATCAAAATTGGGAGCAGCTCATGGCAACATGTGAAGTAGATGATTGTTGTAATTTTATAACTGCAACAATCACAAAGTCTATAGAAAAATTTTCAAAGCAAATTAAAAGTAGACAACAGAAGATTAGCCTACCATGGTTAAATAATGAAATAAGAAAACTTATGAAGAGGCGAGACTATGCACTGAAAACATCACTAACCTCCAAACTACAAAATGATCACCTTGTGTACAAAAGTTTAAGAAATAAAGTGGTACATGAGCTGCGAAAATCAAAAATATCTTATTACAATAAACTGATAGATCATGCAAAGGGTAACAACAGTTCCCTATGGAGGCATTTAAATAACTTAACTAATAAAAAAAACGATCAGAAGGGGGTAAAGGAACTTAGAATCAATGGCAAGACCGTCAGTGACAAGGCTACTTTGGCAAATGAATTTAATTCACACTTTGTGGGCTCTGTGGAAGACTTAACAAAAATTTTTGTGCTGCCAAATGTGCTCAACAACACAAATTCCATACTTCCAACAGATACTTTTCACATCGATGAGGTAAATGAGAAGTTAATTGCTGGTATTGTTAAAACACTGTCAAACTCAAAAACTAATGATATCTACAATATGAGCACCTCCTTTCTCAAAATGCACAGCAAAATATTAATCAAACCACTGACTCATCTCATTAATCTCTCCATTAGGTCTAGTACATTTCCATCTGGCTGGAAAAAAGCTGTCGTCATACCAGTTCATAAATCAGGCAGTAAAGACGATATATGCAATTACCGCCCAATCTCTATCTTACCAGTCCTATCTAAGGTTCTTGAAAAAGTTGTAGCTACACAGCTGATAGACTACTTACAAGACAGTCAACTTCTTGATCCACATCAATTTGGTTTTAGACCAGGATACTCAACAGAAACAGCAAATTGTTGCCTTATTGAAAACGTCAAACAGTCCTTGGACAGGGGTAATGTGGTAGGAGCTGTTTTTCTAGATCTCAAAAAGGCTTTCGATACTGTAAACCACAGTTTGCTTTTATCCAAAATGGTATCTTTTAACTTCTCCCCAAATACATTAGAATGGTTTGCATCTTATCTCCAGAATAGAGAACAGTGTGTAAAAGTTCACCAGGATAAATCCTCATTTTTAAACAACCGCATGGGTATCCCACAAGGGTCCATTCTTGGTCCTTTACTTTTCAGCATTTTTATTAATGACTTGCCGTTACACTGCTCAGCTGCAACATGCCAACTTTATGCAGATGATGCAGTTATTTACACAGCTGCCAAGACTCCAGCACAGGCTGCAGATGTACTGTCTACAAGTATGGTTGATGTCCAAGAGTGGCTCCTCAAGAACCATCTATTGCTGAACCTTCAGAAAACAGTCTCAATGTGCTTTTCAATCAAAAAATGTAACCTGCAACATTTTAAAGTTAATATACATGATCATGACATCAGTTTAGCTACCGAATTCAAATACCTTGGCATTGTACTAGATCCTCAACTCAAATTTAATCTTCATATAAAGAAAATTTCAAAAACAGTAAAAAAAAATCTGAACTGCTTTAAATTAATTAGATATTACATACCTTACGAAGCAGCTGCACTGTATATGCATTCTATGGTTTTTTCTCATATATCATACTGTTTGACAGTCTGGGCTCAAGCAGCCCCTTCCACAATAAGACATATAGGTTCATTATATAATCAAACCCTAAAAATCTTGGACAAAAAGCCCATTAGGTGGCATCACTGTAATGTTTTAAAAAAAATACAACCTATTGAGTTTTGAGAGCTTCATTGACCTCTGTCTTCTGAAATTAACGTTCAAATGTTTCCATAAATCAGCACCCGAGCCACTTGCTGGTTTCGTCCAAAGACAGGACAGCAGCAGAGCCACCAGGAGTTCTGTTAACAATAACTGTAAAATATTCCACCGCAGAACCACATTTGGACAAACAGCTTTCTCTATAAAGGGCAGTCACATCTGGAACACAATGCCAAATGAAATTAAAATAATAACGGACTTTAAAACATTCACTAAAAATGTTAAAAACTGGCTGAAAAATAAACAAGAATGTACTCATGTATGAATTATTTGTCTGCAAAGTGAGAGTGAATGAAGGGAAGGAATAAATGTGTTTGTTTATAGTGAGTGACGGAGGGAGGAAGGCCTGAAATAGGCAAATGTGAGTTATGTTATATGTGTTAAATGTGAGTCAGGCTGTTATATTTGTGTATTTATAATATTTATAATATTTATGTTAAATGTGAGTCAGGCTGTTATATTTGTGTATTTATAATATTTATAATATTTATAATTGTGTATTTATAATTTTTCTGCATTGATGTATGTGGTTATTGTGTATATTTTTTATCTTGATTCTTTTTTCTAAAGCCCATCCAGGGACAAGAGTTGCAAATTAGCTAATAGCTATACACTCTATGTGCAACACATCAGATTGATTGTCTTTGATTAATTGTCTATGTTTATTGCACTGTCCCTGTCAAATAAACTAATCTACTACTACTACTAAAAAAAATCATAAATTAAAATTCATAATAGTCAGAGGTGCTGTGCTGGGAGGCAAATGCTTGGAACCCCAAACCAGAAGGGGGGCCCCCCGAGGGGTGACCAATTTTGAATCGCTACAGCAGTGATGATGTGAAGTTTGCAATGACCACGGTAAGCCTTCGTAGAAATCCCTATAGGGGCTCCACCTCTCACAGTTGTACCAGTGTGCATCTGTAAACAAACTGCAGAGAGGAACTTGTTGAGTTTTGTAAAATAAATCAAATAAATATGCTGGTTGACTAAAGAGAGAAGTGAGTCCAGCTTTGCTTATTCCTCTACACATCAGATGACTGCTGTGACAAACTCTGCTTTAAAAAAACCCCCAAAACTGATCAATTAAACAGCATAACCAGTGCCAGTTGTACTAGCAGTGATTCCACCTCCAGCTAGCCAATGGTGTGGATTCAATCTCCGGCTAAAAACAGCTTGAGCCACCAGTCCTCTGTGTTGCCGCTCAAATATGATTTAAGATGGTAAATGGTATACTGTATATAGTGCATTTTACTCATCTCTGGATGACCAAAGTGTGATGTATTAAATATTAGTATTATTATGATGCTGTTGATGCTACCATCTTGAACTTAACCCAGCCAAAACGGTGGAGATGACTGTGGATTTCAGGCGACACCCCCCTTCATTCCCCCCACTCACCATCCTCAACAGCACAGTGTCCACTGTGGACTCCTTCAAGTTTCTGGGTACCACAATCTCCCGGAACCTGAAGTGGTCCTCCCATATAGACACTGTCCGGAAAAAGGCCCAGCAGAGGTTGTTTTTTCTGCGTCAGCTCAAGAAGTTTGATTTGCCTCAGGAGCAGCTGGTTGTCTTCTACACCGCCATCATCCAATCTGTCCTCTGCTTTTCCATCACTGTCTGGTTTGGATCTGCCACTAAACAGGACAAGACCAGACTGCAGCGGATCATTAAGTCTGTGGAGAGGATCATTGGTACCGACCTACCCTCCATTGAGAACTTATATCGGTCCATAACCAGGAAACGGGCGGGAAACATCTGTGCTGACCCATCACACCCCGGCCACAAACTGTTTGAACTTCTATCTTCTGGTCGTCGTTACAGATCACTGAAGGTCAAAACCACCCATCACAGGAACAGTTTCTTTCCTCAAGCCATCACTCTGATGAACTCCTAACATTCACCTAGTCCTACCTGTTGCTGTACTCATGACTTTTCATCCATTATTACATTGCACATAACTCTCACACTGCTTTTTACTTCATTCACATTATATCACTGAATCTGAGTTCACATTGAAATACTGTGTGACTGTATATTTTTTATATATTTCTGCAAAGTGTGGTTAGTCTGAGTAAATAACTGCATATATTCCTGTATATATTTGCATCCTTTTATAGAAACGTGGACAGACTGTAATTTACTGTACATACTCTGTTGTCATTGAATCCTTATTTAAATCTTATTTAAATCCTCCACCTGAACAACGAGAGCAAGTTTTTAGCCAAAGTCAAATTCCTTGTATGTGTTGTGCATACTTGGCCAATAAAGCTGATTCTGATTCTGATTCTGATTGTGTGTTATGGGTGATGGCTCCATCTTTCCGGTTCCGCCGCCACCCAGGGTATAAAAGGCCAATGTGGAAGGGGAACGGTCTCTTTACGACCAGACCTCTGCCTAGACGGGAGTGCCTTGAAGTTATTGTGAGTTCATAAAGTCACATTCTGGTGCACCTTCGGCCTCGTTATTGGAGTATTGGTTATGGACATAACATTTGACAACGAAGATAAAGCAATGAATAAAGGAGTTTCCAGTATTCAGCCGTTTTTGGGGCTTCCCGGCAAGCCGCCGGTTCCATGGGTGAGGTGGTTTGCCGCATTTAAGAATTATTTGGTGGCGTTGAACCTCAGCAAATTGAAGAAACTGCATGCACGAGTGATACTGGTCCATAATCTTGGCATGGAAGGGCAACATATTCTCTGCACTTTGGGAGAGAGTGATAGTTTTGAGGACGTGGTTGAGCAATGGCGCGCTACTTTCGTGCTCCTGAGAACATCATCGTCTGGAGGATCCAGTTTCGACAGCTCCGCCAGCAGCCAGGGGAGTCGGTGCAACAATACATTGCGGACCTGTCCCAGCTGGCTGGAGATTGCCCCTAGTGGCACAGCTCAGTGCTGTGCCTGTCAACTGATATGACGTGCCAAACACTCTGCAGTTGTACTGTGGATTGTACTAAGGATTTGTACTGATGATACCAGCTCACAAGGTGGCAGACATGTATAACTAACTGCTCTTGCGTTGGCGGAATTATGGCTGACCTGGAAGCATCTGTATTACACCAAAGAGGAAGAAATTTTTCTTCTTTGAGATCAAATAGACATTACCGATTGACGGAGGAGCCACTTGCTCCCAAATTTGCCAACTAGGATTCAAAAAAGAGATTATTTAGCTAATGAAGGTAAATGTTTACATTTTGTTATAACAGAGGGTGTGGGAAGCAGGTTGATTTCACCTGCTGTTCATCACAGCACCACATGACCGGGGGAACAATCACTCCATTTTATAACATAAATAGCACCGGAATAATAGTGAAATTGAGGTGCAATAATCCTAACCGTTTCTGGATGTGGGAGAGAAAGCAAAAATGCCCGACAGAAGAGAAAATAACGGCCAACATGCTGCAAAAAGCCACCTTATGCCAGTGGTAAGTGACGAATGTCTGTGTTTGTTTATTGTTTTGTTTACAGTGTACTGATTTTCTGGTTCATACTTTGAAGACGACATGGTACAGGCCCAAGAAGCAGACACGACTCAGGAAACACAGTTAACCTTTTATTAGTAGTAATGTGAGTGTGTGGATGCATGTGTGAATGTCTATGGTGAGTGTGGTGCGTGGATGAGACAGCTTGGGGCGAGCAGAGCACCGTGCAACCTGGCAACCCTAAGGACAGAACAGAGAGACAATTAGGGGCAGTCCAAACAGGAGAAGCACCAGATATAACTGTCCTTACTGTTTGTGGAGTTGGAGAAGCACTCAGGTTAGCACAACGGCCCAGGCCAGGAGGACAGTGCCGGTTGCCCCGCAGGGGATGTAGCAGGAGGGTGAACAAGGCAGGGAGGACCGCCGCCAGGGGGAAGAGAGTCCGCCACCAGGAGGACACCGCCTGTGCACAGGGAAGGTGAAGGATGAGAGTTCAAGCTTACTTGGCTGCCAGATGGTGGAGAGTCCAGAGGTGAGCTGAAGCGCTGGCAAGATGATGAGGCTGGAAGCTCAGAATAGAGTTGGCGAGTTCAGGTTCCTCAGGAAGAAAGCAGATGACTCCGCGCTGATCTCTGGGTCTCACAGAATAAATAAGCAGAGCCAGATAGCAGACAGGTGTGTGCGCAGGTGTGCCTAATTGGCGGCCATGACAGAAGATAAGATAACAAAATGCCCAAAACAAGAAACGGTGACAAAAAGCAGAACCATTCTTTGTGTAAATATGTCCAAAGTCTACTTTTGACCAGTTATGTAATTTGATATGGCTGCCATGGCATTATGCAAATTAGATGCATAAATTTACTCCTATCTGAAACTTTGGGTCATATTCTACGTCTTTCTAATAGACAGTAAGTCATTATTTCTTACCACTTTCAAGTTATAGCCTTGGAAATCTCTGATATGGCTGCTGTGGAATTATGCACGGCATTATGCAAATTAGATGAGTAAATTTACTCCTATGTCAAACTTTGTATCATATTCGCCCCCTGGTGGAACCAGCGATGGATCCACTCCAGTTCGCCTACCAGCATGGCATTGGGGTGGAGGATGCGGTGATCTTCCTCCTTCACCGTTCTCTGTCCCACCTGGAGAAGCCTGGGAATGTGGTGAGGATCATGTTGCTTTGACTTCTACCAGTGTTGGCGTTCAAACACCATACAACCGATGATCCTGAAGGACAAGCTGCTGCGCGAGCGAGGGGTGGACCAGCACCTGTCATCATGGATCCTGGACTACCTCACAAACCGGCCTCAGTTTGTGAGAACCCGGACTGTGTGTCCAACACGATCATTGTAGCACGGGGGGCCCCCCAGGAACGGTGTTGGCTCCCTTCCTGTTCACTCTTTATACTGCGGACTTCTCACACAACACAACACACTGCCATCTACAGAAGTTCTCTGACGACTCTGCGATCGTTGGCCTCATCTCCAATGGAGATGAAGCTGAGTACAGAGGGCTATCCAGGACTTCGTGGACTGGTGCCATCGGAACTGCCTCCACATCAACGTGAGGAAAACTAGGAGCTGTGGTGGACTGCTGCAGGCATGGACAACCCCTCACAGCACCAGTAAATTATACAGTGGAACAGACATTGAGATGGTGACATCCTACAAGTACCTGGGTGTTCATCTGAACAATAAACTAGACTGGTCACACAATACTGATGCACTCTACAAGAAGGGACAGCGCAGGGCTGTTCCTACTGAGGAGACTCAGGTCTTTTGTGTACAAGGGGCGCTGCTGAAGACATTCTATGACACGGTGGTGCATCAGCCATCACTTTTGGGAGTGGTCTGCTGGGGCAGTGGCATTACTGCAGCCGATAGGAAGAGACTGAACAAACTGATTAAGAAAGCTAGCTCTGTCCTGGGGCAGCGCCTTGACCCAGTGGAGGAGATAGGGAGAGAGAAGGATGGTGGCTAAACTGTCATCTCTGCTGGAGTCCGAGTTCCACCCTATGCAGGACATACTGAATGCACGAGGGAGCTCATTTAGAGCTGCACTACATCATCCCAGGTGCACAACCGAGAGGTTTTCGCAGGTCCTTCCTACCAACGGCTGTCAGACTGTACAACCTAAGCAGGGCTGCTCGCAGAGATAGCAAAAAGACGTAACAACCTAATAGTTTTTTTTTTTGAATGCAAAAGATGCAATAGACTTACACAATGGTCCCCTCCGGCATACAACTAGGAAAATACCGGTGGCTATGGAGGGTGAGAATATGTATGGGCACATAATCATACCATGTAGGACAGGGGTCACCAACGCGGTGCCCGCGGGCACCATGTCGTCCCGCAGGGACCACATGTGTCGCCCTGCAGGCCTGTTCTAAAAATAGCACAACTTGCAAGTGAGCTGCGTCTAAGATGTAATTTTTTTCTGCCGCTATTTATATTTATAGTTTTTATATTTTTTAAAATCACACTTGCATTTATATAGATTTTAAAATGACAATGTCTTAAAAAATTAAAAAAATGAAAATATGTTTATTATACGTAAAGTTAAGGTGAAACTCTGACCTAGTTCAAAGGTCAGTATTGTGGGCGCATGACAAAACCTTCGCACTTGTGGAGCGTAAGCTAGCGGGCCGGGCAGTTAAGATGGTGAGCGGAGTGCAGTTTCCAAGCCCAAAAACATGGCAAAAAAAAGACAGAAAATTTATCATTTTCAAAGTGAGCGGGAGGAAGAGTTCTTTTTTACTACCGTGAAAGGAAGCGCCCCTTAACTCCCTAACCTGCATGTTTTTGCATTAAAAACGAGAACATGCAAACTCCACACAGATCACTGTTGGCCGGGGGCAGGGATCAAACCCGCGATCCCCCGGCCGAGGGTAAACTGCTGCCGCGGTGCTAACCACTGCGCCACTGTGCATATAAGCACTTTCAGTGCTGTTTAGCTTCTCATGAAAGGACAGTGCAGGTTGCTCAAGCATGATTCTTGGCAAGAACTGTATGGATATACTGTAATTCCAGTGAAGAAGAACACACAAAAGTGTGTTTATTAAATGTAACAGATTTTGAGCAGAATTGCAGCAGATTTGTTCAGTTAAAAATGTGATTGTCACGCCGCGCCGCTCATCAGCGGCGCCACCTGCACACACACCTGCACATCATCAGCGGCGAGGGATTTAAGCCGCCTCGCCCTGGGCTTTCGGCCTGAAGCTGGGCAGACTTCCCTACGCATCGCTGTGAGTTTCCTTTCATTCTCAGCTGATCATTCCGGTAAGAAGATCTTACCTTTTTTTCTCCTCCAAGTCTGCTCCCCTGTGCACAGGTGGATTTCCCGGCAGCGGACTACTCCTCTCCATCGCCTGTTCCTCGCTGCTGCACCGGGCCTCCCAGGTGGCTGTCTACTGGACCTCGTCCCTTGCTGTGCCAGTCATCCGTCCTGTCCAAGTAAGCTCCTCTCTCACTCATATATCTCCTGTGTTGGTGTGTGCCCGTCACCCTTCTCCCTGTGCTTTTCCCCATAGGGTTGTCCGGCTGTACGGCCTCCTGCCTCTGTGCCCGAAGCAGACGCCGCCACCAACACATTTACATCCCGCAGACACACATTCATACACGCCTGTTGTTAATAAAGCTATTTGAACTACCCTGAGCCTGTGTGTGTGCGTCTCTCTGAGCCGTGCGTTATGTCAGTACGGCTTCAGCAGAGCGGCTCGGCAGACGGCGGGCTCGCACACCAGGCTTACCACTCTCGAGGCTCGAGTGGATCAAGATAGGCTATCAGCAACAGGTGATCCTCAATCAGTTGGTTAAACATAACTAACCGATTGGACCGCTTGGACCCCCCCAACAGCCGTTCCCCCCCGGCTTCTTCCAGGGTGGCACGGCTCCTGCTGCTTCAGCTGCCGTCCAGCAGCTCCGGCGCACCGACTCGGCTCACGCCCATTCCAACCCCCCGCCTGCTTTAGCAGAAAGCTCGGCGGAGCGCGGGGGTTCATAATGCAATGTGAGTCCGTGTTTCACCGTGTGCCCGGAGACTTTCCCTCAGATCATAGCCGAATTGGTTATATCGGGAATCTCCTGGAGGGGCGAGCATTAACCTGGACCTACGCCGTAATGGCGAGGCCCAGTTATGCCACCCTCACATATGACCAATTCGTGAGACGCTTCCTGGAAGTCTTTGACCATTCTCGTACCAAGACGGTCCAGGTCGATCGGCTTCTCGCCCTCCAGCAGGGAAGCCGGTTGGCAGCAGACTACGCAGTCGACTTCCGGGTAGCGGTGGAGGAATTAGGCTGGGAGGAACGCTCCCTCTGTGGCCTTTTCCTCCGCAGTCTCAATGATGATCTGAGGGATGAACTGGCTGGGGCAGGATATCCCTGAGACGCTAGCGGAGCTAACATCCCTAGCGATCATTTTGGACAACAGGCTGGAGCGAGGCGCTCCTCGGGACAGAAGTCGTCTTCTTCTCGCCCTCATGGAGCCTCGTCGCGCCTGCCCCAAGCTCGCCCCCTGGCGACAAACCGCCACCATCGCGCCCCGAGGAGTCGGAGCCGATGGTGACGGGGCCTGGACAAAGCTCTCCCCGGCGGAGAGACAACGCCGCTGTGCGTGTAAATCTCTGCATGTATTGCGGAGAAAGTCAACACACGGTAGAGCTTTGTCCACAGAAGCCAAACGGCGGGGTCCGCGAGTCACTGTAGGGCACAGGTGTCAAACTCATTCCATGGAGGGCCAAGACCCTGCAGGTTTTACTTCCACCCAGTGTCTTCAACAGGTGATTTCTCTGAATTTCTTCCTACTGATTGCTGATCAGTGAAAACACCTACTGAAGAGACTGGGTGGAAGTAAAACCTGCAGGGTCTTGGCCCTCCTGGAATGAGTTTGACACCCCTGCTGTAGGGGGCCTCGCGGACGTCAATCGGTTAAGTCCCCTCACACAATTGAAACTGCCCATCCGTTTCTGTCACAACTCCACTGGGCATCTCACCCACGCACTGGTGGATTTGGGTGTGGAAGGCAGCTTTATTTCTCAAAGCCTGGCAACCCGATTGGGCATCCGCTGTCAGGCATTAAGGAACCCTATCTCCCTGGTCAACCTCTCTCGTGCCTCCCTTGGGAGAGTTAGACACCAGACCATCCCCGTCCCGGTTATTGTCTCTGGAAACCACCGGGAGGAGATAACCTTTTACGTCCTGCCCAACTCTGTGTCGCCCGCCATCCTGGGGTATCCCTGGCTACGCTTCCACAACCCCGTTTTGGATTGGAAGTCCGCCAGGGTGTCAGCATGGAGCACGTTCTGCATGAGCACCTGTCTACAGTCCGCTGCCTGCTCTCCGTCCGCTTCTCCTCCACCTACGGACGCTGCACCCCCGGACCTGTCCCTGGTGCCATTGGAATTTCACGACCTGGGTATGGTATTCAGCAAATCCAAGGCGATGTCTCTCCCTCCTCATAGGCCCTATGACTGTGCAATCAACCTCCGCCAGGGGGCACCCTTACCCACTGGGCGACTCTACAGTCTATCGGCGCCGGAGAAGGAGACCATGAACTCTTACCTCAAGGAGTCGCTGAGTGCTGGGATAATCCGCCCATCGTCATCACCTGTGGGGGCAGGATTCTTCTTCGTCCGGTAAGAAGGACGGATCCCTCCGTCCTTGCATTGACTATCGTGCTCTTAACGACATTCCGGAGAAGGATCGCTACACCCTTGCCCCTCATGGGACCACCGCTTTCCACTCCCTCCAGGGGGCGACTTGGTTCACCAAGCTGGATCTACGCAGAGCAATACCACCTCGTCCGGATCCGGGAGGGAGATGAGTGGAAGGACAGCCTTCCGTACCCCGAACGGCCACTTTGAATACCTGGTGATGCCGTTCGGGTTTGACCAACGCTCCAGCCGTCTTTCAGCGCCTCATCAATGACGTCCTCCGGGATTTCATCGGCCTTTTTGTGTTCGTCTACCTGGATGACATTCTCATCTTCTCCAAGTCCAGGGACGAGCACCAGGTCCACGTGAGGCGGGTCCTCCAAAGGCTGCTGAAAACCGGTTGTACGTGAAGGCCGAGAAATGCGAGTTTTACGCGAAGACAACATCCTTCCTCGGGTTCATCCATCTCCCACGACCAGGTGCTTCCGGACCCAGAGAAGGTGAAGGCGGTGGTGGAATGGCCCACACCTGCGTCAAGAAAGCAGGTGCAGCAGTTCGTTGGGTTTGCGAACTTCTACCGCCGCTTCGTCCCAAATTTTGGCACCATCGTCGGCCCGCTGACCCACCTCACGTCCCCTAAGGTCCCGTTCCGGTGGACCGAAGAGGCCGCGGCTGCCTTTCAGGCGCTGAAGGCGGAGTTCTCCTCCTCCCGGGTCCTTAGCCAAGTCAACCCTGCGCTGCAGTGCATCGTGGAAGTGGACGCTTCGGACACAGGAGTGGGGGCGGTGCTATCCCAGCAGTCGCCAGATGACGGAATCAAACGGACCTGCGCCCTCTTCTCCCCGGCGCTTGTCCCCGGCGGAGAGGAATTACCACGTGGGTGACAGAGAGCTCCCTCGCCATCAAGCTCGCGCTACAGGAGTGGCGTCACTGGCTAGAGGGGGCGGACCTGCTGTTCGTGGTCCTGACGGACCACAAGAACTTGGAGTACCTTAGATCTGCCAAGCGCCTGAACGCCCGCCAAGCGCGCTGGTCCTTGTTCTTTGCCAGGTTCCAATTTACCATCACCTTCAAGCCTGGCTCCAAGAACGGCCTGCCCGACACCCTCTCTAGGCAATTCGCCCCTGAGGAGTCGGAGGACACGGTCCACACCATCCTACCCAGGTCGTGCGTCGTGGGAGCCGTCACCTGGGACACTGAGAGCAAGATCCGGAAGGCGCAGGAAGTGGAACCTGACACTGGCGGCGGACCGGAGGGGAGGCTGTTCGTGCCATCCACGGTTCGGGGGGAGGTCATCCACTGGTTACACACATCCAAGCTCACCTGTCACCCTGGCTCCTCCCGGATGATTGACCTCCTCCAGCGGTCCTTCTGGTGGCCGGGCCTGCGGAGGGACGCTGCTCGCTACGCCCGGGCCTGTCCAGTGTGTGCCACCAACAAATCAGGTAATGCCCCTCCAGCGGGTTTGCTCCAGCCTCTGCCCGTCCTTGGCAGGCCCTGGTCGCATATCGCCCTGGATTTCGTCACCGGACTCCTAGTCTCGAACACCTACGACACCGTCCTGACCATCGTGGACCGCTTCTCCAAGGTGGCACACTTCGTCCCCCTACGAGGTCTCCCAACTGCCCTGGAGACGGCGGACCTCCTAATCCAGCACGTGGTCAGGCTGCATGGGATTCCGGTGGACGTGGTCTCGGACCGGGCCCCCAATTTGTGTCAGAGGTTTGGAGGTCGTTCTGCAACGCCCTGGGAGTCAAGGTGAGCCTCTCCTCCGGCCATCACCCCCAAACCAACGGGCAGTGTGAGCGGACCAACCAGGAGCTGGAGGCTGCGCTCCGCTGTGTCACGGCATCCAAACCAACGTCCTGGAGTAACCACCTCGCCTGGGTTGAATACGCCCATAACACCGCTCGCTCTTCTGCTACTGGGATGTCCCCCTTCAAGGCATCCCTGGGTTACGACCCCCCTCTGCTCCCGGCGCAGGAGAGTGAGGTAACTGTCCCCTCAGTACGGGCGCATCTCAGGCAGTTCCGCTCCATCTGGGCGTCAGCGCGCAATGCGCTTTTACGCACGGCGGAGCGCAACAGAGCCGTGGCGGACCGACACAGAAGACCTGCCCCGGCGTACAGAGTTGGTCAGCAAGTCTACGTGTCGACCCAGGACGTGATTTTAAAGGGCGAGAGGAGGAAGCTGGCAAAGCGCTTTATGGGCCCATACCCCATCACCAGGATCATCAACCCGGTGGCTGTGCGTGTAGCTATTCCCCCCTCCCTCCGCATCCATCCCACCTTCCACATGTCCAAGGTGAAGCTGGCAGTCTCCGACCCCCTTTGCCCTCCTCCTGCTGCGCAACCCGCGCCCCGGATGATTGATGGCCATCCGGCCTGGGCCCGTCTCCCTCCATCCTGGACTCCCGGCGCCGGGGTCGTGGGTTGCAGTACTTGGTGGACTGGGAGGGCTATGGGCCTGAACATCGGCAGTGGGTACCCTCGTCGTTTGTGTTGACCCATCGCTCATCGCTGATTTCCACCGAGCGCACCCAGAGAAGCCATCGCCAGGAGGCGCTGCTAGAGGGGGGAGTACTGTCACGCCCGCGCCGCTCATCAGCGGCGCCACCTGCACACACACCTGCACATCATCAGCAGCGAGGGATTTAAGCCGCCTCGCCCTGGGCTTCGGCCTGAAGCCGGCAGACTTCCCTACGCATCGCTGCGAGTTTCCTTTCATTCTCAGCTGATCATTCCGGTAAGAAGATCTTACCTTTTTTCTCCTCCAAGTCTGCTCCCCTGTGCACAGGTGGATTTCCCGGCGGCGGACTACTCCTCTCCATCGCCTGTTCCTCACTGCTGCACCGGGCCTCCCAGGTGGCTGTCTACTGGACCTCGTCCCTTGCTGTGCCAGTCATCCGTCCTGTCCAAGTAAGCTCCTCTCTCGCTCATATATCTCCTGTGTTGGTGTGTGCCCGTCACCCTTCTCCCTGTGCTTTTCCCATAGGGTTGTCCAGCTGTATGGCCGCCTGCCTCTGTGCCCGAAGCAGACGCCGCCACCAACACATTTACATCCCGCAGACACACATTCATACACGCCTGTTGTTAATAAAGCTATTTGAACTACCCTGAGCCTGTGTGTGTGCGTCTCCTGAGCCGTGCGTTATGTCAGTGACAAGATTTATTTAATATGAAAGTTGATTTTTCTTAAATGTTGCATAACTTTTTCAAACATGGTTCAACATAGTTCATGAATTAAAAGGGTTTAGTTTTTTATGGTTAAAAGGGACTGGTGAAAACTGGACATTTTTTTATGAAATGTAGAAGTGATCATCTGAACAATTGCTGAGATTAATAAAAATAAAGTGTTGAATATTGATCTTGTCTGTTACCCACTCTAAGTTATTGATAATTATTTATTTATGTGTGTATATATATACACACACACACACACACACACACACACACACACACACACACACACACACACAATTTGTTATTTTAGAGGAATGTGTCAAGCTGGTGCCCTTCACATGACTCGATACCCACGAAGTAGCTCTTGGTTTCAAAAAGGTTGGTGACCCCTGATGTAGGATAACTAAGTAGATGGTTGTGCTGTTTCATCCCATCTAGCAACAATGCTCTGCACTGTGTGTGTTTATATATTTACATATTTATTCCATCTAGCTACAATGCTCCGCACTGGGTGTGTTTATATTTATATATCTATATATTTATCCCATCTAGCTACAATGCTCCGCACTGTGTGTTTATATATCTACATATTATTCCATCTAGCTACATTGCTCCGCACTGTGTGTTTATATATTTACATATTTATTCCACCTAGCTGCAATGCTCCGTACTGTGGGTGTTTATATATCCACATATTTATTCCATCTAGCTACAATGCTCCACACTGTGTGTTTATATACTCATATATTTATTCCATCCAGCTACAATGCTCTGCACTGTGTGTCTGTGTGTATATATATATATATATATATATATATTTATAGTAATATGTACATATGTATATTAGCTGCTCTTGCTTGCTTGCTTTTTTTCTTGCCTTCTGATTGTTGCTCTGAGTGTTGCTATCCCTGTGCTGTTGCAATCCTGGAATTTCCCCGTTGTGGGACTAATAAAGGCTTATCATCTTATCTTATCTTATATTCTCCATCTAATTGACAGTAAGCCATTATCTCTTACCACTTTCAAGTAATAGCGTTGGAAATCTCTGACATCTGATCTGAATATTTTCTTGACAAAAATCTTTACCACTCTTGACCACTAGGGGTTTATGTTTTTTTGTTTTTTTTCTATGTAATCACAATTTTGCTCATATGAGCTTTTTACAAGCTTTATATGAGCTTTATTTTGATAACAATGTTTTTTATCTCCCCCCAATGTGCTGCCCCTCCCTCCCCCCCTTCCCCTCTTTACCCTCCACTGTATGACAGGCGCCTTTGCATGGCTGCCGCGTCATTGGGATGCGCTTATCTAGCGCGCCCAATGTCAAGTCAAATTCCTCGTATGTTTACTTGTAAACGTGCTTGGCAATAAAGTTCATTCTGATTCTGATTCTGATGTTGCCATTTGGCGCCTGTGACAGTTAAGAGGTTCAGATGTTGCTTCATGTTGAGATTGTGTTTTGTGTAGATCAGTCTTTGCTGTAACTTTATTGTCGAGGCTCTTGCCGTTCTGTGAATGTGCAACATGATGACTATGTTGATGTGGGATAGCGTGTCTTAATGACATTTTTTATGAGCAGTAACGTTAGTCCCCGGTAATGTGTGAGGTTGTGTGTGTGGGGGTGGGGGGACCGTACCCTAATCTTGCCTAGGGGACCAAAATGGCTAGGGCCGGCCCTGACAATGCGTTATCAAAGTGAGTGTGACAATTGTTATGTCCATAACTTGTATGCTGAATAACCAGGCTGGAGGTGCAGTGAACGTAACTTTATTATAACAAACAACGATAACTGGTGCTCCGTACAGGCCAAGGGGTCAACGACGAAAGAGGAAGAGCTCTTCCGCGTCTGCCCTATATACCCCTGGTGACAGCAGAAACGGAAAGGTGGGCCGTCACCTCCACTACACCCAGGGTACACAGTACGCCATATTGGTACACCACATTTTACCCCCTTGTAGAAAAATGCCAAACACACCAGTTAGGCCCTCCCAAGTTTAAATACACGCGCTAATAAAAATAACACTTATGTTCAAAAAATACATTTACAGGCCTATCCATTCACACAACACAAACTAGAGGGGGCCAGGCAGACTGCCGACCCGCCTCAACATGGCTTAGATGGGTTATTCTGCCATCTTTGAAATAATAGAGTCCATAAAAAACAAAATGGCCATGTTCCTGAAAACTAAAGCAATTCCCTAAACATATGTACACAATCAGAACTTTCATAACCAAAACAAACAGTCAATATGTACACCTATAACATGTTGCCAGCCCCCACCCCAACACATCCACCCCACAACTTGGGCAATACACACAAACAGCTTATCATAATACAAACAGAGTTAGGATTTTTTTTTTTTATAAACAACACAGGGCAAAATGCAACCAGTACATATTAACTATGTGACTTAGGGTAAACTGGCATACTAGCAACACCACCACCAATTATTACAGATGTCAGCCAAGATTGTAGCAAAACCTTTGTGCCATATTTTTAATTTATGTTTAAATGAAGGTGTTTTCCTCAAATATGGAAAATAGCAAGAGTAACTTCATTACCAAAAAACACCAAAGCATCATTTACAGGACCAAATAGTCGACCCATTAGCATTTTGCCTGTTCTGAGCAAACTTATGGAGAGTGTTGTTTTTAAACAGATTCAGTGCTATTTTTCTGAGAACAACATCAGCTCTGAATTCCAACATGCATGTAGAGTCGGCCATTCAACATGTACACCTCTGGCACAATTAACTGATGACTGGTTAAAACAAATTGATAAAAAATTAATTATTGGCACTATATTGCTTGACTTTAGTGCTGCTTTTGATCTTATAGATCATAAGCATTTGTTAATTAAATTAGCTGCTTATGGTTTTAAAACATCAGCCATTGAATGGATGAGAAGTTACTTAACTAATAGAAAACAATGTGTTCTGTTTAATGGTGCCTTGTCAGATATTAAAACTCTACAGTGTGGTATACCACAGGGTAGATGTTTGGGGCCCTTATTATATTCTATATTTACAAATGATGTACCATGTATGTTAAAAAGCTCATCCATTGTTATGTATGCAGATGATACTACTATTTACACACCTGCAAGCAATACCAAAGAAATGCAAAAAATGCTACAGGAAGAGCTGATGTTGATCTCTCATTGGGTTGTTGAGAACAAACTAAAATTGAATTTGGAAAAAACTAAAACCCTCTTGCTTGGTTCCAGGTATGCCCTTAGAGCAGATGAGGAACTGTGTATTTCCTTAGAAAGGGTACCTATTAAACAAGTTAAAGAAATTAAATTGCTAGGAGTTACAGCTGATGGAGCATTGTCATGATCAACCCATATTAATAACACTGTTGCTAAAATGAGTAGAGGGATTTCTTTAATTAGGCGATGTGCTACCCTGTTTACAGAAAGAACAATAAAACAAGTATTACAGTCTTTGGTCCTTTCCTATCAGGACTATTGTTCAGCTATTTGGTCTCATGCCGCAAGACAAGATCTTAATAAAATCCAACTCACTCAAAACAGAGCTGCTCGCCTAGCGCTCAGATGGTCATTACGAGAAAGTGTTAAAGAAATGCATGCTAGACTATTATGGTTGACTGTGGATGAAAGGTTGACATATAGTTTGGTTCAGTTCCTAAGAAATATTGTTGTCTTTAGAAGACCTTTATATTTGTATTCACAGTTGATGTATACAAATGATAGACATAATCATAATACCAGACAATGTGTAATGCAACAATTTACTTTACCACTACCAAAAACAAATGCTTTAAAGAAAGCTGTGATGTACGTATAGGGCTGTATCACATTGGAACAAACTTCCATCTTTTTTAATTCAGAACAGAAATGGGAAAAGTTTCAAAAAGAAACTAAAAATGTTGCTTATGACGAAAGAACTATGATGTTAATTGTTTATGGGTCATGTCTATTGGAATTATTAATTTTATGGTTTGGTATAGAACTTAGTCTGTAATGTTACATTTTTTTATTTTTTTTTTGCTGTAAATTGTAAACAGTGCTATTGTATCAATGTATTAATGTATGTGTGATTTTACTGTTTTTGAATTTTTGTGTGTGGACCCCAGGAAGAATAGCTGCTACTACAGTAGCAACTAATGGGAATCTGAATAAACGAAACCACCACACCACGCTAATGCCCCCCACCACCACAGTCACCTTACAGTCCCAGTGGGAGACCCACCCCTAGGATTACTGTCAGGCGGATCACTCCCAGAGTGCCTTCGCCCCTTCTTCTCTGGGGACGAGTCACATTGGTGTCTCTTTTCATCCATTTGCCACAGCTCGTTAGGGTGTCTCCACGATTCATCGGACAATCTTAAGTAGCCGTCCTCCAGGGCAGCCACCACCCACAGCCGCCCCTGGTCATCTCGTCGTTTTTTTCATATATGCCCCCCCACCCGAGCTTCTACCCTGGGCTGGACCTCTTCACCGAATCGCAGAGGAGCTCGATTGGGCTTCTGATGACTATGTTGTAACTGGGCTCCTGCCCTGGGTCAAACCTCATCACCAACCCGATCCGGGGTTCTCCTTGATCGTCGGTGTTGCCGTTTGGCGCATCGTAGAATCGCGCCTGCTGGTCCTGCCCTGCTCTTTCATCCTAAAGGCCGGCACAGCCCCTGCAGCTCCTCGTTTCATGGTATCACTCGGACAAACTCCGGAAGTCGAGGGAGCTAGTGTCTTGGCTCCATCAGCCGTCCCGGCGTTCCGCTGTGCCCTCCAGTTCCCACATCCAGGGCAACTTGGACACTGGCATCGGAACCTGCCTGAGATGGCACTCCACGTTGCTGATCTTGCACTCCTCCCATAATACCAGGCCAATCAATGTCCCAAACCTCATCGTCCTCCACGTGTGGAGCAGGTCGGTCCCACAAACTGCAGCTCGACCACTCCTCTCCGATGCCACAGGTGATCGCGAATCCCAGGCCATCACATCTCATCATGTTTGACCCACCAGCGGTCACCACGAACTGGATGTTAGACATTGCCGATTTGTACCTCGCCGTCAATTACAATGAACCCACGATGGATAGCCTGCTTCCTCCATAGTCGAAACATGGCGTTGACAGGTCTCTCACACGGTAATGTGGGAACAGACTCCTCACAGTGGGCCAGCTCAACAGGGAAATTGCTGATCCCGTGTCTACCAACAACGGCACTTCCACGCCGTCCAGCGAAACGTCGCAGTAAATCCGCCCATCTGTGCTTGGGGAGATGGTATGAAGAACCGTAGGAGTTGCTGCGGGGGAATCTACCTCACATCTTCGGTCTCCTCTCTCAAAATTTTTGCAGGCTCTGGCGAAAAGATGTAGACTGCACTTGCCACAGCGATTGCTCTTCGCTGGACACTTCCTTGCCTTGTACCAGTGCTCGGTGGACCCGCAGCCATAACATCTTGGCGTACCTGGGGTGGACCTAATTTTTACCTCCGCCAAGGAGGTTATGTTTTCATCAGCGTTGGTTTGTCTGTTTGTTTGTTTGTTAGCAAGATAACTCAAAAAGTTATGGACGGATTTTCATGAAATTTTCACAGATTGTCAAAAATGGGGTATCCTACAGATGATTACATTTTGGTGGTGATCCGGGTCACCGTCTGGATCCAGGAATTTTTTAAAGGATTCTTTTTTTTTAAATTTTTTTTTTTTTTTATTTAACATTGCGAGATAGGGCCATTTTCAATATTTTTTCAATATTTTTTTTTGTGCATGTAACTCTGTCAAAAAATCGTCAGAACACTTGGTAAAAAAAAATACAGGACAACATGCCCACAGGGGAACTGTGGCGCTTGGCGGAGGTCTGCGCTCTCTGAGTGCTTTTCTAGTTTTCATAGTGACAGAGTATTCCTCTTCAGTCACGCTGTCTTCGCTGTCCGAGTCCGCAGCCAGCACCTTCAAACGTGGTTCGTTTTGCCTCGACGTGCTTCTCTCACCAAGGTCTTTTGATATCTTCTCCACTGCGCTCTCTCAATAGCCGTGGCTAGCGTCAGTTCACCCGGGTAGGTCAGGAGCCTTGATCGTGCCGCAGACAAAGAGTGTGCTCTGCCAGTTGATCACGGACCATTTCTTTCTCAAGGGCTCCAAAGTTGCACTCCCCCCTCCAGCTGACGTAGGTCTGCAACATAGCGCTGCACCGACTCTCCTGTCCGCTGGTGGCACTGCCGAAACTGGATTCTCCGGACTATGATGTTTTCCGACACGCAAAAGTAGCGCGCCATTAGCTCCACCATGTCTTTGAAACTATCGGCCCCTCCTAATGTGCCGAGGATTCTTTGACCCTCCGTACCAAGATTATGGACCAGTATAGCCCTCGCACGCAGTTTTGATCACTGAGGTAAAGGGACACCAGATAATTCTGGAAAGCCACGTACTAGAGCCCAGGGGACCGGCTGCTCGTCCGGAACCTCTCATTGCCAAATGTTATGCTCATAACCCGTATGCTGAATAACCAGGCTGGAAGTGCAGTGAACGTAACTTTATGATATCAAACAACAACGATAACAGGTGCTCCGTACAGGCCAAGGGGTCAACGATGAAAGAGGAAGAGCTCTTCCGCATCTGTCCTTTATACCCCTGGTGACAGCGGAACTGGAAAGGCGGGCCGTCATCCCCACTACACCCAGGGTACACAGTACGCCATATTGGTACACCACAACAATGTGACCTCCCAGCTGTCTTTACAATAATCTACATTTCTGCTTTTCAGTAGGTTTTAACATTTATATACTGTAGATGATACATGACTAATAGTTTTGGTCCATTCGTCTGACAAATTTCCCTGTAGGCTGTTTAAGTGAGTTGTGACATTATTTTCACACAGCCACTGGATTTTTTTCTTTGGCTGTTCCCTGCTTTAAAGAGGACAATGAGTCATCAAATTAGTGAAGTCTTTTATTTGACCTTGGAAGAACACTCTTAGTGTTGCTGATGAGTGAACGTGTGAGTCATTCTCAAGAAGCACACTATTTATGAACCAGTCTCCAGTTGGACCTTCTGTGTTAAACTGACAGTTGGGTGTCAGGCAGCTCAGCTCAGCTGAAAAAGTTTGCAGACAGGCTGATGATGCGCCACAGGTTTATACGTAATATTCATCACAAGGACAATAATTTCCAGCTGTTCCCATCAAAAGCTTCCAGCGACAGTACTATGACTCAGTGCAACATAGATTTTTCATGACTCTGGAGTTCTTTGCTGCGTTGCATTCACCCTCAAAGAGCTAGTTTAACCGTGTTGGGATGCATTTGGGTGGTGGTATAGAGGGAAGAACAGGTGTAGAGTAAAAAGATATAAAACATTCAAATACACTTTCACAACTAATAGACAGCTGTTAAAGTGCATGCGGTTGATGTTTCAGGGTGTTTTAACACCTGAAGGTCTGGGCTAAGGTTTGTGATTTTGTTACGTTGTGTACATTTAGTTCTGTAAGGTCTGGTTTCACACTGCTCCTTATTCAAGCAAATGAAGGAACTTTATGTGACATACCTACAGTACATCTTGACATCATGATAACAAGATGCACCCTTTTGTTTCTTGTCGGCTGCACGGTGGCGCAGTGGTTAGCACTGCGGCAGCACAGTTTACCCTTGGCTGGGGGATTGTGGGGATCGTGGGATCGTGGGTTCGATCCCAGCCCCCGGCCAACAGTGATCTGTGTGGAGTTTGCATGTTCTCCCCGTGTTGCGTGGGTTTACTCCGGGATTTCTCCGGTTTCCTCCCACATGCCAAAAACATGCATGTTAGGTTAATTGGCTGTTCTAAATTGTCCCTAGATATCTGTTCCCTATAGGCCCTTAGAATAGAGGGTTAGTATTAATGAAAGCGCTTTGAGTGGTCTTTGTGACTAGAAAAGCGCTATATAAGTGCAGGTTAGTTAGTAGTTAGTTAGTTAGTCATGATGATGTTTGTGTTGTTAGCACAAACTGGTAGTTAGCAAACATGATACTCACCCTCAGAGGTGTTTTCTGCAGCACGGAACACATCGGTAACCACACTTAAAGTTGAAACTGGGGAAGACGCCATCATATTAGTCAATGAACTAGTTTCATCAGGCTAGAATATTATCCAGGCCTTTATTAAAAAGGACGTTAGTCCTGATGAGCTGTGATTATTTTCTGGTAGCATTGCTCTTTTTTTTTTTTTTTTACATAAACTCTGTTGCATCCTCTCCAAAAATATTGGGTAAGTTTCTGCATTTTTATAATTTATTTCAAGTGACTATCCCACTAACACTGATATGTCTTCTCTCTGAGTGCATCCATGGCTCATTTTCCCTCTTATTGACTACCTTAACTTCCTATTTTTGGTCCAAACCTTTCTGAAAATTGCTTTCACACTCCAAACAAACTGAACCAAGGTTCATTTTGATCCAGACCAAGACCACCTCTTTTTGTCGGACCAAGGTTTGGCTCCTTTGTTCAGATCAAACTGAAAATTCTGAAAGTCAAGAGCAAACTCCAACCATGTGGAGCACATGGAGACTGACATTAGCAGACAGCAGAAGTTTTGAAGCTTCCCCTCACACACTTAGCACACAGCTAAAACTTTAAAGAGTAATATCCATCCATCCATCCATCCATCTTCTACCGCTTTTCCGGAGGTCCGGGTCGCGGAGGCAGCAGTTCAAGCAGAGAAGCCCAGACTTCCCTCTCCCCAGCCACCTGCTCCAGCTCTTCAGAGGGGATACCAAGGCGTTCCCAGACTAGCTGGGAGACATAGTCTCTCCACCGAGTCCTGGGTCTGTCCCGGGTCTCCTCCCAGTGGGACGTGCCTGAAACACCTCAAGTGGGAGACGTCCAGGAGGCATCCTAATCAGATGCCCATACCACCTCAACTGACTCCTTTCAATGTGGAGGAGCAGCGGTTCTACTCTGAGCCTCTCCCGGATGACTGAGCTCCTCACCCTATCTCTGGAGGTGAGTCCAGCAATCCTACGGAGAAAGCTCATTTCAGCCGCTTGTATCCGCGATCTCGTTCTTTCGGTCATTTCGGTTAATGACCGAAAGAGTAATATGTACTTCACATTTCCAAACAGCCCCTTGATAATTTAACCTCTTAGCATTCCAACCAATTGCCTGAAAAACACCTATAAATAGCCCACCCTATGCTAATCAAAAGCTGTTCTTCAGTCCTGTGCAGTATATACATTGGGTTGTTCTCATTCAAAAGAAAACACTAAATTTTGGGCAAAACAGTCAGAATGAGTGCTTCTGCCACTGCGTAACAGTAGTTTGAACATAATAAATGTGAAGAAATATGTCTGCAGATAACATACAGCTGTGCCATATTAGCTGGAAAACACACGGGGATTGAAGCAGCAAGTGTCACCAAGTTTAGGTTTCAATTTCATAACAGTACCACAAAAAAAAAATGAATATATTACACAGTTTTGTTTTTGTTTGTTTTTTCCTCAGAGTGCAACAAAGTATTTCTAAACTGTTTGGCACATAAACATCAAAAACAGCATTCTATAAACATCTATAGCTTTTGATTGCTTCTTGGAGTTTTTGGATTAAATTTGACTCACCCCCCCAAAAAAAAAAAATAAAAAAAAATAAGAGAATACTATGTTTTTTGTTTTTACTATCATCTGCATAGAAATAGGTTGTAGCCCCCAACTTCTAATAATACGGCTATAATCTGAAACGAAACACAACAAAGGGAAAGTCACAAGAGTCCACAATCAGTTGCATGTTGTCCGCACAGACACCACAACCTCTGCTTCACTGGGTGATTCTGGACAGCACATCCACAGTTGTTCACACAGAAATAGTACCGCCAAAAACTACAGACCATTGCTTTACTTTTCCTGCTGTGTGAAGGTAAAAACAAGCTGCATTGAGCTGCATCATCAGTAAGAACTGATGCTGGAAAGGTTACTAATGAAGATCAGTCCAAATCTGTTTTGCTGTCTTCCTGTACTTCTTGTTGTGATACGCAAGGTTAACCACATCTTGACTTCAGCCAGACACTCCCAGAGTACTGAGACTTGGGAGGGACCGCACACGTATGTTCAGTTCCA
Organism: Pholidichthys leucotaenia; assembly: GCA_020510985.1. NCBI lineage: Eukaryota > Metazoa > Chordata > Actinopteri > Cichliformes > Pholidichthyidae > Pholidichthys > Pholidichthys leucotaenia. Next base: position 250,655,498 of record CM035843.1, read on the forward strand.
CAGTAAAATGTTAGTCATCCTGTGGTTCACCGCTTGCTTTTGTTCTCCCTGAATGAACAAATTAACCACTCTTAAACAAACACCAGTGGTTTTGAACCAGTCAGGATTTTCTATGGAATTGTGAAGGTATCATGGGCCTCTGGCTCATGAATTACACACGTGGACAAAATTGTTGGTACCCCTCTGTTAATGAAAGAAAAAACCCACAATGGTCACAGAAATAACTTGAATCTGACAAAAGTGGTAATAAATAAAAAGTCTATGAAAATTAACAAATGAAAATCAGACAATGCTTTTGAATTGTGCTTCAACAGAATTATTTTAAAAAACAAACTCATGAAACAGGCCTGGACAAAAATGATGGTACCTGTGGCTTATATTAATCATATATTCCATACCTACATATGTATAGACATATTAGAATGTTTAGTGATTACATATGTGGAATGACCTCACGCCTCAGAACAGGACAAGAGGTCTCAACCGCCAGCGAGGATCAAAGAGCAGACGGAGTTGCAACGGTGGAGACCGGATCAAACTTCCTGACCACCCAGGGTCAGGTGGAGGAGACGGAGGACAATGGAGGGGGGATTATGTTAATGCGGGATGTCGGCTTTGATATGCAATGTCTTTTGTTGAGTGTGGGTATAAGTATGAAGGTCCGACTGTGCTCGACCTCTTATTCTGCTTCTGCACTGAGATGAGACTTGTTAGGGAGGTGAAGCTGATATTAAAACTTTGGTTTATAAAATCATATCGCTTCTTCATTCCAAGCTCCCTACACTGGTGACCAGACGTGAGGATGGAACAGAGACGTTCTCCGCGATTAACTCATCAGAGGCGACCCAGGCAAGCGCCGGCGCCCATGCAGACAGGGGAACGGATGGAAGACGTTCCCCCATGGCAGAAGCTACAGAGAGGGCTCAACCGAGCACCATCCCCAGCCCCGCCGTGAGAGCAGAAGAAAGGCGCTCTCACCCGGCGGACACATCAGGGGCGGCCACACAAGCTCCGTCACCATCAAGCTGCCAGAATTCTGGCAAAACGACCCGAGCTCGTGGTTCCAGCAAGCTGAGGCTCAGTTTGCACTGGCGGGCATAAAGGCGGACAAGACGAAATTTTACTACATCGTCACCAAACTCGACGCCGCCACGTCAAGATGCGCGCGGAGCATAATTCGACAACCACCCGCCCACGACAAATACAGAGAACTAAAGGGCGACCAACACTGAGAACTTTGTCCCCTCAGCCGAGGAGAGAGCAGAGAGGATTCTGGCGATCTACGGCCACAGAGGATGCAGACCCAAGGCCCTCATGGAGGACATGCTGCAGCTTAAGGAAGAGGACAACGACAACTTCCTTTTCCAATATATCTTCCTCAGCACTCTGCCGCCACACATGAGAGGGACGCTGATGCAACATGCAAAGCAACACCCAGCAGGACTTCCGCGCGCTGGCCCGAGAAGCACAGCGCCTCATCAACGCCTGCGGCGAACAGATGGCCACAGCAGCATCTGCAGATCTCAGCGCGGAAGCCCAGAGCAGTGGAGAACCGCAGACGACGGAGCAGAGCCCGCCCACCATGGCAGCGACACGACCAAGGCGCAGCAGGCAGAACGACCTCTGCTATTTTCATCAGCGTTTCGCCGAGAGAGCGTACAAATGCGTGCCCCCCTGCAATTTCAAAAACTCGGGAAACGCCAAAGCCCGGAAAACGTTGGCAGCTACGGCTCTCGGCGAGACGAATAAGCTGCTTTATGTGACTGACGACACACCGGGAGACAGTTCCTTATCGACACCGGAGCTCAGCTGAGCTTTATCACCCCTTCCCACGCAGACCGGGCCATGGTCCCCGAGGAAATGGAGCGATGGCAGCCAACGGCTCGATCATCGACACTTTCGGTGAAAGGAACCTGCCTCTTTGCATCCACGGCCGCAACTATAGATGGACATTTATTTGTAGCGGCGGTGAGTTTTAACTTGTTGGTGTCAGAACGGCCCTCACGGACCGTCACAAGACGCCTCAGTCACCAGTGAGTTTGCAGTGGTAATTTATTGTGGATAAGGATGAACACACAGAACACATACAGCGGCTTGAGTGAAGTCTGAGCCGGGAACACCCGATGCGCCAGACGACAACGTTAATGATGAGCTAAGCAAACAGGAACATACCTGAGCATATAGGAGCACCATCAAAACGTAGCAGGATATAACAGATGATCGTAACCGATGATCATAACAGGAGAACATAACAGGATATAACAGAGACTGCCGCGCTGGAGGACATTTAGCACCCGCTTATATCTCTGGCGGCTAATGACCCCAACGCGGCACAGCTGCTGCTAATGACAGCAGAGCAGCAGCTGACTTTGACAGCAGGGAGCTCCCCCGGGCGCCTTCACAATAAGAGCCCGAGGAGCTGGAAGGAACCCTCAGCTGCCAAAGCCAGGGAACAAAAAGATATGAGACCCGAGTGTGGCCAGAACCGACACTCGGGTTATGACAGTTGGGCGCTGATTTTTTGTGTGCACATGGGTTGTTAGTCGATCTAGCAAATAGGCGCTTGGTTAATGGTCATTTTCTTCTATCCCCCTGCTCAGCTCGAGTTTCTCCACCACCTGTGCAGGCCAGCGTCACAACAGCAGGAAGTAAGTTTGACCAACTCCTCACCCAATTTCCAGCACTCACAGTTCCCAAATTTTCAGCAACAGTAGCGAAACACGGGATTGAACACTTCATCCCCACAGCAGGCCCACCCGTGTTTGCCAAAGCTCGGCGCTTAGACGCGACCAAGCTCGCCATAGCACGGGACGAGTTTATCACCCTGGAAAAATTAGGCATTATTAGGCGCTCGAAAAGCCCCTGGGCATCGCCACTCACATGGTCCGAAAACCGACGGTTCTTGGAGACCTTGCGGCGATTACCGCTGATTAAACAATGCGACAGCGCATGACCGCTACCCAATTCCTCACATCCAAGATTTCTCACTACATCTGGCGGGTGCGCGACATTTTTTCTAAAATAGACCTGGTCCACGGCTATCACCAAGTCCCCATTCGAGCGGAAGACCTTCCTAAAACGGCTGTAATAACCCCTTTCGGTCTTTTTGAATTTTGCGGATGCCGTTCGCCTCAAAGGCGCTGCTCAAACCTTTCAGCGTATGATGGACGCGGTATTACGCAACCTCCCCTTTGTGTTCGTCTACCTCGACGATATGCTGGTAGCCAGCCCGTCAGAGGAAGAACACGAACAACACCTCACTACAAGTTTTTCAGAGACTAGAAAAGCACGGGTTAATAATCAACCCAGCCAAATGCAAATTCGGAGTGTCACAAATTGATTTTTTTGGGACACAGAGTTTCACCGAAGGGGGCAGTCCCATTGCCAGACAAAGCCCGCACGGTAAAAAATTTTCCACGACCAAAAACGGTCAAATTGCTGCAAGAATTTTTGGGAATGGTGAAATTTTTACAACCGTTTCCTCCCCTGCGCAGCTCAACTCATGCAGCCCCTGTATGCCGCGCTCAGAAAACAAAAGCCTTCCAACGCGGTCGAATGGACCCCGGAGCGCGAACGCGCCTTCGCGGAAGTAAAAAGTGCTCTAGCGAATGCCACATTGTTGGTTCACCCCGATCCCTCGGCCCGCATAGCGTTAACCACAGACGCTTCAGACCTGGCCGTAGGGGCAGTCATGGAACAACATGTTGGCGGAACCTGGCAACCTTTAGCATTTTTTAGCAAATCTTTAAACCAAACCGAGCGTAAATACAGCACTTTTGACAGGGAGCTGCTAACGCTTCATTTATCCATCCGCCACTTCCAGTTCTGGTTAGAAGGGCGGCGTTTTCACGGCTTTTGTAGACCACAAACCGCTCACTTTTGCGATGGCTAAAATTTCAGAACCATGGTCAGGCAGGCAACAAAGACAGCTAGCTGCAATTTCAGAGTTCACCACAGACATTCGACAAACTTAACGGGTAGCAGACTGCCTCTCTCGCGCTGTGACATCGCCAGAGCACGAGGAGACAGATTATACTACCTCAGCCGCAGAACTCTTCGCCATCGCGGACGCGTACGCGGCCCCAATTCACGTAGGGATAGATTACGCAGCCATGGCAGAGGAACAAAGCAGTGACGCGGACGTGCGCGCGCTCCTGTCTGGACCAACAGGGTTAAGACTGGAGGAAAGGGGTTACGTGACGGTGTACCCCCCCTAATCTGCGACATTTCAACCGGCCGACCCTCACCACCCGGTAGTCCCAGCTGCATGCGCGCCGCCGCATTTTTCGACTCGGTTCACTCCCTCGCACACCAGGGTGCGGGGCCTCGGTTAAAATGGTCGCGGAAAAGTTGTTTGGCTGGGCCTGCGCAAAAATGTAAAGGAATGGGCAAAAAACTTGCATGTCTTGTCAGCGCGCCAAAATACACAAACACACAAAAGCTCCTCTAGAGCCTTTTTGAATCCCAGCCAGAAGGTTTGACCACGTTCATGTCAACCTGTGGGACCACTACCTTCGTCTCAGGGTTTCACACACCTGTTAACAATGATAGACCGTACTACGCGCTGGCCTGAGGCGGTCCCTTTGGCGTCAACCACAGCTGCGGAAGTCGCTCGCCGTTTTTTTAACAAACTGGGTGGCACGTTTCAGCATCCCATCGGACATCACGTCCGATAGGGGGCCTCAATTTGTCTCAGAGCTTTGGTCAGCCATGGCCAGCAGCTTAGGGGCGACAATTCACCGCACCGCCGCATATCACCCTCTGTCACGTCTCACCGCTCATCAGCGGCGCCAGCTGTGCGCACACCTGCACCTCGTCAGCGGCGAAGGATTTAAGCCGCCTCGCCCTGGGCTTCGGCCTGAAGCCGTCTGTTCACATCGGCATCACTTGCTGCAAGGAACCCCCTTCACCAAGCAAGATACCAAGTAAGGATCTCTTACCTTTTCCTCCCAGTCTGCTCCCCTGTGCACAGGTGGATTTCCCGGCGGCGGACAACGTTCTCCAGCCATCATCTCCTCGCTGCTGCGTCAGGTGCTCCAGGTCGCTGTCTACCGGGCTACGCCCTTGCAACGCCAGCCACCTGCCCAAACCAAGTAAGCCAACAGTCATTATCATATCTCCTGTGTTGGTGTGGTGCCCGTTACCCTTCTCCCTCTGCTTCTCCCATAGGGGTTGTTCGGCTGAACGGCTTCCTGCCCCCCCGTGCCTGACGCAGACGCCATCACCAACACATACACATCTCGCAGACACGCACTCATACACACTTGTTGTCAATAAAGCTATTGGATTTACCCTGAGCCTGCGTGTGTGTCTCCTGAGCCGTGCATTATGTCACCCTCAGGCTAATGGTTATGCGAGCGTTTTCACAGATCTTTAAAGGCCGCCTCACTAACGGATACAGATTGGGTGAATAAACTTCCCTGGGTTTTTATTGGGGTTGCGTTCTGCGCCTAAAGAGGATCTAGACGCCTCCCCAGCAGAATTAGTTTTGCACAACCTCTCAGACTCCCAGGTGAGTTTTTACCAGAGAATCCAGAGCCTGGGCATCTTCCAGCCCTGAGGCCTTTAGGCAGCACCGACCGGACACTCTCCCCGGACCAGCGCATCACTCTTTTTCCACAGGTTTTTGTCTCCCAAACTTTAAAAAACGCCAAGTTCGTTTTTTGTTAGACACGAAGCTTTAAAATCAACCCTCCCGTCCACCATACGACGGACCATTCAGAGTGCTGGAACCTGGTGATAAGCATTTTGTGCTTGATTTAGGGGCCAGAAAAGAAACAGTCAGCATTGACAGACTTAAACCTGCCTTCTTGTTGAGAGACGAACCTGCACGGGTGGCGAGAGCACCTCGGCGGGGTAGACCCCCCAAGAAAAAAAACTCAGCCCCCCTGCAGGGAACAAATAATCACTCTCCTCCCCAAGCTGCAGATTCCTTACAGGAGGATCCCACCAGGACGCCAAAGCGGACCTACAGCAGATACGGGGAGAAGATTAAAACCCAGACGGCACAGGGACTGATGCAAATTGACCAAGAGTTGTTAACTATGTTATCAGATTGTGCCGTGATAGTTTTAAGGCTGATTTGTGATATTACTATACTGATTGTGGTTACCACTGAATTCTCTACAGGAGCATGACTGCTGGAAAGATTTTTCCTTGTTTTCCCTGTCAAGAGGTTTAACAGTATAATATGTCATAGAGATTATCTTAAACTGTAAACTTAATTTGATTGTCCTTTTCTTAGTCGTTTGGGGGGCTGTGGCTTATATTAATCATATATTCCATACCTACATATGTATAGACATACTAGAATGTTTAGTGATTATCATATGTGTGGAATGACCTCACGCCTCAGAACAGGACAAGAGGTCTCAAACCGCCAGCGAGGATCAAAGAGCAGACGGAGTCGCAGGCGGTGGAGACCGGATCGATACTCCGCTGACCACCCAGGGTCAGGTGGAGGAGACGGAGGACAATGGATGGGGGATATGTTAATGCGGGATGTCGGCTTTGATATGCAATGTCTTTTGTTGAGTGTGGGTATAAGTATGAAGGTCCGACTGTGCTCGACCTCTTATTCTGCTTCTGGCACCGAAGATGAGACTTGTTAGGGAGGTGAAGCTGATATTAAACTTTGGTTTATAAAATCATATCGCTTCTTCATCCAAAGCTCCCACAGTAACCCTTAACTTAATATTTTGTTGCATAACCTTTTGAGGCAATCACTGCAATCAAACGATTTCTGTACCTGTCAATGAGACTTCTGCACCTCTCAGCAGTATTTTGGCCCACTCCTCATGAGCAAACTGCTCCAGTGTCTCAGGTTTGTAGGGTGCCTTTCCCAGACGGCATGTTTCAGCTCCTTCCACAGATGTTCAATAGGATTTAGATCAGGCTCATAGAAGGCCACTTTAGAATAGTCCAATGTTCGCTCTTAGCCATTCTTGGGTGTTTTTAGCTGTGTGTTTTGGGTCATTATCCTGTTGCAAGACCCATGACCTGCGACTGAGACCAAGCTGTCTGACACTGGCAGCACACTTCTCTCTAGAATACCTTGATAGTCTTGAGATTTCATTGTACCCTGCACAGATTCAAGACACCCTGTGCCAGATACAGCAAAGCAGCCCCAGAACATAACAGAACCTCCATGTTTCACAGTAGGGACAGTGTGTCTTTTCTTGGGTATGCTTCATTTTTGCGTCTGTGAACATAGAGCTGATGTGCCTTGCCAAAATTTCCAGTTTGTCTCGTCTGTCCATAGGACATTCTCCGCAGAAGCTTTGTGGCTTGGTCAACATGCAGTTTGGCAAATTGCAGTCTGGCTTTTTATGATTTGTTTTCAACGGTGTCCACCTTGGTCGTCTCCACGTGTCTCAAACAACGACGATGGTGCGATCTGACACTGATGTACCTTGATCTTGGAGTTCACCTTGAATGTGTTTAGAGGTTGTTCTGGGCTCTTTTGTTACCATTCGTATTATCTGTCTCCTCCTGCACCCACGTCCAGGGAGGTTGGCTACAGTCCCGTGGATCTTAAATTTCTGAATAATATGGTGCCAACTGTAGTCCACAGGAACATCAAGCTGCTTGAGGAGTGGTCTTATAGCCTTTACTTTTAACATGCTTGTCTATAATTTCTTTCTAATCTCCTGAGACAACTCTCTCCTTTGCTTCCTCTGGTCCATGTTTAGTGTGGTACACACCATGTCACCAAACAGCACAGTTGACTACTTGTCCCCCTTTAAAATAGGCTGACTGACTGATTACAAGTTTGTAGGACACCTGTGATGTTAATTAGAGGACACATCTTGGTTGAACATGTCCCTATGGGTCACATATTTTCAATCTTTTTTAGGGGTACCATCATTTTTGTCCTTTTCATGAGTTGTTTTTTAAAATAATTCTGTTGAACCACAATTCAAAAGCATTGCTGATTTTCAATTGGTTAATTTTCATAGAATTTTTATTACCACTTTTGTCAGATTCAAGTCATTTCTGTGACATTGTGGGTTTTTCTTTCATAACAGAGGGGTACCAACAATTTTGTTCCCAGCTGTATTACCATGGGCAGCTCAAAGCAAGCTAGGACGTGAGACACAGGAGTTCTGCAGCTGGATAGAACCTGGGTGTGCCCTCAAGTTACACACTCAACAAATATGCAGTGGGTCACCTTTCATCAAGGGCCTGCATTGGGGACCATTTCATAAACCAGCCGCGCACCTGTGGGTGACTCATGCAGTCACCACAGCTCATGTGGGATAAGAGTAAACCACAGTTTCTCACTGTTGGTTAGCCAAGTTACAAGGCAAGGACAGCATCCAAAGCCCTCCCTTCCACTCTTAAAGCAGCGGTAGCGTACATAGGATTTCTCTTGAGACGCGACTAATTAAGTCATCCAAGTAAACCTTGCAAAGCTGGGAGACTTCAAAAAGAAAAAAAAAATGGATTTACCTGTGGGTGCAGTAGCAGAGACTAGAACATATATGGAGGAAAGAAGTAGATGCCTCATTGAGCCTCAGCAGTTTCAAACCATTTTCCATATAAATAGGTGCATAGCTATTATTATTATTTCACCTTTTGTTTATAAGGTGACACTTAAGCTCTGTACTTTACACCTAAATCAGGGCTCAGAACTTTGACTTCAGAGTCCAGTATGGACAAGCACCCTGGAAACAAAGGCGAGGTCGTCATGAATGGCCACATGGGCGCTTCCTGGTGGTGTAACTGACAGCGTTTCAGGGAGGATCTAAGATGTTAACGTCACTTTGATTAGGCCGAGTTGGCATGATGTGCCCCTCCAGAAGCACTCCGCACACTGCAGGCTTCCTTCACATGTACAGCAGTATGTACATTACGGCTCTGATAAATGTACTGTGGTTGTGCATGGTGCTTCCACACTATGCCGAGACAATGGGGAACACTGAGGGAGGAACAACACAGCTCCACAGACGTACGCACGGACAAGGATTGGGGGAAGGGGTGATGAAAGGAGGAAAGTAGGACGAGTGGGACAAGTTAAGTTTTCTGGCCTCACTCCTCCCTCCCACTCATCTCTGCCATCTCAGGGGAGACCGGAGGGAGATTGAGTGCAGCCCCCGGCACCTTCGCCGCACCTGCAAATGAAGCCTCCGCCCTCGCACTGCAACTTCTGCAAAAAGACTGAGGTGTGAGCATAACATACGGCGGCTCCTCAGGGATATATGAGGCTGGAAATGCAGACTTTCAAAACCGAAGCGATCGGGTTTGAAAGCATTTCATCAGGGTTGTGAAACCTCTGCCCAGACTACCATACATTCACATAAATGAGGAGGGGAGGCAGAAAAAAAGGCAAGGGAAACAGGCAGCGTGATGCTCAAGCTGCGGGGGCCTTTAAAAAATAATCAAAAGAAACAGTGGATTACCGCAATGAAAGAAGCAACCTTGCTTTCAGCTTTCCTAGTCAGGTGGAGAAAGATTCCTGGAGCCCCGTAAAAGAGCGGGTCCATCAGTGGGACTTAATGCACAAGTAAATGCATGAAGTGTGTATTTAAAGTTTGTAGCTGGGATAATAAATCAGCAGCTGATCATTGCTGCCCTTTGTATTTTATTGTTCTTTTCCTTAACGGATAAATACTTGACTTTTACAACATATTACCAAGTAAACCTGGGACAACCTGTCTTTTGCTGAGTTGATAAGAAACAGATGTGGGTTACTCTGACATCGCCCACTAGTTTAGAGGATTCATATATAAAAACCTCAGGCTCTATTCAAATCAAATGTGACAAGTGGGAGTGGAAAAATGAAGGAAAGTGTTTGCTTACAAGCCATGTTTTACATGGACACAAGTAACTGGATTAAAAGCCTGATCAGAATAAAAATGCTTCATGTAAACAGGCCAATCTGAATATCTGACCCGATCACGCTCATTCGGATCAAAATTTCTTCCAATTGAAGAAATTATGGCCACGGTACGTGGCCAAAAATTCTTCAATCTGATTACAATTGCAGATCAGAATTTTACTGTTTACGATGGATCCTAAAAGCTGATCCGATGGACGGCATGTTCCATGTGTCATACATTTGAACGGAAGTAAATAATTTTGCAAGTCGACATTGACATTTCAAAAATAGGTAGAAGAAGCAACTTCCGGTGTAGCAAGCCCCGCTTTGTGTTGAAATTGACCTGTATTGTGTTATTCAGGACTGTACTTTTTGCTTTCTGCTGGTCTTCGTAATAAAGCTACATGTACATGTACTTTCTGCATATGATGAATAGAGGGAGACAGCAGGACGATACAGACCAGTTTGATTTACTCCCGCTATGTTTTCGCACTAGGCTGCTGCTGATGCAGAATACGTCACAATCGACGTGCCGGCTGGTGTACAGACATGCTCAGAAAATCATATATTTCTGCCCTACGTTCGGAATAAGTATTTTCATGCTCACCATTCGGATTAACAATCGGTATAACTGTGGCGGATGAAATAATAAACGGCGTAATGAGAGTTTTTAAGGGATTTTATTATCATACCGCCATCACAGAACTCACACCCCGGCGCCGTTGCATGTGCGCCAGAGCGAGCACGGAGGCTCTCCTAGGCCAGACAGTGAATGCGTCTATGGCAGATGAGCAGTGAGAGACAGTGAACATGAATTTCAGTCAGCTTATATACCCAGTTTACAGACAATACATGAAAGGCACACTAGCATCACAGAACAGGAAAGCAGTGAACACCTGCATTGAGTCACACATATCAAAGCAGATAACTGGCAGAAGAAGCTAGACAAAAGAGAGGCCTGCCTATTGATATCGGTCATTGTTCTGCTAATTGCTCCAGCTGTGCGCTCTGCTAGTCTGTAGGCTGTGGGGAGTCACCCACACTACTCCCCCCCAGAGGGCTCAGCAGGGGGCTGAGGCCTCGATCGGTCCGGCTTTGGTATCGAGCTGTGAGGAAAGTCTGTGCCGGAGGAGGGGGGAGGGAGGAGGGTGGGGGGTAGCAAGTGCCGGCCCGGGACGGCGAAATTGTCTTGGGCCACGCAAAAATTGCCTGTGGATCCGCGATGTTGAGGGGCTGTCCAGTTGAACGTGCGGAGGTCCACAGCAGCTGTAAGAACGAAAAATTAGTCACTGACATCCTCTCGCAGCCATGAAGAAAAAAAGGAGCTGCAGCAGTATGAGGGACTTGGCGTGTTGACTTAGGTGCGCGAGCAGCCCTAAAGCCCTCGGGAACATCTGACGGCTGAATTCCCTTGTAGCGCCGTGGCTGAGACCCGTACAAAATCCTGTGAGTGAGCTGCGTGCGTGCTTCAGGTGTGTGAGCAGCCCTGAAGGTTCTGTGTGGCAGTGGCGAAGGACGATGGCGGTCTGTGGAGGCCGTTAATGTCCCGTGCGTGGTGCGCTGTCCTCGTAACCCCCCCGGTGTGCGTGCGGGGTTCGGTGCATGGCAGGTCTGCTGTAGAGGCGAGTCAGGTCAGGGAGCTTGCTGGAGATCAGCGTCGTTGGCGCCGATGGTCATCCCTGTTGAAGCTGCTGGTGTAGTTCGGTCATGGTGCATTCAGGTCCACGCGCTGCGTTCTCCGTCGGCCCTGGAGGTCGCCGTCGTGGGGAGAGGACGAGGTGCATGCGCTCTCGTGTGGAGGAGCTGTGAGAGCGGCCGGCCCCAGCGTGGATGTGCAGATCTCAGGCGTGCAGATCTCACCATGAAGTTTTCTGCAGCTTTCCCGGTCGTGGGTGATCTCCGGAGAGTTTCGCCTGGTGGTGGCTCTGCGTCGAGGTCTCCCTGTAGCAGAAGGGAGGGCAGATCATTTGCGTCAGGCTGCTGCGTTCGCTTGTCGTTGGAGAGTCACCGCCGGGGGCTGCAAGCGTGTTCTTTCTCGGGGTCACCAATGTAGATGTCCAGATCAGAAGGTTGCGTTGCACAAAGCGTGTGCTTTCTCGGGGTCACCAGTGTGGCGGATGAAATAATAAACGGCGAACTGGCAGTTTTTAAGGGATTTTATTATCATACCGCCATCACAGAACTCACCCCGGCGCCGTGCATGCACGCCAGAGCGAGCCCGGAGGCTCTCCTAGCAGACAGTGAATGCGTCTAGTCAGATGAGCAGTGAGAGACAGTGAACATGAATTTCAGTCAGCTTATATACCCACGTACAGACCATACATGAAAGGCACACCTAGCATCACAGAACAGAAGCATGAACACCTGCATTTGAGTTCACACATATCAAAGCAGATAACGGGCAGGGAAGAAGCTAGACAAAAGAGAGGCTGCCTATGATATCGGTCATTGTTCTGCTAATTGCTCCAGCTGTGCGCTCTGCTAGTCTGTAGGCTGTGAGGGGTCACCCACATACCCACCCCCTCTCAATCGGAATGAAATTTTGATTCCGAATGAGCGTGATCAGGTTAGAAGATTCAGATTGGCGTGTGTACATGAAGTATTTTTATTCGATCAGGCTTTGAATCCGGTTACTTGTGTCCATGTAAACATAGCTACTAGACGGGTGGGTTATGCCGATTGCTAATCTGATTGGTGCGCCATATAAACACTTATTCCGAAATTTGGGTAGAAAATATGTTTACTGAGCATGTCTGGTATGTCAGCCACATGTTGACGTGACGTATTTCCGCCTCTTTACAGGCAGCTAGCGGAAGACATGGCGGGCGTAAAACAAATCTGGTCTGTATTGTCCTGCTGTCTCCCTCTGTGTCATCATATGCAGAAGTACCTGTATGTACTGCTGGCCTTGTAGCTTAATTACGGGAGACCGCAGAAGCAAAAGTAGTAGTAGTAGATTAGTTTATTTGACAGGACAGTGCTCTGAATACCACAATACAGGTCCATTTCAAAAAGAGAAAGACACAAAGTGAGGTTTGTTTACATTGGAAGTTGCTTCTTCTACTATTTCCGGAGTGTCGGATAATTGTGCGCATGTCAAAATGATTTAGTCCGTTCAAACATGTGACACATGGAAATGCACGTTCTAATCGGATCAACTTTTTCAGGATCCATGTAAACAGTAAAGTTCTAATCTGAATTGTAATTAGATTGAAGAAATTTTGCCCATGTAACCGTGGCTAGTGTGACAGCGACTTGGCAATCACAAACACCCCATCTTATTTCCGGTTCCGGTTCCGCCGGACCGGTGGCGCCACACGAGTAGGCTGCCTGTTGCAACAGCCTTTTTTTTTTTTTATCTTCCTTCTTCTTTCTACACCTTTCACTCTGTATATATATCACGGACGCACGGATCGCCCCGGGGGTCTCCCGGGTCGGCGGACGGAGCCTCGGTTTGCAGCGGGAGACGTTACAGCGGGGAGGAGCTAGTGCTAGCTAGCACTTGGCCGCCGCCCGGTGCTAATGGGAAACTCGACATACCGGGAGCTGTAGCGAAAAGGACGCGGGTGCCGGGCTGGAGTTTAGGCAGCGTGCAAGAAATATAAGACAGAATAATAAAGAGCGATGGCAAGAACCAAGCAGACCGCCCGTAAAATCTACTGGAGGAAGAAGCCCCCCAGGAGACAGCTAGCCACCAGGGCTGCTCGGAGAGGCGCTCCGGCCACCGGCAGAGTGAAGAGGCCTCGCCGTCACAGGCCCGCGGCTCTGAGAGAGATTTGTCGCTACCAGAAATCCATGGAGCTGCTCATCCGTAAGCTGCCCGTCCAGCACCTGGTGAGGGAGATCGCTCAGGACTTCAAGACCGTCCTGCGTTTCCTGAGCTTCGCCGTCATGGCTCTGCAGGAGACCAGCGAGGCCCACCTGGTGGTCTCTTCTTCGCTAAGGGGGTCACCATCATGCCCAAACGACTTCCAGCTGGCCCGCCGCATCCGCGGAGAGAGAGCTTAGACTTTCTGCTGCACATTCACCAACCAACCATAATGCTCTGCACTGTGTGTCTATATACTGTATATACATTTATAGTAATATGGACATATGTATTACTAGATGTTTTTCTTGCCCTTCTGATAGTTGCTCCTGGAGTGTTGCTATCCCTGTGCTGTTGCAATCTGGAAATTTCCCCGATTGTGGGACTAATAAAGGCTTATCTTATTCTTATTCTTATTATTCTTATTTCCCTGCATCTCACTCCAGTGAGGCCCAGTGATGTACAAAATTATCATCTGATTCAGATTCTCTTTACAGTCTGATCAGCAGTTGTAGCGGCAGTGAGCTTGTGAAACTGTCTGCAGTCAGATCCAGCAATTTTCTATGCTGATCACATTCTATACCATGGAAAAGACAGGTGTAGTCACCCTTCATGCCACCCTTTGGTTTTCACATTATGAGTCATTCTCATTAGGTGTATTGCATACCACCATATATTTTTACCATCAAGTAGCCATGTAGGAGAAGGTGTAATCTCAAGTTGGTAGACAAATGGTATCTTCATAACCTGAAGGTTTGCACCAAGGTTCATGTTACACTCTATACTCTGATGCTAGTAACATTGGTTTCAATTCCCCTTTTGACAAGCACACTCCAAACAACTTGCATGATGCACTGACCATGGTGAGTCAGAGCAAACATTTTGTGCAGTTAGCACAGACCACAGTAGGAAAAATGATGCTCAGTTAGGTCAAGTTAATTTCCCTTCCACAGGCATGGGGACACCAGGTGGGTGCATAGGGGCGGTGCCTATCTCCGTTTCTCTGACCCTAGGCCACACAGCCATTATAAGTAGTGAAAGCTACAGTGGGGGGAGGGGGGTCAGGTCCTCTGGTAGCTCTGTGAGTTAACTTTCTTCCCTATTCTATTATGCTAAGCACCAAGCTAGAAGGCGAGAAAGTACCATTTTTATATGGTCTCTTGGTATAACCTCGCCGGGAATTTGAACCACAATGATGCTCTACCAACTAGGCCACCACTCCAGTAAACATGATGTTCACCCTCTGAGGTATTATCTGCAGCACTGAGCATATGTGGCAACTAGAGGGCCCTCAGAGAATGCAGACCTCTGCCAAGGCTCTGTCCTTCCCCCTTTGTCCATCTGTCAGCCTTCCATCTCTGTACCTCTGTGTCTTCGTCCTTTGGTACATTGTGAGATAGAGCCTTGGTGGAGGTATGCGCTCATTGGTAATCAACTCTCCAAAATCTAATGGGTTCATCCGCAGCCCAAGGGCCCCTCTGGTGAGAATTTCATCAAGGTCCAGTAGTTTTTGTGTAATCCTGCTAAACAGACAGACCACCCTGATCTCATGTTTACCGCCTTGGTGGACGGTAGCTAGAATGGGCGAGTGCTATAAAGTTATCCAGGCACCATAAAAAGGACATTTGGTCCTTCAGCTCTGATAATCTTCAGGTGACATTGCTCAGCTGATCTTTTCATATCATCTCCATCAAATCCTCTCGAAAAATATCTGGTTGTAGGGACACTAGACACAGTGGGTGGACATTCCTCTCACATCCAGAAGCAGGAAGAGGGGCAGAACAATGGACTGAAGGGGGTAGCCCCCCCAAGGAGTAACTTGACAGACAGTGAGGGCAGGGGGGTGAATGTATGGTCAGGAAGGTAGCAAGTGTTATGTTAATGTGTCACACATTCTCTTTGTACAGGAATGTAGTAAGTGTTATGTTGTGTGTGTCACACACAAGCATAATGCACTAGCCCAGCTCTTTGTGCATACCACTGGGGCTATTTAAGCTGAATGCAGAGAGAGTTGAGGAGGCTCTCCTACCAGACACTCAGCCCCAGCGGGCAACGCTGGGGTCCACCGGATGTATTTATGTTAGAGGGTCAATAAAGAACCTGTGTCAACCTACACTTGTGCCTTGCCTCCACATCCTTCCCTTACACCCTCTACATGGTAAGTTTTACCATTTTTATTATTTCTTTTCTTGTTTACTTTTTTTTTGTTTTTTACACTTTTTTTTCTATTGAAAATAAACTTACCAGCATGGATGGTAGAGTAGCATTGGTTGAGCTGCTCCATAAAGAGTTCCAGAGCATAAGGGAGAGTCTGGAATACAGCCAGGCGCAGCTCGTTTCTCTCTTAGAAGAAAACATCCATCCATCCATCTTCTTCCGCTAAATCCTTTTTGGGTCACGGGGGGCTGGAGCCTATCCCAGCGTCTTGGGGCGACAGGCAGGGTACACTCTGGACAGATCGCCAGTCCATCACAGGGCCAACACAGAGAGACAGACAACCATTCACTCTCACAGTCATACCTAAGGACAGTTTGGAATCCCCAGTTTTGATGCCAGTTAACCTAACTTGCATGTTTTTGGCATGTGGGAGGAAACTGGAGAAATCCTGGAGTAAACCCACGCAGAGACGGGGAGAACATGCCAACTCCGCACAGATCACTGTTGGTCAGGGGCTGGGATCGAACCCAGGATCCCCTGGCCAAGGGTGAGTTGCTGTGCTGCCACAGTGCTAACCACTCCGCCACTGCAAAGAAAATAATAGCTTGAAAAAGTCAGTAAACACGCCAACCACACAACTTGGCGTTGTTGAAAGAGAGAACTGGAAAATGATGGAAACAGTTTGTCATGGCGGCCTCTGGGCCATCATTAACATCATTAACTCCAGCTGCGCACAGACCCACAGGTGTTAATCAGCAGTTGTTAAAAGCCAGCATTGCTGACAGCCCGGCACGGAGTCGTCTGTCCTCCTCGTCGGAGAAATAACCTGAAATCCGCTCTCTGGCCTCGTCAGGTTACTCCCTCGTCTCGTCTGGAACTTCTCTGGCTTCGTCAAGAACTTCTCTTACCTCATCAAGGACTTCTGTTCAGAGTCAAGCACGTAAGAGAACTGTCTGTTACTCTACTCCTAACCTCTACCCCTGTGCACAGGTGGACCCCCCTGGCGGCGGACCTGCGGCCCCAGCTGACGGGGTTACGCCAACACGCACACGTAGCGGTTCGCTACCACCACGACTACCGGTACGTCTTGCTCCTCAAATTCCTGAACTACTGCTGTATCAGTTGCAGGAGTATTGGCCACCGTTATCAGTGGAGTTACTGTCATCAGCATCTGTTGTCTCATCGTCACCACGCTCTGTGGATTCACTCACCTCGTCATCATCTGGATTGTCATCGTCCCGGCTTGTGGTGTCACAGCCGGAGTCACTGGAAGATCTGTCCTTATCACAGCCACGGGTGGAGGCCCTAGCATGTTCACGGACACCTTCACCTCCACGTTGCACGGCCACTGGTTCTCAGCAGGACGTAACCTGTGCTCCCGCCAAGTAAGCCTCACTACCTGTAGCTTGTCACTTGCGTGGGACAAAAGTAATTGTTTGTGCTTGTATGTTCCAGGGTTGCCGGGTCTCCGTCCAGGGTGCTCAGCTCCAGTGACCAGAACTCTATCCACGCACTCACGCTTGCACTACACACCCTGTCACTCTAATAAAGATTATTGTTCACTATCTGCCCGTGTCAGTGTCTGTCTCCTGGGTCCCGAAACATGTCAGTACGACTCCGTCACGTTGACCCAGCGGACAGCTCACTGTCGCGCTTAATTAACACTCTTAAGCCACATTTCCACTATATAGTTCTGCGCTACTCTTTTCTTTTCTTTACTACTTGTTTCTCCCGCGGCTGCGCCTCCATCACAACTGCGGAAAGCCGAAAATTGCTGGGGTGGGCGGGATCGAGGTGGCGCTACACTGCTGACGTATAAAGGACGAGACTGACTCCTCAACAACACAGAAAAAAATAGCGGATTACGAGCGGAGGATTTCCACGGTTTTTAACACAATGAATGTGTTTAACGAGACAAGAGAATTTTACAGGAGAAGACGACGTGGATTGAGACAACACACGTTGGAGCAGGAGAGGAGAATAGCGGTTGCCCAGGAGGAATCTGAAGCAGCTGCATATGAAGCAGAGATCATTCAGAGATCATTTCATTTGTTCAGTGTTCATGTGCATACATATGTCAAACGTGTTTTTTTTATTTTTTTTTTTTATTTAAGTTTTTGTAAAGGGTATACAGGTCGTTACAGCAATGCAGTGTTTACATTTTCATCACATGTTCCCTTATTTTCTGATATCTGACAACATTGGAAGATTAATTCTTACAACACCCCTTTTTTTTTTTTTTTTTAAAGTGAAAGAAAAAGTGAAATTAAAGAGAAAAAAAAACAAGAAACAAATAACAAAAAAAACAAACAAACAAACCAGTAAAAAACAAACAAAAAGAAAAAGTAAGTAAATAAAGATAAAAGAGCATCTGAGTAGCTTTGGAACAAAGAGCGGAACCATTATTGAAATGGTATTTGTCAAAGATTAGATCTAATGGAAGACACATATGCGGTCCAGGGTTGCCAAAAGTTCATGAACACATCCATGTCCTGTCTCAGTGCGAATGTCAACTTTTCCATCGAGTAAATGTCTTGGATCACGTTAGTCCAATCTTCAGGTGTAGGACAGTCCTTCAACATCCATTTTTTAGTTAGAGCTTTTTTGCTTGCCAATATTAAAACACTGAATAAGTATTTTTCTCCTCGTCTTTCCAGTGAGTCCGGTAGTAAACCCAAATACAAAGTTACAAAAGAAAAGGGAACTGTAATTTTGAATATTTTCCCCAATATTGTCTGTACCTTGGTCCAATATTGGTGGATAACTGGGCATGACCAAAACACATGAAAATGATTTGCAGTCTTTTCACCACACAAGCGCCAACAGTTCAATCCCTTATGGGTAAATTTGTTTTGTGCAGGTGTTCTGAAAAATCTTGCCAAGTTTTTCCATCCAAATTCTCTCCACTGCAGGGATGAGGTACTTTTCCATTGCTGTTTATTTAGCTTTTCCCATATTTCCAGTTGTAAAGTGAAATTCCCCTCTTTTTCCCATCTCTCTTTTATATAAGATGTGTTGTCTCCTTTTAAGTCTTGAAGACCTTGGTATATTTTAGAAATGTATCTGATCCCTGGGATCCCTTTATATGCCATTAAGAAGACCTTCAGAACACCTGACTGGGCCCTTTCCAAAACCTCCTTTTTAAGTATATTGTTTATGTGGTGTCTAAGCTGGAAGAACCTGTAAAGGTCTTGATTTATTAGGCCTTGTTTTTTCAAATCTTCAAAACTTCTTAAGATTTGCCCTTTAAAAAAATCGTAATATTTTATCAGCCCTTTCTCCTTCCACTTTTTAAATCTGGTGTCTGTTTTATTAGGAGTAAAGTCCTGATCATAGGCGATCCATTGCAGAAGTCGATAGGGCTCTTTAGTTTGATTCTCTCTGACTATCTTAAACCAAATTTTTAGCGGGGTCTCTATCCACGGGTTAGTGTTATTCAAAAGCTTAGGTAAGACATTGTTCCCTATTATCGCCTGTAGGGGGATGTCACTTGTTATTTGGCATTCGATCTCCTTCCATTGTGCAGTGTAGACTGGGTTACATATCTCTACTAAAGTTTTAATTTGTGCGGCTTTAAAGTAGTCCCTGATATTTGGCAGCGCGAGCCCACCTTTGTCTTTGTTTAGCTGTAGGGTTCTATATCTGATTCTAGGTCTCTTGCCCTGCCATATGAATCTTGAGATCCTTCTGTCCAGCTCCTGCCATGTTTTTTTGGGAGGTTCTACCGGTATTGTTTGGAAAAGGTATAGAAGACGTGGAAGTATATTCATTTTGACTGCTTCAATTCTTTGTGCAGTACCCAAGAATGGTATCATATTCCATCTTGCTAGGTCAGATTTTATTTTTGTCACCAGTGGATCATAGTTTAGTGATATAATTTTGTTGAGTTGTTTCGGGATATTGACCCCCAGATATTTCATAGATTCCGACTCCCAGTTAGTTTTGAGTTTGCTTAGTGAATAATGATTTGGGTCATAGTTGAATGTTAAAACTTGGGTTTTATGCATATTTAATTTGTACCCCGATAAATCTCCATACTCTGAAAAAACTGAGGTTAGTTCTGGTAAAGAAGTGTCCGGCTGCCCTAGGTATATTAAAATGTCATCAGCAAAGAGTGCTATTTTATGTTCCTTCTGACCAAGTGTAATACCTTGAATTTTTTGGTTTTGTCTTATCCATTGGCTCAGAGGTTCTATGAAGATTGCAAAGAGCAGTGGAGACAGGGGGCAGCCCTGACGACATCCTCTTTCCAGTTCAAAAGATGATGATAAATTACCGTTAATCCTTATTTTAGCTGTTGGTTTTTTATATAATGCCTGTATAGTTCTAATGAAGTTGTTATGAAAATTGAAACTGGATAAGATTCTATATAGAAAAGACCAGTCAACCGAATCGAATGCTTTTTCAGCATCTAATCCCAATATGACTGCATTTAAGTTATATTTTTTTATATGATGAATTATGTGTAAAGTGCGTCGAATGTTGTCTTGTGTCTGTCTTTGTCTTATAAAACCTGTTTGGTCTAAATGAATTAGGTCTGTCAGTATATTTTCTAACCTTTTGGCAAGGATAATGGTAAAAAGCTTATAGTCCTGATTTAGTACACTGATTGGTCTGTAGTTGGAGCACTCTAGTTTATCCTTTTCAGGTTTAGGTATAACTGCAATGACCCCTTCTCTCCAGGAGGGGGGGATTTCCCCTGTGTGGAGGACATAATTAAATGTTTTCAGGAGGAGAGGAGATAGTTGCTGTTTAAAGGTTTTGTACCACTCTGCTGTATAGCCATCAGCTCCTGGGGATTTGTTAGCTTTAAGTTTCATAATTGCTTTTTCCAATTCTTTAGGATGTATTTCTGACAGTAGTGTTTTATTTTGTGACTCCGTAAGTTGGGGAAGGTTTAATGTGTTTAGGAATGCCTCGGATGCGTTTTTATGTTTTTTGTGGGAGTATAAGTTCTTATAGTAATTCTCGAAGTTTTTAAGAATATCCTGAATTCTGAATTTTATTTCCTTTGATACTGGGTCTCTGATTTTGTAGATTGCTCTTTCTGTTTGATGTTTCCTCAATTTATAGGCTAGCAATTTTGCCGATTTACTGCCTGCTTCATAGTATTTTTGTTTCAGAAATGTAAGTTTCTTCTGGATTTCTATTGTGTAGATCTCATTTATTTGGTTTTTAATTTCCTTAATCTTGAGCGAGTCAGTAGAATGAGTGTTGCCTTTGTGTTCTTTTTCTAGGTTCCTAAGTTCTGACTCTAATGTGGATAGTTTTTCTTGTCTTAGTTTCTTTTGGGTTGCCAGTTTTGCAATAATCTTTCCTCTTATTACAGCTTTACATGCATCCCACAGTATTAAAGGGGATACTTCTCCATTATCGTTATCTTCCAAATATCTGAGAATATCTGATTCCAATTCATCTTTCAATGGTCCTTTCAGGACATTTGAATTTAACCTCCAAGAAAATGTATTATTTGTGTATTTTTGGATATTTAAGTCCATGTAGATCGGACTGTGGTCGGAGAGATCCATCAGTCCTATTTTACATGTTTTTACTCTTCCAATGTCTCTATTAAACATAAAAAAATAGTCAATCCTTGAGTAAGATGAATGTGGAGTTGAGTAAAATGTATAGTCTTTTACACTGGGGTTGAGTTCCCTCCACACGTCACAGATTCCCAATTCTTTTAGTAGCATCCGAGTCTTCCTGTTTTGGGTGTTATTTTGATGTGGGGAATTACCAGAAGCATCCCAGTATGGATTCAGTCTAAGATTGAAGTCCCCACCACATATCACTAAACCTTGAGCTTTAGTTATCATTAGGTCGAATACATTTTTATAAAATTTCCAGTTAGCCCCTGGGGGAGCATACACATTCAGCAGGGTGATATCTTCTCCCTCTAGCCGCCCAGTTACCAAACTGTATCTCCCTTCTTTATCTTTGTGTTCTGATTTTTTTTCAAATGTAATTTTGGTTGATATCAATGTCGCTACTCCCCTCCTCCTCCCTGATTTATATGAAGATGAAGAGATCATTTTAAACCCTTGTCTACTGAGTTTATTGTGTTCCACGTCTGTTAGGTGGGTTTCTTGTAAAAGTATTATTCCTGCTTTGTCTTTTTTCATTTTGCCTAGAATCTTGGATCTTTTAACTGGATTCAGGATTCCTTTTACATTATATGAAATTATTTTGGTTACACCCTGTTTCTCCATTGTGTTGTTTTGTTTAGTATAACTGTGTGGTGGCCCTCTTTTGTGCTACTCAGAAACTGAAAGAACATTAAAAACAAGAAAAACATTAAGAACATAGTGTAAAAAACTTTAAAACAAAAAGCTGTCATAAGAACTTCCTGAGCTGAGGTCTTTTTAAAGACCCTGTAAGAGCCTTGATGGAGTGAAGGCTCTGAGGGAAATTCCTCAAACTCTGTTACGTGTTGAGGGCCCTCTCTTACCACTGAAAGTAGTCCCATGCTTTTAACGTGAGTTTCAGAACCCAATCCAAACTTGTAATGATTTTTTTTTTTTTCCTTTTATGCCTAAACCCTGTGAAATTGTGTGCACCCTCCCACCCCCATCACATCAAACATTCACGCAAAAACAGTATTTGTTAGTATGAGGAGAACATGTGGATTATTGTCACATTTCTATTTTAACACGTTTTTTTTTTTTTTTTTTTTATTACAAAGACTTATTTGTTTCAAATAATATGATTGTTCCATGAAATGTTTTACCACATGCTGAATATGCATCTCCTTTAATGTTTGTTACCTTGTATGAGGGGGGTTGGATGTGCGGATTGATTCAAGAGAAAAAAAAAGAAAAAAAAAAAAAGGTCGCTATTCCAACCTGAAAACGGATAGTTTATCCGCGACGCTCTGGTGCTGGGTTTCCCGCTGCTGGTCCGTGGATTTTGAAGGTCTTTGTGTTGTCCATGTTTGAGCTCTGATCTTCGCACTCGGGTCTGCTGGGGGTTTAAATACCGTTACCGGGAGGCCTCTTTTCGCCATGTCAGCTGTTGCTTCTTCCGCCGAATTATAGAGACACGTTTCATCGCCGTAGAAGACCCTTAACTTCGCAGGAAATGGTGTCTGAAAGCGCAATTTCTTCTCTCTTAACACCTTTTTCGCGTCATTGTATTCCCTGCGCTTTTTAAGGACCTCCGGGGCGTAATCGTGTTCCACGTAGACTTTTCTCTCCTGGTGCATAAATCCTTTTTTCTGCCAGGCCAGTCTTACAACCTCTTGTTTTATTTTGAAATTGGAAAATCTTACCAACACCGAACGTGGGGGCGCTTCCGCCGCCGGCCTAGCGGCTAATGAACGATGTGCCTTTTCTATCTTCAAGTCGGTGGTTTGTGGAATATCCAATTTCTCTCTTAGTAAGGATTCCACGCATTCTGCCATTGAGTTAAAACCATTTTCGGTTCCTTCTATCAGACCATGAATTCTTATGTTGTCTCTTCTTTGTTTTCCTTCTTGGTCGGTTAGCTTAGCCTCTATAGCTGCTTGTCTTTTGCGTAGGTCTAGCACAGAATCTTCGAGCACTTTTATTCGATCCTCTGTTTCCAAGATTCGGTTCTCGGCCTGGTCCACTCTGCTGTTTGTCCTTTTCAATTCTTCTCTGAATTCCCGAAATTCGGCCGTAACATCTCGGCGAAATCGTCGTAGCTCCTCAAATAGTGATTTCAGGCTAACCCTTTTGTTAGCTATCACCAGTTCCTCGTCTTCTGAACGGAGATCTTCCAGTTCGGATTCTCCGGCCGATACGTGTCCTGGCCTGGAGAATTTCAGTTTCTTCTGTTTTCCTTTAGACATGATGATTTTGTCTTTTGATTTTCACTCCTCCAAAAATCCGTTAAGTTTGATTTTCAAGGTGTTATCCTGAATTGGGTCTGAGAACTTCAGTGTTAAGCTGCAGTCGCCATGGCGTCCAGACCGGAAGTCTCCCAAATGTGTTTTTTAAATAAAATGTTGTGCACTTTTAAACTACGTCGCCTCTGTTGTTCAAAACGGTTAAATGTTAACAGACGGTTAATTAAATGCTGAAACACCGGGGTAATTTAAAATTATGCAGAAGCTTAATCCTAAACCCCTTTAACTTACCAAATAATTTATAATATTATAAAAAAAAGCCAATCCAAATCTAGACCCATTTTGTATATTGTGTAATAATGATACACTGATGATAAACTGACTTCCCAAAAAAAGCAGCAGCTATACAATGCACTTTTGGTTTGATGGAATTGCCAATTGACCTTGGAATTATATGTGGAAACTTGTTATACTTCCAGTTAACTTTAACTTACAAAATAATTAAAAATATTATAAAAAAGCCAATCCAAATCTAGGCCCATTTTTTGTATTGTGTATCATTTGAGTATCATTGTACAATCTATTGTTATTTATAAGGGTTATCTGTTCAGTGGTGGCTAATTACACACTAAAACAACGTAGAAAATGACTGCAAAGAAAATGCTGCAGCTAGCCAAGTCACTTTTGATTTGATGGAATTGCCAATTGACCTTGGAATTATATGTGGAAACTTGTTATACTTCCAGTTAACTTTAACTTACCAAATAATTGATATTATAAAAAAAAGCCAATCCAAATCTAGGCCCATTGTGTATCATTTTTCCAATCTATTGTTATTTATAAGGGTTATCTGTTCAGTGGTGGCTAATTACACACTAAAACAACGTAGAAATGACTCAAAAAAAAAATATGCTGCAGCTAGACAACTCACTTTTGGTTTGATGGAATTGCCAATGAACCTAGAAATTTTATGATGAAACTTTTTTTAATCCTACTAAATACACTGACATTGTCACACTGCCCAACACCAAATTATAATTTTCTTTTTCAAACCAAAGATCACTATGGATCTATTGAATCACAATCGCATAGGTTTATCATATACATGTCAACGTTTACAACATCGAAAATGTTATATTTGGGTTTACATGTATGGGTATTTTCGCTTTATATTATACTAGACTGCTTATAATTTATTGGAATTCTCAGAATTTGGAATGCCGATATAACATTCAATTCACATGTACTTACCTTTTACCCAATTCGACTTTCACCTTTATCAGTGTCTACTGCTGAATGTAAATTACACCTGTGCAACTGCTTACAATTTTACTTAAAAACTGTACCCAATGTAGAGCAATGGATACAGCAGTGGTAATATTTATTAAATTTAACAATAACAATTACATTACCATTAAAAATCTTGACACCTTTATGGCTGAACAGCAGGATTAGGGTCATATGAGGCAATGGAATGTGTATGTAATTATTCGCCTTTATCATCCAGTGTTATAATATACAAACCACACTTTTATCCAAAAGACTAACATTTTATTACATTACAAATATTCCCAAAACATGTTAACAAATGGGGAGCTTTCAGTACTTCGACCAGACTGCCAAAATGGTTTCGGAAGGCTCCGTGGAAGGAAGCCGTCTCTGTCAGCTCATCCCTTCTTAATGCGGCTAACTGCAGGTGTCTTTCGTGCTGTTCGAGCATCCTTTCATGGATCCGCATCTCCTCAGCATGATTCTGGGCCATCAGTGATGCAAGGTCTGCAATGTTGCTGCTTTTCAGCTTGCCTATATGAAAGACAGAAGTCATTGTATTTAGATAACACCGGATCAAAACATGTCAGAAAAAATATTATGGAATTAAACTGTTGAAAGCCTGTGGTGGGATGCTTCGTTGCTGTATTTAAGCTCAACTGTCATGTTGTTGCCCCTCAGTAGAGTGGACTATAAGAAACTTCTGTGGTGATGTGGTTAGGCCCCCCTTCATTTCAAAAAGGATTAATTGTAAAAAGTATTTTGATTTAATGGGTTATTTTTAAAAGAATTTCTTTGTACTGTGGCCTCATAAATCAGAATGGGTTAATAGTGTTAGCTGACTTGAAGAATTTCAATCAAGCATTTTGATTTGAAGTCTGTACATGTGCTCCTTTTTTTTTGTGAAAATACAACAGTATTTCACCACCAACACACCTATAACACTGGGCCACTGTGGCTATGAACACCCCTGAATCTAGTATTTTTATAAACGTAGAAAGACATTTTAAATTCCTTGTTATGCATCTATAGAAAACAATCACATATAAAAACAACCGGGTGGTAATTTTCAGTTTGTTGTGCCTTACCAGCACTTGACCAGGAGATGCCGGGGCAGTCCAGTGAGGCGGACCCCAAGGGATTTGAAAACTGTGTATAGAAGGAAAAAAACACACAATAACGCTCACAAACTAAAGTGCAACATGTACCGCAAACACAAAACTTTTTAACCAGAATACAATAAGCTTACGTCAGTGTTTTGTTCACTGTGAATACTGAAATAAAAGCGCGATTCAGCAGCTTGATGCCAGGTAGCAGCAAGGTACAGAGGTAGCTAGCTATTAGCGGGCTAGCCATCACCACAATTGCCCACAATCAAACAACTTTCTTATTGCTAAAATAAAGTGCGCTTTTGACTGAAAGGCAAGACGATGAGACAATAACAAAAACACCCTCACCGTCACCGTTTCCAATTCCGTGGCCGTGTCGAGTCCAATTCTCTGCCCAATAATAGCAGGCCGGACACTTCCTGGATATTTTTTCATTGCAAGTTGCCCCACCAACTCGCTCTGGATGTAGTCATCGGCTACGAGGGACAGAAAGTCCGCACCTCATCGTTTGTTCATGGAATAAACCTTGCGCGTGGACATCGTTATATGAGAACACGATTTTGAATCCAGTCACCGCGGTTACTCGCTGAAATTACAAATGGCGGACGTGTAGCTTCAACAGAAAACAAAACGGACGCGTTTGGTGACGTTACGCCCTGACCAATCAGCGTTTAGCAGTCGATTGACGTCAATTCACACCTCGCTTTTCGCTCGCTTGTACCTGCTCTGAACAGGCACGAAAATCGTAACGGTTAAACCGTGAGGACTTGGGTGGAAATGGCGAAAAACCGAAACAAGTAAAAAAAAGTAAAGCCCAGGCGATACTGGTGGAAATGGGGCTTCAGCGGCCGGGTAGATTTACTAGCCACCAGCAGACAGTAATCTTAAACCAATTAACTTCAATTAATAGTCGGCTGGATCGTGTGGAAGGACAACCAGACGTTTCCCCTGACCGCTAACATCTCAGCCCCTGCAGGCTTAGCGTCAGGACAAGCTAACACCTCCTCGTCCTCTCGTCTCACCCCCATTCCTACACCTGCCCGGTTCAGTGGCAAAACTGGGAAGCCGAGGATTCATATTACAATGTGATGTCAGTTTTTCTGCGTGTGCCGGGGGATTTTTCTCTCGATTCTAGCCGGATAGGCTATGTCATTAATTTGCTGGCAGGAAGAGCGTTAGACTGGGTGTATTCGATCATGGCTAAACCTAGCTATCCCAGCTTTCTTACCAGGAATTTTGTGTCAGAATTTTTGTCTGTATTTGATCATACGGATAGGGGTGAGGTGTTGACTGAACGATTTCTAAGCTTACAGCAGGGAAAGAGAGCAGCTGCAGATTACGCCATTGAGTTCCGGGTCCTGGACGCAGAGATTGGGTGGGGGAGCCATCACTTTGTGGCATTTTCCTACGTAGTCTCAACGACGAGCTAAAGGATGGAGTTAGCGGCACGGGAAAAACCAGATAATTTGCAAGATTTGATTGCCCTAGCAGTTAGTATCGATTGCAGATTAAGGGAGTGGGCGGCTGGACGACGAGTTTATCTCCCGTTCGGTTAAACCCCGCCCACGCGTTCCTAACTCTCCTCTTCTCGCTCTACCCGCGTCAGAGGAGGCCCCGGATCAGGAAGCCATGATTATGGGTCATTCCAAGGTATCAGCAGTTGAGAAACAACGCCGTAGAGATCAAGGCCTATGTTTCTATTGTGGGAAGGAGTCACATGGGGTTTCCAATTGTCCGAGTAAGTTAAAAGGGAAGGCCCGTGGATCGCAGTAGGGGGATTCACGGGCAAGAACTCAGAGGAACCCCTTACTTGTTGTCATCTACCCCTCAGACTCATTCATACACACACTGAACACTCCACACTAGCGTTAGTTGATTCTGGAGCTGAGCAGAATTTCATTTCTAGAGACCTGGCAACCCGGAATGGCCTTAGCTGTCAGACTTTAGAACCCCCTGTCAGATTGATCACCCTGTCTAAGGCTTCCTTGACCACCATTGACCTTCAGACAACCCCTGTGTCAATATTGTCTCAGGAAATCACAGGGAGGAGATTCAGTCTTAGTGCTGCCCGTTTCTTCTTCGCCCGTTATTCTGGGGTACCCCTGGCTGTGCCTACATAACCCCACTATTGATTGGCAAGCTGGGAGAATAACGGCATGGAGTACGTTCTCCTTAGCGCCTGTCTCCAATCAGCGGCGTGCGCCCCATCCTTAAGGTGCCTCTGCAAATTCATCCCCACCGGATTTGTCTAAAGTGCCAGAGGTTTTATCACGATTTGGGGCAGTGTCAGCAGTCTCGGGCATTTCTCTTTACCCCCCCATCGTCCGTATGACTACGCCATCAATCTGAAGGCTGGGGCCCCTCTGCCTGCTAGCCGCCTTTACAGCCTATCAGCCCTGGAGCGCGAGGCATGGATACGTACATTAAGGAGTCCTTGGCTTCTGGTATCATCCGCCCGTCGTCTCGGCAGTGGGGGCCGGATTTTTTTTTGTTGGAAAAAAGGACGGTTCACTACACCCCTGTATCGACTTCCGGGGCCTGAATGAAATAACAGTCAAGGATAAATATACTCTGCCCTTGATGAACACTGCGTTTGACTCCCTCCAGGGGGCATCCTGGTTTACTAAACTGGACCTTAGGAATGCCTACCATCTAGTGCGCATTAGAGAAGGAGATGAGTGGAAGACGGCTTTTCGGACCCCCAGCGGTCATTTTGAGTACCTGGTAATGCCGTTTGGGTTAACTAACGCTCCGGCCGTCTTCCAGCATTTGATTAATGATGTACTTCGGGATTTTTTGAACTCGTTTGTTTTCGTTTATCTTGATGACATCCTCATCTTCTCCCGCACACTAGAGGAACATCGGGTGCATGTCTGCAGGGTATTACAGCGCCTCCTGGAGAACCAGTTGTTCGTCAAGGCCGAGAAATGTGAGTTCCACACTGATCAGACCTCCTTCCTTGGATTTATTATTGTTCGGAACCAGGTGCTTCCTGACCCTGCCAAGGTCAAAGCAGTGGTGGAATGGCCTGCACCCACCTCCAGAAAGCAGCTTCAGGGTTTCCTGGGGTTTGCTAATTTTTATAGGAGATTCGTGCCCAACTTTGGTAATATTGCCCGTCCTTTGACTGCTCTCACCTCCCCTAAGATCCCATTTTGCTGGAGTAAGGAAGCAGCCGGTGCGTTTGAGAAGCTCAAGAGGGAGTTCGCCTCGGCCCGAGTCCTTACCCAGGTGGACCCGAAGCTGCAGTGCTTGGTGGAGGTGGACGTGTCTGATGCGGGAGTTGGAGCTGTACTCTCCCAACGGTCCCCTGAGGATGGTAAGATTCGCCCTTGTGCTTTTTTCTCTCATCGTCTCACCCCTGCAGAGAGGAACTACAGCATCGGGGACAGGGAGTTACTGGCTGTGAAACTGGCCTTGGAAGAATGGAGACATTGGCTGGAGGGGGCTGCTGAGCTGTTCGTGGTTTGGACTGATCACCGTAACCTGGAGTACCTCAGGACGGCGAAGCGCCTGAATGCACGCCAGGCTCGCTGGTCCCTTTTTTTCGGCCGGTTTAACTTTACCATCACGTACCGGCCAGGAAGCAAGAACGGTAAGCCGGATGCCCTCTCCCGGCAGGTTGACCCCCCATCCTCCGAGGACCAGGAGACCCCTATCCTGCTGCCTTCCTGTGTCGTGGGCGCCCTGTCCTGGGGAATCTGCAAGACGGTTCGCCAGGCTCATGAAGGACCGAGCCGGACCCCGGGGGGGGGGGGGGGCGCTTGTTTGTTCCACGCACTGTCCGAGGCAAGGTGATTGAATGGGGTCACGCTTCCAAGTTGGCTTGTCATCCTGGAGTGGGTCGGACCGTGGATCTTCTCCAAAGGACCTTCTGGTGGCCAGGGTTACGGAGGGACGTTGTAGGCTACATCCGGGCCTGCGCTCAGTGCGCCACCGGGAAGACGACATCACCCCCCCCGGCGGGCTTACTACATCCGTTGCCGGTTCCTTCACGCCCCTGGTCTCATGTAGCGATGGATTTTGTGACTGAGTTACCCACTTCAGATGACTACACCACGGTGTTAACCATCGTGGACCGGTTCTCGAAGGCGGCCCATTTTGTGCCACTTCGGGGTCTGTCTTCGGCCCAGGAGACTGCGGACCTCCTGGTGCAACATGTGGTCCGTCTTCATGGCATCCCTGCAGATATTGTGTCTGACCGAGGACCCCAGTTTGTATCTCAAGTTTGGAAGGCTTTCTGTGCGGCACTAGGAGCCACAGCCAGCCTCTCTTCTGGTTATCACCCCCAAAGTAATGGTCAGTGCGAACGGGCTAATCAGGAGCTGGAAGCCGCCCTTCGTTGTGTCATCTCCTCCTGCTCATCCTCCTGGAGCAAGTTCCTGCGCTGGATTGAGTACGCTCACAACGCCACGATCTCCACGGCCACGGGCGCCTCCCCGTTTAAAGCTACTTGTGGGTTTGATCCTCCGTTGTTTCCTGAGGAGGAAAAGGAGGTAGCGGTTCCTTCAGTCCAGGCACACATTAAGCGCTGCCGGCGAGTTTGGCTCCTCGCTCGTCAAGCCTTGCTGAAGACCACTAAACGTAATATCCAGGTGGCCAACCGGCATAGGAGACCCGCCCCGGACTATAAGGTGGGTCAGAAGGTTTGGTTGTCAACCCGGAATATTGGTGTGCCGGCTGAAAAACGTAAGCTTACTAAGCGCTTCATTGGCCCCTACACCATTAATCGTATTGTTAACCCTGTGTCTGTGCGCTTGTCTCTCCCCTCTTCGATGCGTATCTGCCCCACCTTTCATGTCTCCCAGGTCAAGCCGTACGTCTCTGACCCCCTGTGCCCTGCTCCTGCGGCTCCCCCACCCCCAAGGATGATCGATGGCCATCCGGCCTGGGGGGTGACTACCATCTTGGATGTCCGCAGGCGGGGTCGTGGCCTTCAGTATTTGGTGGACTGGGAGGGCTTTGGACCGGAGGATCGTTCTTGGATTCGCCCAGCGTTGATCCTGGATAAACAGCTGATTCGCGATTTCCATCGGGCGAATCCAGGTAGGATTGGGCATGTGCCTGGAGGCACTGCTAGAGGGGGGAGTACTGTCATGGCGGCCTCTGGGCCGTCATTAACATCATTAACTCCAGCTGCGCACAGACCCACAGGTGTTAATCAGCAGTTGTTAAAAGCCAGCGTTGCTGACAGCCCGGCACGGAGTCATCTGCCCTCCTCGTCAGAGAAAGAACCTGAACTCCGCTCTCTGGCCTCGTCAGGTTACTCTCTCGTCTCGTCTGGAACTTCTCTGGCTTCGTCAAGAGCTTCTCTTACCTCATCAAGGACTTCTCTTACCTCATCAAGGACTTCTGTTCAGAGTCAAGCACGTAAGAGAACTGTCTGTTACTCTACTCCTAACCTCTACCCCTGTGCACAGGTGGATCCCCCTGGCGGCGGACCTGCAGCCCCAGCTGACGGGGTTACGCCAACACGCACACGTAGCGGTTCGCTACCACCACGACTACCGGTACGTCTTGCTCCTCAAATTCCTGAACTACTGCTGTATCAGTTGCAGGAGTATTGGCCACCGTTATCAGTGGAGTTACTGTCATCAGCATCTGTTGTCTCATCGTCACCACGCTCTGTGGATTCACTCACCTCGTCATCATCTGGATTGTCATCGTCCCGGCTTGTGGTGTCACAGCCGGAGTCACTGGAAGATCTGTCCTTATCACAGCCACGGGTGGAGGCCCTAGCACGTTCACGGACACCTTCACCTCCACGTTGCACGGCCGCTGGTTCTCAGCAGGACGTAACCTGTGCTCCCGCCAAGTAAGCCTCACTACCTGTAGCTTGTCACTTGCGTGGGACAAAAGTAATTGTTTGTGCTTGTATGTTCCAGGGTTGCCGGGTCTCTGTCCAGGGTGCTCAGCTCCAGTGACCAGAACTCTATCCACGCACTCACACTTGCACTACACACCCTGTCACTCTAATAAAGATTATTGTTCACTATCTGCCTGTGTCAGTGTCTGTCTCCTGGGTCCCGAAACATGTCACAGTTCTCAATTTGCAGTCACACAGCATGAGAGATAACCTTGTTTTTTCCGGAATTGCTGAAAAAATAATGAAAATCCAGAACAGCTGGTCCTTGAATTCATGTCCAGCAGCTGAAGCTGTACCCGGAAGTTGCAAAATCAATTACCTTTGACTGAGTCCACCGCATTGGACAAAAAACCCCACAAAATAAACGTCCCAGACCTATTGTTGCCAAATTTGAACATTTCAAGCAAAAAATTCTGGTACAGAGGTAGGGCAGGCAACTTAAAAACACCAATTATGGTCTAAATGATCAATTTCCACAGGAAATCATGGAACAGAGAAGGAAGATTTTTCCCCAATAGGAAAAAAAAATCCAAGAAGATAAACGAGCTATAGTCTCTGTGGATAGATTGTTTATAGATGGCAAGCTGTTTATTGATGAAACCATAACCCCCTGGTTATTCTAGAGCCTCTTTTGTTCCCTTAGCTACATGTGGAAAAAGAGTGCGATTGTGCTCAGGTCTCTTATTCAATCTTGGTTTAATTTGTTAACATTTGTCTAATTTTTTTTGTTTTGTTTTTTGCTGAGGTTGTTTGCTTGTTTGTCCGTTGTAGCCAATTTTGTTGAAGTTGTTAGGTTGTTGTATGTTATCTGTATCTCTTCACCATTTACTAACCTTTATGTCTGTTCTCTCTCATACATCTGGTTTATAGGAAATAACTTTAAGCACATGCACCTTAATACATGCACCCCATTTTCTTGCAAATGCAAGCAAATGGAACAGAGACATCTTGCGCACAAACCCAAGCACACATACATAGATATATATATTTTACGCACAACACACATGCCTACACATGTGTACATGCAGTCACACAGCAAACACAAGACATTCATGTACACACATACATACACTACGGACAAATAAACACATAGGCACATTTTGTTAGCCTTTAGCACAAAAACTAGTTAGTGAAAACATGTCCACATTAAAGTTTGTCAAGTAGAACATACATGGAATTGGTGCCAGAGAGAAGAGGCTAAAAGTTTAATCGACTGAAGGATCTACAGGAAGACTTTGTCTTATTACAGGAAACACATGTTTCTAAGTCATCTGTAGATGTGCTCACCTCCCCGGAATTTCCCCACATGTACTCAGCTGACTTTAATTCCAAATAAAGAGGGGTAGCTATGCTGGTAAACAGAAAAATACGCTTTGCTGTGAATAATACCATAGCAGATCCAGAAGGTAGATTTATAATATTAAAAATCTCAGTTCAAAATTTGGATCTATGCACTGAAAGCGTTCATGGCCCAAATGTTGACGACCCATCCTATTTTCACACTTTCTTCACTTCTCTTTATGAGCACTTGGACACTACACTCATAATTGGAGGAGACTTCAACTTGGTATTAAACCCTGCAATTGACAGGCTCAGTACATCGAGGAATTATCAAAAATGGCAGGCTACTGACACTCTCAAACAATACATGAATGATTTTGGTCTTTGCTATGAATGGCATTCTCTTCACCCAACTCTTAGGGAATACACTTTTTTCATCAGTTCATAGTTCACATTCACGTTTAGACTTCTTCTTAGCCAGTAACTCTACTGTGAGGGATATTACAAGCACTGAAATTTGTTCAAATCAAGCTATCAGTGATCACCATCCAGTATCTCTTACACTAGTAAATAGAAAAGCTATAAGGAAAACTAGGAGCTGGAAATTTAATACATCGATGTGGCATAACATTATGTAGCTCACATATTCCTTGGCAGAGACCCAGACATGAGGGAACTTTGAGCTCGCAGTGTGTATTGACATCACGCCTCAAACGGACATTGAGTCTGGACCCCCTGCGGACTGGGGAAGAAGTGAGGAGATCTGGGAGTGGACCTGAAGGGACTGTCTGACCTCCTGGGGTCAGACAGAGAAGCCGAGAGGACAATGGGAGGATTAAATGTGAATGTAATTCTGTGTTTGATGTGAATGTGATTCGTGTTTGATGTGAAAGTATAAAGCTATGTGGTTTACCGCAGCTCGCCCTCTTCATTCCCTGACTGAGAGAGGAGCTGTAGGATGTGAGATGAAATAAACCAATACTGAGAAATCATTCAGTCTCTTCATTTCATGGTTCCTACATCACTACTAAAAGACAAAGAGTGGGAATTATATCTAGAATATAATAATGTGCCAGAAATGTCGCCGTGTGTTCCTTGAGAAGCAACAAAAGCAGTCATGCGAGGTAAAATAATCTCTTACTGTTTGTAAAAGAATAAAAGAAAAAGCACTGGTACTGGAGCTATAACAGAAAATTAAATCACTGGAGATGACCTGTGCCATTTCTCCACAGGAACAGGCACTTAACAATCTGAGAAAATTAGAGCTGGAATTAAAAGAAATTACAAACAAAAGGACACAGTTTTTAATACAAAGACTGTGTCTTGAGAAGTTTGAACACAGAGATAAATTGGGAAGATATCTTTCTAACCAGCTTAGACTGAATAAAGAAAAAACAACTATCCACTCTATTAAGGATACGACTGGAAATATTACCCATGAGCCTGAAGAAATAAATAACTTTCAGGAAGTTTTATGAAAACCTCTACTCATCTCAAATTAACCCATCTGACTCAGAGATAAATACATTTCTGGACAATGTTAACTTACCACGATTAAATAATGAACAGATTGCTGCTCTGGATGCACCTCTTCAGGTGTCCGAACTCCAGGAGGCACTTAAGCACATCCCAAACAACAAACCTCCGGGACCAGATGGTTTTCCAATAGAATTTTATAAAGAATTTTGGCCTGTGCTGACACCTTTCTTTAAAATGGTGAACCAAATTAAAGAAGATAATGCATCCCCTCCAACTATGAATTTGGCTAGTATTATCCTGCTCCTTAAATCCGGAAAAGAGCCTACGTTTCCATCCAGCTACCGTCCCATCTCACTTATGAATGTTGATCTTGAAATAATTTACAAAGCTCTCGCCAAGACTGGAAAGGATAATTCTGTGTATTACACACCCAGACAGGGGCGGAAATCCCATTTCACTGTTGGGGGAACAATAAACAGGAGAATTTGAGAGCTTAATTTTTGAGGGGGACATAAAAAAATGCCAGCAATACCAAAAGTTGTATTGGGTGGTCGGTGTCAATTACACCATATATGATCTAACAAAATGTCTTTGCTTACCATGAACACTGGTCTGATCCCCACCACAGCAGCTTTACACGAATTTAAAGTTCAAAATAAGTTCTAAAACTAGAAGAAATACCTTAATGAATAACTAAACTACATCAAACTATTCTTCAGAAATATGTATTTATTAACAAGCAACAACAAAACAAAATCTCAATATGTCAAAACTAGGGCTGTCAAACAGTAACATTTTTTAATCTGATTAATCATAGTGATACTGTGGATTAATTTACAGTAATCATGATTAATACCCATCCATGATTACTTATTTCTTTTTGTGGAGGCAAAAAGACTCATGACTGAAGAAATGAACAAATATAGACAAAAATGCATCAGTTGAGTTTATGTAAAACATGCCGGTGTTATGCCGAGAATTGCTCACTTGCCGAGAATTGCATCCCATCTGCCAAAACTATAAAATATAACACTACAGTCAGGCTTGTAACCATTTGTGCATTTTTAGAAGTACCCATTATACATTTTTAGAACTAAAAATTGTTATTATCTCTTGTAAATTATCTTTAAATCATGTTTATTCACCAGACATTTTAGTGTTTCAAAGAGGGTTAGAAGTCATAGTGATCCAACTCCACGTTTTACAATCTTCAAAGTTGAGATTTTGAATTTATGCATTTTTGGTAAAGAGGGTAATCATTTTTTCAAAGTATTTTCAAAGTATATAGTTGCATTGTCTTGACTTACACTAAACAC
This sequence comes from Pholidichthys leucotaenia, assembly GCA_020510985.1. Lineage (NCBI taxonomy): Eukaryota > Metazoa > Chordata > Actinopteri > Cichliformes > Pholidichthyidae > Pholidichthys > Pholidichthys leucotaenia. The sequence goes on from CM035843.1 coordinate 250,691,410, forward strand.
CTGCTTGCAACGATGGGTGTAATTCTCCGCACGCAAGCCATTCTCGGCATAGTTGTATTGACTTTGACAGTATGGGGTGCATTTCTTGGCAAGCGAGCAATTTTATGAAATATCACTTTTCATGCTCTGTATGTGACTGCTGAAAACATGGACTGATAAATAACTTATTAACCGTTCACTCATTAAAGGTCTGATGACAAGATTTTGACTGCATCTAATTTTGCAACACATAATTTCAATACGATGGAATAGGTTGGTCTGTGCAGTTCTAAGTCAAACAGGCTTTTGTTCACGCGAATATCCAACGTTTTCATGAGTGCCACGTCACCAATTGTGTCTGGCTGGAAAACCCCCCGGCCATGTTATGATGTCAGTGGGAGAACACAGTGCTTGGCTGCCCATTGTACACGCAGGATGGAAGCGGTTGAAAACATCGACGATGGTTCCAGCACATGTAGTCTGGAATTGGTTTGTGTTGTCCAATCTTCAGACGATTATAGTTCAGAAGAATGGGATGATAATGAAGAATCTGGGGGCATCAGACCTTATAGATTTGAGCCGCACCAAGTAGACATCGTGCCTAGTGAGTCAGACTCAGAGAGTGACTGTGGTGAGGCAAACATGCCCGCCGCAGCAGCAGCAACAAACACACAGCAGGGGAACACCGAGTGGTATGCTTTTGTTACAGATATTGCAACAAATTTGTCCATAAATATAATTTATTTAAACCCGATTTTTCAATAAAATCATAGCAGTGTATTTATAATAAAACTGAAACATCTACCTGATACTTTCAACCCCCCTGCCCCCAAGTAAACAAATAAAAAGATACTATTTTTTATTTTTGCAGGTGCCAGTGTGGTCTGTGTGTGAGCATGACAGAGGAGGAGAGTATTTGCTGTCAGAAGCAGGACAAGGTGAAGCAGAAAATTCCGGACAGTGCTATAAAGTGTATCACTGGTCATCACAACTTCCCCGCAGTGTGTCTGAACGAAGATGTTTTGGAAGTGGCCTACCTCACCTATAAACATTATGTGAATGTGGATTATGGGAACAATTGGAAGTGATATACAGCTTACAGACAGTTCATCGGATGGTGCTACCACTACCTTGGTGAGAAAGTCCGCGTGCCAGTACCTGCTTGTGTCCTTCACAAGATCAGAGAGACCTTTCCACTACAAGACGGACAATATGTCAGTTTTAGTTATGCTGACTAACTACCTTTATTTTTTCAGGATATTATTTTTCACTCAATAAATGTTTATCTGACCACAACTGTTGTCAATTATTCCAAGAAAATGGAACTACTAAATATTTTTAGTGTGATCCTTGAAAATCTCATAACTGTTTTCATTTGGACATTGCATGCAATCCTGTATCAATCCTGGGCATTTGAACAAGAGAGAATTTTTTTAAATTTTGCAAATCCATCCATCCATCCATCTTCTTCTGCTTAATCCTTTTTGGGTCGCGGGGGGCTGGAGCCTATCCCAGCATCTTTGGGCGAGAGGCAGGGTACACCCTGGACAGATCGCCAGTTCATCGCAGGGCCAACACAGAAAGACAGACATCCATTCACTCTCACATCCATACCCAAGGGCAATTTAGAATCTCCAGTTGCTGCCAATTAACCTAACTTTCATGTTTTTGGCCCGTGAGAGGAAACCGGAGAAATCAAGGAGTAAACCCACGCAGACACAGGGAGAACATGCAAACTCCACACAGATCACTGTTGGTCGGGGGCTGGGATCAAACCCGGGATCCCCCGGCCAAGGGTGAGTTAATATAAATATTTTTTTTTAAATAAGTTAGAGCATACTTGTGGCCATAACTTATCATTTTAAAGTTCAGTTATCTGTAAAACCCCTTTAGAAATTAAAATTATTCTCTGTGTTACTGATGGCAGTATCCTTAAAAATAATGTATTCCCTATTATTTATGTCTCATAAATAATGCAATTTTGTTTGTTATCATTGTTTATTAACTGCTTTTGTCTTGTATCAACTGGCATGTGATTTTCAATAATAAGAAAATAGAAGCAACTGATAATCCTAATTTTTTTAAGAATTTGGTCACAAGAAAAAAAATACTCATAACTGGTATAGCACACATGTACTATAACTATCAATATTAAATTAATTATTATAACAGGAAAAAGTCCAAATTAGTGGCAAAGAATACAATATAGTCAGTTGGCGTCACAAACTGAGCCCGTGTTATCCTGTAGGCTCGGTTCTGACCGTTCTGTGGCTCAGGCATCGGGTTTATTATGCATTATCTTTTGAGCTCTTGTATTTATGTCTGTGTTCCTTTTCTTTTCCATGCCTGTAGCCGCCGCTCTGGCCGGCGGTTGTTGGGCAGCCATTTTGACCCACTTTCAGGTGGGGGCTGTCCAAGAGTCGCTGGTCCGACCACACACCCTCTCTTTGACAGTCAGCCGTTTCGCCCCGGTAATTATCTTTCCTGTGCCTTGCCCAGGTGTGTCCAATTTGTCACGCCAGCAGTGTTTGTACTTAGGCGGCTCTTGCCAGTCAAACACTGCTGGACCATTGTGCATGTGGTGAATCCTGCACATAAACCCATTCATCCTTCCCCTCCTCGTGCGCTCCTCCTGCGTAAAAGCGCACGAGGAGGCTTATGACAGTTGGAGCTGAAGCGTGTGATGTGGTCTTTCACGGCCTGCTGTTTATCTAAGCCTGCGACACAACACAAAGGCATAGCCATAAAACTAAAAGAAGAAACCAGAGAAACTGTGTGCTACAAAGCTGCTGGCATTCCAGTCAACAACACCGGCGTCCGTTCTCTCGCTTATGTCATTTCCGACTCCTTCATTCGGTGGGCGGCACCACAGTCCAATCAGCGGCTACGTTTTTTTGATGATAGCTATGTTATGCAGGCGCAGTTGTAAATATTATATTGATCATCGACAATGACTTTTGGGTTTACACAACATGCTAAAAAATGTCAAAATCGTGTCATCAGACCTTTAAGCTTTCGGTGCACTACCTTACCGCTCTCTGCCTCTCTGTTAGCATGGAGGAGCTGCAGCAGCCCCGCCCGCGGGGAAGAAACAGATTGGACTAAACCAATGTGAGGATGGGGGGTGTGTGTGTAATATTTCAATAGTTATAAATATCAAACAATGCGTTTTTAAGTTGCGCCACTTGTATTGTGCCTTCAACAAGCATTACTATGCTGTTCAAATAAAACATGTTTGTGTTTACAATGTGATTTATTTGGGGGGACAGCTTTATGGAAGGGGGGGCATGACCCCTGCTTCCCCCCTGAAATTTACACCCGTGCACCCAGATCAAACAGGTTTCATCAAGGGTAGGCATTCGGCTAATAATACACGCAGGCTATTTAATTTAATAGACTAGTGTAAGATTAATAAATTAGAAACCACAATTTTATCTCTGGATGCAGAGAAAGCCTTTGACCATGTTATCTGGAAATTTCTTTTTATTGCATTAAACAAGTTTGGGTTTGGTTCATCTTTCATAAACTGGATTAAAACACTATATAGTGTCATGCACGTGCATTTTACGCACACACAAATGAAAGGAGATAAGCCTACTTGCAGGTGAAGAGTGTGTTTTATTAACTAAGGAGTCAAACATGCAACAAGTGTCCAACATAAGATTCCAAAAGGTTAGCTGCACGGCAGGTGAATACAGTCCAGCTGAGTCAGGTTTGGACTTAGAGAAAAACAGTTCACATCAGCCCCAGGGTAACACTGGCCGCTGGAGGGAAAACAAGAAATGTAAACCGGGAAGGAGGACTTACATGGAAGTGTCAGAGGGCAGCTGGGCTCTGTGAAAAACAACAGCAACTGTAGTCCAGGGGAAAAAGTCCAAGCACAAAGAGTAGGTTGAAAAGAGTGGCTGACCGCATGCAGGATGTAGACTAACACTGTGACAAAGAGTGAATGAATTGACAGGAAACAAATACACAGTCATCTAGTGGTGCAGAGTGAATACAGGTGCGTGACAGCAACAGGTGTGCTGATTACAGGCTGCACACTGCAGCAACAGGTTGAGCAGCCAATGGGAAAGTGCCTGGAGGAAGAGGGAGAGGCAGAACAAAACACAGAATAATCCTAGACAATAAGTGGACAAAATAAGGAAACAAAATACAACAATACCCTGTGTCTGAGGTCTAGGATGACATAGAACCTCAGACACATGACAATATAGCTGTCCAACTGCATCTGTCCGAACAAACTTTTGTTTGGACTTTTTACCATCACTTTTTACCATCTTTATCGAACCATTAGCAGCACCCATACAAAAAAATGTTGATATTCAGAGGTATCCAAAATGGAGAAAAAGAACACAAGATAAATCTTTATGCTGATGATGTACTGATTTTCCTTGAAAACTCGCAAAGATCTCTTCTTCAGACAGTGGTACTCATTGATAAATTTTCATCATTATCAGACAACTATAATTAACTGGGGTAAATCAACAGTCTTACCTATAAATTGTAATTTTTCAAATATATCCATTATTCCATGACAATCAGGTAATGTTAATTATTTAGGAATAGATATTTCCCCCAAGCTCTCAGAGTTATTGCGATTAAATCACATTCCCCTTTGAAAAACAATACAAGACGACCTTACGCGTTGGAGGACACTATCTATATCACTAATTGGAAGAGTCACAACCGTTAAAATGATGGTCCTTCCTAAAATCAATTACCTATTTTCAAATGATTCCTACTCAACCATCTATGGCCTGGTTTAAGTCTCTAGACTCAAATACAAGTAAATTTTTATTGAAGGATCAACCATGACGGATGAGTTTAAAAACTCTTCAAAAAGCAAAAGAGTGCAGAGGTTTAGATTTACCTAATTTTTTAATTACTTCTTAACCAATAGACTGCGGTTTGTTTCTAAATGGACAAAATCAACCTCACTAGGAAACCCATGGCTAGATGCTGAACAGTCTCTCTGTGGGTTGCTAAATATCTCTGACTTACCTTTTGTGAGTCCCTATATCAAACGCCATGACTGTTTTAAAAGCATTAATATCAGTTCCTCTCTGACAACCTGGTGGAAATTTTTAAAAATAACGGGGTCTTCACTTGTCCCTTGTAAACTCACGCCCATTTGGAATAATTCTGATATCCTGCAACAAAAAGAGGACGTTAAACTTTCCACTATGGCATGAGAAAGGAATAAAAAAACTTAGAGCATCTTATTCGAGGTGGAAATTTTATCCAATTTCAGGAACTAGTGTCACAGTATGACATCAGTGATAAAAAGTTTCTTGAATACCAACAGCTTAAATCCATAATAAAAACAAGATTCAATCTCAATCAGACAGATTTAGAGGTACCAGTGAAGATGGCAGAGTTTCTAAATCTTTGTTCCCCTAAATTGATATTGAAAATACACGGACTACTATCAAAACTGGATGAGTCAGTATCTCTTCCAAAATCAAAATGGGAGACAGGCTTATCGATCAATAAGGATGAAAGCTTCTGGACATAAATATGCTTAAACACTTTTAAGTAGACTAAACTCTAATTTACACCTCATACAGTACGAAGTTCTACATAGAACTCATTACACAGGACAAAGGATGTTCAAAATGGGCCTGAGTCACACAAATATCTGCTCCTACTCCACCAGCAACATCCCGAATAGTTATATGCATGCTATGTGGTCCTGTGCACTGGTCCAAACATTCCGGCAGAAGACATGTGAAGACTTATCGGCATGGCTTGGGTATTGTATCCCATCCTCATCCACGCTTTGCATATTAGGTGATTTAAGTGAAATAAATATAGAGGCAAGGGTGTCACACATGATTCTCAGTGCCTTATGCATCGCAAAGAAAACTATCCTCATGAATTGGAAATCAAGAAATAATTTATGCATGACCCACTATAATAACCTACTATTAGATTATATTAGCCTGGAGAGAATGTCTGCCTCCTCAAATAACCAATTGGCTAAATTCAATTCTCTCTGGTCCCCGCTTATTAATTCTATAACCTGAGGGGTAGCAGGCAGTGGTTCACCCTCCTTGGCGCCTCTGGCGGCTGGCTGCACCCTGACCACGACAGGTTTTTGTGACCCACTGGGGCTGGTGTCGGGAGAGCCTGTTCTGGGGTGGCTGTGTGTCTTGCCTGGGGGGGGTTGGTGGGCTGTAGGGCTAGCCGGGGGGTGGGCCATACCTCCCAGGTGGGGCTGGGTCTAGCCCAGGATCCTGGGTGCTGGGGTGGCGTTTCCCCTCTGGGTCAGGTGTGCACTGGTGGTGCAGGCCAGCCCCGGTGCATCCTTGTGCGGTGGGATCATGCCCTCCCCGGGGCCCTGGTGGCGCTCTGGGACAGGTGCCTGCATCCTGGGAGGTCACCCTCCCTGTCCTCCAGGGCCTGCGGGTGCGGGTGTGTGTGTGTGTGTGTACGTGTGTGTGTGTGTGCGCACATGCAGGTGTGCCTGAGTGTGGGTGTGAGTGGGTGCGTGTGTGTGTGTACGGGTGCGGATGTGGGTGCATATGTGTGTGTGTTGTGTGTGGGCATGTGGGGCTGTGTGTGGGTGTAGGTGGGCATGTGTGATGGTGAGTGTGTGTGTGTGCACATGAGGGTGGGCAGGTGTGTGTGTGTGTGTGTGTGTGTGTGTGTGTGTGTGTGAATGGGTGTGGATACCTGTGGGTGGACGTGCGGAGGTGGAGGATGTGTGTGTGGGTGGGGGAACCTTATTGGGTGGCGGGGGTGGGGCGGACCATCTAGTGGCCTGGGGGTTGGCGATTCGGGGCCTGCTTGTCCTGGCCGCCCTGCCATTGTGTCACAGGGTGGGGTGCTTTATCGCATTGCCCCTGGTGTCTTTGGCGCCGGGTGTGTGTGGGTGCTTGGGGGGGGGGGGCATTGGTGCGGGTTGGTGGCTGTGTTGCCGTCGGTTTGCTCCGGGGTGGCTGTGGCTGTGGGGTGGCCTGCTGCTGTTGGTGTGTGTCAGGGGTAGGTGGTTGCTGGACTTGCAGTGGGCGCTCAGGGGTGTTGCTTGGTGTATGGGGTGCTGTATGGGTCCGGCCATTGTTCACTATTGTGACTATTGTTATTGTGCATGTTTGTGTGTACAAGATGAGTGGGAGTGGGTGTGGGTGTGGCTGCTCCATCATGTTTGTGGTGCCTGGAGCGCCGGGGCGTGATACTGATGGGTCCTGGGCTGCTCGGCCTGGCGGTCCTCTCCCTGAGTTGGGATTTGGGGGCAGTGGGTGGCCTTGTGAACCAGTTTGTGAGCTGGCTTCTGGGGGGAGGGGGACAGTCTCCCTTTTGGACCGCCTCCCTCCCAGTCTTATTTCCTACCCCCCCTCCCCCTGATTTTGGGTGGAACATACAGTATATCTTCTTGGATACACTTAGGGTTTGGGGATGTGCCGCACTGTGCCGGTGAAGGGGATACCTCTGCTGTGCAGTGGGGCTGCCCTCATCTCAATTTTAATTGCATTTTAGACACTGAGGCCTTGGGGGAATGGGAGCCCTGCTGCCTATCGCAGTGGCTAGTGGTACTCCAACCACCATCCCCCCAATTTTAACTGCACTATTGTTAGTTCACACACCTGCACACAATCACATCATACAACTGACACACACCTATCAAGATTTGTGCAAGGGGGAGGGGGGTGGGGATCTTCTGCCACCCTTGTTGCCCTCCTTCTAACGGCCCAGCGGGGGCCTGGGACCCGTCATATTATCAAAATGCCTGGGTGCTGCCGATTGAATAGATACGAGCAAGGGAGTGAGAGAGTGATTGAACAAGAAAGTAAGCGAGAGTGAGGGAGTGATGAGTGGAGATGGTGATGGTGGGTCGGTTTTCTGTGGCGCTTTGCGTGTTGGGTGGCATCTCGGAGCGTCTGCGGCAGTCCGCTGATCAGTTGCTTGGGTGGGCGCTGGGGGTGGGGGTCTGTTTCTGTGGCCGTGGCTGCCCTGGGGTGGGTCATGGGAGGGGTGTGGCTGCTGGCCTGCGCCGGTGGCCTCCCTGGCCACTGCTGGGTGCTGGTGCACGTTCATGCTCGCTGCATCTGTATCGCGGTCACCCTAAGAAATAAGGGTGAATGAGGGTGGGTGAGTGTGTGGGGGAGAGTACGAATGGATGTGAGTAGGTCAGAGTGTGAGTGAGAGTGTGTGTATGGGTGAACGTGAGTGAGTGTGGGTGCCTCTGAGGGCAAGTGGGAGTGCAATTGAGCAGGTACAGAAGTGAGAGAGAATGGGTGGGTCCGGGAGTGCCAGTGTGGGATTATGTGGGGGAGAGGGTGAGTGAGAGTGAGTGAGTGCATGTGGGTGCGTATGAGAGCATGAGGGTGTGAATGCATGGGAATGGGTGTGTCTGCTAGTCGGGAGGTGATGGATTGAGGGGGTAGTGCCTCTTGGCTATGTGGGCTCCCCTGAACGGGGATGCTAGGGGGAGGGGGCGGGCCAGCTGTGGGGGTGCCTGGGGAGGGCTCACACTGGGGGCGCGGGCCAGTCTCCAGCTTAGGGGGGTGGGGGCGCAGGCCTCCCGGCACCTGGGGCCTGGAGGCTGGTGTTGGCCCCGCTGGGGGGTGGGGTGGGGCCCATGGATGTGGGCCCGGTGCGCTGGCCGCCGGGCGGCCTGGCCTCCCTCGGCTGTCCCTCCTGGGGCAGATGCCTGGCTTTTCTGGGGCTTGCTGACCTCGGACATTTGTGCCCTGTGGGGGTTGGTGGCATTGTCGTGCCTGCTCGGGACTTCTGGGGTGGGGGGGGTGGGGGGAGGGGGTTGTTGCGACCGGCCGCCCTCTTCGTATGTTTTCTGACAAACCACTCACATGCACACACTTATTTTGCACGTGCTCTCATATACATGCACACGGATGCGCACGCACAAATGTCCCCCCTTTAACAGGTGCGGATACCAGACTTGTGTTGAGACCTCTTCGGTGGAAGAAGCAGCGTGTCTTCTGTTTGTTTTAGTTTTTGGTTTGTTTGTCTTTTTTGTCTGTTCCTCTCCCTTTTCTTTCCCCCTCTCCACACTTCTTTTCCCCATTCCCCATCCTGTCGGGTCCTTCATGGGTGAAATAATTTAAATAAAGTATTGAAAGTTATTACAGGAGGAGTTTACAACAATATACAGTACATAGATAGGTACTGTATAAAACTCCTTTTGGCAAAGTAAATCTGTTTTGGCACAGTAAGGGTCGCAGATTTCTGTTCTGCTCACCTAGCTGCCTGACAGGACAAGGGAAAAAAAAGATGGTTTCCTGACAGAGCCTGAAAAAACCTATGAGACCGTTATTCTCTTAATTAATAAAAAGCCATAACATTTTCTTTATTAGCAGCATGAAGTATCATGCTTCTGAAAATGTCAGGTACTTCTCACTCAGCATTTATGCGGTTTGTGACCCCAGTTATCACGATCAGCTAACAGAGAACATCTAAAGCCTAGCTTGGTCTAGTTTCTTATTTTGTTTCTTGGTTGAGTTATTCTTCTTCTGCATCCACCTCTGCATGGTTCTGAATGAGTGATACAGTCTCTGAATCCATCTGACCTGACCCGACTGGGAAATGTAAAGTCGGGCTTTCAAGCATTCTCGAGGTGTCACTCCTCAGACCAAACCTTTCTTCCCTCAGATGGTCAAGCTCTGCACTGTTGCGCACGGATGCAAGGATTGAACTTTTAGACTCTCCTGCATGATATGTCCAAATGCGGCCCATGGCCCACGGGTGCCTTCAGCATGTTTTCGATCAATATTTCAGCGCACCGAGGCGTCGCTCAGCCTCCATCCACCTGGAGCGCTGCCAACATCCAGTTTCAGTACTACCATCAGCCTGCAGTGCATGGCTTCTGCCCACACACACACACACACACACACACACACACAAGAGCATCAGCATTCAGAAACACAGCTATGACTGTTCTTTGTTTCGTCTTGCCAGGTGCAATCGTACATCAGGCTAAAACATGGGAAACGAAGCCCTTTAGGTTTGAAAGCTTGTTTGAACGATCTCAGTACCAATTTACATCCCTCTAAAATGGAAAAAAAATAGCATTTGACTTATGCCTTGTTAAGCTGCACTTGGTTTTGCTGACAGGCCTGCAAGGTAGGTACTTTTATTATAGCTTAAAGGTCCAAGTAAAGATCTTGGGTCAGATGGTATGGTGGTTAGTGGGTGGTGGGTGCATCTCATAATTATGTTGTTGAGCTGTAGTAGTGCTCTTTAACCCTCAGATAAAAAAACAAAAAGGAAAAAAATCACATAGAAGTTTCCAGACCAATAATAACTTTCTTTTACATCACATTTTAGAGACAAGCTGAGCTGTCAAATCCTGTCAGCTCTTCTATTTGGAAGCACTCAGTTTAATGCAAAGTGAAGAATGCAGCCTGCTAATGCTCTTCAGAATTAGAATGAAAATCTAATGGTAATGGTGTAATCAAAGCAGACTGAGAAAGTGAGGAACAATTTTACTTTGATGATACTTAATGTGAGTATGTTACATAAAAAAAATATCACTTATTCTTTCTTAGCCTCTTCATAACGATGGAGTGATAGTTTTCACAGAGAGCTGGAGGACTTCCACACAACAAATGGAGCACTTTTTAAAAAATTCTTATTTTTTAAATTAAACCTTTGTTTCTTGCTCAGATGATTGGCAATTTCACCATTCATCTTGCCAAGGACTGTTTATTTTTGATTTTATTATGATCCAGTGATAAGAAAAATTCATCTGAAGATGTTCATCACTCATTTCTGTAAAGAAGAATGTACAGTATATTATTTGCCACAACACTAAAACTACAGATATTTATTGGTTCAGCAGCAGGTTGGAAAAGGATCTTCCAGTCATACTGATAGTCCAGGATTTGAACTCATTCTTCAGCTTGTCAGGGACTTTGATCTGAGAGTTTGTAGGCTTTGTCACACTTTCTTTTGTGTTGTTTCTTTTATTGCGGTGCAGCAGGGTTCACTGAGCTCCTGGTTGAGGCTGTTATTGGCCACTGGGGAGTGCTTTTGTCTCAAATGGGTGCTCGTGATCTGCAGCGGAGTTAATGTGGGTGGTACATGTCACAGTCACCTGCCAGGAGCTCAAGGTTTCCCTGCAAAACATCACATGCAACAAAATGATTAAGATTAATTTCTTCATTTACTAGGTTGGTTAATATTTGACTATATGAACTAACTATTCACTCATGTTTTATATGCCACATGCATGGATCACCACCTCATCGTGGTTTGGTTTGCGTGCCCTAATGAGCCCAGGAGATATGTTGTTAGGATAGAGTTTCCCACGGAAAACTGGTTCTAGGTGAAGGGCCAGACTAACAGAGGCCTATTTGATCCTCAGAAACCTCATATTAAGACACCTTTGATCTACACAAAACACAATCACAACATGAAGCAATTTCATCTTAAAACCATAAAATTATGGTAACATGCATGTCCACACAGTTTGCATAATAACTTGCACTGCCGCAGCAGCAACCACACAAACGCATTGTCTGAAGCTGGAGACCCAGCAGATTACAACAAGCTAAGTTATACACCTGTACAACAACATTCACTGTGCCAGCAGCCAAAGAAGTACAAAAACAAACTTCACTTTATACAGCCACTACATTACATTTTGTCCTACCTTTGCTGTTCTGTTGTTATAAATCATATTTGAGAGGCAACACACAGGACCATTGACTTAAGCTGGCTGTTAGCCGGAAAGTAAAGCCCACACCATCGGCCAGCCAGAGGTGGAGTCACCACTGGCACTACTTGTGATGTATGGGAAATGGCACGATGCACCACGCTGTGCTCGGTTGTACGCACATGTGACGTCACTACACCGCAGGTATAATAGCCAGCTACCCAGGGCTAGCCAGTCTCTTTCATTGCTATGTTCAGTAAAAGCTAACCTCAACATGTGGACCTGTCTGCAGACCATTTTTTTCCAGACATAACAATTGACGATAAGGAGAAACTTGGAAAACATCAAGCTGGAAATGTTGCTGATACCCCTGCCACCCTTCCTCGCTTTGCCAGGTGAGCTGCCTATTCCTTGGTCATGTTGGCATGAGCCGTTTGAGACGTTCATGTCTGCCATGGACTGAGCTAAGATTAGCAAGCTAAGGCTATGTGCTATGCTAATCCACTGCTTAGGCAGTGAGGGGCAGCGTGTCTTCAAAACACTTAGACCTGCAGATAGCTACGAAGAATGTGTTGCTGTGTTAGCCGGACATTTCGCCACCCCAGAGAGTGTGCTACTTAGGAGGATTAGATTTTTTGCCAACGCCAATAGCGTGTGGGTGAGTGGGTCCAACAATATGTCACTGACCTCCGCTGTCTAGGGAGCAGATATAGGTTTGCACAACTGGAAGATGAGATGGTGTGGGACCAGTTAGCGGAGCACACTACCAACCTGAAGCTATGGAAGAAGCTGATAATGGCACCAGACGACTTGCCGCTCTTCAGGGCAGTGGAGTTAGCATCCCAACTAGAGGCCACAGCTCAGCTAACCACCCAGCTAGGAGCCTCCAGCCTACCCTCTCCACACTTTGCTCTGCTAGCACAAGCTGTTACCCCGGCTGCTGAGCTTGATGACCACATGTCCTCCCTGGAGGACCCTGAAGTTAACATCACGGGATGACAGGACAACAAAGCACGCCGGTCATGTGGTAACTGTGGCTCTTCTTCACACTGAACACATGCATCTGCCTGCCCGCCAAAGGACACAAGTGCCAACGCTGCGGGAACCTGAACCACTTCGCCAAAATCAACATGGTAGGAACCATCACTCTACAGGTTCGCTATGGGTCAAGAGTCCTCCCAGCCTTCACATTTCAAGTGACATGCCTTGGTGACAACATCCAGGGTTGTGATCTTCTCCATGAGCTGGGCTTTTCCATCACAGATCACATGGGACTTCAATTGAAGGCTGATGGCCCAAGCCTGCTTCGCCCCAAAATAAGCTTAGGTGCTCAGTTTTTCACACCGCACGTTCACCGGAGCACTGAAGACTGGGGACTGATCCTCGCACAGCATAAGCCTCCCAGAGCTGCCACCTTGCTGCAGGAGTTCCAGTCTGTGTTAACACAAGAACTGGAAGATTGTGTGGTTCATCCGGTCACCACCGATCACAACCATCAACAACCCAGTCACGTCCTACATTAAACGGCACCCCAACTACAACGCCGTTCACCAGCCACATGACAAGAGAGCAGCAGCACATCTCGAAGCAGAAATCGCCTTCGCTCACGGTGCTTGACTGGGTCTGGATTCGCCTATCCAACTGCCCACATCAGCTGCAGATGTTAAAGTCATCAGCATCGCCACCATCACCAATGCAGATTGCCGCACAACTTGGACCAGCCATGTTTCAGATGGCAGATGGGTCCCGATGGCATGCCAGTTGTCTGAAAAAGGTAACACCACCACCTGCCTCGGACCAGATAACAGCAATCGAGCCAACCCAGCCAGTGTGGGATCCGGATTGGGACTTTGCTGTTGAGCCAGCTCTGCTGAGGTGGCCCCTAGATTCGTCGGAGACAGTCCCACCAGGGCCGCGTCCACCCCAGGCTCGGCAGAGGCCCCGCTGAGCTTCGAATGGTCACTGACTCTAAAATTCTGATTTTCATGTTCAGTCAGTGCATGGTCCATTCAAAGTGGCAGAATAACCCACACGACCATGCAGGTTAAACTGGTAGTCATCCCAGTTACCCAGGTTGTAACAGTTCAGAATAATTTTTTTTTTTCTGATTGTCATGTTCAGAAATAAGTTTGGTGGTTCTTATAACAGGTCCAGCCAAGTATGTATGTTGTTTTACACTAGGCAATGTACTAACAGTATTATCGGCCAAGCCATGTGTGTGTGTTTCCTATATCACTGGCTTTAAGTTAGCCCACTTGTGTGTGTATATGACCAACTGTGTGTTAGCCGATATGCTTGTGTTGCCTTGTTGTTTACTTGCTGCCCTTGCTAAGGCTAACAACAGACATAGTTCTAAGCTTTTCCAAGGGGGGTTAAATGTGATGTATGGGAAACGGTATGACGCACCACACTGCAGTTGCTCGTACGTACGCATGACATCACTATGCTGCAGGTATAATAGCCAGCTGCCCAGGGCTAGCCGGTCTCTTCCATTGATATCCATTGCTCAAATTGGTTTACTGTTTTTAATGGGGTACCTCAAGGCTCAGTACTTGGCCCACTTTTATTTTCTTTCTATATAAATGATATAGGGGTAAACATGGATGGAACATATTCATTGCTGGGCTGATGACACTGTCGTATACTGTCATGCACCATCGTTAAGGGATGCATTACAGAAATTATGATCTGCTTTTAATGTTTTACAAGCTCAGCTTTTCCAGATGAAGCTGGTTTTAAATGCAGATAAAACCAAGTTAATGCTTTTTTTTTCTAATTCCAGAACACAGCCTTCAGATGTTCCCGATATAGTGACTTCTCATAGGAAGAAAACTGAGGTAGTTGCCTGTTATAGATACTTTGGAACCTGGCTGGATGACTGTCTTTCTTTAAAATGCCATATTGAAAATCTGATGAGAAAACTCAGGCTGAAGCTGGGCTTTTTTATCGACATAAAGCTTGTTTTTCACTACAAGCTCAAAAGAGATTGGTTTCATCCACCTTTTTACCAGTTCTTGATTATGGTGACCTTTTGTATATGAATGCCTCAACTAAATATCTCATTAAGCTGGACTCTATCATAGCACTATATCAAAGTGCTTTAAGATTTGTTACTAACCTCAGACCTCTAACTCACCGTTGTGTTCTGTATTCCAGTGTTGGCTGGCCATATCTTTCCATGCGACGTCTGGGACATTGGTATAATTTCATTTACAAAGCCATACTCGGTAATCTTCCGTTCTACATTTGTAAATATATTACGTGGAAATCACCATCTGCTTACGATCTCCAATCAGAAAATTCACATTTGTTGGCCGTCCCAAATGTCAGGACAGAGATGCGAAAAAAAGCATTTATGAATTCTGCTCCAGTCACATGGAATAAGCTCCAAAATAACCTCAATTTGCACAACTTAGTAGAGATGTCTGAATTTAAGTCTATAGTTACTGCACTAATAAATGAGTCCTTTACTGTTTGTGCCATTTGTAGTCAACTGATAATTAGATACTTGATATTTGTTTTATCGTTTTTATTGAATTATTATTGTTTTTTAGATATTTATTCATTTATTTTTAACCTCTGTGTTGTTTTGTAATTGGTTGTTTTCATAAGTGCTACCATCTTGGCCAGGGCACCTGTCATGTTTACGAGAATGATCAGCTCACGTGCAGGATGCTACACCAGAGAATGCACACGACACAGGGAAGCACGTTTAAACACAGTTTTATTGAACAGGCGAACTCACAGTTAGAGAAAAAAAACGTCACTTCGCCAGAGGAATCCCCAGCCTGTAAAGAGGGAGACGAGAGCAGGTTAGCTATGAGGAGGGAGACGGGGAATAATGAATTACAAGGATATTCTTACGAATAGGAGCAGAGAGCCTGGCAGAGTAACCCAGCAGGAAGAGGATGAACCAGTGAAGTGAAGCTGGCAGGGAATTGGAGATGAGTCGAGCTGGGAGAGGTGTCTGACCGGGTGGAGAAGGCAGTCCGAAGCGATGATGATGATGATGATGGAGCAGGTGAGTGCACAACCACCCCTGGAGACACACCGTGGAGATGGCAGCAACCTGAGGAGGAGGAAGAGGAAAAGAGTTTAATGGCTGGGTTCCTTAATGACTTTAAATAACGCTTACTTATTTAGTATGGCAGCTATACCCATTGAGCCAGCGCTGGAGCGTTCACAAACTGGTCCTTTTAAGCGCTGGCAGGGAAGAGGTGGCAGGTGCATCCACTCACGCAGGTGTACTGATTACCTGCGGAGCTGTGGACTTGATGAGGAACCTCCCACAGGAAGGGGGGGGGCGCGCTCACTTGATCATGACACTGCCCCCCCCAAGGGGTGCCTCCTGGCGGCCCACCGGGCTTGTTGGGTTGGGCTTGGTGAAAGGCCTGGACCATCCCCCTGTCATGGAAGCAAGAGCCGGGGATCCATGACCTTTTTTCAGGTCTGTAGCCCTTCCAGTGGACCAAGTACTGTAACTCCCGACCCCGAAGGAACAGTGTAGGTGGTCTGGCCGTCCAGGATCTGAGGAGGAGGAGGAAGCTTGGGGGGGGCAGGGAGGACTGGCGGAGAAGTGAAGTAGGGTGAATGCGGAGTGTCACGTCATTGATGATTCTGGAGATGGTAAACGGCCCCAGGATGCGAGGTGACAACTTTCGAGATTACGTTTTTAGGGACCCCTGGTCCACCAACAGCCACACCCTCTGCCCGACAGTGTATCTGGGTGGCAGGACCCGTCTGTGGTCCGCGTATTGCCGGTTCCGCTCAGTGGATTGGAGAAGCGCAGTTCGGGTGGCCCTCCAAAGACGGCGGCAACGGAGAGTGTGGGCCCCTACAGATGGCATGGCGACCTCCCTCTCCGCCATGGGTAATGGGGGGGTATACCCCATAGATGCCTCGAAAGGCGTTAGTCAAGTAGCCGAGGAGACTGCCGAGTTGTGAGCATACTCCACCCAGGTCAGATGAGTGCTCCAAGTAGATGGATTAGAGGATACCACACATCTGAGGGTGGCCTCCAGGGATTGGTTGGTACGCTCAGCCTGCCCGTTGCTCTGTGGGTGGTATCTGGATGAAAGGCTGACCGTAGTGCCCAGGGAATGACAAAAGGACTTCCATACTTGGGAGGTAAACTGTGGGCCCAAGTCAGACACAATGTCCAGAGGATTGCCGTGAAGGCAGATAATGTGGGTAGTGAACAGGCTGGCAGTGTCTGAGGCGGAGGGCAGCTTGGGGAGGGGCACCAAATAGATGGCCTTAGAGAAATGGTCAACAATGGTGAAGATGGCTGTATTACCGTGTGAGGGGTGGGAGTCCAGTGACAAAGTCCAGTGCAATGTGTGACCAAGGGCGGTTACACATTGCACTGGTGGTCACTCCCCGGCTGGAGGAGAAGAGTCAGATTTGTTTCTGATGCAGACTTGACAGGCCTTGACATAGTCCCGGACGTCCGTCCACAGCATGGGCCACCAGAACACTCGTTGGGTTAAGTTGGTGGTCTGGGAAACCCCTGGGTGGCAGGCAAAGTGACTTGTGTGACCTCACCGGATGACATCGCTGTGGAGGCCAGCCGAAACAAACAACCGATCATCGGGACCTCCCTCGAGTTTGGGCTCAGTAGACTGGGCCTGCCGAACCCTCTGCTCGATCTCCCAGGTAAAAGCACCTAAGATGCAGGAGGAGGGCACAATAGGTTGGGGGAGGGAAGGGGGGGCTGATTGGTCAGGGGTGAACTGGCAGGAGAGAGCGTCTTGTTTGTTGTTATGAGAGCCAGGCCTGCAGGTGATGGTAAGATTAAATCTGATAAAGAATAGGGCCCAGCTGGCCTGCCTGGCATTTAATCTGTGGGCCGACCAGAGATATTCTAAGTTTTTATGGTCGGTCCAAACAACAATGGGATGGACAGCTACCTCCAGCCAGTGCCTCCACTCCTCTAGAGCCAATTTAATGGCCAGAAGCTCTCTGTACCCTACGTTGTAGTTCCTCTTGGCCGACGTGAGCCGCCAAGAGAAATACGCGCATGGGTGGAGCTTCTGATCGGAGGTCGAGTGCTGCGAGAGGACAGTGCCTGCCCCCCAGTTGGAAGTGTCCACCTCTACAATGAACTGGAGCTGAAGATCGACCTGGGCCAAGATGGATGTGTTGGAAAACAGGTCCTTCAGTTTGGAGGAGGCCTGCTCGGCTGCCCAGGACCAGGTAAAAGGCACCTTGACCGAGGTCAGCTGAGTAAGAGGCTGTGCTACCCCACTGTAATTTCTAATGAATCGGCGATAAAAATTTGCAAACCCCCAGAAGCGTTGAAGCTCCTTGCGGGACTGGAGCGTAGGCCAATCAAGCACAGCCTTCACCTTGGCCGGATCGGCCCTCAGCTCCCCCTCAGCAACAATAAACCCCAGGAAGGAAGTGGAGCAGGTGGAAAACTCACACTTTCCGGCCTTCACATAGAGCTGATTTTCCAGGAGCCGCTGTAACACGGCCCTGAGATGGACTGAGTGCTCCTCTGGCGTGCGAGAAAAAATTAAAATGTAGAGTAACCCAGCAGGAAGAGGATGAACCAGCGAAGTGAAGCTGGCAGGGAATTGCAGATGAGTCGAGTTGGGAGAGGTGTCTGACTGGGTGAAGGCAGTCCGGAGCGATGATGATGATGACGGAGCCGGTGAGCACACAACAACCCCCAGAGACGCTCTGTGGAGATGGCAGCAATCTGAGGAGGAGGAGGAAGAAGAAAAGAGTTTAATAGCTGGGTTCCTTAATAACTTTAAATAATACTTACTTATTTAGTATGGCAGCTATACCTGACGAGCCAGCGCTGGAGCATTCACAAACTGGTCCTTTTAAGTGCTGGCAGGGAAGAGGCGGCAGGTGCATCCACTCACACAGGTGTACTGATTACCTGCGGAGCTGGGGACTTGGCGAGGAACATCCCACAGGAAGGGAGGGGGAGTGTGCTCACCTGATCGTGACAGTACCACTGTACAAGAGGTCCTTACCTCAGTTAGGTTTATCCCTGGTAAAATAAAGGTTAAATAAAAATACAAAATATCCACCTTTGGTGCCCCTCAGTTATCTCACTGTACGCTCCCTCCTAGCATGTTCTGCTAATGTTCAATAAAAGTGAACATCAACATGTGGACCTGTCTGCAGACCATTATTTCTCGACATAACACTGCTTATGGGGGTTATGCTATTTAATTGATCGGTTTTATTAAAGCACAGTTTGTCACAGTGGTCATTTGGTGTGTAGAGGAATAAGCGAAGCTGAACTCTCTTCTCTCTTTACTCAAACAGTAGATTTATTTAATGTTACAAATCTCAACTAGTTCCTCTCCACAGTTTGTTTACATAAGACATGCACTAGTACGAGAATGAGAAGCGGCGGTGGGGCCCCTTTAGGGAGTTCTACAAAGGCCGACCACGGTCATTGTAAACTCTCCACATCGTCACTGCTGTAGTGGTTTAAAGTTGGTCAGCCCTCAGGGGGCCCTCTCCTGGCCTGGGGCTCCAAGCATCTGTCTGCCTTTCCTGCCAGCACAGCACATCAGACAATTATGAATTTTATTGTATTGATTAATTTTTTTTTTTGAAGGCTTGCAACCCCTCCAGCAGTTGACATCCTTGGCTCAACGGCAAGTGCCTGGTGGCCGGGCTTCTGCCCATGGGACCCAACCAGGTTCAGCCTGAATGAGCCACATTCCCAGTGGGATGGTTCATTATCATTAAACCATTTCTGACCATTTTCAACGAACACACTCTATCCTCCCTCTTACACAATTTTAAAAGACACCTTTGAGTCATACCAGGACCTGATTCACTGATGTTTAAGCATCAGGAAAAGCTCTCTGTTGAATATCTGCAAGATTAGGAACATGCTGTTATTCTTTGTACCAAGCTCTAAAGTACACTAAAACTCTTCAGCCGCTAGAAGTATCAAGGTACGGAGGCACAGGACTCAAATGCAGGCAGGGATCAGGTGCAAGATGGTAATTTATTAACAGAAACTTCAAACACAAATAAATGGCAGCACATGGGTTGAAAACAAAACAAAAGCTAGACAAACTGACAGACAAGGCAAGACTAGGCTAGGAGACTACATGGATGTGAGAAACACACTGACAAGACTGACAGAGAACATTAATGCCGCCAACACAAGACTAAGGCTGACACAGACTTAAATAGACGAGTGGTAATCACTGGACACAGAACAGGTGGGAACAATCAGGGGCAATCAGAGACAACAGGGGAGCAGCTACAGGTACAGGAACATGAGGGACTGAGACAAAAGGGTAAACAGGAACATACGAGACAAGAACCAAGGAGGTTATGTAACAGTTATGTAACTGTTATGTTATGTTATGTTATGCAATGTAACTGTTATGTTACTGTTATGTAACAGTCAGTCAGAGCGGCCTCAGCCAAGCTGCACACCTAGCGGTTCAGTCTTTATGGTCTAGTATACAGCAGCAAGCTTGCCAGTGTTGGCTGCCCCCAGTGTCTCCCTTCAGAGTGTCCACAAATGATGTTAATGGCCGTCCTGGGTGAAACATGACCATGACACAAAATAATGATGAAAATAAACGACTAAGAACCGGCCAGGGGCAAATTCTACGGAACAACATAAGAGACATGATAACGAAAATAAACACAAGGACCAAACTACGACCGAGACAGGGAAAGTAAAAACTACGAGCAAAAACAAACACAGGGCGAGGGCATGGGCTGAACTCATGTCCCGATAATTACAGCACATGCTAATATAAACAAATATAAACAAAAAGTGAGGACATGAGCACAACCCACGTCCAAATCCTTACAAAAAGGAGAGCTACCGTATTTCCCCCCTCACTAGCTTCCATTCACTGGTTCCTTATAGGTCAAGGTCAAGTTTATTTATAAAGCTCATTTACAACAACAAGCGCTGCCCAGAGTGCTGTACATAATGGAAAATAGCATACAAATAGATAAAAACAAAAGCAAAAACAATACATTAACACAATGAGTCAGTCGTAAATTAGAATAAATAAAATTCAGAATATCCAAGCTCAACCTGTGTTAAAACCCAGTGCAAAGAGGTGTGTTTTCAGCAAAGATTTAAAGTGCTCGAGTGACTCAGCTGCTCTAATGTGGAAAGGTAGGGTGTTCCACAATCTGGGACCTGCCACTGAAAAAGGTCGATCTCCTGGAGTTTTTTTTTTGCTTACAGCGTGTTTCACAGCAGCTGAGAGGACGACCTCATTGTTCTAACTGGCATGTACATGGTGAGGAGCTCAGTAAGAGACGGAGGAGCCAGACCGTCCAAAGATTTAAATACAAGACTCAGGGTCTTCAACTGGATCCTGTAGGTGACAGGCAACCAGTGCAGTGATGCTAGAACTGGTATTATGTGGTTCAATTTCTAAACCAACTCAGGCTTTACTCCTCACCAGTGTTGGGCAAGTTACTAAAAAATAGTAACTAGTTACAGTTACTTCTTTTCAAAAGTAACTGAGTTACTTTTGAGTTACTGCATGATTAAACTAACTGGTTACTTGGAAAAGTAACTTTCATGTTACTTTTAAATGCATACTTAACCTTTTGGGTGTGTCTGTTGCCGAATTGCGACATAACCCCTAGTGATCAAGAGTGGTAAATATTTTTTGTCAATAAAATAGTTCAGATTTCCAAGGCTATAACTTGAAAGTGGTAAGAGATAATGGCTTACTGTCTGTTAGAAAGATGTAAAATATAATCTAAAGTTTCAGATAGGAATACATTTATGCATCTAATTTGCATAATGTCGCAGCACCTCTTTAAATTCCATAACTCAGTCAAAACTGGACTTTGGACGTATTTACACAATGAATGGTTCAGTCTTTTGACACTGTTTTTTGTACAGAGGTACCTCATCATCTTATCTTCAAAGTATATGAACAAGAAATCAGTACAGTATAAAAAAAAAAAAGAAAAAAAAAAAGAAAATTCTCACTTACTTCTGACAAAGGGGGGCTGGCTGGCTGGCTGGCTGGAGTGGCCGCTGCGTTTTCACCAATCTTGGTTGTTATTTTGCATTCTGTCGGTCATGTTAAAGTTTCTACCACATCTACAAAGTCTTATGATTATCCCACATAAATTTCGTTTGTATCCCGCGGCTATTTTCTGCGTACAAAGCTGATAAAAGTGATGGTGACTGATCACAGACATATTAGCTTTCTGGGCTAAAATGGTAAAAACCAGAAAAGGAAATGAGTTCTTCTTCTTTGGTGTATTATGTGTCATCCACTGAGTCCTCCAACAGATGTCTGCCACCTTTTGAAACTGGCAAATCAGTAAAAATCAGTACAAATCCCCAATGCAGGCTATCATGTGAGAGTGAAATGACAGGCGCAGTGCTGTGCTCTGCCACTAGGGGCACGCAAATTCACACACTCAAAGGGTTAAATCATCTTGCACACACAGCAAGATCTCATCAGAAAAAAGAAGAAGAAACTGATGAGAAAAAAGTCTCATCTTACAGAGAAAAAATGTCTCAGATTTACACAAACTATTGTAATCAGTAGAAAGTCAGAAATTTACTAGAAATAAAGCTGTGAACTCACAGAGAAAATGTTGGACCCCCTGGTGGGCTGTTTCACGAGCCATATGTTTGACACCCCTGGACCAGCCCATTAGAAATGCATATTTAGAGGATTTCATTCATTCATTCATCTTCTTCTGCTTAATCCTTTTCAGGTCGCGGGGGGGCTGGAGCCTATCCCAGCATTCTAGGGCGAGAGGCAGGGTACACCCTGGACAGATCGCCAGTCCGTCGCAGGGCCAACACAGAGAGACAGACAACCATTCATTCTCACAGTCATACCTAAGGACAATTTAGAATCCCCAGTTTTAATGCCAATAAACCTAACTTGCATGTTTTTGGGATGTGGGAGGAAACTGGAGAAATCTCGGGGTAAACCCACGTAGACATGGGGAGAACATACAAACTCCACACTGTGGTGTAATCTAAGTATTACATATGTGGAGCCACTAGGGGGCGACACAGACCGGATGTTGTCAGGAGTACAGCATGATGGAGAATAATATGGCGGAGTTTGTGTGTTAATGTGTTGCAGCCAGTCAATAAAGGAGGCTCCGTGTTCACCCAAAGCAGCAGTCTTTATTTATAAAAGAACCCAACACAACATGGTGTCAGAAGTTGGTGCGCTTTGAGGTGAGAAAAGTCAGCTTTGCAACCGGCTAGCGGCTATGCCAGACGAAGTTCAAAGGGCTGCAGCTGCGCCAATTGATCCTGTAATGGCGACGGCTACTCCAGCGGCAACCCTCACCATTAAACCACCGGAGCCCTTCGACTTTGCGAGACCCCAAGAGTGGGAAAGGTGGATAAGACGGTTTGAGCATTTTAGACTGGCAAGTAACCTGAATAACTCATCTGAGGCAAACCAAGTAAATACGCTGGTTTATTGCATGGGAGATGAGGCTGACGACATGCTAAGAGGGCTCGAGCTAACGAGCGTGCAGCGCCAGCAGTACAATGCCGTTAAAACAGCCTTTGATAGACATTTCGTTCCCAGAAAGAACGTGATTTATGAACGAGCAAAATTCAACAAGCGAGTGCAACAGCCGGCAGAACCAGTAGACTCGTTCATAACAGCACTCTACGCGCTGGCAGAAAACTGTGAGTACGGTGCACTTCATGATGACCTCTTGAGAGACAGGCTTGTAGTGGGTCTGAAAGATTCGTCGCTGTCAGAAAGAATGCAGCTTGACAAAGATCTTACCCTAGCTAAAGCAATAACAATGGCAAGACAATCTGAAGAAATAAAACGACAACAAACTGACCTAAGAGGTGAAACTAGCATTAACAGAACAGCCGTGGATGCGGTACACATCAGAAAAGCCAAGCCAAACAAGTTCATAATCAAGGAACAAAAACAGATTAAGTCCTCAAGGCCTCAGCAGACAAAACAAGACAGTAAAGTTTGTTCCAAGTGTGGCAAAGCACCAGCACATGCAGCAGTACAGTGCCCAGCTAAAAACGCGGAATGCCATAACTGTAAAAAACGTGGACACTATATTAGAGTCTGTAGGTCCAACCCAACTGTGAATGAGGTCACTGACAATGCAGATGGACTTTTTCTGGGTGAAGTGGATCTAGGGGAGGATCCATGGCTGGCAGACATAAACGTGAGAGGAAATAAAGTGACTTTTAAGTTAGATTCCGGAGCGGACGTCACAGCGGTTTCTGACCAAACATTTGAAATCTTCAAGAAGAAAAATGAACAGTTGGAAAAGGCACAAAAACCACTCTACGGACCGGGTGGAACTGCACTAACTGTGTTGGGGTCTATGACAGAGACTATTACATACGGTGACAAGAGCGCTACTGAGAAAATCTATATTGTCAAAAATCTGCGCATGGCACTACTGAGTAGAACAGCTTCCGTGAGACTGAAACTAATTGCCAGAGTTGACACTATAGACCAAGAGACAGTGAGAAAAGCGTACCCCAAGTTATGCGATGGACTTGGGCTTGTTCAAAAGCCATACACAATTAAACTGAAACCTGATGCTAAGCCCTTTTCGCTCAAGGTGCCAAGGCGTGTGCCACTGCCGCTCATGGGTAAAGTGAAAGAAGAGCTCGAGAGGATGGAAAAGTTGGGAGTCATCAGTCGCATGGGGCAGCCAACAGATTGGTGCTGTGGCATGGTTGTAGCTCCCAAAAAGGACAAAGAAAAGGTGCGTATCTGTGTGGACATGACACCTTTAAACGAGTCAGTGTGTCGCGAAAGATACATCCTCCCGTCTGTGGACCAAACGCTAGGCATGCTCACAGGGGCTCAGTATTTTTCAAAGCTCGATGCAAATATGGGATTTTGGCAAATACCACTGTCTAAAGAGTCGGCCTTTCTTACCACATTCATTACGCCATTTGGCAGATACCACTTTAACCGTTTGCCATTTGGTATTTCCAGTGCACCTGAACATTTCCAAAACATGATGGTAACAGAGGTTACAGCGGGTCTTGACGGAGTCGTCTGTCACATGGACGATATCCTGGTCTGGGGATCCACCAAGGAGCAGCACGACGCAAGACTGCACGCTGTCTTGAAGCGCGCGGAGAAAGCCGGCGTTACGTTGAATATGTCAAAATGTGAGTTTGGCAAAAGAGAGGTCAAATTTCTTGGGTTTATTGTTTCAGCAGAAGGAATGAGGCCAGATCCAGACAAAACCCAAGCTGTTCAGGACATGAAAGAGCCAAGCAACGTGAGTGAGCTCAGGAGCTTTCTCGGAATGGTGAACCAGCTGGGGAAGTTCATTCTGAACCTTTCTGAAAAGGACAAACCATTGAGAGACTTGCTTTCAACAAAGAACATGTGGTACTGGGGGCATGAACAACAAAATGCGTTTTGTAATCTCAAACAAGAACTGTCCTCTGCTCCTGTATTGCAGCTCTATGACCCAAACAAACCACAGAAAATATCTGCAGATGCCTCTTCATACGGATTGGGGGCAGTCATGCTACAGAAGGAGAGAGACGTGTGGTCACCAGTTGCTTACGCTTCTCGATCATTGACACCTACAGAGCAGCGCTACGCCCAGCTGGAAAAAGAAGCGCTGGCTCTCACGTGGGCCTGTGAAAGATTCAATGACTTTATCCTGGGTCTGCACTTTGAACTAGAAACTGATCATAAGCCACTAGTGAGTCTACTGGGAGGACAAGCTTTGGATGCGCTTCCACCGCGTATACAGAGATTTCGTATGCGCCTAATGAGGTACTCATACACTATAAAGCACATCCCGGGCAAAAGTCTCACCACTGCCGACACGCTCTCACGCTTACCGCTCACAAACAGTGTTACTCACACAGACACAGATCTTATGGAGGACACTAACATTTATGTTGACTCTGTGCTAGAGGGACTCCCTACAAGCAGCAAATATCTTGCAGATCTCCAAGAGCAACTGCAGTCCGACAGCGTCTGTTCACAAGTCATGAAATACTGCACAGAAGGCTGGCCGGATCGTAACCAGCTACAGGGAGCGGTGAAGCACTACTGGTCTGAGAGAGCCGTTTTGAGTGTGCATAACGGACTACTACTGAGAGGCACGAGGTTAGTTATCCCCGCTAACATGAGAAATGCGGTTTTGGACAAGATACATGAGGGCCGCCAGGGGGTGGTTAAATGCAGAGAGCGCGCCCGTCAGGCTGTGTGGTGGCCAGGTTTAAGCAACCAGATCAGTGAAGTTGTACTCAAATGTAGACAGTGCATACAGGAAAGAGTTAATGTGAGAGAGCCTTTAATGCCCACAGATTTACCAGAAAGGCCATGGCAGAAGTTGGGAGCTGATTTGTTCACGCTACAAGACAAAAACTACCTGTTATTAGTGGACTACTTCTCTAGGTATATAGAGATTGCCCAGCTCAGCCCAACTCGCTCTGCCAATGTCATTGTGCATTTAAAATCAATGTTTGCACGTCACGGAATACCAGAGATACTGATCACGGATAACGGCCCGCAGTTCGCAAGTCAGGAAATGGAAGACTTTGCAAAGGAGTACTGTTTTGAGCACGTGACCAGTAGTCCCAGGTACCCCCAAAGTAACGGTGAGGCAGAAAGAGCTGTCCAAACAGTCAAAAACCTAATTAAAAAAGCCAGTGATCCATACAGAGCACTGTTAGCCTACAGAACCACAGCGTTGGCAAATGGCTACAGCCCAGCACAGCTTCTCATGGGGCGTAGACTTCGTACCACCCTGCCAATGCTTCCAGAGGCCTTGCAGCCATGCGTGCCGAATCTGCAACAAATTCGTCACGTGGAAAAGGAGAGACGGATGAGGCAAACAGAATACTTTAACAAAAGACACAGAACGAGAGATTTGGATAAACTGTTACCCGGAAACTCTGTTTGGATTACAGATGCAAAAGCACAGGGCACAGTGACATCTGTCCACAAAACTCCACGGTCTTATGTCATCAGTGGACCACAAGGAACACTGAGGAGGAATCGCAGCCATTTAGTGCCTATGCCTTCTCCAGAGAGCCAAATGGACACTCCACAGGACGTCCAGTCTGAGGAAACCTCCACAGAAACTCAGACTCAGGAATGCACACCTGCCATCATGAGAACAAGATCAGGCAGAGAAGTGAAGAAACCACAAAGACTGGATCTGTAAAAATTATGTATTGCTATTTCTGAGATGCAGAGTTTGAGTTCTTGAAATGTTGAAAAAATGTGATATAAGAGGCTTCTGCATAAAAATGTTCTCACGCATGGTACAAGTGTTTAAAAAGAAAAAGGGTTAGAAAAAGTTAGATTGCCCATCATAGTTAGTTGACCAAGGTGAGCAGGAATGATTTCATGTGGAAATGTATTTTGTTTTTCTGCTAAAGGGGTCAACTTGGCTTCAGTAAGGGGGATGTGGTGTAATCTAAGTATTACATATGGGGAGCCACTAGGGGGCGACACAGACTGGATGTTGTCAGGAGTACAGCATGATGGAGAATAATATGGCGGAGTTCGTGTGTTAATGTGTTGCAGCCAGTCAATAAAGGAGGCTCCGTGTTCACCCAAAGCAGCAGTCTTTATTTATAAAAGAACCCAACACAACACACACAGATCACTGTTGGTCGGGGGCTGGGATTGAACCCAGGATCCCCTGGCCAAGGGTGAGTTGCTGTGCTGTCGCAGTGCTAACCACTCCGCCAGTTGCATATCACAACAGCATGTCAATGAATGAGATAAAATAAAATAGAAAGCACAGATAAATGAAAAGTCACCGCTTAGAAGAAGCTTTACTGCCACAAATCTCCGTCATTTTTTCTGTGTGTAAGAAAACTTTAAACACATTTAATGCGAACATTGAATGCGAGCTTCTTGCTCATAAAATACTCATGTTTAACCACAGAGGTAGGAGCTGTTAGGGGCTACTTACCGCTCGGACAACAGGTGATCAGAGCTCGATATGAAAAGTCACCACCGCCACGGCATTTCTTCCTACAGGGTTGTGATGTGAACTGGCACAGGACAGGAAATGGACTCGTGGAGGAGACTGTGTGATGGCTGTGTCAGTTACGGTAGGGTCAGTTTATATTTATTTGCTTATTTATTTGCTTGCCTTTGCCTTTGACATGACATCCTCCAGTGGCTTGTTGCCGTTGGGGATGGCAGTCCCGCCCATAGCCACTGAAACTGTGTATTCATCCCCAGTTGGCAGCTGATGAGGAGGGTGTCTAGCAACTGCAAGTTGTATGATCGTCTGTTTGCACTAAAATATCTATCCATATTAATAAAACGAGTAGCGCATCTGATCGAATTTCATTAACTGTAATGCATTACTTAATTTTTAAACAGTAATTTCGTTACACAGCATGTTACTGCAAAAGTAGTGGCGTTACAGTAACGCGTTACTTTGTAACACATTATTCCCTACACTGCTCCTCACATAAAAAGTCTTAACCCCTTGCACTCTGGCCAATTTTCCTAAAAACGCCAAAAAATAATGTGCCCAAAGTAAATCGAAAGCTGTTATTCAACCCTTTGCAGCATCTTCATGGGGTTGGTCTCATTTAAAAGAAAACACTTTTATCTGGATCTGGATCTGGATCTGGATCCGGATCTGGAGCACAAGTGCTCCAGATCCGGACTGGAAAATGCAACAGAAATGTAGAACCAAGTGTTATCCAGCTGAGGTCCAAATTTTGTAACAATACCACAAAAAATGAATATATTACGCAGCTTTGTTCTTAGGCTGTTCCCAGGCGTTTTGGAACTGTGCCAAATTGTGCCAAATGGCACAGTTTGGAAAAACGTCTGTAACTTTTGAATAATTCAATGTAGAATCTTCATTTTGGGCTCTAATGAAAGGTCACATTCAGGGCTGTGTCTGTGTGTGTGTGGGGGGGGTTTCCCCCCCCCCCCCCGCTACAAAGGACGGAGTTCGGCCCTCGCTACATGACAGATTACACTCGTTGCATGTTTCCACAGCAATGCTGTCACAGCGGCTCCCCCCCCCCGCTACTGTGTGTGTGTGTGGGGGGGGGTTGTCCCCCCCCCTCGCTACAGAGGACGGCCATCGGCCATCGCTACATGACGGAATAGACTCATATGGCTATGTGGCGACCGCTGCGCAGTCAGCGCGGCTTCCCCCCGCAGACCGGGGGGCGTTCGGACTGTGAACGCCCCCCCTGCTCCTCTTCTGCAGCGGGAGGGGGGCGTTCACGGTCCGAACACAGCAAATGAACCGTTTATTGCGGCGCACACACTTCATACTTCGTGCGCCGTACAGTTGTAATTTACCGATCGGTCAAAAGTCATTTTTTGATTACAATTTTCAGGGATAAATAATAACTTAGCTTATAACACCTTACCTCTTCACAGCAGCAGAGTCCTGGCGAACTTCTCTTCCCCATTGTCAGACGAACGCGACGCTGGTCTGCTCGTGGATCCCAGTCAAAGCATAATTCCATTATTGCGGTTTTGGCGAATGATTTACGACCTTTGTCGTCGGCCTCCGTCGGTCTATGATGACGCAAGAGAATGCTAAACGTCTATTCTGCTGGAATGAGTGCAGGTCGCACTTGTGGGTGTTCTCCATGCTGCTGGATCTGTAGCAGGTTCTTCCAGCGTCCTTTTTTTCATCTGCTGCAACAGTAATTCTCTCTTCACCCAGCCCGAACTTCTGTGCTTCAATTGGCTCCTGCATTCACAGTAGGCGGGTACTTCTTGCTAGGTTTTCATTCATTGGTTCTTCAAGGTTTCAGAAACCCAATTCAAGGCTCTTATTAGTCGAATGAGAGGTCAATCAGATGAACTAATCTGTTCGCGGCTGTGTCTGCAGCTTTTATTTTCAGTGGCGCTTGGACGCCAACACCACCTACATCACCACCAACTGGACCATGCGTCCGAGAGCACACGAGGGCGCACGAGAGCGCCCTCGTGCGCACTAGGACGCAGAGACTTGCCCGTCCGCGGTACAACGGAGCGCAAGAGGTTAACATATTGGGCCCCATACCATAATACCACATTAAAGCACTTTTTAATGGGATGAAAGCTTTTAATGAAACAAAAATCTTTTGTGAAGTCTAAATACGTACTGTTCTTGTTCATTGAAGAGATCAGGTTTTCTTTTTTTTTTTATTTAAGTTTTTGTAAAGGGTACACATGTCATTACAGCATTGCATTGTTTACATTTTCATCATATATTCCCCCTTTTTTTGTTTTTTGACATTGGAAAAAAGTTATTACAACACCCTTTTTTTAAGTGAAAGAAAAAGAGAAATTAAAAGAAGAACAAAAAAAACCCCAAAACAAGACAAAACAAACAAAACAAAAAAAAAAACAAAAACAAAAGAGCAGAAAAATAAAAGAGAATCTGAGTAGCGTTGGAGCAAAGAGAGGTACTATTATTGAAATGGTATTTGCCAAAGATTAGATCTGATGGAAGACACATATGCGCTCCAGGGTTGCCAAAAGTTCAAGAACCCATCCATGTCCTGTCTCAGTGCAAATGTCAACTTTTCCATCGAATAAATGTCCTGAATCATGTTAATCCAATCTTCAGGTGTTGGACAGACTTTCAACATCCATTTTTTTGTTAGAGCTTTTTTACTTGCCAATATTAAAACAGTGAATAAGTATTTTTCTCCTCGTCTTTCCAGTGATTTCGGTAGTAAACCCAAATACAAAGTTACAAAAGAAAAGGGAACTGTTACTTTGAATATTTTCCCCAATATTGTCTGTACATTGGTCCAATATTGGTGGATAACTGGGCATGACCAAAACACATGAACATGATTTGCAGTCTTTTCACCACACAAGCGCCAACAATTCAACCCCTTATGAGTAAATTTGTTTTGTGCAGGTGTTCTGAAAAATCTTACCAAATTTTTCCATCCAAATTCTCTCCACTGCAGGGATGAAGTACTTTTCCACTGTTGTTTATTTAGCTTTTCCCATATTTCCAGTTGTAAAGTGAAATTCCCCTCTTTTTCCCATCTCTCTTTTATATATGATGTGCTGTCTCCTTTTAAGTCTTGAAGACCATGGTATATTTTAGAAATGTATCTGATCCCTGGGATCCCTTTATATGCCATTAAGAAAACCTTCAGAACACCTGACTGGGCCCTTTCCAAATCCTCCTTTTTAAGTATTTTGTTTATGTGGTGTCTAAGCTGAAAGAACCTGTAAAGGTCTTGATTTACTAGACCTTGTTTTTTCAAATCTTTAAAACTTCTTAAAGTTTGCCCTTTAAAAAAATCGTAATATTTTATCAGTCCATTCTCTTTCCACTTTTTAAATCTAGTGTCTGTTTTATTAGGAGTAAAGTCCTGATCATAGGAAATCCATTGCAATAATCAATAGGGTTCTTTAGTTTGATTCTCTCTGACTATCTTAAACCAAATTTTTAGTGGGGTCTCTATCCACGGGTTAGTGTTATTCAAAAGTTTAGGTAAGGCATTGTTCCCTATAATCGCCTGTAGGGTAATGTCTCTTGTTATTTGGCATTCCATCTCCTTCCATTGTGCAGTGTAGACTGGGTTACATATCTCTACTAAAGCTTTAATTTGTGTGGCTTTAAAATAGTCCCTGATATGTGGCAGCGCAAGCCCACCTTTGTCTTTGTTTAGCTGTAGGGTTCTATATCTGATTCTAGGTCTCTTGCCCTGCCATATGAATCTTGAGATCCTTCTGTCCAGCTCTTGCCATGTTTTTTTGGGAGGTTCTACCGGTATTGTTTGGAAAAGGTATAGAAGACGTGGAAGTATATTCATTTTGACTGCTTCAATTCTTTGTGCAGTACCCAAGAATGGTATCATATTCCATCTTGCTAGATCAGATTTTATTTTTGCCATCAGTGGATCATAGTTTAGTGTTATAATTTTGTTGAGTTGTTTCGGGATATTGACCCCCAGATATTTCATAGATTCCATCTCCCAGTTAGTTTTGAGTTTGCTTAGTAAATATTGATTTGGGTCATAGTTGAATGTTAAAATTTGGGTTTTATGCATGTTTAATTCGTACCCCGATAACTCTCTATACTCTGAAAAAACTGAGATTAGTTCTGGAAAAGAGGTGTCCGGCTGCCCCAGGTATATTAAAATATCATCAGCAAAGAGTGCTATTTTATGTTCCTTCTGACCAAGTGTGATACCTTGAATTTTTTGATTCTGTCTTATCCATTGGCTCAGAGATTCTATGAAGATTGCAAAGAGCAGTGGAGACAAGGGGCAGCCCTGACGACATCCTCTTTCCAGTTCAAAAGATGATGATAATTTAACGTTAATCCTTATTTTAGCTGCTGGCTTTTTATATAATGCCTGGATAGTTCTAATGAAGTTATTATGAAAATTGAAACTGGATAAGATTCTATATAGGAAAGACCAGTCAACCTAATCAAATGCTTTTTCAGCATCTAATTCCAATATGGCTGCATTTAAATTGTATTTTTTTTTATATGATGAATTATGTGTAAAGTGTGTCTAATGTTATCTTGTGTCTGTTTTTGTCTTATAAAACCTGTTTGGTCTAAATGAATTAAGTCTGTCAGTATATTTTCTAACCTTTTGGCAAAGATAGCGGTAAAAAGTTTATAGTCCTGATTTAACACACTGATTGGTCTGTAGTTGGTCTAGTCTATCCTTTTCAGGTTTAGGTATGACTGCAATGACCCCTTCTCTCCAGGAGGGGGGATTTCCCTTGTGTGGAGGACATAGTTAAATGTTTTCAGGAGGAGAGGAGATAGTTGCTGTGTAAAGGTTTTGTACCACTCTGCTGTATAGCCATCTGCTCCTGGGGATTTGTTAGCTTTAAGTTTCATAATTGCTTTTTCTAATTCTTTAGGTTGTATTTCTGACAGTAGTGTTTTATTTTGTGATTCAGTAAGTTGGGGAAGATTTAATGTATTTAGGAAGGCTTCGGATGCGTTTTTGTGTTTTTTGAGGGAGTATAAGTTCTTGTAGTAATTCTCGAAGCTTTTAAGAATTTCCTGAATTCTAAATTTTATTTCCTTTGATACTGGGTCTCTGATTTTGTAGATTGCTCTCTCCGTTTGTTGTTTCCTCAATTTGTAGGCTAGTAATTTTGCCGATTTGCTACCTGTTTCATAATATTTTTGTTTCAGAAATGTGAGTTTCTTCTGGATTTCTATTGTGTAGATCTCGTTTATTTGTTTTTTAATTTCCTTAATTTTGAGCGAGTCATTAGAATGAGTGTTGTCTTTGTGCTCTTTTTCTAGTTTCTTAAGTTCTGACTCTAATGTGGTTAGTTTTTCTTGTCTCAGTTTCTTTTGGGTTGCCAGTTTTGCGATAATCTTTCCCCTTATTACAGCTTTGCATTCGTCCCACAGTATTAAAGGGGATACTTCTCCATTATCATTTTCTTCCAAATATCTGAGAATATCTGATTCCAATTCATCTTTCAGTGGTCCTTTCAGCACATTTGAATTTAACCTCCAAGAAAATGTATTATTTGTGTATTTTTGGATATTTAAGTCCATATAGATCAGACTGTGGTCAGAGAGATCAGTCAGTCCTATTTTACATGTTTTTACTCTTCCAATGTCTCTATTAAACATAAAAAAAATAGTCAATCCTTGAGTATAATGAATGTGGTGCTGAGTAAAATGTGTAATCTTTTACTCTGGGGTTGAGTTCCCTCCACACGTCACAGATTCCCATTTCTTTTAGTAGCATCCGAGTTTTTCTACCCTGAGTGTTATTTTGATGTGGAGAATTACCTGATGCATCCCAGTATGGATTCAGTCATTGATTGAAGTCTCCCCCACATATCACTAAACCTTTGGCTTTAATTATCATTAGGTCAAATACATTTTTATAAAATTTCCAGTTAGCCCCTGGAGGTGCAT
Source organism: Pholidichthys leucotaenia (assembly GCA_020510985.1). NCBI lineage: Eukaryota > Metazoa > Chordata > Actinopteri > Cichliformes > Pholidichthyidae > Pholidichthys > Pholidichthys leucotaenia. The sequence continues at coordinate 250,724,846 of CM035843.1, forward strand.
ATACATTCAGCAGGGTGATATCTTCTCCCTCTAGCCGACCAAGTACCATGCTAAATCTCCCTTCTTTATCTTTGTGTTCTGAATTTTTTTCAAACATAATTTTGGTTGAGATCAATGTCGCTACCCCCCTCCTCCTCCCTGACTTATATGAAGATGAAGAGATCAGTTTAAACCCTTGTCTATTAAGTTTGGTGTGCTCCAAGTCTGTTAGGCGGGTTTCCTGTAAAAATATTATTCCTGCTTTGTCTTTTTTTCATTTTGCCAAGAATCTTGGATCTTTTAATTGGATTCAGGATCCCTTTTACATTATATGAGATTATTTTGGTTACACCCTGTTTCTCCATTGTGTTGTCTTATTTAGTATAACAGTGTAGTGGCCCTCTTTTATGCTACTCAGAAACTGAAAGAACATTAAGAACATAGTATATAAAACTTTAAAACAAAACACTGTCAAAAGATCTTCCTGAGCTGAGGTCTTTTTAGTGACGTTAGAAGAGCCTTGCTGGTGCGTTGGCTCTGAGGGAAATTCCTCAAACTCTGTTACGTGTTGAGGGCCCTCTCTTACCCCTGTAAGTCGTCCCATGTTTTTAACGTGAATTTCAGATCCCAATCCGAACTTGTAATGATTTTTTTTTTTTTTATGCCTATACCCTATGAAATTGTGCGCAACCTCCCACCACCGTCACAGCAAACAATCACGTTAATACAGTATTTGTTAGTGTGGAGAGTTCATGTGGTTCGTTGTCACATTTCTATTTTAACAAGTTTTTTTTTCTTTTTTTTTCTTTTTTTTAAAGACTTACTTGTTTCTAATATTATGACTGTTCAATGAAATGTTTTACCACTTGCTGGTTCTGCATTTCCTTTAATGTTTGTTACCTAGTAGGAGGAGGGTTGGATGCGCAGATTGACTGAAAATATCGTTATTCCCACCTGAAAGCATTCAGTTTTTCCTTATAGCCCTGGCGCTGGGTTTCCCGCTGCTGGCCCGTGGATTTTGAGGGTCTCTGTGTGCACCACATTTGAGCCTTGATTCTTTCGATTGGGTCTGCTGCGGGTTTATACACCGTTACCGGGAGCCCTCTTCTCGCCATATCCCTGGTTGCTTCTTCCGCCGAGTTGTAGAGACACGTCTCTTCCCTGTAAAAAACCCGCAGCTTCGCCGGAAATGGAGTTTGAAAGTGCAGTTTCTTCTCTCTTAGTACCTTTTTAGCGTCGTTGTATTCCCGATGCTTTTTAAGGACCTCCGGGGCATAGCCGTGCTCCACAAAAACTTTTCTTTCTTGGTGCATAAATCCTTTCTTCTGCCAAGCCAGTCTCAAAACCTCTTCTGTTCTGAAGTTGGAAAACTTCACCTCCACCGATCGTGGGGGTGCTTCCGCCAACGGCCTTGGGGCTAATGAACGGTGCGCCCTTTCTATCTTCAAGTCGGTGGATTGGGGAATTTCCAGCTTCTCTCTCAGTATGGATTCCACGCATGCAGCCATTGTGGTGAAACCGTCCTCGACTCCTTCTTTCAGACCATGAATTCTTATGTTGGCCCTTCTTAGTCTTCCTTCTTGGTCGGTTAGCTTAGCCTCCAGTCTTGTCTGTCGTTTGAGTAATTCCAGCACAGTTTCTTCCAGCCCTTTTATTCTTTCCTCTGCTTCCATGATTCGGTCCTCAGCCTGGTCCATTCTGTTGTTTGTCCTTTTTATTTCGTCTTTAATTTCACGAAATTCGGCCCAACACTCTCGGTGAAATTCTCTTAATTCTTGAATTATCATTTTTAAGCTAACCGTGTTGCTAGCCTCATTCAGCTCCTCTGCTTCCGAGTGGATGTTGTCCTCCAGGTCAGATTCTCCGGCCGATGCGCATCTTGGCCTGGGAAATGTCAATCTCTTCTGTTTTCCTTTAGGCATAATGACTTTGTCTTTTGATTTTCACGCTTCCAAAAATCCGTTAAATCTGATTTTCAAGGTATTTTCACGGATGGGGTCTTGGAGCTTCAGCGTTAAGCTGCTATCACCATGGTGTCCAGACCGGAAGCCAGAGATTAGGTTTTCTGACTCATCCCTTGACTCTCGATTTATCCAACTTCCACCTGTAGGCTGCTGTGCCGGTGTGGTACTTCAGTGCATGGTGAGCTCTGCAGGAATGTTTTGAGTGACAGGTATGAGTGCCATGCAGAAAACAACTCATTTCTATCCTGAGGTACCAGTGTTTTGACAGAAGCCTGCTTGTCCCCCCACTGTCAGTCTCTCAGCGAGCTGTAATCCCATCCTGAAGATGGTCAGATGAAGACTTCCTGTGAACAAGCTTTGATATGTCTGTGTTTGTGTGCCGCTATTTCTTCATAAATATTTCCTCAGCCTTGTCTTTTTTACGGTGTGTTTCAGTGTGGGTGCTGCATGCGTTGGCAAAGGGGGGAAAAAAGAATCTTCCAGGTGAATTCACAAGGTTTCTGCCCTCTTACAATGAGACAGGGGGAGTCACTGAATGAACAGCTGCATAATTAAAATGACAGAAGAATTCATTACCTAACCCCTGGGCATTGGCTGTGCCAGTTCCTGCCAGTTGAGTGATCTCCATGGTCCTCAAAGTTTTGACTCGGTCAAAAACAATCTCTCAATGATCACCAAAGGGAAGCGATCTCTTAATAAACTCTCAATGAACTCTCAAGGAGTGCTCACTGGTCTCACCTATCTCTCAATGATCTCTCAACGATCTCTGCCACTGCCTTTCAATGATCTCTATTGGTCTTTCAGTGAAGGTCTGGTGATCTCTCATTGATCTCTCAGCCATCTCTACCTTTGTGGTGGAAACATTTGGAGTTCATTGAAACCTTGCTGGGTGATCAATTAGATCACTGAGCGTTCCTTGATCGCTCCACAATCTCATCAGTCACCCAATGATTTTTCAATGAATGAATGAACTGGCAACATTTGAGTTAACTGGAGGCACACCTGTGAATATATTTTAAGGCACACTTCAAACACACCGCTTCCTTGTGTGACATCATGGGAAAATCTAAAGAAATCAGGAAGAGAATGGTGGACCTCCACAAGTCTGGTCCATCCTTGGGTACAATTTCCAGATGCCTGAAGGTGCCATGTTCATCTGTTCAAACAATTATATGCAAGGATGAACACCATGCCACAATCATCCTTAAGGGTACTAAGGAAATGTAGGTAAAATTCTCTAAAAAAAATATTTAGCAAATAGAACTAATTTTGGTAATCCTAACTGACCTAAAACAGGAAAAGCTTAGTCTGATTTAATGTCAGACAGTGAGAAAAAAAAGGTTGTCTTTATATGGTTCATGTAAACTTCTGGTATTGTTCTTTTTCCTGTGCTGAATGTTGCACAGATCAGGTGGTTGGCAGGAGACAGCGGCCATAGTGTTGTGTGTAGAATGTGGTGTGTGTGTGTGTGGCCCTGAGGGCTTGCCATAGTGGCCCTGGTGGTGATGTCAAGCGGGCTGCAGGACCAGTATACACTACCATTCAAAAGTTTGGGGTCACCCAGACAATTATTTTGTGTTTTCCATGAAAAGTCACACTTATTTACCACCATGAGTTGTAAAATGAATAGAAAATATAGTCAAGACATTGACAAGGTTAGAAATAATGATTTGTATTTGAAATAATAATTTTTCCTTCAAATTTTGTTTTCGTCAAAGAATCCTCCATTTGCAGCAATTACAGCATTGCAGACCTAACATGATTGCACAAGGGTTTTCTAATCATCCATTAGCCTTCTGACACAATGAGCAAACACATTGTACCATTAGAACACTGGAGTGATAGTTGCTGGAAATGGGCCTCTATACACCTATGTAGATATTGCACCAAAAACCAGACATTTGCAGCTATAATAGTCATTTACCACATTAGCAATGAATAAAGTGTATTTCTGATTAGTTTAAAGCTATCTTCATTGAAAAAAAGTGCTTTTCTTTCAAAAATAAGGAAATTTCTAAGTGACCCCAAACTTTTCAACGGTAGTGTATATATTGTGGTTTTCTCAATAAAGTGGAGTTCATTGCTTGGCATAAGACCGACTCCAGTCTCCTGTTATTCAGACATAACATTCTGGTGATGAGAGAAAACTACGGGGGCGAACGGGCTACCTCCATCCTTATTATATATTAAAACTTTGTGCTGCCAAGTGTGCTCAACAATACAAAATCAATACTTTCAACAGTTCCTTTTCACATTAATGAGGTAAATGAAGAATTAATTGCTGGCATTGTTAAAACATTGTCAAACTCTAAAACTAATGATATTGTGGGACACATATGTGGGTTTCATATGCACAAATGTATATCACCTTATGCTTCATATGTATATCACTGTATGCATACTGCATGCTCCACGTCACAGATGAACAAAGGACTGATCCTCCTCGGAGATAACAGGAGGATGTGAAATGTGGTCTATGGTATGCAAAGAGATGGCCATGGGGGATTTCCTGGCTGCCAGTGACTTTGGGGTGGGGGTGATAAGATCTGAAAGGGATGCATTGTTACTGGGGATTAAATGCATTGTGACTGGAGCTTTGAAGCTCCTGGGGTATAAAAAAGGGATGATGGTCTGGTTTCTTCCTCTTTCTGTATTGTTGATGTTGGAGAATGTGAATAAACCTGACTCGTGAGATAAACTCTGCCTCGTCCTTTCACATTTCCACACTGGTGACCCTAAGACGATGAGTGAAAGAAATTCCCCCAAACCAGCCGGGTCAGGAGCTCCCAGCCAGGTGTATGCTGCTACCGTCCAGCTACCGGACTTTTGGCGAGACAACCCGTGCTCCTGGTTCCTCTTGGTCGAAGCACAGTTCGCCCTCCGGGGGATAACAGTAGATGAGACGAAATTCTACCATGTAATTGCCAAGCTCGACAACCGCATGGCTCGGCATGTGCAGAGCCTTTTGTTGAAGCCACCGGCCGATGACAAATACGACGCGTTGAAGGCTGTGCTCATCCAGCGCTTCACTCTCTCAGTCCAGGAGAGAGCGGAGAGACTCCTGGCTCTGAACGACTTGGGAGATGGCACGTCCGTTGACCTGATGGAGGACATGCTGAGGTTGAGGGGCTCAGACGGCGACAACTTCCTCTTCACCCACATTTTCCTGAGAACCCTACCGTCGGCCACGAGAGCGACCCTGGCTGGTTCGCCGTTGTTGGCCCAGCGGGACTTCCGCGCGCTGGCCCAGGAGGCGCACCGGATTCTCAACGCCAGCAAACAGCGCGCGGCCACCGCAGCAGCGACGGAGTGCAGTGCGACGGCCGGAGACAGCGAGGGGCCAGAGACGGCGGTAGCAGACCCACTGACGACAGCGGCAGCGGGGGCCAAGGATCGCGGAGGAGACACCCTCTGTTTCTACCATCGCCGCTTTGCAGAGAGGGCACGCAAATGTATACCACCGTGCCATTTCAAGCGCTCGGGAAACGTCAAGACCGGGGGTCGGTAGCAGCTGCGGCCCTCGGGGAGGAGAACAAGCTGCTCTACTTGAAGGATGCGCGCTCGGGGAGGCATTTCCTTGTGGACACAGGCTCCCAGTTGAGTTTCATCACACCTTCCTCCGCTGACCGGCTGGCGCTTTCCAGTGGTCCCGGGGTGTCAGCAGCAAACGGCTCGGCGATTAAGACCTTTGGTGAGAGGGCTCTGCTTCTGTCCCTACACGGCCGCACATTTGAGTGGACTTTCGTCATAGCTGCAGTGAATTTCAATATGTTAGGGGCTGATTTTCTGTGCTCACATGGTTTGTTGGTTGATCTTGCTAACAGGCGCCTGGTTAATGCACTCTCTTTTTATTCTATTCCCTGTACAGCTCGAGTGGCCCGGCCAACAGCACAAGCCAACGTCACAGCGGCAAGTGGTAAGTTCCACACACTGCTCACTCAGTTCCCAGCACTCACGGTCCCAACATTTTCGGCGGCCGTGGCTAAACACGGGGTGGAACATTTTATTATTACCACCGGACCGCCCGTTTTTGCAAAAGCCCGGCGCTTGGATTCAGCTAAACTGACCATAGCGCGCGAGGAGTTCGCCAAACTGGAAAAGTTGGGCATCATCAGGCGTTCGAAAAGCCCATGGGCTTCACCGCTTCACATGGTCCCACAGGCTGATGGCTCGTGGCGACCTTGAGGAGATTTCCGCAGGTTGAACAACGCTACAGCGCACGACCGCTACCCAATCCCGCATATCCAAGATTTTTCAGTTCATTTGGCGGGGGTGCGCGTTTGTGAAATGTGAAAGGACGAGGCAGAGTTTATCTCACGAGTCAGTCGTTGGGCCGGAGCTGCTGGGGAACCAGCAGCTGCCTGACATGACGCTGCCCAGCTGGAGTCTGCCACTGCTGATACACGACACCCTCGTGACAGCGGAGATTGGCCCACTGGGAGTGTAGGGCCTTGGTCTCTGGGTCCAGTGCATACACAGCAGTCCAGGCAGACCGCTGGCCTGCGTCTGGCCACTGCCGAACCTGGGAAATGACTGGATCGCTGTCCTGCTCGCTGTGCAACTCCTGCGCGCTGAGGGCCTCTGTGATGACATCGCTGGGGAGAGATGCCTGATTATCTGAGGAGGAGCTGTGCGCCACTGTTATTCCTGCTCACAGCGGTCCGGAGAGCAGCAGCCCATGGGACGGCTTGGTCTCAATCCTCTGCCCGCTGGCAGTGACAACAGTCCTCCGCAGCACAGGGACACCGAGACAGCGTATCAGCGTTGGCATGGAGATGGCCTGCCTGATGCACAATCTGAAAATCATAATCCTGCAGTGCCTCCAGCCATCTTGCCAACTGTCCATCCAGCTCTTTAAAGTTCAGCAGACAGGTCAGGGGAGCATGATCCATCCTGAGCTGGAACCTCCCCCCGTACACATACGGGCGAAAATGGCAAAACCCCTGGATGACAGCCAACAGCTCTCTGCGAGTAACGAAATAATTCCTTTCGGCTCTGCTGAGGGTGTGGCTGAAAAAAGCAACTGCCTGCTCTCTGTGTTGTCCCTCCTGGGATAACACCGCCCCAATGCCCTGGTTGCTGGCGTCCGTGTCCATGATGAAAGGGCGGTTTGGGTCGGGATACTGCAGGATGGGGGCTCCGATGAGTGCAGAGCGAAGCTGGGAAAAAGCAGCAGCACAGTTCTCACTCCACTGAAATGCACGGCCCTTTTGTGTCAGCTGATGCAGTGGGCTGGCGATGGTGGCAAAGTCTTTCACAAATCTCCTAAAATAGGAGGCCAGCCCGAGAAAACTCTGTAGCTCTCCCATATCCTGTGGCACTGGCCAGTTTTTCACCGCTGCCACTTTCTCTGGATCGGTGGCAACTCCCGCTGCACTGACGACGTGGCCCAGGAAGGTGGTCTTCCGCCTGTCCCATTTTGACAGGGCGCTGTCAAAATCAGCTGCGTGAACCAGCAGGTCATCCAGCTAAACAATGCAGCAGCTCCGGGGCACGTGAGCCAACACTCGCTCCATCAGACGTTCAAAGGTGGCCGGGGCGTTGCAAGGTCCAAACGGCATCACCTTGAACTGATACAGTTCCTGCCCGATGGAGAAGGCTGTTTTCTGATGGGCCTCAGGTGACAGTTCTACCTGCCAATAGCCGCTGCGGAGGTCCAGTGAGCTGAATCAGCTGGAGCCGGCGATGTGGTCCAGCACGTCATCGATGCGGGGCAGGGGGTAGGAATCCTTGCGGGTGACGTCATTCAGGCGTCGGTAATCCACACAGAACTGCCACGAACCGTCCTTCTTCCTAACCAGCACCACCGGCGCCGCCCAGGGGCGGCTGGAGGGTTCAATAATGTCAGCCTCCAGCATTTCTCGTACTTTTTGTTCTGCTGCCGCCCGCCTTGAAAAAGGCAGATGGCGGGGGCGGAGCCGGATCGGCCTGGTCTCACCAGCGTCGATCCTGTGCTGCACCAAGCTGGTTCGGGTGCATTCCTCATCCTTCGCAGCGAACACGTCCACGTAGGAGTCCAACAGCTCCCGCAGCCGGTGTCTCTGTCCCGATTCCAGTCCGCTGCAGCTCTGCTGGAACAATTCCTCGACCGCCTGCTGTGTTTCTGCTGATACATTGACCTGCTCTGCTGTGCCCCCCCCCCCCCCTTTGCTGCCTCTGTCGGTGATCGCGCTCCCTCTGCTTGTGCTGGTGGCGCTGTTGAGTTCAGTACTTGCGGTGACCCGCCCGGTTCGGCCCGCCCTAGCGGTCCCTCGATCACGCAGGCCTCCGGGTTCCTCCTCTGGGCCCCACTGTAGAGCGTGATGGTCCGAGTTCCCAGCAGGAGGGACGATCTGGCGGTGTCAGTTTTTGCGCTCCATGCTGCGATCAGATCCAGTCCAATAATGCGGGGGGTCTTGGATGTCAGCCAGCCAGAACGGGTGGTTTGTGTTCTGGCTGGCCACCCCCACCACAAGAACTCTTCGCCCTCCCAGTCTGGCGTGCTCACCGGTAGCTGTGGTGATGCAGCACCGGGTGGGTTCCCACCCCTGCGGTTCTGTCTCTTCTGTGCCTGACAGCACACCGGGTCAGACCAGGGAGATGGTAGAACTGGTGTCGATCAGGGCCCGGATTGGCGTGTTGTCCAGGCTACACTGTAGGTACATTCCTGGTGAGTGTCCAATTCGGCCTACACACGATGACAGTTCATCTGTAGTTGCGCCATGTCAGCAGCCGTATGTCCGCTGCGTAGTCTCCCAGGCTCTCCCGGTTGCCTCGCTGGCGGTTGGCCAGCTGTTCCTCGGTGTGCTCAGCGTTGGCCGCTCTCCCAAACCACCTGCGGAGTGCTCCTTGTAGCGCTGGCCAGCTGCGGCGTTCCTGGGGCCGGAGATCGGACAGTGTGCGGAGAGCCCTTCCCTCCAAGGCCAGCGCGACCTGTACGGCAGTCTCTTCGGGTGGCCAACCATTCGACGTAGCAGCCAGCTCGACCTGGACCAGGTTGTCGTCCAGCAGGGTTTCACCGTTAAAGCGGGGAACCTTGGCCCGCTGCCGGATGGGTGGGACAGTCGCCTCTCGGCCGATCGCCACCCTGGTCGCAGTGGAATCGCCGGCCCGTCCTGCCCTGAAAAGGGCAGGGAGCGGGGCTGATCTGCTCTGCTCAGCCCGTCCCGCCTTGAGAAAGGCAGAAGGTGGGATCTGCTGGTCCCGTTGGGTCCGCTGCACTGTTCATCCTGATGAGCAACTCTGAGGGTTGGTGTATCAGCTCTGTCGTTCATTCCCAGCTGAGCGATGAATCGCTCCAGCTGCTGGATCTCTGCTCTGACCCTGGCTTCCATCTACTCCGTATCCCAACTTCTGACACCAGTGTGATGTTGTGGGGGTTCACACAAGAAAGGAGAGATGACTGTGACGAAACAGGCTTTATTTAAAACACACTCCTTAACGCTGACAGGGGAGGAGGTCATTCACACAGACCTCCGTTTCACTGAGGGTGACACAAACGCATGATCAGTCACTGCTCTGACTCTTCTTATAACACTGCTGTGTTATAAGAACGGGTGGTTCTTATAACACAGCAGCAATAACACTTTAGAACACACGAATGATAACACCCTTTGAATCCTCCGTTGCCAAAGCATGCAGGGAAAATCTCCGCCCCCTTAACACAGCCCCGACGTTACAGTATCTTTGTTGCAAACAAATGAGCTACTAAAGGATTCCTACCAATCTGTGTACTCTTCCTTAATATTTCGTTTGTAAAGCAAAAACAGAACTACCTAAAATAGCAGTTATATCATTCTTGCCTTGTCAAAATAAAATCGAAATTGAGCAAAAATGACATAACGGATCTGGATCCATTTGGTGGTGTTTTCCTTTTATTTTTTCGGTCACAGCCGGAAGTGGTGATGGCAGCAGCAGAACGCCGCCATTTTCAAACAAGCCTGAAAGACTAGCTGCTAAATCTCACTTTAATCGGGAAAATACCCAAAGTTACAGCATAGACTCATGCAGACATCACCATCTGATGAAGATGAGAAGGACTGCAGAAATATAAGTATATATAATTCCCATCAGCCAGCAATGAGGACGAAAGGAGGATGTTGTGGATACCAAAGGCCTGGAGAGTCATGAAAGGTTGGCGTGACCCACCTCTGTTTTGACCACTTTATAACAGGTAGGGTGTACTGTACTTATAAATTATGCTTCTATCACTTTTTTCTCTTTTCGGATTAGTTTGGGCTCCACATGTCGGCTCAGTACGTGATTACTGAGATGATGCAGGTTTCCAGCAGTTTTAATATGACTGGAGTCTCTTTGATTTTATGTTATATTTAGTGTTGATATTTGCATGCTGGGTGATTCTAAGGTATTTGTACTTGATTGTCTTTTGTACTTTAATATGTCTCACTTCAGAAAGTGATGTTTTTGTCTTTTCCTCCAAGTGTTACAGCTTTAAATTTTTTCTTCCATAAAACTAATTTAATATACAAGTTGTGGAAGATGTGTTCAATGACGAGACATGAGTGTATTTCTCAGGTTCGGCTTTATTCCAGAACACATTCATCCAACATTCTCAAAAGCAAGAAGAGGCAGAATAATGTTACAGCTCACTCTTATACCTCCGGGGGATTAAGAACTCAAGTCACATGGTGCTTCTGCAAACATTCAATCACAATGCAAGTCTCTGAAGATTCACCATTGTCTCTTATTCTCCGGTGTCCCGGGAAACCCCCCAGGTTCTCTTCTCCGAGATGAGGGCCCGACTTCACACCTCCTCGCCATCTCCTGTCTTGTTCCTCCAGACGTGAAGCCCCAATCCACATAAGCCATACAATCCACATAAGCCATACATTTGTGGGAGATATGAACCAGACATATGTGCCACACTCTTGTGGGGAAATATGAACCAAACATATGTGCCACATGACCCCCCCCAAACGTCTGCATGGGACAAACACTCATAAATGCATACATAAAAAACATTACCACATAACCAACAATCAATCCCCCAATCTCTTAGGTCTTAGCTTCCTGCCGAATCTGCTGTAGGCCGGCTTCGCTGCGTCTGCAGCGTCTCCTCGCACCTGGGGATTAGATTTGTTAGCACATCTCTGTGGGAGCTCTGGAGCATGCGTTCTCGGCGGCCTGCCCCGGCGGGGGGCTTTCCCCAACTGCAACCGTTCACCTCGCAGGACAAAAGCAGGCTTTTGAGTCTGTTTATGCAAATTAGCTCCCCTTCTGCCCACCAATCAGCAAAAAATGCTTATCATTTTTTTCCAGCACCCTGAACGGTCCATCATAAGGCGGCGTCTCTGCACTGAGCGTTGGTGCACATGTCTAACAAAAACTAACTCTGCGTTTTTCAACAGCCTCCTGGCACAAAATCCGGTGGAAAACTGTGATGCACTGGGCCCTAGGCAGCGTGTTTGGATCCTGTGCCGCGCTGCAACAGCTGAGCGGAGGGGGCAATTGGGCACTGGATTTCCGGGATGAAATTCCCCGGGCAAACGGAGAGGTTGTGCGAACACCCAACTCCGCTGGGGAGGCTTGTATGTCCTCTCATTAGGTGCTGAACGCAACCCCAATAAAACCCATGGCAGTTTAGTCCACCCAATTTGGTATCCGTGAAGCGATGCTCTGAGGGACTGCCTTTCAATGAACCTTTGAAAACGTTCACATAAAACCGTTGGCCTGCGGGTTATACGCGGCGGTAGTGCGGTGTACCTTCACCCCTATGCTGCCCCGGGCCATAGTGTCGACCACAGTCGGATACATACTTGAGGGCCTCTGTCTGACGGTATGTCCGATCGGAACTCCAACAACGCGCGACCCAAGCTGTTTTAAAAAACGCGCTTTGCATACCTCTTCCGCCATTGTTGGAACGCCAGAGGGTACCCGCTTCTGGCCGACGTTGTGGTGCGGTCCACCATCGTCAAAAGGTGTGTGTGCCTTGAGGACGTTGGGAAGCGGCCAACCGATCAACATGCACATGATCGAACCGCTTAGCCAGGATGTGAAAAGGCTCCAAAGGGGGCCCTCGTGTGCTTGTGTATCTTAGCCCTCTGGCACGCTACACAAGCCGCTGCCCATTCCCTTGACCTGTTTGTGCAACCCCGGCCAGACAAATTCTCTCCCACCATCTTTGACCGATGCAACGCACCCCTGGGTGCCGCCAGCGAATGGACCGAGTCAAAAACGCGGCGGCGCCACGCGGCTGGCACCACTGGACGAGGCCGACCCGTGGAGACATCGCATATTAAGGGGGGCATACCTATTTGCTGCACCCTGTGCTCCAGCCTTAACCCTGTTGGTCCAGACTGGAGCGCGCGCACATCCGCGTCACCAGCCTGCTCCGCAGCCATGTCTGCATAATCCAAACCTACGTGGACCGGGGCTGCGCGCGCTCCCGCGTCGCTGCCCTGGCCCACAGCCACCGAGTCTGCCCCCACGTGGCCTGGCTTTGCCACAGCACGTGAGAGACAGTCCGCCACTACATTGTGTTTGCCTGCGACATGCTGGATGTCGGTGGTGAACTCCGATATTGCAGCTAGCTGTCTTTGTTGTCGGCCTGACCAAGGTTCTGAGATTTTGGCCATCGCAAAAGTTAACGGTTTGTGGTCTACAAAAGCAGTGAAACGGCGCACTTCCAGCCAGAACTGGAAATGGCGGATGGCCAAGTGTAGGGCTAAAAGCTCCCTGTCAAACGCGCTGTATTTACGCTCGTTATCGCGCAAGGATTTGCTAAAGAAAGCGAGAGGCTGCCAGGTCCCTGCCACACACTGTTCAATGACTGCCCCCACCGCTAGGTCCGAAGCGTCGGTGGTGAGCGCCAAACGGGCTGTTGGAACCGGGTGCGCTAACAAAACGGCGCTTGCAAGGGCTGATTTAACCTGGGAGAAAGCGCGCTCCCGCTCCGGAGACCATTCGACCTTATTTGTGGGTTTTCGTTTTTTCAGTGTCGCGTACAGTGGCTGCATAAGCCGCGCTGCGCTCGTAAGAAACCGGTTGTAAAAATTAACCATTCCTAGAAACTCCTGCAGCGCTTTTATCGTTTGAGGTCGGGGGAAATCTGTTATCGCGCGCACTTTCTCAGGAAGGGGAACTGCTCCCTGTGGTGAAACGCGGTGCCCCAAAAAATCGATTTGCGCCACCCCGAACTGGCACTTCGCTGGGTTAATTATCAACCCGTGCTCTGCCAGTCTCCGAAAAACCGCTGTGAGGTGGGTTTCATGTTCGTCCTCGGACGTGCTGGCTACCAATATGTCGTCTAAATAGACGAACACGAAAGGCAGGTCGCGTAAAACTGCATCCATCATGCGTTGGAAAGTTTGCGCGGCGCCCTTTAACCCAAACGGCATGCGCAAAAACTCAAAAAGCCCAAATGGAGTTATTACCGCGGTTTTGGGAATATCCTGCGCGTGCACGGGGACTTGGTGGTAGCCACGCACCACGTCTATTTTAGAAAAAATGCGCGCCCCCGCCAAATGAACTGAGAAATCCTGGATGTGCGGAATCGGGTAGCGGTCGTGTGCTGAGACGTTGTTCAACCTGCGGAAATCGCCACAAGGTCGCCACGAGCCATCAGCCTTTGGGACCATGTGTAACGGGGAAGCCCAGGGGCTGTTCGAGCGTCTAATTATGCCCAGTTTTTCCAGATTGGCAAATTCCTCGCACGCTATGGCCAGTTTAGCTGAGTCCAAGCGCTGGGCTTTTGCAAAAACGGGCGGCCCAGTGGTGGTGATAAAATGTTCCACCCCGTGTTTGGCCACTGTAGCCGAAAACTTTGGAACTGTGAGTGCTGGAAAGTGAGTGAGCAGAGCATGAAACTTACCACCTGCAGCTGTGACGTTGGCGTGTGCAGTCAGCGGAGCCACCCGAGCTGTGCAGGGAATAGAATGAAAAGACAGTGCATTAACCAGGCGTCTATTAGCAAGATCAACCAATAAACCATGTGAGCACAAAAAATCAGCCCCTAACATGTTGAAACTGACTGCTGCTACAATAAAGGTCCACTCGAATGAACGGCCCTGTAAGGACAGACGCATGGTCCTCTCACCGAATGTCTTAATCGCTGAGCCATTCGCTGCTGATACTGACACCCAGGGAGCTTTGGATGGCATCAGCCGTTCCGCGTAGATAGGCGTGATGAAACTCAGCTGGGAGCCCGTGTCCACGAGGAATTGTTTCCCCGAGTGTGCATCTGTCAGGTAAAGCAGCTGATTTTCTTCTCCAAGGGATGCAGCTGCTACCAGCCCCCCGGTCTTGGCGTTTCCCTGACGCTTGAAGCGGCACAGTGGGAGACATCTGTGCGCCCTCTCTGCAAAACGGCGGTGGTAGAAACACAGGCCACCCTCAGCTCCGCGTTGCCTGACGCCTGTCGCCGCTGTCGTCGGTTCGTCTGGCGCCGCCACCTCTGGCTCCAAACCATCTCCGGGCGCCGTCCTCTGCTCAGCTGCCGCGGCCGAAACCGCGCTCCGCTTGTGGGCGTCGACGAGTCGCTGCGCCTCCTTGCCGAGGCTATGGTAGTCCCGCTTGGCCAAGCGGGGTGAGTCTGCCAGGGTCACTCTCACTGCTGGCGGCAGAGTCCGGAGGAAAAGGTGGGCGAAGATAAATTCGCCATCCTCGGAGTCTTTCAGTCTCAGCATCTTCACCATCAGGTCTGCTGGTCTGTTGTTCTCCGACTCCATCAACTCTAGGAGCCCCTCTGCTCGCTGTTGCGCCGAGGGGGTGAAATGGCTGATCAGCGCCTCCTTCAATGCGTCGTACTTGTCGGTGTCCGGTGGGTGGTTAACCAGGTCTTCCACCCTCTGGACCGTGTGACTGTCCAGCTTCGCCACCACATGGTAGAACCTCGTTTCATCCTTTGAGATTCTCCGGAGGTTGAACTGCGCCTCGACCGCGCTAAACCAGGAGCGCGGGCTGTGCTGCCAGAAATCGGGCAGCTGGAGCGTGGAGGCAGCCATCAGGCTGGCCTCTGATGAGCTCCGCTCAGGAGAATTCTCCCTGCTCATTCTTTGTCGTGGGTCACCAGTGTGGAAGATGTGTTCAATGACGAGACATGAGTGTATTTTTCAGGTTCGGCTTTATTCCAGAACACATTCATCCAACATTCTCAAAAGCAAGAAGAGGCAGAATAATGTTACAGCTCACTCTTATACCTCCGGGGGATCACATGGTGCTTCTGCAAACATTC
This sequence comes from Pholidichthys leucotaenia, assembly GCA_020510985.1. NCBI lineage: Eukaryota > Metazoa > Chordata > Actinopteri > Cichliformes > Pholidichthyidae > Pholidichthys > Pholidichthys leucotaenia. Next base: position 250,739,960 of record CM035843.1, read on the forward strand.
AATCACAATGCAAGTCTCTGAAGATTCACCATTGTCTCTTATTCTCCGGTGTCCCGGGAAACCCCCCAGGTCCTCTTCTCCGAGACGAGGGCCCGACTTCACACCTCCTCGCCATCTCCTGTCTTGTTCCTCCAGACGTGAAGCCCCAATCCACATAAGCCATACAATCCACATAAGCCATACATTTGTGGGAGATATGAACCAGACATATGTGCCACACTCTTGTGGGGAAATATGAACCAAACATATGTGCCACAAAGTAATCATTTTTATATGACTATCGTCTGTCTCCACAGTACACAGCTTTATTTATTATAGTCTCTTCACAAACTTCAACATGTAAAGTAATAAACTCAGAAAAACAGACTTCGTAGTGGACTATGGTCTAATGTTCTGTTTCTCTGTGTGTCTCATAACAGATCTTCATAATGTGGAAACTGAAGACAGTGTGGACCACTTGTCCCAGACTGATGAGAACCAGTTCATGACCCCAACCATCACAGGTGAAATTCAGTGTCTTAAATGTTAAAGTTACAGTACAGGAAAGAGTCCATGCTGGGACCTAAAATCACTTCTGTTTATAGAGGACAGCAGAGAAGATCACTGGTCCTTCACTTCCTCCTGTTCAGGATGTTTCACACCAACCAGGAGTGACCAGGACTCACACTGTCATCACCACCACCGTGCACTCTTCTCCCTGTTTTAACTGTTATAATTAAACTTAACAGGACAGCAAAATACATTTTCTTTTTTGTTAATTTTCTATCTACATCTTTGCTTGAAACCAGAGGTGGGTAGAGAAGCCAGAAATTGTTCTCAAGTAATATTACTGTTATTGCAATTGTTCAAGTATCAGAGTCATTACCAGAAAAGGTGAGCATGAAAGTATTCAATAAAAAAGTTACTGGAGTAGTAATAATGGTTCTAAATTTGCAAACTTTTTCTCCTAAATTTGTGAGTCTTTCCATATAATTTGTCTTTTTTGAATATACAAATTTTATCCTATAAATCTGAGTTTTTCCACATAAATAAGATTTTTGTAACATACATTTTCGACTTCTTTAAAAATTAGCAGTTCTACATTTCAAACATTTTACTTTTAAATGTATCACTTTGTCAAATTTGTGACTGTTTTATATGATTCTTTAAAAACATGAATTTGTGACATTTTACATATAAACTTTTCACATAAAGTTGTAACCTTTTAAATCTACATTGTTTAAATTACTTGTTCTTTGTAGCTGGAATAGAAGAGCAATAATATCAACACCCATCTCAGCTAAATGTCATCTCAGCTACCGGAGTGGTGGCTCAGTTGGTAGAGCATCCGCCCCACACCCGGGAGGCAGGGGTTCAAATCCCAGCCGGGTCATGCCGAAGACCATATAAAAGTGGAACTTCCTGCCATCCATCTTGGTGCTCAGCAATAATGGAATGGAGGAGGGAAATCTGTGGCAGCGCCTTGCATGGCAGCGGCCCACTGATTCTGCACTGGGGTGTGTGTGATTAACACTGTAGATAGGTAAAGCACAATCTCGTTCTACTGTACATGATTGGTTGTACGGTTGAATGACAATAAGGGTAATTTAATTAATTAATTTTTAATTAATTTATTAAATCAGATTATAAATTTACTAAAATGGCCAAAGATGCAGTCATTTCTAGTGAGACTAATTAGTCATATTTCTAATCAGTTTTCAAATCAGCGAAATTAAAATTTAGTGACTGTGACCAAAGGTACTTGAGTAAAAGTAGTTTTATCCTCACATGTACTTGAGTAGAAAGTATCCTGCAATAAAGTTACTCATCCAAGTACTGTTTCGTCAAAGTATTTACAAGTACAAGAACCTTTTCTGGCAACATGTCTCTGCATCACTGCCAATGTCTGATTGTTCTGAACAAATACAACTTGCATTCTTCCCAAACCTGCAGTGGATATTAATGATTATAAATAAGTGAATACAGATAAAGTACTTGAGATAAACCTTTTATTCAATAATTAAAAAAAACTATTTTTGGAAATACCAGATTATGTCTTGTCATAAAGAACTGCATAAAAAATACATGAACTGAGGTGCAGCTCACAGTTGTGTAAACATGTGAATGACTGGTTTTTTAAAAAGGTTAACAAAGTTAAATTAGACTTTTTTATGGATTTAAATTGTAAACATGTAAAACATCAATGTAGGTCTTAAAGAAGAAAGAAGAAGGTGCTTCCATCTCAGAACCGGTGGATGTGGACACCATTCACACCAGACTGGTCCCCTGGTCTCTGCAGCTCTCAGCTCCATGTCAGATGTGGTCGTCACGGATCACACAGACGTTTGCTGGATTAAAAGAAATTCACAGTGATTAACGTACATCACCTCCTCTGCTCAGTTGAATGTTTACAATAGAAAACAACTTTTACTGACTTGTGTGGCTGTTGGACAGTGAAGGACTTCAAAATTTTCATTTATTGGTTTATTATTTTTTTGATGTATTTTTTTAACCTCATTGCTCATCAATAGTAGAAACAGTTCAGTAAATTAGTGACCGTTTTATACTAATAATAGAAAGCACAATTTGGGTGACTAGTCAATATTCTGAAGGCTCGTTGGTCCTAAAGTCTAATTGTTAAAAATGGTTCTATGCAGTTCAAGCTCAGCCCTCAAATAAATAAATTTACTACAGTTGAGCCATCCAACATGACATCCTCCCTTCTCATCCATTGGGGTTGTTAGGCTGTGGTGAATTCACATATTTCTGTGAGCTGGAGTTGGTGGAAAATACCAGAAATATCTGCACAACTGACAGGAATCCCACAGTTGGTGATATATTGTAAATAAATATTTAGCCATTAAAAAAGTGATTACTTCAGTTTGCTGCATCATTCTTCAGCATGTAGGCTCAAGTGCTCGCCATAATTAGCCCTTTGTCTCTCAGACTGCTTGATCGCCGCGTCATATAGTGTAACTCAGTAATAGATCACGGCTTGTTTTGCTCATTTTATGACCCGTAATGTGGTTCAGAAGGACAGTCAAACTGACAGCCGTGTCATTTCGATGATAAGTAGCTCATTTGTCTTGGACAAAGTGCTTGTGTGTCTACGCTGCAGATACAGATACTGCGTGAATGTAAAAGAGGGCAAGAGCCTGTAATCAGTGTAGCGTACAGCAAAATGCATTCACACACACACACACACACACACAGGACTCTGACCTCAGGGTCTGCTATAGGGGCCCCTGTGTTTGCCGTATAGCAAATTATTTATGTGCAGAGCGGTGTGGTCTCTTGGTTATTTCATTATGGATGTATGTTATGTGTTGTCCAGTTCTCCTGCTTTCCTCCACTCTTTTATAGATGATGCCTGTGCATGTGTGTGTGTTTGGACTGCAAAACTGTGTGTTTGCTGTTTGTTAAGGGTGCAGGTTGGATCTTGTGTGTGTCAGTTTCTGTGCATGTCTGTGTGTAGGCGATGTAGAGCAGTATCGGTGTTGGAGAGAGGGAGCCGTAAGTAGGCTTGGAGAGTGGCTGCGGTAAGTTGACCGGTTTTACCAGCGGTGGACGCGTGTTGGCTCACCCACTCACTGCTCCTCTGACGCCTTTCAACAGACTCTTGACAACTGAATGGGGGAAGTTACGGACAGGAGGACGGTCTCACTACGCCCACACATAGGCATGCTGAGGCTAACTCAAGGGCGGTGGAATCAAATGTTCTGCACACACAAAGTCAGAACATCACAAATCTACAAGTCAGTATGCTGTCCTATTTCCACAAAATTGAAATCTAAAACATAACAGAGATAAATATGAAAAGCTCTCAGTATTGTTCTAAACTAGCTCACTTGTGGCATGGTTATGGATAAATAATCTGTTAATACATGATGTGAGGTTACAGCAGAAGCTCATAATGGCAGACCCATACTGGATCCTATACTAGACCAGCACTGTACTCCTACAAAGGGGCAGCTGGAGTATTAACTTTATTCAAATTTGGGGCGGCTGTGGTGCAGGTTTAGAGTGTGGTCAACCTCTGACTGGAGGGTCTGTGGTTCGATTCCTGCTGTCTGCGGTCTGCATATCAATGTGTCCTTGCGCGAGACACTGAACCCAAGTTGCTCCTGGTGGGTCAGGCCAGCTCCACCACCATCGGTGTGTGAATGTGTGTGTGAATGAATAGATAGCCATGTCTGTAAAGTGCTGTGGTCATCCAGGGATGAGAAGAAGCACTATACAAGTGAACACAAGTGGTCTGACAGGACAGCTACACCACAGCATCTCCTCTGGGCTCCGTTCAGTCTGCTGAAAGTTTCACATCCATGAGGGTTTCTGTGGGTAACCACAGGTCCTTCTGGATGAGAAATGGCAGGACAGTAGTGACATGGATGGCTCTCACGAGCCATCAGTGAGACGCTATAGGCAGCCGTGGGTTTGTATAATTATTAAATAAAGACACACAATGACAAAATAACAAGCCTCGTGGGGCAAACGCAAATAAATACAAACACTTACATATGCACAGCGAGGGTGGAACCTGGACACTGTGGGAACTGACCTCAGGGTTAGGGAAGCCAGACTGGGAAGAAACGTAGGAACATCTGTGTAGGTCGCAGCCCTGAGCAAACAGAGCTGCTCCCTTAAATAGGGAGGAATAGATTGATCAGCTGATGAAGGGTCATCAGCTGATCAGAAACAGGTGCTCAGCGGAGCTCCACTGACAGCCGGAAGCCCTGCTGAGACGCTGTCAAAATAAACGTCTAGAACCGCGCCAGAGGAGAGAAGGGAGACTACCGCACAGCCTGAGTGCCGACGGAGTCAGCACACGACCCATGACAGTTGCCCCCATTTCCGACGCGGTGTAACACCGGGCTGTCCCCTGCAACTGGAAGGCCAACAACACCACCCCAGGGAGGGAGGAGGGGGAAAGAAAGGCCGCGGAGGGCTAGATCCTGGTGACCACAGTGGAGAGAAAAAATCCCCCAACAGGAGACACTACAGAGTATGAGAAAAAAAAACACAGCAACACTCCATAATGTATCAACAGGTGGAATACTACGCCCAAATAAGGACAAGCAGAGGAGAGAAGGGAGACTACCGCACAGCCCGAGTGCCGACGGAGTCAGCACACGACCCATGACAGTTGCCCCCATTTCCGACGTGGATTCTAGACGCGGTGTAACACCGGGCTGCCCCCTGCAACTGGAAGGCCAACAACACCACCCCAGGGAGGGAGGAGGGGGAAAGAAAAGGCCGCGGAGGGGCTAGATCCTGGCGACCAGAGTGGAGAGAAAAAAAACCCCAACAGGAGACACTACAGAGTATGAGAAAAAAAAACACAGCAACACTCCATAATGTATCAACAGGTGGAATACTATGCCCAAATAAGGAACGATTAAGCCTACTGGCCATAAACAGAAACTCGGGTCTAAAGACCAGGATACATAGTTCCACAGAAAAAAACACATATCATCCCCCACAAAGGAAAGGGGGGAGAGAACCCCCCCCCCCCCACTACAAACGTTGAAACCCTGCAGTTGTAAATCCACACACACAAACTGTACAGGCAACGAATGGATATTTGAACAGAGGAAAAATAAAAAACACTCGCAAGGAAGCGGTGACATAAACAATTTCATCCATATACGATTTCGTACATATACAATTTCATACATATACAATTTCTTACATAAGACCTCCGCACATCCCAAATGGTTACAGGAGAACCGAAATAGAACTCAGGGATGAAAGCAGTCTAAACACCACGGCATGAAAGCCGATAGTTCGGGGGGCTACCCTGCATCTAGCGTCCATATCGCTGGCAGGGGGAAAAGGAACAGTTCGGGCGGCCTACCCCAGCCCCATGCCAGGAAACACAATTCCTCTGGCGGCCGGGCCAGATTGCCGAACGGACATGAAAGTTTGTCGGGTGGCCGACCCAGAACGCCAAACAGGCAGGGCAGTTCTCCAGGCGGCGGACCCGCATCACCCAGCCCCCAGGACCGCAGGAGAGCAGTATGGTGATGATTGTAGTGATGAAGATGATGAGCCAGTCTAGCGTCAGGCGGCAGAGGATCTGCAGCTCCCTCACCGACCTTGGACCAAACCGGCGCTGCACCCCTGTTGGACCCCGACCGGGTCAGCGCGGCACCCATGACGGACCCCGATTGGGCCGGAGCAGCAACCGCGATCGACCTCGATTGGGTCTCGTCGGTACCCACGTCGGACCCCGATTGGATCAGAGCAGCACTCACGATGGACCCCGATTGGGTCTCGTCAGCACCCTCATCGGACCCCGATTGGGTCAGTGCCGCACCTGCGATGGACCCCGACTGAGTCGGTGCAGCACCAGAAACGACCTCCAACCCTGGACCTGGAACCTCCCGCACAGCGACCGGGAATGACTCTGCACCGGTAACCCTGGGAGAAGGCTCAGGAGAAGGAAAAGAACCTGGATCAGGATCACCGGTAGCGACAGAGCCCAGTGAGACAGGCTCAGATGAAGCGGACAGCTGCACCCGGCTCGTCTCCCCGAGAGGCAGGCAAAATGCTCCAGAATTGATAGAAGGAAGACAAAATAGAGCACTTGCCTGCACTCGAGTTCTGTCGCTGTCCAGGACTTTGTCGATCCGGGCTCAGGACGAAGAAGGTCGTCGCCTGGCTCCCACTCGGCTGTGGCGGGCTCCGCAGCCGGGCATGATGTTCTTCACAGCCTGAGGAGCCTCGAACGCTGACGTCCACGCTGACGACCCGCATGGCGTTGTGGCAGTGGTTCCTCGACCTGCTGGGTTGGACGCTCTTCCGGGAGACCCGGACGCTTCATCGTCGGCGCAGGCTCCAAACTGCAAGGTCCGCTCTCCTCCTCTGCCCATGACGTGGCTGCGGGGCTGGAACCAGGCTATCCAGGGTCGCAGGCTCCCACCTCGTCCGGCAGCGTAGGCCTGGCAGCCGCGGAACGCTCAGAGAAGAAGACACGAGGGTAGCAGGTCCATTACTATTTACTACAACAGGTGGAGGGGAGTTCAGGGGACTGTGAACCCCGAACTCCGCCCCCAGGGAATCAAGCAAGGCAATTCACTAATATGGAAACAGAATGAAAAGTTACTTGCCTGATCCGAGGAGGCCCGATGGAACCTGCTGCAGTGGACTCGTTTCTCCCTTGCCCACTGGATGGTGACGGAGGGCCCCCTGGGAGGACGAGGAGGAGCCGCTCGCGATGGATCCACGACGGGCGTCGCCAAAGCAGGACTCACAACCTTCACAGGTGCCGAGGAAGACATCGAGGAGGAGGGGATGACAGCCGAAGCGATCCGGGCACCAGGAGCTGACGGAACAGCGGGAGGAGGTGACCCTGGGTGAGAGGCTGCGGGAATTCCCTCCTGATGAGACGTAGGAGCGGCAGCTGTCAGAAAGGTAGAGTCTTTGTGACGACCCGGAACAGGATCCGGATGGGGTTCTTGCTGAGGCCTTTTGTTAGCTTTGTGACGACGGTTACTGGCAGAAGGCGAGGTGAAGGAGAGACCCAGGAAATGCCGCTCCTGTGCGGAAACAGAAGCGAGCAGGTCGGCGAACTCTGGATGGTCCTTTAAAGCTGGATTCCTCTCCACCAGCCTGACTGCTGCCGTCACATGCTTTATCACCTGCGTAGGGTGAACGGCGGAGCAAGCAGCTGCCACTCGGTCCCTGATGGAAACAGCTGTCAGACATAGCGTCTCTAGGGGAATTCCGACTGACGACACACTCTCTCGGGGATCACCCCTGGGCGGTGCGAACTCCTGGCCTGGAGCGGGGACAGGAATGGGATCCTGAAGCGAGGAGCGAGGATACCTCCTCTTCGGCTTCCTGCCAGAGTTTCCCTCCAGCCCACGGAGTCTCTCCCGCTGCACAGCGATTTCAGCCTTCCTCGCCGTGACTTCCGGGTGGTTGGAATAGCGGGGAAGGCGATTAATAGTGTCCTCAGCAAGGTCCAGGTACCAGCACAAGCCGCTGGGATAGCGATGGCTACGAGCGTTGGAAAGGATTCCGTCGACCTCGATGAGAGCCATAATTAGCTCGTAGCCCAGGCTTGTGGTGTAGCCCTTCAGCGGTGACGCCATCTCCCAGCACACTGGTACGTTGAACAAGGGAACTGACAAGTCCAATTAAACAAACTACGGCCACCGGCGTCTCTTTGGGCTGCGACCTACTGACATGGATGGCTCTCACGAGCCATCAGTGAGACGCTATAGGCAGCCGTGGGTTTGTATATTTATTAAATAAAGACACACAATGACAAAATAAGCCTCGTGGGACAAACACAAATAAATACAAACACTTACATATGCACAGCGAGGGTGGAACCTGGACGCTGTGGGAACTGACCTCAGGGTTAGGGAAGCCAGACTGGGAAGAAACGTAGGAACGTCTGTGTAGGTCGCAGCCCTGAGCAAACAGAGCTGCTCCCTTAAATAGGGAGGAATAGATTGATCAGCTGATGAAGGGTCATCAGCTGATCAGAAACAGGTGCTCAGCGGAGCTCCACTGACAGCCGGAAGCCCTGCTGAGACGCTGTCAAAATAAACGTCTAAAACCGCGCCAGAGGAGAGAAGGGAGACTACCGCACAGCCCGAGTGCCGACGGAGTCAGCACACGGCCCATGACAAGTAGGGGCAGGGGCGAAAATCCCATTTCACTGTTTGGGGGGACAATAAACAGGAAAATATGAGAGCTTAATTTTTGAGGGGGAAGTAAAAAAATGCCATTTTTGCTGTGTTGTCTGATACTTTCTTTTAATCACCCTTTATTGTTATTCAACCATACAACCAATCATGTACAGTAGAACGAAATTGTGCTTTATCCTATCTACAGTGTAAATCACACACACCCCATAGTAGAATCAGAAGGGCCGCTGCCATGCAAGGCGCCGCCACAGATTTCCCTCCTCCATTCCATTATTGCTGAGCACCAAGCTGGACGACAGGAAGTTTGATCCCCTGCCTCCCGGGTGTGGGGCGGATGCTCTACCAACTGAGCCACCACTGCAGTGGCTTTCTCAAATGTCTTATACAATGATATTAGATAATTTTGTTATTGTTCCTTATTAGTCCATATCCTACCTGTCTACAGGTTTTTACACAATCAACCAGCAATACCAAAAGTTGTATTGGGTGGTCGGTGTCAATTACACCATATATGATCTAACAAAATGTCTTTGCTCACCATGAACACTGGTCTGATCCCTGCCACAGCAGTTTTACAAGAATTTAAAGCTCAAAATAAGTTCTAAAACTAGAAGAAATACCTCAATGAATAACTAAACTACATCAAACTATTCTTCAAAAATATGTATTTATTAACAAGCAACAACAAAACAAAATCTCAATATGTCTTAAAACTGGGCCTGTCAAAAAATAACATTTTTTTATTTGATTAATCATAGTGATACTGTGGATTAATTTACAGTAATCATGATTAATACCCATCCATTAATACTTTTGTTTCTTTTTGTGGAGGTAAAAAGACTCATGACTGAAGAAATGAACAAATATAAACAAAAATGCATCAAAATAAACAAAATAAGCAAAGAAAACAAACACAACTGGCAGCAAAATCTAGAAAAAATTAACAAAAATACACAAACTTTATGGGCAACAGTGTATTTGAACCACTTTTCTAAAGCGAAAAATGCTGAAAATATTACTCTATCATACAAACTGCATTATTTACAATATAAACAGAAATGTCCCACTCCTTTTTTTATCCTGATGATTTGTCATCATCATTGATGCCAGATAAGAAAACAGTTTGTGTCTACAATGAGGAAATGTGCACTTAAACACATCCTATCTAAAGGGTCATTGATGCATTTTTATTACATTTGCAACAATTTACCTATTTATTTGGCTGTTTTTCATATAGTAGCAATTGTACATTAAATGGGCCAAGTATCTTGAAGTAAATGCACTCTTTGGCTCCTAATGGAGGGGGGAACTATCTGGCACACTCTGTGGAACACCATGTCACAACAAACTGGTCTCCATCTCTTGAAACAAAAGAACCAAATGTTTTTCTTCTGGTGTCACTGGATCCAACAAACTCCAGGCAGATCATTTTTATGTCCAGTTTGTCCAGTCTTCTCCTTATGGACATTACAGACAACCACATTGTTAAGCCTATCTTGGACCATAGTGGCCCGAAGCCAGCTCTTAAGTCTGCGCAGTGCACTAAAACTCCTTTCAACTTCACATGAAGACACTGGCACTACCAACAAGATTCTGATGAGTACCTCCACTTGATCGAACAACCCCCTCACCCCCACTGGCAGCACCCTGAGAATCTCTGCTGCCTCTACACTGCTGCTATAGGGGTATTTGTTGTGAAAGACGGGCAACTGCACGGAGAGAGAAGGTCTTTTCAGCTCAGGGTACTGATCTAGAGGGTCATCTCATTCCCCAGTGAGGCATGCACTCTCCGCCTTTTGCAGAAGCTTTAGAGTCTCCTGGTCAAAGCGCTCACCAAACTGAACCTTCACACTATCCAACACTTTAAAGAACTCTGCCTTGTAGTGATCTATTGGTTTCCCAGCAAAGCGTCTTGGATGTTTCAACTCAATAGATTCAGTGGCTTCAATGGAGTCAACCAATGTAGCTTTCTCATATAATGCAAGGTGGCTCTTGTCATTTCTCTTTCCCTTAAGAGAAGACCTCACACAATTAACTGCAGCCTGCATACCTACAACAGTCTGGGTTTTCTTTTGTAGTGAAATGTTTAGGCATTCCAGCTCTCCAACAGTAGTGGCAAGTGTGAGGTCCAACACAGTCTTGCCTTTACTGAAGTGTTCAAATAAGCCACTGGCAGTTGAATCTGTCCTGGATAAGCTTTCTGACATCTCCTCTAGGCTTGTTAATACCTGCTCATATCTTCACACATAGTAATGTTTTCAAACATGCTCTTGAACTTGCCTGACTGGCCAAAGAGGACACCTAACTGGTGGACCCAAGAAAGGCAGTCCCGAATCAGTGGGGAGGACGTGCAGCCAGCTTGTGTAATTAGATTTACACAGTGAGCACCACAATGCACGTGGAGGGCTAATGGCTGCTGCCTCCTCAGTATTGCCTGTGTGTCTGTGAACCATCCTGCCATGTTTGAGGTGCCATCATAAGTCTGCCCATGTAAACAAGACATAAGTAGATTAAGGCTCAACTGTCATGTTATTCAAAATTATTGGAAGGAAATTCATAAAGCTATACAAGATATTTTTGGATGCCAGTTACCACTGGAAAGCAAAACTCTATTCTTTGGGCTTGTGCCCGTAGATTGGTCAAAGAGGGACAAATATTTATTATGTATTCTACTGATTGCAAGCAGAAAGGCAATTACAAAAAAATGGCTTTCACAGGAGAGCCCAATCTCTTGATTTGTGGATGGACATTACAATGGATATTTATAAGATGGAGAAAATAACAGCTTATGTCAATTACAAAAAGGATTTGTTTATGTCACAATGGGAAAAATGGACTAAATATGTAACACTACTCAGGCCGGACTTTCAATTTGCAGAATTGATATAGCAGACTTTGTTAATATATATACAAGAGTGTGTACATCAACAGTTACTCCCTGTATGCAGATGTTTATGCTGACCCTCCCCTTTTTTTCCTTTTTTTCTTTTTTCTTCTTATTTCTTTTTCATTTTAAAAAAAAAGAGACATTCAAATGTAATTATCAAATGAAATGATGGCTTAAACCTACTTTCTAAACAATGTCAATAAAGAGAAAATTACAAAAAAAAAGATTAAGGCTCAACAACACATCAACTACCACCTTTGCTATGCCCTGGCCTGTTGTCTCAGACACCTCGTACAGCCCAACAAACTCCTCGTGTGGTACGAGGTCATGGTCCACATAGTAAGATAAGATAAGATAAGCCTTTATTAGTCCCACAATGGGGAAATTCCAGGATTGCAACAGAAACAGGGATAGCAACACTCAGAGCAATAATTAAGAAGATAAGAAAAATAAGAGCAGTGAATATACATATGTACACATAAATATATATTGTAAATATATATACACAGTGCGGAGCATTGTAGCTAGATGGAATAAACAGCATAACCCTCTATTTAGTTACCCTACATGGTATGAATATTTTTTTTATTTATTTTTTTTAATCACCCTTATTGTCATTCAACTGTACAACCAATCATGTACAGTAGAATGAGATTGTGTTTTACCTATCTACTGTGTTAATCACACACACCCCAAGTGCAGAATCAGAGGGCCGCTGCCATGCAAGGCGCCGCCACAAATTTCCCTCCTCCATTCCATTATTGCTGAGCACCAAGCTGGATGGCAGGAAGTTCCACTTTTATATGGTCTTTGGCATGACCTGGCCGGGATTTGAACCCCTGCCTCCCGGGTGTGGGGTGGATGCTCTACCAACTGAGCCACCACTCCGGTGTATGTACCCATACATATTGTCACCCTCCGTAGCGACTGATATTGTCCTAGTTGTATGCTGGAGGGGACCATTTGTGTAAGTCTATTGCATCTTTTGCATTCAATACTATTAGGTCATCACATTTTTTTTCTATCTCTGCGAGCAGCCCTGCTTAGGTTATACAGTCTGACAGCCGTAGGTAGGAAGGACCTGTGAAACCTCTCGGTCACTCACCTAGGATGATGTAGTCTACTGCTAAATGAGCTCTTCAGTGTGTTCAGTATGTCCTGCATAGGGTGGGACTCGGACTCCAGCAGAGATGACAGTCTGCTCACCACCAGAAACATCCTGAGTACCATCAACAATCACTGAAAACTGAACAACGGGAAGAGACCTAATTTTAGCTGCAATGCCTCGAATTATAGTATTGGCCATTATATTCAGAATTTCATTTTGAGATTTAGGGCTTGTGTACATTGTGCTGCGCTCTGTTAACCACTGTTGCAACACTGGATCATCCTCTTCTGCCCTAAGTTTCAAGAGCTGATACAGAGTACCACTTTCAGTAGTGTGGCCTCTTAAGGCTTGTCCCTGTCTTGCTACATGCTGCACAGAACTAACAATTTTCACTATGCAATGTCTTGCTACCTCCTGCTGTTTACCCCATGTGCTGGATAACTGAGCACTGATGGGATTTGGCTGATGTGCACTCACGCTTACATAGTGGTGGCGGGGTTGAGAGTTTTGGTGTGCTGTGAATTTTTCAATGGCCTTTTTCCAGTTTTTGAAGCCTGCACTGATGAATGCAGCATCAGCTCTTTGTCCAAAAGAGGACTGGTGAGAGTAGCCTTTGCTGCAGTAAAAACACAAGACCCCTTTAAGTGATGGACAGTAATGTAACCATGGAAAATCCCAAAACCATTTGTCTTGGAATGTAAGTGTTCTATAAGTAAGAGTTTGCGGTTTGATAAATTGTGGATGTGGTTGATAAGGTTTGGTATGGTCACTGAGGTCTGATTTCTCTGCTGTGCCTCTGTCCCCTGTCCCTGTGCTGGCGCTGCTGCTGATAGAACGTTTCTGATCTTGACCTGTTGTATCCCTGTCCCCTGGGCTGTCAAATGAAGTCTCCAGCTCTCTGGTTGGCGCTTCCACCACTGTCCCTGACTATGAACTGTCTGCCTCCTAGAATAGAAATAATATATCTTTCAAACTCGCAGCTACCCAATACACATACACAGTGCCTTGCAAATTCATTCAAAATTATCATGTGACACTTAGATTGGACACAGGTGGACAAAAATGTGCAGTTAACGTTACAAATGATTTGGTGGCAACAGATGCCCACGCATTACACGTGATAACAATAATGCCCGCTGTCTTCAGTGATTGCATGACTTCGGCTTTGGTCTCGTTGTAGAGAGTGGGGATGGCTGCGTTGGGAACAGGTCAGGTGGACCCCTGACCAAGTGAGCATCCCAAGTGGACCTCAGGATCCAATCTGTTCATGTACAAGTACATTTTCAATCATGATTTACAAACTTGGCAATAAAAGCGGCAATAGATTTTACAATTCGCTTTGCCCTTTCCGAGTTGTGTGGAAGTTTTGACATTGCTTACTCATTGGTCCTCTGGTGGTCGGCGGCAGCTAAAACTGTTTTTTTTTCTCTCCGGCTGGAAACATGCGGTATGGTTTTGCATGTTTGCTGTTTCCAAAATATTTTAGTTTAACCCCTTGAACTCTATGAATTCCGTGGGTGGTCACGTCTCTGCATCTTAGTGCGTCTCAGTGCGCGCTGAAAAAAAAGCTGTGTTTCTGGTCTTCCAGTACAGACACAGCCTTGTTACAACCTGAGAAAAAAGCTGTGTAATATATTAATTTTTTGTGGAATTTTTACAAAATTTTGACCTGAGCTTGAAAACACTTGGTTCTACATTTCTGTTGTGTTTTCCAGCCAGTATCTGACAGCTGTATGTTATTTGCAAGCATTTGTATCTAAAAAAACACCCAGGCAAACTTTCTTGTTACCCAGTGGCAGGAGCACTTAGAGAGATTATGACTGTTTTGCCAAAAAATTCAGAGTGTTTTCTTTTAAATGAGACTAACCCCATGAAGATGCTGCAAAGGGTTGAAGAACAGCTTTTGATTTACTTTGGGCATGTTATTTTTAGGCGTTTTTTAGGGAAGTTGAACAGAGTTCAACAGGTTAGTCTGACAGAGCTTACATACGCTGTGGGTCTTATCCAAGTCTTTTTTCCCTTCGACTTCATGAAAACCGAAGTACTGCTCTGAGTTTGCTTTTAACCTGTTGCACTCCAGGATATCGCGGGCGGTCACGTCTCTGCGTCCTAGTGAGTCTCAGTGTGCACTGTGCGTCTCAGTGCGCACTGAAAAAAAAAAAAAAAAAGCTGCATTTCCGTTCTTCCAGTACAGACACAGCCGCGAACAGAAAGCCAAAGGAGTGTTTTGATTGGTTTAGATTTGATTGACCTCTCATTCGACTAATAAGAGCCTTGAATTGGGTTTCTGAAACCTTGAAGAACCAATGACTGAAAACCTAGCAAGAAGGACCTGCCTACCAACAACCGCAAATACAACGAGCCAATTGAAGCAGAGAAGTTCGACGATTGAAACGCGTGCGTCCCGTGCGTAAAATCTGTTTTGTCTAAGTGACACACATTGAGACCTGTGTGTAACGGTAGCGTTAGCCAGTCTTTTTTTATTACTCCTGTTCTTATTTGTTTAGAAAAATCGTTCGCCAAAACCGCAATCATGGAAGCGCAAAATCGCAATAATGCAATCATGGTTTGACCGGGTCGGGTGACCAGAACCACGAGTCCGTAACAAGCGGACCAGCTTCATGTTCGTCTGACAATGAGGAACAGATGTTCGCCAACGACACTGCTGTTGTGGACAGGTAAGTGTTATAAGCTAAATTATTCTTTATCAAGGAAAATAGTAATAAAAATGACCTTTGACCGATCGGTAATTACAACAGTGCATCATGGCCACATGACGGACCGTTGACGGACCGTTTTTTGTGCGCTGAGCTCCTCTGTAGCGGGGGGGGGGGGTGGGAGTTGTTATCCTCTACATTGCAGATATTTTAGTGTAATTTTTATTGCACTGTAGGTTATTTTTTCTTGTAAAAAAAAGGCCACACATTTTTTACGTGGCATGCTTCTTTGTGTGTGGGGGGCTTGTTTGTTCATTCATTCATTCATGAATGAATAAACAACTCCCCCCACACACACACAGCCCTGAGTGTCACCTTTCATTAGAGCCCAAGATGAAGCTTCTATGTTTCAGCATTCAAAAGTTACAGATGTTTTAACAAACTGTGCCATTTGGCACAATTTGGCACAGTTCAAAAACTGGGAACAACCTGAGAAAAAAGCTGTGTAATATATTCATTTTTTGTGGTATTGTTACAAAATTTTGATCTCAGCTTGATAACACTTGGTTCTACATTTCTGTTGCATTTTCCAGCCAGTATCTGACAGCTGTGTGTTATTTGCAAGCATTTGTATCTAAAAAAACACCCAGGCGAACTTTATTTTCTTCAGATTCAGTATGTTTAGATGACTGTTACTCAGTGGCAGGAGCACTTAGAGAGATTATGACTGTTTTTCCAAAAAATTCAAAGTGTTTTCTTTTACAGTGGGGCAAAAAAGTATTTAGTCAGCCACCAATTGTGCAAGTTCTCCCACTTAAAAGATGAGAGAGGTCTCCAATTTTCATCACAGGTATACCTCAACTATGAGAGACAAAATGAGAAAAAAAAAATCCAGAAAATCACATTGAAGGATTTTTAATGAATTAATTGGTAAATTCCTCAGTAAAATAAGTATTTGGTCACCTACAAACAAGTAAGATTTCTGGCTCTCACAGACCTGTAACTTCTTCTTTAAGAGGCTCCTCTGTCCTCCACTCGTTACCTGTATCAATGGCACCTGTTTGAACTCGTTATCAGTATAAAAGACACCTGTCCACAACCTCAAACAGTCAGACTCCAAACTCCACTATGGCCAAGACCAAAGAGCTATCAAAGGACACCAAAAACAAAATTGTAGACCTGCACCAGGCTGGGAAGACTGAATCTGCAATAGGTAAGCAGCTTGGTGTGAAGAAATCAACTGTGGGAGCAATTATTAGAAAATGGAAGACATACAAGACCACTGATAATCTCCCTCGATCTAGGGCTCCACGCAAGATCTCACCCCGTGGGGTCAAAATTATCACAAGAACGGTGAGCAAAAATCCCAGAACCACATGGGGAGACCTAGTGAATGACCTGCAGAGAGCTGGGACCAAAGTAACAAAGGCTACATCAGAAAAACACTACGCCGCCAGGGACTCAAATCCTGCAGTGCCAGACGTGTCCCCCTGCTTAAGCCAGTACATGTCCAGGCCCGTCTGAAGTTTGCTAGAGAGCATTTGGATGATCCAGAAGAGGATTGGGAGAATGTCATATGGTCAGATGAAACCAAAATAGAACTTTTTGGTAAAAACTCAACTTGTCGTGTTTGGAGGAGAAAGAACATCATACCTACTGTGAAGCATGGGGGTGAAAACATCATACTTTGGGGCTGTTTTTCTGCAAAGGAACAAGGACGACTGATCCGTGTAAAGGAAAGAATGAATGGGGCCATGTATCGTGAGATTTGTAGTGAAACCTCCTTCCACCAGCAAGGGCATTGAAGATGAAACATGGCTGGGTCTTTCAGCATGACAATGATCCCAAACCACCACACCCCCGGGCAACGAAGGAGTGCTTCGTAAGAAGCATTTCAAGGTCCTGGAGTGGCCTAGCCAGTCTCCAGATCTCAACCCCATAGGAAATCTTTGGAGGGAGTTGAAAGTCTGTGTTGCCCAGCGACAGCCCCAGAACATCACTGCTCTAGAGGAGATCTGCATGGAGGAATGGGCCAAAATACTAGCAACAGTGTGTGAAAACTTACAGAAAACGTTTGATCTCTGTCATTGCCAACAAAGGGTATATAACAAAGTATTGAGATGAACTTTTGTTATTGACCAAATACTTATTTTACCGAGGAATTTCCCAATTAATTCATTAAAAATCGTTCAATGTGATTTTCTGGATTTTTTTTTTCTTATTTTGTCTCTCATAGTTGAGGTATACCTATGATGAAAATTGGAGACCTCTCTCATCTTTTAAGTGGGAGAACTTGCACAATTAGTGGTTGACTAAATACTTTTTTACCCCACTGTAAATGAGACCAACCCCATGAAAATGCTGCAAAGGGTTGAAGAACAGTTTTTGATTTACTTTGGGTATGTTATTTTTAGACGTTTTTAGGGAAATTGACCAGAGTGCAAGGGGTTAATGAAGAGGGTAGTCAATCATATACTCTATTCCACCATTTTATTTTGTTTGTGTCACGTCATAAAGAGTCCGGGCAGTTCTAGCTGCCGATTTTTCATATCGGTGGCCGACTTTTTCATTCCGGCCAAATTAATTACATTATTAATAATTTTTGTCATAATCTGGGCTTGATCTTAGGGTCAAGCCCACGCTTTATGTTCATTTGTGTTTTCTTTGTGCTCCCCTGATTTGGTTTATTGTAATTATTTGCCTTCTATGTCTTCCCTGGGTCCTCTGTGTCAAGATCACAAGATCATGCCCACACTTTGTTTTTCTCATTCTCCCTGTGATTAAATATGATTTTCATTATGTAACTCCTGAGTTTCCCCTGGTCTGCTGTGTTTGGTCCCCTGTGTTGTCCCCTGTTTGGTCCTGGGTCTGTGTGTGTACAGTATCTGTTTACCTATTGTTCCAGCTCCTCATGTTTTCCGTACCCTTAGCCACTGCCTTCTCTGTCTGTACAGCCCCATCCATCCTGTTTTGTAGCTGCTCCCCTGTTGTCTCCTAATTCATCCCAGCTGTCCTATGTTTAGTCAGTTATCTGTTCCCTCCTGTCCTGTGTTGTCTTCTTCTTCTTTTAGATTTGATTGGTGGTTGACAACCAGCTTACAGGTGCATTACCGTCACGTTCTTCACTCTATATCATCACTGTATATCTTTGTATCAGGAGTTCTTATAAGGAGTTCTGAACAACTCCCTATGTGTGAAAAAATTATCTGTCCTTGGACTGTGTCCTCGGTGGCATCAATAGCTGTGCCAGCTGACTACCGTCCCCTTCAAAGTGTGCCCACGATGTCTTGATTACCCCCTTGTCTTTATATACCGGTGTCAGTCTGTGTCCAGTGTGGCGTCATTAAAGTTTCTTCCCGTAGCCTGAGATGTTCCTGCCGTCTGTGTTCCCAAGTGAGTTCTGTGTCCTGTCTAGTCTAGTTTTATTTTCAGCCCACATGCTGCCATTTCTTTGTGTTCAGAAGTCTGTTTAATAAATCATTGTTTTGCACCATATCTTGCCTGTGCCTGGGTCCTCTCCACCACTCAACTGTATGACAGAATGATGCCACCAGTTATGGACTCAGCAGGCACAGATTTTTGGTGCTTGGGACTGAATACGGATGAGGTGTGGTCAGCTGAAACCATCGAGGACTTTGTCTCATTTGCCCGCACCTCCTGCACGCCAGAGGCTGCCCTGCGGTATCTGGATATGGCAACCGCAGCAGTCAAAGCAAC
Organism: Pholidichthys leucotaenia; assembly: GCA_020510985.1. NCBI lineage: Eukaryota > Metazoa > Chordata > Actinopteri > Cichliformes > Pholidichthyidae > Pholidichthys > Pholidichthys leucotaenia. The sequence goes on from CM035843.1 coordinate 250,758,968, forward strand.
CCCTAGCCTACGGAGCTACCCAGACCTGCAAGGGTTGCTGTTGTCTGTCCAGAACCTCCGACATATGTACTGTGAGATGGTGGAGTACGTACCCAGAATGTTCAAGGCTGTGCTGATGAGAAAGCGTCCCATGGCTTCAGCGTCTCCTTCATCACACCATGCACCATCCATCTCACCGTTGTCTGGTGCTTGATCCAGTCCCAGCCTGCCCCTCCCCAGCCTCACAGTCACTTCGCGGGCTGGGGGAGGGCTCACTGCCTACACCTAATAACCCCGCTGTTTGCTGGATTGGGTTTGCGGCGTCAGTGCCCTCCTGTGCCGTCGATGATGAGGAGCTGGAGGAGCGCAGGCAAGTTTTGCTTTCCTAGACTGAATTGTTGTTGGACTATAAACCTTGGTTACTCCCGGATTATGCCTCCCAGCTGTGAGGATCAGCTGGCCACTGAAGGTTCAGCTAGGAAGCAAACATCAGCTAAGCGTCACATGTCACAGCGGTCCAAACAGTCCTTTCCGATCTCCCCACCCCCTTCTCAGCTTTTTTTTGGAGTGCTTGCCGATACTGGGTGGGAGCAGACTAATCATGGAGATGCCTGCTGTTTCCGAAGCTCCTGTGCCGGCTCCACGTCACGTCCCAGCACCAGCACCAGCTCCAGCTCTCTCCTCGGCGCACACATCAGCTTGCACTCCACCAGCTTCGCCTGTCATCAAGCCTGCAGCTCTGCCTGTGAACAAGCCTGCAGCTCTGCCTGTCAACAAGCCTGCAGCTCATCCTGTCAACAAGCCTGCAGTTTCACCAGTCACCTTACCCATAAAGCCGGTTCCTCCAGCTGCTCGTGGGGTGCCCATCACAGCTCCAGCCATCCCCGAGGTACTGTATGCACAACAGCTCCCACTGTCCCTAAGGCGCATGCCACAGCTCCAGCAGTTCCCAAGGAGCACGCTCCTGTTCCTGTTCTGCCCGAGGTGCATGTTCCAGTAACTGCGGCTCATCCAGAGGTGGCCAGCAGCAGTGGACCAGGAGCTCAGGCAAGTACTTTTCTTTACTTTTTTGTCATCAATATTAGTAAAGACTTGCCTAGCTCCTGGTAACTGTGGTGACACCTCACTCACTCCCTGCCTCTCTCCTTCATCCGAGGTGACTGTAGCAAGGCGAGATGCTCTTGCATCTCAGGAGCCACCGCTGGAGGTCAGCACACCCCAACCTTCAGCTCCTGAGGCCAGTGCATCTCCACCGAGTGTGTCTGAGGCCAGCACGCTCAATGTGAAGTGGAGTGTCTGCTGGTATACATAATAGCTCTCTCAGGAATAATTCAGTCCACTGCACCACATTCCCAGACTCTAGACCTTCAGCGAAACCATACACTCATAGGTTGTTCCTTCATGTGTAGATTTCCAGCTCCTCACATCGTTCCTTTAACTGTTTCTCCCGTCGCAACAGGTAGCTTACTAGGCAGACAGTGTGAGCAGATCCCTTCTCCACTTTGCTAATTCTACTGTCTGCTTGGGTGATGTGCTCTCCCAGTTTCTCCATAGATTACTCCAAGGAGGTCACAGTTGATGTTATAGCTGCCAGCTTCTCATTATTCTCTCACCTAAACATGTTGAGCTCCAGTAAAATTGCGACGCTTCCATTGCTCTCCTCTTCTGATCCGGACACATCGCTAATGTTAGCCTTAGCATTAGCTTCCCTGGGCTTACACTGTTGGAAGAAGCTTGATGTTTCCTCTTTATTTTTCCCTCTGCCGGGTTTTTTGTCTTTTGAGTTCTTGCTGTGGTGTTCTCATTGTAACTTTAAAAGACAAAATCACTCCTCTCGAGTCATTAACCTTGCGGGGGATGGAGGAATCGGGTTTGGGAAGGTCACTACATTAGTTACAAGCAGCCACCAGCTTCTTCACTAGACCGGAAGTCTTCTTATAAATTTTCAATGTATTTACTCATATTTGCTACTTTTTTTTGTTAATTTGCAGTGTTTTCAAATTTTTTCCTCATAAATTTGTGGCTTTTTTTCTTGTAAATTTGCTAATTTTTTCTTGTAAGTTTGTAACGCTTTCCAAGTAATTTTACATTTTTTTTCTTGTAAATTTGCAACTTTTTTCTCCTAAATTTTAACTTTTTCTAATAAATTTGCTCCTATTTTTTTTGTAAAATTGTCACTTTTTTCTTATAAATTTTCTAATTTTTTCTCATAAATTTGTGACTTTTTTGTGTAATTTTGCCTATAGCACAAGTGTTACCGAAACCTGCTCAGCTATCTTAAAACCCTTCCTTGGAGCTGTCTCAATATTAATGTCCTATCAAAGTGATTGAAGTACAAAACTGCTTTAAGTGTTATTTTTACCTCACATCTCATGTTATGAAGACTCTGGAGAGAGTGTTTCTCCACCATCTGAGACTGCAGACTACATCTGCCTTGGACCTCCCTGCAGTTCGGGTACCGGGATCACATTGGAGTGGATGATGCCATCCTCTTCTTATTTCATCAGGCATGCTCTTACTTGGATAAGTTGAGGTGCCAGGTGAGGATTATGTTCTTTAACTTTTCAAGCGCTTTCAATACCATCCAACCTTTGTTGCTGATAGAGAAGCTTGAGAAGATGAGGGTGGACCCCTCCTTAACTTCCTGGATCACTGACTATTTGACAGGAAGACCACAGTTTGTTAGACTTGGGGGGCTGTGCCTCAGGGATTGTGGAAAGTAGCACGGGGGCTCCACAAGGGACAGTCCTGGCTCCAAACCTGTTCACCCTGTACACATCAGACTTCAATTACAACACAGAGTCATGCCACATTCAGGAGTATTCTGATGATACAGTTATTGTGGCACGTGTGCAGGGGGGACAGGAAATGGAGTACAGGGACCTGGTTGACGCCTTCGGTGTTTGGAGTGAGAAGAATGGCCTGCTTTTGAACACCACTAAGACCAAGGAGATGGTCGTGGATTTTCGTAGGTCCAAGCCTCCCCTGCAGCCTGTTACTATACAGGGTGAACCAATTGAGATTGTACACATCTATAAATATCTGGGCGTGTACCTAGACAGTGACTTGGAGTGGTCTGCCAACACGGAGGCGCTATACAGAAAGGGACAGAGTAGATTTATTTTTGCGGACACTTAGGTCTTTTAACGTCTGCAGGAAGATGCTGACTATGTTTTATCAGACTGTGGTGGCGAGTGTCATCTTTTATGCGGCTGTTTGTTGGGGAGGGAACATAACAACAACAGACACCAGATGACTGGATAGGCTGGTCAAGAAAGCTGGCTTGGTGGTGGGGAGGAAATTCGACCCCCTGGGGACAAGATAAGATGGATAAGGGACAAGTTGCGAGTTATAATGAACAATGCCAACCACACCCTTCATTACATCTTGGTAGGACAGAGAAGCGGCCATAGTGAGTGGTTGATCTTGCAACGCTCGTGAACTGAGTGGTACAGGAGATCCTTTGCTCCAACAACCATCAGGATGTTTAACAGTGTCCTGGAAGGCAGAGATCCTTGACAAACCCCCCCCCCCCCCCCCCATCACCACCACCATCAGCATGCTCACACATGCATGTGAATACACATGCTTTTATGTGCATGCATATAGAATAGCTGCCAGTTTGTCTGGAATGGACTAATGTAATATATGCTGTTACGTATTATTTTATCTTATTTATTGAGATTTTTTGGTGATATATTTTTAATGATGTTTTGCTGTATGTATTGGGTGCCATGAGATATCAGAATTTCCCCATGGGGATTAATAAAAGTATCTATCTATCGATCTATCTATCTCTCTCTCTCTCTCTCTCTCTCTCTACTCCCATGCCTAATTCCTGTATTGTGATCATGTTTTTCTATCAGTGTCGGAGTGGATTCTGTATTAACTGATCTCAGTATTTGCATGATTTCTCTCTTATAACGTTTTGTAACTAAATTAATGTCTGAATGCCAAACTGTAATTCCTTATACATCTTATAGAAAATATGAAAAGACAACAACTGTATAGAAGTACACTCCTCCTCCTCTAGCTCCTAAACTCCCTAAATCACAACACTCATTTTTTTTGGCTTGTCACAGCTTGAACACCACAGGTGGAAGTGATATTAATTAGATGAGCTTGTTCCAGTGTGTCACACACCTTGCACAACAAAGCCATCTCTGATGAATTGTGTCTCATCTGTGCTATACTTGATGAATGCAGCACGTCTTTGGGGATTTTATCATAAAATGTTGAGTTAACACAATTTCTCCAGTCCAGGCAAAGCTGCATTCTCTTTTGTCCATGCATCTAAGCCAGGGGTGGGCAGTGAGGGCCATTCCACTGCTGGTTTTTTGTTCCACCCAGTCTCTTCAGCAGGTGTGTGCTCTGATCAGCTTCAAGGATTGCTAATCATTGAAAACACCTGCTGAAGAGACTGGGTGGAGCAGAAAACCTGCAGTAGAATGGCCCTCCATGGCACATGATTGCCCACCCCTGATCTAAGCTCTACAGCTGAGCAACTGACACCTAGAAAATGCTAATTTAAAATTACCAGTGCATTCAAAGAACACGTCTTTGGATGGAAGGAAATTCACCCTGGTACTGGTAAGAGAACATACAGACTCAACAAAAAAAGGCCCTGGAGATAGGGGGTGGGAACTTTCTTGCTTTAAAGGGGTCATTGCACTTTTTATACATTTTAACAGCTCGCTCATGTCTTAATGAAGTGCTTGTCATATTTTGTTCACATTTTCTTTAATTTTTTAAATTATTGAAGCAAATTGGCTCTTTATTTTTCTTGGCTTTCTTCAAATGCTCTGATTCAAAGCCTGTCACTTTAAGAAACAGGCTTCAGCTGTTCAACTCAACCCTCCCTCTTACGTCAGTTAACTATTAGCTGAGTAGCTTCTATCCAGCTCCTTCAGGCTTGGGCAATGCCTCGCTCCGAGGTACTCCGCTCCTCTCCCACGGCCAATCGGGGTATGTCCCGTCATGAAGCGGCTCTCAGCGGCTCTGCTGGCTGGAGAGCTGAGAATAGCAAAAATACAAGAAAAAAAGGTTGTCAAATTTTACATGAAAAGCTGCAAATTTATGAAAAAAGGTACAAATTTACACAAAAAAAATCTTTATAGCAAAAGCTATTACATCTAAATGTAATGATAAATGTAAAATAGCCTACTGCCTTGCAATGCACTCAATTTATAGCATCACATTATTGTGAATATTTAGTTTTTTTATGGAAAATAAAATTTGACCTAAAGGACATTCAAGCTGGGGTTCAAACTCACAGACTCTTACATCAGAGTTCGGTGCTCTGCCCATGTCACTAATTCTGTACTACTTATCAAGACATGCTACCCTGCATCTTTGTGCATGCGCCTAGTCTTCAGGCCGGAGCGACATGAGGCACATTATGGACTGTGGACTGGTGAACCAGGTGGTAATAGGGATGGTTATTAGGGTGACTAAGATCTGAATATAAGCCACACTTGGTTCGTGCTTTCTATTACCAGTGTTAGCTTGGTGGCTAATAGCTCACTTCCATATACATGACAGACAGCTAGGTGGACCAATAATAGAACAGTGGGCCGGTCACAAGGATGGCGGTGGGTTGGCTTTTTCTAAACGTGACATTAACGATTTCCACAAAAATGTCAAAAGTGTTTCTGGTGTTTCGGGAAGAGAAAAACAAGATAAAGGCTGTGTGTTGTTTTAAGAGGATTGACTGTTTTGAAAATTTTGGGATAAATAGGTGACCAGTAGACTCATCTCAGTTAAAACTTACAAACACACCATTTTTCAACCAATAACCCTTAAAGGAAAGCTATGCAGATTTTATGCTTACAGTTTTTCAGCTATAAGTCCAAGAACTTTTAGAGCTTTTTAAAGTATTCTTTTATTTTCTTTAACTGGTTTTGGCTTCTAGCAGTCACTTTTATCAGGACACAAGACACACTGTGAGGCGATAAGAGCCTTGGTGGAGGTATGCATTCTTGGATCATCACCAAAAGATTATGGGTTCCTCTCTAGCCCAAGGACCACCTCTGGTGGAAATTTTATCCAAATTTATCCAGTAACTTTTGTGTAATCCTGCTGCACAAATACAAACAAGGTCCTTGGTGGAGGTATGCACTCTCAGATCATCACCAAAATTCAGTGGGTTCATCCTTGGCCCAAGGGCTACCTCTGGTGAAAATTTCATCAAAATCCATACAGTAGTTTTTGCGTAATCCTGCTAACAAACAAACAAACCACTCTGAAAACATAACCTCCTTGGCGGGGGTAATAAGTGTGTTCTGCTGTTTATGACAGACAGGAGCATCTACTTAAAGATCTCATAGTACCATATCATTAGAGTACGCTGTTTCCAAAAAGCAGGATTAATTGTAATACCTAGAATCTATAAAAGTACAATGGGAGGTAGCGCTTTAAGTTATCAGGCTCCTCCCCAGCATGCATGTCCATGTGGGCCCCACTATAGGTTAAATTTAGGCTGTCTTATGGGTCGCATATGGCTTTACCTATGGTTTCCATGCTGGCTCCATCTGTGACTTGCTACTGAAACCTGTTCACCTGCTTTAAAGCCATGTGGAGCCCAGAATGTTTCTCAATGTTTCCCTCACCGTTACAGGCCCGGTACCGTGGCTCTGAGAGAGATCCGTCGCTACCAGAAATCCACGGAGCTGCTCATCCGTAAGCTGCCCTTCCAGCGCCTGGTGAGGGAGATCGCTCAGTACTTCAAGACTGACGTGCGCTTCCAGAGCTCCGCCGTCATGGCTCTGCAGGAGGCCAGCGAGGCCTACCTGGTGGGTCTCTTCGAGGACACCAACCTGTGCGCCATCCATGCCAAGAGGGTCACCATCATGCCCAAAGACATCCAATTGGCCCACCGCATCCGCGGAGAGAGAGCTTAGACTTTCTGCTGCACATCCACCAACCACAATGCTCCGCACTGTGTCTATATATATATATACAGTGTATATATATATATATATATATATATATATATATATATATATATATATATATATATATATATTTATAGTAATATGTACATATGTATACTAGCTGCTCTTGTTTTTTCTTGCCTTCTGATTGTTGCTATCCCTGTGCTGTTGCAATCCTGGAATTTCCCCATTGTGGGACTAATAAAGGCTTATCTTATCTTATCTTATCTTAATATACGTAGTCTGAAACAGTTTCAGAGGAGAAGGCCTATATGGTGCACTGGGGGTATAGCACCATATAAAATAAATGCCCCTGGCCTTTTATTTATTCACTCAAGATCTTGGAAGGTCATCAGGCTAGTTAGTTCTAATGTAGCTGCGGGCTAGAATGACTGGTCTGACCTTGGAAGGTCAGTTGGGCTAACAGACCAGCCGCTGGCTAGATACTACAGCGTACTGTGTTTAAGCTCTGTGTGTATTTGGCCATGGCAGCTGAGGCTGAACCCTTCTCCACCCACAGCTGCACAGGTGTGCTTTAGCTGCTGCTGCTGAGAGAGGCCCCTCTGTCACAGACTGTTTAAGGACCTAAATGCAGGAGGAGGGGTGGGACTATCATATTGCACATGATTAATGCAGAACCCTTGTCTGTTAGAAGCAGTGTTGAAGGAGACTGTACGCCTCAGGGCGCTAACAAACGGGCTTCTCTGGGACTAAGCCCCCTCTCTGCATGCGTGACTGGAGGAGTTGTGGGTGTTTGGAACTTGAGCAAACCTAATGCAGGCTCTCAATACAGGGATGAAAGAAGTTGACCTTGGACAGTTCAAAGGCAGAGTTTTCACTCTGTCTGCTCCCATCTATTTATTCTTTGCCTTTCCTCCCATCTTCTTTCCTCCACATTTCCTCATTCCAACTCCACTGATCTTTTGTGTGCACCTCCTTCTCACATCAGTCACTGAAGAGTTGCCTTGTTTTACTCTCATTTCCAGGTCAACTGGCTCAGCAGAACAAAAAGATAAGAATCTCAAACCTCAACTAAAGACAGATTCTTTTACTCACTGCAACTGGTACCACTACAATAATACCATGATAAAGGATTTATAAATACTTTATAAGTAGGTTAATAAGTAGGCTATAAATTAATACTAGTTAAGTGTTTTGAGCGGTCTTTGAGACTAGAGAAAACGTTATGTAAGTACAGGTCCTTATCCCTTATTATTATTTGAAAACCAACTGTATTATGGATCATTATTTTTTAGCTACTTGCTTCATAAACAAAAACAGCCACTGTGTATTAAAAAAAAATCCCCCTAAAAATACTAACTTTTCCTTAAATTATGATTATTTGGACTTCTTCTGACAGTCAGAGGTTTTAAAGTTTTTTCCACAACTAATCAGTTCAATAAATTATTGTCTATCCAACAGCTTCGGCATTTTTAAACTCACTTAAATATGCAATATAGACTTGTATAGGAAAAGTACTCCTGAATAATGGCAAGCTTATCTTAAAGACAAATACTGAAAGAAAATTCACTGAGGAGAGAGGACATCAGATTAAAAAAAAAAAATCTACAACACAAAGAAACTTATTTGGGTTCATTTTCTTACAGAAGTTGTAAGATTGACTCTCATCCAAGATAACAAAAAAGTTTCCACCTGCTGCAGTTCAGTCAAAGATCTTCTTTTTTTTTTTTTTTTTTTTTTTTTTAAATTTTCCCCATTAATTCAATACACTAATCTTCACCCACTTCACCCACGGAGCATGATATGATAGCAGTCCGATCTCTGAAGATGCATGTTATTACCAGGTGTAAATATGTCAGCTAGCTCTATCAGATTGCTATCTGATCACCCCCCCCAAAAAATCCACTCTCATGCGAGGTATAAATGGGGCCAGAGAGTGTCAAAGCAACAATAGAAGTCACTGGTTAACAAACATGCTTGTGCAATATAATACTGTATTGAAAGAAACCTCTTTATACAGACAGGATGGTTTCTATGGCTTATATAATTATATATGCATTCAGCACTTTTGGTATTGAATTTTGGTTTTGTATGCACAGCCCCACTCCCTGTTCTTTCCTAAATAAAGGTGACACACTGACATGATTCGGCCTTTATGTTTTTATTGCGGCCATGATGAACAGAAGCTGTGCCTCAGCATTGTTGCAGTATATAGACTGGTTACCCAACACCTGGCTAGACTCATTGATGCTCATCTCATACATATAGGCCATGGGACAGATATACAATCAGCATAACATTTTATTGTATAGGCTTCTGCGACATGGAGCTTAGAGAGTTGTTGGGTCCTTAGTATGAGTGTGCTATGTGTGCAATTCAAAGAACAATGGAATCCTGACAGTTTTCCCAGACCTGCTGGTGCACTTACTAGCACAGGAAAACCTTGACTGTCATGGCTGTGTGTCACTTTGCCACTGCAACATACTTCCTGATCCTACCTGACGCTTCCACATCAGTATTTTCCACTTTTATCCAGCAAATATTTTTGTCTTCTGTCTTCTGTGCAGGAAGACTTTATGCTTAGTGTTTTTTGCTTTTCCTTTTTTTTTTTTCCTAACTTTTAGGTTCCATTTTAGGTTTCACTTTCAATTGATTGCTTTGTCCGTGCATCAAAAGCTGTATTAGGATTAGGTAAAACTACTTTGCAAGTTTGGGGAAAAGATGAAGTTTGTTTTAAACATGCCCCTTTACAGCTACAACCCTCTGCATTGTCATGTGACACCTTTCGTCTATGTTGTTAATGCAATAACCAAATGTGTTGATAAGTGAAGCCAAAGGGTACCATGCACATCAGTTTTGTGATGCAAAAGGGTTCTGAGTGACAATATTTTACCCAACCTGAGTGAGACTGAGTTGGCATATTCTGGGATCTAAGACATGTATTTGTGTTATTACATTCCATAGGAAAACATGTCTCACTTGCAAGATAACCCCTCCACCTGAGAGAGTGATTAAACCCTATGACTTGATCTTGCACAGGCATTGGATTGCTGTACTATGTTTTGTCATATGACCTCATAGGATAGAGCCTGCACGAAATAAGTCCACCTATTTATGGCTTTGGTTTTATTCACCTGTTTGGTTTTCTAGGGGTTGAACATTGACCTCACAGAGGTTGTGGGTTCACATCCCTTCCATGTTATATCAAATATCAAATAAAAATAGTTTGTTCTTCCTTCTAACTGGTGATCCGAGCTGTGTGCTGCTTTCCCTCTTCTCTCATTGCTTATTTTCCACAGCTGCGGTTTCACCCACACCTGCGCTTCCTAATTAGCAGCCTTTAAATGGAGAGGGGTCCTCCACTTCTGCACGGACACGTCTACACATGCATGCAGTCCAGAGAGCTCGTCTACGTTGTGTGTTGCCTCTACCCTCTCCAGCTATGACCCCCGTCTCAGACTCGGCACACAGTAAGCTACCTCTCTGTTTGAACCTCACCCCTGCATTCTCCTCTGTTTGTCTTGGACTTACCTGTGCACAGGTGGACCGGCACCCTTGCTCGTGGTGGACCTGGATCCTCCCCTCAGAACCAGAGTCCCCTCACTCTCGTCATCATCCTGTAAGTGCACATAACTTATCAGACTGAACTGTTTCCCTTCGCCCCTCGGCCGAGGGTATCCTTCCTGCAGAGAGCACTGTATATATCTGCAAGAGCACCTCCTTCACCTTCGCGAGACCACTGCAACCTGGAGAGGACGTGGGCTGCTGTTAGTTCCATCCCAGCAGCTCAGCGCTCCGTAAGATTATTATTAACTCCTCATTGTCCCGCTGTGTGCTGCAAATTACTTATCACTCTCTCTTTCTCTCCCTTGCAGGGTTTCCAGACTCTCCCCGTTCTACACACACACACTAGCACTCAATAAAATCATTGCATCTATAACCGAGTCTGTAGTCTGCTTCTGGGTCTGTCTACTACATCATCTCAGTACGTCTCCGTCAGCCAGACCCAGCAGACGGTGGTAACGCACGCTGATTAGACATCATGGAGGCCCGGTTAGACCAGCTTACATATCAGCAGCAGGTCATTTTGAATCAACTTACTCAAATAAACGCGCGGCTCGACCAACTTACCGCTGCTTTGCCCCCCAGGCCGGCTCCAGTGCATCGGCTGCCCCGCCGCCTCCTTCTTTCCCGTCAGTGCATCCTCATTGCTTAACGCCAGTTTCCACACCGACCTGTTTCAGTGGTAGGCTAGGTGAGCCCCAGGGGTTCCTCCTTCAGTGCAGCCTAGTTTTTCAGCGAGTGCCAGAGGATTTTCCCACTAATCATAGCCAGATCAGCTACATGGTGAATCTGCTGGAGGGGTGGGCCTTAGCTTGGGCTTATGCTATTATGGATTGCCCTGATTACCAAAACTACACTTATGACCGATTTGTGTCTGAATTCACCCAGGTGTTCGACCACTCTGACTGGGATAACATTCTCACCACCCGCCTTCTCAATCTCTGGCAGGGGGCCAGGTCCATGGCCGACTACTCGGTGGATTTCCGGGTTGTCGCGGCGGAAGTAGGGTGGAAGGATGCTTCACTTTGCAGCATTTTCACGCGCAGTCTCAGCCCTAGCCTTCATGATGAGCTGGCGCGGTTAGACAAACCTTTCTCTTTGCACGAACTAATCTCACTGGCCATCAACCTAAATAATTGCCTAAGGGAACGATCCAACGAGTGCCGCCTTGCCAATTATTCGGGCTCTCAATCGCGCACTTTCACTCAGTCCCCCCCTCCCAACCCTTCCTTCTTCTGAACCCTCTGATACCGGGGAACCCATGATGTTGGGCTGGTCTAGGTTACCTCTCGCTGAACGACAGCACTGCTGTGATCTCGGGTTGTGCATGTATTGCACCAGTTCTGAACATGAGATTGCCCACTGTCCCAATCAGCCAAAAGGGGGGTGGGGTGGGGTCTGTTCATCACAGTAGGGGGGCTAACGGACGTGGGCAGGTCTAAAGCCCTTACATGCCTTTTGTTGCCCATTCATTTTGATCACTTTCACACTGAATTCTGCACCACTGCTCTCATTGAGTCAGGCGCTGGACAAAGCTTTATTTCGGAGAGTCTGGCAACCCGGCTAGAGCTCCCATGTCAGGCCCCGGAAGTCCCATTAAATTTGGTAGCTGTTTGCAGGGAGCCACTAGCTAGGATCACTAAAAAGACTGCTCCCATCTCCATATTGGTTTCAGGCAACCATCAAAAGCACTTGAGTTTTTTAATTTTACCCATTTCTGTCTCTCCTGTTATTTTAGGCTATCCCTGGTTAAGACTCCACAACCCAGTTATTGATTGGCAGGCAGGGAGGGTTATTTCATGGAGCACCTTCTGTTTAGCTGCCTGTATGCAGTCTGCAGCCTGTTCTCCCTCCATTTCTATCTGCTCCTCGCCTACCCATTTGATCAACCTCACTCTGGTTCCTCCTGAATATCACGATCTTGCCCCAGTCTTCAGCAAGTCTAAGGCGCTTTCCCTACCCCTCCACCGCCCTTACGACTGCGCCATTAACCTCCTTCTTGTCACCATGGGTTGAGATGCCGTCTCGGCACTCAGCCCATGTTTTCCCTCATCCCTGCTTCCCATTGAGCAGCGTCTCAGCTGGCCCCCAGCTGGCAGCATTATGGACGGCTGGGGCCAATTAGTCTTCATCAGCTGGGGCGCTGCCAATGAGGATAAATAGGAGCAGCCTCGATGACTCGGGGCTGCGACATAAACACATTGCTAAGCTGAAGCCCCTTCGTCTGGTGTCAGCTTATACTCCTCTTGCAGCATTCCTGTGTTTGTATCCCGCTGTGAGTATGTACGTCTTGCTACCCCCACGTCTGGTACGAGCTGCTTACCTCTGCGCTGTGCAACCTGTGAGTGTACCTCTGCATGAGTATCTGTGCTCTCCTCATCCCTTCCCCTTTACCCTGAATAAAATATCACGACTCACTGGCTTGCCCCTGGCTCTGATTGCCCGGCTCCCTAGAGCCGGGTATGACAGTATGTCGCAGCCAGAAGAGTTGCCGGCGGCCGTGGGTCGCTGTGGAAACGTACCTTTCTGTCTGGGTGTCAGCGCTGCTAGCATGCCGTTTCCCAGGAGTCACTTCCGGCGCCAGGGCGACGAGCTGAGGTCCATCTCGGAGGCTGTCGACGGGACGCTCTTCACCCTGCACGACGCCTCCAACGCGAGACGCTGGCATCCGGGCCGTGCTGAGGAACTCCTGGACTGTCACCCTCACTCTCTGTACCATCTGGAGGACAGTGCCAGGATAGACGCTGCAGGTACACAGCGAGAGAAGCTCCACGGGGTGGATGGAAATCCCGGCAGGGAGTCAAAGTGGGCGATGTCTTTCCCCGCTTCGGAGTCCCGTTCCTGCCGCCATTCCAGTCCGGGAGTTCGCGCCAACCAGAGGACTTCCCCCGACCTGCGCCACGTCACTCGGGATTCCCTTCAAGGAGCCGCAGCTGACAGCAGTTATGTCCGGGGTCGAGTGGCTGTCGCGAGCTCTACTGTGTTTCCTGTCACCACCTTCAGGCATGTGGCGGCGGCAGTGAGATTGATGGTGAGGACTTCAGGGCTACGAAGCTTTCCCGTGCTCGACGCCTTCCTCGTCTCGATCTCCGATCTGGAGCGGCGAATCCTGGGTTTCCCCCTCGCTTCGTCCCCTGGGAGTAGTCGTCATCACATCGCCGAGTCACCTCTGCACGAACCTCGTCCGGATCCAGTTCTGGGTCATCGTCAGGACCGTTCCTCCCACGCAGCTGTCATCTCTTCGCCTCGTCAGTGTGGAGATTCTACAGCCTCGTCCCCTGAGCCTCGTTCCCCCGCTGTCATTCCTGGACATTCGGGCTGGCTCACCCCGGCTGTTTCCCCCTCCTCCTCGACGCGCTTCCTGACCGCTGTGTGTGCCTAGAATCCCGGACTGGTGAGCTCTCTGCTGGAGACAACGCGAGCGACCCTCAGACGAATTCCCGGGGGGTCCTCTGTTATCGCCGGGCGGGGAGAGGAAGAAGCAGATTCCACTACAGCAGGCGATACTCAACCTCCAGGGGGCAGGCAAGTCATTGTTTTTTCACACCTGCTTAATGATTTGCTCTGTCACATCCCTGGAGGAGAAGTTCAGGGTTCGCAGCTCCCTGAACTCTCCCCACCTGCTGTAACCTGTATGCCTAATCCCGCATCCTCTGTGTCTCTCTCCGCCGAGCGGTCCCCGGCTCCGGGTCAACGTGGTGGGATATGGAGAGGGCCTGTGGTTCCGCAGCTACATTGCGGACGGAGGAGGGGGACTGACTGCTGCGTGGAGTCTACGCCGACGACTGAGCATCCCCGGGTCTCCACGGAGGAGCGGTTCGGTCCGGTGGGACGAGATTCTTCTGGCTTCACGCCGAGTAGATCGTCGGCGGGGTTACCTGAGCTGGAGGGATCTCAAGCTGCGCTGACCATCGTGCTGGCTGCGGGGCCCGACGCGGCTAGATGGGAGCCTGACAACGACCTCCTGACGACGGATCCTGGATCTTCGCAGTCCTGGACGGCGTCAGAACCCGAGATCAGGCGAGTGCTCTCCTTTCTTTTCTCTCTTTTTATCCCCGAGCACTTCAGCCTATCTCCAGGGGAGACGAACCGGGTGCAGCCGTCCGCTGCGTCTGAGCTCGTCTTGCCGGGTTCTGGCGCTGCCGGTGATCCTGATCCCGGTTCTGTTTTCTCTTCTGAGCCTTCTTCCAGGGTCACCGGCAAGGAGTTGCTGTTCCTCGTGGTGCTGGAGGGTCCGGGTTCAACGTTGGAGGTCGGTTCTGGTGCAGTATTCAACGTGGGTTCGCCCGAGACCCAGTCGGGGTCCAACGTGGGTTCGCCTGAGGCCCGATCGGGGTCCGACGTGGGTGCTGCCCCAGTATTGTCCAGGTCCGGTGAGGAGGTGGCCGTTTTCCTGCGGCCTGACCCCCGCCGCCCTCGTCATCGGCTCTCCCCTGAGCCTCTTCCACCGGGATCCGCTCTGATCCTTCGCCCGTCTCAACGGTCCTGGTGGTTGAGTGATGCGGGTCGACGACCCGACCCACAGAACTTTCGGTTCGGTGATCTGGTTCCCCCCACTGGTCTGTGTTTCCCTCTGGGCAGCCTGGTTCGGCTGCCGGTGGACTGGATTCCTGGGATCTGGGTCCAGAGTTCGCCATCCGAACACTTCTCTTTCCCTGATTCGCCAGCTGGACAATGGGCGGGGAGATCTCCGGAGCCATCTCGGCCATTTTTGGACTCTGCCTGCCATTCACCTCGGGTGTCACTTTTTCTTTTGTTATTAAGGTCACTCGGGTGTAATGTGTTGTCCTGTTGGTGGATTCGTTTTTATAGTGCTGTGTTTTCCATCGCTCATGCTCAGCATTTTACTTTTTGTGCCATGTTTTTAGCCTCGTTTTTTGTATTGTAGAGTTATGTTTTGTTTTCCGTAACACCATGCTCTGCAGTTATCCATTTATTCCAGTCACTTTCATTTCTTTAGGTGACTGGGTATTTATATATTCGTGTGTGTGGGTTTTCTTTGCCTGCACTCAGTATTTCTTTTTTGTCCTGTTGGTTCATTATAGAGTCATGTGCCTTGTTTTCCGTAACACCATGCTCTATAATTGTCATTTGTTCCAGTCACCCTCACTTTTCTTGGTGACTGTGTGTATGTACTTAAATTAGCGCTGTGTATAGGTTCCCCTTTATTTAACCGTACTCAGCATTTTTTGCCCTGTACCTTTTTGGTGGTTCTTTTTTCCTTGCTCTGGGTCACGCATGGTTGGTACTCTCTGGGTAGTATGTAACCGGCGTGCTGACCCAGTTCTTCTCCCCATCTGTACCTGGGTTAATTATTCTGTTTTGTCAGTATTGTATTTGGGTTTTTCTTTCCGCTACCCTACATTGCCCCATTGGTGTTGTCCTTCCCTTGGCTTCTTCCCCTCCGGTCCGCCTCCCTTCCTCCCACCCTAGGTGGGGGGGGGGGGGGGGGCTGGGATGTTCCTGGTCGTTCAGGAGCCCGACCTTGAGGGGGGGGGGCTCTGTCACCATGGGTTGAGATGCCGTCTCGGCACTCAGCCCATGTTTTCCCTCATCCCTGCTTCCCATTGAGCAGCGTCTCAGCTGGCCCCCGCTGGCAGCATTATGGACGGCTGGGGCCAATTAGTCTTCATCAGCTGGGGCGCTGCCAATGAGGATAAATAGGAGCAGCCTCGATGACTCGGGGCTGCGACATAAACACATTGCTAAGCTGAAGCCCCTTCGTCTGGTGTCAGCTTATACTCCTCTTGCAGCATTCCTGTGTTTGTATCCCGCTGTGAGTATGTACGTCTTGCTACCCCACGTCCGGTACGAGCTGCTTACCTCTGCGCTGTGCAACCTGTGAGTGTACCTCTGCATGAGTATCTGTGCTCTCCTCATCCCTTCCCCTTTACCCTGAATAAAATATCACGACTCACTGGCTTGCCCCTGGCTCTGATTGCCCGGCTCCCTAGAGCCGGATATGACACTTCTGGGGGCTATGTTGCCATCTAGTAGACTGTATAGTCTGTCTGCCCCGGAATGAGAGGCGATGGATAAGTACATCAAGGAGTCGTTAAGTTCAGGCATCATCAGGCCTTCATCATCTGGGGTGGGGGCAGAGTTTTTTTTTTGTGGGCGAGAAGGACGGTTCTCTCTGACCCTGCATTGACTTTAGGGAACTGAATAACATTATGGTGAAGGACAAGTATGCCTTGCCGCTCCTCAACTCAGCCTTCGACCTGCTTCAATTTGCCACCGTCTTCACCAAGTTGGACCTATGCAATGCCTACCATCTTATCTGGATTAAGGAGGGTGATGAGTGGAAGATGGGGTTCCGTACACCTAGTGGTTAATTCGAGTACTTGGTGATGCCATTTGGGTTGATGAACGCACTGTTTTCCAACGGCTCGTCAATGACGTTCTGAGGGACTTCCTGAATCTTTTGTTTTTGTGTACCTGGATGACATATTGATTTTCTCTCATTCCTTAGATGAGCATGGGTGCAAGTTAGGAAGGTCCTTCAGCGGCTGTTGGAGAGCCAGCTTTACATCAAAGCAGAGAAGTGTGAGTTCCATACACCCTCGACCGCCTTCCTGAGGTTTGTCGTTGCCCATAAGGAGATCTGGGCTGACTTGGGTAAGGTGAGGGTGGTCTTGGAGTGGCCTGTTCCCTCCTCCAGCAAACAATTACAGCAGTTTTTGGGATTCGCCAATTTTATCAACACTTCATCCGTGATTACAGTGTGGTTGCCCTGACCCCTCACCCTCCTCACTTCCACCAAGGTCCCCTTTCTTTGGTCTGAGGAGGCTGATGCAGCATTTTCCAAGCTGAAGTCTCGCTTCTCTTCTTCCCCTATCCTTGCTCAGGTAGATCCACGGCTGCAGTTCCCTGTGGAGGTGGATGCATCGGACTCCGGGGTGGGGGCGGTTCTTTCTCAGCGCTCGACCATTGATAATAAGGTCCATCCCATAAAAAAAAAAGGAATGTGGTAGGAAAGCAGATCACCCAGAGTAAACCACACAAGCATGGGGGAGAACATGCAAACTCCACACAGACAGGCCCTGATGGCTGGTGGATTTGAACCCATGACCTTCTTACTGCATGGCACTAGTGCTAACCACTACAGAACCATGCTGCCAATGCATCACAGGCAATACCAATACCAGCAAATATATTCCTCCTTCAATGTTCAGTGTAAATATTTTATTACTGGGTTAAAATTCAGCTTCATAGAACTTGACTGTAAAAACGTGTAGGAATTTGGCCATTGCATGCAGCTACTCATTTTCCTTTACAGACTATTGTGATAATGACCTTACTCTGTTCAGCTTTGCATTTTAATGTTTGTATGAGAGGATGGTTGCTTTCTGAGGATGAAGACTTGTGTATGATTCTAAAAATTCCTTCTCAGAGCAGAGAATGTCAGAGGTATCTGGGTCTTGAATAGATGGATGAATAAAAATTTTTAATGTATATAATTTATCTTAATGGTAGAGAATCACGTGGTCTAAAATAAACCAAAAATGTAGGGTTTAGTTTCACTGCTGAAGGCAAAAGTTTATTTTAGATGGGATGATTTGATACCTTGTCTGTAAATGGCCCTTTGTCGAGTCATGTGTCAGCAGTACACAACAAACCTCAAGCATACACATTTATTTATTACTCTTTATGGAAAATACAATTAACTATAAAGGTTCTTGTTGGAATAGCTTTGGTTAAGGGCAAAAATGAAATAAGATTTAAAAATTTGATGTAGAGGACCCCACAACAACATGGCTCTACTTGGTTTTCATGTATTATCTTATAAAGGAAATGAGTCTGGTAGATAAAATCTGAAAACTAGATGATGTGTGTAAGGGTTTTCTCAGGTTATCTGTGTAGGACAGGAGGAGTTAATTCATGGCTTTCTGTCACAGATATCTTGTGAATCTTGTCCAACCTTGTTCCAGTCTATCTGGCTGCTTCACCTCACTTGTTTGTATGAAAAAGATTTTTCACTTTGTAGTTTTCTCTTTTTCTCCTGTTACAACAACCCTCCTCTAGCAGCCCTCAGCCCATATGTGAGAGGTTGATAGAAGGTCTCCAATATCCAGTCGGCATAAATCTTTCTCCAAGTTGGCCACAAAAATCTCAGCTATGTTGATTTATAGGATTTAGTCTCAGAGTCAGTCTCAAGAGAGAGGCTACTGGGATAATTGTAGGCTGCATGAAGATGAGAGTGATATCTTTATATCAAGTCTCTTCAGAATTGGAAGGCCACCTTCAAACGATACAGTAAAGACAGAGAGGGGACAGATTACTGAGTGAGTGACTGAGCAGTGTTGACGGAGAGGCGGAATGACTTCACTCGTTATAAAGGTCAGTGAGACACTCAACAGACAAATGAGGATGGATGGACCTGACCTGGCCTGCTGACAGATGTGTGAACAAACACAAAATCAAGAACACTCACTTATTTAGACTTGGTTCCTCCTGTACCTCTCACAACAGGCAGAAAGGATTCTTCACATAGCTACAGTATATTCTCAGCTTACCTGCTCCCATCCATGTGATCTTGTGGCTCTTCAAGTCATCTTTCAAGCCTTGTTCTCCATATTTTCTCAAATGTGCCATGCTTCCATTCCATGGTATCCTTCCATAGTAGCCTTAAGCCATTTGACTATCTAGGACAGGGGAAGGGCAACTGGCAGCCTGCAGGCCGCATGCAGCCCCTGTCCTCATTCACTGCGGCCCTACCAGTCCAGTTCCAAAAATCAATTTATTTATATCACATTTGACTGTATTTGGAACTGCAGTTTTAAATGCAATTATAGAGTCACCAGCAGAGGGAACTCCTCCTCCTCCCTTCTTTCCTTTTAGATTTGATTTGCGGTGGCAACCAGCTTACAGGTGCATTACCGCCAACGTACTTCACTATATCATCACTGTGTACCTTTGTATCACGAGTCTTACTAAGAGTTCTGAACAACTCCCTATGTGTGAAAAATTATCCCATCCTTGGACTGTGTCCCTCGGCGGCATCAATAGCTGTGCCTGCCAGCCGGCAGCTGATGGCAGCAACCTGAGAAGGAAACCGGCAGCAACCTGGCAGCAATCTGCAGATGGCAGCAACCTGAGAAGGAAAGAAAGCAGAGGAAATACATTAGGTTATCCTCAACTAGAAATTGCTTGTACTTGTGAGGCAGTATACCCAACGAGCCAGCGCGGAAGTCTCTGCTTGGAGGTCTTTTATGCGATGGCGAGGAAGAGTGGCAGGGTGCGTCTAATCACACATGTGTATTGATTGCCGGTGAGGTCGGGGAAATTCTTCTCAGGAAGGAGGGGGCATGCGCTCACCTGAACATGACAGTTCCCCCACCCTCAAGGGGCACCTCCTGGCTGTCCACTGGGCTTTTCTGGATGGGCTTGATGGAAGGCTCGGACCATTCCTTGTCATGAAAATAGGACTTGGGGATCCATGATTTTTCTTCCGGGCTGTAGCCCTTCCAGTGAACCAAATACTGGAGGCTCTGGCCCCGACGGCGAACATCCAGAATTCTCTGGATGGTGTAGGTGGTCTGGCCGTTGAGGATCCGAAGAGGAGGAGGTGGCTTCGGGGTGGGGGGTGTACAGAGAGGGCTGGCAGAGAGGGGTTTGATGCGTGACATGTGGAATGAAGGATGGATGCGAAGGGCCCGTGGGAGCTGTAGGCGAACCGTGGCATCATTGATGAACTTGGTAATAGCATATGGACCCAAGAAGTGAGGTGACAATTTTCTGGAGTCTGTTTTCAGTGGAATCTGGTCCGCCGATAGCCAGACGCACTGCCCAACCTTGTATTTGGGAGCCGGAATCTGCTTATGTTCTGCATATTGGTGGTTGCGCTCTGTGGAGCGGAGGAGAGCGGCTTGGGTAGCTCTCCAAAGTCAGTGGCAGCGCCGTGCGTGAGCCCCCACGGATGGCACGGCCATTTCCTTCTCCGCCATGGGTAACGGGGGGAGTGTACTCCATAGAGGCCTCAAATGGAGTGAGTCCAGTAGCAGCAGAGGCAGCCGTGTTATGAGCATATTCCACCCAGGCCAGATGCGAGCTCCATGTGGATGGGTTCTCGGCTGTCACACATCTGAGGGCGGCCTCCAGGGACTGGTTGGTACGCTCAGCCTGCCTGTTGCTCTGGGGGTGGTAACCAGATCTGAGGCTGACAGTCGTCCTAAGTGATCGGCAGAAAGACTTCCAGACCATCAAGGTGAATTGTGGGCCCCGGTCAGACATGACGTCCAAGAGGATCCCGTGGAGGCAGATGACGTGGGAAAGTGAGGAGGTCAGCGGTTTCGGATGCGGTGGGTAATTTGGAGAGGGCTACAAGATGAATAGCCTTAGAAAAACGGTCAACAATGGTGAGAATAACAGTCTTGCCTTGGGAAGGGGAAAGTCCAATAACAAAGTCTAAGGCAATATGGGACCATGGTCGACCGGGCACAGGCAGGGGGTGAAGCAAGCCAGCAGGAGGTAAGGAATTGGATTTGTTGTGGCCACAGGTCTGACATGCTTTCATGTACTCCTGTATGTTACTCCGCAGGGTGGGCCACCAGAACACTCGTCGAATAAGGTCCGTAGTGTGGGACACAGCAGAATGACAGGCGAAGTGACTGGAATGGCCCCACTGGATGACATCGCTGCGGAGGGTAGCAGAAACAAACAGACGATTACCAGGCCCTCCCGCCGGTTCGGGCTCCAGCGACTGGGCCTGTCGGCTCCTCTGCTCAATCTGCCAGGTAAGGGCTCCAAGGACACTTGAAGGTGGAACAATAGGCTGGGGGAGGGATGGAGGGGCTGGATGATCTGGGCTAAATTGTCGGGAAATACCATCTGGTTTAACATTATGTGAGCCAGGCCTATAGGTGATGGTGAAATTAAATCTAAGGAAAAAATAGGGCCTAGCGGGCCTGCCTGGAGTTGAGTTGGCGGGCCGACTGGAGGTATTCTAGGTTCTTATGGTCAGTCCACATGACTATGGGATGGATAACCCCCTCCAACCAATGCCTCCACTCTTCAAGAGCCAATTTAATGGCTAGGAGCTCCCAGTCCCCTACATCGTAATTCCTCTCGGCTGGGGTGAGCCGCCAGGAGAAATATGTGCATGGGTGGAGTTTTTGATCGGAGGCTGAGCGCTGTGAGAGGACAGCGCCCACCCCCGAATCAGACGCATCCACCTCTAGGGTGAACTGGAGCTGAAGGTCGACCTGGGCCAAGATGGGACTATTAGAGAACAGGCTCTTTAATTTGGAAAAAGCCTGTTCAGCTGCCTTGGACCAAAGAAATGGCACCTTAACGAAGGTCAGGTGCGTGAGAGGCTGTGCAACCCCACTGTAGTTCCTGATGAACCTGCGATAAAAATTTGCCAAACCCCAAGAAGCGCTGAAGCTCCTTGCGGGAGTGAAGTGTAGGCCAATCTAGCACAGCCTTCACCTTGGCTGGGTCAGCTCTCAGTTCCCCTTCCGTCACAATAAATTCAAAGAAGGAAGTGGAGCAGGTGGAAAACTTGCACTTTTCAGCCTTCACAAACAGTTGATTTTCCAGAAGCTGTTGTAACACGGCTCTGACTTGGACCTTGTGTTCCTGTGGCGTGTGGGAAAAAAATGAAAATATGGTCTAAATAGACAAAAACGAATTGATTAACCATATCGTGGAGGACATCATTAATGAGTCGTTGGAAGATGGCAGGGGTGTTAGTGAGACCAAAACGCATCACCAGGTATTCAAACTGCCCAGGTGAGTCTTAAAGGCCATCTTCCACTCATCCCCCTTGCGAATACGGACTAAATGATACGCATTGCGTAGGCTGAGTTTGGTAAACAGCCGAGCGTGCTGAAGGAGCTGAAACGCGGAGTTTATCAGAGGCTGTGATATTTATTTTAACGGTAATTGTGTTAAGTTGCCGGTAGTCAATGCATGGACGCAGAGGTCTGTTCATCTTACTGACAAGGAAAAACTCCTACCCAAGATGAGCTGAGGAAGGCTGAATAAGGCTGGCGTTCAGCGAGTCCTTAATATATCTTTCCATTGCTTGCCTCTCCGGGCCAGAAATGCTATAATACAAGTAGATGCCTCTCAGATGATGCTGTTTCCAAATTTATGCAGATTGTTTCCTCTATGCCATGTGTCAACACAACGGAAATAAGCTATAGACAGCTTGCTCCTTCTGTAATTGATAACATGGTGGATAGTGTTTCAGCTTCTCTGCATCAGACTCTAGACTTGGTGGCCCCCTTAAAAAAGAAAAAGTCTAATCAGAGATTTCTAACTCCTTGGTTCTAACACAGAAACTCGTACCTTAAAACAGAAGACTCGTCAATTAGAAGAAAATGGCGCTCTACTAATTTAGATGAAATCTATTTAGCTTGGAGAAATCATCTTTTAATTTATAAAAAATCTCTTAGAAAAGCTAGAACGAGTTATTACTCTGCATTAATAGAAGAGAACAAGAATACAGTGATCCCTCGCTACTTCGCGCTTCACCTTCGCCCCTCAGTGCATCGCGGATTTTTCAAAAATATTCATCAAAAATTCAAAATTGAGAAATAATGGGCGGGCGCTAGCAGAAGGCAGGGAGACTACATTAGACCATCAGGTGTCAACACGGAGAGCAGCACAACTCTCTGTCGCTGTTCTCGTGTTTGCTCGGCTCGGAAATCTCGCAAGCTGATTGGCCGAGACGTTCACCCCGCAAGCTGATTGGCAGAGACGTTCCACCCACCTCCTCTCCCTGCCGTAGCGCCCATGAAGGGAAGAAAGACCGCATTCATTGCTTTTTATCGCTCGTGTTACTTAGTCTCGCCGCGTGGAACTTTTTTGCTGTTCTCTTGTGCCATTTTGTGCGAAATAGTCTTCCCGTCGATCCACTACGCCGCCTCCTGCAGCTTCAGCTCTATCGGAAGCTGCCCTCGATGATCCTGAGCCTCAGCACCTCACGATGAGGCGTCACCTGAGGAGCAGTTAAAGCTCTCATTAACCTGTGCAGTAAATCATTTTCATCTTGAGTTACGTATCTTGTTATAAGAATAAAAGTTCTAAAAACATATTTATGTACACTTTGTTTACATCTATGTATGTATGTACACGTACACACACACACGTATCATATGAGAGAGAGAGAGTGGGAGAATGAACGTACGTATTATTTATGGATGGCGTCTTAGGGGTGACGCTACTTCGCGGTTTTTCACTTTTCGCGGTCGGTTCTGGAACCCCATTAACCGCGATAAGTGAGGGATCACTGTAATCCCAGGTTTCTTTTCAGTACTGTAGCCAGGTTGACAAAGAGTCAGGACTCTGTCAATCCTAGCATTCCCTTAGAGCTTACTAGTCAGGACTTTATGAACTTTTTCAATAATAAAATTTCATCCATCAGAGATAAAATCAATCAGATTCTTCCCACAGTTAACTTAAATACTGTAACTACTACAACTCCTTCTATTGATGTCTGTCTTGATGAGTTTACTCCAATCGACCTTGTGAGTTAGACAAAATAGTTTCCTCATCCAAACCTTCAACTTGTCTTTTAGACCCTATTCCTACCAGGTTATTTAAAGAAGTCTTCCCACTTATTGGTAGCTTTATTCTTCATATAATCAATTCTTCATTAACTTTAGGCCATGTACCGCAGGCTTTTAAAATGGCTGTAATTAAACCCTTACTCAAAAAGCCAACGCTAGATCCAGGAGCTTTAGCTAACTATAGACCAATCTCTAATCTCCCTTTCATTTCAAAAATCCTAGAAAGAGTTGTTGCTGCGCAATTATTTGACCACCTGCAGGGAAATGGTTTACTTGAAGAGTTTCAATCTGGGTTTAGAATCCATCATAGTACTGAAA
Source organism: Pholidichthys leucotaenia (assembly GCA_020510985.1). Taxonomy (NCBI): domain Eukaryota; kingdom Metazoa; phylum Chordata; class Actinopteri; order Cichliformes; family Pholidichthyidae; genus Pholidichthys; species Pholidichthys leucotaenia. The sequence continues at coordinate 250,783,239 of CM035843.1, forward strand.
CAGCCTTAGCGAAGGTCACTAACGACCTCCTCATTGCATCTGATAATGGACTAGTTTCTGTACTTGTCCTTTTAGACCTTAGTGCAGCTTTTGATACTATCGATCATAATATTCTACTTGATAGATTAGAACACTATGTTGGACTTAATGGAACTTCGTTGCAATGGTTTAGATCTTATTTATCTGATAGGTTCCAGTTTTGTTCATGTAAATAATGAGTTTTCTTTCAACTCAAAGCTTAGTCATGGAGTTCCACAGGGATCTGTGCTAGGCCCTACTCTTTTTAGTTTATATATGCTTCCGTTAGGCAACATTATTAGAAAGCACTGTATACATTTTCATTGTTATGCAGATGACACACAATTATACCTGTCAATGAAGCCAGATGATAGTAATCAATTAGCCAAGTTAGAAGCCTGTCTTAAGGAAATCAAAGCTTGGATGACTTGTAATTTCCTGCTATTAAATTCAGATTAGACTGAAGTCATTCTTGTTGGTCCAAAAAACCTTAGAAATTCCTTTCCAAATCAAACTTGCAGTTTGGATGCGGTTACTCTTTCTCTTAATAGCTCTGTGAGGAACCTTGGAGTTATTTTTGATCAGGATTTGTCCTTCAATTCACATATTAAATTTGTTTCTAAGACTGCCTTCTATCATTTGCGTAATATTGCCAAGATTAGGAGCATCTTATCTCAGAGTGATGCTGAGAAACTGATCCACGCTTTTGTTAGCTCGAGATTAGATTATTGTAATTCTTTATTATCAGGCTGTCCTAAAACATCTTTAAAAAGTCTTCAGCTGATCCAAAATGCTGCAGCAAGAGTTTTAACAGGTACTAGAAAGAGAGATCATATCTCTCCGGTTCTGGCCTCCCTTCATTGGCTTCCCATAGAGTTTAGAATTAAGTTTAAAATCCTTCTTCTTACTTACAAAGCTCTAAACAATCAGGCTCCTTTTTATTTAAAGATCTGATACTACCGTATTATCCCAACAGAGCACTACGCTCCCAAAATGCAGGATTTACTTGTAATACCTAGAATCTCCAAAAGTACAATGGGAGGCAGAGCCTTCAGCTATCAAGCTCCTCTCCTGTGGAATCAGCTGCCAATCTGGATTCGGGAGTCAGACTCGATCTCTGTTTTTAAGAATAGGGCTAAAACCTACCTTTTTGATATAGCCTACAATTAGGGAGGGATCATGTGTTTCTGAACCCTCCCTTAGTTATGCTGCTAATAGGTTTAGTCAGCTGGGGGACCTCCAGTAATGCACTGGGCCTCACTCCTTTCCTCACTCTCTATGAAATATATTTTTTTTTTTTTGCTGGTCATTAACATCTGTTTGTTCTCTCCCATAGATTGAGTCCCCGTCGTGCTGTTTGCTCTCTACATGTCTGTTCTTTTCTTCTTCTCTATCCCCTCACCCCCCAGCCAGTCGCAGCAGATGACTGCCCCTCCCTGAGCCTGGTTCTGCTGGAGGTTTCTTCCTGTTAAAAGGGAGTTTTTCCTCTCCACCGTCGCCAAGTGCTTGCTCACAGGGGATCGCCTGATTGCTGGGGTCTTTCTGCAACTGTGGGGGTTCCCCCCTACAGTTGATAGTGCTATGAGATGACTGTTTTTGTGAAATGGCGCTATATAAATAAAGTTGAATTGAATTGAATAGAACACTCTCCACCACACCTCTGTAGAAGGTCCTGAGGATGCAGATGGGGAGAGAGGCCTGTTTGAGTTTCCTCAAGAAGTGCAGTCTCTGATGAGCCCGCTTCCTGATCCCCAAGGAATTCTTGCTCCAGGTCAGGTCCTGTGAGATCTGCACTCCGAGGAACTTGATGTTCTCCACTGTCTCCACTAAACGGCCACCGATGCTGAGGGGGACGTACTCAGGCTGTGACCGCCGGAAGTCGATAATCATCTCCTTCGTTTTGTCCACGTTGAGCACCAGATTGTTCTCCCTGCACCAGCCCTCCAGGTCTCTCATTTCTTCCCTGTACATTGATTCCTCATCCCTCTGAATAAGTCCCACCGCCGTGGTGTCGTCTGCAAACTTAATAATCTGGTTCCCCTCATGTCTGGATACACAGTCATGTGTTAGAAGTGTAAACAACAGTGTACTGAGTACACAGCCTTGAGGGGATCCGGTGCTCAGCGTGACAGAGCTGGAGATGCTGTTTCCAACCCGGACAGACTGAGGTCTCTCAGTCAGGAAATCCAGGATCCAGAGACATGTGGCGGTGTTCAGACTGAGAAGGAGTAATTTCTCCGTCAGTCTCTGGGGAATAATGGTGTTGAATGCTGAACTGAAATCAATGTACAGGAGTCTGGCGTAGGTGTCTTTCTGGTCCAGGTGGGTGATGACAGAGTGTAGGGTGGTGACTATAGCATCCTCCGTGGAGCGGTTTGAACGATATGCAAACTGGAGCGGGTCGTGTGATGCAGGGAGGCAGGCTGTAATGTGTGGTTTGACAAGCCGCTCAAAACACTTCATCACAATTGGTGTCAGTGCAACAGGACAATAGTCATTCAAACAGGACACAACTGGTTTCTTTGCCACCGGTACAATGATAGAGGTCTTGAAGCATCTGGGAACGATGGCCTGACTCAGGGAGATATTATAAATGTCAGTCAGGACATCCGCCAACTCGCTTGCGCAGTCTCGGAGCACACGTCCCGGAATGTTGTGCAGACCTGCAGCTTTGCGTGGGTTGACTCTGGTTAGGGTCCTCCGTGTGTCCGCTGTGTTGATGGTGGCGCTGGGCTGCACAGTGGCGCAGTGGTTAGCACTGCGGCAGCACAGTTTACCCTTGGCCGGGGGATCGTGGGGATCGTGGGATCGTGGGTTCGATCCCAGCCCCCGACCAACAGTGATCTGCGTGGAGTTTGCATGTTCTCCTCGTGTTTGCGTGGGTTTACTCCGGGATTTCTCCGGTTTCCTCCCACATGCCAAAAACATGCAGGTTAGGTTAATTGGAGACTCTAAAGTGGCCCTAGGTGTGAATGTGTGTGTGAATGGTTAAGGGATAGCGCCGTATCGTGGCTGCTTCATCCATCCAGGTGGTGGATGACCCTCAATTTCCCCTCTGGGGATCAATAAAGTAAACTAAAAAAAAATCTAAAAAAAAAAGCTGGTCCGACCGATGGTGGGGGTGGGCCAGCCCTCCCTCTGATTGTCGAGTTTGATGCTTCAAAACGTGCAAAGAAGTCGTTAAGCCTGTCTGGAAGCGAAGCGTCATCATCATCGACCCCCTGCCTAGACTTATAGCCCATCAGTGTCCGAACTCCCTGCCACATCTGCTTGGTGTTCCTAGTGTCACAGAGGTGTCCCTGGATTTTCTCCGCATAGGCGCGCTTTGCCGCCTTAATTCCCTTTGAGAGCGCAGACCTGGCTGAGCAGAGGGCGATCCTGTCCTTCGCTCTGAAGGCTGCATCTCTGGATGTAAGCAGCGAGCGCACCTCTGCAGTAATCCAGGGCTTATGGTTACCCCGCATAGTGATGGTCTTCACTGTAGTGACATCCTCTGTGCACTTCACGATGTAGCTGGTGACTGTATCAGCATACTCCTCCACATCTGTCTTGTCTTCCTGGGAGGCTGCTATTTTGAAGACCTCCCAGTCTGTGTGCAGAAAACAGTCTTTCAGTGCAGAGGTTGCACTCTCTGGCCAAATTCTAATTTGTTTCACTGCTGGCCTGCTGCGCTTCAATAAAGGTTTATAGGCAGGCAGCAGCATCACGGACATGTGATCAGAAAGGCCGAGATGGGGGCGGGGTATCGCCTTATATGCATCTGTGTTTGTGTACACTAAGTCCAACATATTCTGTCCTCTGGTCTTAAAGTCTACACATTGTTTAAACTTGGGGAGCACAGTCTTTAAGCTGTTCCAAGTGCTTCTGAAGATTGCAGTAGGTCTCAACCGCCACTTAGCTTCCAACCCACCAATATGCTTTTGTCTTTAACAGCGGCAAAGGAAAAATAATCTATTTCCACAAAAACAAAGTAGCTTCATCTTTTCCTCGGCTCAGTAGTAAAGACTCGGCTCTCTGCAACAGGTCACACAACACATCAACTGACGGCTCGTCTCAGCTACGGTAGGGTCAGGTTGTATATTCATTTATTTGCACTAAAAATATCTATTCATATTAATAAAATGAGTAACGAGTAAAGCATCTGATCAAATTTCAGTAACTGTAACGCATTAATGAAATTTTAAACAGTTATTTCGTTACACAGCATGTTACTCCAAAAGTAGTGGCCAGTAACGTGTTACTTTGCAACATCTTCTTTGTAATGCGTTACTCCCAACACTGGCTATAAATGATAATGGCTTAATGCTTACATTTTTTATGATTAGGTTATTTTAGCATGTAAGCTAGCATTTTTATTTTTAAGCCTCCTTTTAGCATCTGTAAGCTAATTTCCTACAACGTTAAGCTATTTTTGCTTTTAGGCCTTTTACAAGATTAGGCTATTTTAGCCTTTAAGCTAGAATTTTCTTAGAATTACACTTGTATTAGGCACTGTTAAGCCAACTTTCTTCAACTATAAATATTTTGGCTTAATGCTTGTGGTTTTTTTTTTTTTGGTTTTTTTTACAATTAGGCTATTTCAGAATCTAAGCTAGCCTTTTTTACTTTCAGGCTTACATTTAGCATCTTTAAGCTAACTTCCTTCAAAGTCAGGCTATTTCTGATTTTATGCCTTTTTTTTTTTAAAAGAATAGGCTATTTTAGCCTTGAAGTTAGTAGTAGTAGATTAGTTTATTTGACAGGGACAGTGCAATAAACATAGACAATTAATCAAAGACAATCAATCTGATGTGTTGCACATAGAGTGTATAGCTATTAGCTAATTTGCAACTCTTGACCCTGGATGGGCTTTAGAAAAAAGAATCAAGATAAAAAATATACACAATAACCACATACATCAATGCAGAAAAATTATAAATACACAATTATAAATATTATAAATATTATAAATACACAAATATAACAGCCTGACTCACATTTAACATAAATATTATAAAATATTATAAATACACAAATATAACAGCCTGACTCACATTTAACACATATAACTCACATTTGCCTATTTCAGGCCTTCCTCCCTCCGTCACTCACTATAAACAAACACATTTATTCCTTCCCTTCATTCACTCTCACTTTGCAGACAAATAATTCATACATGAGTACATTCTTGTTTATTTTTCAGCCAGTTTTTAACATTTTTAGTGAATGTTTTAAAGTCCGTTATTATTTTAATTTCATTTGGCATTGTGTTCCAGATGTGACTGCCCTTTATAGAGAAAGCTGTTTGTCCAAATGTGGTTCTGCGGTGGAATATTTTACAGTTATTGTTAACAGAACTCCTGGTGGCTCTGCTGCTGTCCTGTCTTTGGACGAAACCAGCAAGTGGCTCGGGTGCTGATTTATGGAAACATTTGAACGTTAATTTCAGAAGACAGAGGTCAATGAAGCTCTCAAAACTCAATAGGTTGTATTTTTTTAAAACATTACAGTGATGCCACCTAATGGGCTTTTTGTCCAAGATTTTTAGGGTTTGATTATATAATGAACCTATATGTCTTATTGTGGAAGGGGCTGCTTGAGCCCAGACTGTCAAACAGTATGATATATGAGAAAAAACCATAGAATGCATATACAGTGCAGCTGCTTCGTAAGGTATGTAATATCTAATTAATTTAAAGCAGTTCAGATTTTTTTTTGTTTTTGAAATTTTCTTTATATGAAGATTAAATTTGAGTTGAGGATCTAGTACAATGCCAAGGTATTTGAATTCTGTAGCTAAACTGATGTCATGATCATGTATATTAACTTTAAAATGTTGCAGGTTACATTTTTTGATTGAAAAGCACATTGAGACTGTTTTCTGAAGGTTCAGCAATAGATGGTTCTTGAGGAGCCACTCTTGGACATCAACCATACTTGTAGACAGTACATCTGCAGCCTGTGCTGGAGTCTTGGCAGCTGTGTAAATAACTGCATCATCTGCATAAAGTTGGCATGTTGCAGCTGAGCAGTGTAACGGCAAGTCATTAATAAAAATGCTGAAAAGTAAAGGACCAAGAATGGACCCTTGTGGGATACCCATGCGGTTGTTTAAAAATGAGGATTTATCCTGGTGAACTTTTACACACTGTTCTCTATTCTGGAGATAAGATGCAAACCATTCTAATGTATTTGGGGAGAAGTTAAAAGATACCATTTTGGATAAAAGCAAACTGTGGTTTACAGTATCGAAAGCCTTTTTGAGATCTAGAAAAACAGCTCCTACCACATTACCCCTGTCCAAGGACTGTTTGACGTTTTCAATAAGGCAACAATTTGCTGTTTCTGTTGAGTATCCTGGTCTAAAACCAAATTGATGTGGATCAAGAAGTTGACTGTCTTGTAAGTAGTCTATCAGCTGTGTAGCTACAACTTTTTCAAGAACCTTAGATAGGACTGGTAAAATAGAGATTGGGCGGTAATTGCATATATCGTCTTTACTGCCTGATTTATGAACTGGTATGACGACAGCTTTTTTCCAGCCAGATGGAAATGTACTAGACCTAATGGAGAGATTAATGAGATGAGTCAGTGGTTTGATTAATATTTTGCTGTGCATTTTGAGAAAGGAGGTGCTCATATTGTAGATATCATTAGTTTTTGAGTTTGACAGTGTTTTAACAATACCAGCAATTAACTTCTCATTTACCTCATCGATGTGAAAAGTATCTGTTGGAAGTATGGAATTTGTGTTGTTGAGCACATTTGGCAGCACAAAAATTTTTGTTAAGTCTTCCACAGAGCCCACAAAGTGTGAATTAAATTCATTTGCCAAAGTAGCCTTGTCACTGACGGTCTTGTCATTGATTCTAAGTTCCTTTACCCCCTTCTGATCGTTTTTTTTTATTAGTTAAGTTATTTAAATGCCTCCATAGGGAACTGTTGTTACCCTTTGCATGATCTATCAGTTTATTGTAATAAGATATTTTTGATTTTCGCAGCTCATGTACCACTTTATTTCTTAAACTTTTGTACACAAGGTGATCATTTTGTAGTTTGGAGGTTAGTGATGTTTTCAGTGCATAGTCTCGCCTCTTCATAAGTTTTCTTATTTCATTATTTAACCATGGTAGGCTAATCTTCTGTTGTCTACTTTTAATTTGCTTTGAAAATTTTTCTATAGACTTTGTGATTGTTGCAGTTATAAAATTACAACAATCATCTACTTCACATGTTGACATGAGCTGCTCCCAATTTTGATTCTCTAAGTAATGTTCAAACTCCTCATTTTTTGATTTGGGGATAATAAAATTTGATTTGTCAATATCGACTCCCCCAAAATACTGTAGTCGCTTTTTAGTAAGTTTCCTGACAGCAAGAACCATGTTATGATCTGAGAGACCAGTTACAAGATTATAGGTTCTGGTTATTCGTTCTGGTTTATTAGTAAATACCATGTCAATAAGTGTTCTGGATTGTTTGGTTATCCTGGTGGGTCCTTTGATGATTTGCTGGTAATTAAATTTAGTCATGAGGCTTTTCAGTTTTTGTTTGTCTTTTTTATCAGACCAGTTGATATTAAAGTCACCATGAATTATTGTTTCTCTGTTCTTCTCAAGTTGTTTAACCAGATCACTTAATTCATTATAAAAGGAAGAGTTGTGTGACGGTGGGTATGTACACTACTGCAATGTTGAAATTCATTACCGGAGAGAGACATACATTAACAGCTAAACATTCAAGTGAAGTATTCAAATCAACCAGTTGACATTTATATTTCTCTTTGATGTAAATTAAAACACCTCCTCCCCTCCCTACCTGCCTGTCTTTTCTAAAACACTGGTAGCCCACAATATCGATCATATTAGTGTCTATGTTACTGTGTAGCCAGCTTTCTGAGAGACAAAGGTAGTCCAGATTTGAGTCCAACAGCAACACCGAAATCTCATCTCTTTTGGGGATTATGCTCCGTATGTTTAAATGACCGCCGAGGATCCCCTTTGGTTTAGCCTTGGTGTCCCAAAGAACTCGTGCATGATTAACAGTTTGGAAAAATAAATGTTGTTTTTGCTTTTGTACAGCTCGGTTTTGTGCTAACCCAATGGTCTGCTGTTTAATAGTGGCAGGTCCAGGGTTAAGGTGAATATCTCCTGCCAGAAGTAGCAGAACTAACAGAACTTTAACTGTATATCCTCTGCCATATTGTGATTTTTGCTTAACAGCCATGTTTGCCTTAATTTGGAAGTTTTTGCTCTGGGCTTTTAAAGACCACATAGAGTGTAGGGTGAGATGTCCAAGCCCAAATCCATACAGATAAAACTTTTTAACTTCACCTTTGGTTGAGTTTGTCGGAAAATCCTTCTTGTTGCAGGTCCAGACACACAAAGACAAAACGAAGAGGAAGTAGAGAAGTAGAGAAGGCTTATTAGTGGTGCCCATCAGCCCACTTTTTAATCCGGTGGCAGCCATCTTCAGTCTTTCTTGGAAAGAAGGAAAAAGAAAATCTGTGGATAGTAAAATAAATTCTGCTTATATCGCCAGAATCTGATCCGATCGTCCTCGAATCCAGCTGGGCCTCAGCTAGCCAACTAGCCCCTTCCATTGCTGGTCTCGTTGCTCATAGTCGCCGTAACTGGTCTCCCGTCCCGCTCCTCCAACCGAGTCTCGTCACACACCGCCGCTGCCACCGAGCTCCGCTGAGGTCACGGTAAGTCCTCCGCTAGGCACCGCCACCTACCGTCGTCTGCCTGGGTGAAATCTCTGCTGAGCCCCGTCAACAAATAGCCGCTTGCCTGGTAGTATCTCCGCTGGGCCTCGCAGCTGGGCTTCGATTCAGGCTGGTGTAAGGTGGAATGACTGGCGCCAGCATTAAGCTAACTAGCGTTAGCTTAGCAATCGCTTCGGGTAGTCTCGTCGCACACCGCCGCTGCAGTCACGGTAAGTCCTCCGCTGGGCACCGCCGCCTACCGCCGTCTGCCTGGGTGAAATCTCTGCTGAGCCCCGTCAACAAATAGCCGCCTGCCTGGTAGTATCTCCGCTGGGCCTCGCAGCTGGGCTTTGATTCAGGCTGGTGTTAGGTGGAATGGCTGGCGCCAGCATTAAGCTAACTAGCGTTAGCTTAGCAATCGCTTCAGGTAGGGCACATCAGTGAATCACAAGGAAGCGCTGGAATCGCTGGTCAGTTTACTCACAGTGGCCGGATAAAAGCGATCAAAGGGGTAATCCACCGGAGGTATATCCGATCGCTGTAGGTTAGTTATTTAGAGACTGGCGCCAGCATTAAGCTAACTAGTGTTAGCTTAGCAATCGCTTCAGGTAGCATTAAGCTAACTAGTGTTAGCTTAGCAATCGCTTCAGGAAGGCGCAGGAAGTCGCTGGAGAAAGGCGATTAAAGGGCAATCCAGCGGAGGTGGCAATTCAGCCCGTGCGTGTTCGCCACGAGCGCCGATCGCTGCAGGCCAGCCACTTTTAATGGCAAAATCAGTGACTTTGTCTCAGCACTGAAAAAGTGTGACCATCCCGGTCGCCATCTTGAGTAGTTAGCATTTTAGAAGAGAAATGAATACTTTTCTTGCTCTGTAATTGAATACTTTCATTAATCCATAACAACTGTCTAGTAGGTATTTAATAAAAATGAAGGAGGATCCAAAAGCTTCAAAAATTGTCCAAAATTTTGCAAGTCTGCATATTTTTTTCAGTTAGATTCCTGCTGAAAAAAATGTTCTGTTTACTACATTGTGGGGGCATGGTGTGGGGATTCTCCTCCCAGAGTGGGGAGCCGGGGGGAAGAGGGAACAATGAGCTGAAGGAGTAAGTGCTACCGGGGGGTCTCAGACAGGACAGAAAAGACTATTCGCCCCCCGGGGAGTTCAGGAAACGCTAGAGCTGCCAGAGGGGGAGAAGGTGTGAGAAGCAGTTCTAGCTCTTTGTGTTGTTAATGTGCCACGCATGTCTTTGTTCCATACATTGTATGATTGTCGCGATTCCTGGGTCTTAACCCTTTAACTGCCCTGATTAAATGGACGGGTCATGCACCCCCAGTGGCACAGTGCAGCAACTGCACGTGTCAACTTATTGACGTCCCCTGGCTATACTGAGAATTTGTACTAATCTCTATTGATCTGACAGTTTAGAAGGTGGCAGAGACATGCCGAAGGAATCATGGCTGACATGGAATATAGCAAAGAAGGAGAAATCCTCATTATTATTCTTCCTTTTTCTGCTTTGAGCTCACACACCAGTGTGTATGCCTTCACGATCAGAATCAGAATCAGAATCAGATTTATTGCCATTGTTCATGTAGTACACAAACTAGGAATTTGTCTCGGTGCGATGCTGCAACATTAAACATGAAAAAATAAAAGATAGAAATAAAACTATACATGCAATAAAATGTAGAATATGAATGAGTAATACTAGTCAAAGCAATTTTAAATATATTAGCGAGTAGCAGATATTGTGGAGAACCACATAGTGCAGTCGGTAATGCAAAAAGAAAACAGTGAATTGACATGAGTCTGGTTGAGCTGCTGTACATAGTGCACGAGAGTCTAATAAGTCACTTAGTGTTCAGCAGTCTGATGGCAGAGGGGAAGAAGCTGTTCATGTGACGGGAGGTTTTAGTCTGAATGGACCGAAGTCTTCTACCTGAGGGGAGGGGGGCAAACAGTAAGTGACCAGGGTGTGAAGGATCGGCTATGATCCGGCCTGCACGCCTCCGGGTCCTGGAGATGTACAGGTCCTGGAGAGATGGGAGCTTGCAGCCGATCACCTTCTCAGCAGTGCGCACGACACGCTGCAGCCTTAGTCTGTCCCTGGCAGTGGCTCCTGCGTACCACACGGTTATGGAGGTGGTGAGGATGGACTCGATGATGGCCGTGTAGAACTGCACCAACATCTTGGTGGGTAGCTTGAGCTTCCTCAGCTGCCGCAGGAAGAACATCCTCTGCTGGGCCTTTTTGATGAGGGAGCTGATGGTCGGCTCCCACTTGAGGTTCCGGGTGATGGTAGTGCCCAGGAAGCGGAAAGAATCTGCAGTGGTGATGGGAGAGCCTGTGAGGGTAAGGGGGGGCAGAGGGGTTGTGACTTTCCTGAAGTCCACGATCATCTCCACTGTCTTCAGAGCGTTCAGCTGCAGGTTGTTGTGGCTGCACCAGGACGCCAGCTGGGCCACCTCTCTCCTGTAGACGGACTCGTCGCCATTGGAGATGAGCCCAATGAGGGTGGTGTCGTCCGCAAACTTGATCAGCTTGACAGACTGGTGGCTGGAGGTGCAGGAGTTGGTATACAGGGAGAAGAGTAGGGGGGAAAGTACACAGCCCTGGGGTGATCCGGTGCTGATGCTGACGGAGTCTGAGACAGTCTTTCCCAGCCGCACATGCTGCCTCCGGTCCGTCAGGAAGTCGGTGATCCAAGCATCTTGGATCGGTCATCGCTGCAGCGATGATGACGGAAACTGCATGAAACGGGAAAAATAGCCACGTAATACAAACGAAATTCACGTGGGATAATCATAAGAGTTTGTAGATGTGGTACATGGGTGTAAATTACTAAGTAAACGTGTTACATCGAGGTCGATGTAACAAAAAACTGAGCTCCCCGTACCAAGATGGCGGCGCCGACAGGCGGCATGGATTTCCACAGGAATAATGCACCAAACAGAAAAAATAGCCAGGTAATACAAATGAAATTCACGTGGGGTAATCATAAGAGTTTGAAGATATGGTACACGGTGTAAATGGCTGAGCAAATACAGAAACATCGGCTACGATGGACGAAAACAGACCGGTCACGTGGGCGGGGGAGCCCCCCTCCCGGTAACAGGTAAGAGAAAAATGTTTTTTTGACATTTTATTGATTTTCTGGTTCATATACTTTGAAGATTAGATAAAAAACATAGCCTTGTAGACAAATCGGCATCAAAAAAATGTATCATTCTTTATGTAAATGTGTCCAAAGTCCACTTTTGACTGAGTTATGTAATTTATATACTGTAGCTGCTGTGACATTATGTGAATTAGATGCATAAATTTATTCCTTCTCCTTTATTCCTTTATTTCTCGTCCTTTATTCTACATCTTTCTAAGTGACAGTAAGCTATTATCTCTTGTAACTTAAGTTATAGCCTTGGAAATCTGAACTATTTTATTGACAAATTTTTTACCACTCTTGATCACTAGGGGGGGCCTTGAGTTGCCTTCCATTGCCCCAGGCGCCACATGGCGCCAAGGGCAGTTAAAGGGTTAATGCACAGAATTAAAGGTTATAAAAGGAAGGTACACGAAGACCCGGGAGCTTTTGACTGTACTGAATGTTGGAGAAAGAATAAAGTTTGTGTGTTGTTCAGCTTGTTGTCTCGCCTGCTTCCTTTCTACACAACATCACCATTTTTACTGCTTCAAAATGGCTCCTACAGCCCAGACATGCATGTTAGGTTAATTGGCATCAACTGGGGATTCTAAATTGTCCGTATGTGTGAATGTGAGACTGAAAGGTTGTCTCTCTCTCTGCTGGCCCTGCGATGGACTGGTGATCTGTCCAGGGTGTACCCTGCCTCTTGCCCAAAGATGCTGGGATAGGCTCCAGCCCTCCCGTAACCCGAAAAGGATTAAGCTGTCGAAGATGGATGGATGAATGAAAATGGTTGTCACTGTTTTGAAATAGACAAAGGTGCTTTTTGACCGCCCATTATTTTTAACAGACCAAACAGAGGAAAATCAAAATTTCTCTTGACAAAGCAAAATAAATTATAAATAGAAGGTTCGCATACAGGTTTGTTAACATCTGTGGTTGATGTTAAAAGGGTCACTGATTCAGTGTTGCCAACGTGGTACTTCTGTCATTAAATCTGACGATTTTTCAGCCTCCCTGGATGGCTTTTTTTGTCAAACGCAACTAGTGACAAATGTAACAACTTTTCCTGGTGCTATCAAAGACTGTTCTGGTGTTTTGGACACTGACGTGAAAACGCGTGATTGCTCTGCAATTATCATTCTAAACAAGCAGAGGGTGGTACCGTGAGGCTCTCCTGTCCCCTTCCCGTCCCAAAGCAATCACAGGCAGTCTTGGTCAGTCTCACAGTAGCCTTGTGCAGCAGCAGTGTTGCAGTTAAAATAAATTAATATTTTTTCAGAACTGCAATGTCTGATATCAATTGAATGCTGCAGCAGTGTCAATGTGCTTTAGCCTTCTTCCCAGCAACAGGTTGAAGCCATAAAGCTGCTATGACCGCCCTGGCAGGTTGCTTTCTTTCTTACCAGCGTCTGTGTCAGAACTGCCGGACTCTTTGCTTTTTTTCCCCCCTCCAAGTCCAAACTCGTGTTCACTTCTCATGTTTGTTGCGGTGCTCGTACGTAAGAAACATGAGCTGAGTGCTGCTGATGTGACTGACTGGCAGTGGCAGACAGGGAGGAAGAGCCAGCCAGCTAGTCCAGGTATGAGCTGATCGGATCAGTTAAGAACAAGGTTCAGTTTCTAGTGATGTGTGGATGTTCACGTAAATCAAAACTTTTTTGGGGGGTGGGGGGGTGCTGTTGTGTTGGGTTTTGGGGACATATTGTGTGACATGGGTGGTGTTTCCACCTTTCCGGTTTCGCCACCACCCGGGGTATAAGAGGGCTGTGAAGGAAGGGGTGGTCTCTTGGCCTCCTCTCAGCCTGATGGATGCGCCTGTATTGTGAGAGAGAGTCACAAATAAATCTGTGTCCAGTTCAACACCCGGTCTTGTCCTTGGCTTCCATTACTGACATAACATTTGGCGACGAGGGTAAAAAGATATGGATGTGGGGATTACATCAATTCGGCCATTTTTGGAGCTTCCCAGTGAGCTGCCCATCCCTTGGACGAGGTGGTTCCCCGCTTATCAAACATATTTGATGGCTTTGGACCTTGGAAGACTGGAGAAGTTGAGGGCACGGGCACTGTTGGTTCACAACCTAGGAATGGAAGGTCAATGCATCTTAAGCACTTTGGGCGAGAGTGATAGTTTTGAGGAAGTGGTGGAGCTAATGGCGCAACAATTTCGCGCCCCGGAAACCATCATCGTATGGAGGATCCAGTTTCGGCAGCACCGCCAGTGGACTGGTGAGTCGGTGCAGTGGTTAGTAGCAGACCTACGCCAGCTGGCCAAGGACTGTCAGTTTGGAACGCTGGAGGAAGAGATGGTCCATGACCAGTTTGCGGAACATACTGTTTGCCTGGCTATGAGGTTGAAGCTCCTTACATACTTGGGTGAGCTGACATTATCCAGGTCCATCGAGTTAGCTCAGCAGTTTGAGGCAGCAGACAAGCTATCACGGGAGCTTGGTGAGAGAGCGTCACATCACCAATTTGAACCACAGTCGATGGCGCAGGCAGTGGACCGGACAGTGACAATGGCATGGAGGATGATGAAGGCTATGCTAATGCTGTCAGGATGAGGTCCGCCTCGGGATTGCCCAGGCGTTTGGGTTGTGGGTCCACCAAGCACCGTTATAAGGCCAGAGAGTGTCTGGCAAGAGGAAGACGCTGCGGCAAGTGTGGACTCTTGCATCATTTTGCCAGGGCAAGTTACAGGTTCGAGCGACGGGATCCGAGATGTAAGGAGGATTCCCCCACTTCAACTCCCTCAATTATTCACACTGTATCCTCAAGTACCAACGGCTATTCCTACTATATGGTGGAACTGGATGGGATAACAGTGCCGTTGCTGATTGACACGGGAACGGTGAGATCCGTGTTAAATTGGGCAACCGTGAGGAGTTTCTTCCCACAGTATCGGGTTAGAGGTGATTCAGTGCCGCTGTGTGGATATGGTGGAGGAAGATTTGCCACAGTGGGGTCGGTGGAACTGACGGCTAGGTACAAGTCAGTGGAGGTGTCCAGCTTGAAGTTCATAGTGACTGCCCTTGGAGAAAACATTATGGAGTGTCATTTATTTTATGGATTGGGCTTCGCCATCACAAGCAGCGTTGGAGAAGAGTGGTTGGGCTGTGGTTTGTGGGACCGGCCGGTTCCATGAACGATGGATGGAGTTGTGTGGGACGAACCTTTGCCTAGTAATCTGGACAATGAGCAAAATCAACCCCACCCAGGGCCATTGCAGGAGGGTCCCGGTGCCAGTACCCAAGTAACCCTAGCTGAGGGAACTGGGTGGCATGGTGGGACGCCCGTGATGGCGGGTGGCGCCAAGTGGCTGGCCCATTCTGCTCCCGGTGTTCGGCTGGAAGGGACCGGAAAGCAGGAGGTCACAACGGTGACGCCGGCAGCGAAAATGAAAGAGAGAGGGGTAGGACCGGCTGGCACGGTGAAACAACGTGCCAAACAGAGACACTGGAAGCCGAGTAGGGCCCCTCTGGGGGTCGCGGATGTAGTCCTACCCAGGGAGGAGGCCCGGTCGAGAGGTGTTTGGGCCAAACGTTAGAGAGAAGATGACCAGGGGTGGCTGCAGGTGGTGGCTGTTGGGGAGGATGCCTACCTCCAGCTATCTGATGGCTCATGGAGACATCCCAATGAGCTGCGGTGCACCCAGGAGAAGAAGGAGGAGTTTGGACCTGGACATGGGTCGTCCCTGGGAGCAAAGAAGAGAAGGTGCACCAGAGTGGAATTGTTTGACGGTTTTCCTGGGGAAGGTTCCTCTCCTGGGGCAAGCTGACGGTTGGACGGTATATATTATGCATGGTGATGGAAAAGGGGGACAACCGATGTGTTATTTAGTTCTGTTAATGGTATTATTTTGTGTTTTGTATTTTTTTTAAGAATACAACAGTTTTGTTTAGTGGGACTATTCATTTAGTGTAGACAGAATAATCCGTTTTGCCATGTGGGGGTGGGATGGTTGTCCACCTGTTCCCCCCTAGTTTTAATTGTTTTGAGTGAATGTGATAGGCCTTTTAGGTATTTCTGTTTAGTTTTTTTTACTGCATGATTCGGATTCCAAATTGGGGAGGGTTTTGACTATATGTGTGTGTTTTGGACCATTTTTGAAGGGGGGGGGGGAGTGTTGTGTTGGGTTTTGGGGACATATTATTGTGTGACACGGGTGGTCGCTCCACCTTTCCGGTTCCGCCGCCACCCGGGGTATAAGAGAGCTGTGAGGGAGAGGGGCGGTCTCTTGGCCTCCTCTCCGCCTGGCAGATGCGCCTGTATTGTGAGAGAGTCACAAGTAAATCTGTGTCCAGTTCAACATTCGGTCTCGTCCTTGGCTACCGACATAACAGGTGTGCATGGAAATGCCAAAACTATTGTATATTTGGCCTTTTTAAAAAGTTTGATCATATATTGTATAGCCCTTAAAACTATCGTATATCTAGCAACACAACAGTGTGCAGCAGTTAGAGAGGAGATCCACACCACTCGGGTCCAGATTGCAAATGAATTACGCATGCGCAACCCCCCCGCCAAACCTGCCCTGTTTCACAGAGTGGGATGCAAATGTTTCTTCATGGTCAGTTAGTGATGGCCTATTTAAATGGCAAAATTAAAACAAACAAACCAAGAAACAACAGAAGAAAGTTAATTTGTAGTTCTAAACATAGAGTGTTTTTTACTCACTTTTTGTCTCTCCCGTGACATTATTCTTCTCTACTACAGGGCCCATTACAATTCCATGCAAATGACCAATTATGCAAATTAGGCAATGACATCATTTATCAACTTTTGTCAACTTTTAGGACAGCCAGTAGCTACTTTCCTTACTGAGGAGTTGGCAACAGTGCACCGATTGCACTTTGTTCTACATTTTAACAGCTCACACGTCCTTCTTAAATGTCTGTGAAATATTTTGTTTAAATTTCTTTAATTATTTAATTATTGCAGCAAATTAGTTTTTTTAAAATTATTTTTCCAACCTTTCTGAGAAAGGCTGGTTTCAGTGCATATCACTTTAAATCTTCAGACTGCATTCAGTTCTACCCTCCCCCTTATGTCACTATTGCTAAAATTAACTGGCTAGCTAATGTAGCTAAGTTTTTGGGCGGCACAATTGCATAGTAACTCAAAGTAAACATGTGAACAGACTCAAATTCGGATCTGAGCGAGTTGCATAGAGGCGGAGTTGCCTTAATAACTTCTGCAGCTGCTTTCTACCTTTTGTGGAAATCCCCAACACTGTCTGGCAGTACTCCCACCTGGGAAAATGTCACTGCCTCCTCCGAAACTGCACCTGGATGATGGTCGTTTACACTGCTAGCCTGATAGCCCTTGTTAGCACATCCAAATAAGGAGCACATGTGTGGATAAACAAAACACTCTATTTCAACTCCAGAGCTCCCTGTCCAACTGTCTGCAAGTATTTGCTGTCTCATTTTCAAACTAGTTTACTCTCCAGTGTTGATACTTTTACTCCAGTGATGGCAGAATGTCAAGGCTGTCGCTACCAAATGCCTCGGTTGGAAAAACGTGTATTCACTTGTTTATATTGAGTTAACATGTATTCATGCTGTGCAAAATATTTGCTTTGTGTTTGGTGTGAATGCACCTTTAGAAGCACATACTGTATATGATCAAGTGTTGGTAGGTGAACAAGGATTCTATTGGGTGTGAATAGAACTGATAACAAACAGTGATCGGCTTGTCGGTCAGGTGACCAATACCGACTGTCCGCCTAGCCAACCTAATGCTGACAGAGCTCAATGTAGCATCACAATGAAAATATGACAAAATAAGCTAGAATGGAGTGAGATATATTATCGACTATGGATTAATGAAGCAGGGATGTCTATGAAGGTGACTGAAATCTAAAGAAAATAACAATTGCTTGGTAAGCTAACTTGTTAGTTCAGTTGTCCACATGTTTGACAGCTAGGCTGGCCAATAATAGAGCAGCAGGTGGGTAAATGACATCCCATAGCAAATCCGGAACAGTCAATTTTGCTTTTTGGAGTGAAAAACTATAGAAAGGTTGTGTTTGTGTTTTTTTTAAGAAAGGTGAGCATTTTGATATCTTTTCGATAATCACTTGACCAATAAACACCTTTCAGGATGCTAATACCTACAAAGACACCATTTTTCAGTTAGTGATACCTTTAATAAATGCCCCGGTCACAATTCAGAATCGTTTGGTAGTAATCTTCCACACAGATTCTAATCCCACAACTTTCTAAACTTTCAAAAAGTTTGCTGCCAACAGTCAAGGGTTTCCAGGAAACTTTTTCTCCCCACAGATATGAAGCAGAGGAATCATTTCTCTGATGGTTGTTTAAAACCAAATTTTGGCTTCACTCTGAATTCAAGAATTCCAGTTGTGCATAAAATAATAATAAACAAAATTCACCATGCTCGCACTGAGTTTAAAGAGATGAACCATAGGTCAGGTCCGTAAAAATAATAAGAAATAATTAAGTTCAGCCCAGGTTCACACTTGTTTTCTTAAACATAAATGACAAATTTTTCCAGAATCTGGAGACTCGGAGAGAATCCTGGGATGTAAAGCGGGGACATTTATCCGTGTGCACTTCTCATTGTGTGTATTTAGAAACCAGCTGTCATGTCCTGACAAAAGCCACAATAAAACTGTTTATTGTGATCTAACAAAGACGGTGTTTATGTGCGTGTGAGAGAACAAATCATTAACGTGTGCTTATGTGTTCATGCACACCAGTTTACACAGCTGTTACACGCTGGGCAGCAACATGGAAATGTATTTGTGCTGTCTTACCTCGCTTTGGCAATGACAGATGCTGCAGTGTTGAGCCAGTTGTGCCGTTAGATTATTCTATTGAGGCGGCAGAGAAAAACACTCACGTATTCAAACAATCACAACGTCATTACAGCTAATTGGAAACAAATTACTTCTTAAAGTGTGGTCATGTTACACACAACCGCTGCCATCCGCTTCAGAAACTAGATAACAATTGGTGTGAACCACAATCCACACAACAGTTTATTTAAATGATGACATGTCTCGGTGGGTTTGCTCTGATGCTTAAAGACAGTCAGACCAGGCAGATTTGCAGGACATGGATACAAGCATGAAAACATGAAAGATCAAACTAAATAGACAACACAGCACTGAGATAATAGATCATGCTAACCAAACAGAGCAGAAAAGCACACCAGGACCACCGGAAGATGGTGTATGTCACAGATCTTTAATAATGATACTCAAATTAGGGTAGAACCATAGACAGCAGAGATCCATTAGCAGTTTAACTGTTGCTTGATTACAGATGCATCTAAACTGTGTGCATGGGTAAAGGCTGCTGTAAAGGTTTTGACCTTAGAATAAGCTATGAGCAGCTGCTTGACATAGACGTATGGAGACAGAAGGAGAAACACGCAAGCAGGCCATTTCTGATTGTTAGGTGTAATTGTAAAATGTTTGCTGTTAGCAGAATGGTTGTCTATGGAATGGAAGCACTCCATTCTCAAGATCGTGAGGATAACCTTATTCCACCTACTGACGTTTCAAACATGCCAACACTCAGAAAGTTGTATTTGCTGTCTGTCAGTATTAGATGAGAGTGCTAGCACTGTGAGGCTGTGGCCAGCAGATGGTTTGCTTACCTCAGCAGAACGACTGGAACCACATTTAAACTGTAATCTGTCGTGTCGGGTGAGTGAGCCCTCTGGTGGTGGCTTTGGAACCTGTTCTACAGCATCTCTTTTTGCAGACCAAGGAGACCTTGATCACTGGCAGCTGGGTAATTACTCCAACTCCTCTGATTGCCTGCTGGGTATAAAAGAAGACTAGTCCAATGTGGGACTGTTATGGTAAAGCTTCCAGATCTGCCAGGATGTCTCCTTGGTTGTGCACGCTCACATACCATCTCACCTGCAGAAGATCTGGGCTCATAACCAGCTCCATTCCCCCTCCTGGAACGGAAAAGGACGAGAAAGTCTAAAGAACAAATTAACATCAACTAACTTGACTGGGTCACAGACTCATTACCCTGTATCGGGATTCCACTCAGTAACTCAGGAACGGGGAACCTGAAACAGAGGAAGGAAAAGACAAAGATACTCACTTGGACCTCGTTTAACCCTGGAACTCATGTAAGCCTCATTCTGTGAATTTCCACATTACCTAATTACCTGCAGCCCCTGGGAAAATCCCTGGTGGTTTCCTCCTTACTTACCCCTGCTCCTGGAAACTGAAGAACTTTATTCTCACCGTGTCCTTTGAGAGCCTTGAGATTAGTCCAAGCCCTCACCAGCTGAACCCTGCCTGCTGTTCTGCAAGTCCCTGATTCAGAAAAACCTTATCTGAGCTTATTATTCACACGCTCCCTCTTCTCTTCCCCTCCAGGCATTTCCCAGTGGTGAGGGTTCAACTGCACTCAGTTTCATCTATCGTTTAATAATGAAACAGTCATTTGCTTCAATTCTGTCTCCTTCTGTCATGGTTGCATTTGGGTCCTGGTCCCAGTAGGAACCATGACATAATCTGTGCTCCAATGACAACAGTCCACCTGCCAGCACCTCGAAAGCTCAGAGGTTATGCTTCAAACAGTCTCTGATTCATGATCAGTTACTGGGGATGTACCAGGAGATGCTGGCATGTTACTGAGTGTTTGACTCCTTCTATTTAATGGTCCATTCACCTCATCTGAAAAAGTTCTCACCAAAATCCCATTCATAGGGTTACCCTTTTCACTCTATATGCCGACACTGTAAGATTAATTTGATTTACTGTTGTTTTTGGTAAAGATTCTTAGTTGGGTATGTACAGGCAGAAATTCAGTCAAATGGACTTTTCAATACAGTAACTTTGTGACTATATAATCAGTTTATTTTCTCTGTTAAAGACCCTTGAAATAGATTTCACCAAGCTTTCACCACCACTCATCAAGTTCTGGAAATATCCCTAAACTGCACTTCCACATACCTGCAACAGTTAAAGTAACACTGAAGTACAGACTCCCAATTCTGAATTCATCTTGATTGTTTTATTTCAAGTACTGATGTCACATGTAGCCCAAATTTTAAAATGGTATCATTAAAAAATTTTGGTTTAATTCATATCAAGATGAAGAAAACCAGACTGTTAATGATGGAGTAGCTCATTCCAGCCCGACACCGCAGGAATGCTCAGATCTCCTGACCATTGACCTTGACCTTAAGCACATCCTAAGTGTAGTCCCATCTAGGATGTGCTTAAGGTCAAGGTCACTGGCCTAGGAGGAGTATCGTTTTTACTGAAATCAAAAATGCCAATATCTTCTGACCTTTGACTTTGAGCACAGCTTGGATGGAGACCCACCTGAGGATCATTGTGAAAGAGTCTGACGAATCTCGAGGCAATTTCCTAGGAGGAGTAGCAAGTTTTTTGAAATTACATAAGTGCCGAGATCTCATGACCTTTGACCTTGACTTTGACCTTGAGCACAACTTGGATGCAAACCCACCTGAGGATCATTGTGAGGGAGTTTGGTGAGCATTGGGGCAAATACCTAGGAGTAGCGGCCGGACAGCTGGCCGGACAGACAAAGAGATATATAACAGACGCCACATCACCACATTAGCTCCTTTTGGTTTCACCGGAATGAGAGAGAGAGAAAAAAAGTCCTTCATAAGTAATGTCGTTAACATGTTTCAGTGCTGCACATTTTTCCTGACACACACCTGCCATTGCTAATTAAGAAGCGGAGCTACAGTAAGGGTCCCCTTATAATAGATTTACAAATAGTTTCTGTTATTAAGATTAACTATCCAACGGGAGCTGCAGTAAAGGTTGCATATGTACACACACTTGTAAAGTCTCCTTTTACACAGGGCTGGAGGTCATTGAGAGATTGCTGAGTGATGACAAAATATCCAGATCTCCAAATGATCTTTCAGTGATCTCTCAGCAATCTCCAAGATTTCTCAATGATCTTCAGTGAGCCCGACAGTTCTCAAAGTTTTGACTCATTCCAAAACAGTCTCTCAACGATCTCCAAAGGGAAGTGATCTCTCAACGGTCTTTCATCAAGCTCTCAACGAGTGCTCAGCAATATCATTGATCTCTCAATGATCTCTCAGCAATCTTTCAATGAACTTTAGTTGTCTTTCATCTAAACACTGATCTCTCAACTATCTTTACCTTTGGGGTGGAAAAATTTGGTATTTATTAAAGGATTGCTGAGAAATCATTGAAAGATCACAGATAGATCACTGGGAGATCAATGACATTGCTGAGCAGTCAAGAAGAGCTCAAGGAGCACTCAATGATCTAAATGATCTCTCAGTGATCTTTGTGATCTTTTAATAATCTATCAGCAATCTTTCAGGGAATGCCAAATCTTTCCATCCCTGAGAGATCAGTGAGGGATCACTGAACATTCAATGAAAGACCAATTGAGTTCATTGAAAGATTGCTGAGAGATCATTGGGAGATTGATGAGATCATTGAGCACTCTGAGAGATAGTTGAAAGATCATTGAGAGATTGTTTTGGAATGAGTCAAAACTTTGAGGACCATGGGAATCACTGAAGATCATTGGGAGATCATTGGGAGCTTGATGACATCGTTAAGCACACATCGAGAGATCACTTCTCCTTGGTAATCACTGATTGGTTTGCAATGAGTCAAAACAATCTCAACTCTGGACAACATTGACATCACTGGAAGATCACTGAGAGATCTGACAATTTTTTCTTCTTTCAGTGATCTCTCAATGATCTCCACCAGTGTGTAAAGGGGGTAGAAGAGCACTAGAAACCTCTCAAATATGCATACATCTCTTTGGTACACACTGTTACACTGTGAATCTTACATGCTACAATCGGGTAAACTTTATTCCACCAGCATAAAGGAAATGCATTGAGCAGCAGAGAAGGTAGAGAGAGGCAGACGCTTGGGGAAGAGCAGATAAGAGGATGTAAACAGACGGAGCGATGGGCAGACAGAAACAGATGAGAGAGTGTGCGAGACAGACTGTTTTGATTCAGTGATACACAGCTGGCCCGCTCACAGGGGAGAGCTTGTCTTCAAAGCCTGGTGGTCCGTCTGCACTGTTTGTACTCAGACTGCTGCTACTGCTCTCACATTCAGTCAACAAACAGCTATTAGGCCTAGCTGTGCTTCACATGCTCTGTGCTACGCCAGCTGCAGTGGAGCAAGAGCGCAAGTTGTAAAAAGTCAGTGATTCTCAACCAGAGGTACTTGGACCACATAGGGGTCAGAATTTGTTACACACAAAATGATATTTTCAATATAGTTTATAATCCAGAAAAAAACCTACACTGAGTCACCAATCAGAGCTGAAATCGGTACCTAAAAACAACAGATAACTAGTTATACCCCCCTCAAACACAGGTGGAGATCTTTGAGAGATCGATGAGTGATGACAAAATGGCTAGATCTCCAAACAATCTTTTACTGATCTCTCAGCAATCGCCAATTCTCTCAATGATCTCTCAAGGAAAGTTTCTTTGTGTGTTTGTGTCTATGTGTGTGTGTGTGGGGGGGGGGGTAAATTGTGTTTTATTTCAATGTGTGAAGCACTTTGTGTTGCATCTTTTTGTATGAAAAGTCCTATATAAATAAAGCTTTGATTGACTGATAACATTACATGTACATGTTTGTAAGACACTTGAGACTAGAGAGCTAGTAGGACCACTCCTTACGGAACACAGATGGAACATATATGGAATGTTCCATATGGAATGTGGACAAAACGTTCCACTCCCATACTGTACTGTTCATTCCGTATTATAGTAATCTGCGTTTGGGCCTAGTCATTGATTCTGGCGTTTGGGGGCGGGGGTGTGTGATTTTGACATGAAACTAAGACAATGAACTGTTTTATTTGTAGAAAAAAGGGCATAATAGCATTTTAGATGGCGTCGATTTGTTTTTATCGGGGATTTAGAGCCACCAGAGTGCATCTTTAAGTAATGTGTGAAATTGCCAGGGGTAGCTGTGGCACAGGTGCAGTGTGGCTGACTACTGATGGGAGGGTCAGGGGTTTGATTCCTGCTCTGTCTGCAGTCTGCATGTCGAAGTGTCCTTGAGCAAGACACTGAACCCCCAGTTGCTCCTGGTGGGTCAGGCCAGTGCCTGTGTATGGCAGCTCCACCCTCCTGTGTGTGTGTGTGTGTGTGTGTGTGTGTGTGAATGGGTGGATAGCAGGATCTGTAAAGCGCTTTGGTCATCCAGAGATGAGAAAAAGTGCTATATAAGTGAACGCCATTTACCATAATTGACTGAATTGTAAACAATGCTGAAGCATTTATATGGATCTTGTAGCCTCTAAGAGAGCCACTGCTGCACAAATCCTTAATCTTTCTGCATCTTGTAGAAATTAACTGACTGAACATCTTATTTCCTGAGGAAGCTGGCAGGGTTGGAGATGTATTAAAAACAAGTGGCTGGAGGCTGTAACTGGTGCTTTTGTGTGGAAATGGAACATGTGTATTCCTTTTAAGACAGCTATTCCAGGATACATCCGCGTGGTTTCTTTTTTCTGGCGCTGCTATTTTGCATGCCTGTTTGTCCTCTTCATACGGTTCTGTGTCTCCTTTATGTGGTGCTCGTGGTTTAGCCTGCTGGTGCTTTTTTTTTCTTCATGATTTCTGGCAGGGATATGCACCGTCTCTGGGGCTGTCCCAGTGAATTGTGGGTCAGACAAAACAGGACTGGGCCACTTCTGTTACAAAGCCCTGCTGGGCAAGGCCCAGTGCCATGGGATGGCTCCACAGTCAGTTTCTCTCTCTGTGCTCAGAAGGGCCAGATGGACACACTGTAAAAAATGTGCAGCTCATGCAAGTGATTTTTCTTTGCTGTCGGAGGATAGTATACTGCACAGTTTTGACAGTCGGAATGTGAACTGGATAAGTATCATCAACACAAACTTGTCAACTTCACAGCTGGTTTGCAGTTGCTAGTCTTTAGGTATAATGCACATTTAAGGCAGTTCTGCACTATTTTTTTTTTTTATTATAGCACGAGGTTTAGATGATTCCGAAAATAAACAATATTCCTCTAACTATGTTTAAGTGTGTAAGTCCTTAGTGAGATTGCTGTATGCTATAAAATAAACATCCCAGCCAGCATACTCGGTTAAATCTGGGCTGTCTTATGGGTCCCATGTGGGCTTGTCCGCAGGTTCCATCTGTGCCCACATGGACTTTTCCTGTGGTACAGGTCAGCAGGTAATATGTTTACCTGCTGTAAACCTATATGGGCCCCACATGGGTTTAACTCTCTGATTGTTTGAATTTGCGTGCCCCTAGTGGCAGAACGCGGCGCTGCGTCTGTCATTTCACTCTGACGTTGCCGGCTGCATTGGGGATTTGTACTGATCTGGCAGTTTCAGAAAGTGGCAGACATCCGTTGGAGGACTCAATGGATGACACGTAATACTCCAAAGAAGAAGAACCCCTCATTTCCTTTTCCTGTTTTTAGCATTTTAGCCCAGAAAGCTAATATGGCTGTGATCGGTCATCATCACCGTCACTTAGGTGGCTTTGTACGTGGAAAATAGCCATGGGATACAAGCAAAATTTATGTGGGATAATCATAAGACTTTGTAGATGTGGTAGAGAGCATAAATGACCGACAGAACGCAAAATAATGACCACGATGGGTGAAAACGCAGTGACCACGCCAGCCAGCCAGCCCCCCTTTGTCAAAAGTAAGTGAGGAATTTCTGTGTTTTTTTTTTTTTAATGTGCTGATTTCTTGTTCATATATTTTGAAGATAAGATGATGAGGTACCTCTGTACAAAAAAACGGTGTCAAAAGACTGAACCATTCTTTGTGTAAATACATCCAAAGTCCAATTTTGACTGAGTTATGGAATTTAAAGAGGTGCTACAACATTATGCAAATTAGATGCATAATTTATTCCTATCTGAAACTTTGGATCATATTTTGCATCTTTCTAATTGATAGTAAGCCATTATCTCTTTATCACTTTCAAGTTATTACTTACTTATCTTCTTCGTCCCAGGTGGGACATAAGGCCGCAACAACCAATCCCCACTTTGTCCTTACTTTCAAATTATAGCCTTGGAAATCAGAACTATTTTATTGACAAACCAGAAAAGCACTCAGACAGCGCATACCTCTGCCAAGGCTCCTTCAGTCTCTCATGGATCACCTCCAAAATGTAATGGGTTTGTGTGTAGGCCTAGAGCCACTTGTGGTGAAAATTGCATCAAAGTCTGTCCATTAGGTTTGGAGTATTGTGGGTGACACACTGTGAGAAGAGCCTTGGCTGAGGTATGCATTCCCAGATCATCACCAAAATGTAATGGGTTCCTCTGTAAGCCAAGAACCACCTGTGGTGAAAATTTCATCCAAATCCATCCAGTAGTTTTTGTGTAATCCTGCTGTACAAATACAAAAAAGCCCTTGATGGAGGTATGCACTCTCAGATCATCACCAAAATCTAATCATCTGTTCCCCGTGCCATTACACACCTTTCCTGAAAATTAGGTCAAAATCCGTTCATAACTTTTTGAGTTATGTTGGTGAAAGACAAACAGACAGACAAATGCCGGAAAAAACATTACCTCCTTGGCGGAGGTAAAAATATTTACCCCTTTTGACCACTAGGGGTTATGTTGCAATTTGGCGACAGACACACTCAAAGAGTGAGCAGGTTTCAGTAACATGTGTGTCATAGGCAAAATTATGCAAAAAGTCATAAATTTTCATATTTTTTTCTCATAAATTTGTAAAAAAAAAGTGACAAATTTACAAAAACAGTAGCAAATTTGAGGGAAAAAGTCACCAATTTACTTTAAAAAAAGTTGCAAATTTATGAGATAAAAGTGAAAATTTAGGAGAAAAAACTTTCAAATTTACAAGAGAAATTTTTTTAAATTACTTGAAGAGTTACAAACTTAAAAGAAAAATTTTCCAAATTTACAAGAAAAGAGTTGCAAATTTATGAGGAAAAAATATGAAAAAGTTGCAAATTAACAAAAAAGTAATAAACATGAGTAAATAAATTAAAAATTTATGAGAAAAAGTCCCAAATTTGTGAGGAAAAGTAAGTTTACAGTAAAAAAAAGTTGAAAATTTCCACAAATTTATGGCAAAAACTCACAAATTTACAAGAAAAAAGCAACAAATTTATAAGGAAAAAGTTGCAAAATTGCAGTAAAAAAGGTAGCAAATTTGTAAGAAAAAAGTCACAATTTTACAAGAAAAACTAACAAATTTATGAGAAAAAAGTTACAAATTTATTAGAAAAAAGTGACAGTTAATAGAAAAAAGTTGCAAATTTAATAGAAAAAAAGTCACAAATTTATGAGATAAAAGTGAAAATTTAAGAGAAAAAACTTTCAAATTTATAAGAAAAACATTTAAAATTACTTGAAAAGAATTACAAACTTATAAGAAAAATTTTGCAAATTTGCAAGGAAAAAGTTGCAAATTTATGAAGAAAAAAATCAGAAAAAGTTGTAAGTTTACAGTAAAAAAAAAGTTGAAAATTTCCACAAATTTATGGGAAAAACCCACTAATTTACAAGGAAAAATTAACATATTTATGAGGAAAAAGTTGCAGTATTACAGTAAAAATTTTTAGTAAATTTGCAAGAAAAAAGTCGATTTTACAAGAAAAATTAACAAATTTGTGAGAAAAAGTTACAAATTTATTAGAAAAAGTCAACAATTTATTAGAATAGTCACAAATTTATTAGAAAAAGTCACAAATTTATTAGAAAAAAGTTGCAAATTTATGAGATAAAAGTGAAAATTTAAGAGAAAACTTTCAAATTTGCAAGAAAAAAGTCAATTTTACAAGAAAAACTAACAAATTTATGAAGAGAAGAAGTCACAAATTTATTAGATAAAAGCTAAATTTATCAGAAAAAAGTCACAAATTTATGAGATAAAAATGAAAATTTAAGAAAATTTTCAAATTTGCAAGAAAAAAAGTCAATTTTACAAGAAAAACTAACATGTATGAGGAAAAGAATTCACAAATTTATTAGAAAAAAGGCACAAATTTACTAGAAAAACGTCACAAATTTATGAGATAAAAGTGAAAACTTAAGAGAAAAAACTTTCAAATTTACAAGAAAAAAAAATTTAAATTACGTGAAAAGAATTATAAACTTATCCACCTTATTCCTGGGGTGCCGCTGCAGGAACGATTATGGGCGGAACTTCCGCTTTCGACTGAAGTAGTGTTAAATCAGTCAGCAAGAGTGGAGTTGCAGGGGCTTTTAAAATAGGGTACTGAAAAGTTTTTCAAATTCATTTTAATGTATAGTTCACATACATGTTTTGTACTCAAGTGGCAGCTAATTTCAGCACTTGTAGTTTTTGCATTTTTTTTAATGTTTTGGCATAGTTCTGGTACTTGTTGCTGGTGTTTGTGGTTGTGCCATAGACTGTATAAATGGAGGCTTCTCACCGGCAATGTGTAGATGATGCACTGAAGATAGAAAAAGACTGTTGATGTGATCGATGGTGCAGACACAGGACAGACACAACAGCACCAGTTCTGACGTTTATGTGTTTTATATATATGTCACCAGAATGAAGGCTGCATGAAGTAAAATAATAAATAAAAAATAGTAGCAGTTTGCTTCCTAAGGCTTAACGATTTAAAAAAGATATCAACTAGTTTTTTGGGGTTTTTTTTGCACCCGTTGTGCTGCCTTGGAATGATATGGACTTCAGCATGCTTCAGCATGCATTAATTTTTAAATTATCAGAAAATATAGGTCAATACAATTCTGAACAATTGTCAGAAAAGATCTGTACGTGTTAAGTTAAATAACAAGTATCTATGTAATGACAGCAGCATGAGCATTTTAATTTTGAGGTAGAACAAACAGCTGCAGCTGTCTGTATTTACATTAAAACAACCACGCATGGTGTTGTGGTTCTTTGTGGCTCTTACTAGATTCTATGTCTGCTCTAAGGTAAATTTGATTATGTCCAACATATTTTAACAAAATGCAGCCGACTTTATTGCGGTGGAGACATTGACATATCTCAGAGCTTTTATTTGTTTAGAGCATTAGCATCTTAGCAGCGGCACTAACAAATGGAGCTACTGTCTGCGAGGCCATTTTTTAAGGTTATCTTCCTATCCCTAGATAGTCGTGGGAAGTGGTATGATTATATTACTGTTTTTGAGGTGCAAAAGGCCTTGTTCCCGCATTTCTGATGCTGAAGTCATTGTTTTTTAACAAGGAAAATGGGGCCTAGGAATAAGGTGGATAAGAAAAATTTTGCAAATTTGCAAGAAAAAAGTTGTAAATTTATGAAGAAAAAATTACAAAAAGTTGCAAATTAACAAAAAAGTAGTAAATGAGTAAATAAATTAAAAATTTATGAGGAAAAGTTGTAAGTTTTCAGTAAAAAAAGTTGAAAATTTCCACAAATTTATGGGAAAAACTCACAAATTTACAAGGAAAATGTAACAAATTTATGAGGAAAAAGTTGCAAGATTACAGTAAAAAAATTAGCAAATTTGCAAGAAAAAAGTCAATTTTACAAGAAAAACTAACAAATGTATTAGAAAAAAGTCACAAATTATTAGAAAAAAATAAATTTACTCCAAAAAAGTCAAAAATTTTTGAGAAAAAATTGAAAATTGAAGAGAAAAAAAAAACTTTCAAATTTACAAGAAAAAAATTTAAAATTACTTGAAAAAAATTACAAACATAAGAAAAATTTTGCAGATTTACAAGAAATTAATTAATCACCATTATTCTTAACTCATTTTATTTTGTTATTAATCAGTTGTGGTGATTAACACTTTTATTCTTACAGGACTAATGTTTTTTCATTAATTTATGATGTCACCACTTGCCACCATGTGGCTATTTCTTACCAAGCACATGAACCAAGGGCACTACTGTGATTTAGTCAGCTAGACCTTGACAAAAGTAATAGTTATCTTGCCTCATTATGAACACAGCACATCATACTTTAGATGTGCTGTTTCATTCATGAAATAATAGTAAACCTGTGAGTAGATTTTGCGACTAAATCATCCTGGTATTAAATCATTTAATTTTTTTACAATAACATTCAGTTTTCAAATTTAGGATTCAGGTACCCCCCCCCACCCCCCCATAAAAAGGTAAATAGCAAACTTACCTTTACGATATTTACCAGAAAAAAAAAACATGCAAATTTAGAAGAAAATAATATAAATTCACAAGAAAAAAAATAGCAACTTGATGATAGTCAAAAAATATGTAAAGGAAAAAGGTTTATTTTCTATGACAAATTTGAGAAAAATGCTATATTTTTGTGAGAAACTGAATTTAAGGGGGAAACAACATGGGGGAAATGCCACATATTTATACAAAAAGTAGGCAAATTTACAAGAAATAAATGTCTCTGATTTACAGGAAAAGCTGTAAAACTATAACAAAAAAATTGCACACAAAAAAGTGACATTAGAAATATCACAGTGCTACATAAAACACTGATGTTTACTACGGGAGATAAAAGATTGGACAGAATATTTGGAGTCCCAAAAGTTGGTAGTGAGGACAGCTCTAACTTTAAATGGATTTATATGCTTTTAGTTGATATACAGTATATACATACACACACATATATTTATCATCACCCGCAGCTCACGGGCTTCCACCTCAGCTGTGCGCACACCTGTGCCTCGTTAAGCCCTGCTATTTATTCCATCCTGCCCTGAGCTGCGGCCTGGAGCCGTCTGTCTCCCTGCGTTTCTCCACAGCTACTTCCCTGTCGTTCGGGCCAGCTGTTTTCCTCATCGGACACGTAAGCTGTCATTTACCTTACCTTCTCCATCCAGTCTTCCCCTGTGCACAGGTGGATTCCCTTGGCGGCGGAGTCACTCTCCCTCGTCACGCTACTCCTCCACTTGTCACATCTTCACGGACGCACAGCAGAACGCTGTCTCCCAGGCGTGGGGACTTGCCATGCCAGCCACCGCGTTGCTACAAGTAAGCACAGTTACATCTTACTTTCCCGTGTGGTTGCCCAGCTAATCCCTGCTCTCCTCTCTCATAGGGTTGCCTGGCTGAACGGCGAACTGCTCTGTCCTGACCTCATCCTCCACCCACACTACATTCACATCTCGCATACACGCATCCACACACACACATTATTGTTGAATAAAGCTGTCAAATCTGTCTGAGCCTGTGTGCGTGTTTCCTGGGCTGAATATTATGTCAGTACGGCTCCAGCAAAGCGGCCCAGCGGATAGCGGGCTCGCGCGCCGTTTTACCACCCTCAAGGCTCGGGTGGATTTGATTGCTCATCAGCAACAGGTCATTCTAAATCAACTCACCTTAATTACCCATCGGTTGGACCGCCTGGACCCCCCGCGGCCTTTCCCTTCGGGTCCTCCTGGCGCTGCGGCCATGGGTGCTTCCACAGCCGGCCAGCCTAGCTCGGGAACGCCAGCCCGTCTCACACCCATTCCAACTCCTGCTCGCTTCAGCGGGAAACTCGGTGGAGCGAAGGGGTTTATACTTCAGTGTGAGTCGGTGTTTCTGCGCGTTCCCGGGGACTTCCCCTCAGACCATAGCCGAATCGGGTACATGGCTAACCTCCTCGAGGGGCGAGCCTTAGCTTGGGCTTACGCTGTAATGACGAAGCCAAGTTACGCAAACCTCTCGTATGACCGGTTCGTGCGAGACTTTCTAGAGGTCTTTGATCATTCCCGACTCGATAGCGTCCTCGTGGACCGGCTTCTTGGTCTCCAACAGGGAGTCCGGTCCGCGACGGAATACGCGGTCGACTTCCGGGTGGCTGCGGAGGAGGTGGGCTGGGGAGAGGTTTCTCTCTGCAGCGTTTTCCTCCATAGTCTTAACTCTGGTCTGAGGGATGAACTAGCTGGTCGGGATCTCCCAGAGCGACTCTCCGAGCTGATCTCGCTCACGATTAGCCTGGACAACAGGCTGCGTGAGCGGGCCGTGGAGCGGAAGTCTGCCAGCCGCTCGCGCAGAGCTTCCCTCCGTTCAGCTCAGTCGCGCCCTCTGGCGTTACCAGCCCCGGAGTCTGCCGATGAACCAGAGGACATGGCTATCGGGCGCACTAGGCTCCCTCTAGTGGAGAGACAACGCCGGCGGGAATGGGGTCTCTGCATGTACTGCGGAGACGACCGGCATCCCGTGGAGCTGTGTCCGGTGAAGCCAAAAGGGGAGGTCCGCGAGTCACAATAGGGGGCCTCGCGGACTCCATCCGATCCAATCCCCTATCTTCTTGTACTTTGCCAATTCGTTTCTGCCACAACTCCACTGGACATTCCACTCATGCACTGGTGGATTCTGGGGCAGAGCAGAACTTTATTTCTAAGAGCCTGGCAACCCGTCTGGGCATACCCAGCCAACAGCTGCCCAATCCCCTGAACTTGATAACGCTCTCCCGTTCTCCTCTGGGTACAGTAACTCATCGCTCCAAGCAAGTTCCCATCATCGTCTCTGGCAACCACTGGGAGGATCTGACCTTCTACATCCTGCCTTCTTTGTCGGACCGTGTCATTCTGGGTTACCCCTGGCTGCGGCTGCATAATCCTGTCCTGGATTGGAGAACCGGCAGTGTCATGTCCTGGAGCACCTTCTGCCTGGGTACCTGTCTCCAGTCGGCAGCCTGCGCTCCATCTGCCCCTCTGTCGGCCCCTGTCTCTGAGCCCCCGGACCTGACCCTGGTGCCGCAGGAGTTCCACGACTTGGGGGCAGCTTTCATTAAGTCCAAAGCCTTGTCCCTTCCACCGCATCGACCCTACGACTGTGCTATCAACATCCGCCCGGGGGCGCCCCTGCCATCTGGCCGCCTCTACAGTCTCTCTGCACCGGAACGCGAGGCGATGGACACATATATAAAGGAGTCACTCAGCGCTGGGATCATCCGCCCCTCCTCGTCCCCGCTTGGTGCGGGCTTCTTCTTCGTGGGCAAGAAGGATGGGTCCTTACGCCCCTGTATTGACTTCAGAGCCCTGAATGACATCACCATCAAGGACCGCTACACCCTGCCGCTCATGGACACCGCTTTCCACTCCCTCCAGGGGGCGACCTGGTCCACCAAGCTCGACGTCCGCAGCGCTTACCACCTCGTTAGAATCCGGGAGGGAGACGAGTGGAAGACGGCCTTTAGGACACCCAGCGGCCACTTTGAGTATCTCGTGATGCCGTTCGGGCTCACCAACGCCCCTGCCATCTTCCAGCGCCTTATAAATGATGTTCTGCGGGATTTCCTGGGAGTTTTCGTCTTCGTCTACCTTGACGATATACTTATCTTCTCCAGGTCACGTGAGGAGCACCAGGCCCATGTGAGGCGGGTCCTGCAACGTCTGCTGGAAAATCGCCTGTTCATTAAGGCAGAAAAATGTGAATTCTACGCCCAAACCACCTCCTTCCTGGGGTTCGTGATCTCCCACAACCAGATCCTCCCTGACCCCGCTAAGGTCAAAGCGGTGGTCGAGTGGCCCACGCCGACCTCAAGGAAGCAGGTGCAACAGTTCATTGGATTCGCTAATTTCTACCGGTGCTTCATCCCCAACTACAGCGCCATTGTCACCCCCCTGACTCACCTCACGTCATCGAAGGTGCCTTTTCGGTGGTCTGAGGAGGCTGCTGCCACCTTCAAGACTCTCCAGGCGGAGTTCTCGTCCTCCCGGGTCTTGACCCAGGTTGATCCCGCTCTTCAGTGTCTGGTGGAGGTCGACGCATCCGACACAGGGGTGGGAGCGGTGTTGTCCCAGCGGTCACTGGTGGATGGTGTTAAACGGCCCTGCGCCTTCTTCTCCAGGAAACTATCAGCGGCAGAGCGGAACTATGATGTCGGCGACATGGGAGCTCCTCGCCGTCAAGCTCGCGCTACAGGAGTGGCGTCACTGGTTAGAGGGGGCAGCCCTGCCTTTTGTGGTCTGGACGGACCATAAGAACCTCGAGTACCTGAGGTCAGCGAAGCGCCTGAATGCCCGCCAGGCGCGCTGGTCTCTGTTCTTCACTCGCTTCAATTTTACCATCACGTACCATCCAGGCTCGAAGAATGGGTTGCCCGACACCCTTTCCAGACAGTTCGCCCCGGAGGGTCCAGAAGAGCCCAAGCATACCATCCTGCCTGAGTCGTGCGTCGTGGGGGCGATTTCATGGGACATCAAAGATGAGATTAAGAGGGCTCAGGAGGCGGAGCCGGATCCCGGTGGGGGGGCCTGAGAGGAGACTGTATGTTCCTTCGGCGGTTCGGGGTGAGGTTATCCACTGGGCCCACACCTCCAAACTTGCCTGTCACCCTGGCATCACCTGCTTGGTGAGTTTTCTGCAACGCTCGTTTTGGTGGCCGGGCCTTCAGAAGGACGTTACCAACTATGTCCGGGCCTGTCCCCAGGGCGCCACCGGCAAGTCTCCGAACTCTCCACCTGCGGGTCTCCTCCAGCCCCTGCCGGTTCCTGGTAGGCCCTGGTCACACATTGCACTTGACTTCGTCACCGGACTCCCGGTCTCCAACACCTATGACACGGTCCTGACCATCGTGGACAGGTTCTCCAAGGCCACCCATTTTGTGCCCCTTCAGGGTCTTCCTTCGGCACGTGAGACGGCCGATCTCCTGGTCCAGCATGTCGTCAGGCTGCATGGGATTCCGCAGGACGTGGTCTCGGACCGTGGTCCACAGTTTGTCTCCCAGGTTTGGAGGAGCTTCTGCAGCGCCTTGGGGGCCACAGTCAGCCTCTCTTCTGGTTATCATCCCCAGTCCAACGGGCAGTGTGAGCGCACGAACCAGGAGTTAGAGGCCGCTCTGCGCTGCGTGACATCATCCAACCCTTCATCTTGGAGCTCCTACCTGACCTGGGTGGAGTACGCCCATAACTCGGCCCGGTCCACTGCTACTGGGTTGTCTCCCTTTCAAGCATCCTTGGGGTATGACCCTCCTGTTTTCCCGGAGCAGGAGGTTGAACTGGCTGTTCCTTCTGTTCAGGCGCACATTAGGCGCTGCCGGAGCGTGTGGAAGAAGACCAGAGACGTGCTATTACGCACAGCAGCGCGCAACAGCTCCATCGCCAACCGCCACAGAAGGCCAGCTCCTGCCTACCGGGTGGGTCAGCAGGTGTGGCTCTCCTCCCAGGACATCTGCCTCAAGGGTGAGAAGAAGAAGCTGGCACCAAGATTTCTCAGCCCCTTTACCATCTCCAGGATTATTAACCCGGTGGCTGTGCGCTTGGCCCTCCCCCCCTCCCTTCGTGTGTGTCCCACCTTCCACGTCTCCAAAATTAAACCCGTGCTTTCCAATCCACTCTGCCCTCCTCCTAGGTCTCCTCCTGCACCCAGGATGGTCGACGGTGACCCGGTGTGGGGTGTTAATGCCATCTTGGACTCCCGGCGTTGGGATCGTGGGCTGCAATACCTGGTGGATTGGGAAGGTTATGGTC
The DNA here is from genome assembly GCA_020510985.1 of Pholidichthys leucotaenia. Classification (NCBI taxonomy): domain Eukaryota; kingdom Metazoa; phylum Chordata; class Actinopteri; order Cichliformes; family Pholidichthyidae; genus Pholidichthys; species Pholidichthys leucotaenia. Next base: position 250,818,473 of record CM035843.1, read on the forward strand.
CGGAGTGGAGATCCTGGGTACGCTCTTCATGGGTGTTGGATCCTGACCTCATCGCGGAGTTCCACCGGACACACCCAGGTAAGCCAGCGCCAGGAGGCGCTGGTAGGGGGGGAGTACTGTCATCACCCGCAGCTCACGGGCTTCCACCTCAGCTGCGTGCACACCTGCGCCTCGTTAAGCCCTGCTATTTATTCCATCCTGCCCTGAGCTGCAGCCTGGAGCCGTCTGTCTCCCTGCGTTTCTCCACAGCTACTTCCCTGTCGTTCGGGCCAGCTGTTTTCCTCATCGGACACGTAAGCTGTCATTTACCTTACCTTCTCCATCCAGTCTTCCCCTGTGCACAGGTGGATTCCCTTGGCGGCGGAGTCACTCTCCTTCGTCACGCTACTCCTCCACTTGTCACATCTTCACGGACGCACAGCAGAATGCTGTCTCCCAGGCGTGGGGACTTGCCACGCCAGCCACCGCGTTGCTACAAGTAAGCACAGTTACATCTTACTTTCCCGTGTGGTTGCCCAGCTAATCCCTGCTCTCCTCTCTCATAGGGTTGCCTGGCTGAACGGCGAACTGCTCTGTCCTGACCTCATCCTCCACCCACACTACATTCACATCTCGCATACACGCATCCACACACACACACACATTATTATTGAATAAAGCTGTCAAATCTGTCTGAGCCTGCGTGCATGTTTCCTGGGCCGAATATTATGTCAATATTCAGTTCTGAAGTGACCATACAGGAAAAACAACAGGCTGGAGGAGGTGACAAATGCTGCAAGAAAAAAAAAAAATGGTGGGAGAAGCATTGCAACTTTTTATTTATCAATTTTTTTTTTTTTTAGCGCTCCCTTTATTGCAAATGGACCCTTAATCACCAACAAACTCAAAAGATACAGTGTTAAGGTGATGAATTTTGTTATGCTATGCGCTAAATCACGGCAACTTCTTAATACTGGGTTGTAGATTTTTTTTTTTTTTAAATTATAATTATACGATTATTTGGGGGGTTATAGACTGGATTTGACTTTTTTTTGGGGGGGGGGGATTAAAACCCCTCCATCCCCCACTCCCCATGATGACTGTATAGAATATACTGTATATAGATAAGTACTGAGTAAGAGGTAAACTATACTGTGCACAATAGAATCATAAGGTGCAGGGGGAAATGAAGGTACAAAGTAGACTGAAAAATGCAGTGTGACAGCTGGACTATAACCAATATACAAACATTAGAGTAAGTTATTGTACAGTGAGATGGCATGTGGTAGAAAAGATTTTCTGTATCTGTCCGTTCAACAGAGGAGCTTTAGCAGTCTGTTGGAGAAAGTGCTCTGCTGTCTGTCCAGTGTGTGGTGGAGGGGGTGATCAGGGTTATCCATGATGGATCACAGTTTGTTCAATGCCCTCCTCTTCACTACAGTCTCAAAGGTCTCCGGCCTGAGACCAGAAACAGAGCCAGCCTTTTTGATAATCTTGTCAAGTCTGTTGGTGTTGCTGGCTCTGATACTGCTACCCCAACAGACAATAGCAAGAAAGATGGTGCTGGCAACAACAGCCTGGTAGAAAAGCCCCAACATCTTGTTGCACATGCTGAAGGATCTCAGCTTCCTCAGAAAGTAGAGTCTGCTCATCCCCTTCTTGTACACAGCCTCGGTGTTAGATTTCCAGCCCAGTCCATTGCTGATCATGACACCCAGGTATTTGTAGTCCTCCACTACCTCCACATCCTCCCCCCTAATCCGCCATGACTGTGAAGGTGTCCTCATCCTTCTGAAGTCGATCACCATCTCTCTGGTCTTGCTGACGTTCAGCCTCAGGCAATTCTGTTCAGTCCACTCCACAAATCTGTCTACCAGTATCCTGTACCCCCCTCCTCTACCCCTCTTATACACCCCACAACAGTTGAGTCATCAGAGAATTTCTGCAGGTGCCATGACTTGGTGTTGTACTGAAAGTCATTGGTGTGTAAGGTGAAGAGAGAAGGAGAAAGCACAGTCCCCTGTGGAGCTCCCGTATCACTAACCACCACGTCAGACAAGACACTGCCCAGCCGGACAACTGTGGCCTGCCTGTCAGGTAGTCCATAATACAGGAGATCACAGAGCCGTTGACCCCATCACCTGCAGCTTCTCACCCAGCAGCAGTGGCTGGATGATGTTAAAGGCACTGGAGAAATCAAAGAATGTGATTCTCAGAGTACCTCCTCCACCATCCAGGTGCAAGTGAGCTCGTTGCTACAGGTAGATGACAGCATCTTCAACTCCTAAATGGTGCTGCTATGCAAACTGCAGAGGGTCCAGCCACGTATTCACCTGTGGCCTCAGGTGGGCTAAGACCAGTCTTTCCAGAACCTTCATTACATGAAATGTGAGGGCAACTGGTCAATAGTCTGTCAGGTCTGATAGAGATGACTTCTTGGGGACAGAAACCAGGCAGAACATCTTCCACAGCACCGGTACTCTCTCCAGATTCAGGCTCAGGTTGTACAGGTATTTCAGTACAGGTGATAGCTTGTTGGCACAAGTCCTCAGGATCCTGGGGAAGATGCCACCAGGGCCTGCAGCCTCACGGTGGTGGACTCTCCAGCTGTCTCCTAACCTGGACTGTCGTCACAGTGATGTGGGAGTTGGTGCGGATGTCTCCAGTGGAGGAGGAGAGCGGTGGGGTGGAGAGAGGTGCTGCACATGAGAGTGAGGGGGAGGGGTGTGTGGGGGTCTGGCTGTGTTGGGGGGGGGGGTGACAGACAGTGAGTTGAACCTGTTAAAAAAACAGGTTTAACTCATGAGCTCTCTCCAAGGCTCTCCGATGGCTGTCTGTCTCTCCCCTTACACTCAGTGATGTGTTTCATTCCAGTCCACACATCCCTCACATTGTTCTGCTGGAGCTTGGTCTCCAGCTTCCTCCTGTAATTGTCTTTACATGTCCTCAGCATCTCTCTCAGTTCACGCTGCACTCTTCTCGGTTCCTCTCTTGTCTCCAGACCTGAAAGCTCTCTTCTTCTTGTTAAGAAGTGCTTTCAGGTCACTGGTGATCCACGGTTTGTTGTTGGGGAAGCAGCACGTGATCTGGGCTGGCATGGTTGTGTTTTCACAGAATCTGATGTATTCTGTGATGCAGTCAGTCATATTGTGTATGTCTTCCCCATGTGGTGCACAGAGTACATCCCAGTCCGTTGTCCTAAAGAAGTCCTGTAGTGCATCAGCACTACACGACTATATATTAAGGAATGACTTGCATACATTCATTCTCCCCTGGCTGTGTGATCTCTGTATTTATTAATTTATCTGTGCATGGATCAGTGCACATTTATAGATGTGTAGGAGGATGTGGAAAACCACCTTTCATCATGAATTATTAGTTTTTCAGCCCCAAATGATTAATTGGCCTTGTGACTCTGTTGTGGTGATTATATAACTCCAAAAGATTTATTGGCATGTCTACTGTATGTAAGGAATAGCTTTGTAGGACAATCCTCAATGCTGTGTTAATGAATATTGCTCTAATCTTTACAACTATATCTCCACAGAACACATTGTTTTGAAAGATGTTATTTCAACATAAACTGCCTATATAAGGTTTATATAGAAATGACCAAAAACCTACTGAAATATAACACATGATTGTTATTATAATGAGAAAATTAAGTTGCTTGCAATTTTTTGCAGTGTATGAGGCAATGGCCTATGCATTTCCTCTCTCCTCCTTTGGGGTTTGCTGGGGGCCATCCTGGAAGCGGCGTCTCCTCCTGACAAACTTCTGAAGCATCTGTGTCTGGACGTCATAAACAGAGCCATCAGCGGGGCCGGCAGTCCCTTAGGATTTGAAGCGGTTGGGGGTCATTCGTCCCACCCTGCCATCCTCACAGCATCGGCTCTTCTGTCACAAGCGACCACCCACTCCCTCCCTCCCTCCCTCCCTCTGCACTGCTTTTCAGAGTGCTTCCAGCCTGCAGGCAAAAAAGCCTGTGATGAGACGAAGAAAGAGAGCGGGGAGGGGAAGGAGGGAGTTGGATGGATTGACTGGATCTGGTCCAGATGTTAGCAGTGAAGGAAGAGGAGCAAAACAGTGTTTGTTATAGACACTGTTGTTCAGAGAGAGACTGTGGCAGTGTGAATGGAGGTGAAGCAATGGAGTGTAATTAGCAAGGTTAGGTCACGGAGCAGGAAAAATGGAGAACTAGCCAGGGGCCAAAAAACTCAAAGAATAAAACCTCATGTTGGCACTGGGAGGGCGGGCCTGCGGTTGCCTCGTTGGTTACAGTTTCTTCCCTTCAGTTAGTCAAAACCAAGTATTCAGTGGCATACAAATGAGTTAAACAATAAAATAACGAGACTGAAGTTGTTCTTCCCTTATGCTTACATACCGTGTTTACAGGGCTGTGTGATTTTCCCTTTGACAAACAGCACAGAGAGGAAAGAGAGAGAATACATATTGGGCAGCAGTGTTTTTCAGCCGGGGGGGCATAAGCCAGTGTACTCTTAGTGCTGGTCCCAAGCCCAGGTAAATGGGGAGTGTTGCATCAGGAAGGGCATCCGGTGTGAGATCCTTGCCAAATCAAACGTGGACCCATGAGCCCCTGTGAGCCCGAATAGGGAGCAGCTGAAGGAAGACTAGAACCAGAATAAATGTAATAAAAGCTGCTGTGAACCAACACAGATGAATTTACATGATGCAGGCATTTAAAGCAAAATGGACAGATTTTGAACAAATACATTAGCCTGTTGCTGTGAACTTGAATTGACTGAAGGCCGTGTCACACCTTGAGGATTTAGGCGGTTCAGGTTCAGGTTACTTTATTTGTACCCGTAGGTAGATTTGTTTTGCAGTCTGGTGACATCCATATTTACAAGCCACAAATTACATTCAACATAGACACAAACACAGGCACACACATCGGCATACACCTTAGTGTATGCCGATGTTTAAAAAGTTTGGGGGATACGCTGGCGTACGTCTCATAAGTTAAGGGTAAGTTTAGCATAAGTTAAGAGCATGCTGGTATACATTGTAGTACGGTGAGGTACCAGTGTATGGCTCATATGTCCGCGGGCCATAAGTTGTTTGTAAGTTATGCGATCATTCACACACATTACTGGTAAGTTACTCATAGGGCGAAATATGTTGAGATACTGTCTAGCGTACCCAAAACTTATTTCTAACTTATGAGTAAGGTGCTTTGAACCTGTGTAACTTACTGAATGTGTTTCTAACTTAACAGCTACTGTATAATGGCATATTGGCAGCACTGGTTCACAGGAGGAAACCTTCAAGACTCCATGGTGAGTAGATGTCCAAGTCAAACTGGTCTTGTTCTTCTATTCAGACAAAGATGTTTCATACCTTGACATGTTTCGACTGCTATCTGACGTTGGTGCCGTGTCACATCAACTGTTTTATCATTTCCGTAGGTGTGACCGACCTGACAGATGTGACATATCTGCCCGGTTGGTCATGTCCCCCACTGTGTGATGGTCTTTGGAGGGGAGAATCATCTCGGTTGAGCCGAGATGATCTCTTGCACACCTGGGATTCATGGATCGGGATGTGACAGCGGTTTGGCATGACAGCGCTATGCAGAAGTTAGACTATCGTTGGGTATAAGTTGTGAGTGCCGGCACACGCTAAGCATTCATAGGTATAAGTTATCTGTTATCGAAATTTTCTTTGTAAGTTACTAATACATTATGTATGCGTCCAATTCATTATGGATACACAATGCATATGCCCCAAATTGAAAATTTTGGTTGTATGCTAGCATTTTAGAGAAATTTTGATATGCCGGCATACGCTGCCTAAATCATCAAGGAGTGATGGGACCTTTAAATTTATTTGTGAGATGGCATAATTGTCATTTTTATGCAACTCACCCATGGTTAACTGACAAAAACATCACATCAACTTTATTAGGACATCTTATGTGAAAACTCTCAATTGTTACTATGATAGAAAAATTCCATATTATCTACATTATTATTGATATTATTCATTCATTCATCTTCTTCCGCTTAATCCTTTTCGGGTCGCGGGGGGGCTGGAGCCTATCCCATCATCTTTTGGGCGAGAGGCAGGGTACACCCTGGACAGATTGCCGGTCAATCGCAGGGCCAACACAGAGAGACAGACAACCATTCACTCTCACAGTCATACCTAAGGACAATTTAGAATCCCCAGTTTTGATGCCAATTAATCTAACTTGTATGTTTTTGGCATGTGGGATGAAACCAGAGAAATCCCAGAGTAAACCCATGCAGACACGGGGAGAACATGAGTTTGCATTATTGATATTAATAATGTATTATAGTTGAGAAGTATCATACCTTTCATATGCCATGTTTAATGTTTATATGTGCATTCCATGTGAAATAAGTTCATATATTCTTGACATGTTTCTGTGAGCAGTTTCAGAGAGTTCAGACTGAAGATCAGTACAGGATCAGTACATGCGTAAAGAATGATCTAAGCTACTCTTATAATCTCTTTGACATGTCCTGTTTCGGGTCACAGGGATGCACAGGAACCCCTCTGGCTGTATAGATCAGTTCTATATATTAGGTATATACACATTCTGTTAGTTTTATGGACCTTATGTGCATGTCTCCAAAGTGTCTGTGATGTTTCCCCGGATAAACTTTGATTATCAGGACTGTCCCGTTCTGTCCCTTCCCTTATCCTCATCCTCCCTCTCCTTTCTTCTACCTATATATATCAGACCTAAAGAAATGAATCCTTTAGAGATTCTAGGTGTGTCTGAATGCCATGCTTTGTAATCTCTCCCTCAAAAATGGCCATTTGAGGTAATAAATGTACTTAAATACAATTTTCCACCTGGTTTTTTGACTTTGAATAATTTAAGCTCAAAATTATTCTAACATACTGTCATGAGCTGAGCATTGGGGGTTTCCGCTGTGCTCAGTCTCATGGCCTTTCTCCATATTTGTATATTTGTTGTATCTTGGGTTTTTGGTTCCTGTCATTTTATCCGTGGTTGGTTTTCTTATATCTGATATTGTTTCTTATTTGTCTTATCCCACTGTTTATATTATCAAAGTTTTGCTACTCTTTTATTTTGTTTTTGTTTGTATTTTTCCCTCAGTCCTTATTTGTTGGCTTTTAGTTCTTTATTATTGTTCGGTTGTGTTCTCTCTCTCTGGGGCTGCAGCTGTCAGTGACACTTTGGATTTTTGCTCTGTTGTGGGCGGTGCTCCTGTCAGCTGTCAGTCCCGTCTTGTCCCCTCTCATTGCTCCCAGCTGACCCCAGTCTGTAATTATTGTGTCCTCCTGCCCGCTCATGTGATCCAATTGTGTTCATTTGTTTCTGGTTCTATTTAAGGACAGTCATTTCTCTCCCTTATTGCTGGAGTCATAAAGAGTCATACTGCATCAGAACCCTGTCCTTGTTCTGATGTTCTTTGTGCATCCTGTCTTCTTGTCGTTTTGTTCGCAAGTTTACTTTGTGCCCAATGTGGATTTTTGTGTTTGCGCACTGTTTGAACTTTTGTGTTTTGTTAATAAATATCACAAACTACAGTTCACGTCTGGGTCTCTCCTCTCTTCCCTGAGGGGCAATTCATGACAGTTGACTCCAGCCCATAAGAGACCTAGCTGCTGTAGTTTGTGGTTATCTTTTTGTTTCACTCACCTGTTTTTGGAGCTCATCATGTCCCCAGCATGCTGACCTCCAGCAATCAAAGGGAGATCGGCAGTGGGGTCCCCGAGCGTAGAGGAGCAGTGGGCCGCTGATTTCATCCAGAGTTTCGTGGATGAAGCTCTCCTGCAGCCCTAAGAAGATCTGGGAGAGCGTGGATTCGGTGACCGATATTGTCGAGGTGCACCCTGGGTTGTGGAGGTATCCCCAGTTCACGGAGTTGCTGGCCACGGTCTCCGTCCTGCAACAGTCTTTCCCCGGGCTGACATGGGGGCTGCCTCCAGTGAGACCAAAGCCGACACGGAAGCACGCTCCGCAGCAGACACCATGCTCCACCTCCAGTTTGCTCATTCCTGCTCCCGCGCCGTTGGCTCCAAGATGCCGCCACCCAGATCCAGACAACCGGAGGAACACTCCCACCTCTCAGGCAGCACTTTTTCCCGCACTGAGTCAGACAATCCCCGTAGCAGCTCCTTCTTCTAGTTTGCCTTTGCCGGCTGTCCCGTCAGCCTCGTCCCTCTCCTTGGCTGCTGTGACTTCCATCTCCTTGGCGTATCCTCCTGTTGCTGAGGGCCCGCCTGTTTCTGGCTACGCCCATTGCTGTGGCTGCAGGAGCGGCTCCTCAACGTTCCCCTGGGAGGCCCTCTTCAACTGAGATCACGGAGAGGGTTGACCCTACACCTGCTGCAGCAGAGAACATCGTGCCCCGGGAACTCATTCAAGTGTCTTTACATTTTCCAACATGTTATGATGACATGCCTTGCCTGATTCCCAGTAGTGAGGCTCAGTTTTTGCAGTCCTCTGAGTCCTCACCACCTGCTGCAGCCCACACCATCTCACCTGCTCTCTCAGTTTCTCCTCCCACTTTCTCCAAGTATCCGCCGGTCCCAGGGTTGAGCTGCCGGGCGATGGAGGAGCCTGTGGTTCTGGAGGACCTGGTTCTAGCCCCGCAGCCAAGGTCTGGACAGAGGGAGAGCGCTGCCAGTGATCCGGACCCTGTGCTGACAACTGAGTGTCCCCGGGCTTCAACTGAGCAGAATCCAGCTCCAGCAGGAAACAGGACCCTCTGTATCCACTCCGGATGAGCCACCTGTGTGGGTCGCTTTGCTGGGGGGGTCCCAGGACTGCTCCTACCACCATGCCTGCTGCATGGGCCGCTGCAACAGGGTTGAAGCTAGGACCTCCAGAGGACGAGGCCCGATACATCGTCGCCTGGATCGACGGAGTCTTGGACAGTGGTGGAGCTTGAGTTCAGGCATGTTATAGAAAAAATTATTTGTCCTCTTTCCTAGGTCCTGAAGAAATAATAATTAAAAAAAAATAAATCCTGGAGATCTGCAAGTTTGGAGCCTTTATTCCTGCATGTAGGAGAGAGAGAAAGCTGCTGAATGTGTGTGAGCAGTCCAACAGCGGGGCTCTCTCTCCCTCAAGGTCACAAGACAGATACTTTTATACAGTTTTCAGGGTGTTCAGAACACTGCCTTATATGGTAATGTGCAAGCCTGTTTGCTACAGATAACGGACAGACAGCAGATCAACTTCATGTAACTACACATTAGGCATGGATTCAGAATCATCTCTAACGGTCATTTTTCCATGATTATACAGCAAACATAAAATAAACACATATAAGCTGTCATGAGCTCCCCGTACGCTTCCCCAACAGCGCACGGAGGAGGAGAAAAAAGGACAAATGGATTTAAACACTTGGTTACACCACACACACATTTACAGTATTAACACCAACCTAAACATACAAACAAGAACACAGCTTGGATACACTTGAGTCCTTAACCTCTTGCACTCCGGGCAATTTTCCTAAAAATGCCAAAAAATAACGTGCCCAAAGTAAATCGAAAGCTGTTCTTCAACCCTTTGCAGCATCTTCATGGGGTTGGTCTCATTTAAAAGAAAACACTTTGAATTTTTTGGCAAAAAACCCATAATCTCTCTACGTGCTCCGGCCACTGAGTTACAGTCATCTAAACATACTGAACTTGAAGAAAAAAAATTTGGACACGGTGTTTTTTTGGATACAAATGCTTGCAAATAACACACAGCTGTCCGATCCGGCTGGAAAATGCAACAGAAATGTAGAACCAAGTGTTATCCAGTTGAGATCCAAATTTGGTAACAATACCACAAAAAATGAATATTTTACACAACTTTGTTCTCAGGCTGTTCCCAGGCGTTTTGGAACTGTGCCAAATTGTGCCAAATGGCACAGTTTGGAAAAACGTCTGTAACTTTTGAATAATTCAATGTAGAAGCTTCATTTTAGGCTCAAAGGAAAGGTCACACTCAGGGCTGTGTCTGTGTGTGTGTGTGGGGGGGGTCGTCCCCCCCGCCCCGCTACAAAGGACAGAGTTCGGCCCTCGCTACATGACAGATTACACTCGTTGCATGTTTCCACAGCAACGCTGTCACAGCGGCTTCCCCCCCCCTCGCTACTGTGTGTGTGTGTGTGTGGGGGGTTGTCCCCCCCCCGCTCGCTACAGAGGATGGACTTCAGCCATCGCTACACAACGGATTAGCCTTATGTGGTGATGTAGGACAGCAGTGCAATCACCGCGGCTCCCCCACCCTCGCTGCAGAAGAATAGCGGGGGTGGGGGGGCATTCACAGCCTGTACACTGCGAGCAACCCCCTGTACCGCGGCGCACGAACTTCAGACTTCGTGAACCGCACAGCTGTAATTTACTGATCGGTTAAAAGTCATTTTGGATTACAATTTTCAGGGATAGAGAATAATTTAGCTTATAACACCTTACCTCTTCACAGCGGAGTCTTGGTGAACTTGTCTTCCTCATTGTCAGACGAACGCGATGCTGGTCCGCTCTGGTTCTGGTCTCGCGACTCGATCAAAACATAATTCCATTATTGCGGTTTTGTGCTTCCATGATTGTGGTTTTTGGCGAACGATTTTTCAAAACAAATAACAGTAGTAATTAAAAAAAGACTGGCGAAGGCGTGTGTGTCACTCAGCCTTCGTCGTCAGCCTCCGTCGGTCTATAATGACCATGGAATAAATCATAACGTCTACTCTCCTGGAACCAATACAAAATAAGCACCGCCTGTGGCCGAACATGCCGATCCACGAATGGCACTCCCTGTCACACAGGTTGCATTTGTGGATGGTCTCCATGCTGCTGGGTCTGTGGGGCTCTTCCTGTGTCCTTTTTTGATCCGCTGCAGCAGTCAGTCTTCACCCAGCCTTAAAAAAAAAACAGCTCACAAACTTCTCTGCTTCAATTGGCTCACTGCATTCAAAGCGTTGGGAGGCGGGTCCTCCTTCCTAGGTTTTCATTCATTGGCTCTTCAAGGTTTCAGAAACCCAATTCAAGGCTCTTATTAGTCGAATGAGAGGTCAATCAGATGAACTAATCTGTTCGCAGCTGTGTTTGCAGCTTTTTTTTTCAGTCGCGCTTGGAGGCCACACCACCTACACCACCACCATCAATATCCTTATCATGCGCCCTCGTGCGCCTTAGGACGCAGAGACTTGCCCGCCCGCGGAACAACGGAGTGCAAGAGGTTAAGGACGCCCAACACTCATACGGGAGGATGACAGCGGTGAACGGAACACAGGCTGAACTCACAGTGTGGGAGCAATCCAAGTAGTCAGCGATTCTCGACGAGCACACAGAAAGTCCTTAGTGACGTGACGGATGACGGCAGAGAGAAACCATCTAACCTGTACAATGATCCAGTGGCGTCTGTCTAGTGAAGAGCTCCTTTCATACAGACGCCGCTGGCGTGACCAATAGGGGACACCTGGGCGGGCGCGGGAAAGATGATTACCGGGGTGAACAGCTGGCTGTCATAAAGAGGGGGGCGTGGCCGGACAGGCCAGAGTGGCAGCTACAGGCAGGAACAGAAACGGTGCACAGAAATGAAAACAACAACAAATCAAAACACAACTCCACATAACAAACCCACTGCCTGAGCCACCAGGATTGATCAGAACCGAGCCCACAGTAAACACGGGCTCGGTTCATGACATAAGCAGTAAATTTCCATAACAATTTCCCCCCTTTTGATCATATATGATCACATATGATCGCAATTTTTCAAGATACTTGAAAAAATATTCTATGAGAGAATTGACAACTTCATACTGAAGAATGATTTATTGTGTGAGCAGCAATATGGGTTCAGACACAAAAGGACAACAGCATATGCCTTAATGGAATTTACAGAAAAAATATCAACAGCCATTGAAAATAAAGAGTATTCAGTTGGAGTATTCCTGGATCTTAAAAAAGCATTTGATACAGTAGATCACAATCTATTATTAAAGAAATTACAAAACTGTGGTATAAGAGGGGTAGCACTGTCTTGGTTAAGTAGTTACTTTAAGAATAGATATCAGTATGTATGTGTTAGCAACAAAAACTCAGAGTTACTGAAGGTCACCTGTGGAGTCCCACAGGGTTCAGTTTTGGGACCATTATTATTCAATATGTATATAAACGATATATGTAAAGTTTCAGAAAAAATGGACTTAATATTGTTTGCTGATGACACTAATCTGCTATGCAGTGGAAACAATTTGGAACAACTTCTGGATACACTCGGAAAAGAATTAGGAAAGTTTAAACTGTGGTTTGATTCAAACAAATTAACGCTCAATTTAAGCAAGACAAAATTTATAGTCTTTAACAACCATCACAACAACCCAGTACCCAAACTCAGTGTAAATGGTGTAGAGATTGAAAGGGTATCCGAAACTAAATTCCTTGGAGATTGATAACAAACTGTGTTGGAAGCCACATATTAATTATATTAAAGGTAAAGTATCCAAATCAATTGCAATATTACACAGAGTGAAAAATTTGCTGAATCAACCCACACTATACACCTTGTATCATTCATTAATACTCCCATACATGACATATTGTAATGAAGTATGGGGAAATACATATAAAACAAACATATATCCACTCTTTATGCTTCAAAAGAGAGCTATTAGAATAATCAACAAAGCAGCTTACAGGGAACCAACAAACCCACTTTTTCTTAAACAAAAAACTCTCAAGGTGAAAGATCTGATTGACTTTAAAACTGCAATAATAATGTTCAAAGTGAAGAATCTATCAATGCCTGCAAATATCCAAAAGTTGTTCCAAACAAGGGAGAAACGATATCACCTCAGAGGAACATGTATATTTCAAAAGCCTACAGTGAGAACAACCACCAAGCAACACTGTATTTCAGTGCAAGGAGTCAGATTATGGAACGATTTTGGACCTGAATTAAAATCATGTACAACGCTTGGACAATTTAAACAAAAACTAAAGGAAGAAATACTCCAAACATATTTACAAGACGACATGTAAACTCACATAAGGATTGACATTTCCAGCCTGTGTTATGTTGTAGCTTAGTTTTTCTTTTTTTCTTTTTTTCTCTGTGACATTATGTCTTAGATTTGTTTTTGAATAGTAACCGCTTAACTTAGACTAGCTCAGTTTTCTTTTTTCTCTGTCACATTTTGTCTTAGCCTTGTTTTAAATTGTAATTGCTCTTGTCTTGTTTTTCTCTTTTTCCCCTTTGAATTCTTAGATGGAATATGGGTGGGCAATATAAGCTGCGGCTTCAGCCATCACCCATTTCGGATAACTCACGTGGAATTGTATAGTAGAAGGAGTCTTTGTCTAATTTGACCTTGTTGTTATATTATACAGTTTCTTTTAACCTGTAATGTACTATCCGAAATAAATTCATTCATTCATTCATATTTTCATATTCATATTTTCATTCATATTTTCCGCTATGATCTTCTGACAAGATCACATAATGCAAGATGGCGACGAGACCAGAGGTGCTTTGAGGAGCTCTGAGACCTGAACTGAGACTTCCTGGTAAAACTGCTCTAAAGTCTTCTGTTGGACACCAGCAAATGTGAGGAATATTTGTGAGACAACTAAGCTGACCGGAGAAGGCCCTGATTCCGTTTCTGGTCACAAAGTGGATTAAAAGGACGGTGAAACAAGCTGGCACAAGATGGCGGAATCCACGCGTCCTGGCTGGAATGGCTCTATGGAAGCCCCTGAGGTAAAACGGTCTCGTTTAAAACCTGAAGTATATAAAACTGCTGAGGGGAAAATAATTGTTGAGGATGAGCTGCTAAATTTCCTTGCAGTGAAAATTAAGACTCTGAGTCAGGATGAGATCGTCCTATTGGCCTCAAGTACTTTTGACTCTGAGTGGATTGAGGCCTCGAAAAAAGTCCTGTTTGAGCTCTGCCCCACTACACAGAGGTATGTTACACACAAGGGGGCCCAGAAAGATGCAAATAATTTAAAGAGTTGCCTTAAGGTGATAAATGAATGTGGTGAAAAACTGCCTAGATTCGTCTCTCATTACCTGGATGATTTGCCGCTGGTTACATTCTCCAGCCTGGACTGCTCAAGCCTACTGAGGAGAATGGAGCAGCTACGTGCAGAGGTTTGTGCCATGAAACAAACCATGCTGTTACAGACTAGCTCCAGTGAAGATCTACGCACGATAACCTCGGATATTGCCCGCCGTGTAAGTGGCCTGGAGCAGTCTGCCGCACGAGCCGTGGATAAGGAAGCGCCTGCCCTGGGAGGGCCTGCCAGCCCCGCTGATGTCGAAGCGGAGGAGGGGGCCTGCCTGACGATCGACTCAAGACCTGGAGACACACGGAAATCTCACTTGACCGCTGGAGAGAAGGCTCTGGATGTGAATTCGGAGCCGGTGGATCAGCCTATAACCGGAGAAAATTCTGGAACAGTAGCCTCTGAACCAGGATCTCAAACATGGAGTCAAGTTGTGAAAAAGGGACGAAGGCGATCTGAGCGCGCTGCGGTTAAACCCAAGCCATCCTCTGCTTCAAACAGCCGCAGGAATAAAGGCAGCAACGCGGCCCCTGTTGTGGGTACGGGCTCTGGGAATATAAAAACAGTTCGGACCAAGACAGTGAGTGTGTTTGCTACCCGTTTTCATCGTGATTTGGAAGCTGACACTTTATCTGCATATCTTAAAGATAAGCTTGGACGAGAAGTTTTATGTCAGAAAATCATCACTGGGAACGGCAGGGTTGGCTCATTTAAAGTAACGGCGGAATGCTCTGAGGTGGGGGACATGTACCAGCCAGAGCTCTGGCCAGAGGGCGCATTGGTGCGGCGATATTATGAGCCCCGGGGGGCTGGGAGGACTGGAGCTAGTGGAGCGGCTGCTGTGGAGAATATGCGGACACCCACGCATGATGGCGATCTTTCTTAACTCTTCCTCCTTTTTTGATGGGTATTAAGGTCATGTCTTACAACTGTCGTGGCCTTAAATTGGGGCAAAGTGCTGGGGAGAAAGCTCGCCGGTTAGTTATTGACAATCTATTGAACAATTGTGATATTTTGTGCCTTCAGGAGACGTTTCTTTCAGAACAAGACTTGGAACGTTTGAACTGTCTTAACCCTGATTTCCATGGTGCTGGGGAGTCTACAACTGACCTCAGCAAGGGAATTATCAGGGGGAGGATACCTGGAGGTGTGGCTATCCTCTGGAGAAAGAAGCTGGACTCCTTGATAAAAGTGGTCCGACTTGGTGTAGATTGGTGTATTGGTGTGCAGTTTAATTGTAATGATAAGGAATTCCTTATTATCAATGTATATACGCCATTTGAATGTCAACAGAATGAGGATGAATATTTAAATAAGCTTGCCTTTATCAATTCTTATATGCAAGACTATAATAATACCTGTATTTTTATTATGGGGGACTTGAATGCAGACATATCTGACACTGACTCCTTATTTGCAAAACATATGTATCATTTTTGCTATGAGAACAACTTAATCTTGTCAAGTAAGGTACTAATGCCTCCTGATAGTTATACCTATATAAGTGAGGCTTGGCACACTACGTCCTGGCTCGATCATTGCATCAGCACAGGTGATGCACATGCTTCTTTGGGTGGCATGAGTATTTATTATGGGTTAGCAATGTCTGATCATATACCGTTTGAGATGATAATTAATGTTGACTGTCTACCTGCACTTTATCAAAATGTCAGTCAGGATGAGGTGGGAAAATTAGACTGGGACACTCTTTCTGAGGAAGAAATTGTAGAATATTGTGGTCGTACAGATAAATCCTTGAGTAAAATATGTCTTCCTAGAGATGCTGTAATGTGCAGCGATGTGAACTGTAGCATTATTGAACATAAGAAGGACCTTTGTAGTCTGTACAATGCTATAGTTAACTCCCTGTATAAGGACAGCAAGCCTTATTATAAGAAAATATGTAAAACACATAAGGTTAGACCTGGCTGGAATGAGGCCGTAGCTGTGCCTTATTCTGAAGCTCGGGAAGCATATAAAGCATGGGTGGTGGCTGGGAGACCCAGACAAGGGCCAGAATTTGAGATGAAGAAATGTACAAATGCTAAGTTTAAGTATGCTATTCGTCATATCTCTAAAAATGAGCAGCTTATGAGAAGTAATTCCCTGGCCAAGAAATTGTTAGATAAGAATGTCACAGAATTTTGGAAGGAGCTTAGACGGATTAGTAACAGTAAAACGCCTTTGCCCTGTACTTTGGAAGGCATTTCAGGTACAGAAAATATTGTGGATCTTTGGCGGCAACACTTTTACTCATTATTTAATTCAACTAAGGATGAAACTTACAAGGTAAGGAAAGTAGAAAGGGACGATTCGCTCCTGATTGACACTCATGCAGTGATCAAAGCCATTAGAGAGCTATCAGATAACAAAGCGAGTGGTTTAGACTGTATTTCTGCTGAGCATCTTAAATACGCTAGCTCAAGAATTGCTCCTCTTCTTGCAATCTGTTTCACCAGCTTCATGATTCATGGGTTGTTACCAGAATCATTATTGTCTGTTGTGTTGGTACCAGTCATTAAAGATAAAGCTGGCAAGCTGTGTAGCCTGGATAATTACAGACCCATAGCTTTAGCCAATATAATATCTAAAGTACTGGAAAAATCATGTTTGAAAAATTAAATGTATTCATCAAATCTACTGATCATCAATTTGGATTCAAACCCCATCATGGAACAGATCTGTGCATATATGCCTTAAAAGAAATTATAAATAAGTACAGAAATCAAAATTCTTCAGTTTTTCTGTGCTTTATTGACGCCTCCAAGGCGTTTGATCGTGTTAATCACAGGATACTGTTTAGGAAAATGATTGACAGGGGGGTGCCCAAGTACTTAGTACGTATCCTGATTTACTGGTACGCACATCAGAAGATGCTGGTGAAATGGGGGAAGAGTCATTCATCACCATTTGGTGTGAGCAGTGGTGTCAGACAGGGCAGTATACTGTCCCCTATTCTATTTAATCTTTACATGGATGAGTTGTCAAAGCAACTGAATGCCTGTAAAACTGGGTGTTTAATAGGGAATAAGTTAGTGAATCATTTTATGTATGCTGATGATCTAGTTATTCTCAGTCCAAGTAGTGCTGGTCTTCAGGAGTTATTAAGAGTGTGTAGTGCTTATGGAGAGGAAAATGACATAAAATATAATACAAATAAGAGTTGTGTACTGATCTGCCGCACTAAAGAAGATTTGTTAATGAAATTCCCTGTCTTTGAATTGGCAGGCAGGGAATTAATTGTCAGGGATAAAATTAAATATCTGGGACATGTTATTAATGATAGAATGACGGATGATGATGATATTTTCAGACAACGCTGCAAAATCTACATGCAAGCAAATATTCTTGCACGCAGATTTGGTTTTTGTTCAGATGAGGTGAAACTGGTTCTTTTTAAAACCTATTGTACACCTTTATACACTGCTCATTTATGGATAAATTATAGGAAACTAAGTATGCAGAAATTACAGGTTGCCTACAATGATGCCTTAAGAATTTTACTTAAAAAGCCTCGATGGTGCAGTGCTTCCGAGTTATTTGTCTCATCACGTGTAAATACTCTGCATGCAGTAATAAGGAATTTTATGTATAAATTCATCTGTCGGCTTGATGTATCTAGAAATGAAATCATTCAAGTCATGTCTAGCATTAAGCTCAGTTCTATTCGCTGTCAGTCACAGTTTAGAAGGCACTGGTACAGTAGTCTTTTTAAGTCTTTTTAAAGTCTGTACTGTCTTTGTACTTCTTTAAGCAGTTATGTCTTAGTGTTTCTTGTAACTTTTTTGATTGTTTCAACTGTCTTGTTTTTTTTTTTGTTTTTTTTTACTCTACTTGTTTATTTTTTCTCTTGATGGACCTTGAGTCTGGAATAAAGTCTTTGATTGATTGATTGATTGATTGATATGTACAAGAATGTCAATGTAAAACATCCGCCATTGTATCCTGTAATACAGTTTTAACAACAGCATCATAACATTAACAGGTGAAAATTGACAATGTGTAAGGAAACACAAGAGGCTATTTTTGAGAGCACAGACACTCAGATTGTGGGCAAGCCAAATAAGTGGGAAGAGGGGATACACTATCTACAGGAAAAATACAATGAGCTCATTATGAGAGTAGGGGGAGTTCTTGAAGGGGGAAACTGTGGGTCGGGGTCAGATGTGGGTAGGGAGGAGTAATAGATAGATAGATAGATGTACTTTATTGATCCCAAACTGGGAAATTACATTGTAACAGCAGCATGACAGTAGACAACCAAATGACAGAAACACACACATGAAAGACAAAGGGATTACCCATGGATAGTAAAACTAAGATGACTATAAAACCTATATACATCATAGCTTAATATATGATGACCCGTATAAACACATGAATCATCCCATTGCACAATGAAGGACTATCAAGAGCAGAGTGAAATGTGAGGTACCAGTTAGACTGTAAGGTGCAGTGTGGCAGCATTGTTATGACCTTAATACAACATCATTTAGATTTTTTAGATTTAGTATACTTTATTGATCCCCAGAGGGGAAATTGAGGGCATCCACCACCTGGATGGATGAAGCAGCCACGATACGGCGCTATCCCTTAACCATTCACACACACATTCACACCTCGGGCCACTTTAGAGTCTCCAGTTAACCTAACCTGCATGTTTTTGGCATGTGGGAGGAAACCAGAGAAATCCCGGAGTAAATCCACGCAAACATGGGGAGAACATGCAAACTCCACACAGATCACTGTTGGTCGGGGACTGGGATCGAACCCACGATCCCCACGATCCCCCGGCCAAGGGTAAACTGTGCTGCTGCAGTGCTAACCACTGTGCCACCGTGCAGCCCCATCATAGTGAGTTATTGTACAGTGAAATAGCGTGCGGCAGGAAAGATTTCCTGTACCTGGCCGTTTGACAGCTAAGCTGTAATAGTCTTCTGGAGAAAGTGCTACTCTGTCTATCTAGTGTGTGGTGGAGGGGGTGATTAGGATTGTCTATGATGGATCGCAGTTTATTTAGTGTTCTCCTCTCCACCACTGTCTCAAAGGTCTCCAGTCTGAGACCAATTACAGAGCCAGCCCTCTTGATAAACTTGTCAATTCTGTTGGTGTCTCTGGCCCTGATACTGCTACCCCAACAGACAGCAGCAAAGAAGATGGCGCTGGTGACAACGGTCTGGTAGAAAAGCTTCAGCATCCTGCTACACACGTTGAAAAATCTCAGCTTCCTCAGGAAGTAGAGTCTGTTCATCCCCTTGTGCGCAGCATCGGTGTTGGATCTCCAGTCCAACCCGCTGCTGATCCTGACACCCAGATATTTGTAGTCCTCAACCACTCCCACATCCTCCCCCCTAATCTGCAGTGGCATCTTCCACCTCCTGAAGTCAATCACCATCTCTCTGGTCTTGCTGATATTTAACCTCAGGTGATTCTGCTCTGTCCACTCCACAAATCTGTCTACCAGTGCCCTGTACTCCCCCTCCTCTCCTCCTCTTATACACCCCACAACAGCTGAGTCATCAGAGAAATTCTGCAGGTGGCATGACGCTGTGTTGTACCGAAAGTCAGTGGTGTATAAAGTAAAGAGAAAAAGAGAGAGCACAGTCCCCTGTGGAGCTCCCGTATCACTAGCCACCACTCCAGACAAGACACTGCCCAGCCGGACAAACTGTGGCCTGCCTGTCAGGTAGTCAGTAATCCAGGAGATCACAGAGCTGTCAACCCCCATCACCCGCAGCTTCTCACCCAGCAGCAGTGGCTAGATGGTGTTAAAGGCACTGGAGAAGTAAAAAAAAAATGATTCTCACAGTATCTCCTCCGCCATCCAGGTGCAGATGGGCTTGTTGCAGCAGGTAGATGACAGCATCTTCAACTCTTAAATGGTGCTGATATGCAAACTGCAGAGGGTCCAGCCACGTCTTCACCTGCGGCCTCAGGTGGGCTACTGTAAGACCAGTCTCTCCAGGACCTTCATCATATGAGATGTGAGGGCAACTGGTCGGTAGTCATTCAGGTCTGAAGGAGATGACTTCTTGGGGACAGGAACCAGGCAGGATGTCTTCCACAGCACCGGTACTCTCTCCAGTCTCAGGCTCAGGTTGTATAGGTGTTTCAGTACTGAAGCTAGCTGCTTGGCACAGGTCCTCAGGGTCCTGGTGGAGATGCCATCAGGGCCCCCGCCTTCCGCTGATGGAGTCTCTCCAGCTGTTTCTTCACCTGGTCTGTAGTCACCGTGAAGGGAGGGAGGGTCCTGGTACCCCCGAGGAGGAGGAGGGGGGAGATGAAGAAAGGTTCTGCACAGGAAGGTGGGTGGGGAGGGGTGTGTGGGGGCCTGGCTGTGTTTTGGGGGTGGCAGACTGTGAGTTGAACCTATTAAAAAAAAGATTCAGTTCCTCAGCTCTCTCCTGGCTCCCAGATGGCTGCCTGACTCTCCCCTTGCAACCAGTTATGTTTCATTCCTTCCCACACATCTTTAGGTTCAGGTTCAGGTTCAGGTTCAGGTTACTTTATTTGTACCCGTAGGTAGATTTGTTTTGCAGTCTGGTGACATCCATATTTACAAGCCACTAATTACATTTAACATAAACACAAACACAGGCACACATGAAGCTGACTATAAACATGATAAAAAATACTCAAGGCTCCATCAATCAGGATATAAAGGCAACGAGATGAGAGAAAAACCAGAGATAAGAGAGAAGGGTCATATTAAAAGTTAAAAACTAGTCAAAGAGGTTAAAAAACTCAAAGGTCTAAAACCCAATAAAATATTTAGAACCCAAGTGACATCCTACAAAAATAAGTAAATATAAAAGGAAGTTAATAAATAGGTACCTAAATTATGTACAATATATTTTTACAGCTTGTTCAACTCTTTGACAGCAGCAGGGACAAAGCTGTTTTTGTAGCGCTGGGTTCTACTTTTTGGGACAGCAAACCTCCGTCTTGAGGGAAGAAGCTGAAAGTTGCAGTGCAAAGGGTGGGAGTCATCATTTAAAATGAGGTAGCCATCCTCTGTACTTGTCTGGTGTACAGGGATGTCAGGCTCAGCTGTGACTCACCAAGCAAACGACTGGACCATCTAACTACCTGATCCAAGGATTTCCTCTGTTTCAGTTTTATCTGACCAAACCATGACACTAAAGAAAAGGATAAAACAGATTCAATAAAAGCCCGATAAAACATTGTCATTATGGTTCGGTCAACTTGGAAGCGTGCAAGTTTTCTTAAGCAATGTAAATGTTGCTGACCCTTTTTGCACACCCTTTCACAGTTCACTTCAAAGTTTAAATTACTATCAATAATTGTCCCAAGATATTTGTACGATTGTACACATTCGGTGGTCTGGCCTTTTAGTATGGTGACTTTGTGCCTGGGATTTTTCCTCCTAAAGCCTTATATAGCCTTATAGCCTCCTCTCGGCGCCACACCAGTCGGCTGCCTTTTGCAACAGCGGCTCGATTCTGAGTTTTTTTTCCCTTCCTCTCTCTTTTGATCACTTTTTTTTTTTCACCCCACTTATATCACGGACACACAGATCGTCCCAAATGTCTCCTGAGCCGGTGGACGGAGCCACTGTTTATGGCAGGATACGATACAACAGGGAAGAGCTGCTAGCATTTAACCGCCACCCGGTCCCACTGGAAAAACTCGACATACCGAGAGAACTGAGGCGAAAACGCCGCGGCTGCCGGGCTGGAGTAAGGCGGAGGACAAAAAATATAAGGTACAGACCCTCCTTTCCATCTGTTGTCATGGGAAATGTACGGTCGATACTGGGAAAGTTAGATGAGCTAGCGGCTATCTCCCGTTATGATAGCACTTACCGGGAGTGCTCTCTCCTTTTGTTTACTGAGGACGTGCTAACTGAACTAGCAGCAGATGCTAACATTGAGCTGGAGGGTTTTCACATGATACGAGCTGACCGAACACCAGAGAGTGGCAAAACTAGGGGTGGTGGAGTGATAATGTATGTTAACAACAACTGGTGTAGACCGGGACATATCACTGTTAAACAACGACACTGCAGCAAAGACATTGAGTTGCTAGCTGTTAGCATGAGGCCTACATATCTCCCGAGAGAACACTCACACGTGATCTGCATTGTTGTTTATGCAAATCCGACGGCGAACGCTGGGACAGCGCGTGACGTCATCCATTCAGTACCAGCAGGCTGCAGACAGAACACCCAGATGCTCTTCTCCTCATCTCAGGCGATTTCAACCACGTTTCCACTGTCTCCCATTCTGCCACTTTCACCCAGTATGTCACTTGCCACACTAGAGACAATAAAACACTGGATTTGTTCTACGCAAACACTAAGGAGGCGTACACCTCATCACAACTCCCCCCACTTGGGAGATCGATCACAACTTGGTTCATCTCCGACCGGTGTACAAACCCCTAGTGCACAGACAACCTCCGGCCATGCACACTGTGGAGTTATGGTCTGAGGAGACAATGGACACTCTAAAGGACTGTTTTGAAGCCACTGCCTGGAAGCAGCTCTGCGATCCACATGGTGAGGACATCGATGGCCTCATTCACACCTTCACGGGCTACCTCAGCTTCTGTGTGGACAAATCCGTTCCCACCAAGACCATACGGCGTCACTCAAACAACAAACCCTGGATCAACCCTGAGATAAAAACACTTCTGAGAGAGAAGAAGAGGATCTTCAGGTCGGGGAACAGGGAGATGCTGAAGTCCGTACAGAGGGAGCTGAGGAGAAAGATCAGAGAAGGCAAGGACAGCTTCAGGAAGAAGATGGAGGACAAGCTGCAACAGAGCGACATCAGCGGGGTCTGGAGAAACCTCAAAACCATCTCGGGGCTCCAGAATACCTCCCCCCAGGCCACGGGGGGCAGGGAGTGGGCGAACAACCTGAATCTGTTTTTTCAATAGATTTGACCAACCGCCCTCCCCCCTGTCTGCACAACAACCACTGCTGCCTCTAAGAAATCAAGTCCTGCTACCCACTCCCCACTCCACGACACCCCCCCCACTCCCAACACACAGCCCCCCATCCTGACCCTGACCAAGACCCAGGTGAGGACGGAGCTGAGGAAGATCAAGGCGAGGAAGGCGTCGGGACCGGACGGCATCAGCGCAAAGCTCCTCAAGTCCTGTGCAGACCAGCTGTGTGGGATTGTGACGTATATCTTCAACATGAGCCTGACACTGGGGAGGGTACCACAGCTGTGGATAAACTCTTGTGTGGTACCTGTACCACAAAACTTCCCACCCCAAAGACCTGAACAGCTCAGACCGGTGGCCTTGACGTCCCACTTGATGAAGACCCTGGAGAGACTGCTCCCTTGCTCATCTCCGCCCCCTGGTGGAACCAGCGATGGATCCACTCCAGTTCGCCTACCAGCATGGCATTGGGGTGGAGGATGCGGTGATCTTCCTCCTTCACCGTTCTCTGTCCCACCTGGAGAAGCCCGGGAATATGGTGAGGATCATGTTCTTTGACTCTCCAGTGCTTTCAACACCATCCAACCGATGATCCTGAAGGACAAGCTGCTGCGCGCAGGGGTGGACCAGCACCTGTCATCATGGATCCTGGGACTACCTCACGAACCGGCCTCAGTTTGTGAGAACCCGGGACTGTGTTTTCCGACACGATCATCAGTAGCACGGGGGCCCCCCCAGGGAACGGTGCTGCTCCTTCCTGTTCACTCTTTATACTGCGGACTTCTCACACAACACAACACATTGCCATCTACAGAAGTTCTCTGATGACTCTGCGATCGTTGGTCTCATCTCCAGCGGAGATGAAGCTGAGTACAGTGGGCTTATCCAGGACTTTGTGGACTGGTGCCATCGGAACTGCCTCCAGATCAACGTGAGGAAAACTAAGGAGCTGGTGGTGGACTGCCGCAGGCATGGGCACCCCTCACAGCACCAGTAAATATACAGGGAACAGACATCGAGATGGTGACATCCTACAAGTACCTGGGTATTCATCTGAACATAAACTAGACTGGTCACACAATACTGACGCACTCTACAAGAAGGGACAGCGCAGGCTGTTCCTGCTGAGGAGACTCAGGTCTTTTGGTGTACAAGGGGGCTGCTGAAGTCGTTCTATGACACGGTGGTGGCATCAGCCATCACTTTTGGAGTGGTCTGCTGGGCAGTGGCATTACTGCGCCGATAGGAAGAGACTGAACAAACTGATTAAGAAAGCTAGCTCTGTCCTGGGGCAACGCCTTGATCCGATGGAGGAGATAGGAGAGAGAAGGACGGTGGCTAACTGTCATCTCTGCTGGAGTCCGAGTTCCACCCTATGCAGGACATACTGGATGCACTGAGGAGCTCATTTAGCAGCAGACTACATCATCCAGGTGCACACCGAGAGGTTTCGTAGGTCCTTCCTACCACGGCTGTCAGACTGTACAACCTAAGCAGGGCTGCTCGCAGAGATAGCCAAAAGACGTAACAAACTAATAGTTTTTTTTTGAATGCAAAAGATCAATAGACTTACACAATGGTCCTCTCAACGGCATACACTACTAGACATACGGCGGTCCCTATGGAGGGTGAGAATATAGTAGGGGCACAATGAGTCATACCATGTAAGGATAACTAATATAGAACGGTTATGCTGTTTCATCCCACCTATCAACAATGCTCTGCACTGTGTGTGTTTTATATTTACATATTTATTCCATCAGAGCTACAATGCTCTGCACTGGGTGTGTTTATATTATATATCTATGATATTGATTCCATCTAGCTACAATGCTCAGCACTGGGTGTGTTTATATTTAATATCTATATATTTATTCCATCTAGCTACAATGCTCCGCAGACACGTCATACATATAGATTTTCATTCAATATACTAACGTAAATGCAATATTATTCCATTCTAGCTACATTGCTCCGCACATGTGGGTGGTTTATAGACTTGCATATTTATTCCACCTAGCTGCAAGTGCTCCGTACTGTGGGGTGTTTATATATTTACATATTTATTCCATCTAGCTACAATGCTCTGCACTGTGTGTTCATATATTCATATATTTATTCCATCCAGCTAAAATGCTCTGCACTGTGTGTCTGTGTGTGTGTATATATATATTTTATAGTAATATGTACATATGTATATTAGCTGCTCTTGCTTGCTTGTTTTTTTTTCTTGCCTTCTGATTGTTGCTCTGAGTGTTGCTATCCCTGTGCTGTTGCAATCCTGGAATTTCCCCGTTGTGGGACTAATAAAGGCTTATCTTATCTTATCTTATCTTAAAGTCAAGAATCATATCTTTAGTTTTTGTTGTATTCAGCTGCAGGTAGGAATCCTCACACCAGTGAACAAAATCATCAACTACTGGGCCGTGGCCACTCTCACCATTCTGGAGGAGACTGACAATAACTGAGTCATCAGCATACTTTATAATGTGTCTGTTGTCATGACTGCTCTGACACATGTTTGTGTACAGGATGAAGAGTACTGGTGACAGCACACACCCCTGAGGAGAGCCAGTAGAAGAGCACTTTAGGTCAGACAATGTACCATTGACCCTTACTCTCTGCGTCCTGTTGGTTAAGAAATCCAGAATCCAACCCACCAGATTATTGCTCAAGTCAAATTGTTGCAGGAGCCTTTCAACTAAGATATGAGGTTGGATTGTATTAAAGGCGGAAGAAAAGTCCACAAATAAAAGCCTGGCATGTGTCCCATTAAAATCCAGATGTTTAAAAAGCATGTTAAACAGAGTGACAGTGGCATCCTCCACTCCTTTGTGAGGCCTATAGGCAAACTGCAGAGGATCCAATGCCTGCTCAGTCTGCCTTAGGACCTCACATCTGACCAGTTTTTCAAAAATTTTCATTAAAATTGAAGTCAAAGCAACTGGTCTAACCCGTTTTAGGACAGCTGGATTTTGGAACGGGAACTTAGGCACATGTTGTCTGTAAGGACTTATTGAAAATGTAATGAAATATAGGACTCAGTTCATGTGCACAGGACCTTACCAAGCGCCCACATATATTATCAGGGCCCTGACTTTTGTTCACTTTTACAGCACAGAATGCCCTTTAAACATCCTGCACCTCAATATTAAAGTGCTGATTGTCTTTGAGTTTCTGTTTCAAATCTTGGATTTCTGTGCTGAAATCAAAGGAGTCAAAACGACCATAAAAACAATTAAGAGCATTAGCCAGCTCTGTGTCTGAATTAAAACCATCTAAAAACACACGATTACTGCGCTCTGTGCTCTGAAGGCCTGCAATAGTTTTCATACTGGCCCAGGCTGAACCAAGTTTCTTTGTTGCCATCTTGCTTTCCAATTCTGATTTATAATTCTGTTTTGCTCTTAAAATTTCGGCCTTCAGCTCCTTTGTGGCAACCTGTAGCTCAGAAACAGACCCCTGTTTAAAGGCAAGTGCTTTCCTCTTTAAGCAGGATTTAACTGATTTTGTAACCCATGGTTTGTTGTTGGGATATATTTTGACACGTTTACGTGGAACAATCTTATTTTTACAGAAAGACATGTATGAGCATGTGATGTCAACCAGAGAGTCCAAATCATCCCCACAGGCCAGTGTGAACATCTCCCAGTCTGTACAGTTAAAGCATTCCTGGAGGCTGTGCACTGAATCTTCTGTCCACACATCAATGTCTCTCGTCTCCACCTTGCCTCTTCTGAGAGCAGTTTTATATGTGGGCAGCAAATGTACACAGTTGTGATCTGAGGATCCTAAAGGAGGAAGGGGGAGTGATTTATAGGCCCTCTCTATGGATCCATAGCACAGGTCCAATGTCTTTTTTCACCTGGTTGGGCAGGAGACATACTGATAAAAGTTTTTAAGTGTCTTCTTTAAAGAAACATGGTTAAAATCCCCAAGAATAAAGTTTGGCGCCTCTGGAGAAATTGATTGCAGCTGCTGGATCACATCAAAGATGGTTCTGGAGGCGGAGTCAGCGTCTGCCCTCGGATGAATGTACACAGTTGTGATGAAAAGTTGGGGGAACTCGCGAGGCAAATAAAAGGGGCGTAGTGACACAGACAGCAGCTCCACATCGGGTGTACAGATGTGCTCTCTGACTGTGACAGATGTGCAGTACTGCTTTTTAATGTATAAACATACGCCACCCCCCTGATGTTTCCCCGTTACCTCTTCCTGCCGATCTGAGCGCAGCGGGGCTCCAAAGCCGTCAATCCACAGGTCTGCATCTCGGTCATGCACATTAAGCCAAGATTTGGTGAAGGCCATGACGCAGCAGTTCTTAAAGTCCTTCTGGTAGCGTACATTCCCTTGAATTTCATCCACCTTGTTTCTCAGAGACTGTACATTCCCAAAAATTATTGAAGGAAGAGGAATGTTACCAAACTGCCGTCTCCTAAGGCGCAATTTCACACCTCCACGCCTTCCGTGCTTCCTTCTGCCGCCTCTCCCGTCTCTCTTTTCACCGCTATGTTCGTCTCTCAAAATAAAGTCCGGCAGTTGTGGCTTAGGCTCAATCACAGCCGCTGCATCAACCGTGTTTAAGTGCAGCAACATGTCCCTGGAATAATGTATTCTGCCCGCCATTCTGCCCGCCATGGAGCCGAATGCGTTTACTTCAGAGACAAAGAGCCAGAGGACAGATAGCAGCAGTGCAAGAAAGGGGAGGAAATCCATGTTGTAGATACCAGGGAGCTCTTCGCCATATAATCCACAAACACTCCAGGGCAGAAACGACACAGAGGATTTTGTTAGTAGTAGATTAGTTTATTTGACAGGGACAGTGCAATAAACATAGAGTGTGTGAATGTTGACATAATGCACGGCTCAGGAGATGCACACACACAGGCTTAGAGTAGTTCAAAGAGTTTATTAACAGCAGGAGTGAATGAGTGCGTGTCTGCGGGATGTAAATGTGTTGGTGATGGTGTCTGCTCCAGGCATAGAGGCAGGTGACCGTACAGCCGAGCAACCCTATGGAGAGAGCACAGGGAGAGGGTGACGGGCATACACCAACACAGGAGGGATTTATGGCGAGAGAAGGACTTACTTGGTTGGTCAGGACAGCTGGCACAACAAGGGGGCGAAGCCCGGAAGACAGCCACCTGGAGAGCTCCGTACAGCAGCGAGGATTGGGCGATGGAGTGGAGATGTCCGCCGCTGGGGAATCCACCTGTGCACAGGGGAGAAGACTGAAGAAGAGAGGTAAGCGATCTTCTTACCAAAATGGTGATGCTGAAGAGAAGTATGCTCACAACGGTGAGGGACGAAGTCTGACGGCTTCAGGCCGAGCCTCCGGGCGAGACGGCCTTTATCCCTCGCCGCTGATGATTGTCAGGTGCGTGAGCAGGTGGCGCCGCTGATGAATGGCGCGGCGTGACATTTGTAAAAACATATAAAAGTACATAAAAACAGCATTTATGTGTTTAGGTTTTAGCATTGTTTTGCCTGAGTTTGTCTTCCAACTTCCTCCTATAATTGTCCTTGCACCTCCGCAGCATCTCTCTCACCTCATGCTGCACTCCCCTCAGCTTCTCCTTGTCTCCAGCCCTAAAAGCTCTCTTCTTTTTGTTCAGAGGTGCTTTCAGGTTGCTCGTGACCCATGGCCTGTTGTTGGAGACAATGTAGCATATTAACAGCAAACATTTCTATTTACGCTATGGTATCATCATATTCTGTGTCCTCCTCAGGTGGTGGCCCTTTTTCTGTGCAGTCATCATAGTCATCAGGGAAAGGAAGTTCGGACATATCTAAGGCAGTGTGATTCAACATTTTTTGCTGGGTGGTGACAGAAGCCCGTTCAGCTGTAGGGAGGGCTGTGTAATGCATCATATTAATAGTGAACATTTTCAACATCATGTTGCGGATAATTGGAATCAAGCTACAGCCACAAAAGAACAAAATCAATAGAGCCACTAACAGTATCATTCGTATCCACATTTCCCATTCCCTCCAACCTCCACTAGTGAGCCAGGACCACCAGTCCCAGTCAGAGGATGGGGTCACATCTTGTTGCAACTGTCACGAAAGTCAGTCATTCAAATGGCTCACAATGTGTGTCATGTTGTCACCTTCATCGGGTATGTATGTACAGCATTCCTGGCCTATTATGTGACATACCCCTCCTTGTGTGCTGCCAAAGTTATATCTAAGACCAATCTATTCTGCAATACTACATTCCGCATAGCTCTCATTTCAGCTGTCATTGCAGAGAATCCCATTTCCGTCAAAGCAGTGAAATTTTCTAAATCAATGGCCAGTTTGTCGATGTTATGTGCATTATTTATTGTTCCCCAAAATGGAATTAGTGCTCCTCGAATTTTTATTCCTGGATGTATTCTAACTCTACCTCTCTGTGTTTCCCTTCTTCGACGGTGATGTTGGTGTGGTGGAAAGTAATGTGAATATGAGTGATGGCCGTGATAAGTGAGATTAGTCATGATACGCATGGTTGGAATTAGCTTTGCCATATAACATGTGCTGCACCATCCTGGCGGTAAATACTGATAGACCTGTGACCCACACACCCAGACATGGGCTGTGAGGCTACCATACCCATCTGAGCTGGGGAAAAACAATATGGGATTATCTGAACATTGGCTTGTATTGTGGAGTCCACACATGGCATTCGGTAGAGTGAGGTTGGGTGTTGCGAAGAATGGCACCCTCAGTGCGTTTAAACATGGGGTACAAGTCACACTGAAACCACAGGTAGCATTAAGGGTGGTCTCACATCGTTATGTAGTGCCCAAGTATGTAGACCCATTGTAATGACACTTGAGGTGAAAACACACTGAGGCTGTAAAAAGTGTAGGGTTGGTAGTAAATACAGGCTTCTGGGCACTCCTGTTTATACAGGATGCATTATGAATCCTCACTTGGCGAAAGGTGAAATCCGTTACACTGACATTTAACCACCTGCAGTATTCTGTTGTATTCCCCACAACTTCAACAATAAATCCCTTATCACATTCAGTGTCATTGTGGTGCACTTCTTCAATTGCAGTCTGGGCTAACAGTTCTCCCATTGTTTCTGATTTGTTTAGAGGATAAGGAATCATGGGCACAGAGTGAGTAACATGGTGTGGTAGGTGTGTGCAGACATAACAGGACCCAGTCACATTGGCTTTTCTGACTGATAGACGCACCACCTGATACCATGCATTGTTGTCATAAGTGTCGCTTGAATAGTTGTCAAAGTCATACTCTGGGCTATTTGAACTTTGTACAACCTGCTCAACCTGTGAGGGAGACATACACTGTAACGGCAAGTACACAGTCACTGTAATCAAGAGAACATACAGGAAACACACCCAGGCCATATCAGTTCTCATCCATGTCTTCGTGTGGCTCAACGTTTTCTTGAGTGTTCTGTGATGATGTTCTGTTTGTCATTTGGGTTTGCCTCAGTATCAGTCATTTTGTCCTTGCAAATGTCAGTATCAGTGTAAGTGGATGTGTATGCTGTATGTTTCTACTGAGCAACGTTTGGTGTGCACTCAGGTTGTTTGTGATGGCTGTCAGGTGCAGTGTTATGCAGTCTTCTGTCTTCACACGGCTCAGCTACTTCTCTTCCTAGTCTGGTCTCTTCATATGGCTTGGCTACTTCTCATCCGAGTCTACAACATAGGGTGGTGATTGTGGGCTAATCACTTACTTCTGCTTCTCGTCCTTGTACTGGTCTAGGTTCTTCTGGGCTTGGCCTCTGGGGACCTTTCTGCAGTGTGTTGTGTGGATCCACGTTGCCCTTTCTGCGATCTTCACAGCTGTGAATGTTGTCAGCAGGACTTGATAGGGGCCCAACCACCGTTTGCTATGCCAGTTCTTTCTTTTGAAGCTTTTGATCACTACCCAATCGCCAGGCCTTATGTCGTGGAGAGCACCTTCAGCAGGTTTGGGCAGCGCAGCCTTCACCTGTTGAGACATGATTTGCAATTGGCAGAACAGAGCAGAACAATAAGCTAGCATAGTATTTTCAAAATGTGATGTGGTTAGTGGGGGTGAAGGCCTCTTTTCCACAGAAAACCCTAGAGTTGGGGGACGAGCAAACAGGATTTCAATTGGAGACATGTTATGCTTCTTTCTAACTCGCATGCACATGTACATGAGTGCTAATGGGAGGCACTTAGTCCAGGGGCGGCCAGTTGTTTCTTCAAGTTTTACCAATTTGTTTTTTACAGTGCCATTTTCACACTCAACAGCGCCGCCTGACTGCGGGTGGTAGGCATAGTGCTTTCTCAGGTCAAAACCCAGTATAAGGCTCAAATCAGTTAGAGCTTCATTTACAAAATGTCTACCATTATCACTGGAGATTTTCTCTGGTATTCCCCATCTAGGAATAATTTCTGACAATAAAGCTCTTAGCCACAGACTGTGGCTGGTAGCACGTTTAGCTGGAAAAGCCTTCTAACCCATTTGGACCACATGTCAACCATGCCAAAACAGTACTTTTTTGCCATCTGTTTGGTGTGAGTTCAATGAGTCCATCATCAGATGCTGGATGGACTGTAGGTGGGGGTGTGAGCAGCTGGAGCCTGTTTGGGAAATTTGTGAGCATTGTTAGTAGCACAAATGAGACATTTTTTGCAAAAATTGTTAGCATAAATGGCAAAACCTGTGGTGAACCAATTTGCATGTAGTGGTTGTATCATTCCCTCCTTTGACACATGATCTCTTCCATGTGTCAACTTAGAGAAATGATGAAAGAAGTGAGCTGGGAGGCAAGGGGAGGGGCGTTTGGGCCTGTCCAAACACCAGCCTGGTCTTTGTTAGCATCCTTTTCTTTGTCCACTTCTGGCATTCCTGTAGGGAGGAGAGAGGACTGCATAGAGAGGAGAGAATCAACGGGTGAAAGAAGGGGGAGACCAGAGACAGGGAGAGAGGTAAACGAACAGCAAGTGACAGACAGAGCTACAGCCTTTGCGACAGCATCTGCACGAGCATTTCCTTTTGAGATCAGATCTGAGGAAGAGTGGTGAGCAGCACATTTGCATACTGCTACAGAAGAGGGAACGAAGAATAGCTTCAGAAGCTGGAGACATAAACAGAGTTTTTTTACAGGCATGCCTGCAGATGTGAGGAAGTTGTGTTAATGCCAGAGGGCACCAAAGTCATGGACAACACCAAAGGCATAGTGAGAGTCTGTGTAAATGGTGACAGATTTACCAGAGGCATATGTGCATGCCTCAGCCAATGCAACAAGTTCATCAGCCTGGGCGGAGAGATGTGGTGGCAAGGAGCCAGGGAGAAGTGTGGAGTGGTCATCACAGACAGCCCAACCAACTTCGTTATGGCCTACCGTGCGGTCAACAGAGGCAGAACCCTCCACATAAAGAACAAGGTCTGGATTGGACAGTGGTGTGTCCAAGAGGTCTGGTCTGGGAGAGGTGACAAACTGAACAAGAGAAAGACAGTTGTGATCACAGTCATAATTGTCATCACATGAGGGCACAGAGATATGAGAAGCAGGATTCACAGACTGAGCACATCATTTAGCAGTGAGATTCGGAGACTCTAGGAGAGTGGAGTGGTACCTGAGCCATCTCGCATGGGACAGATGAGAAGATTTCTGCTCTGTGAGGAGAAGTCCAACAGCATGAGAGACATACAGAGTGAGAGGAGAATATAGAACTATGTCATGTGACGCCTCCACAGCTCTTTCAGCTGCGGCAACAGCAAATAGACATAGGGGAAGACCTGCAGCCACTAAATCGAGTTTGCAGGAGTAGTATGCTACAGGACGGAGTTTATCCCCATGTGGTTGTAAAGAGGACAGAAGTCATGCAGCCAGATTTCTCATCAACATACTGAACAAAAGGTTTTGAGGGGTCAGGGAGGGAGAGAGTAGGGGGAGAGAGAAGTGCCTTCTTCATATTTTCAAAAGAGTCATCAGCAGCAGGTGTCCACTCAAGTGGGAGATGTGAGGGACCTTTTAATGGAATGATGTCACACATTGGCCTTTCAATGCATGAGAAGTCAGGGATGAAAGAGCGGCAGTATGAGGCCATGCCAAGGAAAGAAAGGAACTCCTTTTTGGTTTTTGGTTTATTCATGTGGCAAATGGCGTCTACACGTTTTGGAGAGAGAGATTTACCTTGGGTGGAAATTTGGTGAGCCAGAAAGGTGACCAGTGGTTTGCAAAATTGCAATTTGGGTTTAGAAGCTTTGTGGCCTTCTGCAGCTAGGTGACACAACAGCTTCAGTGAGTCAGATTGGCATTGAAACTTGGTTGGTGCGCACAGTAATAGGTCATCAACATATTGGATCAGAACAGAACCCTCGGTTAATTTAAGCGAGCTCAAAGAGTCTTTTAGCGCAGCATTGTAGATGGTAGGACTTTCACAATAGCCTTGGGCCAGTCTGGTGAAAGTGTAGAGTGCCCCCTTGAATCGGAAAGTGAACCAAAACTATGAATCTTTGTGAAATGGGACACTGAAAAAATGCGTTTGACAAGTCCACCACTGTGAAACAAGTAGAATTGGGTGGAATTTGGCTCAGAATGGTGTGAGGGTTAGGAACAACAGACGTGTGCTGAACAAATGCAGCATTCACTGCCTGGAGATCCTGAACAAACCGCCATTCAGCAGGTTGACCTTTGATCTTTTTCACAGGAAAAATTGGGGTACACACTGGTGAATCAGGAGATGGGACAACAATACCTTCTTTCAGGAGGGACTCAAAGACTGGGGTGATACCATCACGTGCCTCAGGTCTCAGTGGGTACTGCTAGCATTTGGGTCTAAAATCAGATTTGGGAGTTATCACCACAGGAGGGCAGTTTTTTTTCAGATGGTGAGAATGAAATGTCATTCAGGTCTAGCCTAAATGAGAAAGTGGGTTGGACGGTTTTCAGTCATCAGCATGAAATGCGGCCAGCGCTCATGGACCCATGTCACGCCATGCTGAGGATGGGGTTTATGTAAGTGAAATCTGTGGGTGGCTGCCAGGAACTGAGAACAAACTGTTAATAGCAGGTGTAAGGTTGATCAACAAGAAGCAGAAATCAACAGTCCAAATGATATGGGAGCTTTGCAGTGGCGTGGGTTTAGTTTGCAGCCACTTGCTCTCATAGTGTATGTCAGGGCCCTGTGAGAGGTGTGATGTACAGTGTGTTCTGTGCTGAGGCATGAAAACAGTGGAATTTGGAGATATGAGGCTTTTCCCTATTCTACAGGTCAGAGCTCTGTTTTTCAGATAGCTCCAGCCCCCCTGCGACCTGAAAAGGATTAAGCTAAGAAGATGAATGAATGAATGAATGAATGTCCATTCATAAATGTACAGTGATCAGGTTTTGCAAAAGTCAAGGTCAGGAGTCTCTATCTTTGTTCCGTGTGGGTGTGCAGCTAACTGAGAGAGATAACCTGCACATCAGGTCTCTATCTAACAGATTAAACGGGCAGGTTTGGAGAGAAGAGGGAAGTTTGAGTGAAATCAATGACTGTCCACTGCACATAACAGCGGGCTCAGTGGAGAACTCATGTGTGAAGCCTCCACTGGCTACTTGTGATGTGAGTGAGTAGGAGGTGAGAGGGGGCTTAACCATTTAACTGTCCACATTAAATGGACGGGTCATGCGCCCCCAGTGGCACAGTGCAGCAACTGCACGTGTCAACTTATTGACGTCCCCCAGCTATACTGAGATTTTGTACTAATCTGTATTGATCTGACAGTTTAGAAGGTAGGCAGACTGACGCACCGAAGGAATCATGGCTGACATGGAACATAGCAAAGGAAGAAGAAATCCTCAGTTATTCTTCTTCCTTTTTCAGCTTTGAGCTCACACACACCAATGTGGATGCCGCCATGAGTTGGTTCATGCGCGGCAGCGATGAGTGACTGAAACTGCATGAAACAGGGAAGAAGTAGCTGCGTAATACAAATGAAATTCACGTGGGATAATCATAAGAGTTTGTAGATGTGTAAGTGGGTGTAAATTACTAAGTATAACACAGAAACAATCGGCCATGATGGACGAAAAACGATGCGACCCCCATTACCAAGTTGGTGGCGCCCAGCAAGCAGCATGGATTCCCACAGGAAAATGCACCATACAGGAAAATAGCAGTGTAATACAAATGAAATTCATGTGGGATAATCATAAGGGTTGTAGATGTGTAGGCGGGTGTAAATTACTAAGTAAACGCGAAACATCGGCCACGATGGACAAAAAACGTGACCGTCACGTGGGCGAGCAAGCAACCCCCCCCCCCCTTGCCACCAGTAAGTCACAAATTGTTTTTTTTTTTTTTTTACATTTTAATTGATTTTCTGGTTCATATACTCTGAAGATTGAGATAAAAACATACCCCTGTAACAAAACGGCGTAAAAACCCCCAGACCATTCTTTGTGTAATGTGTCCAAAGTCCACTTTTTGACTGAGTGATGGTAATTTATATAGCTGCTGTGACATTATGCAAATTAGATGCATAAATTTATTCCTATCTGAAAATTTGGATCATATTCTACATCTTTCTAATTGACAGTAAGCCATTAGTCTTGTAACTTTCAAGTTATAGCCTTGGAAACCTGAACTATTTTATTGACAAAATTTTTTACCACTCTTACCACTAGGGGCCTTGCGTTGCCTTGCATTGCCCCAGGTGCCAACACGGTGCCTAGGACAATTAAAGAGTTAAGGCCCGCTGATGATGACAAAACAGAGTTTGTTGCCCCTGAAGTCTAACCATGAAATCTATCAATTTTCCTGAAACTTACCAGGCAAAATAGGCAAATCCCTGAAATGTGATGTGGGAGTGTGATGCAAGAGTTAGGTCTATGTCAATGTGTGTGGTGTGTGTGTGTGTGTGTGTGTGTGTGGTGTGGCTGGAGGCAGATTTTTTGTTAGCAAGCAGATGTATGCATCTGCTGGGAGAAGAGGAGGGGGAGAGGGACAGAAACGGGGCCATCTTAGGCTTATCTGTCGCCCTCAGTCAGTTTGCTGAGCTGTAGGTTGGCCCGCCCCTTGCTGCTGTTGCCAGTCTGGCGGCGCCCCCACGCTGAGGGGTATTCCATGACCTCTGCCGCTTCTTTGTGGTTTCATTGGGCAGTCCTTGACCCAGTGGCCCCCTTGTTTGCAGTAGTTGCAGGATGACAGTTGTGGGCAATGTTTGACTCAATGTCCCTCTTCTTTGTAGTAACGGCACTGAGTGGGTGAGAGAGAGCTGTCTCTGCCAGATTGTGGTGTAGACATGGGAGGGGTCCGCCCATTTTGCCATTGTCAGGGAGAGCCTTTTCCAGGTTGTCTTCTTTGCCTGCTTCTTCTTTTTGTTGGCGTTGTTAGCGCATTGGTGATGATGCTCTGCATGTCGGGAGGATTTACAGTGATGTATGTGTTTGCCAGCCAATGCAGGTCAGTGTTCACGTCTGCAAGCCAATGATGGTAGCAGGTCACTGATAAACCACATGTTGAGGTGGGTGGAATATGGGCCCACTGTTGTGAGATAGTTATCTGGTCTTTACATCCCACCCTCATGGTCAAACAGCTTTCTTAGTCTGTGAAAGTAATCCCCCTGTGTTTCATCATCCTTCTGCTTGCATGCAGAGACTTTGGGAGAGATCACAGGCATGTTTACATCGTGCTTTGATGGCGTCAATGACAGCTGTGAGGTCAGTTCTGTACTGGTTATTTGCGCCCGTCAGTCCCATGTGATGTGGCCCCAGTCTTGACTGTTTGTCCAGGTCTGGCAATGAGTTTAGCGATATTTGCGGGTGTTGTGCATTTCACTGCCATAATGCGCCTCACTTCTAGAAATGTCGGTCTGTAGGTCTCACAGAAGGCTTGGAGTTGAGTGCAGAAAAACTCAGGGTCAGTTTTCAGCATTGGAAGGGTGGAAGCAAATTTTGGAATGTCCTCAGGAGCCCAGGGCCAGAACACAGCTATGGGTCCCAACGGTCCCGCAACTTCCACCATCGGGGAGATGAAGGACCCATCTGCCTGTCTTTCAAACGGGGTTGCCGGCGTGGAGGGGGAGACAAAAGAAGGAAAAAGGGAGGAGGCAGAGGGAGTTGAGGTGGATCCCGTGGGAGGGCCGAGAGGTGGGCTTAAAGGCGTGGCTGGTGAGGGTGACATAGGGTCTCCCAATGGCCTGGTTGGTGTCTGAAAGGAACGAGGCGTCAGTAAAGAAATATGGGCGCAGGGTGAGATATCATCTTCTGGGTAAAACTGTGAGACTGAGGCGGCCAGTGCTGAATATGGTGTAGAGGGGAAGAAGGGGAAGGGAGGCGGACGATCAGCCTCATACGGAGGAGGAAAAGAGGCCACAGAAGAGTGTAAAAGTTGTTGTTGTGCACGATGTTCTCTGTCTTTCTTTGCCTGTTCATTTTTCTGTCTGCCTGTTTCCTGTTTATCTCTTCATTTCTTTGCTTCCGTCAACCACATTTCCGCCGCGCCCTTCTCTAACTGTAACTGTGTTAACTTTTCTCTGTCCTTCTTGCTTTGTTTCTTACATGTCTGAACTTTCTGAATTTCAACATTAATCTTGTCTCTCAAAGTAGTAATCACTTCAACAGAGAATGAACCCCCCGAAGGAAATCTACTCTTGCAGATCAATTTTTCCAAAAAATCAACACTCTCAGTACCGTTTTGTTTGTTTGTTAACCCCTTGCACTCCGGTCAATTTCCCTAAAAACGCCAAAAATTAACGTGCCCAAATTAAATCAAAAGCTGTTCTTCAACCCTTTGCAGCATCTTCATGGGGTTGGTCTCATTTAAAAGAAAACACTTTGAATTTTTTGGCAAAACAGTCATAATCTCTCTAAGTGCTCCGGCTACTGAGTTACAGTCATGTAAACATAGTGAACTTGAAGAAAATAAATTTGGCCTGGGTGTTTTTTTGGATACAAAATGCTTGCAAAAAAACACACAGCTTCAGATCCGGCTGGAAAATGCAACAGAAATGTAGAACCAAGTGTTATCCAGCAGAGTCCAAATTTTGTAATAATACCACAAAAAATGAATATATTACACAGCTTTTTACTCAGGTAGTTCCCAGGCGTTTTGAGGAACTGTGCCAAATTGTGCCAAATGGCACAGTTTGGAAAAACGTCTGTAACTTTTGAATGCTTCAATGTAGAAGCTTCATTTTGGGCTCTAATGAAAGGTCACACTCAGGGCTGTCTCTCTGTGTGTGTGTGTGGGGGGGGTTTGTCCCCCCCCCTTGCTACAGAGGATGGACATCGACCATCGCTACACAACGGATTAGCCTCATGTGGCGATGTGGGACAGCAGCGCAGTCACGTGGCTTCCCCCCCCCTCGCTACAGAAGAATAGCGGGGGTGGGGTGGGGGCATTCACGGTCTGGACGCGGTGAACAACCCCTTGTACCGCGGCGCACAAACTGTGCCCCGCCGCACAGTTGTAATTTACCGATCGGTCAAAAGTCATTTTGGATTACAATTTTCAGGGATAAATAATAATTTAGCTTATAACACCTTACCTCTTCACAGCAGCAGAGTCCTGGCAAACTTCTCTTCCTCACTGTCAGACGAACGCGACGCTGGTCTGCTCGTGGTTCTGGTCTCGCGACCCGATCAAAACATAATTCCATTATTGTGGTTTTGTGCTTCCATGATTGCGGTTTTTGGCGAACGATTTTTCAAAACAAATAACAGTAGTAATTAAAAAAAGACTGGTGAAGGCGTGTGTGTCACTCAGCCTTCGTCGTCAGCCTCCGTCGGTCTATGACCATGGAAGAAATCATAACGTCTACTCTGCTGGAACCAAACAAAATAAGCACCGCCTGTGGCCGAACATGCCGATGCGCAAATGGCACTCCCTGTCACACAGGTTGCTTTGTGGATGTCTCGTGCTGCTGGGTCTGTGTGGGGTTCTTCCTGCGGGTCCTTTTTTGATCCACTGCAGCAGACAGTCTTCACCCAGCCTTAAAAAAACAGCTCGCGAACTTCTCTGCTTCAATTGGCTCACTGCATTCACAGCGTTGGGAGGCGGGTCCTTCTGGCTAGGTTTTCAGTCATTGGTTCTTCAAGGTTTCAGAAACCCAATTCAAGCTCTTATTAGTCGAATGAGAGGTCAGTCAGATGAACTATCTGTTCGCGGGCTGTGTCTGCAGCTTTCATTTCAGTGCGCGCTTGGACGCCATACACCACCTACAATCACAATCTCCATCATGCGTCTAGAGCGCACGAGAGCGCCCTCGTGCGCTCTAGGACGCAGAGACTTGCCCGTCCGGCGGTACAAACGCGCGCAAGAGGTTAATTGTTAAGCCACTCACCCACATCTGTAACCTGTCATTTCAAACTGGTAAATTTCCAAACAACAATGAAAATAGAAAAAGAAATTCCTCTATACAAAAACAGGAGACAGTCATTGTTTCACAAATTACAGGCCAGGTCTCTTTACTCTCACACATTCTCCAAAATACTTGAAAAAATTTTCACTAGAGACTGGATGATTTTAATGAAAAACACAACCTCCTTACAGACAGCCAGTAGGTTTTAGAGCAGTAAATCTACATCTTTGGCACTGATCGAACTTACTGAAGAAATTACTAGTTGTATAGATAAAAAAAAGTTTGCTGTAGGAGTATTTATAGATTTAAAGAAAGCTTTTGACCCATTGAACCACAGAATACTACCAAGGAAACTGGAAAGGGGGTCGGACTGAGTTGGTGGAAAGTTATTTAAGTAACAACAACAATTTGTACAAATTGGTGAGCACACAATCACCCTTCATGGACATCACTTGTGGTGTGCCCCAGGGGGTCAGATTTTGCGGACCCCAAACTCTTTATTTTGTATATAAATGGATGCACTTCAGGACCCCCGACGCGAGAGAACTGAAGAACTCGCCCTCACTCTGTCTCAACTAGCAACACAGGCGAACGTATCACTCCAGTGGATTCCTGCCCCTGTGGAATCTATGGAAAATGAGACGGCTGACAGACTTGCTAAGGAGGGTGGGCAGCAAGACCAGGAAGACAGGCATGTCTCTTACAGTGAGAGAAAACCATTATTAAGGCCCTGGTCTCACAAGAAGTGGGCAGGCAGCAACACCCCAAACTTCTGCAAGGATGACAACTACTACAGTCTGAGCAGGGCTGACCAAGTCGTTCTGTTCAGACTCCGAAGTGGACATAACAGAATGCATGCTCACATGCACCAGAAACTTAAAGTTGGACAATCAGACAGATGCCCATGTGGTACTGCCCAGATGACCAGCGAACACCTCCTCCAAGACTGCCCAGACCACGGCTGCACTCAGACGAGCTACGTGCCTGACCCCACATCGCTGAACCAAAAAACTGCACGGGGACCTCGGGGACCTCCGCAGGACGGCAGCATTCGTCAGGCAGCTGGTGTGACCATCTAGCGATCGACGAAGAAGAAGAAGAAGTATATAAATGACTATGCCAAGTATCAAAAATTCTGAATTTATTTTGTTTGCGGATGACACAAATATCCTTTGCACTGGTGAGAATTTGCAGCTGCACAACGGCCCTCACGGTACCGTCACAAGACGGCCTCAGTCACCAGTGAGGTTTGCAGTGGTAATTTATTGTGGATAAGGATGAACACACACAGAACACATACAGCGGCTGAGTGAAGTCTGTGCCGGGGAACACCCGATGCGCCAGACGACAACGTTAATGATGAGCTAGGCAAACAGGAACATACCTGAGCATATAGGAGCACCATCAAAACGTAAGCAGGATATAACAGATGATCGTAACCGATGATCATAACAGGAGAACATAACAGGATATAACAGAGACTGCCGCGCTGGAGGACATTAGCACCCGCTTATATCTCTGGCGGCTAATGACCCCAACGCGGCACAGCTGCTGCTAATGACAGCAGAGCAGCAGCTGACTTTGACAGCAGGGAGCTCCCCCGGGCGCCTTCACAATAAGAGCCCGAGGAGCTGGAAGAACCCTCAGCTGCCAAAGCCAGGGGAACAAAAAGATATGAGACCCGTAGTGTGGCCAGAACCGACACTCGGGTTATGACAGTACCTCCCCCTCAAGGCCGAGCTCTGAGCGGCCAGAGTAACCACCCAAGCCCCCCCCCCACCCCCCTAGG
Organism: Pholidichthys leucotaenia; assembly: GCA_020510985.1. Lineage (NCBI taxonomy): Eukaryota > Metazoa > Chordata > Actinopteri > Cichliformes > Pholidichthyidae > Pholidichthys > Pholidichthys leucotaenia. The sequence goes on from CM035843.1 coordinate 250,859,475, forward strand.
GTGGGTGGATGGGGTGCTGGCAGGAGGGAGAGAGACAACAACCAACAAGGCTATAGAAAAAAACCCCACAATCCCGGGTAAACAAGAACAAAACCACAATAAGTACAAAATAGGCAACACACCCTTGGGCAAACAGAGTGACACAAAACAATCCCCAATCCCCCCCACAAACACCCAACAGTCCCCACAGACGAGAACAGGAACCCAGAAAGGGCGCAGTCCAGGCCCGGAGGGATGGGGCAGAAAGGTTCGGGGGGGGTTCATCCAGGGCAACAAGAGGCCACAGAACAGGGGAGGGGAAAAGAGGACAGTTCGAGTGCGGCCTACCCCAGTCCCATGCTCCGGGGGAAGAGAGTTTCAGGCGGCCGGAGCAGGTCGCTGCACAGGAAGATAAACAGGTCGGGGGGCCGGCCAGAGAACCAAACCAACGAGACAGCCCCTTCAGGGCGGCCGCCCCGCCAACACCAGCCCACCAGAACCGTTGGGAGGAAGCAGCCGGTGATCCCGCAGAAAAGGGGGGAGATGAGGGGAAACCGGGCGGAGCGTTCGGGACCCCCAACGCCCCAGGTGGAGATGGGTAGTGCTCCTCAGGGGAGACGAGGAGGGATGACTGTGGAGATGAAGAAAACGAGCCTGTCCAGCATCCGGTGCCGGGGATCTGCAGCTCCCTCACCGAACCTAGTACCTGCTGGTGCAGCACCCACGGTGGACCCCGATTGGGCCTCCGGAAACCAAACCCACGGTGGACCCGGTCGGCGTGGCACCCAGACTCGACCACCAACCTCGAAACCGGAACCTCTGCGCAGCAGGCGAGAGCAGCCCCTCGCCGGTGACCCTGGGAGAAGACTCCACACAAGAGAGAAAACCCGGGATCAGGATCACCGGCAGCGCCAGAACCCGGCGAGATAAGCTCGGACGCAGCGGGCGGCTGCACCCGCTCATCTCCCCCTTGAGACAGGCAAAAGTGCTCTAAAAGGTGAAAAAGAAAGATAAAACAGAGCACTTGCCTGAGCTCGGGTTCTGACGCCGTCCAGGACTGCGATGATCCGGCTCAGAAGTCAGGAGGTCGTCCTCAGGCTCCCCACTCAGCTGCGTCGGGCTCCGCAGCTGGCATGATGGTGCGTGCAGCTAGAGAGTCCCTCCGGCACCGATGTCCACGCCGGTGGCCCGCATGGCGTGGTGGCAGGAGAATCTTGCCCTGGCTGGACTGGACGCTCCTCCGTGGAACCCCGGGACGCTTCTTCATCGGCGATGGCTCCACGCTGCAGTCCGCTCTCTCCTCCGCCCATGGCGTGGCTGCGGAACCGGAACCAGGCTCTCCAGAACCGCAGGCCCCTCCTCATCCAGCGAGGTTGGGCCTGACGTCGAGGACCGCTCAGCGGAGGGAGACCAGAGGAAGCAGGTTAATATTTTCATCCACAGCGGGTGGAGGGAGCTCGGGGGGCTGCTTTCCCCGAACTCCACCCCTAGGAGTCAGACAAGGCAAAACAATGTCAAAAGAAGAGTAATTATTCATGCACTTGCCTTTCCCTAAGGGTAAGATAGTCTCCGCTGTGGGGGACGTCATTCCTTCCTTTCCCCGCTGGATGGCGACAGAGGGCCCTCTGGGAAGAGGAGATGAGGCCACTCGAGGCGGATCCGGGATGAAGCTCGCCGAAACGGAGCTCTCGTGACACACAGCAGCCAGGATAGGCGACGAGGAGGAGGGGGTGACAGCCGGGGTCAGTCGGGCATGGAGCGCTGACGGGACAGCAGGCGAGGGCCCGGGAGAAGAACGAGGCTGCGGGGATTCCCCTCTGACGAGGCGCCAGAGTGACAGCTGTGTGGGGGGGTTTGAGCCTTGCGGCGACCCCGGAACTGCATCCAGACGGGGGTCTAGCCGAGTTGGAAGCCGGATTGACGACGGTTCCTTGTAGGGGGTGAGGCGAAGGTGAGGTCCGGAAATCGCCGAAGCAAGTCAGCAAACTCAGGAAACTCACGCAGCGCTGGATTCCTCTCCACCAGTCTGCCCGCCGCCACCACATGCTTCATACACGCTGAGGATTTTTAGCGGAGCAAGCAGCAGCCACCCGGTCCCAGATCCTTTCTGCTGTCATCTGCAGCTTCTCTGGGGAATCCGAGTGTGACGACATGCCCGATGGGGAAAAGACCTCCGGGTGGTGCGAACTCCCGGGCTGGAACGGAGGCAGGAGCGGGGATCCCGAAGCGAGGGGCGACGTCTCCCTCGCTCAGCTTCCTGCCAGGGATTTCCCTCCAGCCCTTGGAGTCTCTCACGCTGGGTGGCGATGTCATCTCTCTCACGCTTACCTCTGGATGATGCGTTGAAGGCGGGAAGAGAATCCAGAATCTCCTCGGCTAGGTCCAGGTATCTACAAATGTCGCTGGGAGCGTCCAACAGCGTAGCGGTGAAGATGGTGTAGTCCACCTCCTTCAGAACCCTCCGCTTGCTGCTGCCAAGGCGCCGACAATGGCCCATGGATGACGACATACTCCCCGCTGCAGACACTCAGACAGGTAGGAATTAACAGTCCACTACTGCAAACTGCAACGTGAATGGCGTCTCGAAACAACGCCTCCTCTCCGCGCGTTAGGCGGCAGTCTACTGTCACAACGTCCCTCACGGACCGTCACAAGACGCCTCAGTCACCAGTGAGTTTGCAGTGGTAATTTATTGTGGATAAGGATGAACACACACAGAACACATACAGCGGCTGAGTGAAGTCTGAGCCGGGGAACACCCCGATGCGCCAGACGACAACGTTAATGATGAGCTAGGGCAAACAGGGAACATTACCTGAGCATATAGGAGCACCATCAAAACGTAGCAGGATATAACAGATGATCGTAACCGATGATCATAACAGGAGAACATAACAGGATATAACAGTAGACCTGCCCGCGCTGGAGGACATTAGCACCCGCTTATATCTCTGGCGCTAATGACCCCAACGCGGCACAGCTGCTGCTAATGACAGCAGAGCAGCAGCTGACTTTGACAGCAGGGAGCTCCCCCGGGCGCCTTCACAATAAGAGCCCGAGGAGCTGGAAGGAACCCCAGCTGCCAAAGCCAGGGAACAAAAAGATATGAGACCCGAGTGTGGCCAGAACCGACACTCGGGTTATGACAGCAGCAGGTTTTAGAGGTGGTCACAACTGAAATGAAAAGGTTAACACAGTGGTTGAACAAAAATAAATTATCTCTAAATCTGAAAAAAAACAAAGATTATGTTGTTTGGAAATGACAAAATAAATCATGAAATAATGGTAACGATAGATGATACCAAAATAGAAACAGTACAGGAAAATAAGTTTCTGGGGGTGACGCTAGACAATAAAATCTGCTGGAAACCTCACATCAGTCACACCCGGGCCAAGTTGGCAAAATGTATAGGGATACTGGGGAAGACAAGACACATCCCAGGCACAAAGTCACCGTACTAAAAGGCCAGACCACTGAATGTGTACAATCCTACAAATATCTTGGGACGATTATTGATAGTAATTTAAACTTTGAAGAGAACTGTGAAAGGGTGTGCAAAAAGAGTCAGCAACGTTTGCATTGTTTAAGGAAACTTGCACGCTTCCAAACTGACCAAACCATAATGACAATGTTTTATCGGGCTTTTATTGAATCTGTTTTATCCTTTTCTTTAGTGTCATGGTTTGGTCAGATAAAACTGAAACAGAGGAAATCCTTGGATCAGGTAGTTAGATGGTCCAGTCGTTTGCTTGGTGAGTCACAGCTGAGCCTGACATCCTTGTACACCAGACAAGTACAGAGGATTGCTATCTCCATTTTAAATGATGACTCCCACCCTTTGCACTGCCACTTTCAGCTTCTTCCCTCAAGACGGAGGTTTGCTGTCCCAAAAAGTAGAACCCAGCGCTACAAAAACAGCTTTGTCCCTGCTGCTGTCAAAGAGTTGAACAAGCTGTAAAAATATATTGTACATAATTTAGTTACCTATTTATTAACTCCATTTTATATTTACTTATTTTCATAGGATTTTTATTTGGGTTCTAAATCTTTTATTGTGTTTTAGACCTTGGAGTTTTTAACCTCTTTGACTAGTCTTCAACTTTTTAATATGACCCTTCTCTCGTATCTCTGGTTTTTCTCTCATCTCTTTGTCTTTATATCCTGATTGATGGAGCCTTGAGTATTTTTATCATGTTTATAGTCAGCTTCATGTGTGCCTGTGTTTGTGTTTATGTTAAATGTAACTGTGATTTGTAAATATGGATGTCACCAGACTGCAAAACAAATCTACCTACGGGTACAAATAAAGGAGCCTGAACCTGAACCTGAACCATCTTGGACTATAAATCATTGTTCTTACTGTACAGTTCACTGTTTCTACCTTGATCGTGGACCCCAGGTACGTGAACTGATTCACAACCTCCAGCTCGTAGTTGTCGATGGTGATGGTTGGTGGTGCTTCCGTGCCTTGCGCCAAGACGTTAGTCTTCTTCAGGCTGATGGTAAGCCCGAAGTCCTTGCATGCCTGGGAGAAGCGGTCCATCAGGGTCTGAAGCTCCTGCTGTGTGTGGGTTGCGACTGCAGCATCGTCTGCGAACAGCATGTCTCTGATTAGAGCCTCGCGTACTTTGGTTCTGGCTTTCAGGTGGGCGAGGTTGAAAAACCTGCCGTCAGATCTTGTGTGCAGATAGATTCCCTCTGTTGCTGTGCTGAAGGCATGCCTCAGGAGCATAGCAAAGAAAATCCCAAAGAGGGTTGGCGCAAGTACACAGCCCTGTTTCACTCTGCTGCGTATGTTGGATGGCTCTGAGACGTTGCCGTCGTGCTGCACTATCCCCTGCATGTTGGTGTGAAATGATTCGATGAGGCTTTGCAACTTTGGTGGGCAACCTATCTTTGGCAGGATCTTGAAAAGGCCCTCTCTGCTGACCAGATCGAACGCTTTGGTGAGGTCGATGAAGGTGACGTACAGGGGCATGTTCTGTTCTCTGCATTTCTCCTGGAGTTGGCGGATGGAAAATATCATGTCTACCGTCGATCGCTCAGCGCGGAAGCCACACTGAGACTCGGGGTAGACACGTTCGGCAAGCTTCTGTAGACGAATGAGAACAACTCGTGCGTAGACTTTGCCAACAATGCTGAGGAGGGAGATGCCCCCGTAGTTGTTGCAGTTGCTTCTCTCCCCTTTGTTTTTGTAGAGGGTGATGATCTTGGCGTCCCTCATGTCCTGTGGTACGGCACCTTCCTTCCAGCACTGGCAGAGGACGTCATGCAATGGCAGCAGTAGGGCGGTCTTGCAGTGCTTGATCAGGTCGGGGGGTATGCCGTCGTTGCCGGGTGCCTTGCCAGCGGCCAAGCTATCAATGGCCTTGCTGAGTTCGTCGATGGTTGGCTCCGCGTCAAGTTCGCCCATGGATGGCAGGCAGTCGATGGCATCAAGGGCTGACGGTGTCACGGTGTTCTGTCTGGAATAGAGGTAGGAATAGTGTTCCACCCATCTCTCCATCTGCTTGTTCTTTTCAGTGATCATCTCCCCAGTGGAGGATTTGAGGGGGGCTGTCTTGCTCTGAGCCGGACAAAGTGCTTTCTTGATGCCATCGTACATACCACGGATGTTCCCTGTTATGGCAGCGGTTTGAATGTCTTGGCTGAGCTGAGTCCAGTACTCGTTGGTACAGCGCCGAGCAGTCTGCTGAACTTTGCTTCTCGCAGCCCAGAGAATCTGGAGATTCTTCTTGTTTGGGTACTTCTTGTACTCAGCAAGTGCTGAGCTCTTGGCTTCAATGACGGGGGTCATCTCGGTCAACTTGGCATCAAACCAGTCCTGTGACTTCAAGGTCTTCCTCCCAAAGGTAGCCAAGGCTGTGCGGTGGATGGTGTTTTGCAGCTCTTCCCACTTCTGTTTTGCAGATTCTCCTTCTTGTGGTACACCAAGTTCCTTCTCAAAGGTGGAGGCAAACTGCTCAACAAGTTCTGGTTGGGCCATCTTGCTGGTGTCAATCCGTGCCTTTCCAGGCTGTCTAGCACGATGGAATTTCTTCAGCTGCAGCTTGACCTTGCAACACCCCAATGAATGGTCTGTGTTGCAATCTGCACTCTGAAACGAACGGGTGATTAGCACGTTCTTCAGTGAGGTGCGCCTGGTCAGGATCAAGTCCAGCTGGTGCCAGTGCTTTGAGTGCGGATGTCGCCAGGAAACCTTGTGTTGGGGCTTGGTCTTGAAGAACAAGTTTGTGATGCACAGATCGTGATATGTGCAGAACTTGAGCAGCCGCTGTTCGTTGTCGTTCATTCTGCCCACACCAAATGGTCCAAGACAGGAGGGCCAGGAGTCATGGTCAGCACCCACTCTGGCATTGAAGTCTCCAAGGAGAATGAGTTGTTCAGAGTTGGGGATGATCCTGACAGTTGTTGCGAGATTCTCGTAGAACTTATCTTTTGCCTCTGATGTGGCTGTCAGTGTTGGGGCATACACACTGACGAGGGTGACTGGGCCTTGAGTGGTGTTCAGGCGGAGGGTGAGGAGTCGTGCAGAGCCATTGCTGCCCGGTTCCACCATCTTCAGCAAGGTGTTCTTCACTGCGAAGCCCACTCCGTGTTCCCTGTGTTCGTCACTGCCCTTTCCCTGCCAGTAGAACGTGTAGTCCTTCTCTCTCAGTGTGCCTGCATCAGCCAACCGTGTTTCCTGGAGAGTGGCGATATCCACTCCCAGTCTCTTCAGCTCATTATTGATGATGGCAGTCTTCCTGGTGTCGTTGATGTCCTTGAGGTTAGCAGCGAGTCCTGTCATCATAGTGCGGACGTTCCAAGTTCCCAGTTTTAAAGTTGGTCTCTTTTGTTTTTTTGTCTTGCCTGGTGCGAAGGTTCTCAGCCTGCTGTTCGGACTTCTCCTCATCCCCATGCACCCAATGAGGAAAGCAAGCTGTGGCGAGACAACACCTTATTGGCTGGGGGCTGCCCAGCTTGAGGCGGGCGGTAGCTGTCCAGTTTATTTATTTAGCGAATGCAAAGTCCTTAAGCCAAGCAGTTGCCTCCTGGTTTGCTGTATGGAGGGTGTGTAATCCTCCTTCCAGTCTTTGGAGCGGGCAAGCCTCTATGATGTGTTCCATTGTTTGCTCCTCTCCACATGCGCACAGAGGGCTAGGGCTACTGCCCCATCTGTAAAGGCTGGCCAAGCAGGGACCATGTCCAGTCCTGAAGCGATTGAGTGTAGACCACTGTCTCCTTGGGAGGTTGGTGCCCGGGACCTGTTGGTTGGGGTTTATCACCAGCTGTTTGTTTGGGACCTCCTTGGTCTCCCATTCCTCTTGCCAAGCTGTCTGGATGGTAAAGTCAGCTGGGGGAGGGTTTTTCCAAATCGGCCGTCTGGATGAAAGTCGGGCAGTGGGTGGAGTGTAGATATCTGCATGGATTGGTAAGTGAGGAGAATCTTTAACTTTTTGGAGCATCCTTTGAGTTAATGCTGCTCGCCGGATGTGTGGAGGGGCTATGTTTGACAGTACAGAGAGCCAGGGGAGTGGTGTTGAGCGGATTGTTCCAGTTATAGTTCTCATGGTTGTGTTGAGCTGGGTGTCTACATGGTGTGTGTAAGATGACCTGGACCAGACAGGGGCACAATATTCTGCTACAGAGTATGAAAGGGCCAGTGCTGAGGTGCGCAGGGTGGAGACTGCCGCCCCCCATTTTGCACCAGCGAGCTTGCAGAGCAGGTTGTTTCGTACCTTCACCTTAGCAGCCGTCCCCTTTAGATGTTCCTTGAAGGATAAGGTCCTATCAAGGGTCACTCCAAGATAAGTTGGATTTGGGGCATGCTTAAGCTTGAGTCCGCTCAGGACTCAAGCTTGGATCAGCTGTCCAGTGAGATCCGATGATCCCTCCCACTGTCGGGAACAACCCCTGGCACCGTGCTCTACGCCAATTGAGCGGTGGCTTATAACTGGTAACTGTCATTCCCCGTGTTTTGTCTACGCCAAAGGCAAAGCTGGAGTGTCCTCTCCAGTGATCCGGTGTTCTACCTTCCAGCGTTGGGCGTTGGTAGGATTCAAGCCTGGGCAGGAAGATATGGAGGACAAGATGTTGCCCATGCAGCATGCCCCCCCTCTCCACGTCACTGATGAATCCAAAGAAACAGCAGGGCTGCTACAGTTTGGCATCAGTGCCGTCGCAGGAGCTGCCAGAACAATGTTGAGAACAACAGAGAACTGCCTTAGGGGTTCCGACTCCGGAGTTTTCCTCAGGGTTGACTCAGTTCAGCCTTTCCTGTGACCGGGTGTGCCGCAAGGCAGCGGAGGTTTGAAATCAGGGTTTACCTTCCCCTAGATGGGCTACCTTCCCAGGTTGACGAGCCACCATCTACCCGAAGCATCTGGTTTTAAAGCACCAGAGATCCGCCCTTGCCCCTTCTCCTATTAGTAAAAGCAGTTCCGCCGGGCTTAGAGACTAAACCACATGGGCAGGCTAGGAGTTGGACTTAGTTGTCAGAGGCTTTTCGAGACGCACGCCATAAGGAGCATTTTATGAGCACTGGGAGCTTAACCCCAGTGCCGCTCCTGGCTATGACAACCTTGGAACCATGACTGATGTATTTTGTCAAAAAAAAAAAAAAAAAGACTGATGTATTTTGTCAAAAATATAATAATATTAATAAATATTATAAAGAAAAAAGTTTTAGATTCACTTACTGAATGCAGGAGGCTGTGTTCTTTTCAGGAATCCAGTGCCGCTCCCTCATCCCACCGAGTCCCCATCGCCAACGTGGGCGGAAAGGTTCTGACTCACTTTTTACAGTCTGAGGTGATCAATCCACGGTGGAAGTTGGGAAAACGGTCTAGGATCCCACTTTCTGACACCAAGCTGTTATAGAAAAATTAATTTGTTCTCTTTCCTAGGTCCTGAAGACCCCCCCCCCCCCCCCCCCAGAGATCTGCAAGTTTGGAGCCTGCATGCAGGAGAGAGAGGAAGCTGCTGAATGTGTGTGAGCAGTCCAACAGCGGGGCTCTCTCTCCCTCAAGATCACAAGACAGATACTTTTACACAGTTTTCAGGGTGTTCACAACTTTGCCTTTTTTTTTTTTTTTTTGTTACTTATTTGTACCCGTAGGTAGATTCGGTTTGCAGTCTGGTGACAAGCCACCGGCTGCTGGTCGCTGCGTGCGCGAGCGCCCTAAACCTACATGTTTTTGGTATGCGGGAGGAAACCGGAGAAATCCCGGAGTAAACCCGCGCAACACGGGGAGAACATGCAAACTCCACACAGCTCACTGTTGGTCGGGGGCTGGAATCGAACCCACGATCCCCCGGCCGAGGGTAAAACTGTGCTGCCACAGTGCTAAACCACTGTGCCACCGTGCAGCCCATATGCATATGCCTTATATGGTAATGTGCAAGCCTGTTTGCCACAGATAACGGGCAGACAGCAGATCCACTTCATGTAACTACACCTTAGGCATGGATTCAGAATCAGCTCTAACGGTCATTTTTCCATGATTATACAGCAAACATAATATAAACACATATTAGCAGTAAATTTCCATCACAGGCAAGTGCTCTTCTTTGTTTTTTACTGTCTCTGTTTTGGAGAGATCTTGCTTGACTCTTGGCGGGGAGAGCCAAGTGCAGCCATCGGCTGCACCTATGAATATATAAATATATTAAAAAAATAAATATATAAATATATAAACACACACAGTGCGGAGCATTGTAGCTAGATGGAATGAAACAGCACAACCGTCTACTTAGTTATCCTACATGGTATGATTATGTACCCATGGTATGATTATGTACCCCGACACTTTCGGACTGCTCTGTAGCACCCTCAGTGGTCCTGGACTGGGACATCACAGCACCCATGGTGGCTCCAAGCTGGAGCAAAGCAGCACCCGTGGTGGCTCCGGGCTGGAACAAGGCTGCACCCACAGTGGCTCCAGGCTGGTGCGAGGCTGCACCCACAGTGGACCCGGACTGGGCCAGAGCTCCACCCACAGTGGACCCGGACTGGGCCAGAGCTGTATCCACGGTGGCCCCCGGGCTGGAGCATAACGCCCATTGTGGATCAACACTGGAGTGCAGCACCCACGTTGGTTTCAGGCTGGGATGCAGCACCCATGACGGTCCCTGACTAGGACACAGCACCCACAGAGACCCAGACTGAGGAGGAGCTGCACCCACGGAGGTCCCGGGCTGGGAGGGAGCACCCACGATGACAGTTTAGCCACCATCCTTCTCTCTCCCATCTCCTCCACTGGGTCAAGGCGCTGCCCCAGGACAGAGCTAGCTTTCTTGATCAGTTTGTTCAGTCTCTTCCTATCGACTGCTGTAATGCCATTGCCCCAGCAGACCACTCCAAAAGTGATGGCTGATGCCACCACCGTGTCATAGAATGTCTTCAGCAGTGCCCCTTGTACACCAAAAGACCTGAGTCTCCTCAGTAGGAACAGCCTGCGCTGTCCCTTCTTGTAGGGTGCGTCAGTATTGTGTGACCAGTCCAGTTTATTGTTCAGATGAACACCCAGGTACTTATAGGATGTCACCATCTCGATGTCTGTTCCCTGTATATTTACTGGTGCTGTGCGGCAGTCCACCACCAGCTCCTTAGTTTTCCTCGCGTTGATCTGGAGGCAGTTCCGATGGCACCAGTCCACGAAGTCCTGGATAAGCCCTCTGTACTCAGCTTCATCTCCGTTGGAGATGAGGCCAACGATTGCAGAGTCGTCAGAGAACTTCTGTAGATGGCAGTGTGTTGTGTTGTGTGAGAAGTCCGCAGTATAAAGGGTGAACAAGAAGGGAGCCAAAACCGTTCCCAGGGGGGGCCCCGTACTACCGATGATCGTGTCGGACACACAGTCCCAGGTTTTCACAAACTGAGGCCGGTTTGTGAGGTAGTCCAGGATCCATGATGACAGGTTTCTTACTTATCTTATCCCCCTGTTTATATTGTCAAAGTTTTGCTACTCTCTTATTTTGTATTTGATTGTATTTTTCCCTCAGTCCTTATTTGTTGGCTTTTAGTTCTTTATTATTGTTCGGAAACCCCCACAATTGCAGAAAGATCCCAGCAATCAGGCGATTGCCTGTGAGCAAGCACTTGGCGACGGTGGAGAGGAAAAACTCCCTTTTAACAGGAAGAAACCTCCAGCAGAACCAGGCTCAGGGAGGGGCAGTCATCTGCTGCGACTGGCTGGGGGGTGAGGGGATAAAGAAGATGAAGAAAAAACAGACATGTAGAGAGCAAACAATACAACGGGGACTCAATCTATGGGAGAGAGCAAACAGATGTTAATGACCAGCAAAAATATTTCATTGAGAGTGAAGAAAGGAGTGAAGCCCAGTGCAATGTTGGAGGTCCCCCAGTTGCCTAAACCTATTAGCAGCATAACTAAGGGAGGGTTCAGCGGCACATGATCCCTCCCTATTTATAGGCTGTATCAAAAAGGAAGGTTTTAACCCTATTCTTAAAAACAGAGATCGAGTTTGACTCCCGAATCCAGATTGGCAGCTGGTTCCACAGGAGAGGAGCTTGATAACTGAAGGCTCTGCCTCCCATTGTACTTTTGGAGATTCTAGGTATTACAAATAATCCTGCATTTTTGGGAGCGTAGTGCTTTGTTAGGATAATAGGGTTGTATCAGATCTTTTAAATAAAAAGGAGCCTGATTATTTAGAGCTTTGAAAGTGAGAAGAAGGATTTAAAACTTAATTCTAAACTCTATGGGAAGCCACTGAAGGGAGGCCAGAACCGGACAGATATGATCTCTCTTTCTAGTACCTGTTAAAACTCTTGCTGCAGCATTTTGGATCAGCTGAAGACTTTTTAAAGATATTTTAGGACAACTGTTGTGTATGGGAATGTGTGTGTATGCGATGCCGTGCCCACCCACAGGGTGACGTCAAACAGGCCACTCTGTATATAAATCCAAGTTCACATAATAAAGTTGACTTGTTGGCTGCATGAAGAAGACTCCTGTCCGCTCCTTTTTATAGACATAACAATGGCGATGAGGAGACAAATGGAAGCGTGCTGGCTACCGCTGCCACTGCTGCCGTTTCTGGAATGAGCTGGAGAGCCGGTGAACCTGTGGCCAAAATGAAGGGCTGAGTTCGAGGATTACATTAGGGCGCTGGGCCTGCATGGGCTGGACGGGAGATGGCGGCGGGCACTCCTGGCTCACAACCTTGGCGCAGAGGGCTGGAGAATCCTCGGTGCTCTGGGTACAATGGAGTGCTATGAAGATGCCGTCGAGTGACATAGCCGAATACTTTGAAGAGCGTACGTGGTCCGTGAAGCTGTAGGTGCTGGAAATAATGGGGCCAGGAGTGTCTGAGCTAGCCATCCTCAGGAAGCTAATGGCCCATTCTAAGTCTATGGATGGGCTAGCTGAGGAGCTAACTTTGCGCCAAAACCTGGCAGCAAGCGGCAAGCTGGACCTCGAGGCATAACTGGGACCATGAGTAGAAGAGTCCCCGGTCACTGAAGACAGCGAGCCAGCCATAAAGCTCTACATGGCACAGGACCATTGCGCTGACAGGTTGGACGGCACGGTGTGCGAGGACGGCGGAGAGGGAGTGCAACAGGAGTCAGCCCCACTGCTAGAAGCTAAGCAGTGGGAGAGCGGGTCCATGGAGGCTGAGAGCCTCGAGGGTGAGCAGCTATGACCGGGCAGTGGAGAGCCTGGAACGAGGGGGGCTGAAAGCAGCGGCGAGGTGCCTGGGTCGGAGAACGAAGCCAGTGAGGGCAATGTGGTGAACCCCAAGAGTCAGCAGCAACAGAAGCCGTACACCACGGGGGTCGGGCAGTGTCTCAGTGCCAGAGCTCCATGTGCCTTGGACGAGGGCGCTGGGCGGTACGGCGAGACTCCCAAGGCAGCGAGCTACGCCGACGAACGAGCTTTGGTTCTTCCCGAAGTGCGGCCACTGGGGGCTGGAGTGTCTGGAGCCATGATAGCGGTGAGGACGGCGGTTGGGAATGGTCCGGCGGGCATGGAGAGACAGCACACCAGACAACGGCACGGCGGGCCAGGGGGAAGAAGCGCCGAATGGCGGGAAAGGACATTTTCGCCAGGGAGGGGGGCTTCAACCCAGGGGGTAGACAATGGCCTGGTGCACAGATGCTGTGGGGTTGCCCAGGTCCTCCATGCAGGGTGAAAAATGGTGGCTGCCCAGGGACATTGGTGTCACTTATAAGATAAGATAAGATAAGATAAGCCTTTATTAGTCCCACAACGGGGAAATTCCAGGATTGCAACAGCACAGGGATAGCAACACTCAGAGCAACAATCAGAAGGCAAGAAAAAAAACAAGCAAGCAAGAGCAGCTAATATACATATGTACATATTACTATAAAATATATATATACACACAGACACACAGTGCAGAGCATTGTAGCTGGATGGAATAAATATATGAATATATGAACACACAGTGCAGAGCATTGTAGCTAGATGGAATAAATATGTAAATATATAAACACCCACAGTACGGAGCATTGCAGCTAGGTGGAATAAATATGCAAGTATATAAACACACACAGTGCGGAGCAATGTAGCTAGATGGAATAATATGTAGATATATAAAAACACAGTGCGGAGCATTGTAGCTAGATGGAATAAATATATAGATATATAAATATAAACACACCCAGTGCTGAGCATTGTAGCTAGATGGAATAAATATATAGATATATAAATATAAACACACCCAGTGCAGAGCACATTTTGTGTAAATACACACACACACACACACACACACACACACACACATATGGATACGTGTTTTTGTATATATTGATTGCTGGTGTGCATGTGGGTGAGAATGTGAGTTATATGGGATTATTTTATACATTTTAAAGAGACATGGTCCATTTTAGTTGCTCTTTGTATGAATGTGATAGGTTGTTTTATTGCAGTTTACTATTCCCCATGTCCTTAGTGCGTGATTCGGGTTCTAACTTGGGAGGTTTTCAATGGTGTGTGTGGCTTTGCATTTTTCTAAAGGGGGGAAGAATGTTGTGTATAGGAATGTGTATGTATGTGATGCCGTGCCCACCCACAGGGTGACGTCAGGCGGGCATGGCCCTCTCTGTATATAAACCCAAGTTCACATAATAAAGTTGACTTCTTGGCTGCATGAAGAAGACTCCTGTCCGCTCCTTATTTATAGACCTAACAATAACCTGATAATAAAGAGTTACGATAATCTAATCTAGAGCTAATAAAAGCGTGGATTAGTTTCTCAGCATCACTGAGACAAGATGCTCCTAATCTTGGCAATATTATGCAAATGATAGAAGGCAGTCTTAGAAACAAGTTTAATATGTGAATTAAAAAACAGATCTTGATCAGAAATAACTCCAAGGTTCCTCACAGAGCTATTAACAGAAAGAGTAACCGCATCAAAGCTAAGAGTTTGATTTGGAAAGGTATTTCTAAGGTTTTTTGGACCAACTAGAATGACTTCAGTCTTATCTCAATTTAATAGCAGGAAATTACAAGTCTTCCAAGTTTTGATTTCCTTAAGACAGACCTCTAACTTGGCTATTTGATTACTATCACCTGGCTTCATTGACAGGTATAATTGTGTGTCATCTGCATAACAATGACAATGTATACAGTGTTTTCTAATAATCTTGCCTAGCAGAAGCATATATAAACTAAAAAGAATAGGGCCTAGCACAGACCCCTGTGGAACTCCGTGACTGACCCTTTGAGTTGGAAGAAAACTCATTATTGACATGAACAAACTGGAACCTATCAGATAAATGAGATCTAAACCACTGCAACGAAGTTCCATTAAGTCCAACATAGTGTTCTAATCTATCAAGTAGAATATTATGATCGATAGTATCAAAAGCTGCACTAAGGTCTAAAAGGACAAGCACAGAAACAAGTCCATTATCAGATGCAATAAGGAGGTCATTAGTGACCTTCACTAAAGCTATTTCAGTACTATGATGTATTCTAAACCCAGATTGAAACTCTTCAAATAAAGCATTTCCTTGCAAGTGGTGAAATAATTGCATAGCAACAACTCTTTCTAAGATTTTTGAAATGAAAGGGAGATTAGAGATTGGTCTATAGTTAGCTAAAACTCCTGGATCCAGTGTTGGCTTTTTGAGAAAGGGTTTAATTACAGCAGTTTTCAAAGCCTGTAGGACATGGCCTAATGTTAATGAAGAAGTGATTATTTGAAGAATAGAGGTACCAATAAATGACCTGGTAGGAATAAGGTCTAAAAGACAAGTTGAAGGCTTGGATGAGGAAATTATTTTATCTAACTCTAAAAGGTTAATTGGAGTAAACTCATCCAAACAGATATCAATTGAAGGAGTTGGAATAGTTAATGCATTTAAGTTAACAGGAGGAAGAATCTGACAGGTTTTTTTTTTTTTGTCTCTGATAGATGAAATTTTATTATTGAAAAAGTTCAGAAAGTCCTGACTAGTAAGCTCTAAGGGAATGCTAGGATTGACGGAGTCCTGACTCTTTGTCAGCTTGGCTACAGTGCTGAAAAGAAACCTGGGATTGTTCTTGTTCTCTTCTATTAATGCGGAATAATAACGTGTTCTAGCTTTCCTAAGAGATTTTTTATAAATTAGAAGATGATTTCTCCAAGCTAAATAGGTTTCATCAAATTTAGTGGAGCGCCATTTTCTTTCTAATTGACGAGTCTTCTGTTTTTAGCTACAAGTTTCTGTGTTGAACCAAGGAGTTAGAAATCTCTGATTAGACTTTTTCTTTCTTAAAGTGGCCACCATGTCTAGAGTCTGATGCAGAGAAGCTGTAACACTATCTACTATGCCATCAATTACAGAAGGGGCAAGCTCTCCATAACTTATCTTTGTTGTGTTGACACATGGCATAGAGGAAACGATCTGCATAAATTTGGTAACAGCATCATCTGAGAGGCATCTACTGTAGTAATATTTTTCTTTAGGACCCAAATAGTCAGAAATAGTAAAATCAAAGGTTAACAGATGATGGTCTGACAGTACAGGGTTATGAGGAGACACTACCTGATTTTCTGTTTCTATGCCATATATCGGAACAAGGTCCAATGTGTGGTAGAGATAATGGGTAGAATTTCCTACTTTTTGAAAAAAAAAAATAATCATCAAGTCTAATATTGAATTAAATGCCATATTAAGGCAATCACTATCTACATCTACATGTATATTAAAGTCCCCTACTATAATTATTCTATTTTAGCACCTTGGGGGAGCCAGATTATCTAGCATCTCAGACAAGAGACAGTGGATAAACATGGGAGAACAATACTCAGGAGGTTCCTGGCGAAATAGCAGGAAGGAGTCAGGGACGTAGGGGGTTGAATGCAGTGTGATGTAAATGTCATGTTGTGTGTGGTGAAATGCCATGAAACTTAAGAGGAGAGTGCCTGCTGAAATGTTCAGTCTGTTCTGCGCTTGAGAGATGTGAAGTGTGGAATAAACTGTGTGCCATGAGCCTGACTCTTATTTCACACACTCCACACTGGTGACCCAAGACGTATTATGGAACACGAGGCAAGATCCCCGGAGCCGGCCCTGTCAGGAAGCTACAGCGAGGCGGCAGCCATCCCACAGACAGCCCGGACTGGAACCTCCAGCCACGTGTGCGCGGTTTCAGTCAAGCTACCGGATTTCTGGCAGCACAACCCGCGCTCTTGGTTCCACCTCACCGAGGCCCAGTTTGCCCTCCAGGGAGTAACGGCAGACGACACCAGATTCTACCATGTGGTCGCAGCGCTGGACGCCCACACAGCTCAGCAGGTAGCGAGCCTGCTCGATCAGCCACCAGCCAGCAACAAATATGAGGCACTCAAGGCTGCGCTCATCCAGCGCTACATGCTCTCGGACTGTGAGAAAGTGGAGAGGCTCCTGAAGCGGACCGAGTTAGGAGATGGTTCGGCCGTAGACCTGATTGAGAAGATGCTGGCATTAATGGGCACGGATGACGGGCACTTTCTGTTTGCCCACCTCTTCCTCCAGAACCTTCCGACAGTGGCGAGAGCGGTTCTGGCCAATTCGCCATTGCTGGCCGCGCGCGACTACCGTGCGCTAGCCCAGGAGGCAGACTGGATCATCCTCACCACCAGGGGCAATCACAGTCAACGTGGCAGCGGCGGAACCCAGCGAGACGACCAGAGGAGGCGAGGAGCCACCGACGGTAGCAGCAGCGGGGGCCAAGGGGCGCCAGAGAGACACGCTCTGTTTCTACCACCGCCGCTTCGGAGAGAAGGCACGCAGATGTGCGCCACCGTGCCAATTCAAGCGCTCGGGAAACGCCAAGGCCGGGGGTCGGTAGCAGCTGCGACCCTCGGTGAAGAGAACAAGCTGCTCTACTTGATGGATGCGCAGAGGCATTTCCTCGTGGACATCGGAGCCCAGAAGAGCTTCATCTGGCCGACCTACGCTGACCGGCTGGCAGGACCTAGCGGCCCCAAGATGTTGGCAGCAAACGGCTCGGATATTAAGACCTTTGGTGAGAGGACTCTGCTCTTATCTCTTCACGGCTGTACATATAAGTGGACTTTTGTCATAGCAGCACTGAATTACCATATCCTGGGGGCTGATTTTCTGTGTGCACATGGTTTACTCGTTGATGTTGCTAACAGGCGCCTGGTTAATGCACTGTCCTTTGACTCTCTCCCCTGTATAGCTTGAGTGACCCAGCCAACAGCACAAGCCAACGTCACAGCTACAGGCGGTAAGTTCCACACACTGCTCACTCAGTTCCCAGAACTCACAGTCCCAACGTTTTCCGCGGCAATCGCTAAACACGGGGTGGAGCACTTTATCACCACCACCGGGCCGCCCGTTTTTGCAAGACCTCGGCGCTTGGATGCAGCTAAACTGGCCATAGCGCACGAGGAGTTCGCCAACCTGGAAAGGTTGGGCATCATCAGGCGATCAAACAGCCCATGGGCATCCCCGCTACACATGGTCCCTAAGGCTGAGGGATCGTGGCGACCGTGCGGGGATTTCCGCAGGTTGAACAACACCACAGCGCACGACCGCCACCCAATTCCCCACATACAGGATTTTTCTGTTCACCTTGCCGGAGCACGCATTTTTTCCAAAATAGACCTGGTCCGTGGTTACCACCAAGTCCCAGTGCGCGCTGAGGACATACCCAAAACAGCAGTAATAACTCCGTTTGGTCTATTCGAGTTCCTGCGCATGCCATTCAGGTTAAAAGGAGCGGTACAGATGTTCCAGCGCATGATGGATGCAGTGCTGCGCGATCTCCCGTTCGTGTTCGTCTACCTGGACGATATCCTGGTAGCCAGTGCGTCCGAAGACAAACATGAAACCCACCTCACGACGGTTTTCCGGAGGTTGGAGGAGCACGGGTTAATAATCAACCTGGTGAAATGCCAGTTCGGCGTGACGGAGATTGATTTTTTGGGGCACCGCGTCTCTCCGGAAGGAGCGATCCCGCTGCCCGACAAAGTGCGCGCTGTGGCGGATTTTCCCCGGCCTCAGACGGTCAGGGCGCTGCAGGAATTTTTGGGGATGGTGAACTTTTATAACCGTTTCCTTCCCCGCGCGGCGCAGCTCATGCAACCATTGTACGCCACGCTCGAGAAACAGAAACCCGCGGATAGGGTCAAATGGACCCCGGAGCGAGAGCGGGCGTTCTCGGAAGTTAAAGCAGCCCTGGCAAACGCCGCACTGCTGGCACATCCGGACCTGGCGGCTCGCATAGCGCTCACCACCGATGCTTCAGACGTGGCCATAGGGGCTGTCGTGGAGCAGCGCATCGCCAGGGCTTGGCAGCTGCTCGCCTTTTTCAGCAGAACTTTGCGTGACAGCGAACGTAAATACAGCGCGTTCGACAGAGAGTTGCTGGCTCTCCACCTGGCCATACGCCACTTCCAGTTCTGGCTGGAAGGGCGCAGCTTCACTGCGTTCATGGACCACAAGCCGCTAACATTCGTGATGGCCAAGGTTTCAGAACTGTGGTCGGGTCGGCAGCAGAGACAGCTGGCCGCGATCTCAGAGTTTACTACTGATATTCAACATGTGTCGGGTAAACTGAATGTGGTGGCGGACTGCCTCTCGCATGCCGTGGTGGCCCCGGTCTGTGTGGGGATAGATTACGCAGCCATGGCCACGGAGCAGATTAGCGATGCAGACGAGCGCACGCTCCAGTCTGGACCAACAGGGTTAAGGCTGGAGAGCAGGGTGCTGCAAGATGGTGCCCCCCCCCAATCTGCGATGTCTCCACGGGTCGCCCGCGTCCGGTGGTCCCGGTCGCGTGGCGCCGCCGCGTGTTTGAGTCGGTTCACACTCTGGCGCACCCAGGAGTGCGCGCGTCAGTCAAAATGGTGGGAGAGAAGTTTGTGTGGCCGAGCCTACGCAAACAAGTGAAAGAGTGGGCTGCAGCCTGTGTGGCGTGTCAACGGGCCAAGGTACACAGACACACGAAGGCTCCCTTGGAGCCGTTTCGTATTCCGGCTAAGAGGTTCGACCATGTTCACGTGGACCTCGTGGGCCCCCTCCCGCCATCACAGGGGTGCACGCACCTCCTGACAGTGGTGGACCGCACCACACGCTGGCCAGAAGCAGTCCCGCTGGCGGCAACCACGTCAGCAGACGTAGCGCGCGCTTTTTTAACAGCATGGGTGGCGCGTTTCGGAGTCCCGTCGGACATTACGTCCGACAGGGGCCCTCAATTTGTTTTTTGAACTCTGGTCCGCGATGGCCCGCAGCCTGGGTGTTACAATTCACCGCACAACCGCGTACAACCCACAGGCCAATGGGTTATGCGAGCGTTTTCATAGATCACTGAAAGCAGCACTCAGGGCTTCATTGACGGATGCAAATTGGGTAGACAGGCTGCCGTGGGCTTTATTGGGGTTGCGTTCCGTGCCGAAAGAGGATCTGGAAGCTTCCCCGGCAGAGCTCGTTTTTGTGCAGCTGCTACGGCTGCCCGGGGAATTTCTGCCAGATAATCCCGCACTGGGCAGCTGCCCGTCTCAGCTTTTGCAGCGTAGCGCAGTCACAGGCACACTGCTGGGCCCTGCCCACCACAGTTTTCTGCGTGTTTTCGTGCCTAAAACTTTGAAGAGCGCGGAGTTCGTGTTTGTCAGACACGACGCCCACCGCCCTCCATTGCGCCCACCCTATGATGGACCATTCAGAGTGTTGGAAACAGGGGATAAGCATTTTTTGCTAGACTTGGGGGTAGGCAGGAAAAAATTGGCATAGACAGACGCAAACCCGCTTTAGTTGTGGCGGACGAGCAAGTGCTGTTGGCTAGGGCCCCTCGGCGTGGAAGACCCCCACGGAGAGCTCCCCAGGGAAACGATTCACCAGAGCAGCCACACTGACAGACCGAAGTGGCACCCTCCCTAGTCACAGCCCACCCGCAGTCAGACACACTCCCAGCAGCCCCCCACCGGCACAGCAGCGCCACGGAGGTGGTAAACCCCAGTTACAGCAGATACGGGAGGAGACGGAAGCCCAAACAGCATGTGGACTGATATTCTATTGTTCTATCTAAGATGCTGGGGGGGGAGTTTAGCACCTTGGGGGAGCCAGATTATCTAGCATCTCAGACAAGAGACAGTGGATAAACATGGGAGAACAATACTCAGGAGGTTCCTGGCAAGATAGCAGGAAGGAGTCAGGGACGTAGGGGGTTGAATGCAGTGTGATGCAAATGTCATGTTGTGTGTGGAGAAATTGTTGTGTTGGGTTCTTTTAAAAATAAAGACTGCTGCTTTGGGTGAACACGGAGCCTCCTTTATTGACTGGCTGTAACACATTAACACACGAACTCCGCCATATTAATCTCCATCCTGTTGTACTCCTGACAACATCCGGTCTGTGTCGCCCCCTAGTGGCTCCACATATGTAATACTTAGATTACACCACATCCCCCTTACTGAAGCCAGGTTGACCCCTTTTAGCTGAAAACACAAAATACATTCTTATTTCCGTTCCCTTTTGTCAGCTAACTATGACAGCATAAATTTAACACATCACCCCCTTTTACAAATCTATAACATTTCTTTTTTTTTTTTTTTCAACACTGTTGCCATGTAAGGACATATTATGCAAAGGCCTCTTATTTTCTATTTAAAGAAGGCATTTTCAGAACTCAACTCTGTTTTCACAAATATTAGCATGCAACTCTACAGATCCAGTCTCTTTGGTTTAATCACTTCTCTACCAGACCTGGTTCTAACAACACCTGGTGTTTCCTGTGCATTGGGCTCAGAAACAGTTTCTGTAGGAGTGTCTTTTCCATTTGACTGGGTCCGTTGTGGTTCCATCTCAGTCTCTGGTATCGACATAGGCACAAGATGAGTGCGATTCCTCCTGATTGTCCCTTGTGGTCCACTGATGACATAGGACCGTGGAGTTTTGTGGACAGATGTCACTGTGCCCTGTGCTTTTGCATCCATAATCCAAACAGAGTTTCCGGGTAACAGTTTATCCAAATCTCTCGTTCTGTGTCTTTTGTTGAAACATTCTGTTTGTCTCATCCGTCTCTCCTTTTCCATGTGACGAATTTGTTGCAGATTCAGCACGCATGGCTGCAAGGCCTCTGGAAGCATTGGCAGGGTGGTACAAAGTCTACGCCCCATGAGAAGCTGTGCTGGGCTGTAGCCATTTGCCAACGCTGTGGTTCTGTAGGCTAACAGTGCTCGGTATGGATCACTGGCTTTCTTAATTAGGTTTTTGACTGTTCTGACAGCTCTTTCTGCCTCACCGTTACTTTGGGGGTACCTGGGACTACTGGTCACGTGCTCAAAACAGTACTCCTTTGCAAAGTCTTCCATTTCCTGACTTGCGAACTGCGGGCCGTTATCCGTGATCAGTATCTCTGGTATTCCGTGACGTGCAAACATTGATTTTAAATGCACAATGACATTGGCAGAGCGAGTTGGGCTGAGCTGGGCAATCTCTATATACCTAGAGAAGTAGTCCACTAATAACAGGTAGTTTTTGTCTTGTAGCGTGAACAAATCAGCTCCCAACTTCTGCCATGGCCTTTCTGGTAAATCTGTGGGCATTAAAGGCTCTCTCACATTAACTCTTTCCTGTATGCACTTTCTGCATTTGAGTACAATTTCACTAATCTGGTTGCTTAAACCTGGCCACCATACAGCCTGACGGGCGCGCTCTCTGCATTTAACCACCCCCTGGTGGCCCTCATGTATCTTATCCAAAACTGCATTTCTCATGTTAGCAGGGATAACTAACCTCGTGCCTCTCAGTAGTAGTCCGTTATGCACACTCAAAACGGCTCTCTCAGACCAGTAGTGCTTCACCGCTCCCTGTAGCTGGTTACGATCCGGCCAGCCTTCTGTGCAGTATTTCATGACTTGTGAACAGACGCTGTCGGACTGCAGTTGCTCTTGGAGATCTGCAAGATATTTGCTGCTTGTAGGGAGTCCCTCTAGCACAGAGTCAACATAAATGTTAGTGTCCTCCATAAGATCTGTGTCTGTGTGAGTAACACTGTTTGTGAGTGGTAAGCGTGAGAGCGTGTCGGCAGTGGTGAGACTTTTGCCAGGGATGTGCTTTATAGTGTATGAGTACCTCATTAGGCGCATACGAAATCTCTGTATACGCGGTGGAAGCGCATCCAAAGCTTGTCCTCCCAGTAGGCTCACTAGTGGCTTATGATCAGTTTCTAGTTCAAAGTGCAGACCCAGGATAAAGTCATTGAATCTTTCGCAGGCCCACGTGAGAGCCAGCGCTTCTTTTTCCAGCTGTGCGTAGCGCTGCTCTGTAGGTGTCAATGATCGAGAAGCGTAAGCAACTGGTGACCACACGTCTCTCTCCTTCTGTAGCATGACTGCCCCCAATCCGTATGAAGAGGCATCTGCAGATATTTTCTGTGGTTTGTTTGGGTCATAGAGCTGCAATACAGGAGCAGAGGACAGTTCTTGTTTGAGATTACAAAACGCATTTTGTTGTTCATGCCCCCAGTACCACATGTTCTTTGTTGAAAGCAAGTCTCTCAATGGTTTGTCCTTTTCAGAAAGGTTCGGAATGAACTTCCCCAGCTGGTTCACCATTCCGAGAAAGCTCCTGAGCTCACTCACGTTGCTTGGCTCTTTCATGTCCTGAACAGCTTGGGTTTTGTCTGGATCTGGCCTCATTCCTTCTGCTGAAACAATAAACCCAAGAAATTTAACCTCTCTTTTGCCAAACTCACATTTTGACATATTCAACGTAACGGCTTTCTCGCGCTTCAAGACAGCGTGCAGTCTTGCGTCGTGCTGCTCCTTCGTGGATCCCCAGACCAGGATATCGTCCACGTGACAGACGACTCCGTCGAGACCCGATGTAACCTCTGTCACCATCATGTTTTGGAAATGTTCAGGAGCACTGGAAATACCAAATGGCAAACGGTTGAAGTGGTATCTGCCAAATGGCGTAATGAATGTGGTGAGAAAGGCCGACTCTTTAGACAGTGGTATTTGCCAAAATCCCATATTTGCATCAAGTTTTGAAAAATACTGAGCACCTGTGAGCATGCCTAGCGTTTGGTCCACAGACGGGAGGATGTATCTTTCGCGACACACTGACTCGTTTAAAGGTGTCATGTCCACACAGATACGCACCTTTTCTTTATCCTTTTTGGGAGCTACAACCATGCCACAGCACCAATCTGTTGGCTGCTCCACGCGACTGATGACTCCCAACTTTTCCATCCTCTTGAGCTCTTCTTTCACTTTACCCATGAGCGGCAGTGGCACACGCCTTGGCACCTTGAGCGAAAAGGGCTTAGCATCAGGTTTCAGTTTAATTGTGTATGGCTTTTGAACAAGCCCAAGTCCATCGCATAACTTGGGGTACGCTTTTCTCACTGTCTCTTGGTCTATAGTGTCAACTCTGGCAATTAGTTTCAGTCTCACGGAAGCTGTTCTACTCAGTAGTGCCATGCGCAGATTTTTGACAATATAGATTTTCTCAGTAGCGCTCTTGTCACCGTATGTAATAGTCTCTGTCATAGACCCCAACACGGTTAGTGCAGTTCCACCCGGTCCGTAGAGTGGTTTTTGTGCCTTTTCCAACTGTTCATTTTTCTTCTTGAAGATTTCGAATGTTTGGTCAGAAACCGCTGTGACGTCCGCTCCGGAATCTAACTTAAAAGTCACTTTATTTCCTCTCACGTTTATGTCTGCCAGCCACGGATCCTCCCCTAGATCCACTTCACCCAGAAAAAGTCCGTCTGCATTGTCAGTGACCTCATTCACAGTTGGGTTGGACCTACAGACTCTAATATAGTGTCCACGTTTTTTACAGTTATGGCATTCCGCGTTTTTAGCTGGGCACTGTACTGCTGCATGTGCTAGTGCTTTGCCACACTTGGAACAAGCTTTACTGTCTTGTTTTGTCTGCTGAGGCCTTGAGGACTTAATCTGTTTTTGTTCCTTGATTATGAACTTATTTGGCTTGGCTTTTCTGATGTGTACCGCATCCACGGCTGTTCTGTTAACGCTAGTTTCACCTCTTAGGTCAGTTTGTTGTCGTTTTATTTCTTCAGATTGTCTTGCCATTGTTATAGCTT
The DNA here is from genome assembly GCA_020510985.1 of Pholidichthys leucotaenia. NCBI lineage: Eukaryota > Metazoa > Chordata > Actinopteri > Cichliformes > Pholidichthyidae > Pholidichthys > Pholidichthys leucotaenia. Next base: position 250,883,982 of record CM035843.1, read on the forward strand.
TAGCTAGGGTAAGATCTTTGTCAAGCTGCATTCTTTCTGACAGCGACGAATCTTTCAGACCCACTACAAGCCTGTCTCTCAAGAGGTCATCATGAAGTGCACCGTACTCACAGTTTTCTGCCAGTGCATAGAGTGCTGTTATGAACGAGTCTACTGGTTCTGCCGGCTGTTGCACTCGCTTGTTGAATTTTGCTCGTTCATAAATCACGTTCTTTCTGGGAACGAAATGTCTATCAAAGGCTGTTTTAACGGCATCGTACTGCTGGCGCTGCACACTCGTTAGCTCGAGCCCTCTTAGCACGTCGTCAGCCTCATCTCCCATGCAATAAACCAGCGTATTTACTTGGTTCGCCTCAGCTGAGTTATTCAGGTTACTTGCCAGTCTAAAACGCTCAAAACGTCTTATCCACTTTTCCCACTCTTGGGGTCTCGCAAAGTCGAAGGGCTCCGGTGGTTTAATGGTGAGGGTTGCCGCTGGAGTAGCCGCCGCCATTACCGGATCAATTGGCGCAGCTGCAGCCCTTTGAACTTCGTCTGGCATAGCCGCTAGCCGGTTGCAAAGCTGACTTTTCTCACCTCAAAGCGCACCAACTTCTGACACCATGTTGTGTTGGGTTCTTTTAAAAATAAAGACTGCTGCTTTGGGTGAACACGGAGCCTCCTTTATTGACTGGCTGTAACACATTAACACACGAACTCCGCCATATTAATCTCCATCCTGTTGTACTCCTGACAACATCCGGTCTGTGTCGCCCCCTAGTGGCTCCACATATGTAATACTTAGATTACACCACAAAATGCCATGAAACTTAAGAGGAGAGTGCCTGCTGAAATGTTCAGTCTGTTCTGTGCTTGAGAGATGTGAAGTGTGTAATAAACTGTGTGCCATGAGCCTGACTCTTATTTCACACACTCCACACTATCTGATTTCAGCACTAAATCTGCTAAGAATTCAGCAAATTTGGATAAAAACTCTGAGTAGGCTGAGGGAGGACAATAAACCCTAAAATTGCTAACATGCCCAGTACTGAGGACCAGGCCCTCAAAGGAATTATAATGATTTTTGCTTTACATTAACTAGTAATTTGAAATGGTACAATGTTGCTCCTCCTCCTCCACAACCAGAACTTCTGGGATTTTGACAGTTTAAATAACCGGAGGGAGTTGATTCTTTTAAACCAACATAATCCTCTTGCCCTAACCAAGTCTCTGTAAGGGATTTTAAATCAATCTGATGATCAATTAACAGATCATGGACTAGCAGAGACTTGGGAGTTAGAGACCTAATATTTAACAAACTGCATTTAATTTTTAAATTGTGAGGAGGAACAAAGGCCAAGTCATTAAATTTAGAGGCTTCATGTTTAATATGAGTTTTACCAACTTTTTGTTTAATCACTTTGGGATGCTTATACATTATATTTTTATTTACTTTGGAGGGAGCAGACAATGATTCTCTGATGGGGAAGACAGAGGCTAAGTTGAGGGGTGGCAGATGAAGAGGAGCTGCAGAGAGGTGTGTAAGACTGCCTGGTCCCATCTCTGAGTTGTCAAGGTTTTGGAAAGTTGGATAAAAAATGGTGCCAGATTATTAGATAACAGAGACGCACCATCCAAAGTGGGATGGACGCCGTCTCGTCTAATAAGACCAGGTTTTCCCCCAAATGAGTTCCAATTGTCTATGTAGCCCACATCGTTTGCAGAACACCAAACAGACAGACAGCAGTTGAAGGATGACATGAGGCTAAACATGTCATCACTGGCTAGGTTGGGGAGGAGCCCAGAGAATACTACAGAGGCAGACATTGTTTTGGCAAAGTTACACACTGATTCCACACTAAGTTTTGTGACTTTCGACTGCCGGAGTCGGATGTTGTTAATGCTGGCGTGGATAACAATTGTGGAGTACTTACACTTTTAGCCAGCATTTTCAAATTTAACTCGATGTTGCTTGCTCTGGCCCCGGGAATGCATTTGACTATGGCCGCTGGGGTCTCTAGGTTCACGTTTCTGATTATAGAGTCGCCAATGATCAGAGTTTTTTCCTCAGTGGGTGTGTCGCTGAGCAGGGAAAAGCGATTAGAAACATAAACAGGTTGGTGGTGAACCAGGGGCTTGTGACTATGCTTCCTTCTCACCGTCACCCACTCATTCTCTCCTGGCTGCTCAGGAGAGGTGGAAGCCAGGGGACTGCTAGCAGGCCCTATGCTAGGGTGCTCTGCTGCAGCTAAGGGGAGTCCATCATAATTAACTGGTGCTGACGGTGTTTCAATGCAGCAGAGCCGGGATTCCAAATTACACAACCTCGCCTCGAGCGCCTCAAAAAGACAACATTTATTACATTTACCATTAACACTAAAAGAGGCAGAGGTGTACTAAACATCTGACACAGAGAGCACACCAGAGGAGAATGGGAAGGAGAGCTAGTAGCCATAGCTAGTGGCTAATCTGAAGCTAACACAAACACCAATGAAAGGTGAACAGAAGGCCAAAGAGGGTGATTAGGTGACACTGAGTGCGTACACAGGTGCAAGAGGCTTATTAAAGAGAAGTCAGAGGTGACGGTAGATGGGAAAAAAGCGATTAAAATACAATTAAAGGCAATAATCCTCAGGAGAGTGAGGAGAGCTAACCACAGAGCAAACCACACTGTCAGCCAGCAACACAGGAAGTGACGATACATTACCACAGGAAGCGTCCAATCCACCACAGGAAGAGTCCAATCGGATCTGGATCTGGTTCTATTTAAGGACGGTCATTTCTCTTCCTTATTGCTGGAGTCATAAAGAGTCATACTACGTCAGAACCCTGTCCCTGTCCTGACGTTCTTCATGCATCCTGTCTTCTCCTTGTCATTTCGTTTGTGAGTTTACTTTGTGCACAGTGTGGATTTTTGTGTTTGCGCACTGTTCAAACTTTTGTGTTTTGTTAATAAATATCACAAACTATAGTTCAGCGTCTGGGTCTTTCCTCTCTGCCCTGAGGGGCAATTCATGACAGTTACACATTAAAAAATACATAAAGTACTGAAAATTTCCAATATTCTGAGTGTGATCACGGGATAAATTCACAGGTTATCACAGGATAGAAAACAAAACGAAGAGACAGCAGTAGAAGCAGGTATTTATATTATTTTATTTTATATATTTTCTTATTGATCAGTGATGAGTCTTTTATCTATTTTATCTATTTGATAAGAAGAGTTACTGAAATATGTGTAGGAAGAGGAAAATCGATCGTTTTACTTAAATTGTGCCCTTTCACCTCAGTTTTTACTGCCTTCCACTACATCCTTGCCCTGTGGCTTCTCCCTGCTAAATCTGATTAATAACATCTTTGTCCGAATATTTTTATCGTGTGACTATGCTGCGATCGCTGCACGATGCTTCACTGTGATCCTAATCCAGTGAGACATGCCACATCAGCCTCCATGTAAAACCAACTTTCTTCTGATCAGCTGCGCCTCTTAAAGCTGAGCTTTGTTCAGTTCTCAGGGACCGGAGACCTCCAAGATGAGCGACAGTAAACCAGAAACAAGAACAGAAAGAAAGTGCCAGCGTTTGGATTTGTCTGAAGACTTGGCTCTCTGCTCACTGGGATTATTTGTACATCCTCTGACCTCATTATTCCAAAATTTGGCAGCTGATCAGAATTTTGACCCGATGCAGCTCGGTTCTCTGTTCAAAGATCTGAGTTCTCTCACATTCTTTTCTAACATAAGAACGAAACATGTGGGAGGCTGCAATTATGTTAATACTGAATATATCAGTAATGCGCTCACTAGCAACCTATAGCTCCCCTTAAATTTCCAGTTGTGCAGTACAACACCAACTTTTAGCACTGTGGCTCATGTCATGGGGTTCACAAAAGTTTTTCCTTTGGCCAGTTCGGAGTAAAGGTTATGTTTTTGACTTGGTGAGTAAGGCTATTTGAAAGGCTGGAAGATTGGCTCCCAAAGCATAACTGCTGCTGGATTTAACATTAGGTACTGAGGACAGTTGGTTGAAGTCTCAGCAGTTCTACAGTGGTGTGAAAAAGTGTTTGCCCCCTTCCTGATTTCTCATTTTTTTTGTATGTTTGTCACACTTAAATGTTTCAGATCACCAAACTAACTTAAATATTAGACAAAGATAACACAAGTAAACACAAGATGCAGTTTTTAAATGAAGACGTTTATTATTAAGGGTAAACAAATCCAAACCTACATGGCCCTGTGTGATAAAGTCATTGCCCCCTAAATCTAATAACTGGTTGGGCCACCCTTAGCAGCAACAACTGCAATCAAGCGTTCACAATAACTGGCAATGAGTCTTTTACAACGCTGTGGAGGAATTTTGGCCCACTCATCTTTGCAGAATTCTTGTAATTCAATCACATTGGAGGGTTTTTGAGCATGAACTGCCATTTTTAGGTCATGACATAGCATCTCAATTGGATTCAGGTCAGGACTTTGACTCCACAAGACTGCTAAACAGCTTTGCTCGCCAGGCCACTCCAAAGTCTTCATTTTGTTTTTCTTAAGCCATTCAGAGGTGGACTTGCTGGTGTGTTTTGGATCATTGTCCTGCTGCAGAACCCAAGTGTGCTTCAGCTTGAGGTCATGAACAGATGGCCGGACATTCTATTTCAGGAATTTTTGGTAGACAGCAGAATTCATGGTTCCATTTACCACAGCAAGTCTTCCAGGTCCTGAAGCAGCAAAACAGCCCCAGACCATCACACTACCACCACCATATTTTACTGTTGGTATGACGTTCCTTTTCTGAAATGCTGTATTACTTTTATGCCCTATGTAATGGAACACACACCTTCCAAAAACTTCAACTTTTGTCTCGTCAGTCCACAGAATATTCTCCCAAAAGTCTTGGGGGTCATCAAGCTGTTTTCTGGTAAAATTGAGATGAGCCTTTATGTTCTTTTTGCTCAGCAGTGGTTTTCATCTTAGAACTCTGCCATGGAGGCCATTTTTGCCCAGTCTCTTTTTTATGGTGGAGTCATGAACACTGACCTTAACTGAGGCAAGTGAGGCCTGCAGTTCTTTGGATGTTGTTGTGGGTGACATGGTTTGACCCAAAAAGCAGACACGACTCAGGGATAACACAATTAACCTTTTATTTATGATCGTGTGAGTGTGTGAGTGTGTGTATGCGTGTCTGTGTTATGTGTAGTAGGAGGGATCAGCTTGGGGTGAGCAGAGCACCATGCAACCTGGCAACCCTAAGGACAAAGCAGAGAGACAATTAGGGACAAACCAGGCAGGTGAAGCACCCGATAATAAGATAAGATAAGATAAGATAAGATAAGATAAGATAAGATAAGATAAGCCTTTATTAGTCCCACAATGGGGAAATTCCAGGATTGCAACAGCACAGGGATAGCAACACTCAGAGCAATAATTAAGAAGATACGAAAAATATAAATAAGACCAGTGGACTATATACGTACACATAAATATATAAATATATATACAAAGTGCGGAGCATTGTAGCAAGATGGAATAAACAGCATAACCGTCTACTTAGTTATCCTACATAGTATGAATATGTACCCACACATATTGTCACCCTCCGTAGCGACTGATATTGTCCTGGTTGTATACTGGAGGGGACCATTTGTGTAAGTCTGTTGCGTCTTTTGCATTCAATACTACTAGGTCATCACGTTTTTTTGCTATCTCTGTGAGCAGCCCTGCTTAGGTTATACAGTCTGACAGCTGTAGGTAGGAAGGACCTGCGAAACCTCTCGGTTGCGCACCTAGGATGATGTAGTCTACTGCTAAAGAGCTGCTCAGTGCGTTCAATATGTCCTGCATAGGGTGGGACTCGGACTCCAGCAGAGATGACCGTTTAGCCACCATCCTTCTCTCTCCTATCTCCTCCACTGGGTCAAGGCGTTTCCCCAGGACAGAGCTAGCTTTCTTGATCAGTTTGTTCAGTCTCTTCCTATCGGCTGCTGTAATGCCGTTGCCCCAGCAGACCACTCCAAAAATGATGGCTGATGCCACCACTGTGTCGTAGAATGTCTTCAGCAGCACCCCTTGTACACCAAAAGACCTGAGCCTCCTCAGTAGGAACAGCCTGCGCTGTCCCTTCTTGTAGAGTGCGTCGGTATTGTGTGACCAGTCTAATTTATTGTTCAGATGAACAATAAACAATAAACAAATAAATGCAGTCCTTACTGTTAGCAGCGTAGGAGTGGAACTCAGGTTAACTCAATAGCCATGGCTTACTTGGCTACCGGATGGTGAGAAGTCCAAAGACGAGCAGTTGAACTGGAGAGTAGACGAGGCTTAGAAGCTCAGCATAGAATTGGTGAGTACAGGTCCCTTGGGAAGGAAGCAGACGACTCTGGGCTGATCTCAGGGCCTCACAGAATAAATAGCCAGACCAGGATCGAAAACAGGTGTGTGCACAGGTACGCCTAATTGGCGGCCATGACAGTACTCCCCCCCACGACACGCCTCTTGGCGGTTGGACCATCCTACCTGGGTGCACCTGATGGAAGTCCCTGATGAGCTGCTTATCCAGCACGAAGGAGGGGCACACCCAGGACCTCCACTCCGGCCCATAGCCCTCCCAGTCCACCAGGTATTGCAGACCACGACCCCGGCGTCGGGCGTCCAGGAGTGGCGTTGACCTTCCAAGCCGGGTCGCCGTCAATTAACATCAGTGGCGGTGGAGCCCTGGGAGGAGGACACAAGGGGCTGGAGTAAATGGTAAATGGTAAATGGCATTCACTTATATAGCGCTTTTATTCTCATCTCTTGATGACCAAAGCGCTTTACAGATCCTGCAATCCACCCATTCACACACACATTCACACACTGATGGTGGCATGCTGCCTAACATGGCGCTTCCAGACCCACCAGGAGCAACTGGGGTAAAGTGTCTTGCCCAGGGACACAACGGCAGGATATCTGGGGAGAGCGGGATTTGAACCGCCAACCATGTGGTTATTGGACAACCTGCTCTACCTCCTGAGCCACTGCCATCCCCAGTAGTAGACAGACTTGACCTGCGAGACGTGAAAAGAAGGACAGATGCGGAGGGAGGGGGGGGAGAGCTAGGCGTACACAAACCGGGTTAATGATCTGACTGATGAAAAAAGGCCCAACAAACCTCCGGGACATCTTCCTCCTCTCACTCTTCAAGTCAGTATGCTTAGTAGACAGCCATACCTGTTGGCCCACCTGATAGGTGGGAGCTGGAGCCCTGTGACGGTTGGCCACCGAAGCGTTGCACTCTGCCGTGCGTCGCAGCACCTCCCGGGTAGTCTTCCAGATCCGGTGGCAACGCTGTTAGGTGTAACGCTGTGCAGGTGCGCACAAACAGAGGAAACAGCGATGTCCCCTTCCTCCTCCGGGAAGAGCGGGGGATTGTAACCCAGTGAGGCCTCGAAAGGTGACATGCCGATAGCTGATGAGATGGTGGTGTTGTGAGCGTACTCAATCCAGGGAAGGTGGGAGCTCCAAGACGATGGGTTGGTGGTGGCGACACACTGCAGTGTGGCCTCCAACTCCTGGTTTGCATGTTCACACTGCCTGTTGGTTTGAGGATGGTAGCCTGAAGATAGACTCGCCGTGGCCCCCGAGGTGTTGCAAAATGACCTCCAGACTTGGGACACAAACTGGGGACCTCGGTCAGAGACGATATCCAGAGGGATGCCATGTAACCGTACCACATGCTGGACTAGAAGGTCCGCCATCTCCTTGGCCTTAGGCAGCCCCTGTAGGGGGACAAAATGGGCAGCCTTGGAGAACCTGTCAACCAGTGTGAGGATTACTGTGTTGTGATTGGATGATGGGAGGCCGGTGATGAAATCCAGAGCCACGTGGGACCACGGTCTGCCGGGGATTGGAAGGGGGTGGAGCAGCCCAGCTGGTGGGGAAGAAGACGTCTTACCGGCGGATCACTGAGGACAGGCCCGGATGTACTCCCCGACGTCCTTCTGCAGAGATGGCCACCAGAACATCCTCTGGAGATCCACTGTGTGCCCCCTCCCGGGATGACACGCGAACTTGGACGAGTGGCCCCAGTGGATAACCTCCCCCCGAACAGCCGATGGGACGAACAGTTTACCCACTGGCTCCCTGCCTGGGTCGTGCTCATCCTCCTGAGCCTTCAAGACTCTGTTCTTGATACCCCAGGAGATGGTGCCCACGGCACATGATGAAGGTAGAATAGGGTGCTCGGGCATCTCCGTCGCCTCCGAGGCAAACTGGTGGGACAGGGCATCCAGCTTAGTATTCTTAGACCCAGGGCGGTAGGTAATGGTGAAATCGAATCTTCCAAAAAACAGGGACCAGCGGGCCTGGCATGAATTCAGACGCTTGGCCGTCTGGAGGTATTCCAGATTCTTATGATCAGTCCAGACAACGAACAGCTGGGAGGCACCCTCCAACCAGTGACGCCACTCCTCCAAGGCGAGCTTGACAGCCAAGAGCTCCCTGTCACTGATGTCATAATTGTGCTCAGCCAGGGATAGGCGCCGGGAGAAGAACGCACAGGGTCGAATCTTGCCACCCGCCAGGGATCGCTGAGAAAGGACAGCTCCCACCCCCGAGTCCGAAGCATCCACCTCCACTAAGCATTGGAGAGCGGGGTCCACCTACGTCAGTATGGGAGAGGATGAGAACCTGGTCTTCAGCTCAGCAAAGGCCGCCGCCGCCGCCTCCTCAGTCCACCGAAAAGGCACCTTGGGAGAGGTCAAACTGGTTAGTGGAAGAGCAATCAGGCTGTAGTTTTGAATGAAGCGGCGGTAAAAATTAGCAAATCCCAGAAACTGTTGGAGCTGCTTTCTGGATGATGGAGTGGGCCACTCTACCACCGCTTTTATCTTACCCGGATCGGGGATGATCTCATTGTGAGAGATGACAAAAGCCAAGGAAAGATGTCCGGGAGACATGAAACTCACATTTCTCGGCTTTCACAAAGAGTTTGTTTTCCAGCAGTCGCTGCAGTACCCGCTTCACGTGTACTCGATGCTCCTCCAGGGACTGGGAAAAGATGAGGATATCATCCAGATAGACAAATACAAATGTGCCCAAAAAATCCCTCAACACATCATTAATTAGCCACTGGAAGATGGCAGGGGCATTAGTCAGCCCAAACGGCATGACCATCCATCCATCCATCTTCTTCCGCTTAATCCTTTTCGGGTCGTGGGGGGGCTGGAGCCTATCCCAGCATCTTTTGGGCGAGAAGCAGGGTACACCCTGGACAGATTGCCAGTCCATCGCAGGGCCAACACAGAGAGACAGACAACCATTCACTCTCACAGTCATACCTAAGGACAATTTAGAATCCCCAGTTTGATGCCAATTAACCTAACTTGCATGTTTTTAGCATGTGGGAGGAAACCGGAGAAATCCCGGAATAAACCCACGAAGACACGGGGAGAACATGCAAACTCCACACAGATACTCAAAATGTCCACTAGGGGTCTGGAGCGCTGTCTTCCATTCATCACCCTCCCGGATCCGCACCAAATGATAGGCGTTGAGCAGGTCCAACTTGGAAAACCAGGAGGCACCCTGGAGGGAATCAAAAGCTGAATTAATGAGTGGAAGCATGTATTTGTCCTTGATGGTTATGTTATTCAACTCCCGAAAGTCTATACACGGCCTCAGTGAGCCATCCTTCTTGCCAACGGAGAAAAATCCCGCCCCAATCGCTGAAGATGATGGCTGGATTATACCTGAGCTTAAGGACTCCTTGATGTACATCTCCATCGCTTCCCGCTCCAGGGCAGACAGGTTGTAGAGTCTGCTAGATGGCAGTGGAGCTCCGGCACGGAGATTGATGGCACCAGTCACACGGGTGGTGGGGGGGTGGGGAGAAAGGGCCTGGTTCTTACTGAAGGCAGCCCCTAAGTTGTGATATTCAGGAGGAACTTTAGCCAAATCAGGAGGAGCAGGGATCGGAACACTCAGAGACACGGACGGCGAGCATGCAGCAGATTGAAGGCAGGCACTCAGACAGAAAAGAGCTCCAGGCACGGACACTCCTGGAATGCCAGTCTATGGAGGGAATTGTGTAGGCGAAGCCAGGGATAGCCAAGGATAACCGGGGAGGAAGAGACCGGCAACACATACAGACTAAGCTCCTCCCGGTGATTGCCCTATGTGAAGACAGACAAAGGGATGGTCCGGTGGGAAACCAGAGCAAAAGGAGCTTTAGATAGGGTGATCAGTTTTAAGGGGGTCTCCAATAACTGAACGGGGAGCCCCAACTGGGTTGCCAGTTCCCCAGAGATAAAGCTCTGCTCGGCCCCAGAGTCAGTGAGTGCGTGTGTGGTAATCTCCTTATGTTTGAAACAGAAACGAATGGGGATCTGGAAGCTAGAGAGGGGACTTAATCAAGGTGAGTCCGTGAGTCCCCCTACTGCAACACACGGACTCCCCCTTTTGGCCGTACAGGACACCTCAAGCTCATGCTCCTCACTCCCACAGTAACGCATAACTCCAACTCCTGGTGTTGCTGTCTCTCAGCAGAAGACAACTTCTCTTGACCTGTCACCATAGGTTCTGGCTCATCTGGGGAATCGGCTGGAGGTATCGCCAATAGGGGGGGCTGTAGGAAATGGCGGAACTGACTACCCGAGCGACCGGAAGTCTTCCGCTTGGCTGCCCACTCCCTCAGTCTATTGTCAAGGCTAATCGCCAACGAAATCAACTCGGTTAAGTTAGAGGGCTTCTCTAAGCAGGCTAACTTGTCCTGCAGGCTAGGACAAAGGCTTCTGGTAAAGATGCTACATAATGAGGCATCCTCCCACCCCCCACCTCCGTGGCCACCACCCGGAAGTACACAGCATAATCGGCAACTGCTCTAGCCCCCTGCTTCAAATTCAACAACCAGGAGGTAAGCACATTATCCCAGTCGGAGTGGTCGAACACCTCCCTAAACTCACTAACAAACTGCGTGTAGGTGAGAGAAGCATAGCTGGCCCTAGCCGTGACGGCATATGCCCAAGCCAAGGCTCGCCCTTCTAACAAATTAACCACATAACCAATTCGGCTATGATCTGAAGGAAAATCCCCCGGCACCTGCTGAAACACAATGTCACACTACATTAGGAAACCCCTAGCCTCACCTAGCTTACCACAGAAATGGGTGGGAGTGGGTACGGGAGTCAGACGTGACGGGGAACCTGATGTAGCCTGGTTAGTGGTAGAGCTAATGGGAGCAGAGGAGCCAGTGGGGGCCGGAGGGGAAGCCTGTGGGTTAACCAGGCGATCCAATCGGTCAGTAACTTGATTTAGCTGTGTGAGAATTATTTGCTGCTGGTAGGCTAACTGGTCAACCCGAGCCTCTAAGTTGTTAACCTTACACACTAAAGCGCTGTCTGCTGGATCACTCTGGCGGAGTCGTACTGATAACACAATTAACCTTTTATTTATGATTGTGTGAGTGTGTGAGAGTGTGTATGCATGTCTGTGGTATGTGTAGTGCGAGGAGGGATCAGCTTGGGGTGTGCAGAGCACCGTGCAACTTGGCAACCCTAAGGACAAAGCAGAGAGACAATTAGGGACAATCCAGGCAGGTGAAGCACCCGATAATGCAGTCCTTACTGTTAGCAGTGTAGGAGTGGAACTCAGGTTAGCTCAATGGCCACGATCAGGAGGACAGTGTCAGCGGCCCCGTAGGAGATGAAGTAGGCAGGTGAACAGATCAGGGGAGTCCGCCACCAGGTGGAAGGGAATCCGCCGTCAAGGTTTCACCGCCTGTGCACAGGGGAAGTAGAAGGGTGAAAGGAATTGTTGATGGCTTACTTGGCTACCGGACGGTGAGAAGTCCAAAGATGAGCAGTTGAACTGGAGAGTAGACGAGGCTTAGAAGCTCAGCGTAGACTTGGCGAGTACAGGTCCCTTGGGAAGGAAGCAGATGACTCCACGCTGATCTCAGGGCCTCGCAGAATAAATAGCCAGACCAGGATGGAAAACAGATGTGTGCACAGGTGCGCCTAATTGGCGGCCATGACAGTGGGGTCTTTTGTGACCTCTTGGATGAGTTGTCGCTGCGCTCTTGGGGTAATTTTGGTCGATCAGCCACTCCTGGGAAGGTTCACCACTGTTCCATGTTTTCACCATTTGTGGATAATGGCTCTCACTGTGGTTCGATGGAGTCACAAATCTTTAGATATGGCTTTATATAACCTTTTCCAGACTGATAGATCTCAATTACTTTGTGTCTCATTTATTCGTGAATTTCTTTGGATCACAGCATGATGTCTAGCTTTTGAGGATCTTTTGGTCTACTTCACTTTGCCAGGCAGGTCCTATTTAAGTGATTTCTTGATTGAAAACAGGTGTGGCAGTAATCAGGCCCGGGCGTGGCAAGAGAAATGGAACTCAGCTTTCCAAAAATGTGATCAAGCACAGTTAATTTATGTTTTAACAGGAGGGGCAATCACTTTTTCACACAGGGCCATGTAGGTTGGGATTTTTTTTTACCCTTAATAATAAACACCTTAATTTAAAAACTGCATTTTGGGTTTATTTGTGTTTTCTTTGTCTAATATTTAAATTTGTTTGATGATCAGAAACATTTAAGTGTGATAAACATACAAAAAAAATTAGAAATTTGGAAGAGGGCAAACACTTTTTCACACCACTGTATGTAAGGACGTCTTTACACAGACGGAGATCGTTGGGTGACCATTGAGAGATCAAAAATTGGCCCAATCTTCTAAACCTCAAAAAAGAAGTTTATGTGTAAACATCTGGGAGATTGTTGTACTGTTTTCATGGTGATCTGTAAGATCTTTGAAAGATGTTTGAAAGATTGTTCAGAGACCAGAAGAGATCGCTGAGGGATCATTGAGAGTTTGTTGGGCAAATATATTGGAGAGTTTTTTTAGTGCTCTCCTGTCCCCTTTACACGGGAGTGGCGATCATTGAAAGATGAAAAATGGCCAGATCTCTCGACAATCTTACAATGAAGCTCGAGTATGTTCATTTTGTCTTCTTTTTAATTATTAGCCTTTCAGGCTTTATTAGCCCAGTGGATCTGACAGTTCTGCTGGGCTGGCCCCGCTTAGGAAAGCCAGCTGATAAATGACACTTCGCAGAAATCAGCTGGCACTTCTGATGAAGACTGCAGTGGACAGTCAAAACATGTAAAGGTAAAAACATCGCCTTTCTATCCTTGTCTTTAATAAGAAAACAAAAGGCTAATAATCTTACAGTGATCTCTCAGAAATCATTGAGATTGCTCAATGATCTCCACAGTCATCAAAGCTTTGATTTGTTCTAAAACAATATCTCAACAATCACCAAAGGAACACAATCTCTCAACAGACTCTCAATGAACTCTCAAGGAGTGCTTAACAATCTCATCAATCTCCCAGTGATCTCTCAGCAATCTTCCAGTGAACTCTATTGGTCTTTCATCAAATGCTCAGCTATCCCGCACTGACCTCTCAATCATCTCTACCTTAGGGGTGGAAAAAACTGGCATTCAATGAACGATCGATGAGATTGTTGAATGCTTGTTGAGAGATCGTTGAGAGATTGTTTCTCTTTGGTGATCACTGAGAGATTATTTTGGGATACGTTAAAACTATGAGGACCTTAGAGATCAGTGAAGTTCACTAAGTTGAGAGATGCTGGCAATCACTGAGAGATCACTGAAAGATCGTTTGGTGGTCTGGCCATTTTGTCATCACTCAGCGATCTCTCAATGATCTCCACCTCTGTGTAAAAGGGGAATAATCAGGGGACATTTGAGGCTTTGTATTTAATCATTCAAAATTCAAAATGACTTTTGAATTCCATAAGCAGTTGATAAAGTGAACAAAAACCGGGATTATGTGATTGAACCAGCTTCTGTGTGATAATCCAGTCCAACCACACATTACTGCCTTCAGTGCAGCTTATACAGTAGCGTCTGCATGCAAGCTGATCTTATTATGAATGAAGAAAAACTGGAAAAGCTATTTAGTTGTACAGAAACATCGAACCTAAGTGACGTAGTGGAGGCCATTTATCCACGTGAGCTCTTCTACTGAGACGCTGTCAGAAGGATGAAAACATTCTTACAACATGAACAATGTGCAGCAGAGAGACAAACACTACAGGTGTTCACACGTTGTTTCCTGAAGCCTCTACTTCAACTAAGTGCTCATGTACCTCTTTCAGCCAACATATGAATGCCAAGATTTCGGCATAGGGCTTTTGAAAGAAGCTTACAGCACACAGAGATCTCTGTAAAGGGGCCGACACAAGGGAGCACATTGCTCCTGGAGAGTAAGGGAGAGAAAACAACCCAAGAAATCTATATGGTCTCAGAGAGGAGAGTAAATCAACACAACAGCAACATAGCTGAGCCACACTGCTCTCCGCTTCTTGTGTCAATCGCCCTCCGTCTGTCTCTGCTGGTGAGCTCCACCTACGTACGGCAGAGGGAAAGAAATGAAAGGCAAAAGAGTGAGAAAGAGATGGAGACATCTGCTGGCTCCTATTGTGTCTAGATGCTTGCCACCCCCCCACCCCCCAACTACCGCCAACACACTCTTGCAAGGAAAAATAAATCCCTGCACAACATACACAAAGCATTCATGTCTTTGCATGAAGCTGAAGCGGCAGTGGAGGAAAATGTTGGTGCTTCAGTCGAGCATGGACTCTGTTTCAAAGACGCTCCCAGAGAAGACCCAAACCAGAGCCATGTGGATCTGAATAATTCATGTCAGACTGCTGGTCAATGCACATATGTTTAACTTGTATATTCGTGCTGAAAGAGTGGATAGATGAAAATGTTTGATGCTTGTGGTGTATTCTGAAGTTCAGTGACCATATTTGTGTAGCTCACCTTACAGAAGCAACTTTATTGTTTGCTGATCTGGTTAAACAAGGCTCAACACACAGAAGACAGTTTAAGTACAATTGTACAACAATTTGTACAAATTGGTGAGCACAAATCACCCTTCATGGACATCACTTGTGGTGTGCCCCAGGGGTCAGTTTTGGGACCCAAACTCTATTTTGTATATAAATGACATATGCCAAGTATCAAAAATTCTGAAATTTATTTTGTTTGCGGATGACCCAAATATCCTTTGCACTGGTGAGAATTTGCAGCAGGTTTTAGAGGTGGTCACAACTGAAATGGAAAAGTTAACGCAGTGGTTCAACAAAAATAAATTATCTCTAAATCTAAAAAAAACAAAGATTATGTTGTTTGGAAATTATAAAATAAATCATGAAATAATGGTAACGATAGATGATACCAGAATAGAAACAGTACAGGAAAATAAGTTTCTGGGGGTGACGTTAGACAATAAAATCTGCTGGAAACCTCACATCAGTCACATCCGGGCCAAGTTAGCAAAATGTATAGGCATACTGGGGAAGACAAGACACATCTTGGACTATAAATCATTGGTCTTATTGTACAATTCACTGTTTTTACCTTATCTTAACTATTGTGTATAAGTCTGGGGAAACACCTACAAGACCTACAAGGGCTGCACGGTGGCGCAGTGGTTTAGCACTGTGGCAGCACAGTTTTACCCTCGGCCGGGGGATCGCGGGGATCATGAGATCGTGGGTTCGATCCCAGCCCCCGACCAACAGTGAGCTGTGTGGAGTTTGCATGTTCTCCCCGTGTTGCATGGGTTTACTCCGGGATTTCTCCGGTTTCCTCCCGCATACCAAAAACATGTAGGTTTAGGGCACTCGCGCACGCAGCGACCAGCAGCCGGTGGCTTGTCACCAGACTGCAAACCAAATCTACCTACGGGTACAAATAAGTAACAAAAAAAAAAAAAAAGACCAACCTACAGTCAATATGCACATTACAAAAAAGAGCTATAAGGATAATAAACAATGTAGGATATAGAGACCATACCAATTCATTGTTTTTAAAGTCACATGTCATAAAGTTCATCGATTTAGTTAAATTTAAGACAGCACAAGTAATGTACAGGGCAATTAATGATCAACTCCCAACTATTATACAAAAAATATTTAAAAAAAGAGACAATGATCATAATTTGAGAGGAGACTTAAACTTTACAAAACCCAAGATGCGAACAACCAAGAAAAGTATGTGCATATCTGTCTGTGGGGTGGATTTGTGGAACAGTCTGGAGCCGGAACTGAAACTATGTACAAACAGAAATCAATTCAAAAAGAGGTATAAACACCATTTGCTGAAAGGATATATGTTAGAAGGGTAGTATTTATATGTATGATTCATTATGTTCACTCTGGGACATTATGGGACACTATGGAATGGTGGGTGGGACAGCACTGTGTATATCTGTGTTGTTTGAGGCTGGTTTTGATGTATGGACATCACTGTATGTTAGGATGGATGGGTGTTAATGTTGATTTGTAAAAAATACACTAAATTGTTTACTTGGGGTCTTAAAGGTGGTAATTTGTATAAAATTCACATGGGTGTATTTATGGAAAAGAGGAGATGGAATTAATAAGTGTTCACTTCTTCCTTCTCCCTTTCGAACAGTGTATACTGTAACTTTATTGCATTTGTCATTTGTTTGTTTTTGTTATACTTTTTTTGTTCGAAATAAAGTATCTATCTATCTATCTATCTAAGCTGTCACCAGAAATCAGACAAAAACATGTAAAGTTTAAAGCCTTTCTCAGAAGTTGTTTTCTCCCTTCAAGCATCTAAAATAAAAAGAATATGGCTTGACTTTCACAACTGGATCAAATGATGAATCTACTTGACAAGAATACCCCAAAATATCTCTGAAATACAAATATAACAAGATACACCCAGAAAGGGTATCAAATAGGTTTTTCTTTCTAAACCAAACAGGATTTTCTTTATAAATTTGATGAGAAATCACAAACAATTTTAGTTCAACAATTTTAGAAAACTAGGAAGTGATCACACAGTACATGGAATTAAATCTGAAACAAGCGAGGTTTCCCTCTGTGGATCGCCACCTTATTGTCTTGGAGGGGTTTGCATGTCCTAATGATCCTAGGAGCTATATTTTCGGGGTTGGAGTCTCCCAAGGCAAAGTGGTCCTGGGCGAAGGGCCAGACTAAAGGTGGATTCACACTACAGTGTGTGGACCGACTTTTAATGGCGTTTTGGCAAACGTCTGGCTCTGCTGGCAAAAATTGGTAAAAGTTAATGATAGTTGGTATTTGTTGGTGAACGCTGGCAAAAGTTGTGTTCTTTGAAAATTTTCAGCATGCTGAAAATTTGCCAATATTTGGAAATAAACTGTGAAAGTTGTTGTTTTGGAATGTACCAAAAGTGTGAAACCTCTCCTGAACCTTGGTTTTGGACCAAAGAACCAAAATTTGGTTAAGCAAAAAAGAGGTGGTCTTGATCCAAATCAAACTGAAGCTTGGTTCAGTTCATTTAGAGGGTGGAAACAATTTTCAAAAAGGTTCAGACTTTTGGAGCAAACAGGAAGATATGGCAGCTGAAAAGAGGGGAAAGGAGCTGGAGTAGCACTCGGGGAGAAGAAGATACCCGATTTCTACTACAAACATGGCTGTTAGTGGCTTAAATAGCCAAAGGGAGAAAAAATCCCATAAAAATCCAGAAACTTACTTATTTGCCATGCCACCTAAAGATCATCATGACCAATGAGAAGAGCGAGCATCCTAAGACCTGGTCTCATGAAACTAGCTCAGCTCTTATTATGACGGAGTCTTCCCCAGTTTGACCTCCCTCTTTGTCACAGCGTGGAATGGGTCTCATGGCCTCATCCTATTTTATAATTCTATTATTTTGTTTTCAGGGCATGGGCCCCAGCCCTCCCCCTCACTTTATGTTCCTTTTTGGAACTTTCTGTGTTTCACTTTGGTTTGTCTTTATTTTTATTCTGTTCTGCATAATTGTCTCATCACGATTATTATTATCTTTGTGTGCTGCAGTCCTGTTTCCCTATTTACTGTGGTGTATCCTCTGTGTATTATTTGTCCACTCATCCCTGCCTGTCCTGTTTCTAACTGTGCCCCACTGTTTCAGTTTGCCCTGATTTATGTCACCTGTCCTGCATTGTGCTAATTGCTCCTGTGTGCTCCTGCCCCAATCTGTGTATAGTCATGTGTGTCCTCGTCATATTGTGTGAACAACACACTTCGATCTGATCTGATCTGTTCCTGCCTGTGTTTGTAACCTGACCTGATCCTGCTTCGTTTTTGTAAGTTCAGTTACAGCCCCTGAGCTGTTTGTTATTTTGTGTTTTTTGTGTTTCTTTTGAGCTGCGCCTGTTTGGCCAGCTCATTAATAAAGCTAGCCGAAACTTTGAATATTGCGTTTGGGTTCAGTTTTCCACCTCTCGCTCCAGTTTTCCACCTCATGCTGCTGTATTCCGGGTAATATATTACAAAGACAGTGGTTCAGAAGGATCTTTTCTGGTTTTATATCTGAATACATTTATATTATCATCCGAAAGACAACAAATACCCTTGGCAAAAGAAAACTGAAGATTTAGAAGGCTTTCATTAGTTTTATCTAATATGATATAAGTCTACTATGCAGAAATATAAACTGCTTATGAAGTATAATGGTCCATTAGGAGCATCCTATTTCAGTATAATGGTGAAAACTAGCACATGCATTTGTTACTTCTACACTGTTGTAATTCCTTGTTAGCTTATTAGTTCCCCAAAAAGCTTTCAGTTGATTTAAACTGCTGCAGCGAGATTAAAAAAAAAAAAAAAAATAGAGGTTACATTTCTTCCAGACCAGTTCATCTGCACTGGCTGGAATTTAGAAATACGTACACACAACATCCTGTATAGTGAGGCTGCATCTTTTTGTTGAACCTCACAGTGCCCTACCAGAATAGTGCACTTCACTTCTACTTCTGGTTTCTTGAGTCTCTGAAAGTACTGTACAATAGGATGTTGAGCTGTCAGTTATCAGGCTCCTCTCCCATTGTGCCAGCTGTAGATTTCAGATGTTTAGATGTCTTCTTTCAAGCATTGGCCTCAGGCTGGCCATTTTCATGAAGGTCATGTTTGGGCCTGAATTACTGTAGGTGACCTAATTCAACCCTTGGTCATGCTCTTATAGATTAACACTTTTTCATGATGAAATGAGCCTCTACTCACCAATCTGTGAATTTGCCTCTATTGTGATTCTTTAACCCTCAACGACCATTTCCTGTCAGTGTTGCCAACTTCTTAGTAAAGAAAGTAGCTATTGGCTGTCCTAAAAGTCGCTAGAAGTTGCTAAATGATGCCATTGCCTAATTTGTATAATTGGTCATTTGCATGTAATTGTAATGGACGCTGTAGGAGAGAAGAATAATGTCGTGGGAGACACAAAAATCGAGTAAAAAAACACTCTAAATATGTTTAGAACTACAAATTAACTTTCTTCTGTTGATTCTTGGTTTGTTTGTTTTAATTTTGCCATTTAAATAGGCCATCACTCTCAAAATAACTTCATGACTTTGATGCTTTGTCTAGACCAACATTACACAAATCAATTTTGTCCTGCATTTTTAAATGTTAGAATATCAAATTTAATCAAAAGACTGTTATGTGGGGTGGAATTGCTAGCTCTATGTCCAACCCTCCTCCTTTATCCGGGCTTGGGACAGTACAGGCAGTATGCCCATGTATCATCTCCAATAAACGGCTTTAACCAGCCTTTGAATTCAGGGTTTGATTACCACTCCTTTCTGTATTTTTGAGTGTGCAGTTTAGACTGTGACATGATGAGCTAGCTAGCTAGATGTTTAGCTTATGTCACAGAGAGGCACACCCACACAGTGGACAAGGGGAGTACAGTGACTGAGGTTGTAAGTCAAATGCTGTGATTTATTAGTGTGACACTGACAATGAAGAAACATTTACATCCCGCTCTGTAAAACAGGATGAGAGTGGTGGGGGTTTGTGCACGCACAATTCATTTGCAGTCTGGACGTGAGTGGCGTGGGTCTCCTCTGACTAAGCTAACTGTTGCACGAGGCTACTGTGAGACTGACTGCCTGTGAGTGCTTTGGGATGGGGAGAGGCTAGCACCCACTGCTTGTTAAGGACAATAACTGCAGAGCAATAGTGCTTTCATGTTAGAGTCTCCAGAACACCAGAAAAGTCTCCGATAACAACAGAAAAGTCGGTACTCACTTTTGAAAAAAAAAAAAAAAAGCCACCAAGAGGATTTAAAAGTCACCAGATTTAGCGAGAAAGTCGCCAGATTGGCAACACTGATTCCTGTAGTCTGTTTGGTCACATTGATGAAGGTATACTAGCTCATTATGAGTCAGTAATTAAATTCAAAGTGCTAACAAAAAAGGCTGGAAATGGCTCACTTAATGTGTGACAGATACATACAGTGTGAAAGTTTAACTGTGTACTTTGTATAGCTCCTATCTGGTCTTGCAACCCTTCAAAATAAAAGCGAGTGGATCACCAAATAAAGAACTGATGGGATGTAGACACATTAATAAACAAAAAACAAAAATAAGATTTTTCTGAAGAAGTCTTATTTCCCATCCACATGGGAAGAACATTTCTGTCCATGTGGATAAACTTCATAATGTGAGTTCTGTTAAAGAAAAAAAGACACTTTGCCCAGTTACATATTGTTGTGAAGAATTTTCTCTGACAAAAGATTTCATTTTATTATTCAGCATCTTCACATGTGAAATGAATACATATAAAATTTCTAATAAAATGTAAGATAAGATAAGATAAGATAAGCCTTTATTAGTCCCACAACGGGGAAATTCCAGGATTGCAACAGCACAGGGATAGCAACACTCAGAGCAACAATCAGAAGGCAAGAAAAAAAAAAAAACAAAAAAAAACAAGCAAGCAAGAGCAGCTAATATACATATGTACATATTACTATAAAATATATATATACACACACACACAGACACACAGACACACAGTGCAGAGCATTGTAGCTGGATGGAATAAATATATGAATATATGAACACACAGTGCAGAGCATTGTAGCTAGATGGAATAAATATGTAAATATATAAACACCCACAGTACGGAGCATTGCAGCTAGGTGGAATAAATATGCAAGTATATAAACACACACAGTGCGGAGCAATGTAGCTAGATGGAATAATATGTAGATATATAAAAACACAGTGCGGAGCATTGTAGCTAGATGGAATAAATATATAGATATATAAATATAAACACACCCAGTGCAGAGCATTGTAGCTAGATGGAATAAATATGTAAATATATAAACACACACAGTGCAGAGCATTGTTGCTAGGTGGGATGAAACAGCATAACCGTCTATTTAGTTATCCTACATGGTATGATTATGTGCCCATACATATTCTCACCCTCCATAGCGACCGGTATGTTCCTAGTTGTATGCCGGAGAGGACCATTGTGTAAGTCTATTGCATCTTTTGCATTCAGAAAAAAACTATTAGTTTGTTACGTCTTTTTGCTATCTCTGCGAGCAGCCCTGCTTAGGTTGTACAGTCTGACAGCCGTTGGTAGGAAGGACCTACGAAACCTCTCGGTTGTGCACCTGGGATGATGTAGTCTGCTGCTAAATGAGCTCCTCAGTGCATCCAGTATGTCCTGCATAGGGTGGAACTCGGACTCCAGCAGAGATGACAGTTTAGCCACCGTCCTTCTCTCTCCTATCTCCTCCATCGGATCAAGGCGTTGCCCCAGGACAGAGCTAGCTTTCTTAATCAGTTTGTTCAGTCTCTTCCTATCGGCTGCAGTAATGCCACTGCCCCAGCAGACCACTCCAAAAGTGATGGCTGATGCCACCACCGTGTCATAGAATGACTTCAGCAGCGCCCCTTGTACACCAAAAGACCTGAGTCTCCTCAGCAGGAACAGCCTGCGCTGTCCCTTCTTGTAGAGTGCGTCAGTATTGTGTGACCAGTCTAGTTTATTGTTCAGATGAATACCCAGGTACTTGTAGGATGTCACCATCTCGATGTCTGTTCCCTGTATATTTACTGGTGCTGTGAGGGGCTGCCCATGCCTGCGGCAGTCCACCACCAGCTCCTTAGTTTTCCTCGCGTTGATCTGGAGGCAGGTAAGTAAAACTTTATCGTGGTGGAGGTGTTTTGAGTGTCCGAATGATCCCAGGAGCTATGTTGTCAGGGACAACTTGCCCCTGGTAGGGTCTCCCAAGGCTAATTGGTCCTGGATGAAGGGCCATACTAAGAGCGGTTCAGTGGATCTCCATGAAAAACATTACATCAAGGACCCAGTGGACCTAATGGAGGCACATGGGTCTGCACTTCAGTGGGTTCACCACCTGCGGGAGGGATCATGGGGATCATGGTGCTATGTGAACTGGGCGGGGGTCTGGGCTACTCTGCATGGACTGATGCCCCCGCAACCCAGATCCCCAGATAAGCAGTAGGAGATGGATGGATGGATGGACGGATGGAAGTAAAACCCAATTTTAAAGGACATTCAGTATACAATACATATCGCAATATGTATTGTGTATCACGATATAGAGAAATTATATCGCAATACATTTTTTGAGCTTCTTTATCACCCAGCCCTACAGAGGATGGTTCTTCACTTTCTTGTGTATAAGTGTTAGCTTCATTCTAAGCTAGCATAAACAATGACTGACAAAAGTAAAAGCATGCAATGGTTACTGATGATTTTAAAACAGGAAGGAAATACAGTATTTATCCTGTGACTTAAACCAAAATCCTGCATGTTTCATAGGTCTACACTGCAAAAAATTAAATCTTAGTAAGATAAAAATATATTAAATCAACACTATATTTGCTTGTTTTTGTCTGATGAGATATTTCTTCTTGTGCAGCTTTCTGTAAGAAATTTTTACTTGTTTTCAAGCAATTTAATCTTGTTTGAAGTAAAATTTTCTGCCTAGGGAAAAAGAAAATTTTGCTCATCAAATTGCTTAAAACAAGAATATTTTTTGCCAGGAAATGTTTTACTTGTTTTAAACATTTTGACAGTTAAATTTTCTTGCTCCATTGGCAGAAAATTTTATTAAAACAAAATTTAATTGCTTAAAACAAGTAGGAATATCTTGTCAAAACACAAACAAGCATTATGGGCCGTATTACAACGACGTGGTCAGTTGATCAGTTGTCACTGACAAAGAACGTGCTTATGGGCTTTTCCAAGTTAATTTCCTTGTCACAACAGCATAAAAACAAACCGTCTTGTACACAGTATTGGTGTTGCATTTCCACTCCAGTCCATTGCTGATCACGACACCCAGGTATTTGTAGTCCTCCACTACCTCTACATCCTCCCCCTAATCTGCAATGGCTGTGAAGGCGTCCTTTTCTTCCTGAAGTGGATCACCATCTCTCTGGTCTTGCTGACGTTCAGCCTCAGGTGATTCTGCTCAGTCCGCTCCACATATCTGTCTACCAGTGCCCTGTACTCCCCCTCCTCTCCGCCTCTTATACACCCAACAACAGCCGAGTTGTCAGAGAATTCTTGTAGGTGAGATGACTTGGTGTTGTACTGGAAATCACTGGTGTATAAGGTCCCCTGTGGAGCTCCCGTATCACTAACCACCATTCAGACAAGACACTGCCCAACCGGATAAATTGTGACCTGCCTGTTAGGTAGTTAGTAATCCAGGAGCTCACAGAGCTGTCAACCCCCATCACCCGCAGCTTCTCACCCAGCAGCAGTGGCTGAATAGTGTTCAATGCACTGGAGAAATCAAAGAATGTGATTCTCACAGTGTCTCCGCTGCCATTCAGGTGCAAATGGGCTCATTGCAGCAGGTAGATGACAGTGTCTTCAACTCCTAAAAAGGGCTGGTATGCAAACTGCAGAGGGTCCATCCACGTCTTCACCTGTGGCCTCAGGTGGGCTAAGACCAGTCTCTCAAGGACCTTCATCACATGAGATGTGATGGTGACTGGTCAATAGTCATTCAGGTCCGATGGAGACAACTTCTTGGGGACAGGAACCAGGCAGGACATCTTCTTCAGCACCGGTACTCTCTCCAGACTCAAGCTCAAGTTGTACAGGTGTTTCAGTAGTGGAGCTAGCTGGCTGGCACAGGTCCTTAGGATCCAGCCGGAGATGCCATCAGGGCCCACAGCCTTCCGCTGGTGAAGTCTCTCCAGCTGTCTCCTCACCTGGACTGTAGTTACTGTGATGTGGGGGTTGGTGCTGATGTCTTCAGTGGACAGGAGGGGAGAGAGGTGAGGAGGGAAGAGTGGTGCTGCACAGGGCAGTAAGGGGGGAGGGTGTGTGGGGATCTGGCTGTGTTGTGGGGGTGACAGACGGTGAGTTGAACCTATTAAAAAAACAGATTCAGCTTATCAGCTCTCTCATGGCTCCCCACTGTCTGTCTGTCTGTCTCCTTACACCCAGTGATGTGCTTCATTCTAATCTAGACTACACCTCCCTCATGTTTTTCTGCTGGAGTTTATTCTCTAACTTCCTCCCATAGTTGTCTTTACACCTCCTCAGCATCTCTCTCAGTTCAAGCTGCACTCTCCTCACTTCCTCCATGTCACCAGACCTAAAAACCCTCTTCTTCTTGTTAAGAAGTGCTTTCAGGTCACTGGTGATCTATGGTTTGTTGTTGGGGAAACAGCGCATGGTCCAGGCTGGCATGGTTGTGTTTTCACAGAATCTAATGTATTCTGTGATGCAGTCAATCATGTTGTCGATATCCACCCCATGTGGCCCACAGAGTACATCCCAGTCCGTTGTCTCAAAGCAGTCCTGTAATGCATCAGGAGCCTCCTATGTCCACCTTCTCACAGTCTGTGTGTGAGCAGGCTGCCTTTGCACAAAAGGAACGTAGTTGAGGGTTAACAGAACCAGGTTGTGATCAGATCTGCCGAGGTGGGGGTAGAGTTGTGGCGCTGTATGCCTCTCTGACATTGGCATACAGAAGATCCAACGTTTTATTTTCTCTGGTGGGACAGTCAACAAACTGGTGGAAGTTTGGTAAAGTTTTGTCCAGTGAGACACGGTTAAAATCACCCATGATGGCCATGAATGCATCAGGGTGCTGAGCCAATAGAGTGGCAGCAGTGGAGCTGATGACATCACAGGCTGCCGCTGTATCAGCTAATGGCTGAATATAAACATCCGTCAGCTGTTGACATTAAGTGCATGTGAGCTCTCTCGGCATGTAATAAGGTTGCATACTCATGGTGAGCAGTTCAATGTCCGGGCTGCAGAGATGTTCCTTTATATAAATGTGTCCAGGATTATATCACTTCTCATTCACAAAAAGTGCAATTCCACCTCCCTTCTTTTTACTGCTCCTTATAACGTCCCTGTCCACCTGGATAGTCTTAAAGCTGTTGTCTGGGATGTGTGAATGAAACCATGTCTCTGTAAAACACATGCTGCTGCTCTCCCGGTATTCACTCTGTGTCCTGATGAGCGCTGTGAGCTCGTCCATCTTATTCCCCAGAGACCTCACGTTCCTGGTGATTAACACTGGTACTGTTGGTTTAAACTTTCTCCTCCTTATTCTAACCTTTCCTCCAGCTCTTTGCCCCCAGCGTGTCCTCCTCAGTTCGTCCGGGATGAGGCGCTTCGCTCCGGGTAGCCTATTCGGCGCAATCCACTGGTTGCGTTTTTAAACAGTCCTTTTGACTCCGCTCGTATTGTACTTCATAGCCATGAGGAAGAAAATAGCAGGGAAACCAGTAGAAAAAAAATATTAAAACTTGGTTCAATCGTTACTCAAGTCTTATTACCCAGCCTTGATAATAAAAGAACACACTAGAGACAGAATACACTAAATAAGACACAAAGTTAGGAAAAACATTAACAAGAGCTGCTGTTACTGGTCGCCATCCTCTGGTGCCAGAAAAAAAAGAGGATAATGCCCTTGCAAACTTTCGTAAACGTTCATTAACGATGACGTGGAAGTCGCTACCAGCTGTGGGGAGATGGAGTTCTTCCTCTCCTGTTGCTTTTGCCAACCGAGGGTCTCCCCTTATCTGCCCTTGGTACGAGGCAAGGAGGCGATCTGGTACGGCTTCCTGTCCACCTCTGGCGCCCGTCATGAAGCGAACTCGCTCTCGACAGCCTGCCAGGGGCTGACGGGTGGCTGTTGGGGAGCTTGCTGGGCTGAAAGTCTGGGCTTCACGGCCAATGCAGATGTGGACGCATCTCCTGTCTCTCTGAGGAGTTAGTGAAAAGTAAAATGCTGCACACACCATCATATAATTAAAATGACAGGCGATTATGACTGTTACAAGATCCCAGCACATACCGTTTCCTGAGCTCCGGAGCTGTGCAAT
The DNA here is from genome assembly GCA_020510985.1 of Pholidichthys leucotaenia. NCBI lineage: Eukaryota > Metazoa > Chordata > Actinopteri > Cichliformes > Pholidichthyidae > Pholidichthys > Pholidichthys leucotaenia. The sequence continues at coordinate 250,910,154 of CM035843.1, forward strand.
GTCAAAACACACCACTGACATATCATTAAACAATTTCCTTCTGATGATAGACCTCCTTTTTCCTGATCAAAAGCGGATTCTCATGGAATGTACTATAATAGTAATGCACATTAGATTGCGTGCCACCACACCTCTTTGAAATGAGGTGCCTCCTCCCAGCGCATAGCGGACGCACTGTCTACTGGTAATTTGATGGCATGATGCAAGGCGTAAAAAACAGACAGTGCGCTGAGAGAAGCTAACAAAAACACTGGCGCATGGAGGAAAGTCTGTCTGAAAAGTGCACGGCTGACCGTCAAAATAGGACCCTATATCCTTCATTTAAGATATTTTATCTTACTAAGATTTTTTTCAATAAATGCTAGATTTAAAATTAATGAATTCCCAGCTCCTGACTTGATTCACTGGGCTCATTATGGGCCTCAGTAATATTGAATGTGACACTCCTGGCTTAGAGGAATAAATGTAGATTATGCTTAAATTAAAAATGTCAGAAAATTTGAAGAGACACCATGTAGAAAGTACAGAATAATGGGTAAAGTGGCATAAACTGCTTACACCTGATGTTTGAAACGTGTCAGGTGTCTCACATACAGCTAATTGAGGGAGCACAGGGTCATTATGCTGTCCTCTTGGGCAACAAACAGGCTGACATTTGCACATCACTGTGCCATATGGCAGCAGTGCTCCTGATAACGGGCCAGATGCTGGCACTAGTTCCCTTCCTGTGGCATGGCCTCTGCCTTGCCTGAGCATCATTTGTTGTTGCTCACTCTGACTCCCCCCGTCCCTGCCTCATCCTCCTTCATAGAGCTGAAACCACCAGATATATCCTGACATCATGTATTTCACACTCAGCTGAATTGAACATCCGCTCTTTGACATCTCCGAGCTGAATCTTATCTAACAAAGCAGGTGTCCAGAAAGCCACTGGTTACAAAGTCTGTGTAATGAGTTTTGAGAGGTATGCACACTCTTTTTAGAAAAATCTGTTGCTGTATTAAAGTTTGGTCCAGATGTAGACAGGAAACTCTTTGTGAGTTTGTGAACTGTGTCTGATCCACGTCCGCAGATGAACGACATGAGAGCTTTCTGAAAGTAAAACGAGCACTTCCCGATCCCCCTCAGGTGGCTGTCTGCGGTAAGCATTAAACCCCACTTTTTATCCCATTGTTGTGTGTGACATTTTGCCAAACTGAAAACTAAAAATAACCATTTGAATACATTTTTCCAAAAGATGATTTCTGTCTTCAAAGGTACTGTAGTTCTTATCATGCTGATTTATGTTCAAATGTCAATTTTTCAGAACAGCTCAATATTGATTACTTGTTTGTTGCTATAACAGCAGACTGTGGTCAAGGTTGAATGTGGCAGTGATTGGTTGTGTTTGAGGGAGCTGTCTATGGGCTGCTCTGTAGACTGTAATGAAAGGCTGTATATGTGGGAACTCCACACCACGGCTCTGTTTTAGTCGCTGTAGGAGCCAAACTGTGTTTTTGTTTTGAATTTTTTCACATATAATTGTTGACCATTTCTGGTTGGTGGCATGGGGGAGGGTGTGGTTTTGCTTATTTCTCTCGCCTTTATACCTGCATGACTTGATGGTTGATGGAGGGTGAAGCGGGCTCAGATATTTTCTGTTGACCGTTCATATACCCCATTTTTCAATTATGTTGCATTAGTACTGTTTGTCAGTCATGTTTTTTAGTAAATGGCAGAAACAAATTATTTGGACTTGGCCTGGATTCTTTACAGACACATCAAGGAGACAACACCAGTTCAACCTCCAAGTGGCTTTTGGCAGACTGAAGTCACTACAGCCGCTAATGTACAGGGTCTAGCTGCAAATGACATCAAAAGTGTAAGATGTCACCACTCTTAATCCAGGAAGTAGAGCATCACTTTTCCATCTCTCCATTCATCCATCTTCTACCTTCTGCTTATTTGGTTGTCCAGATTGCGGGGGCAGCAGTGCAAGTAGAGCAGCCCAGACTGCCGCCCGGTCCACCTCACACCATGATCCCCATGATGCCTCCTGCAGGTGGTGAGCCCACTGGAGGTACGCTGGGTTCTTGATGTAACTTTTTTTAATGGAGATCTACCGGACCACTCTTGGTCTGGCCCTTCATCCAGCACCAGTTTCTCTTGGGAGACCCTACCAGGGAAAAGCTGCCCCCGACAGCATAGCTCCATTGCGTTGGGCCTGCAATAAATCACCTCAGTTATATACAGTGGGGCAAAAAAGTATTTAGTCAACCACCAGTTGTGCAAGTTCTCCCACTTAAAAGATGAGAGAGGTCTTGAATTTTCATCATAGGTATACCTCAACTATGAGAGGCAAAATGAGGGAAAAAAAATCCAGAAAATCACATTGTCTGATTTTTAAAGAATTTATTTGCAAATTATGGTGGAAAATAAGTATTTGGTCAATAACAAAAGTTCATCTCAATACTTTGTTATATACCCTTTGTTGGCAATGACAGACGTCAAAGGTTTTCTGTAAGTCTTCACATGGTTTTCACACACTGTTGCTGGTATTTTGGCCCATTCCTCCATGCAGATCTCCTCTAGAGCAGTGATGTTTTGGGGCTGTCGCTGGGCAACACGGACTTTCAACTCCCTCCAAAGATTTTCTATGGGGTTGAGATCTGGAGACTGGCTAGGCCACTCCAGGACCTTGAAATGCTTCTTATGAAGCCACTCCTTCGTCGCCCGGGCGGTGTGTTTGGGATCATTGTCATGCTGAAAGACCCAGCCACGTTTCATCTTCAATGCCCTTGCTGATGGAAGGAGGTTTTCACTCGAAATCTCACGATACATGGCCCCATTCATTCTTTCCTTTACACGGATCAGTCGTCCTGGTCCCTCTGCAGAAAAACAGCCCCAAAGCATGATGTTTCCACCCCCATGCTTCACAGTAGGTATGGTGTTCTTTGGATGCAACACAGCATTCTTTCTCCTCCAAACACGACAAGCTGAGTTTTTACCAAAAAGTTCTATTTTGGTTTCATCTGACCATATGACATTCTCTCAGTCCTCTTCTGGATCATCAAACGCTTTCTAGCAAACTTCAGACGGGCCTGGACATGTACTGGCTTAAGCAGGGGGACATGTCTGGCACTGCAGGATTTGAGTTCCTGGCAGCGTAGTGTGTTACTGATGGTAGCCTTTGTTACTTTGGTCCCAGCTCTCTGCAGGTCATTCACTAGGTCCCCCGTATGGTTCTGGGATTTTTGCTCACCGTTCTCGTGATCATTTTGACCCCACGGGGTGAGATCTTGCGTGGAGCCCCAGATCAAGGGAGATTATCACTGGTCTTGTATGTCTTCCATTTTCTAATAATTGCTCCCACAGTTGATTTCTTCACACCAAGCTGCTTACCTATTGCAGATTCAGTCTTCCCAGCCTGGTGCAGGTCTACAATTTTGTTTCTGGTGTCCTTTGACAGCTCTTTGGTCTTGGCCATAGTGGAGTTTGGAGTCTGACTGTTTGAGGTTGTGGACAGGTGTCTTTTATACTGATAACGAGTTCAAACAGGTGCCATTAATACAGGTAACGAGTGGAGGACAGAGGAGCCTCTTAAAGAAGACGTTACAGGTCTGTGAGAGCCAGAAATCTGGCTTGTTTGGAGGTGACCAAATACTTATTTTCCACCATAATTATAATAATTGAGGTATACCTATGATGAAAATTGGAGACCTTTCTCATCTTTTAAGTGGGAGAACTTGCACAATTGGTGGCTGACTAAATACTTCTTTGCCCCACTGTATTTATGATATTGTACAATTGCTTTTATAGAACAGTTCCACAAACTCAGTTTATTAAATGACAGCAATACATTACAAAATATTATAATTTTTGTTTGTTTAACCAGCTATTTTGCTCCATCGAAAAAAATAGCTCCCTTTGAATGTACCTTGCCATCTGTTGCTAAGCACCTCAATGAGCATAATATAGAAAATAGGTATGTCATGTCACACACATGTAACCAAATTAAATACTGTCCAGTGCAGAAGTCAGTGTTTAAATACAGTACATACCACTCCACCTGTTGATTATGTTTTGTGGGTCATGTTGAGTTGCAGCAGTGGCTAGTTTGCTGTTAGCTTGTTAGCGATTTATGCACCATCCCTGCACTTTGCTCACCTTTCTTGGTATTTTCAGATGAAACAAAGATTCCATCACCACAAAGTTATTACAGTTGGTTAATCAAGACAATAAATGCAACTCTAGCTTGTCTGTTTTATTTAAACAGGTGTAAAATATCGTCAGATGTTTATAATGGCAGGACTTCCGTGTCATGGAGGTTTGGATTAGGACTGTCTCTTTTCAAACAGGGCTTCACTGTGGAAATTAAGGTGTCCAGCACAGTATTACAGTTCTCACATATAAGAAGCAATTAATATTATCTCTAATTTAAGGATTAATAAAACACACCTTTGACTCTACCTTGTCCTCATCTTCTCACATAATATTGCAATGTCCATATGAAAGCTCAGATTGTACATACAGTATGAAACTTCACTCTAATACGTTCAAGAAGATCCTAAGTTCCTCAACTCACAGAATGCTCGTATCTCCCATCTTCACTGTGTTGCCTTTTTAAAAAACAAAACAAAACAAAACAAAAACAAAAACCTTCTCAAGGAGCTCATCAACCCTGGAGTAAGACTCAAGTTCATTTCTCCCTTGTTATTTTTTGTCACTGCTGCCTGTGTCTACTTTAATTTCTCTGTTTGAAATTCAGTTCCATTTGATCATTAATATATTTTATGCATTAAATACATATTTTAGGTGGTTGTGGCTAGGGTGATGAGTAGGATTATGGATAGCAGGCACTAAAGAATACCTGTAAGAGAAATGGTTAGAGACAAATGTAGACATATACATCTGTAACCCTCTACCATGTTTATTCATGTCATTATTTCCACAATCACTAGAGGTCACTTAATTTCAAGATTCAAGATTCAAAGCTTTTTTTTGTGTTATGGCCCCACTCCTTCAGGAGTAGGTCCGGGGTTTTCCTTTTTTCTTATGTTGTAGGTGGATTTGTGGAGGACCGCCCCTGGCCAAGGGGTTTCCTATATAAGCCACACCTGCATGCCTGTCAGCAGCTTTTGCTCCTGCTGGTGCCCCCTGCTGCAGCTTCTGCTCCCGTGAGGCCAGTTGCCTTCCTGCTGTGTCCGTTCTTTGGTCCTTAATGAGCAGCTCTGTTCTTGTTGAGGCAGGTTGCCTCCCTGCTGCTCCTGTTTCTGTTCCTGCTGCTGCTCCTGTGTCTGGATGTGTGTTCGGGGATGGGCCGGCTGTATCTGTTTGTGCTGCATGGGCTCATGGTTCCTGTTCGGGCTTGGTGCTGCTGCTGTTGCCACCACCTATGCTCAAGATCCAGCCTGAAGCGTACAGTTGCTGGGTTGGTTAGTGACTTTCTTCCTGTTGTCTTATCTCATGCGCACAACACACACACCACTGATATTTACAGACCCATTTATTTTCTTTAAATAAACTTTTTGTTAATTGGCACCTCCGTGTGGTCTCCTTTTTTGTCCAGCCTTGAGCCAGGTTGTGACAAAATGGGGGCTCGTGGGGGTTTTGAACCCGGGACCTCTTGATTAGAGGTGGTGATGATGGTTTTGTGAATGGACGAGTGGGTGTAGTGTCCGTGTGAGGTCAGTGCTCGTAATTGTGCAGCATTTTTTGAATGAACGTGCACCTGTTTGGGAAACATGGAGGTTGGTGAGTGTTAATTTGTAGATCTATTTGTGGTGTTTTGTTGCTTGAAGCATGAATTAATTGTTTTCGAGTTGTCGGGCAGAGTGCTGACCTGTGATATTTAGTTTTGCGCATCAGTCTGGATTGTTTGCGCGTGTTGGCGTGTATATAACACGTGTTATGATGTCTGACGTAGATGTGGGTTTAACCGGGGATGTTACTAGGTTAACTTCTGAGCAATGGAAAAGGTTGTTACTGCTTGAAATAGAACTGGAGAAACGCAGGGAAAGACGATTGCAATTTGAGAACACGTGGCGACTCTGAGAAATTATGTCAATTCTAAAAACCTGTGTGTTGAGCCTCCTCATGTGCTTTCTGGCTGTGATTCATCAGTAACACCAGTTGATGTGTCAGAGAAATTGGATTCTGTAATAAACTGTCTGCTGGAACAGTCAGTTTTTTCAGCTTTTGTCTCTGACAGTCAGATATCTCTGGGCGACACTGTCAAAGTGCCTGTCAAACTGGCTTCTGATGAAGCTTGTTTGTTGTCTACACCTGAGCATAAAAAGGAAACACAGCTTTGCCAGGTTAGTCTGAGCTCGGTTTCTTTGCTCCTGAGCTGTGCCACCTTGTTTCTGGGCTGAAACCTCTGACCACCTTGTTGGGTTTTGATAGTGATCGTCCCCCTGATGGACACCTCTATTTTGTCTGGCTGGCTGTGGACTTGGGTCAGCCTCCTGGCAGGTTTTTTTCTTCCTGTCCGGTTGACCTTGGATTTCGGTCGTCCTCCTGAGGGACACCTATTTCCCATTAGTCTATGGATTACAATTGACTGCTTCCAACTGATGTGCTGGTTTTTGTTTTTACAGACCTACTATTTGGACATTCACTACACCAAAGGCTCAGAATGCTGTGGCGAATGCCTTGTCTAGAGTACCACGTTCTTAAGTGTTAAGACTTAAAAATCTTGTCTGTGGTTATCTGTTCTGCTTTTTGTTGCTCTTAAATTGCTTCTCCAGGTGCTGGAGTTGCTGGGTAGCTGAGGGTCGTGATGTGTTCACTGGGTGCCTACATTAGAACTTGGTGGGGGTATAGTAGACCTGTATTTGTAATATTTTGTATATAGAAAACTGTTAATTAAAAAAAATTAGAAATATTTATTATTGGTTATAGTTTTGTTTATAGATCAGTTTGTGCTGACGATTCTTTGTGTGTGTGTGTGTGTGTGTGTGTGTGTGTGTGTATGTGTGTGTGTGTGGGGGGGGGATTACTGCCCCACTCCTTCGGGAATAGGTCCTGGGTTTTCCTTTTTTCTTATGTTGTAGGTGGAGCTGTGGGGGACCGCCCCTGGTCAAGGGGTTTCCTATATAAGCCACACCTGCATGCCTGTCAGCAGCTTTTGCTTCCGCTGGCACCCCTGCTGCAGCTTCTGCTCTCGTGAGGCCAGTTGCCTTCCTGCTGTGCCTGTTCTTTGGTCCTTGATGAGCAGCTCTGTTCTTGTTGAGGCGGGTTACCTCCTCGCTGCTCCTATTTCTGTTCCTGCTGCTGCTCCTGTGTCTGGGTGTGTGTTCGGGGATGGGCTGGCTGTGTCTGTTTGTACTGCCTGGGGCTCACGGTTCCTGTTCGGGCTTGCTGCCATTGCTGTTGCCACCACGTATGCTCAAGCTCCAGCCTGAAGCATACAGTCGCTGGGTTGGTTAGTGATTGTCTGCCTGTTGTCTTATCTCATGCACCCAACACACACACCACTGATATTTCAATTCAATTCAATTCAATTCAATTTCAATTCAACTTTATTTATATATTTATAAACTTTATTTATATATTATTATTATTATTATTATTATTTCTATATTATTTCACAACAACAGTCATCTCATAGCACTTTCAACTGTAGGGGAAACCCCCACAATTGCAGAAAGACCCCAGCAATCAGGCGATCTCCTGTGAGCAAGCGTTTGGCGACGGTGGAGAGGAAAAATTCCCTTTTAACAGGAAGAAACCTCCAGCAGAACCAGGCTCAGGGAGGGGCAGTCATCTACTGCGACTGGCTGGGGGGTGAAGGGATAGAGAAGATGAAAAGAACAGACATGTAGAGAGCAAACAGCACGATGGGGACTCAATCTATGGGAGAGAACAAACAGATGTTAATGACCAGAAAAAAAAAAAAAAAAAAATTCATTGAGAATGAAGAAAGGAGTGAAGCCCAGTGCAATTATTGGAGGTCCCCTGGCTATCTAAACCTAATGGCAGCATAACTAAGGGAGGGTATTTATAGACCCATTTATAGCTAAGGAGGTTATTTATAGACCCATTTATTTTCTTTAAATAAACTTTGGTTAACTGGAACCTCCATGTGGCCTCCCTTGTTGTCCAGCCTTGAGCTGGGTTGTGACAATTTGTCAATACTTCTATTTGTACAGGGTGTACAGGAGAATCAAAATGTTGTTTCTCTCTCTCTTAGTAGTGTACATAATATAAGAAAAAGACGGAATAAAGATGAAAACAACAACTGCAATCTATGTACAATAATAATACCCGTAGTGTAAATAAAGACGAAAAACACCACAGCAATCCTATGTACAGTAATACCCGTAGCGCAAATTCAATGCAGTAGAGGAGGTGCAAACAGTGACAGCCTGGAATGCACATGGTCAGTAGTGCAATAACAAACAGCAGCAGATGTGACATTAGAGCAAATGGCTATAGCAAGGTGCACACATACAGCAGCAGATGTAGTATTGTTGGTGTACTGGGTCTTTCCGTGCAAACAGCTGAAGTAGAGTTTTTGTGTAAATGAGTGTGTTATAGTCCAGGGGCAGAAGACGGGGGGAGGAAGTGGACAGAGCTCAGAGTCCTGTTGGCTTGGTGAACGAAGCTGTTTAGCAGTCTTGTGGAGTGGGCCCGGAGGCTCTGGTACCTTTTCCCTGAGGGCAGAAGGCTGAAGAGGGAGTGTGAGGGGTGGGAGGTGTCACCTGCGATGTTGATGGCTCTGTGGATGAGACAGGTGTGGTAGATGTCTGAGAGGGAGGGCAGAGGGGCAACAATGATCTTGCTGGCTGCTTTCACTGTGCATTGTAGAGTCTTCCAGCAGGAGGCGGTGCAGCTTCTATACCACACAGTAATCAGAATCAGAATCAGCTTTATTGGCCTAGTATGCACCACACATACAAGGAATTTGACTTTGGCTAAACTAAACTAAACTAAATTAAACTTGCTCTCGTTTGTTCAGGTGTAAGATCTAAATAAGACTTCAATGACAACAGAAGTATGCACAGCAATTCAGTCTATCTACATCTCCACAAAAAGATGCAAATACATACAGAAACATGTGCAGCAGTTCACTCAGACCATCCACACTTTACAAAATATATGAAAAAATATACAGTCATACAGCATCACAATGTGAACTCAAATTCAGCAATACAATGTGAGTGGAGCAAAATGCAGTGTAAGAGTGTGAGAGTTATGCGCAGTGTAAGAATGAAAGAAAAAGTCATGAGTACAGGAATGAAAGAAAAAGTCATGAGTACAGCAGCAGGCAAGACTAAGTGACTGTTAAGAGTTCATCAGAGTGATGGCTTGGGGAAAGAAACTGTTCCTATGATGGGTGGTTTTGACCTTTAGTGATCTGTAACATTGACCAGAAGGTAGAAGTTTAAACAGTTTGTGGCCGGGGTGTGACGGATCAGCAGAGATGTTTCCCACCCGTTTCCTGGTACTGGACCGATATAAGTTCTCAATAGAGGGTAGGTCGGTACCAATGATCCTCTCCGCAAACTTGATGGTCAGCTGCAGTCTGGTCTTGTCCTGTTTAGTAGCAGATCCAAACCAGAGAGTGATGGAAAAGCAGAGGACAGACTGAATGATGGCGGTGTAGAAGACAACCAGCAGCTCCTGAGGCAAACCAAACTTCTTGAGCTGACACAGAAAAAACAACCTCTGCTGAGCCTTTTTCCGGACAGTGTCTATATGGGAGGACCACTTTAGGTTCCGGGAGATTGTGGTACCCAGGAACTTAAAGGAGTCCACAGTGGACACTGTACTGTTGAGGATGGTGAGTGGGGGGAATGAAGGAGGGTGTTGCCTGAAATCCACAGTCATCGCCACCATTTTGGCTGGGTTAAGTTCAAGATGGTTCCAGCCGCACCAGAGGATCAGCTGCTCCACCTCCCGCCTGTATGCAGACTCATCACCATCCCGGATCAAACCGATGACTGTGGTGTCGTCCGCAAACTTCAGGAGCTTCACCGAAGGGTCCTCTGAGGTGCAGTCGTTGGAGTAGAGGGAGAAGAGCAGTGGGGAAAGGACACACCCCTGGGGGGCGCCAGTACTAATTGTTCGGGAGCTGGATGTAATTCTCCCTAGCTTCACCTGTTGCCACCTGTCAGTCAGAAAGCTGGAGATCCACTGGTAGGTGAAGGGGGGCACCCTGAGCTGGAGAAGTTTCTGATAAAGGGTGCTTGGGATGATGGTATTGAACGCCGAGCTGAAGTCGACAAACAGGATCCTGGCATACGTCCCTGGGGAGTCGAGGTGTTGCAGGATGTAATGTAGTCCCATGTTCACTGCATCATCCACTGACCTGTTTGACCGGTAGGCAAACTGCAGTGGGTCCATCAGGAGGTCTGTGATGACCTTCAGGTGGTTTAGCACCAATCTCTCAAAGGATTTCATGACCACAGTGTTACAACTCACTCTCGCCTGTCATCAGCGTCAGCGGCGTGCACACCTGCGCCTCATCAGCCTCCACCTATATAACTCCCTCTGCTTCGGCCTGGAGTCATCTGCTCATCTACGCTCCCAAACCTCCAGCGCTCGACCGTTTCGTCCTGGCCAGCGCATCTTTCTTCAAGCACGTAAGCTGCATAATTCCTCTTACCTTCTCTCCAGCTTCTCCCCTGTGCACAGGTGGACCTCCAGGGTGGCGGACTTCCTCATCCTCGCCTCTCCCTGTCAAACCTCTCTCCAGCACGTCGGGAGCACGCAGAGGCGCTGTCCTCCAGGCAGCATCAGCGTCGCCAACGCCAGCCACCATCTCATCTGCACGTAAGCAGTACATTGTGGTTATTCCCCACGGGGCGTCTGACTGTAGCTAATTCCCTGCTCTGCTCTGCCCTTAGGGTTGCCTGGCTGCACGGCGAACTGTTCTGCTCTCGACTCACCCTGTTCACCCACACCACATCCACACTTCCTCTCACGCATCCAAACACCACTAGTTGTTGAATAAAGCCTTAAATCTTTCCCGAGCCTGTGTGTGTGTTTCCTGAGCCCATCATTATGTCAGTATGACTCCAGCAAAGTGGCTCAGCGAACAGCGGGCTCGCACGCCAATTTTCCACCCTCAAGGCTCGGGTGGATTTAATCGCTCATCAGCAGCAAGTGATTTTCAATCAACTCACCCAAATTATCCAATGGTTAGACCGCCTGGATCCTCCACAGGCCTTCCCTCCGGCTCCAGTCGGCGGGCCAGCTCCGGTCCCTTCCCCGGCTAGCTCAGCTAGCTCGGGACCGCTAACCCGACTCACTCCCATTCCGACCCCCGCGCTTCAGTGGGAAACTCGGTGAGGCACGCGGGTTTCTCCTGCAATGTGAGTCGGTGTTTCAGCGTGTCCCCGGGGACTTTCCTTCAAATCATAGCTGGATTAGGTATGTGGCTAACCTTTTGGAAGGGCGAGCACTAGCTTGGGCCTACGCCGTCATGTCGAGGCCCAGCTACGCAAACTTGACCTATGCCCAATTCGTGCATGATTTTAAGGAGGTTTTTGACCATTCGGACCGAGATAACGTCCTAACCACCTGGCTACTAAATCTTTGTCAGGGTAGCCGGTCGGTCGCCGACTACACTGTCGACTTCCGGGTGGTAGCGACGGAAGTCGGGTGGGGCGAAGCTGCGCTCTGCAGCATCTTCACCCACAGCTAGAATTCATCCTTACAGGACGAGCTGGCCTCCCGGGATATACTGGACCGGTTATCAGATTTAATCTCCCTCGCAATTAATTTAGATAATAGGCTGAGGGAGCGGGCCGCCGAGCGGAGGGCATCTAGTCGCTCGAGTGGAGCTTCCGCCCGTGCCCCTCAGTCTCACCCCCTGGCGTTACCTGCTCCGGGGTCCGCCGACGACACCGAGGCAATGCTGATCGGATGGGCTAAGCTTCCACCTGCGGAGAAACAGTGCCGCAGAGAGTTGGGCCTCTGCATGTATTGCTGGGGAGACCAGCACTCTGTGGAAGACTGTCCGATTTGGCCAAAAGGGGATGTCCGCGAGTCACTGTAGGGGGCCTCGCGGACGCGTCCCATTCTAATCCCCTCACTAAATGCCTCCTCCCGGTTAGGTTCTGTCATAACCCCACGGGCCACGTCACACACGCATTGGTGGACTGGGGGCGGAACAGAATTTCATTTCTCAAAGCCTGGTAACCCGTTTGGGCATCCCCTGCCAAGCGCTGCCAGCTCCCATTAACCTGGTCACTCTTGCTCGTACACCTCTTGAGAGAGTCACTCACAGGACTAAACCGGTCCCAGTTATCGTCTCCAGCAACCATAGGGAGGATCTCAGCCTCTTTGTATTACCCACCTCGGCTTCACCTGTCATCCTGGGTTATCCCTGGCTGCGTCTTCACAACCCCACATTCGACTGGCAGTCCGGCAGCGTCCTCTCCTGGAGCACCTTTTGCATGAGCACCTGCCTCCAGTCCGCTGCCTGTGCCCCGTCGGTGCCGCTTCCTGTTTCTGACTCACCACCGCCGGACCTCTCCCTGGTGCCTCCGGAGTTCCACGACCTGGGCCTGGTCTTCAGTAAGTCCAAAGCACTGTCTCTTCCCCCCCACTGTCCCTACGACTGCACCATTAACCTCTGCCCGGGGACACCCCTGCCGTCTGGCCGCCTCTATAGCATGTCAGCCCCGGAGCGCGAGGCTATGGACGCTTATATTAAGGAGTCGCTCAGCGCAGGCATCATCTGGCCCTCCTCATCCCCGTTTGGAGACGGTTTCTTCTTCGTGGGCAAGAAGGATGGGTCCCTGCGGCCGTGTATCGACTTCCGAGCTCTCAATGACATTACGATAAGGGACAAGTACACGCTGCCCCCGATGGACTCGGCCTTCAACTTCCTCCAGGGGGCCTCCTGGTTTACCAAGCTGGACCTGTGCAGTGCGTACCACCTCGTTCGGATCCGGGAGGGTGATGAATGGAAGACGGAGTTCCGGATGCCCAGCGGCCATTTTGAGTATCTGGTCATGCCGTTTGGGCTCACCAACGCTCCGGCCGTCTTCCAATGCCTCATCAACAACGTTCTTCGGGACTTCCTGGGGATCTTCATCTTTGTTTATCTGGACGACATCCTGATCTTCTCCTGGACCCGTGAGGAGCATCAGGCCCATGTGAGGCGGGTCCTTCAGCGTCTTCTGGAGAACAGGCTGTATGTTAAAGCAGAAAAATTTGAGTTCTACACCAACCAAACTTCCTTCCTGGGGTTCGTCATCGCTCACAACCAGGTTCTCCCCGACCCGGCTAAGGTCAAGGCGGTGGTGGAATGGCCCATCCCTTCCTCCAGGAAACAGGTGCAACAATTTCTCGGGTTCGCCAATTTCTTCTGCCGCTTCGTGCCGAAGTACAGCGCCATCGCCACTCTCCTGACCTGCCTCACGTCCCCCAAGGTGCCGTTCCAGTGGGCCGAGGACGCAGCATCAGCCTTTGAGACCCTGAAGACAGAGTTCGCCTCCTCCCGGGTCCTCACCCAGATTGACTTGACACTCCAGTGCCTGGTCGAGGTGAATGCATCTGACACGGGGGTGGGGGCAGTGCTGTCCCAGCATTCACCGGCGGATGGGCAGGTGCATCCCTGCGCCTTCTTCTCCCGGCGCCTTTCCCCTGCTGAATGAAATTACGACGTCGGTGACAGGGAGCTCCTGGCGGTGAAGCTCGCACTTCAGGAGTGGCGTCATTGGTTGGAGGGAGCAGCTCAGCTGTTTGTGGTCTAGACCGATCACAAGAACTTGGAGTACCTGAGGACGGCCAAGCGTCTGAATGCCTGCCAGGCGCGTTGGTCACTCTTCTTTGGACGCTTCAAGTTTACCATCACCTATCGCCCCGGTTCCAAGAACGGTAAACCGGATGCGCTGTCCAGACAATTTGCCCCTGAAGACCCAGAGGATCGGGACCACATCATCCTGCCCACCTCGTGCGTCATGGGGGCTGTCTTGTGGGGGATTAAGGCCAAGGTCCGGAAGGCACAGGAGGCGGAACCTGATCCTGGCGGCGGTCCGGTCGGGAGACTGTTCGTTCCATCATCGGTCCGGGGCGACGTCATCCACTGGGCTCATACGGCCAAGTTCGCCTGTCACCCTGGCATCTCGCGGCTGGTGGAGCTCCTCCAGCGATCCTTTTGGTGGCCTGGTCTTAGGAGGGATGTCACCAACTACGTCTGTGCCTATCCCCATTGCGCAACGGGTAAAACCTCCACCTCTCCCCCAGCTGGTCTCCTCCACCCACTGCTGGTCCCTGGAAGGCTCTGGTCCCACATGGCTCTGGACTTTGTCACCGGTCTCCCCTGGTCTAATTCCTATGACACCATCCTGACTATCGTCGACCGATTCTCCAAGGCAGCCCATTTCATGCCCCTCTCCGGGCTCCCTTTGGCGCGAGAGACGGCCGACTTATTAATCCAACATGTGGTCAGGTTGCACGGGATCCTGGCGGATATGGTCTTGGATTGAGGGCCTCAGTTTGTGTCCAGGGTTTGGAAGTCCTTCTGCAACGTACTGGGGGCCACGGTGAGTCTGTCTTCCGGTGACCACCCTCAATCGAATGGACAGTGTGAGCGCACTAACCAGGAGCTGGAGGCAGCTTTGCGCTGCGTCACCTCTTCTAGCCCCTCTTCCTGGAGCACCTGCCTACCCTGGGTCGAGTACGCCCACAATTCGACCCCGTCATCGGCAATTGGAATGTCTCCCTTCCGAGCGTCCCTGGGGTATGACCCCCCCTTGTTCCCCGAAGAGGAAGGTGAGGTGGCGGTTCCCTCTGTCCAGGCACATCTGAGGTGCTGCCAGCGTATTTGGACCAAGACGCGCCAGGTGCTTTTACGTACGGCGGAGCGCAATTCCCAAGTCGCCAATCGCCACAGGAGGGCTGCTCCCAACTATCAGATGGGCCAGCAGGTATGGTTGTCTTCCCAGGATATTAAGTTGAAAGCTGAGAGGAGAAAGCTGGCGCAGTGCTTCATCGGTCCCTAGCCCATAACTAAGATAATTAATCCGGTGGCTGTGCGTTTGGCTCTCCCCCACTCCCTCCAGGTCTGTCCAACATTTCACGTTTCCCATATTAAACCTGTTGTTTCTGATCCTCTCTGTCCTCCTCCCAGAGCCCCTCCTCCCTCCAGGATGATCGACGGCGATCCGGCATGGGGAGTCACGGCCATCCTGGATTCCCGCCGCCGTGGTCGCGGTCTCCAGTATCTGGTGGACTGGGAAGGATATGGCAGGTCCTGAATGCAGGTCCTGGGTGCCCCCGTCCTGGGTGCTGGATAAGAGTCTCATCACGGAGTTCCACCGGGCGCACCCAGGTAAGCCAGTGCCGGGAGGCACTGCTGGGGGGGGGGGGGGGTACTGTTACAATTCACTCTCGCCTGTCATCAGCGCCAGCGGCACGCACACCTGTGCCTCATCAGCCTCCACCTATATAACTCCCTCTGCTTCGGCCTGGAGTCGTCTGCTCGTCTACGCTCCCAAACCTCCAGCGCTCGACCGTTTCGTCCCGGCCAGCGCATCTTTCTTCAAGCACGTAAGCTGTATAATTCCTCTTACCTTCTCTCCAGCTTCTCCCCTGTGCACAGGTGGACCTCCAGGGCGGCGGACTTCCTCATCCTCGCCTCTCCCTGTCAAACCTCTCTCCAGCACGTCGGGAGCGCGCAGAGGCGCTGTCCTCCAGGCAGCATCAGCGTCGCCAACACCAGCCACCATCTCATCTGCACGTAAGCAGTACATTGTGGTTATTCCCCACGGGGCGTCTGACTGTAGCTAATTCCCTGCTCTGCTCTGCCCTTAGGGTTGCCTAGCTGCATGGCGAACTGTTCTGCTCTCGACGCACCCTGTTCACCCACACCACATCCACACTTCCTCTCACGCATCCAGACACCACTAGTTGTTGAATAAAGCCTTAAATCTTTCCCGAGCCTGTGTGTGTGTTTCCTGAGCCCATCATTATGTCACACAGAGGTCAAAGCGACAGGTCTGTAGTAATTTAAACCTTTAACAGAGGGTAATGCAGCTAGTGAGGATGCTTTCACTGGTACTGTAGAATGAGCACATGATGGGGGTGGGACTAGTGATCTTCTCAGTTTGCGGAGGAAATAGACTTCAGTCTGAGCCTTCTTGGCCAGTGATGTGGTGTTGTTAGGCCAGCAGAGGTCCTCAGAGATGTGCACCCCCAGGACCTTGGTGCTGCTCACCCTGGCCACAGCTACTCCATCAATGATCAGAGGGGGATGCTGTGTGTGTCCTGTCCTGAAGTTGACCACAATCTCTTTGGTTTTGCCCATGTTCAGGATGAGATTAATGTCTTGACACCACTGGATCAGTTAGCACACCTCATTTCTGTAGTTGGCCTCTCCATTGACGGAGATGAGGCCCACCACCGTCATGTCATCTGCAAACTTGATGATGTGGTTGGTGTTATAGGCTGGTACACAGTCATGGGTCCGCAGGGTGAAGAGCAGTGGGCTGAATACGCACCGTTGTGGGGCCCCCTGTGCCCAGTGTGATGGTCTTGGAGATGTTGCTGCCGACCCGCACGTTCTGTGGCCTCCCTGTGAGAAAATCCAGCACCCAGTTACAGAGAGAGGTTTTGAGTCCCAAGTGTCTGAGTTTTTGTATTAGGTGCTGTAGGATGATTGTGCTGAGTGCTGAACTAAAGTCCAAGAACAGCATTCGCACATAGGAGTTCTTTGAGTCCAGGTGGGTGAGGGCTGGATGGAGAGCAGCAGAGATGGCATCTTCTGTGGATCTGTTTGACCTGTATGCAAACTGAGATGGGTTGTGGGAGGGAGGGAGGATGGACGTGATGCTCTGCATGACCAGCTGCTCGAAGCACTTCATTATGATGGAGGTCAGTGCTATGGGCCGGTAATCATTATAACTGGATGGGGCAGGCTTCTTTTGGGACTAGTATTATGGTGGCAGTTTTAAAATGTGGGGACAACAGCTTGACTCAGGGAGATGTTGAAGATGTCGACCAGGACGTTCATGAGCTCCTCCACACAGTCCTTCAAAACGTGACCTGGTATGTTGTCTGGTCCAGCTGCCTTACCTGGGTCGATCCTGGAGAGGGTCCTCTTCATGCTAGTTGGATCCAGACTTACAGCGTGCTCATCTGGAGGAGGAGTGACCTCTTTGCTGATATGCTGTTTTGTGCTTCAAAGAGGCCAAATCAGTCATTTGAGTTGTTAAGCCGTATGATCAATCAATCAATCAAAGCTTTGTTTATATGATGTCACTCGCACAGGTTTGAGGTGGTGGTTTGTAGTTGGTGAGGGTCTGTATACCACACCAGAGAGAACGTGCAGCTCTGGTGGTGCTGAAGTGTCTGGATTTTTTTTGCTGTACTGTCGTTTTGCTTCCTTGATACTACGGGACATGTTGGCCCCAGCTGTTGTTAGTCCAGCGGTGTCAAGGGCTATTCAGAGTCCCTTCGAGGGGATCATGTTTGCGTTCTGTAGACTGTGTTTGCATACACGGCAATATTCAGAGTTGTTTTTGAGCCACTGCAGCTACCGTTCAGCAGCCACATTTCATGCATGCACAGTGAAAATAAATTCAAATGTTTTAGCAGCTGCAATCAAAACACAAAAGAAGAGCTCGGTGGCGGTGTTTTTTTTTTTTAACTTTTATTAATCTGTGGATTAAATATCTTCTATATATATTTACCATAATGTGACTGAAACAATTTTCCCCAGCCCCAAACCACACCTGCAGCAGCTGCTGTCACAAGTTATGGAGAAACACAAAGCAACGAAACAGGTAGGAATTTAATTTACTGTTTTGGTATTCTGGGTGAAAAATTGACAGATGAGCCACTTCACAGTAGAGGAATGCACGTTTATTTTGAGGTTATGTGAAAAACATGTTTTAATAGTGAAACACATGCACATCTGTTTACCCTCATCAATACTTCCCTTTCCAGGATGGCAGGAGTTTCCTGGCACATGTGCAGTTCATTGTGACAACTGCATTCTTCTACGCGTGGCCATTTTTTGGGGTCTGCATGTGCTAGGTCAGCACTCTGTGTAGGGTTTGCGCACAAATACATCCACTGCGTTCGCTCGCGTACCAGTGCTTTTTTGCCACTATGAAATAGGCTTCACCAGCCCTGGAAGCTGTGTCCCGAGCCCTCAGGAGCCTGTGGACCTCTGCTGTCATCCATGGCTTCTGGTTAGCATGAACAGTGATGGTTTTGCAGTGAGTGGCATCATCAGTGCATTTAGCTATGTATGCTACAACAACCTCAGTGTACTCCTCTAGGTTTGTGTGTTCATTGTGAGTGGCTGCATGTTTGAAAATGTCCCAGTCTGTAGTGCTGAAGCAATTTTCAGAGCACTGGAGGCCTCATCTGGCGACGCACGTACCTGCTTTTGTGTTAGTCTGATGGCTCTCACTCTGGATCTGTATGCAGGCCTTAGCAAGATGGTGATGTGATCAGAGACCCAGGTGGGGGTGGGGAAGCCTTGTATGCTGTCTTGTGGGTTGTGTACACCAAGTTCAGCACGTTGTCTCCTCTTGTTGAAACGTCCATGTTGGTGTAGTTTTGGTAGGAGGGCCTTTAAATCTGCATGGTTGAAGTCTCCTGCTGTAATGAGGAATCCATCTGGGTGCACTGTCTGTGTCTCACTGATGGCCTGATAGAGTTCATTGAGTGCCTCGCTCCTATCGCCAGTGGTGGGCGGGATATAAACAGCGATGAGCCGGATGGATGTAAATTCCTTTGGTACGTAGAAGGGTCAGCACTTAATGATGATAATCTCCGCCAACGGAGAACAGTGTTTGTGCAAGATAGTAACATCCCGGCATCAAGCATTGCTGATGTAAATACACAGTTCTTCCTTCCATAAAGACTTGGTCGGCACAATAGCATGTTAGCCCTGCTAGCTGGATAGCAGAGTCTGGGATATTGTCGGTTAGCCAGGATTCTGTAAAGATGAAAACACAGCAGTTCCGCGCTTCACGTTGCGTAGGTCTCAGGAGCTGTATATGGTCTATTTTGTTGTCAAGTGAGTGTACATTGGCCAGAATGAGGGATGATAATAGCGGTCTGTGTGGGTTAGCGGCTATCCTAGCCCAGATGCCTCCATGCTTACCCCGCTTCCTTTCACTTTTGGCGCCTCCTCTCGGGATGAGATACAGCAGGCGGGTCTGGCGAGGTGGAGGTCTGGTGAAGTCCCAGGCCTCGAAGTTCCTCTGTAATGTTCTGGTCCAAGACATGATGTTTGGTCTTATTCCTTATCTCCAGAAGGATGTGGCGACTGTAACTTGTGAGCAACATCATCGGTGAACTACGCGCATCCATACGTAAACATAAAGCACACAAACATACACTTAAACATACTTTAGGCACTTAAACACGGAGAGAGAGGGGCCGCTGCCTCCGTCTGCACTGCCATCGCTAAGCACTTTTCCATTAAGTCCCACTTAATGTGAACATGTGTGTAGGGTGTATCACCTGCT
The DNA here is from genome assembly GCA_020510985.1 of Pholidichthys leucotaenia. NCBI lineage: Eukaryota > Metazoa > Chordata > Actinopteri > Cichliformes > Pholidichthyidae > Pholidichthys > Pholidichthys leucotaenia. The sequence continues at coordinate 250,929,578 of CM035843.1, forward strand.
GGTTAAAACAAAAACAAAAACAAAAACAAAAATAACACTACTATAGACCATTTTATATTGGAGGACAGTCATTTCCCCACACAGAACACACCACATATAATCTGCACAAAATCTGTGAGCCTAGCTAAAACTTATCTGAAGCTCTTTAGTAAAGCTCTGGGATTGGTTTCAGCTGTATGATTTTTTTTTTCCCCAATCACAGTTCCATACATGGAAAATAAAGTGTACTCATTGCTCACTTGGACAAACAAACTGAAACACTGAAAGACAAAAGGAAGCTGTAGCCTGGCTGGAAAACGAGGTGTGAAAATGAGGGTGCTGGCTGACTTAGTGGCAAGTTACATTCGTCACTCTCAGGGTCAACTGTGCTTGGCTTATCTTTAAAGGCTTTCTCTGAGACGTCCTCTTGGAGAGCATCACAGACCTTCTGTAGTGGAGTTCCAATTTCACAGAGATCAAAAGGAAATAAAGAACCTTCACCTTCCCCCAGTCCTTCAGAATTTGGCATACTAAGTTTGAATGACAGATGCTACGGTCAGGTGTTGGCAAAAAGGTTTTTTTTTTTTTCCCTCATAAAAGGTGAAGAGAGACTGGGAAAGTGTTTTTTCTTTTTATGTTTTTTTTTTTTTTTTTTTTTTTTTTTTTTTTTTGCTACAAAACATTGCAAGGCCTTATATATAATAATTTCTTTGAAGAGTTGTGGACTATCCTGTGAGCCCTCACCATACCTGCTACACAGCGCATCTGGAAAGTATTCACAGCACTTCACTTTTTCCACATTTTGTGATGTTACAGCCTTATTCCAAAATGGATTAAATTCATTTTTTTTCCTCAAAATTCTACACACAACACCCCATAATGACAAATGTGAAAAAAAGTTTTTTGAGATTTTTGCAAATTTATTAAAAATAAAAAAAACCCCAAAGACATCACATGTAGATAAGATAAGCTAAGCCTTCATTAGTCCCACAATGGGGGAAGCAATTACAACCTCAAGTCTTTTTAGATATGATGCTACAAGCTTGGCACACCTATCTTTGGGCAGTTTCGCCCATTCCTCTTTGCAGCACCTCTCAAGCTCCATCAGATTGGATAGGAAGCGTTGGTGCAAAGCCATTTTCAGATCTCTCCAGAGATGTTCAATTGGATTCAAGTCTGGGCTCTGACTGGGCCACTCAAGGACATTCACAAAGTTGTCCTGAAGCCACTCCTTTGATATCTTGGCTGTATGCTTAGGGTCATTGTCCTGCTGAAAGATGAACCATTGCCCCATTTTGGTCTGCCCCTATAGTAACTAATGTCATCAACTGGGGAATGAACTGTACTGTACTGTACCCAGTCTGAGGTTAAGAGCACGCTGGAGCAGGTTTTCATTCAGGATGTCACTGTACATTGCTACATTCATCTTTCCCACTATCCTGACTAGTCTCCCAGTTCCTGCCACTGAAAAACATCCTCACAGCATGATGCTTCCACCCCCATGCTTCACTGTAGGGATGGTATTGGCGTGGTAATGAGTGGTGCCTGGTTTCCTCCAAACATGACACCTGGCATTCACACCAAAGAGTTCAATCTTTGTCTCATCAGACCAGAGAATTTTGTTTCTCATGGTCTGAGAGTCCTCCAGGTGCCTTTTGGCACCTGGCAAGCCCAGGCAGCCCAGGCGGGCTGCCATGTGCCTTAGCCCTTGGTGGACGGCTGTGATGCCTGCGACACTCATCAATGATGCGCTCATTCAAATGACTGTAACTCCACGAATATTCAGCCTAGAAATTTAATTCCAAGTGCTCCTGAAAGCTAAGAAGTTGGCCTTTACTGTAATACTGGAAATGATGTCATATGTTATGCCGGAAGTTTATTAATCGGGACAAAGGAAAAGCTAACAGGATGCTAACGGGATTAGCATGCCACCATGGAGTGACTGTGTGGCACAAGTGAGCTTTTTGCGGTGTTTTAGCAGTGTTTATAGTATAAATAATAGTTTAGCATTGTAAATAATATTTCTAGTATTGTTTGTGAGAGGTTTGGAGTCTTCTTTATTGTTTTTGTAATGTGTTTTGTCCGTGTTTGTCCATCGTTCTATGGTTCTCGCTCACACGTCTGGTCGACTCCGTGTTTTTAGATATTTGAAACTTTTTGAGTAATAATTTGTAAATAGTTTAGCAAAAAATGTTGAGGAGATCATCTAGAAAGGCAAAGACCCGTGGATGAAGAGGATTATTAGAAGTATTCCAGTTTCAGCCACATGGGGAAAAGTAACGGTAAGATGGAGAGTATTCTGAAATAAGTGTGCTTTTGAGTATTTTTGTGTGTTTTAGTGATATTTATAGTGTAAATAATAGTTTAGCATTGTAAATAGTAGTTTTAGTATTGTTTGTGAAAGGCTTGGAGTCTTTTTTATTGTTTCTGTAATGTGTTTTGTCTGTGTTTCCAAGGCGCTTCTATTGTTCTCACTCGTGCATCTATACAGCTAGTCAACTCTGTGTTTTTAGATATTTCAGAGATTTTCTGAGTAATAATTTGTAAATAGTTTAACAAAAAATGTTTGAGGAGATCAACTAGAAAGGAAGAAGCCCTGTGGATGAAGAGGGTTCTTAGGAGAAGTGTCCCAACCTCAACCAGAGTAATAAACTTTGAATTACTGGATATTTATTCCCAGCTTTGTTACAGTAATTTTTTCAACATCTATTTATTGTATTTATTTACATTATTTCTATTTATTTACATGTATGTATTTTCAATATCTAGTTCTTGTATTTATTTATATCATTTCTATTTATTTTTTCAATATCTAATGTATTGTTTTCTTATCAGCTTTGTTTCAGATTGCTTTATCATTGCTATTCATTGCTTTTCCTGTGTTATATTTATTACTTTACCTGTTGCTATACTGTTGAACATTTTTTCTATAAACAAGTTTCTTTTGGATAAATCTCATCAAATCTTATGTTACATCTTTATATTTTTAGAGATTCTTCAGATGAAGAGTCATCCACCATGACCACCAGTGGCTGAAGAGGGACTGACTCCTGGACTACAAAAGAGATAAGAAAACGCCTAGACATGGACACACAAAACAGCCTGTAAATTTGACACTGTAAGTTCTGGGCAAACACAAATATTTGAGAAGATGTATAAGGGGTTCAGTTTCATTGTCGCTACCTCAAAACTATTGTTCATGGGCATTTGAAATATTTGGAGAGAGAAAAATGATGAAAATTCAATTCCGCTTTGTGTATTTTTAGTTATTAAACACTGTTTTAAGCACTTAAAACATATAATAATGACAAATACTTGGCAGATTTTGAAATTTAATACTTCTGTTGAAGAAAAGACCAAAATATTTTACACAAAGACTATTTTATGACACATTTATTGACAAAAAAAGAAAAATTACCAGGCAAACTATTATAATTACAGACGTTAGAGGGTTGGAGTGGCTTCCGTCTGGCCACTCTACCATACAGGCCTGATTGGTGGATTGCTGCTGAGATGGTTGTCCTTCTGAAAGGTTCTCGCTGGAGCTCTGGCAGAGTGACCATCGGGTTCTTGGTCACCTCCCTGACCAAGGCCCTTCTCCCCCGATCGCTCAGTTTAGACAGCTGGCCAGCTCTAGGAAGAGTCCTGGAATTCTGAACTTCTTCGATTTATGGATGATGGAGGCCACTGTGCTCATTGGGACCTTCAAAGCAGCAGAAATTTTTCTGTACCTTTCCCCATATTTGTGCCTTGAGACAATCCTGTCTCAGAGGTCTACAGACAATTCCTTTGACTTCATGCTTGATTTGTGCACTGACATGCACTGTCAACTGTGGGACCTTATATAGACAGGTGTGTGCCTTTACAAATCATGTCCAATCAACTGAATTTACCAAAGGTGGACTCCAATTAAGCTGTAGAAACATCTCAAGGATGATCAGTGGAAACAGGATGCACCTGAGTTCAATTTTGAGCTTCATGGCATGATTGTGTAGTTTTTTTTTATTTTTAATAAATTTGCAAAAATCTCAAAAAAACTTTTTTTCACGTTGTCATTATGGGGTATTGTGTGTAGAATTTTGAGGGAAAAAATGAATTGAATCCTTTTTGGAATAAGGCTGTAACATAACAAAATGTGGAAAAAGTAAAGCGTTGTGAATACTTGCCGGATGCACTGTATATAAACATGTGCTCGGTTATATGGTTATTTGGTTATGCAAATATAAAATAATAGATTATATTATGATATGTCCTTTAACTGACTGTACATAGCACTTCTGGATTAGAAGAAGAAGCCAACTTTATTGTCATTCAATCCACACAGCCAATCATGTACAGTAGAACAAAATGATGTTTCTCCTATCTACAATGTTAATCACATCTAGAATCAGAGGGACCGCTGCCATGCAAGGCACCATCACAGACAACTTTTCCTTCCCCCATTCCATTATGCTGAGCACCAAGCTAGAAGGTGGGAAGTACCATTTTTTTTATATGGTCTTTGGTATGACCCGGCCGGGGCTTGAATCCATGACCTCCCAACTGTGAGGCGGATGCTCTACCACTAGGCCACCACTCCAGAATTACTAAGAATATTTAAGGATTGTGTGTTTTTAATATAGTTGTCCTTCTCATATTTTATCTTCTTTTTATCTCTTTATAATCCACATTTAATATTCTGTCATTATTGGACAAGCTGTGCAGCAGTATTGTCTCCTGAAAAATAAAACTGATGGATAAACCTACCAAGACCCTTTTAGAGGGCTGGAAAAAGCTGATTTTGTTTTTACTCACAAAATACTTTCACCAAGACTCTAGTGAGGTTGAGACAGGGGCATTTCTAGCTTTTTGGAGGCCCTATTTAAGACCTTAACCCTGTTTTATTTATGGGAAAGAGTTCAAACTCTTGAAAATTTTAATTTCTATGCCAATTTATAGGATTTTCTCCTAAATTTATGACTCTTTTCTCGTGGACTTGAGAGTATTTGTCTCTTATAAATTTAAGGGGGTTTGTTGCATGAATTTGCGACTGTTTGCTAGTGAATTTACAAATTTCCACCTTCTCCATGATTAATTTGTGAGTTTTTGCACACAAATTTGGTATGTTTCACTCATATTTTTATCTTTTTTAACCATTCATTTTCAACTTTTGTAGGTCATTTTGGAGCCTTTTTGTCTTGTAAATTTACTTGCCCTCTCTTTTGGGAAGATTTTCTCTTAAAGGTCTTTAGTCGAATAAAAATAAAATATATACATATACCTGAATTGTGTAATACGATGAAATATTTACTGAGTTAGAACAGAACAATGATTCAAACTCTGATTTCCATGAAATAAAATGATAAACTCACCAAAATGAGTAAAAATGCAATCATTTACAGTATGTTTAGAAAAAGGTAATACAGTATAAACAAGGTGTAATGCTCATGTTGTAATTTAACAACCATGCAAATTTCTTGGTTTTTGATGGTAATTTTAATGACCTTATAGTCAGAAATGGCTCTTGGATAAGACATAGGGTTGACAATATGGTGGTTTGTGTTCCTACACAGCAGTAACTCTGCTTGTAGTTCAGTGATGAGCCTCACTAATGCCATAACCCATAGATCCCACCACACCAGGGATACTATATTGATGATATTACCATCATCAAACATCATTAACTAGTCAATTCTAGAACTGTTAAAGCCACAAGGTTCCACAAATTTGCTACATTGATGTTTTGATCTAGCAAAACAAAACAAAACATGTCAACCATTCTTCATAAAGAGCTTGGCTGCTGTAGACCTTGCCAAGGTCAAGTTATTGAGCACTGGTGGTTGTTTAAATCAAAATGGTCACCAGATCTGAGATCCATATTGTATTGGATTAAAAAGGAGAGAGGAGACAAGCGGAAGCAAAACAAAGTCTGCCAGTAGATATTGTTGTCCTACGAGTTTCAGAAAACTTTTTAACAATAACTTGATATCAAAGTTCGAGGTGTGACAGAAAACAGGAATGTAGTGTGGACACATGCTGTAAACAGCCTCAGGCAGAATTGAACCCTGGACTCTGCTCTTGGGACTTAGCCCTGGTGTACTATTAAGCCTGTTTTACAGGAGGAGCAAAATTGAGAGGTTTAAACAGGTTTTTTTTTTTTTTTTCAGTTTTACCTCATGCTAACAGAATTTTTGTGGCCTTAATCTTTGAAATCCCTTTGAAATGTAATCACCTCTGAGGATGACAATACCTTTTTTCTAGTGAACTGCCTGTGCAAATCCATTACTTTTCAAGTAATCCTGCCGACAGACAAATGAACCAAGAAAGTGAACGATCGCAGCAGCCTCTTTTATAGCGGTAATGATTGTCTCATAAGGAAAACAGAAGAAAGACATCATCATGCATAAACAAAACAATGTGAGGAAGCGACAAGGAGCAGCAGTATGCTACCGTGAGGGCATTTCTTCAACACAGGGCTCTGGACAGAAGTGTGTATGGGCACCCTTACCCTCTAAAGCCAATAGTAGGTACTCTTTACAGATTAATATCAATGTACTAGTGCATACCCATAGAAAGCAAGTATTCTTGTCTGAAAACAGGTAGGCCAATCAGGCTTTACAGGCCCAAATGTAGGCTGTGTTTGAAAGTGGAATACAAAGAGGTGCAGCCTATATGTACGTAGGTAATCACACACGTTAGACTTTGACAAATATGAAAGGGACTGAACATGAAGATTTATTTGATTATGTGAATATTAATTAAAGAATTATTGAAAATGAATGGGACATCCAATATTAGCGACTGTTTAAGAACCCTTGTTTATTTGTTTGTTAGTGTCACGTCAGGAGGAGAAGGACAGGAGGACCCAATTGCCAGGCAAATCTGGCAAACCATGATTTATTGCACACAGGAAAATAAACACTGCACAAGGGCAGAAATGACATAAAATAATAGTAATCCACAACGTGGGAAGATAAACAATAATTCCAAATAGCATGGAACAAATATGTGGAGTAACATAAGGACGCAGCAAAGGACACAGACTGAAAATGCACATATATAGAGAGGGGAACAATCAACACAAAACAGAACAGGTGAGCACCATCAAGGCCATCAGGCGACACAGAACGGGCGGGCCTGTACAAACACAGAGGGAATATACACCAAACATCGTAAATGGGTAACACTGGAACACAAAGCGTGGACGGGGGCTACAGGCCTGTCTAGAGCATTACAGTCAGACTTATTTGTCTGATCTTTTATGAGTTATATTCATGTGTAGTGTTGTATCTTGCACTTTGGGGAATGGGAGTTGTTCAGTCATCATTATAATTGTTTTAATTTTAGTGGTGTTAGACGATTAAAACTTTTAATTGTGATTAATCTTTTGGAACGTTGAGTTAATTGTGATTAACAATGTGTTAATTGCATGCTTTTCCATACAGATACGATGTACCTTAAGTCGGTAATTTTTCAAGTTTGTCATACTGTTATGAACATGGGAGTGGACAAATAAGCTTGTTGTCTTCACCTGCAGGTTTATTAAAGCTCTCAACATATCCAAAATGACAAAAACTATCCAGAATATTCTCCAGGAAATTCTCAAAAGTATTACTGCATGTACAAACAACGGAATGCCAAGGCTCAATAACATCACTGAACAACAACCAGCCAGCAGCCACAAAAGGAGCTTGCTCTTTCTCCCATATCAAGCATCCACCTTAAGCAGATCAACACAAAACCTCATGTGTCACAACAGACACATTTTCCCTTTTAGCAGAAAAACTGCAAACATAAACAAACAACTATCTCGCCTGTGACGACACCCCACCACGCTGCAAAAACGGCGGAGGAGTGAATGGACATTACGAACACAGCTTGAGAATTTTTTTACACTAGTACTCACCAACAGTTCGACCCAAAGCTATGAGGATGAAAACTGGCAAATTTCTGTCCGTGTCTGCTGCTGGAAGTCAGCTATAACCTAGCATGTAGCTACTAGCCAGCTAGCTAGCTTCCACAGAAGAAAAACAACCCAACATCCAGGTGAAGTTTTGGAGGAGGCTGTAACAATTATCCAGGTGAGAGCTCTGACAGAAAACATTGTAAACTTAAGCAGGACAGCACTTTGGGGATATCCATGGCTGTAATCCAGCTTGTTTGACTTTGCAATGTCTGCATGGTGCACACAGTGTCTGTGGTCAGAACGGCTTTGGTATGGAGAGTGGCTAGGCCAAAAAGTACTGTCTGCCCTTTCTGCCATTAACTGTGACCACAAAATTTGTCACCATTAACGGGGGCAAAATATTAAAGGGTGATTAACGTGATAACGGCAACACCACTATTTAGTTTATATGTGTAGTTTAGAGTCTATCGTCAATAAACTGATGCAGTACTATAACAGGACACGTTAACAAATATTTGACACCCATTGTAGTGCATCCTTTTATATTTTAGCATTATTAAAAGTACAAAACACAGAACATTATTATACACAGCAGAATAACCTGTTTGGCCGTAACTGTTGCATCAGTGTTGCCCATTTGTCAGTAAATAAAAAATGATTTGTTTAGTTATTTGGGCGGTTTTGTGTGTTTGGTCACGGTCGGCGTTTCGTCAAAGCATGCATATGTGTCCACATATGATATAAGATAAGATAAGATAAGATAAGCCTTTATTAGTCCCACAACGGGGAAATTCCAGGATTGCAACAGCACAGGGATAGCAACACTCAGAGCAACAATCAGAAGGCAAGAAAAAAAACAAGCAAGCAAGAGCAGCTAATATACATATGTACATATTACTATAAAATATATATATACACACACACACACACAGACACACAGTGCAGAGCATTGTAGCTGGATGGAATAAATATATGAATATATGAACACACAGTGCAGAGCATTGTAGCTAGATGGAATAAATATGTAAATATATAAACACCCGCAGTACGGAGCATTGCAGCTAGGTGGAATAAATATGCAAGTATATAAACACACACAGTGCGGAGCAATGTAGCTAGATGGAATAATATGTAGATATATAAAAACACAGTGCGGAGCATTGTAGCTAGATGGAATAAATATATAGATATATAAATATAAACACACCCAGTGCTGAGCATTGTAGCTAGATGGAATAAATATGTAAATATATAAACACACACAGTGCAGAGCATTGTTGCTAGGTGGGATGAAACAGCATAACCGTCTATTTAGTTATCCTACATGGTATGATTATGTGCCCATACATATTCTCACCCTCCATAGCGACCGGTATGTTCCTAGTTGTATGCCGGGGGGGACCATTGTGTAAGTCTATTGCATCTTTTGCATTCAAAAAAACTATTATTTTGTTACGTCTTTTTGCTATCTCTGCGAGCAGCCCTGCTTAGGTTGTACAGTATATGCAATTGATCTGGCCATTCCGCTCCACAATCGTGGTATTATTATTAACTTTTAATTTTTAGATAGCTGTGCGAGCACACCAGCACCGGGAAATGTGCCATGTTGAACCTGCGGTACCACAAAGGACAGTGGTGGCACATGGGTGAAGCATGGGTGAAATCGCAGCCGAGACTCCCGTTAACTGGGCCGGCTGGGCTTGGCTTCCTGCAAAGGGCTGCGGTATGCACCTTGTGTTCTCCACATATGATGAATTATCCTTTAGAGCTAGACACAGCAACATTATGCTATAATTTTTAAGCATTAAATCTTCAGTATTCTCTTTTTCTGGTCAAATTTGTCACTTTCACTTCCTTGTTTTTTTTACGGAGCACTGTGGTGTGACTGGTCATGATGCCACATATTATCCAGTCAGTATGGAGTCAATCCGAAATCCCTCCCACACTTCTAGAAACCAGAGCATGAGGAAACGGAGCGGTGGCTAAACTTTTATTGATAAAAATTACATATTTTGACTGAGCAACTCCATACTCGGGGATGCACAGCCTTGTAACCTCAGCAAAACACTTATAAAATTTGAGACCAGTCTGACGAACGGTTTGGGAGATATCTGAGGAACACACACACACACAAACAGAGATTTGTTGCATTTATAGATAGATGCCATTTACCCACACTGATGGGGTTGTGTGGGTAAAGCGGTTCCCTGAGTCTGAACATCTGTCCCTCCTTCTGACTGTGAAAGCAATAAATAATCTGCATACATCTGTTTTTTCCCCTCTCTCCCACTGTAAGATACAGCGGCTGCGGCCTCACATATTTACACTACGAGGCAGACTTTGCACATTAAAAAAAGTTAAGGTCAAGGCCCCCAAGGATGTACCCTAGGATACATGAGGGGGTTGTGTATGGGCTCCTTGGTCTAATCAAAGCATGTGGTGAGTATCTGTGCTGAAACCTCTAAGGAATGATGCTATTTTGCTGCCTCGGCCTACTCTTTCATTTCATTTTCCCTCCTTCTGATGTGGACAGGGCAGCAGCAGAAAGATGCATACACATACACGTGCACAAGCGTGGGGTTAACTTGTAAATGCTCAGAATTTGCACTCATATTGACTCTATTGTTTGTCTTCTGCTACATTTTGACACTCAGACAGAGATGCTGCGATTTGCCATTTGTAGATCTACGCACAGGCGTGCAGCAGAGACATTAATGCAAGCCCGCTGTGTAACCCTCAGCAGGCAGCCGTTCTGCCAGCAGCGTGGGAGGACACAAATGACATCAGTGTGTGTAGAACAAACACTCATCAGTCTGCTTATACTATGGCGACAATGGCACAGGGGGTTCTGGTGGAGTGGAGGCTACTTGTGTGGATCCCACAGACGTGTGGGACACCAAGAGAAGCAAACATCCACTCACAAACAGCCGCCCACAGGCCGGGGGACGTCTGACGGCACAGGGCAGCTTGTTGTAGGCTTTGCCGTGGGCGGAGGAGAGGAACGCGTGATGCTCCTTATCCAAGAATTATAGTTATAATTAGTTTTGCATATTGCAGATGACTCATCTCATCAAAACAAAACATACACAGGCTCGATGGATTGTCTTTTAACAGTTGTGGCATCTATAGTGAGGCTTTGGGCATGCGTTGCAGCTCTGCAAAGGACCAACAAAGCTGCCCTTCATACACAATTCTATACAAAGATTATGTTGCAACATCCTCCCTGAAATCCCCTCACAGCATGAGCAGGAAGAGAGGTTTTACTCCACTAACATCACACTTACTTTCTTCCAAAGGCATTTCACAGAAACTGCACTTGCTTTCTGTTGAAGGATGATTGTGGTTGGGTTTGTAGGAAACACGCAAATAATAGTTATTGCATTAAAAAAAGATTTGATTCTACCCTCATTTAGAGCCTGGACTGTGGATGCTGTCACACTAAAAAAGTGCATCTTATGTATTTTACCCTGAGTGTTACAAAGGTGGGAAGTAACTAGTTTCTTTTACTTAAAGGCCAAATGTCACGTAATTTTTTTTTCTAAATAACAACGAATTTAGATAAAATACACATAGCTTAAACCAAATATTCATACCGGAGACTATATCACCCACCTGTATTTACATAATTGCACAAAATACACCAGGTGAAGGCCCCACCTTGCTTGCTGGCTTGTGACAGCCAGTCCAGACCACGCCCATGTTTTTGACGTCACCAGTTGTACCCTGGCTGCCCTGCCTATCCACATTCACACTTATCAACATTGGACAATCATGACGGAAAGTGACAGCGATTGTGAACAAATTAGTTTATTTTTGTCTTTTTTTTTTTGTCTTTTTTTTTGTCAGTGGTTCAGACAGTGACAGAGGCATAGAACCTTACCGGTTCGAGCCGTCCGAGATGGAATCAGATGCTTTGTCTGATGACAACAGTTCCGACGATGACCAGAGAGCAGAACCAGTGGAAAATGTCATTGAACTGGACATTAATCGCCTCCAGAATTGCAAAGCCGAAGGGGGTCTGTCGAGGGCGCCCCATAAATATTGATTTTTCGGAAGCCATTATTATTACAGTGGAGGAGAGCCGCTGCTGTCAAGAAATTGACCAGATCAATATGAAAATGGAGGCGCATACCTGTCAAGTGAGACGTTTTCGCCATATTTTGGTGGGCGGAGTGGTGGTGGACACTTTTCTGGGAAATGTTTTAAATGTAGTTCGTGTTGTTATTGTCAAATATTTTAAGGAAAATACGGGGAAAATGCAATTTTAGCAAAAACGGGCGTATTGCCATTTCTGTACGCCCAAAAGGAAAAATATACTGGAAAAAAAATTGAGTGTTTTGCGGAGCACGTCCTGTGTGTGATCAGCCACAGCTGGTGCTGGCAGATCGCTCAGCGTCAGCTATTCGCACTACCATGAGAAGTGTGGAGTCACTCATTAGTTTAATTGTCTGGGCGGGCTGATCGCTCAGCGTGAGCTATTCTCACTACAATGAGAAGTCATTAGGACAATGGTTTAACACGTTGAGCTGTGCAGCGGTTGCGGAACAGACAGAGATCGCCTGACAAATACAGAATTCTGCTTTTTTTTTTTATTTGGCGCCGGACGCTGAGTTGTGTTGTTATTGTCAAATATCCATGAATCCTTAAAATATTTGACAATAACAACACGAGTTGCATTTGGGGCATTTCCCAGAGAGGTGTCCCTTGTTGCTCCGCCGTTCCTTATAGCCGCTTTTTACGGTGTTGAAGTACGGCGAAAACGTCTCACTTGACAGGTATGAAAACATTTCCCAGAGAAGTGTCCCTTATTACCCAGCTGTCCCTGATAGTCCCGTTTTAAGGTATGGGTGAAATATCCAATTTTTTTTTTCTTGTTGCTCACTTCAACCTTCCAGTCTCCATATAAACAATCAATTGAAATACCCCAAGCATCAAACTAGGGTACAATCGATTTCGTCACTTCCGCCTTCTTCCCCAGGCGATTCCAGGGGCCGTGTCAGGCCAAGCGCGGCAGTTTTAAATTAACGAATATTCCGTTGTTACTGAAGCATATGCACCAAGACCCGAACGGATCGGTTCCCTTTTATATCTAGTTTCAAGATATTTAAAGTACCCTGTTACGTGACATTTGGCCTTTAAATACATGCACTGTAGTAACTTTTCCACAAAAATTTACCTAAAGGCAGAATGCTTTACTCTTACATGAGTACATTCTTGAGGAAAAAAAAGTACTAATACTGTAACACAGTTGGTTGCACTTTTGATTTCACTTTCACTTTTGATCTGAAAACTGAACCAGCCAGCATGTCCATGTGGGCCCCACCATACATTAAAACTGGGCTGTCTTATGAGTCCCATGTGGGTTTGCTCGTGGGTTCCATGTTGGCCCCATCTGGGTTTGCCCACATAGACGTTACCTGTGGTAAAGGTAAGCAGGTGATCTGTTTACCTGCTTTAAACCCATCTGGGCCCCACATGGGTTTAATGTGGGTGAGCAGGTTTCAGTAACACTTGTGCCATAGGCAAAATTACGCAAAAAAGTAATAAATGTTCACATTTTTTTCTCATAAATTTGTAAGAAAAAAGTGACAAATTTGCAAAAAAAAAGTAGCAAATTTATGAGAAAAAAACTCACATATACAAAAGAATCACAAATATAATAGATAAAAGTTGCAAATTTATGAGAAAGAAGTGAAAATTTAGGTGAAAAAGTTACAAATTTACAAGAAAAAAACTGTAAAATTACTTGTAACAAGTTGTAAACTTACAAGAAAAATTCAACAAATTTACAAGAAAAACGTTACAAATTTATAAGGAAAAAATAGAAAAAGTTGCAAATTTAAAAAGCAGCAATTATATGAGCAAATAATTTGAAAATTTATGAGAAAAAAATCCCAAATATACGAGGAGAAGCTGGAAGGTTACAATTAAAAGAAAGCTGAAAATTTTTGAGAAAGATCAAAATTTCCAAGAAAAATATTACAAATTTATGAGGAGAAAATCACAAATTTACAATTTACAAGAAAAAAAGTAACAAATTTATGAGGAAAAAGGTGCAAGATTACAGCAAATTTACACGGTAAAAACTACAAAAAATACATTTATTGAGGAAGAAGTTATCCATTCAGGAACAAAAGGTTGTGAATGTATGAGAAGAAATAACAGATGAAAAAAACCTCACACTTGGCGACTGTTTAATCACTAGTCAATAAATTTTTTAGTGCCTTCTTTCTCACTCTTCCTCTGTTTTTGGCGGTTGCTCTTGCCTATACTTGAGTAATTACCATCATAAGGTAACAACAGAGAAGCTTGCTGAGGCAGGAGTTAGTGCTGTCACCTCATAGCATCAAGGTCATGGGTTCGGACCCACCCCTGGCCACCGACCACCCTTCTGTGTGGCGCTTACATGCTCTCTCCATGTGTTTTTGCCGGGTACTCCAGTTTCCTCCCACAGTCCAAAGACATGTACTGCATGTTAGGTTAATTGGCATCAACTGGGGATTAATTTTCCTAAGGTATGAATATGGCTTTCTGGGTTAGCCCTGTGATGGACTGGTGATCTGTCCAGCGTGCACCCCGCCTCTGGGCCAATGGGGCTGGGATTAGGCTCCAGCCAAAAACCCAGAGAGGATTAAGCAGTTAAGAAGATGAATGAATGAAAAGGTAATTACTTTTATTTGAGCTCAAACTCTGGCTGCTCTACCCACCTCTTCTGTGTTAATACCCAATAGTTTCAGTCAGATGTTACTGCCTACATTTGGGAATACAGCTGTGGATACAACTTTATTTACGTTGTTGTTAAGACAATTGGTCGTGGGTGTGGATGTGACATTCTTCCAGTGCTGCTACAGTCTGCTGTACGGCAGACGGTGCAGGGAGTCCTACTCAAAATGAGATTGGAGAAATGAGCTTTTCCCTGTTACTCCCTATCAGAGTGAACATTGCAGGCAAGTGCATGTGTGACGTACTGGAGTTGCTAAGTGCGTCGCCTCACAGGGACCTGACTGGCATTTAGGCAGAAAATTCCCACAAGCCAATATGTAATTAATTAGCCTGCTGTTCACAGCCGCAACAGCCCACAAACACCAACACCCCCCCCTCCACCCCCCCCCCCCCCAAGTCTCATAAGTTAAAATGGGGATAATCAGTTCCACTGGGAACTACGCAGCACACCATCATCACCATCCCCTCTCTGTACCTTTAAAGTGTTAACTGACATGGCACGGTGTGTCAGCTTCGCCCACACCTCCACTTCGCTATGACGTCCCCCGTCTGGACGCCCACGACAGTCCAACTCCTCACATTGTCCTGTTGGCTCATCAAACACAGAGGCGTGTCAGTCTAGTGGAGACACCCTCTGTGGTTTCAGATTTAACTGGTTCAAAGTGAACAGCTTGATATGGTCTCTGGAGGAGCTGCGGGTGGAGGCGATGGAGCGCTGCCGGCTCCCCTGCCTTTCTCATTAACCTTATCGTGTAGCACAGTGCGGGTAGGCCTGGGAGTTGACTCTTTTTTTTTTTTTTTTTTTTTTTCCAAGGTGATGTTGGAGGATTGCTGACTACAAATCCCAGTTGCTGGGGAGGGAATCAGGCCTGGTCTTGCAGGACGGGGTTCTGCCTCCTGCTTGTTTTGCAGGACAGATTAAAGTGAGCGAGCACCGAGACTGGTGGAGGATAAAGGCCAAATCTTGTTGCACAACCCGACAGCTCCATGCTCACGCACCGCAGGGGAGCGATGCAGACTCGGCAGAGCTGCAGATTCACAGGGCAGACCTCTGACATTACTGTTTGATATTTCTCTTAAACGTTGTTTGGATTGGGAAGTGAATAAAAAGAGCTAAGAGCTAGGATTCAGGATACACTTTGAAGTGAGACATGATGCATGCTACCTCTTAAGCCAGCTAAACATGTGATTTTAGCAGTCTTTATTATCATATTTTATTCTGTATCCAATCATGTGCCATGAAGCGCCAAGACCCTGCAGGTTTTCTTTCCAACCAGTCTCTTCAATAGGTGATTTCACTGAATTCCTGCTTTGAGGGCTGACTGGAAAGAAAACCTGCAGTGACTTGGCCCTCCATGGCACATGTTTGGTCTAAGGCTGGATGATATGGCTTTTAACTTGTATCGCGGTACATTTAGGGTTTTATCGCAATACCCGATATATATCGCAGTATCTTGAAATCTCCTCCAAACCACTGTATAAATGTATGAGGGGGCTGAAAAAGTTATAGTGGTCAAATTTGACCAAATGTGGTTTATTTTTCAACATAGTTTCCCCTTTGGTCCACACACTTCTTCCATCGGTGTTGCAGAGCTTGGATCCCTGCGATTGTAAAAGAAACCACATTTGGTCAAATTTGACCACTATGAACTTTTCATGTCCCCCCTCATAAATGTAAAACCTTTGCATAAAATGACACCAGCATGATAGTAGAAACAGACCCATGCATTGCATTTTTTAAAAATTACATACAAAAAGGGGGCAATAAAATCAAGTTAAATTTAACAAACTTTACTGAACCAGTCAATTCAATTCAACTTTATTTATATAGTGCCATTTCACAACAACAGTCATCTCATAGCACTTTCAACTGGAGGGGAAACCCCCACAATTGCAGAAAGACCCCAGCAATCAGGCGATCCTCTATGAGCAAGTGCTTGGCGATGGTGGAGAGGAAAAACTCCCTGTCAGACAACCCCACTCATAAATTTTCAGCAAATCAGAATAAATAATGGTAGGCCTTCCTATTATGGCCTGAAATAAAACCAATAAAACCAAACCAAAACAAAAAAGGACTCAGCACAATAAAAAGTGCATTAAGCAATAATTCTAGAGAAAACTATTTTAAAACCATATAAATTGAAGTCCACTTTTTCTGTTTGGTCATGTTTTTAACAATAAGGGCCATGTCTTTGGCAGTACTGGAGTGGTGGCCTAGTTGGTAGAGCATCTGCCTCACAACTGGGAGGTCGTAGGTTCATATCCCGGCCGGGTCATACCAAAGACCACATAAAAATGGTACTTTCTAGATTGGTGCTCAGCATAATAGAAAGGGGAAAGGAAAGTTAACGCACAGAGCTACCAGAGCACCAACACCCCACTGTAGTTTTCACTATTTGGAGTAGCTGTGTGGCCTAGGGTCAGTGAAACGGACCGCCTCATACACTATATGGTGTCCCACATACTGTGGAAGTGATTAATTTAACTTAACTTTGGCAGTATAATTTGTGACCGCAGCTGTGATCTCTTTCTATTTTGCACTTTTGTTGTATGGGATAAATTTTCCAAATGAAGGAGGCATATAGTCATTTTCTTAGGGCTGGCTCCTTTAATTTTTTGTAAGAGCTACCTGGGATGTTGAGAGCTGATTTTAATGCATTCTTCAGATTATAGTGGATGACATCTCAAGTGGCGAAACAACTTAGTGCTACTGCTACCTTTAAAGACAACAGCTTTGGAGACTGGCTAGGTCACTCCAGGACCTTGAAATGCTTCTTACGAAGCCATTCCTTCGTTGTCCGGGTGGTGTGTTTGGGATCATTGTCATGCTGAAAGATCCAGCCACGTTTCATCCTTCAATGCCCTTGCTGATGGAAGGAGGTTTTCACTCAAAATCTCACGATACATGGCCCCATTCATTCTTTCCTTTACACGGATCAGTCGTCCTGGTCCCTTTGCAGAAAAACAGCCCCAAAGCATGATGTTTCCACCCCCATGCTTCACAGTAGGTATGGTGTTCTTTCTCCTCCAAACACGACAAGTTGAGTTTTTACCAAAAAGTTCTATTTTGGTTTCATCTGACCATATGACATTCTCCCAATCCTCTTCTGGATCATCCAAATGCTCTCTAGCAAACTTCAGACGGGCCTGGACATGTACTGGCTTAAGCAGGGGGACACATCTGGCGCTGCAGGATTTGAGTCCCTGGTGGCGTAGTGTGTTACTGATGTAGCCTTTGTTACTTTGGTCCCAGCTCTCTGCAGGTCATTCACTAGGTCCCCCCGTGTGGTTCTGGGATTTTTGCTCACCGTTCTCGTGATCACTTTGACCCCATGGGGTGAGATCTTGCGTGGAGCCCCAGATCGAGGGAGATTATCAGTAGTCTTGTATGTCTTCCATTTTCTAATAATTGCTCCCACAGTTGATTTCTTCACACCAAGCTGCTTACCTATTGCAGATTCAGTCTTCCCAGCCTGGTGCAGGTCTACAATTTTGTTTCTGGTGTCCTTTGACAGCTCTTTGGTCTTGGCCATAGTGGAGTTTGGAGTCTGACTGTTTGAGGTTGTGGACAGGTGTCTTTTATATTGATAACAAGTTCAAACAGGTGCCATTAATACAGGTAACGAGTGGAGGACAGAAGAGCCTCTTAAAGAAGAAGTTACAGGTCTGTGAGAGCCAGAAATCTTGTTTGTTTGTAGGTGACCAAATACTTATTTTACCGAGGAATTTACCAATTAATTCATTAAAAATCCTTCAATGTAATTTTCTGGATTTTTTTTTCTCATTTTGTCTCTCATAGTTGAGGTATACCTATGATGAAAATTGGAGACCTCTCTCATCTTTTAAGTGGGAGAACTTGCACAATTGGTGGCTGACTAAATACTTTTTTGCCCCACTGTAACTGGTTGGGCCACTCTTAGCAGCAACAACTGCAATCAAGCGTTTGCGATAATTCAATTCAATTCAACTTTATTTATATGGCACCATTTCACAACAACAGTCATCTCATAGCACTTTCAACTGTAGGGGTAACCCTCCACAATTGCAGAAAGACCCCAGCAATCAGGCGATCTCCTGTGAGCAGCGTTTGGCGACGGTGGAGAGGAAAAATTCCCTTTTAACAGGAAGAAACCTCCAGCAGAACCAGGCTCAGGGAGGGGCAGTCATCTGCTGCAACTGGCTGGGGGGGTGAGGGGATAGAGAAGATGAAAAGAACAGACATGTAGAGAGCAAACAGCACGATGGGGACTCAATCTATGGGAGAGAACAAACAGATGTTAATGACCAGCAAAAAAAAAAAAAAAAAAAAAATATTACATTGAGAGTGAAGAAAGGAGTGAAGCCCAGTGCAATTATTGGAGGTCCCCCGGCTGTCTAAACCTAATAGCAGCATAGCTAAGGGAGGGTTCAGAAACGCATGATCCCTCCCTAATTGTAGGCTATATCAAAAAGGAAGGTTTTAACCCTATTCTTAAAAACAGAGATTGAGTCTGACTCCCGAATCCAGATTGGCTGCTGGCTCCACAAGAGAGGAGCTTGATAACTGAAGGCTCTGCCCCCCAACTGGTAACTGGTAATAAGTCTTTTACAATGCTGTGGAGGAATTTTGGCCCACTCATCTTTGCAGGATTGTTGTAATTCAGCCACAATGGAGGGTTTTCGAGCATGAACCACTTTTTTAAGGTCATGCCACAGCATCTCAATCGGATTCAGGTCAGGACTTTGACTAGACCACTACAAAGTCTACAAAGCACACAGCAACTTCCTATCACAGTCATCTGGCTGAACTGCTATAAAATAGCAGTTGTTACTGAAAAAAACACATATTTAGCAACTACACCGTTTATTCACCACATCAATTGTTTTCACACTGGTTTTGCTGTTTACTGTAGTTTTGCAGAGGAAGGACGAGGTATTTTTTTCCTGGAGTTTTCAGTTCATTGGTAAAAACTACAAGTCACAATATTCCTCACCTCAAAAACATGGTGGCGGACCACAGTGAAGACCTGAACAAAGCAAAAGACATTTAAAAGTAAGATTTGTGCTTAAATTTTGCAGTGATTTCAATATTAAAACACTAATAACTCCTACAACTGCAATATTTGATTCTTAAAGTTTGTTTTTTTCCAATGTCCATTTTTGTTTTTGTTTTTTTCATATGGGGACTGCTTGGTTACATTAATTTAACCTATTAAATTGTTTTCTCTAAACTTAAGCTGATTTTTTTTTTTTAAGTTTTAATACTAATGTCAGTAATATAAAAACACCACGGGGTGACATGCTTCATTTACTCACTTAAAAATGATTCACTCACTAAACCAAGCAATTTATTAAGCGAAGGAGAAACATGACGCAACATTTCAATCAGATTCAGGTCAGGACTTTGACTAGGCCACTCCAAAGTCTTCATTTTGTTTTTCTTAAGCCATTCAGAGGTGGACATGCTGGTGTGTTTTGGATCATTGTCCTGCTGCAGAATCCAAGTGCACTTCAGCTTGAGGTTATGAACAGATGGCCGGACATTCTCCTTCAGGATTTTTTGGTAGACAGCAGAATTCATGGTTCCATTTACCACAGCAAGTCTTCCAGGTCCTGAAGCAGCAAAACAGCCCCAGATCTTCATACTACCACCAACATATTTTACTGTTGGTATAATGTTCCTTTTCTGAAATGCTGTGTTACTTTTACGCCGGATGTAATGGGACACACACCTTCCAAAAGTTCAACTTTTGTCTCGTCAGTCCACAGAGTATTTTCCCAAAAGTCTTGAGGATTATCAAGCTGTTTTCTGGCAAAACTGAGACGAGCCTTTATGTTCTTTTTGCTCAGCAGTGGTTTTCGTCTTGGAACTCTGCCATGCAGGCCATTTTTGCCCAGTCTCTATCTTATGAATGAATGAATGAATGAATCTTTATTTCGGATAGATTAAAAGTACAGATTAAAAGAAACTGAATAATATAACAAAGGGGGAAAGAAAATCCAACAAGGTCAAATTAGACAATAACTCCTCTGATTATACAGTTCAACATAAGTTATCCGAAATGGGTGATGGCTGAAGCCGCAGCTTATATTGCCCACCCATATTCCATCCAAGAATTCAAAAGAAAAACAAAACAAGAGCGATTACAATTCAGAACAAAGCTAAGACAAAATGTGACAAAAAACTAAGCTACAACACAACGTAGACTGGATATGACCATCCTTATGTGATTTTACATGTCATCTTGTATATATGTTTGGAGTATTTCTTCCTTTAGTTTTTGTTTAAATTGTCCAAGCGTTGTACATGATTTTAATTCAGGTCCAAAATTGTTCCATAATCTGACTCCTTGCACTGAAACACAGTGTTGCTTGGTGGTAGTTCTCACTGAAGGTTTTTGAAATATACATGTTCCTCTGAAATGATATCGTTTCTCCCTTATTTGGAAGAACTTTTGGATATTTGCGGGCAGTGATAGATTCTTCACTTTAAACATTATTACTGCAGTTTTAAAGTCAACCAGATCTTTCAACTTGAGAGCTATTAATTTAAGAAAAAGTGGGTTTGTTGGTTCCCTGTAAGCAGCTTTGTTTATTATTCTAATAGCTCTCTTCTGAAGCATAAAGACTGGATATATTAGATTAGATTAGATTAGATTCAACTTTGTCATTACACATGTATGAATACAAGGTAACGAAACACAGTTTAGCATCCAATCAGAAGTGCAAAGGACAGCAGTGCAGTATATACGGTAATTAACAGTATGTGCAATTTAAGCAAATATATGCAAATATATGCAGCAGTGCAGAAAGTTAAGAGTACTGTTATGTGCAAATAATGTACAATAAGTTAGATGGGCAGTTATGTACAGGTGAGGATGGTAAGAGATGATGGTAAGAGAGTCAGCGGGGAACTAAGTTCAATAACGTGACAGCTGTTTGAAAGAAACTGTTCCTAAACCTGCTGGTTCTAGTCCGAAGGCTTCTGAAATGTCTTCTGGAGGGGAGAAGCTGGAACAGTCCATGAGCAGGATGGTTGGAGTCCCTAAGAATGCTGCGTGCCCGGCGCAGACATCTTTTCCTGTAGACGTCCTCTATAACTGGATATATATGTTTGTTTTACATGTATTTCCCCATACTTCAGTACAATATGTCATGTATGGGAGTATTAATGAATGATACAAGGTATATAGTGTGGGTTGATTCAGCAAATATTTCACTCTGTGTAGTATTGCAATTGATTTGGATATTTTACCTTTAATATAATTAATATGTGACTTCCAACACAGTTTATTATCAATTATTATTCCAAGAAATTTAGTTTCAGATACCATTTCAATCTCTACATCATTTACACTGAGTTTAGATACTAAGTTGTTGTGATGGTTGTTAAAAACTATAAATTTTGTCTTACTTAAATTGAGCGTTAATTTGTTTGAATCAAACCACAGTTTAAGCTTTCCTAATTTCTTTCCGAGTGTATCCAAAAGTTGTTCCAAATTGCTTCCACTGCATAATAGATTAGTGTCATCGGCAAACAATATTAAGTCCATTTTTTTCTGAAACTTTACATATATCATTTATATACATATTGAACAATGGCCCCAAAACTGAACCCTGTGGGACTCCACAAGTAACCTTCAGTAACTGTGAGTTTTTGTTACCAACACATACATACTGAGATCTATTCTTGAAGTAACTACATAATCAGGACAGTGCTACCCCCTAATACCACAATTTTGTAGTTTCTTTAATAATAAATTATGATCCACTGTATCAAATGCTTTTTTAAGATCCAGGAATACCCCAAGTGAATACTCTTTATTTTCAATGGCAGCTGATATTTTTTCTATAAATTCCATTAGAGCAAATGCAGTTGTCCTCTTGTGTCTGAACCCATATTGCTGCTCACACGATAAATTATTCTTCAGTATGAAGTTGTCAATTCTCTCATAGAATATTTTTTTCAAGTATCTTGGAAAATTGCAGCAATAGTGAAATTGGTCTATAGTTTGAGAATTCCCCTCTGTCACCCGTCTTGTATATCGGAATTACTTTAGCTATTTTCATTACATTGGGAAATATACCTGTTTGGAGAGACAGGTTACAGATATACGTCAGTGGTTTCACTAAGCATTCAATAATAGTTTTGACTAAGAGCATGTCAATACCATCACAGTCCGTAGATGTTTTACTTTTAAATGATTTAACAATTTCAATGACCTCTCTCTCGTCTGTGTTCTTTATGAAAATTGAGTCTTTTATAGCAGTGTTTTTGCTTATTGTATCACCTGTGGGTGCCGTAATGGGTATTTCTTGAGCCAAATTAGGACCAATGTTAACAAAAAAGTTATTAAATTCATCTGCAGGTGAAGCTGCATTCACACTCTGAGTCGTTTTATTATTTTTTGAAAAATCGGTTGGGTAGCTTGTATTTCTGTTTTTTATTTCCAAGAATATTATTAAGTATTGTCCATGTATTTTTAATATTGTCTCTGTTTTTCTCCAGTTCTTTACTGTAATAGTCTCTCTTACTACATCTTATTATATATGTTAACTTATTTTTGTATGTTTTATACCGCTGCTCTGCTTCTTTTGTCCTTTTCTTTAGGAAAGCTTTATATAATAAATTTTTCTTTTTACATGCCTTTTGTAATCCTTTGGTTAACCATGGCTTATCGGCAAATTTATGTTTAAGCTTTTTCTTTACTAATGGACAATTTTTTTCATAAAGAGTGGTTACAATGTTTATAAATGTGTCATAGGCTTCATTTACATCTGATACATAGACTTCTGTCCAGTCTTGCTTCAGCAAGTCCTCTTTAAAAGAACTGACTGCATTTTGTGATTTGTATCTGAACGATTTTAAAATTTTTTCTGTATTGGCCCCCGTGTGGCCATGGATAAGTGCAAAGGTTGGCAAGTGGTCACTTATATCATTTATCAATAATCCACTTTCTATTTTCTTATCAATAATATTAACAAACAGATTGTCAATAAGTGTAGCAGTGTGAACTGTGATTCTACTGGGATGTGTTATTGTGGGATATAGACTCATGCTGTACATAGAGTTCATGAACTCTGTAATTACATTTTGTTGATATGGATTTAGTAGATCAATATTGAAATCTCCACAAATTACTACCATTTTCTTACTAGTAATATTATTGTACAGCTCGACTAATTTATCTCTGAATGTCTCAATGCAAGTTCCCGGCGTTCTATATATACAACTTATAATTAGATTATGGTGGAATCATGAACACTGACCTTAACTGAGGCAAGTGAGGCCTGTAGTTCTTTGGATGTTGTTGTGGGGTCTTTTGTGACGTCTTGGATGAGTCATCACTGCGCTCTTGGGGTAATTTTGGTTAGCCAGCCACTCCTGGAAAGGTTCACCACTGTTCCATGTTTTCGCCATTTGTGGATAATGGCTCTCACTATGGTTTGCTGGAGTCCCAGAGTTTTAGAAATGGCTTTATAACCTTTTCCAGACTGATAGATCTCAATTACTTTGTTTCTCATTTGTTCCTGAATTTCTTTGGATTGCAGCATGATGTCTAGCTTTTGAGAATCTTTTGGTCTACTTCACTTTGTCAGGCAGGTCCTATTTAGGTGTGGCAGTAATCAGGCCTGAGTGTGGCTAGAGAAATTGAACTCAGCTTTCCAAAGATGTGATAAACCACAGTTGATTTATGTTTTAATGGGGAGGGCAATCACTTTTTCCACATAGGGCCACGTAGGTTTGGATTTGTATTTACTCTTAATAACAAACACCTTCATTTAAAACTACATTTTGTGTTTACTTGTGTTATCTTTCTGTAATATTTAAATTTGTTCGATGATCTGAAACATTTAAGTGTTGAAAACATACAAAAACATGAGAAATCAGGAATGGGGCAAACAATTTTTTACACCACTGTATTTGGTGTATCACCCAGCCCTGGGTGGGTGAGAGGTAGGAAGGGTGGGTGGGAGGGAGGGAGGCAGGCAGGCAGGCAGGCAGGCGGGAATGTAGGTAGGTAGGTAGGTAGGTAGATAGACTTTATTGATCCCAAAATGGGAAATTACAGTGTAACAGCAGCATGACAGTAGACGACCAAAACAACAGAAACACACACAGCATAAAAGAAAAAAGAATTCCCCATAGAAAGTAAAACTGCCTAGATAACCCATATACATTGTAGATGAATAGATGATGATCCGTATAGATACATGAATTGTACTCGTTGTACAATGCAGGACTATCAGATGCAGGGTGAAATGTGAGGTACCAATTAGACTGTAAGGTAAAGTATGGCAGCATAGTTATGACCAGAATTCAACATCAGAGTGAGTTATGGTCGAGTGAAATGGCATGTGGCAGGAAAGATTTTCTGTACCTGACTGTTCAGCAGCGAAGCTGTAACACTCTGCTGGAGAAAGTGCTCTGCAGTTTGTCCAGTGTGTGGTGGAGGGGGTGATCAGGGTTGTCCATGATGGATAACAGTTTGTTCAGCGTCCTCCTCTCCACCACAGTCTCAAAGGTCTCCGGCATGAGACCAATTATTGAGTCAGC
This sequence comes from Pholidichthys leucotaenia, assembly GCA_020510985.1. NCBI lineage: Eukaryota > Metazoa > Chordata > Actinopteri > Cichliformes > Pholidichthyidae > Pholidichthys > Pholidichthys leucotaenia. Next base: position 250,954,702 of record CM035843.1, read on the forward strand.
CCTCTTGATAATTTTGTCAAGTCTGTTGGTGTTGCTGGCTCTGATACTGCTACTCCAACAGACAGCAGCAAAGAAGATGGTGCTGGCAACAACGGCCAGATAGAAAAGCTCCAGCATCCTGTTGCACACATTGAAGGATCTCAGCTTCCTCAAAAAGTAGAGTCTGCTCATCCCCTTCTTGTACGGAGCATTGGTGTTAGATTTCCAGTCCAATCCGTTGCTGATCATGACGCCCAGGTATTTGTAGTCCTCCGCTACCTCCACATCCTCCCCCCTAATCTGCAATGGCTGTGAAGGTGTCCTCTTCTTCCTGAAGTCAAACACCATCTCTCTGGTCTTGCTGATGTTCAGCCTCAGGTGATTCTGCTCGGTCCACTTCACAAATCTGTCTACCAGTGCCCTGTACCCCCTTCCTCTCCCCCTCTTGTACACCCAACAACAGCTGAGTCGGCAGATAATTTCTGCAGGGGGCATGACTCAGAGTTGTACTGAAAGTCAGTGGTGTATAAGGTGAAGAGAAAAGGAGAAAGCACAGTCCCCTGTGGAGTTTCCGTATCACTAACCACCACATCAGACAAGACACTGCCCAGCTGGAGAAACTGTGACCTGCCTGTTAGGTAGTCAGTAATCCAGGAGATCACAGAGCTGTTGACCCCCATCCCCTGCAGCTTCTTACTCAGCAGCAGTGGCTGGATGGTGTTAAAGGCACTGGAGAAATCAAAGAATGTGATTCTCACAGTGTCTACATCTCTAGGTGCAAAAGGGCATGTTGCAGCAGGTAGATGACAGCATCTTCAACTCATAAATGGAGCTGATATGCAAACTACAGAGAGTCCAGCCACGTCTTCACCTGTGGCCTCATGTGGGCTAAGACCAGTCTCTCCAGGACCTTCATCACATGAGATGTGAGGGCAACTAGTTGAAAGTCATTCAGGTCCAATGGAGACAACTTCTTGGGGACAGGAACTAGGCAGGACATCTTCCACAGCATTGGTACTCTCTCCAGATTCATGCTCAAGTTGAACAGGTGTCTCAGTACAGGAGATAACTGGTTGGCACAGGTCTTCAGGATCCTTGCGGAGATGCCATCAGGGCCTGCAGCCTTCTGCTGACAGAGTCTCCAGCTGTTTTTTTTAACCTGGTCTGTAGTCACAGTTCTTGATGTTGTGGGAGTGACAGACGGTGAGTTGAACCTATTAAAAAAAGATTCAGCTCATCAGCTCTCTCAAGGCTCCCCAATGTTTATCTGTCCCTCCCCTTACACCCAGTGATGTGTTTTACCTGTGATGTGTAATATCTACACATGAAACATCCTGTCATGCATTATTCATTTGTGCCACTTCAGATGCAAATGTGGTCCGTCCTTTTTAGCTCAGTCGTGGTGACAGCTGGAAGACACATTGTATAAGCATGGCTCCTGCTGCCATATAGCCCAGCTAAACTTTCCTCCTTGTTGGGATCTTGCACATTCTATGTTGGATGTTTTGCCTCCATCTGATGTTTGGATGTATATACAGCTTTCCGAGTGTTACCAGTATCTTGCAGATCAGTGCAGAATTTCTCATTTCATCCCTGTTAGATAGCAGTGAAATTTCAGACACTGACAGAATTCTGATGCAGACTTTTCGTTGCGAGAACTTTACAAAGCCTGTCTTAAAATGCCTAATGCACTATGGTGGCATGTAAAGACAAAATGAGAGGCACATTAGTGACACTGAAAACTCGACAGAGTGCAGTGTGAAAGTTTTGTGCTACCCCTCATTTGTTCATTCTGCTTGGAAAATGGGAAATATTTGCAGCAATTATTAAGCCACTGAAGCATGCAAAACATAAATGGAACGACATGCAAAAACGATACAGTATTTTGAGGCAAAAACAGAATTTATATAATTAGAACAAGCTCTAAAGTCAATATTTGGTATGACCGCCTTTATTCTTCGACACAGCCTGATCTCTCTTAGTCAAGCTTTCCTGTAATTTCTTTAATAAGTCTTCAGGAATAGTTCTCTAGGCTCTTGAAGGACATTCCAAAGGTCCTCTTTAGAAGTTGGCTGCCTTTTGTTCCATTCTCTGAGAAGATGAACCCATATTTTAAAATTGTATTAATCCATAAGGGCCCCTTTGCACATACAGCAATCGCTGGGTGACCATTGAGATATTATAAATTGGCCTGATCTCTCAACAATCTCCTAAAGCCTCAAAAAAAAAAAAAAGTTTAGATGTTTGGGAGATGTTTTGGTAACTTTCATGGTGATCTATAGAGACCTTTCAAAGATCCTGGAGACATCATTGAGAGACCAGTAGAGACCACTGAGGGATCATTGAGAGTTTCTTGGGCAGCCAAAGAGGTGTAGCCTATATACAGGATATATATTTGAGAGATTTCTGGTGCTTTTCTTTCCTCATTACATGGGATGGAGGTTGTTGAGAGGTCAATGAAAGATGGAAAAATGGCCATAGCGCTCAACGATCTCCAAGATCTCTCAGTGATTGATCAGTTATCTCCATGGTCATCACAGTCTCCTCAACATTCTGACTCAGTCCAAAACAATCGCTCCACCATCACCAAAGGAAATGATCTCTCAAAGATTTTTCAAGGAGCACTCAATAATCTCATCCTTCTCCCAATGATCTCAGAATGATCTCTGCTGTGGACTTTCAACAAACTCTAATGGTCTTTCATTCAATGCTTAGTGATCCCTCACTGACCTCTCAGCCATCTTTACCTTTGGGATGGAAACATTTGGTGTTCATTGAAAGACTGAAAGAAGAAGGGAGATTGATGACATTGTTGGGTGCTCCATAAGCTCATCTTGAGAGATCGTTGAGAGATTGTTTTGGACTGAGACGAAACCTTGGCGACTGTGGAGATTACTGAAGATCATTGAGAGACCATTGAGAGATACCTATTTATTAAGGATTTTCAGATACTTTTAATCTGCCATAGATGTTTTTTCTTTCAGTCTGCCACTTTTTCTTCTTCTGTCCTACACTTGGTCAGATACAAGGACTAGACTGTGAATGAGTGGAAAAAGCAGCCAATACCCAAAGGAAAACTTCAAAATCCCTTTAGAAAGCCTTGAGAACCACTGCTCAAGGCCACTTTAAGGATTATAGGAAAGTCTGGCTTCTTGCAAGCAAAAAAATAGAGAAAAAAGTGATGGCTCAAGATTTTTGTACAGTACTGTGTTTTTTAGAATATCCCTTATTAACAGTGCTTTCTCCATTCAACAACAGCACATTTGATACAATTTCCCAATAAATTAAAAAAAGAAAACACATCATACAAAGAAAGAAAGAAAAGTAAAGTCAGCAATAGTTGGCATTACAGTCAGAACAGCATGCCTTTCTGAGATTTTCTAAATGACCATGAACCCTCTAATCCTTCCGAAATTCACCAAACCCCACTTGACAAAAGCAATCCATGATTTCTGCAAAGAGGTAAGGCACTAAGCAGATGAATGGAGCCTTGTGTTACCGTTTAAATAACGCCTCAGTCCCTTTAATGTCTGTGCAAACATCAGTTACACGCTCGCGCCCATGTTCTTCACTGAAACAGACACAGCCAATAAAGCCTTCCACTAACCTTTTATCTGCTTCCTGTTAAACTCCGTGTTACCTGGCTTGGCTGGAGACAAAAGTCGAGGCCCTCGTTTGGTATCGTCTCCAGCATGCTTCAGTCCAGATGCTGTGGAGACACAGAACACCTCTGTTCTAGGAAAGCCCTCTTAATTTTGCAGACCCCCCCCCCCCCCAACCCACCACCCTAAACCCATTCCTGTCTGTTCCAGAAAACGAGGCATGTAAAACTCCACACCTGGATGACCCAATTACAGCCAGACCCCAGTTTAAAGCCTTCACCCAGCCTACTGGTTTCTCCCCCACTCAGCCAAACATAAACAGAAAGGTTTAGGTTACACAGACGTATGACTGTACTGTGGAGGGGGGGAAAAAGGGCACTTAGAGCTCCATTCATTCACCGATGAGCGCTAGTGATGTGTGTAATTCAACATGAGTTCTACCTAATTACCGCCTATTTAAAATGATTCATGGACTGATTGTGCAACTGGAAGTATTGTCTTCCTGCTGTGCTAAGAGCTCCACAAAAAAACAGATCAAAGGAAGTACAGATGGCTTTAGAGAGTCTGCCCTCAGTGTCCCACTTAACATCCCCCCTTAATTTACTGACCTTGAGTCACTCAATATCAGTGACATAAAATAGTGTCGGGCCTCCAAATTGCAGTCTTTGAACCCCCCCACTGCCACGAGCCCCTACGGGGCATCGGAGGCCCCTAATGTATGTGTGTGTGTGTGTGTCCATGTTATGCTCCTGGTTACTAGTATGTTCCATCCCTCCCTCCCAAATGCCATTGGGGGTTACAGTTTTGAATTCTCAACCAGTCTTTTTAAGAACGCGACAGCCCCAGCAGGCGAGATGAAAGTAGTGATTTTTTTTTCCCCCTCCCTCCATAATTCTAGCCTTTTTTGTCCACTACATGTCATTACAGGGAGCTGCATCTAGTTATTTGTGTCCTGTGGCCGGATACATGTGCACAGAGGGAACCAATTTGTGTGGGAGGCGAATCAGGACAAAGAAGGCGAGTGATTTCAAATCAGTGAGCCTGCAGGCGTCTAGAGGCTCTTCGCCTGTGAGAAAAGTCACAGAGAGCAGCGGTGCTGACTGAAATTGTTTGGCTGAGAGGTGCAAGAGCACGGTGTATTTCCAGGAAGCATTTGGAATAAAAGCCGCTCATGATTTTGATGGAAAATAAATCTGTTAAACGAGATTCTACAGGTTTAAATAGCTTGAATTTTTTTTTTTTTTAAAAAAGAATGCATTTATCTATTAGTCATATATTCAGGGCTGCAACGATTACTTCCATCCATCCATCCATGTTCGACCGCTTTTCCGGAGGTCCGGGTCGCGGAGGCAGCAGTTCAAGCAGAAAGCCCAGACTTCCCTCTCCCCAGCCACCTGCTCCAGCTCTTCAAGAGGATACCAAGGTGTTCCCAGCCAGCTGGGAGGACATAGGTCTCTCTCCAGCGAGTCCTGGGTCGCCCCGGGGTCTCCTCCCAGTGGGACGTGCCCAAAACACCTCAAGTGGGAGGCATCCAGGAGGCATCCTAATCAGATGCCCATACTACCTCAACTGACTCCTTTCAATGTGGAGGAGCAGCGGTTCTACTCTGAGCGTCTCCCAGTTGACTGAGCTCCTCACCCTATCTCTAAGGGTGAGTCCAGCAATCCTACGGAGAAAGCTCATTTCAGCCGCTTGTATCCGTGATCTCGTTTTTTCGGTAATTACCCAAAGCTCGTGACCATAAGTGAGAGTAGGAACGTAGATTGACTGGTAAATCGACAGCTTTGCCTTAGAACTCGGCTCCCTCTTCACCACAACAGACTGGTACAATGTCCGCATCACTGCAGATGCTGCTCCGATCCGTCTGTCGATCTCTCGCTCCATTCTCCCCTCACTCGTGAATAAGACCCCAAGATACTTAAACTCCTCCACTTGGGGCAGGAGCCTGTCCCCAACCTGGAGAGGGCAATCCACCTTTTTCCGGCTGAGGACCATGGACTCAGACTTGGAGGTGCTGATTCTCATCCCAGCCACTTCACACTCAGCGACAAACTGTCCCACGAAGAACTGTAGGTCATTGCTGGATGAAGCCAACAGGACATCATCATCTGCAATAAACAGAGATGAGATCCTGTGGTCACCAAGCATGACACCCTCCATTCCCTGGCTGTGCCTAGAAATCCTGTCCATAAAAACTATGAACAGGATTGGTGACAAAGGGCAGTCCTGGCGGAGTCCAACTCTCACTGGGAATGAGTCCGACCGAGTGTTGGCAATATTTTTTTTTTTTTAGATTTAGTATACTTTATTGATCCCCAGAGGGGAAATTGAGGGTCATCCACCACCTGGATGGATGAAGCAGCCACTATACGGCGCTATCCCTTAACCATTCACACACACATTCACACCTAGGGCCGCTTTAGAGTCTCCAATTAACCTAACCTGCATGTTTTTGGCATGTGGGAGGAAACCGGAGAAATCCCGAAGTAAACCCACGCATACACGGGGAGAACATGCAAACTCCACACAGATCACTGTTGGTCGGGGGCTGGGATCGAACCCATGATCCCATGATCCCCACAATCCCCCGGCCAAGGGTAAACTGTGCTGCCGCAGTGCTAACCACTGCGCCACCGTGCAGCCAATATGAACCAAACTCTCACGACGGTTGTACAGAGACCAAATAGCTCGTAACAACAAGCCCGATACCCCATACTCCCGAAGCACCCCCCACAAAAAACCACGAGGGACGCGGTCGAATGCCTTCTCCAAGTCCACAAAACACATGTAAACTGGTTGGGCAAACTCCCACTAACCCTCCAGAATTCTCGAGAGGGTAAAGAGCTGGTCCGATGTGCCACGGTCAAGACGAAAACCACATTGCTCCTCCTGAATCCGAGGTTCGACCAACGGCCGGACTCTCCTCTCCAGTACCTTGGCATAGACCTTTCCAGGGAGGCTGAGGAGTGTGATCCCTCTAAAGTTGGAGCACACCCTCCAGTCCCCTTTTTTGAAGAGAGGAACCACCACCCCGGTTTGCCATGCCAAAAGCGCTGTCCCCAACCTCCACGCAATGTTGCAGAGGCGTGTCAACCATGACAGCCATACAATATCCATGGCCTTGAGGTACTCTGGGCGAATCTCATCCACCCCCGGGGCCTGGCCACCAAGGAGATTTTTAACCCCCTTGGTGACCTCAGCCCCTGTGATAGGTGAGTCATCCCCTTCGTCCACAAGCCCTGCTTCCTCTGTGGAAGGCGTATCAGTGGGATTGAGGAGATCCTCGAAGTATTCCTTCAACTGCCCGATGATATCCCCAGTTGAAGTCAACAGCGCCCCATCCGCACCATACACAGTGTGAACAGGGAACTGCTTCCCCCTCCTGAGCCGCCAGACAGTTTGCCAGAATCTCTTCGAGGCCGACCGAAAGTCTTGTTCCGTGGCCTCACCGAACCCCTCCCATACCCGGGTTTTTGCTTCAGCAACCACCCGAGCTGCACTCCACTTGGCCTGCCAGTACACCTCAGCTGCTTCAGGAGTCCAACAAGCCAACCAAGCTCGATAAGATTCCTTCTTCAGCTTAATGGCCCCCCTCACCACTGGTGTCAACCACTTGGTTCGGGGGTTGCCACCATGAGATGCCCCGACCACCTTGCGGCTGCAGCTCTGGGCCGCCGCTTCAACAATAGAGGTGGAGAACATGGCCCATTCAGACTCCATGTCTCCAAACTCCCTTGGAATGTGGTTGAAGTTCTTCCGGAGGTGGGAGTTGAAGACCTCCCGGACAGGGGCCTCAGCCAGACATTCCCAGCACACCCTCACTATACATTTGGGTCTACCAGGTCTGAATGGCATCCTCCCCTGCCATCGGATCCAACTCACCACCAAGTCGTGATCAGTTGACAGCTCTGCACCTCTCTTTACCCGAGTGTCCAAGACATACGGTCGCAGGTCTGATGACACAATAACAAAATTGATCATTGACCTGTGACCTAGGGTGTCCTGGTGCCAGGTGCACATACAGTATGGACACCCTTATGCTTGAACATGGTGTTCGTTATGGACAAACTGTGGTTAGCACAGAAGTCCAATAACTGAACACCATTCGGGTTCAGATTGGGCAAGCCGTTCCTCCCAATCACTCCCCTCCAGGTTTCACTGTTGTTGCCCACGTGCGCATTGAAGTCCCCCAGTAGGACAATGGAGTCTCCAAGAGGAGCAGCCTCCAGCACCCCAGTCAGAGACTCCAAAAAGGGTGGGTACTCTGAAACATCATTTGGTGCATAAGCACAAATGATGGTCAGGACCCGTTTCCCAACCCCAACGTGCAGGGAAGCAACCCTTTTGTCCACCGGGGAAAACTCCAATATCGAGGCAGCAAGGTAGGGGGTACAAGAATACCCACCCCTGCTCGTCGCCTCTCGCCCGGGGCAACTCCAGAACAGGCCAAGCTCCAGCCCATCTCCAGGAGACTGGTTCCGGAACCGGAGCTGTGTGTTGAGGTGAGGCCGACTATATCTAGCCGGTATCTCTCAACCTCGTACACCAGCTCAGGCTCCTTCCCCACCAGAGAGGTGACATTCCACGTACCAAAAGCCAGTTTAGAAAGCCTGGGATCAGTCCGCCAAGGTCTCCGCCTTTGACCGCCACCCAGTCCACATAGCACCGGACCCCCAGGATCTCTCCTGCAGGTGGTGAGCCCACTGGAGGGCGGACCCATGTATCTCCTTTGGGCTGAGCCCGGCCGGGTCCCATGGGTGGAAACCCGGCCACCAGACGCTAGCCATCGAGCCCCTCCCCCAGGCCTGGTTCCAGGGTGGGGCCCCGGTAACCCCATACCGGGTGGAGTACACTGAATCTTTGATCTAGAATTTATCATGTGAGTCAGTTCGATCGTTCTTAGTCTGGCCCTTCACCCAGGACCAGTTTGTCTTGGGTTACTCTATCAAAGGCAAATTGCCCCAGACAACATAGCTCCTGGAATCACTGGGGCACGCAAACCCCTCACCACGATAAGGTGACGATCCATGAGGGGGCAACAATTATTCAACAATTACTTGAATAATTCAAATAACTCAACTACAAAAATTGGTCGCCTGAAAATCTATGATTAAATGCTTTAAGTACACAGTAAAAATTTGCTGAGTAAATTTGACTCAAATTGAATAAAATTTTACTCTAAAAAAGATAGTATTTGGTCCCAGTCTAAATAGAGTGAAAATTACTCTCTTGGCAGAGTAAAATTTTCAGAGTAATTTCTACTCTATTCAGTGTTTATATTTTACTCTACATGATGACAATTCACTCAATGAAGTATAAAATTAAAACAACTCTACCCCAATTTTACTCAACATTGAGCTGTATGTCACTCAATACATAGGGTTTTTTTTTTTACTTTAAATATGAATTAAATTTCACTCAAAATGAGTTTTATTTAACTTAATGCAGAAGGTGTTTTACTCCAAATATGAATTAAATTTCACTCAAAATGAGTTTTATTTCACTCAAAACAGAAGGTGTTTTACTCTAAATAGGACTGCATTTTACTCAAATGTAAAACACCGATGGTTATGTTAAAACTCATGGTCAATCAATCAGAAATCAGAATTCAAGCAAGCACATTTTATTCTTAACAAAAATGAGCAATATATCAAAACATTGACATTTTAACAATTTCAGTCACAAGTATAATTTTAATAAAACTGTGGCCCCTGTTCAATCAAAAATAAAATTTTGACCTCCATCTTAAACAATAACTGTACATGTTAATTAAAAAAATATAACCCAACCCATGGGCTTTAAAGAGTTTACTGTGCATACGGTACAGGAAACCATATGGGACAATATGATTCACCCCCCAGCCAGTCGCAGCAGATGACTGCCCCTCCCTGAGCCTGGTTCTGCTGGAGGTTTCTTCCTGTTAAAAGGGAGTTTTTCCTCTCCACCATCGCCAAGTGCTTGCTCACAGGGGATCGCCTGATTGCTGGGGTCTTTCTGCAACTGTGGGGGTTCCCCCTACAGTTGATAGTGCTATGAGATGACTGTTGTTGTGAAATGGCGCTATATAAATAAAGTTGAATTGAACAATAAGCAAGCTTGAATCATCATGACTGTATGACATCTGTAAATCAAATGCTTTTTGACAGAATAGCTCTTCATCAACTACATGAGGGCCATCCTTTGTGCACAAAACTTTAAATGCATTAAAATGCTCAAGACATACTATTTGTAGTTCAAATGTAACCAACAGTAACCGCTCATCCTTAACAACAACATTGTGGATTTTGTAAAAAAAAACTGGCATCTCACAATGGACTTTAATACAAACAACTAAACCTGATCGATACATATTTCCATGGTGTTTGGCCCATCTAACTTTTAGCACCTTGGTGTCAATTGGTACCTGAAGAGTCTCCGCTATCTCATTTCCCCAGTCCATCACATTTAAAGATAACATTTTACCTGGTCCAATCATCATTCTGTTGGGGTCAAATGTCTGCCAATTGTATGCCATTTGACTTTGGTGTTTCTTTGCCAATGTCTTAGTTACATTTTTGAAGCTTTTCAATTGCTTTTTAAAGAAATTATGCTTTGCTTCATGCACCAACTGTGCAGAAGTGGTCCAATTTTAAGAATAGATGTAGGGTAATGCACCATAAAATGATGCTTCGGTAGCAGCTTCTTGTTAGGAAACAAATGCTTAAATAGCATGTGGTGTTCAGTGATCAAGTGTTTTAAAAAAAATAGTTATACTTTTGATAATGCTGGAGAAAATACAATGTTAACCATCTGAAGCAACAGCAGGAGCAAATACCAGTGTTGATCGTTTGGACAAACCAAGTCTCCAAAAATAAGTGGTAGATTACGAAGTAAACACCAGGATTGGATGGCATTTTACACCAAGTCATTGGAGTCCTCTCCTAAGTTCGGTGCAAGAGATTTGTTGCTTTGCTCCATGTAGCCATAGTTAAAGCTCGTAAGTCTTCTATCCACTTCCTCTGATGTTGTGTACTCATCTATCAAGTGCAGTATTATCAGTTTCATTTCATATTGTGCCATTCCCTCCAAGATGTCATGTATAATATCGACTGAGAAATGTTCACATTTAATGAAGTACTGCAAAGAATTTAGAATGCAAGAACGCTTAACACCCATTACATAGGGATTTACATTTGCCTGACAGCCTTTGCAAATAAAACAAATCTCATTATCAACTCAATGCAGCATCCGAACCCTTAACTCTGCAACCCTGGGATTCACCTTAGTGGTGTCAACAGCTATTTCATATATGGTGGTCTGCAAGAAGTTGTACACATTCACCAGATCATGGTTGTATGAAATATCGAAGACAAAATGAGCTTTGAAGAGCTCATCAAAACAGGCAAGAGAGTCTGATGGCTTACAAGGTATGGCCTGTTTGTCAACCACAATAAAGTTTTTTTTGGATCACACTCCTTTGGGTCCTCACAGCAAACAGATAGGGTTGATGACTCTCTGTGATGCTGTCCAGGTGCCCCTGGATGCTGGTCCCTGTGTGACATAAAAACTACATTAGTCTGCTATTAAGTAGAATAATTTAAAGCAAACAATTTAAAAACTTTAACTAACAGAATCATGATCTTACTATGATCGTAAAAAGTGATTAATAGGATAAGAAACTGAGACAGAACATTAAACTTCTTTCAAATTTAACTGAACTAGTGCATGCCCGTAGAACGCAAGTATTCCTGTCTGAAACAGGTTTCCCAATCAGGCTTTCCAGGCCCAAATGTAGGCTGTGTTTGAAAGTGGAATACAAAGAGGTGTAGCTTATACACACGTGGACAAAATTGTTGGTACCCCTCTGTTAATGAAAGAAAAACCCACAATGGTCACAGAAATAACTTGAATCTGACAAAAGTGGTAATAAATAAAAATTCTATGAAAATTAACCAATGAAAATCAGACAATGCTTTTGAATTGTGGTTCACAGAATTACTTTAAAAAACAAACTCATGAAACAGGCCTGGACAAAAATGATGGTACCCCTAGAAAACATTGAAAATAATGTAACCATAGGGACATGTTCAACCAAGATGTGTCCTCTAATTAACATCACAGGTGTCTACAAACTTGTAATCAGTCAGTCGGCCTATTTAAAGGGTGACAAGTAGTCACTGTGCTGTTTGGTGACATGGTGTGTACCACACTAAACATGGACCAGAGGAAGCAAAGAAGAGAGTTGTCTCAGGAGATTAGAAAGAAAATTATAGACAAGCATGTTAAAGGTAAGACCATCTCCAAGCAGCTTGATGTTCCTGTGACTACAGTTGCACATATTATTCAGAAATTTAAGATCCACAGGACTGTAGCCAACCTCCCTGGATGTGGCCACAGGAGGAGACGGATAATACGAATGATAACAAAAGAGCCCAGAACAACCTCTAAACACATTCATAGTGAACTCCAAGGTCAAGGTACATCAGTGTCAGATGGCACCATCCGTCGTTGTTTGAGCCAAAGTGGACTTCATGGGAGACGACCAAGGAGGACACCACTGTTGAAAACAAATCATAAAAAAGCCAGACTGGAATTTGCCAAACTGCATGTTGACAAGCCACAAAGCTTCTGGGAGAATGTCCTATGGACAGACGAGACAAAACTGGAACTTTTTGGCAAGGCACATGAGCTCTATGTTCACAGACGCAAAAATGAAGCATACCAAGAAAAGAACACTGTCCCTACTGTGAAACATGGAGGAGGTTCTGTTATGTTCTGGGGCTGCTTTGCTGCATCTGGCACAGGGTGTCTTGAATGTGTGCAGGGTACAATGAAATCTCAAGACCATCAAGGTATTCTAGAGAGAAATGTGCTGCCCAGTGTCAGACAGCTTGGTCTCAGTCGCAGGTCATGGGTTTTGCAAGAGGATAATGACCCAAAACACACAGCTAAAAACACCCAAGAATGGCTAAGAGCGAAATTATTCTATTCACTATTCACTATTCTAAAGTGGCCTTCTGTGAGCCCTGATCTACATCCTATTGAACATCTGTGGAAGGAGCTGAAACATGCCATCTGGAGAAGGCACCCTTTGAACCTGAGACAACTGGAGCAGTTTGCGCATGAGGAGTGGGCCAAAATACCTGCTGAGAGGTGCAGAAGTCTCATTGACAGTTACAGACATTGTTTGATTGCAGTGATTGCCTCAAAAGGTTGTGCAACAAAATATTAAGTTAAGGGTACCATCATTTTTGTCCAGGCCTGTTTCATGAGTTTGTTTTTTAAAGTAATTCTGTTGAAGCCCAATTCAAAAGCATTGTCTGATTTTCATTGGTTAATTTTCATAGAATTTTTGACAAATATAAAAGGGACTAAATGGGACTAAGATTTATTTGACTGTGTGAATATTAATTACAGAATACCTAAATATTGAAAATGAATGGGACATCCAATATTAGCAATTGTTTCAGATCCCTTGTTCGTTTGTCAGACCACTTATTTGTGTGATCTTTATCACTTATATTCATAATAGTGTATCTTGCACTTTGGGGAATGGGAGTTGTTCAGTCACCATTATAATTATTTTAGTTTATATTACTGTTCAGTGATGGAGTTAATTGGAATATTGAATGTCTTCTGTGTATCATCAATAAACCCATGCAGTACTATAACAGGACATGTTTACAGATATTTGAGACCCATTGTGGTGCATCATTTTAAATCTTACCAATATTTTGTTATTAAAAGTTTTTTTTTTAAAACTGTAATCAACCGAATTAACTACAGAACACCCAACATCAATAAAGTACATCTATCCATCTATTATAATTCACAGCAGAAGGACCTGTTTGACTGCAACCGTTGCATCAGTGTTGCCCATTTGTCAGTAAATATTTAACTAAAAAGTGATTTATTTCATTATTTGGGTGTTTTTGTGTCCTGCGTTTGGTCGTTAAGTCATTCCAGCCATTCCGCTCCACAGTCATGGCGGTATTAAGTTTTTAATTTTTAGATACTCGCACGGGTGGGGGTACTTGCAGTCCTGCGCACACAGGTGAAGCAGAAGCAGGTACTCCCATCTACTACTGACTGGGCAGGCTTCGTGGGCCTCCCCACGAAGGACCGTGGTCCGCCCGGTTAGGCTGCTGCTTCCCCCGGTATGTTCTGTGTTGATACACCGGTGTTCTTTGTCAGACTCGGGTCCCCACTGACGCTCCGCCCAGTCTGCTCACGCACCTCATGTTCTCCACACATGCCAACTTATCCTTTAGATCTATGCAATCATGGCAACTTTATAGTATAATGTTTTTAAGCATTAAATCTTCAGTATTATCTTTTACTAGTCAAATTTGTCATTTTTCACTTCCTTGTTTTGTCCAGGGAACACTCTGGTGACTGACAGGCTGTGATGCCACGTATTGTCCAATGAGCACGGAGTCAATCCGAAACCCTGCCCACACTTCTTGAAGCCAGGACATGAAGACAGCGGTCACAGAGTGGTGGCTAAACTTTTATTGATAAAAAATTACATATTTTGACTGAGTGACTCCACAGTCGGGGACGCACACCCTCGTAACCTCAGGAAACCACGTATAAAACCTTAGGTCAGTCTGAGGAATGGTTTGAGAGATATCTGAGGAACACTCACACACACACAGACAGATCCCTTGAATTTATAGATAGATTGTAACTTTACCTTGATGAACTTTACAAGCTGGTCAGTGGCTTGTCTAACTGTAAGCTTTCCTGGTCTCTTGCGGCCATGAGGTGATGGTGGCAAAAGGTGGACAAGGATCAGAATGGATGACATGTCACTGTCCCACCCTTAAAAAATTTAAAAAAGTGTAAAAGTACAAATTTTGTAGTATCTGCAGTGCAGAAAAAAGCGTAGTACTTAGTATATTAGAATAACACTTTTATTCAAACATACCATTCTCCACTTAAGTTGTGGATTCAGCATTTTTAACCAGGTCTCGGAGCTCGCCTGTGTGTGAGACCACGGCTTTGTTGAAGGACTTTATACTTGTACACAGTTGGCCACTCTTCAAGGAACTTTGCAGAAACTGCATCACCAAAGACCTGACTAAAGTCCTGCTCAATATGCAGATGAGATGAAGTAAGTGAAGGTAGAACAGTAAACATTAAGGTGTGGCACTGTAGTCCTGACAGAGTTACTGCTCTAACCAGGCTGTTACCGAACAAAAAAAAAATGACAGTTTCAAAACCAAGCAGACTAAGATCTACATATCATTTCTGCTATGTACAGGAATCTTGGGAATACTGTAAAGATCTCAGATGATTTCACTTGGTCATGAACCATCTTTTGGTGAAAAGTGAAGGTCTGCTTCCTCTTCTCCTTTACCGTTGCTTCATCAGCTGTATGCTTCATCAGTGCAGTGGCCTTATGACACAGGCTCTCTGTGGCCAACCAGTTTTCCTCTCTGAAGGGGTCTCTTTCAGCTTTTGGACTACCTATAAGAGTGGTAAAACTTTAACCAATGACTGGTTGAAGCATATGACACTGTCCTAGTATTTAAGAAACAAGGCCTGGAAACTGCTTTGTCACAAGATAAAAATGGGTTGATATTATTTAGTTCAGAGACAGATTAAATACAAAAATATACCAAGACAGTAAAGGTCATAAACCAGATTGCTTTTTCGTTAGTCTGCATAAAATTATTCAATCATGTCATAACAGAGGGGAAACCCCCCCCAGAAAAATCACATACCTGTTCATGTTTGTGACTGACGAAGGGTCTTCTTTCGTCCCGCTGATGCTTCCTTTTGAACAAACTTCAGTCTCCATGCCAGATACTCACTCCCATCTTCTGCATTGTAGTAGTGCTCCTAAAGTTAAGAGTGTTATTTAGTTTAAATGGGCAAAATATTTGTATTATTAATTTTTACTGTGCTACTCTCTGCTGGTTATAAAAACAGAGATGAGCTAAGAAGAGATGATGGCGATGGTGGGTACACAGAAACTGCACAAGAGTCAAAGAAAAGTGATCCAGAAATAGGTTAGACTTTGTTTTTAATGTACGTACGTAGCCAGACTTGCCCCTAGGATCAGCCAGGTATGGAAATAATGAAATGATGCCCTTTGCGTAGTCCTCTTTGACATGCCTTGTCCTAACCAGACAGACACAAACACTTTCTGTATGAGATCAAAACAAAAAATGACAGTCTGCACAAGAGTATTGGACAGGTTTAGATCAGGTGTGAAAGTATGTACTCATTACAACATACCCATGTTCACTTGTCATATGTGCATTCAATATCTTGATCATTTCACATCGTCTACTGTCTGTTAGGCTTTTTGTCTGAGCATACTCATTCATGATCCTCTCTCCTCCAGGTTTGTTCTTTAGAATGTCTTCAACCATCCAAGTGGGAGCAATAAGAAAATTAAGACATGAAAACAGAAGGGAAACCAATAGTGAAACAACTTATCACAAAAGTCAAAACAACAATTATTAACTGGCACAGACAATAAGCTTTGAGAACACCTTATTTTCATACAAATGAGAATAATAACAGCTTCAAAAACAAATAAATCTCCGATCTTTTTGATCTTGGGAGGGCATATATCTGATAACTTAATAGAACAACAGAATTCTCCATTACTAAAATTACTGTTGGCTGCAGCCATAATTCTGACAGTTAAGTCAATACAGGGAACATTATGATACATATGTCTGTGAAGGTTCTCAGTCATCAAGCCTATCATAATCTTGGACAATTAAGTCATGGCAACTGGACTTAATTCAATCAAATCCAGTTGCCACGACTTAACTGTTTGCCTGAGGTGCTCCGTTGCGCCATCAGCCCCTAGTGGTCAAGATTTTTTTCAAGAAAATATTCAGTTCAGATGTCAGAGATTTCCAAACCGATAACTTGAAAGTGGTAAGAGATACTGGCTTACTGTCAATTAAAAAGATGTAGAATATGATCCAAAGTTTGAGATAGGAGTAAATTTACGCATCTAATTTGCATAATGCCACAGCAACCATATCAAATTACATAACTTTCAGTCAAAAGCAGACTTTGGACATATTTACACAAAGGATGGTTTTGGTTTTTGTCACCGCTTTTTGTTTTGGGGTTTTTGTTATCTTATCTTTAAAGTATATGAACCAGAAAATCAGTACAATGTAAACAAAGAAATTTGTCAGACTCACTGCTCGCCAGGTGGCTTGCTTCGTCCATTTTCGTCCATCTTGGTCATTGTTTTGTCTTCTGTTGGTCATTTTTGCTTTCTCTCTCACATCCAGAAACCGTTATGATTATTCCACCTAAATTTCACTTTTATTCTGCTGCAGTTTATCTCATATGACAACCGGGAACCAATGCGATTGTTCTGTCCAGTCACATGGCGCTGGGGGTCGATGGCAGGTGCAAATCAACCAGCTTTGCCCACCCTTTGTTATAACAAAATGTAGATATTTACCTTCATAAGCTAAATAATCTCTTTTTAGAATCATAGTTGGCAAATTTGGGCGCAAATGCCTCCTCTGTCTTGCGATCGATCAACATTTGTTTACAAACTCTTCTTCTCTGGTGTCCAGAAGTGTGTGTGTGGGGGGGTATATGGGGGCCATTAGTCCTCCAAGGCAAGAGCAGTAAGTTATACGTGTCTGCCACCTTGTGAGGTGCAATACTTAGTACAACTAGGGATTTATTATGGTTTAAGGCCAAGTCACATGACAGTCGTGGAACTGTGACATAGACACTCCACAGCGCTATCTGTCCATGAACCAAGGCAGTTTAATTCTCCAAGATTATGATACATAAAAACACATTATAGAACGGAGGTGGAAGTAACAAATTACATCTACTCAAATAACCAAGTTTTTTTGGTTGTACTTCAACTTTTATGAGTATTTTTTTCAGTCTTTAATATCACATGTACCTCAGTGTGCATTAAATCATGTAATGTCCTTAGTTACTTTTAAAATCATAATTGAGTACTGTGCACAACTTGAATTAATATCAACCTGTCACCTGCATTTTGTAATGAATAAGGCTATTTGATCACAAATGGGCCAATGATAACCCTAACTTACTGACAAAAAAGTACAAAACTTCAGCAGGTCAATGTTTGGAGAGGTGACCATTACCACGGAGCAGAACGCAACAGGTGATAGGAGGAACTCACACTGAAGATTTGGAGAACTGATACTGATAACGTTAATTGAATGTTGTGATTGTGTGAGAACACTTTGCACTTTAAAGTATAATTTTAATATTAGTCATAATACTTGTAATTGAGTAATATTTAGGTAAAATACATATTATTATCAGAGTACATATTTTCAGTTGTAGCCATACTAGCCACACATGTGTCTTACTTAATGCCTTACAGTGTACTCCACATCTTAGATAGAACAGAGTGCAGAGTTCCCTTGGAGATAACAGGAAGCTGTGAAAACGTAATCCTTTGTGTGCTGAGAGACTGCTTGGAAGAGCCTTTGGGGGCCAAAGTCTGTGAGGGGGGATGCTAAAGGATTTAAGAGGAAATGCATTGTTACTTTTGATGTGAATGAATGTGACTTGTGAACTGTGGGGGACTGGGGTATATATGGAACGAGTTTTTTCTGAGATGCTCTCTTTCTACTTTGAGATGTTGGTGAATGTGTAATAAAGCTGCCTTGAGACAAACCTGCCTCATCAATTGCACATTCCCACACTGGTGACCCAAGACGTAGCATGCAGCAAGAAGAGAATTCCCCGGGGCCACCCTCATCAGGAGCCCCCAGCCAAGCGAATGCCACTACGGTCCAGCTACCGGACTTTTGGCAGAACAACCCGCACTCCTGGTTCCACTCGGTTGAGGCACAGTTCAACCTCCGGGGGATATCGGTAGATGACACAAAATTCTACCATGTGGTTGCAAAACTTGATAACCACACGGCTCAGCATGTGGAGAGCCTTCTGGAGCAGCCGCCAGCCAGCGACAAATACGGTGCGTTGAAGGCTGCACTCATCCAGCACTACACTCTCTCAGTTGAGGAGAGAGCAGAGAGACTCCTGGCGCTGACCGAGTTGGGAGATGGCACGCCCGTTGACCTGATGGAGCAGATGCTGAGGTTGAAAGGCTCGGACGATGACCACTTCATCTTTACCCACCTCTTCCTCAGGACCCTACCGTCAGCGACGAGAGTGACCCTGGCCAGTTCGCCGTTGTTGGCCCAGTGGGATTACCGCGCGCTGGCCTGGGAGGCGCATCGAATTGTCAACGCCAGCAGACAGCGCGCGGCCACGGCTGCAGCAGCGGAACTCGGCGCGACGGCCGGAGATGGCAGGGGGCCAGAAGCAGTGGTAGCAGAACCACCGACGACGGCGGGGGCGGGGGCCAGGGAACGCGGAGGAGACACCCTTTGTTTCTAGCCACCGCCGCTTCGCAGAGAGGGCATGCAAATGTGTACCACCGTGCCAGTTCAAGCGTTCGGGAAACACCAAGACTGGGGGTCGGTAGCAGCTGCGACCCTCGGGGAGGAGAACAAGATGCTCTACTTGTTGGACGCACGCTCGGGGAGGCATTTCCTCGTGGACACAGGCTCCCAGTTGAGTTTCATCACATCTTCCTACGTGGACAGGCTGGCAGGTTCCAGAGGTCCTGGAGTGGCAGCAGCGAACGGCTCGGAGATTAAAACCTTTGGTGAGAGGACTCTACTTCTGTCTCTACACGGCCGTACATTTGAGTGGACTTTTGTTATAGCAGCAGTGAATTTCAATATGTTGGGGGCTGATTTTTTGTGCTCACATGGTTTGTTGGTTGGTCTCGCTAACAGGCGCCTGGTTAATGCATTTTCTTTTGATTCTATTCCCTGTACAGCGCGAGTGGCCCGGCCAACAGCACAAGCCAACGTCACAGCTGCAAGCGGTAAGTTCCACACACTGCTCACTCAGTTCCCAGCACTCACGGTCCCCACATTTTCGGCAACCGTCACTAAACACGGGGTGGAACATTTTATTACCACTACCGGACCGCCCGTTTTTGCAAAAGCTCGGCGCTTGGACGCAGCTAAACTGGCCGTAGTGCGCGAGGAGTTCACCAACCTGGAGAGGCTGGGCATCATCAGGCGTTCGAACAACCCATGGGCTTCCCCGCTACACATGGTCCCGAAGGCTGACGTCTCGTGGCGACCTTGCGGGGATTTCCGCAGGTTAAACAACGCCACAGCGCATGACCGCTACCCAATCCTGCATATCCAAGATTTTTCCGTTCATTTGGCAGGGGCGCGTGTTTTTTCTAAGATAGATTTGGTCCGCAGTTACCACCAAGTCCCAGTGCGCGCTGAAGACATACCCAAAACAGCGGTAATAACTCCATTTGGCCTATTCGAGTTTTTGCGCATGCCATTCGGGCTTAAAGGGGCTGCACAGACATTCCAACACATGATGGACGCGGTGCTGCGCGATCTCCCTTTCGTGTTTGTCTACTTGGACGATATTTTGGTAGCCAGCGCGTCCGAAGACGAACACGAATACCACCTAGCGGCAGTTTTCCAGAGGTTGGGAGATCACAGGTTAATAATCAACCCAGCGAAGTGTCAGTTCGGGGTGGCGCAGATCGATTTTTTAGGACACCGCGTCTTCCCCGAAGGAGCGGTTCCGCTTCCTGACAAAGTGCGCGCGGTAGCAAATTTCCCCCGGCCGCAGACGGTCAGGGCGTTACAGGAGTTTTTGGGAATGGTGAATTTTTATAACCGTTTCCTCCCCTGCGCAGCGCAACTCATGCAACCACTTTATGCCGCGCTCAAAAAACAGAAACCCGCGAATAGGGTCGAGTGGTCCCCGGAGCGGGAGCGAGCATTCTCGGAGGTAAAAGCAGCCTTGGCAAATGCTGCGTTGTTGGCACACCCAGACCCAACGGCCCGCATAGCGCTCACTACTGACGCGTCAGATGTGGCCATAGGGGCGGTCGTGGAGCAGCATGTAGCCAGGGTTTGGCAGCCCCTCGCCTTTTTCAGCAGGACTTTGCGCGATAGTGAACGTAAATACAGCGCGTTCGACAGGGAGCTGCTGGCTCTCCATTTGGCCATCCGCCACTTTCAGATCTGGCTGGAAGGACACTGTTTCACTGCGTTCGTTGACCACAAGCCGCTAACATTCACGATGGCCAAGGTTTCCGAACCGTGGTCAGGCCGGCAGCAGAGACAGCTGGCCGCGATTTCAGAGTTTACTACTGATATTCAGCATGTGGCGGGCAAATGGAATGTAGTGGCAGATTGCCTCTCGTGCGTCGTGGCGGCCCCAGTCAGCGTAGGAATAGATTACGCAGCCATGGCCGCGGAGCAGGTTAGTGACGCTGATGTGCGCACGCTCCAGTCTGGACCAACAGGGTTAAGGCTGGAGAACAGGGTACTGCAAGACGGTATGCCCCCCCTAATCTGCGATGTCTCCACTGGACGACCGCGTCCGGTAGTACTGGCCGTGTGGCGCCGCTGCGTTTTTGACTCGATTCATTCTTTGACGCACCTGGGAGTGTGCGCGTCGGTCAAAATGGTAGGAGAGAAATTTGTGTGGCCGAACCTTCGCAAACAAGTTAAAGAGTGGGCAGCAGCCTGCATGGCGTGTCAACGAGCCAAGGTACACAGGCACATGAGAGCTCCCTTGGAGCCGTTTCACATCCCGGCCAAGAGGTTCGATCATGTTCATGTGGACCTCGTGGGTCCCCTTCCGCCGTCACAGGGGTGCACACGCCTTCTGACAATGGTGGACCGCACCACGCACTGGCCGGAAGTGGTTCCGCTGGTGTCAACCACGGCCGAGGAGGTGGCGCGCGCGTTTTTAACAGCATGGGTGGCGCGTTTTGGAGTCCCGTCGGACATTACGTCCGACAGAGGCCCTCAATTTGTGTCCGAACTTTGGTCAACAATGGCCCACAACCTGGGTGTCACAATTCACCGCACAACCGCGTACAATCCGCAGGCTAATGGGTTATGCGAACGTTTTCATAGGTCATTGAAAGCGGCGCTCAGCGCATCACTGACGGATGCAAATTGGGTAGACAAGCTACCGTGGATTTTATTGGGGTTACGTTCTGCGCCTAAAGAGGACTTAGAAGCCTCCCTGGCTAAGCTCGTTTTCGCGCAACCACTTCGGCTGCCCGGGGAGTTTCTCCCAGATAACCCTGCGCCGGACAGCTCCCCGTCTCAGCTGTTGCAGAGTAGCATAGAATCAAGCACGCTGCCCGGCCCCGTTCACCACAGTTTTCCGCGCGTTTTTGTGCCTAAAACTTTGAAAAACGCAGAGTTTGTTTTTGTCAGACACGATGCACATCGACCCCCACTGCGACCACCTTATGATGGACCGTTCAGAGTGTTGGAAACAGGGGACAAGCATTTTTTGCTAGATTTGGGGGATAGGAAGGAAAAAGTTGGCATAAACAGACTCAAACCCGCTTTTGTGGTGGCGGATGAGCAAGTGCTGTTGGCAAGGGCCCCGCGGCAAGGAAGACCCCCACGGGGAGCTTCACAGAGTAATATTTCCCCAGAACACCCGCAGGGACTGACAAAAGGTTTTCACCCCCAGACAGCAGCTCCCCAGCATGACAGCGCCGCGGAGGCATTGAATCCTGGTTACAGCAGATACGGCAGGAGACTGAAGCCCAAGCAGCATGTGGACTGATGTGTATTGATTCTATCACGGCAGGCATACTGTTATTCTCTTGTTCAATGTAAAATGTTTGGGGGGGTTGTGTAGCCACACTAGCCACACGTGTCTTACTTAATGCCTTACAGTGTACTCCACATCTTAGATAGAACAGAGTGCAGAGTTCCCTTGGAGATAACAGGAAGCTGTGAAAACGTAATCCTTTGTGTGCTGAGAGACTGCTTGGAAGAGCCTTTGGGGGCCAAAGTCTGTGAGGGGGGATGCTAAAGGATTTAAGAGGAAATGCATTGTTACTTTTGATGTGAATGAATGTGACTTGTGAACTGTGGGGGACTGGGGTATATATGGAACGAGTTTTTTCTGAGATGCTCTCTTTCTACTTTGAGAAGTTGGTGAATGTGTAATAAAGCTGCCTTGAGACAAACCTGCCTCATCAATTGCACATTCCCACACAGTACTCTTTACACCACTATTATTGGCTAAGCTAAGCTGCAGACACTGATGCAAGTATATGGATCTTTCTTTAACCTCTTGCACTCCGGGATACCGCGGGCGGTCATGTCTCTGCATCCTAGTGCGTCTCAGTGCGCACTGTGCGTCTCAGTGTGCACTGAAAAAAAAAAAGCTGCATTTCCGTTCTTCCACTACAGACACAGCCACGAACAGAAAGCCAAAGGAGTGTTTTGATTGGCTTAGATTTGATTGACCTCTCATTTGGCTAATAAGAGCCTTGAATTGGGTTTCTGAAACCTTGAAGAACCAATGACTGAAAACCTAGCAAGACGGACCTGCCTACCAACGACTGCGAATACAACGAGCCAATTGAAGCAGAGAAGTTCGACGACTGAAACGCGTGCGTCCCGTGCGTAAAATCTGTTTTGTGTAAGCCGCTGTGTGTAACTGTAGCGTTCGCCAGTCTTTTTTTATTACTACTGTTCTTATTTGTTTTGAAAAATCGGTCGCCAAAACCGCAATCATGGAAGCGCAAAACCGCAATCATGGAATCATGGTTTGACCGGGTCGTGTGACCAGAACCACGAGTCGTAACAAGCGGACCAGCTTCATGTTCGTCTGACAATGAGGAACAGATGTTCGCCAACGACACTGCTGTTGTGGGCAGGTAAGTGTTATAAGCTAAATTATTCTTTATCCCTGAAAATAGTAATAAAAATGACTTTTGACCGATCGGTAATTACAACGGTGCATCATCGCCACATGACGGACTGTTGACGGACCGTTTTTTGTGTGCCGTGCTCCTCTGTAGTGGGGGGGGGGAGTTGTTATCCTCTACATTGCAGATATTTTAGTATAATTTTTATTGCACTGTAGGTTATTTTTTCTTGTAAAAAAAAGGCCACACATTTTTTACGTGGCATGCTTCTTTGTGTGTGGGGGGCTTGTTTGTTCATTCATTCATGAATGAATGAATAAACAACTCCCCCCCACACACACACAGCCCTGAGTGTCACCTTTCATTAGAGCCCAAGATGAAGCTTCTATGTTGAATCATTCAAAAGTTACAGACGTTTTTCCAAACTGTGCCATTTGGCACAATTTGGCACAGTTCAAAAATGCCTGGGAACAACCTGAGAAAAAAGCTGTGTAATATATTCATTTTTTGTGGTATTGTTACAAACTTTTGACCTCAGCTTGATAATACTTGGTTCTACATTTCTGTTGCATTTTCCAGCCAGTATCTGACAGCTGTGTTATTTGCAAGCATTTGTATCTAAAAAAACATTCAGGCAAACTTTATTTTCTTCAAGTTCAGTATGTTTAGATGACTGTTACTCAGTGGCAGGAGCACTTAGAGAGATTGTGACTGTTTTGCCAAAAAATACAAAGTGTTTTCTTTTAAATGAGACCAATCCCATGAAGATGCTGCATCGGGTTGAAGAACAGCTTTTGATTTACTTTGGGTATGTTATTTTTAGGCGTTTTTAGGGAAATTGACCAGAGTGCAAGGGGTTAAAAAAATGTATTAGTGTACAGGTTCTAATAAACATGCATTCAGTGGAAAACCACACTTCCACAAAGTAGCCTATGTAATAAAATACTTTGGATGTTAGTTTATATTTGGCACAACTATTTTGTCTAAACTAGTAACATTTCACTTACCACATTCCAAAAAGGGTCCGAAGGTCAGTTGGCCCTCATAACAAATGCATTTTTGACGATCCCTGTACTTCACTCGTATCGTCTGCATCCTTGATGGCAAGAAAAAAAATGTTAATTTTAAAAGGGATAGTTCACCCACAAATGTAAATTCAGTCAGTCACTCATGCCAGTGGAAGGGGTGATGTTATTTTTGGCATAAATCACCCTTTTCAAGGGCTAGACAAAGGGCACCAAACGCACGTTGTGAGTTTTCAACATTTATTAACACAAACACAACACTATACAAAAACACTACACTTTCAGACGGAGGAAAACAGGAGGAAAGGCATGCGGGGATGCCGGGGCTCACGTCTACAAAATACAAGGAGAACAACCTACGTATCGCCAGGCTGAGATGCACGGACACGCCAGAGGAAAAGAGAAAAAACAACGAAGCTCACCCGTACACTAGCGATGTTACGCTCGATACTGCCCACTCGAGACTGACTCGAGCAGTATAACATGGAAGTGTCGCGAGCAGAGTGTCGAACGCTGTGTCAATATGCCCACGGTCACGTGACCGTAGTGAATGAGGCCTCGCTGTCACATCACGTGACTTGAGACCTGGCGAGAAATTTGAGAGGGCTGTGCGTTGCATACGTTCCCGCGAGCCCTCAAGTCACGTGATGTGACCAACATAACGAGGCCTCGCTTGCTACGGTCACGTGACTGTGGGCGTGCTGAAACAGCGCTCAATGCACTGCTCATGATGCAAAAAAAAAATTGCAAGAGACATTGGTCAGCTCCTATTACTAAAATGAAAAAAGACTATTTATCAGAGAATTGTTGTGCTCTTTCCTCTCTTTCTCTCTCTTTTAATATACCCCTTTTTTCTTGGTAATTGGAATGTGAAGTTTGACTGATTGTATATTTTTTGTGAAAGTTCTGATTTTGTAACTTTTTGTAATCTTTATCCTCATTGAGAGTTTGTATGTTGTATTTTATTCTGTTAATAACCCCTTGCACTCTGGTCAATTTCCCTAAAAACGCCTAAAAATAACATACCCAAAGTAAATCAAAAGCTGTTCTTCAACCCTTTGCAGCATCTTCATGGGGTTGGTCTCATTTAAAAGAAAACACTTTGAATTTTTTGGCAAAACAGTCACAATCTCTCTAAGTGCTCCTGCCACTGAGTAACAGTCATCTAAACATACTGAACTTGAAGAAAATAATGTTTGCCTGGGTGTTTTTTTAAATACAAATGCTTGCAAATAACACACAGCTGTCAGATACTGGCTGGAAAATGCAACAGAAATGTAGAACCAAGTATTATCAAGCTGAGGTCAAAAGTTTGTAACAATACCACAAAAAATGAATATATTACACAGCTTTTTTCTCAGGTTATTCCCAGGCGTTTTTGAACTGTGCCAAATTGTGCCAAATGGCACAGTTTGGAAAAACGTCTGTAACTTTTGAATGATTCAATATAGAAGCTTCATCTTGGGCTCTAATGAAAGGTGACACTCAGGGCTGTGTGTGTGTGTGGGGGGGGGTTGTTTATTTATTCATGAATGAATGAATGAACAAACAAGCCCCCCACACACAAAGAAGCATGCCACGTAAAAAATGTGTGGCCTTTTTTTACAAGAAAAAATAACCTACAGTGCACTAAAAATTATACTAAAATATCTGCAATGTAGAGGATAACAACTCCCCCCCCCTCCGCTACAGAGGAGCTCGGTGCACAAAAAACGGTCCGTCAACGGTCCGTCAAGTGGCGATGACGCACCGTTGTAATTACCGATCGGTCAAAAGTCATTTTTATTACTATTTTCAGTGATAAAGAATAATTTAGCTTATAACACTTACCTGTCCACAACAGCAGTGTCGTTGGTGAACATCTGTTCCTCATTGTCAGACGAACATGAAGCTGGTCCTTTTGTTACGACTCGTGGTTCTGGTCACGCGACCCGATCAAACCATCTCTGCTTCCATGATTGCGGTTTTGGCGACCGATTTTTCAAAACAAATAAGAACAGTAGTAATAAAAAAAAGGCTGGCTAATGGCTGAGAGTGGCGAACGCTACCTTTACACACAGCGGCTTAGACCAAACAGATTTTACGCACGCGTTTCAATCGTCGAACTTCTCTGCTTCAATTGGCTCGTTGTATTCGCAGTCGTTGGTAGGCAGGTCCTTCTTGCTAGGTTTTCAGTCATTGGTTCTTCAAGGTTTCAGAAACCCAATTCAAGGCTCTTATTAGTCGAATGAGAGGTCAATCAAATCTAAACCAATCAGAACACTCCTTTGGCTTTCTGTTCGCGGCTGTGTCTGTACTGGAAGAATGGAAATGCAGCTATTTTTTTTTTTTTTCAGTGCGCAGTGAGACGCACAGTGCGCACTGAGATGCACTAGGACGCAGAGATGTGACCGCCCGCGGTATCCCGGAGTGCAAGAAAAAAAAAAACTGCTCCTGACACTTCCGCTTCATGTGAATCAGTGTTGAGTGGGCGGTGTTGAGTACGTAGCTGTCTTACCGGCCACAGCTGAAATTCACCAGCCATTGGCCGGTGTTAATGTCAAGTCCTTCTCTCTTTCTCTCTCTCTCTCTCTGTCTCTGAGGTTTCGTTCACTGAAAATTGTTCTTTCGCAGAATTTTTCCACCAATGACTACAAATTCTGAAAGCTGTCTTTCATTTGACAGATTATATTGAGGGTGATCTAATTAAAGTCAATTAAAATGATAGATAACTGAAAGAATTTTTACAAGCCTGTCCGAGAAAATGAAATAAAAAGTGTAGTGCAACCTGTGATATAGAGTATTGCCCTTTTTCAATAAACTCAGATGCAGTTCTGACAGTCAGTCACCAGATGGCAGTCTTTATTAGATGTTTCATAACACTGTGTCGCTCATGAAGCAGTTGTCTCAAAGTTGCTCTTTGTTTCATGAGGCCTCAGTTTTAACATCACTACTGTACACTCCCACGGAGAACAAACAGGAAACCAGGACACAGCAACGGGAAGCATTGCCGTTGTCCTTAAATAAGCATATGGGAAATGGGCAAATGAATCACATGTGTGGATCGAACAGCAGGAAATAATCAGGTAAACCACTGACAGCTGGGGCAGCCTGTGAACAGGGTTGACAGGAGGATGTAACCAAAAGTGACTGTCAAAGTAAAAGCACAGACCGAGATGAAACAAAAAGTAACTGACAATAAATAAGAACTCATTTCAAAATGGGAACATACTAAATGATACAATAGGAAACATAACCCATAACGGTGAGGACAAGAAAAACTCAAAACAACAACAAAGAACAAACCAAATACACCAGCCATACTAAATACCAAATAAACAGAGATGCAGAAATACAGGAAAAGACTAAAATACACTCAGAGACTGAGCACAGCACTAATCTGTGCTCAGAATCATGACAATTTTATAGTCCACAAAACATTGCTGGAGTTTTACGGGGGGGGGGGGGCATAAAATGCGTCAACTGCCCCACCATTGACACGTGGAAGAAGAGCTTCACAAGTTTAGCTTTAGCATCTCATGTTAACAGCTATAACAGGGGTCACCAACTAAAAGTGCAAGAGGCCCGATAAGTCAGTCCTCCTCCCCAGCTGAGGTCCGAATTAGGGCTGGGGATCTTTAGGCACCTCACGACACAATTATGATTCAGGGTCTCCGATTTGATTCTAAAACAATTCTCGATGCATTTTTGTTTGTTTTCAGGATTTTTTCCTCTCACTGTGTGACAGCTTGGTACCTTTAAAGGCAAATGTTTGCAGTGACCCATGAATTTACTTCAAACATCTTTTAACAAAAGAAAAGGAAGAGAAATGTGACAAGTCACATGGACAAATTTATCTGAAAATGTGCTTTTAAGAACTGTCATTGTGTCATCTTTTCATGGACATTCTTTAAGAAGACCACAGCTGTCTCCAGCCGGCCAATATCATTTTCTTTTACACATTACTTTATTAAGCAGATGCTTTAGCTGCTTTTAGTTCTGTATTAATTTTCTAAAAAAACCAACAAAAAATCAAATAAATTCTTTGCTCAGTTCCAAACAAAATATACACTCACCGGCCACTTTATTAGGTACACCTGTCCAACTGCTCGTTAACACTTAATTTCTAATCAGCCAATCACATGGCGGCAACTCAGTGCATTTAGGCATGTAGACATGGTCAAGACAGTCTCCTGCAGTTCAAACCGAGCATCAGTATGGGGAAGAAAGGTGATTTGAGTGACTTTGAACGTGGCATGGTTGTTGGTGCCAGAAGGGCTGGTCTGAGTATTTCAGAAACTGCTGATCTACTGGGATTTTCACGCACAACCATCTCTAGGGTTTACAGAGAATGGTCCGAAAAAGAAAAAATATCTAGTGAGCGGCAGTTCTGTGGGCGGAAATGCCTTGTTGATGCCAGAGGTCAGAGGAGAATGGCCAGACTGGTTCGAGCTGATAGAAAGGCAACAGTGACTCAAATAACCACCCGTTACAACCAAGGTAGGCAGAAGAGCATCTCTGAACGCACAGTACGTCGAACTTTGAGGCAGATGGGCTACAGCAGCAGAAGACCACGCCGGGTGCCACTCCTTTCAGCTAAGAACAGGAAACTGAGGCTACAATTTGCACAAGCTCATCGAAATTGGACAATAGAAGATTGGAAAAACGTTGCCTGGTCTGATGAGTCTCGATTTCTGCTGCGACATTCGGATGGTAGGGTCAGAATTTGGCGTCAACAACATGAAAGCATGGATCCATCCTGCCTTGTATCAATGGTTCAGGCTGGTGGTGGTGGTGTAATGGTGTGGGGAATATTGTCTTGGCACTCTTTGGGCCCCTTGGTACCAATTGAGCATCGTTGCAACGCTACAGCCTACCTGAGTATTGTTGCTGACCATGTCCATCCCTTTATGACCACAATGTACCCAACTTCTGATGGCTACTTTCAGCAGGATAATGCGCCATGTCATAAAGCTGGAATCATCTCAGACTGGTTTCTTGAACATGACAATCAGTTCACTGTACTCAAATGGCCTCCACAGTCACCAGATCTCAATCCAATAGAGCATCTTTGGGATGTCGTGGAACGGGAGATTCGCATCATGGATGTGCAGCCGACAAATCTGCGCCAACTGTGTGATGCCATCATGTCAATATGGACCGAACTCTCTGAGGAATGCTTCCAGCACCTTGTTGAATCTATGCCACGAAGAATTGAGGCAGTTCTGAAGGCAAAAGGGGGTCCAACCCGTTACTAGCATGGTGTACCTAATAAAGTGGCCGGTCAGTGTATAATAATTTAATCATAATAATACAGGGGAACACTAAATGTGTTTTTGACTCCAAATAAATTGCTCTAAAGTTCTAAAATCTACATCTTAAATCCTAAAAATTTAAAGTTTTGCAGGAGAACACAAACTAAACTAGAAAAGCACTCGGAGAGCGCAGACCTTCGCCAAGTGCCACAATTCCCCCCATACAGTGTTTGTGTGTACGTTTTCACATTCCTTGAGCATGTAAACATATGACTAGCAATTGGATTCACAATGGTTATTTGACAGGGACAGTGCAATAAACACACAATTAATCAATGACAATCAATCTGATAGTGATAGGATTAGTGGTTCAGTAGTAAAAGCATTGCCTCCTTGGCGGAGGTAATAAACTGAAGTGTTGCTGTTGTGTCCATCTCCTCCACTGACGGATGCAAATTGGGTAGACAAGTTGCCGTGGGTTTTATATTATATTGTAACGTGCTGCTTGACATGGCGACGTCCCACCAGGAGGTTCGAACTCACGCCTCCCGCTCCGGAGTCCCGCACTCTACCTGTGTCGCCAATAGGGTCAACCCACTTGGCAAGCCAAGTAGGGTGCTCATATTGAGTTCGCTACAATATTATTGTTTTGGGGGTTGCGCTCCGCGGCAAATGAGAATTTAGAAGCTCCGCCGGCAGAGAGCTCGTTTTTGCGCAGCGCCTATGGCTGGCCGGTGAATTTCTGCCAAATGCGCAGCTCCTATGGCTGGCCGGGGAATTTCTGCCAAAGAATCCGTCGGCGGACAGCTGCCCGTGTGAGGTTTTGCAGTTGCACGCTTGCGGGCCCAGGCCAGCAGTGTTTTCCGCGTCCTTTTGTGCCTAAAACGTTGAAGAACGCAGAGTTTGTGTTGCAGACACGACGACCAGCGCCCTCCATTGCGCCTGCGCACATGTTGAAAATGGCTGTATGTCACAGTGTTGAATGAAAAATGCTTTAAAAAATTCCTGTATCCAGACGGTGAACCGGATCACCCCCAAAATTTAATGAATTCTTCCTTGTACCATTTCCAACAACGCCTGAAAGTTTCATGGAAATCCGTCCAAGATTTTTTGAGTTATCTTGCTAACCAACAGACAGACAGACAGACAGACAAACAAACAGACAAACCCCGGCAAAAACATAACCTCCTCCTGGCCTTTCGGCCTGGCGGAGGTAATTATATATATTTAAAAAGATTAATTCCCACATGCCAAAAACATGCAAGTTAGGTTAATTGGCATCAAACTGGGGATTCTAAATTGTCCTTAGGTATGACTGTGAGAGTGAATGGTTGTCTGTCTCTCTGTGTTGGCCCTGCGACGGACTGGCGATCTGTCCAGGGTGTACCCTGCCGCTCACCCAAAGATGCTGGGATAGGCTCCAGCCCCCCTGTGACCCGAAAAGGATTAAGCGGAAGAAGATGGATGGAATTTTTACAAAACAAAATCTCACAAAAGTCCACTTCATTATATCCTCAGTATTAAAAAAACGTTTCAATCTGTAAGCCTAAAAAAGAAACAGAAAATATAATTAATTCCATACTAGAGAATTCCTTTTGAGGTTTTTTTCATGTCAACAATGTTTTTTTATCTTTCTAACCTGGTCTGGGTCTGTCTGGGTAACACTCTGTCACAGGGAGAGTGGAGGTGGATTTGTGTGGAACTTCTCATGTTCAGCAACACACAGAGAAAATTTTTGTTTTGACATGATATCAGACGGTCGTGGAAATTACTTCCATAAACAACGTCATGTGGCCCGGAAGGGAGGAGGTCCCAGGGAAGGTGTGGAGGAGCCACCTCCAGGTGGACACGTACCATCAGAGACAGCCATAGCGGCGGTGAATACAATTTCACAGCAGCGTTTCATTCCACGGGTTACACCGGGAAGGAAGCGTAGCTGCCCATCTCATGCAACACCTGCAGCGAACGGTGATTTTGCCTCCTGCTGCATCCCCCAGAGCACGTCCATGGTCTCATGCCATAAAATGTCCGGATGGCCACTGATACAGCACTTCAGTTCCGCTTTTTCTTTTGGTTAAAACAAAACAGTATCATTTTCCCCCAAATTATATTAAAAAGCTTTGGAGTCTGGACGGAGGACTCTCGATGTCTGGATCCTGACCGGAGTCCACCAGTTGGTGACCCCTGAGCTACAAGTTAAGCTATAATCTAAAAACTAAAATTGTACATTTACACTGTTATCATATAACATCTTGCTTTCAAATGTTTAATGCATCTAGTAGACCTACTTAAACAAGGCTGTCACACCAAAAACTGCACGTTCGGACCAATCTTAGGTAAGAATCTGTAGCCCAACACCTAACTCGTTTCAGAGTAAAACACACGTGGTCTTCCATCAAACTGCAGGTAAAAACTGCATCCCTGACTCTATTCAGAGTAAAACACACATGGTCACAGGCCAAACTGCTATATTCAAAGTAAAACACACAGTACTGCACCTGCTGCCAGTCAATTTCAGGAGCTAATGTATTAATAAAAGCAATTAATGTTATAGCTCGGCTGATAATTTCATGCAGATACCTTGTGTTAAATCCATAAACAACCAATATAAGTGGCTAGCAATGTCAAATACACAAAAGCAATGTTAGCATCTGCCTTTGACCTAAAGTATGCAGCGTGTTCAGCGGTTTTTGGTTGTCATTTTACTTAACCTTACACACAATAAGTAAACCAATAAAAAAAAAAAAACTTTCCTGGTATTTTACACCAAAAGAAAATTCCCGTGAAATTCTCGTTCCTTGCACATGCGGTTCTTCCACGCTATGTGACAGATTTGTAATTTCGTGAGAAATGGCAGTGGGCGTGGCTTTGATGAATTACTCCAATAACACCTGGAAATCTTCCCTTTCACTCTTGCTACTATTTTCTGTCACAAATCAATTCAATTCAATTCAATTCAATTCAATTCAACTTTATTTATATAGCGCCATTTCACAACAACAGTCATCTCATAGCACTATCAACTGAAGGGGGGACCCCCACAGTTGCAGAAAGACCCCAGCAATCAGGCGATCCCCTGTGAGCAAGCACTTGGCGACGGTGGGGAGGAAAAACTCCCTTTTAACAGGAAGAAACCTCCAGCAGAACCAGGCTCAGGGAGGGGCAGTCATCTGCTGCGACTGGCTGGGGGGTGAGGGGATAGAGAAGAAGAAAAGAACAGACATGTAGAGAGCAAACAGCACGATGGGGACTCAATCTATGGGAGAGAACAAACAAATGTTAATGACCAGCAAAAAAAAAATATTTCATAGAGAGTGAGGAAAGGAGTGAGGCCCAGTGCATTACTGGAGGTCCCCCGGCTGACTAAACCTATTAGCATCATAATTAAGGGAGGGTTCAGAAACACATGATCCCTCCCTAATTGTAGGCTATATCAAAAAGGTAGGTTTTAGCCCTATTCTTAAAAACAGAGATCGAGTCTGACTCCCGAATCCAGATTGGCAGCTGATTCCACAGGAGAGGAGCTTGATAACTGAAGGCTCTGCCTCCCATTGTACTTTTGGAGATTCTAGGTATTACAAGTAATCCTGCATTTTGGGAGCGTAGTGCTCTGTTAGGATGATACGGTAGTATCAGATCTTTTAAATAAAAAGGAGCCTGATTGTTTAAAGCTTTGTAAGTAAGAAGAAGGATTTTAAACTTAATTCTAAACTCTATGGGAAGCCAATGAAGGGAGGCCAGAACCGGAGAGATATGATCTCTCTTTCTAGTACCTGTTAAAACTCTTGCTGCAGCATTTTGGATCAGCTGAAGACTTTTTAAAGATGTTTTAGGACAGCCTGATAATAAAGAATTACAATAATCTAATCTCGAGCTAACAAAAGTGTGGATCAGCTTCTCAGCATCACTCTGAGACAAGATGCTCCTATCTTGGCAATATTACGCAAATGATAGAAGGCAGTCTTAGAAACAAATTTAATATGTGAATTGAAGGACAAATCCTGATCAAAAATAACTCCAAGGTTCCTCACAGAGCTATTAAGAGAAAGAGTAACTGCATCCAAACTGAAAGTTTGATTTGGAAAGGAATTTCTAAGGTTTTTTGGACCAACAAGAATGACTTCAGTCTTATCTGAATTTAATAGCAGGAAATTACAAGTCATCCAAGCTTTGATTTCCTTAAGACAGGCTTCTAACTTGGCTAATTGATTAGTATCATCTGGCTTTATTGACAGGTATAATTGTGTGTCATCTGCATAACAATGAAAATGTATACAGTGCTTACTAATAATGTTGCCTAACGGAAGCATATATAAAGTAAAAAGAGTAGGGCCTAGCACAGATCCCTGTGGAACTCCATGACTAAGCTTTGAGCTGAAAGAAAACTCATCATTTACATGAACAAACTGGAACCTATCAGATAAATAAGATCTAAACCACTGCAACGAAGTTCCATTAAGTCCAACATAGTGTTCTAATCTATCAAGTAGAATATTATGATCAATAGTATCAAAAGCTGCACTAAGATCTAAAAGGACAAGTACAGAAACTAGTCCATTATCAGATGCAATGAGGAGGTTGTTAGTGACCTTCGCTAAGGCTGTTTCAGTACTATGATGGATTCTAAACCCAGATTGAAACTCTTCAAGTAAACCATTTCCCTGCAGGTGGTCAAATAATTGCGTAGCAACAACTCTTTCTAAGATTTTTGAAATGAAAGGGAGATTAGAGATTGGTCTATAGTTAGCTAAAGCTCCTGGATCTAGCGTTGGCTTTTTGAGTAAGGGTTTAATTACAGCCATTTTAAAAGCCTGCGGTACATGGCCTAAAGTTAATGAAGAATTGATTATATGAAGAATAAAGCTACCAATAAGTGGGAAGACTTCTTTAAATAACCTGGTAGGAATAGGGTCTAAAAGACAAGTTGAAGGTTTGGATGAGGAAACTATTTTGTCTAACTCACAAAGGTCGATTGGAGTAAACTCATCAAGACAGACATCAATAGAAGGAGTTGTAATAGTTACAGTATTTAAGTTAACTGTGGGAAGAATCTGATTGATTTTATCTCTGATGGATGAAATTTTATTATTGAAATAGTTCATAAAGTCCTGACTAGTAAGCTCTAAGGGGATGCTAGGATTGACAGAGTCCTGACTCTTTGTCAACCTGGCTACAGTACTGAAAAGAAACCTGGGATTATTCTTGTTCTCACCCCTGACACTCATCTCCACCCACTCCACCCTGCCTGCACTCTCTTCTTCACCTCTCTTGTGCATTTTCCATTGCTTTGGATAGTTGACCCCAGGTATTTAAACTCATCTACTTTCACTACCGGTACTCCTTCCATCTTCACCATTGCACCTGCCTCCCTCTCATCCACACTCATGTATTCTGTCTTGCTTCTACTAACTTTCATTCCTCTTCTCTCCAGAGTATACCTCCACCTCTCTAGGTTCTCTTCCACCTGCTCCCTACTCTCACTATAGATCACAATGTCATCTGCAAACATCATGGTCCACGGAGACTCCTGCCTGACATCGTCTGTCAGACTGTCCATCACCATGGCAAACAAGAAGGGGCTCAAAGCCGATACCTGATGTAATCCCACCCCCACCTTGAATGCATCCGTCACTCCTACAGCGCACCTCACCACCGTCTCGCTGTCCTCATACTTGTCCTGCACCACCTTCACATACTTCTCTGCCACTCACGACTTCCTCATACAGTACCACACTTCCTCTCTTGGCACCCTATCATATGCTTTCTCTAGATCCACAAAGATACAGTGCAACTCCTTCTGACCTTCTCTATACTTCTCCATCAACAGTCTTAGAGCAAACATTGTATCTGTAGTACTCGGCATGAAACTGTACTGCTGCTCACTAATTGTCACCTCTCCTCTTAACCTGGCTTCAACAACTCTTTCCCATATCTTCATAGTGTGACTGATCACCTTTATGCCTCTGTAGTTACTACAGCACTGAGCATCACCTTTGTTCTTGAAAACTGGTACCAAAACATTTCTTCTCCACTCCTCAGGCATCCTCTCATGCTCCAAAATTGTGTTAAACAATCTAGTTAAAAAGTCCACTGCTATCTCTCCTAAACATCTCCATACCTCTACAGGTATGTCATCTGGCCCATCCACCTTTCTATTCTTCATCCTCTTCAAAGCTGCCCTCACTTATGCCTTGCTAATCCTCGGGACTTCCTTGTTCACTATCTTTCCTTCATTCATCCTCCTCTCTCTCTCATTTTCTTTATTCATCAGCTTTTCAAAGTACTCCTTCCACCTTCTCAATGCACTCATCATTTGCTAGTGCATTACCTTTTCTGTCCTTAATCAACCTAACCTACAGTACATCCTTTCCAGCTTGATCTCTCTGTTGAGCCAATCGATACAAGTCTTTTTCTCCTTCCTTAGTGTCCAGCATCTCATACAACTCACTATATGACTTTTCCTTTTCCACCTTTCTCTTTGCCATGCACCTAGATTCCAAATACTCCTGTCTACTTTCTTCATCTCCCTGACTATCCCACTTTTTCTTCACTAACCTCCTCCTTTGCTAACCTCCTCCCCCACAATTTTGTTGTACTGTGCAACTGTACAGTGACATTAAGCCTATTCTATTCTATTCTGTTCTTTGAATACTTTCCTGTACCTCCTCATTCCATCACCAAGTCTCTTTGTCTTCCTTCCTCTGCCCACTGGATACACCACATAACTTTCTACCCATTTCACTCAATATTTTTAGTGTACTTTCCCAGTCATCTGGTAATTCTACCCTCCCACCAAGAGCCTGTATCAACTCCTTCCTGAACTCTGAGCAACCTACTTCCTTCTGTAACTTCCCCCACTTAATCTTTGGCTCTGCCTTCACTGTTTTCCTCTTCTTGCTTTGCAAAGTCATCCTACAGACTTCCAGTGGGCTCACCATCTGTAGGAGGGACCATGGGGGTCTGGTGCTATGTGGATCAGGTGGCAGGTGAAGGCAGAGACCTTTGTGGTCTGATCCCTGGCTTCTGAAACTGGCTTTTGGGACGTGGAACGTCACCTCTCCAGTGGGGAAGGAGCTGGAGCTGGTACACAAGGTTGAGTGATACCGGCTAGATATAGTTGGGCTCACCTCAATGCACAGCTCCAGTCCTGAAACTAGTTTCCTGGAGAGGGGCTGGAGCTTGGTCAACTCTGGAGTTACCCCAGGTGAGAGGCGAAGGGAAGGGGTGAGTATTCTTGTATCCCCCGCCTTGCTGCCTCCACACTGGAGTTCTCCCTGGTGTACAAAAGGGTAGTTTCCCTTCACCTTCAGGTTGTCAAATGATGGTTCAGAGTACCCACCCTTTTTGGAGTTTCTGACTGGGGTGCTGGGAAGTACTTCTCTTGGACACTCCATTGTCCTACTCGGGGACTTCAATGCACACGTGGGCAACGACAGTGAAACCTGGAGGGGTGTGATTGGGAGGAACAGCATGCCTGAGCTGAACCCGAGTGGTGTTCAGTTATTGGACTTCTGTACTAACCACAGTTTGTTCATAACAAACACCATCTTCAAGAATAAGGGTGTCCATATGTGCACCTGGCACCAGGACACCCTAGGTTGCAGGTTGATGATCGATTTTGTTATCATGTCATCAGACCTGCAACCACATGTCTTGGACACTTGGGTAAAGAGAGGTGCCGAGCTGTCAACTGATCACCACCTGGTGGTGAGTTGGATCCGATGGCAGGGGTGGACGCCACTCAGACCCGGTAGACCTAAATGCATAGTGAAGGTGTGCTGGGAACGTCTGGCTGAGGCCCCTGTCCGGGAGGTCTACAACTCCCACCTCCGGAAGAACTTCAACCACATTCCGAGGGAGTCTATGGACATGGAGTCTGAATGGGCCATGTTCTCCACCTCCATTGTCAAAGCAGCTGCCCAGAGCTGTGGCTGCAAGGTTGTTGGTGCATCTCGTGGTGGCAACCCCGAACCAAGTGGTGGACACCAGTGGTCAGAGGGGTCATCAAGCTGAAGAAAGAATCCTATCGAGCTTGGTTGGCTTGTTGGACTCCTGAAGCGGCTGAGGTGTACCAGCAGGCCAAGCGGAGTGCAGCTCAGGTGGTTGTTGAAGCAAAAACTTGGGTGTGGGAGGAGTTTGGCGAGGCCATGAAACAAGACTTTTGGTCAGCCTCAGAGATTCTGGCAAATTATCCAGTGACTCAGGAAGGGGAAGCAGCTCCCTGTACATACTATGTATGGTGCAGATGGGGCGCTGCTGACTTTGACTGGGTACATCGTCAGGTGTTGGAAGGAATACTTTGAGGAACTCCTCAATCCCACTGACAGCCCTTCCATAGAGGAAGCAGAGCTTGAGGATGAGGGGGACAACTTGCCCATTACAGGGACTGAGGTCGCCGAAGTGGTTACAAAACCCTTTGGTGGCCAGGCCCAGGAAGTGGACGAGATTAGCTCTGAGTACCTCAAGGCCCTGAATGTTGTAGGGCTGTCACGGTTG
The DNA here is from genome assembly GCA_020510985.1 of Pholidichthys leucotaenia. NCBI lineage: Eukaryota > Metazoa > Chordata > Actinopteri > Cichliformes > Pholidichthyidae > Pholidichthys > Pholidichthys leucotaenia. Next base: position 250,992,746 of record CM035843.1, read on the forward strand.
ACACGCCTCTGCAATGTTGTGTAGAGGTCAGGAACAGTGCCTTTGGCATGGCAAACCAGGGTGGTGGTTCCTCTTTTTAAAAAGGGGGACCGGAGGGTGTGTTCCAACTTTAGGGTGATCACACTCCTCAGCCTCCCTGGGAAGGTCTATGCTAGAGTATCGGAGAGGAGAGTCCAACCGCTGGTCGAACCTTGGACCCAGGCATAGCAATGTGGTTTTCGTCCTGGCCATGGCACATCAGACCAACTCTTTACCCTCTTGAGAATCCTCGAGTGTTCATGGGAGTTTGCCCATCCAGTCCACATGTGCTTTGTGGACTTGGAGAAAGCATTAGATTGCGTCCCTTGTGGTCTCTTGTGGGGGGTGCTGCGGGAGTATGGGATATTGGTCTCATTGTTACGAGCTATCTGGTCCCGATAGATAGATAGATAGATAGATAGATAGATAGATACTTTTATTAATCTCCATGGGGAAATTCAGGTATCTTGTGGCTCACAGTACATACAACAGATCATCATTAAAAAGGTATTAACCAAAATATCTCAATAAATAAAATAAAACAAAATAATGTGTAACACCAATGCATTGCATTTAGTCCATTCCAGACAACCTAGCAGGCATACTATATGCACACACATGAAAGCATGTGCATCCACATGCATGTATGTGCACGCTGATGGTGGTAGTGATGGGGGGCGGGGGGGTCAGGGATCTCTGTCTTCCACGATGCTGTTAAACATCCTGCTGGCTGTTGGAACAAAGGACCTCCTGTACTGCTCAGTCCGTGAGCTCAGCAAGATCAGTTGCTCACTACAGCTTCTTCTCTGTCCTACCAAGATGTAATAAAGGGGGTGTTTGGCGTTGTCCATTATAACCCACAACTTTTCCCTTATCCACCTATCCACCACAGCCCCCAGTGGGTTGAATTTCCTCCCCACCACTGAGCCAGCCTTCTTGACCAGCCAGTCCAGTCATCTGGTGTCCCATCCATCCATCCAGCTCCTCACCCTATCTCTGAGGGTGAGTCCAGCAATCCTACGGAGAAAGCTCATTTCAGCTGCTTGTATCCACTATCTTGTTCTTTCGGTCATTACCCAAAGCTCGTGACCATAGGTGAGTGTAAGAACATAGATTGACTGGTAAATCGACAGCTTTGTCTTAGAACTCAGCTCCTTCTTCACCACAACAGATCGGTACAACGTCCGCATCACTGCAGATGCTGCTCTGATCTGTCTGTCAATCTCTCGCTCCATTCTCCCCTCACTCGTGAATAAGACCCCAAGATACTTAAATTCCTCCACTTGGGGCAGGAGCCTGTCCCCAACCCAGAGAGGACAATCCACCTTTTTCCGGCTGAGGACCACGGACTCGAACTTGGAGGTGCTGATTCTCATCCCAGCCGCTTCACACTCAGTGGCAAACTGTCCCAGCAAGAACTGTAGGTCATTGCTGGATGAAGCCAACAGGACAACATCGTCTGCAAATGACAGAGATGAGATCCTGTGGTCACCAAGCATGACACCCTCCATTCCCTGGCTGCGCCTAGAAATTCTGTCCATAAAAATTATGAACAGGATTGGTGACAAAGGGCAGCCCTGGCGGAGTCCAACGCTCACTGGGAATGAGCCCGACCGAGTGTTGGCAATATGAACCAAACTCTCACAACGGTCGCACAGAGACCGAATAGCTCATAACAACAAGCCCAATACCCCATACTCCTGAAGCACCCCCCACAAAAAACCACGAGGGACATGGTCGAATGCCTTCACCAAGTCCACAAAACACATGTAAACTGGTTGGGCAAACTCCCACGAACCCTCGAGAATTCTTGAGAGGGTGAAGAGCTGATCCGATGTGCCACGGCCAGGACGAAAATCACATTGCTTCTCCTGTATCCGAGTTTCGACCAACGGCCAGACTCTCCTCTGCAGTACCTTGGCATAGACCTTCCCAGGGAGGCTGAGGAGTGTGATCCCTTTAAAGTTGGAGCACACCCTCCGGTCCACTTTTTTGAAGAGCGGAACCACCACCCCGGTTTGCCATGCCAAAAGCACTGCCCCCAACCGCCATGCAATGTTGCAGAGGCGTGTCAACCATGACAGCCCTACAACATCCAGGGTCTTGAGGTACTCAGGGCGAATCTCGTCCGCCCCCGGGCCCGGCCATCAAGGAGATTTTTAACCACCTTGGCGACCTCAGCCCCTGTGATAGGGGAGTCATCCCCCTCATCCACAAACCCTGCTTCCTCTGTGGAAGGCGTACCAGTGGGATTGAGGAGATCCTCAAAGTATTCCTTCCACCACCTGATGATATCCCCAATCAAAGTCAACAGCGCCCCATCCGCACCATACACAGTGTGGACAGGGAGCTGCTTTCCCCAACTGAGCCACCAAACAGTTTGCCAGAATCTCCTCGAGGCCGACCGAAAGTCTTGTTCCATGGCCTCACCGAACTCCTCCCATACCCGGGTTTTTGCTTCAGCAACCACCCGAGCTGCACTCCGCTTGGCCTGCTGGTACACCTCAGCTGCTTCAGGAGTCCCACGAGATGCACTGACCACCTCGCGACCGCAGCTCTGGGCCGCCGCTTCAACAATAGAGGTGGAGAACATGGCCCATTCAGACTCCATGTCTCCAAACTCTCTTGGAATGTGGTTGAAATTTTTCCGGAAGTGGGAGTTGAAGACCTCCTGGACAAGGGCCTCAGTCAGACATTCCCAGCACACCCTCACTATACGTTTGGGTCTACCAGGTCTGAATGGCATCCTCCCCTGCCATCGGATCCAACTCACCACCAGGTGGTGATCAGTTAACAGCTCGGCACCTCTTTTTACCTGAGTGTCCAAGACATAGGGTCGCAGGTCTGATGACATGATAACAAAATCGATCATCGACCTGCGACCTAGGGTGTCCTGGTGCCAGGTGCACATATGGACACCCTTATGCTTGAACATGGTGTTCGCTATGGACAAACTGTGGTTAGCACAGAAGTCCAATAACTGAACACCACTTAGGGTTCAGATCCGGCAGGCCATTCCTCCCAATCACCCCCCTCCAGGTTTCACTGTCGTTGCCCACGTGCGCATTGAAGTTCCCAGTGGGACAATGGAGTGTCCAAGAGGAGCACCCTCCAGCACCCCAGTCACAGACTCCAAAAAGGGTGGGTACTCTGAAACATCATTTGGTGCATAGGCACAAATGATGGTCAGGACCCGTTTCCCAACCCGAACGTGCAGGGAAGCAACCCTTTCGTCCACTGGGGAAAACTCCAATATAGAGGCAGCAAGGTAGGGGGATACAAGAATACCCACCCCTGCTCGTCGCCTCTTCGCCCGGGGCAACTCCAGAAAAGGCCAAGCTCCAGCCCCTCTAAAAGAGACTGGTTCCGGAACCGGAGCTGTGTGTTGAGGTGAAGCCGACTATATCTAGCCGGTATCGCTCAACCTCGTACAACAGCTCAGGCTCCTTCCCCACCAGAGAGGTGACATTCCATGTACCACAAACCAGTTTAGAAAGCTTGGGATCAGTCCACCAAGGTCTCCGCCTTTGACCGCCTCCTAATCCATATAGCACTGGAACCCCAGGATCCCTCCTGCAGGTGGTGAGCTCACTGGAGGGCGGACCCATGTAACTTCTTTGGGCTGAGGCGGGCTGGGTCCCCATTTGGTGTCCCTTGCTGTTATATTGCCTCCCCAACAAACAGCCGCATAAAAAATGACACTCGCCACCACAGTCTGGTAAAACATAGTCAACATCTCCATTGAGACATTAAAAGACCTTAGTCTCAGCAGGAAAAACAATCTGCTCTGTCCCTTCCTGTAGAGTGCCTCCATGTTAGCAGAATACTCCAAGTTACTGTCCAGGTACACGTCCAGATATTTCAGGTTCAGGTTCAGGTTACTTTATTTGTACCCCTGGGTAGATTTGTTTTGCAGTCTGGTGACATCCATATTTACAAACCACAATTACATTTAACATAAACACAAACACAGGCACACATGAAGCTGACTATAAACATGATGAAAATACTCAAGGCTTCATCAATCAGGATATAAAGGCAACGAGATGAGAGAAAAACCAGAGATAAGAGAGAAGGGTCATATTAAAAAGTTAAAGACTAGTCAAAGAGGTTAAAAACTCAAAGGTCTAAAACCCAATAAAAGATTTAGAACCCAGATAAAAATCTTACAAAAATAAGTAAATATAAAATGGAGTTAATAAATAGGTAACTAAATTATGTGCAATATATTGTTACAACTTGTTCAGCTCTTTGACAGCAGCAGGAACAAAGCTGTTTTTGTAGCGCTGGGTTTTACTTTTTGGGACAGCAAACCTCCGTCTTGAGGGAAGAAGCTGAAAGTGGCAGTGCAAAGGGTGGGAGTCATCATTTAAAATGGAGGTAGCAATCCTCTGTACCTGTCTGGTGTACAAGGATGTCAGGCTCAGCTGTTCTGTCTCAATTGGTTCACCTTGAATTGTGAATACGACTGTTGCAAGAGTTTGGTTCGTATTGCCAACACCCAGTCAAACTTGTTTCCAGTTTCATAATTTTTATGGACAGGATATCTGGGTGCAGCCAATGATCGGAGGGTGTCAGGCTCGGTGACCACAGGATCTCATCTTTGCTGTTTGCAGATGATGTTGTCCTGTTGGCTACATCGACCAATGACCTACAGGCATTGCTGGGGTGGTTTGCTACCGAGTGTGAAGCAGCTAGGATGAGAATCAGCACCTCCAAGTCTGAGTCCATGGTCCTCAGCCGGAAAAAGGTGAATGGTCCTCTCTGGGTTGGGGACAAGCTCCTGCCCCAAGTGGAAGAGTTTAAGTATCTCGGGGTCTCATTCACGAGTGAGGGGAGAATGGAGCGAGAGATTAACAGACGGATCAGGACAGCTTCTGCAGTGATGTGGACGTTGTATGGGTCTGTTATGGTGAAGAGGTAGCAGAGCTCTAAAGCAAAGCTGTCAATTTACCGGTCAATCTATGTTCCTACCCTCACTTATGGTGATGAGCTTTGGATAATAACCAAAAGAATGAGATCGCGGATACGAGCAGCTGAAATGAGCTTTCTCTGTAGGATTGCTGGACTCACCCTCAGAGATAGGGTGAGGAGCTCAGTCATCCGGGAGAGGCTCAGAGTAGAACCCTGCTCCTCCATATCAAAAGGAGCCAGTTGAGGTGGTTTTGGCATCTGATCAGGATACCTCCTGGACGCCTCCCATTTGAGGTGTTTTGGGCACGTCCCACTGGGAGGAGACCCTGGGGCAGACCTAGGACATGCTGGAGAGACTATGTCTCCCAGCTGGCCTGGAACATCTTGGTATCCTCTGAAGAGCTGGAGCAGATGGCCAGGGAGAGGGAAGTCTGAGCTTCTCTGCTTGAGCTGCTGCCTCCGTGACCCAGACCTCCAGAAAAATGGTAGAAAATGGATGGATGGATAGATGGATGGATGGATGGATGGATTACTCTCACCACTAATTACTGTTGTAGTCAAGACCTCATCAAGACCAGAGTCTCCCAAGACCAACGCGAGACCAGACAAGACCAAGACTATTAAGTGTCAAGACCAAGATATACACTACCAGTCAAAAGTTTGGACACATCTACTCGTTCAAAATAAATATGTAGGTGTGTTCAAAACTTTGACTGGTATTGTACCTGTGCAGCGGTCTTGGTCTCAACGTGGTCTCTAGCTTAGGCCTTGTCTTGACTTGGACTCAACCCTTGAAAGTCTTGGTCTTTCTTTACTCTGGTCTCGGTCTGGTCTTGACTGTAACACTACTACTAACAGTGAGGAAAATTAGGGACATCTTGTCTGAAAGTGTACTTCCGGTGCTGCACTTGTAATGCTTGATATGAGCCGAGAATTTTAAGCAAAACCATCAAAATAAGGACTTCTGTTGGCTACCAACAAACGTGGGGAATACCCTTACGACCCAGTGCTGACCTGGTGAAGGTTCTGGCAGATCTGGCTCCGTTTCGCCCCGTTTCCGACCTCTAAAGGCTCGCCTCTGATGCTAACCCAGATGCTAACCCAGAGTAACTGCAGCAGTGAGAAGGTATTCTTTACATCTGGCCATCTGGAGCCGAGGAGAGAAGGATTTAAAAGGAGGACGAACCAACCGAGGCGGCGATTGGGAGCTCGGGCGCGGCGTTGGTGAGAGACGGGGGCCACCTGGATCCAGCAGGACAGTGGCCTGAACCGGTGCCCAATTGCGAGGCCCAGCCGAGGAACTACCAGACTGACGGTGGTCGGTGACGGGGCCTAGAGGGGGCCTAGAGGAGAAGCCACCCAGCCGGACAACAGCGAGCGACGGTGATCGGCCACCGATCGGCGGAGGTGATCGGTGGATTAGAGCTGCGCCGGCGGAGTGCGACATAACTGACGGGGACGGGGCCCAGCGGAGGAGCCGCCTAGCCAGACGGCGACGAGTGGCTGTGATCGGTGGATTCCGGCTGCGCCGGCGGTGCACGACATAACTGGCCAGGTAGACGGAGGCAGGCGCCGGCGATAGACGGCGGTGATCTGCGGAGCTGAGCAGCGTCACTCGGCGGAGAAGCTGCGCAGGAGCGGCGGGTCCAGTAGCGACCGAGCTAGTTGAGGCCTAGCCGGATTCTCTGCTTATTTCTATCCACAGGTCAGTAAAATGCCACCCAAAAAAGAGGAAATGGAAGAAATTAAAAAAACTCTGAACTTTGTGTTAGAAGAACTGGCCAAAGTGACTAGCCAGCAGGACAAAATATTAGACCTAATACAGGAGGTACAAGCCCTACATTCAATAATAAAAGAAAAAGACAAAAAAATTATGGACCTGGAGCAACACGGGCGTCTTTTGGAGCAACGCGTCGAGGATCTTGAACAAGGTTCTCGCATTGATGACATAGTTATAAGTGGACTAGACATCAGATATCAGTCGTACGCCCATGCCGCTACAGGACTGAGTGGTGAACATGCTTCCATAAGTGAATCAATGTCCTTAGAAAACCAAGTGCTTCAGTTCCTTAATGATAAAGACATTAAGGTAGAAGCCAATGCGATCTCAGCCTGTTATGCTTTACCGAAGAAAGATAACAAAACAAAGAAATCAATTGTGATGCGCTTTGTGAACAGGAGGGTGAAAAATGACATACTGAGGCAGGCCAAAAAACTAAAGGAAACTCAAGTTTACCTAAATGAACACCTGACAAAAAAAAACGCTGAATTAGCACGGCAGGCACGGATGCTAAAGAAACATAATAAGATACAGACAACCTGGACAAGAAATTGTAGAATTTGGATTAAACTAAATGGAACACCTGAGCAAGCAAAAAGTATAATGATCAGAGATGCTACTGACTTAGATAAATACAGATGAACACTGACTATGAAACACAGAGTGAGGAAACTCAAACTCTAAAAATATGCCACTATGCTGAACATAAACCACAAGAGATGGAGAATGATATTGATCCTGATAACCACTTTTTCAATAATATTCATAACCACTGTGAATATTACACTGAAAAGCAATTCAAAAGTCAAGTGCAATTAGATGGTAAACTGTCAATAATACACTTCAATAGCAGAAGTCTTAACAAAAACTTTTCACAGATTCAGGACTATTTAAAACAGCTAAACAGAAAATTCACAGCTATAGCAGTCTCTGAAACCTGGCTTAATGCAGACCAGGCTCCCCTGATGGCAATAGAGGGATATCAGATGTTTAACATTAACAGATCTCAAAAAAGGGTGGTGGTGTTGCACTGTATATTGATGACCTATATAGATGTAAGCTTGTAAATGAAATGTCCTCAGCACTACCAGGGATTCTGGAATGTGTTACTGTTGAGATTGACCTAGACAAAACAAAAAATCTAATCATAAGCTGCATATACAGAACGCCGGGAACTTGCATTGAGACATTCAGAGATAAATTAGTCGAGCTGTACAATAATATTACTAGTAAGAAAATGGTAGCAATTTGTGGAGATTTCAATATTGATCTACTTAATCCACATCAACAAAATGTAGTTACAGAGTTCATGAACTCTATGTACAGCATGAGTCTATATCCCACAATAACACATCCCAGTAGAATCACAGTTCACTCTGCTACACTTATTGACAACCTGTTTGTCAATGTTCTCGACAGGAAAATAGAAAGTGGATTATTGATAAATGATATAAGCGACCACTTGCCAATCTTTGCACTTATCCATGGCCACACGGGGCCCAACCCAGAAAAAATCTCAAAATCGTTCAGACACAAATCACCAAACGCAATCAGTTCTTTTAAAGAGGACTTGCTGAAGCAAGACTGGACAGAAGTCTATGTATCAGATGTAAAATGAAGCCTATGACACATTTATAAACATTGTAACCACTCTTTATGAAAAAAACTGCCCATTAGTTAAAAAAAAGCTTAAACACAAATTTACTGACAAACCATGGCTAACCAAAGGACTACAAAAGGCGTGTAAAAAGAAAAATTTATTATATAAAGCTTTCATAAAGAAAAGGACAAAAGAAGCAGAGCAGCGGTATAAAACATACAAAAATAAGTTAACATATATAATAAGCTGTAGTAAGAGAGACTATTACAGTAAAGAACTGGAAAAAAACAAAGACAATATTAAAAATACATGGACAATAATCAACAGTATCCTTGGAAATAAAAGCAGAAATACCAGCTACCCAACTAACATTCCAAAAAATAATAAATCGACTCCGAATGTGAATATAGCTTCACCTGCAGATGAATTTAATAATTTTTTTGTTAACATTGGACCTAAACTGGCCCGAGAAATACCCACTACGGTGCCAACAGGTGATTCAATATGCAATAACACTGCTGTAAAAGACACCATCTTCATAAAGAACACAGACGAAAGAGAGGTCATTGAAATTGTTAAATCGTTCAAAAGTAAAACATCTACTGACTGCGATGGTATTGATATGCTACTAGTCAAAACTGTTATCGAATGCATAGTGAAACCACTGACGTATATCTGTAACCTGTCTCTCCAATCAGGTATATTTCCCAATGCAATGAAAATAGCTAAAGTAATTCCGATTTACAAGACAGGCGACAGAGGGGAACTCTCCAACTACAGACCAATTTCACTATTACCGCAATTTTCCAAGATACTTGAAAAAATATTCTGTGAGAGAATTGACAACTTCATACTGAAGAATGATTTATTGTGTGAGCAGCAATATGGGTTCAGACACAAAAGGACAACAGCATATGCCTTAATGGAATTTACAGAAAAAATATCAACAGCCATTGAAAATAAAGAGTATTCAGTTGGAGTATTCCTGGATCTTAAAAAATCATTTGATACAGTAGATCACAATCTATTATTAAAGAAACTACAAAATTGTGGTATTAGAGGGGTAGCACTGTCCTGGTTAAGAAGTTACTTAAAGAATAGATATCAGTTTGTATGTGTTAACAACAAAAACTCAGAGCTACTGAAGGTCACCTGTGGAGTCCCACAGGGTTCAGTTTTGGGACCATTATTATTCAATATGTATATAAATGATATATGTAAAGTTTCAGAAAAAATGGACTTAATATTGTTTGCTGATGACACTAACCTGCTATGCAGTGGAAACAATTTGGAACAACTTCTGGATACACTCGGAAAGGATTTAGGAAAGCTGAAACTGTGGTTTGATTCAAACAAATTAACGCTCAATTTAAGCAAGACAAAATTTATAGTCTTTAACAACCATCACAACTACCCAGTACCCAAACTCAGTGTAAATGGTGTAGAGATTGAAAGGGTATCCGAAACTAAATTCCTTGGAGTAATAATTGATAACAAACTGTGTTGGAAGCCACATATTAACTATATAAAAGGTAAAGTATCCAAATCAATTGCAATATTACACAGAGTGAAAAATTTGCTGAATCAACCCACACTATACACCTTGTATCATTCATTAATACTCCCATACATGACATATTGTAATGAAGTATGGGGAAATACATATAAAACAAACATATATCCACTCTTTATGCTTCAAAAGAGAGCTATTAGAATAATCAACAAAGCAGCTTACAGGGAACCAACAAACCCACTTTTTCTTAAACAAAAAACTCTCAAGTTGAAAGATCTGATCGACTTTAAAACCGCAATAATAATGTTCAAAGTGAAGAATCTATCACTGCCCGCAAATATCCAAAAGTTGTTCCAAACAAGGGAGAAACGATATCACTTCAGAGGAACATGTATATTTCAAAAGCCTACAGTGAGAACAACTACCAAGCAACACTGTATTTCAGTGCAAGGTGTCAGATTATGGAACGATTTTGGACCTGAATTAAAATCATGTACAAAGCTTGGACAATTTAAACAAAAACTAAAGGAAGAAATACTCCAAACATATTTACAAGACGACATGTAAACTCACATAAGGATTGACATTTCCAGCCTGTGTTGTGTTATAGCTTAGTTTTTCTTTTTTCTCTGTGACACTATGTCTTAGATTTGTTTTTGAATAGTAACCGCTTAACTTAGACTAGCTCAGTTTTCTTTTTCTCTCAGTCATATTTTGTCTTAGCCTTGTTTTAAATTGTAATCGCTCTTGTCTTGTTTTCTCTTTTTTCTCCTTTGAATTCTTGGATGGAATATGGGTGGGCAATATAAGCTGCGGCTTCAGCCATCACCCATTTCGGATAACTCACGTGGAATTGTATAGTAGAAGGAGTCTTTGTCTAATTTGACCTTGTTGTTATATTATACAGTTTCTTTTAACCTGTAATGTACTATCCGAAATAAATAAATAAATTCAAATTCATTCATTCAAAGTGATGATCAGAAACTACAGTCTATTTTTCTGCCCTAAAGACTCTTTAACAGGTCTTTCTTTACAGTAGTGAGAGTTTTAATCCAACACTAAGTTAGAGTTTCACCTTAAAATAATGTTTCCAAAATTATTTTGATGGTATATCAATCTTTGACTGGGCGAATGTCACTTCCCCCATAGCCTGAGTGGACCCACACTGCTTGCTACAGTGCTGTTCTGATTTGGTACACTAAAAAGACTACAACTATGGCGACTATCACCTGAGTCCCAACAGCCAGTCACTGGGCATAACTTTAGCCATCAAAAACTAAGCACCCTGTGACTGGCTGTTAGGGCTGAGGTCACAATCACCATAGTTGCAGTCTTTTTGGTGTTCTTACCCGGAGCGAGAAATTTACATAGTGCTGCTTTAACAGGAACTAAAATGAGGGATTATATTTATCTGGCCTCCCTTCAATCTAGAATTAATTTTATAATCTTTCTCCTCACATACAAATTTCTACATAATTAGGTCCCATGTTACCTTAAAGACATTATAGTACCACATCATAACAACAGAGCACTACACTCTGAAAATGCAGGATTACTTGTACAGTGCCGTGAAAAAGTATTTGCCCCTTCCTGATTTCTTATATTTTTGCATATTTGTTACACTAAATTTTTCAGATCAAAGAAATTTTAATATTAGACAAAGATAAACCAAGTAAATACAAAATGTAGTTTTTAAATGAGGATTTCATGTATCAAGGAAAAAAAGCTATCCAAACCTACCTGGCCCTATGTGAAAAAGTAATTGTCCCCCTTTGTTACATCATGAGTTAAGTGTGATTAAACACATTTTTTTGGAAAGCTGAGTGCAATTTTATGCGCTACACCCAGGCCTGATAACTGAATCAAGAAATGGTAAATGGCGTTCACTTATATAGTGCATTTTACTCATCTCTGGATGACCAAAGCACTTTACAGATCCTGCTAACCACCCACTCACACACTGATGGTGGCGAGGCCGCCATGCACAGGCACTGGCCTGACCTACCAGGAGTAACTGGAGGTTCAGTGTCTTGCTCAAGGACACTTCGGCATGCAGACTGCAGATAGAGCAGGAATCAAATCCCTCACCCTCCGATCAGTAGTCGGCCACACTACATCTGCGCCAGTGTAGTGTGGCAATCACTTAAATAGAACCTGTTTTTTTGTTTTAAACTTTATTTATACAGGTAGTCTCATTGAGACACAAGTGGGCAGATTTACTAAGGCAGTGCAAATTAGCGAGTGCACAATTTAGGCAGAGCGCCTAAGGGAGTAGCCAATTTTTGCCAGTGATTTACTAACAGCATGCAAACTTATGAACACAGACGCAGTCACTTCATTTCAATAATGACCACCCATCTACCAAGAGCACCACAAAACTGCACACAGGCACAGTTGATGAGGAAGCAAGTCATCAACAAAGGCACAGCCAGTTCAGAGGAACATAATATAGTTTTTTTTTTTAAAGCTTTTGTTTAAGCGCAAACCCCAATAAAATGGTTTATTTTTGTTCATCACATATCAAAGTTTTGATTTTCACTCCACATGGCAGACTCCTTTGTTTAATATATATATAAGTTATGGACTATGCATGAATAAATTAATTATTGACCAACGTGTTTATTTTATTAACACAAGAATTGTGAAGATGGTCTTATGGACACTCTGGGGTTTTATTATGTGAATAACTTTGTTTTAACAAAATCTACAGGTCTCCCAGTCCATGACTTTTCATAAATACTGTATGCGCGTTTTATCTTTTCTGAAGTCTGGAACATAATAAATTAAACACACACAATTTCACTTATTCCTCGGACAGCCACAGCAGAGACTGCTGTCATTGAGTTACTACAATGTTGCAGTGTCGGGGGTCAGCTCTGTTCTCCTTTTGTCCACTCCAGGTAGGAAGGGCTGTGCTATTTTTTTGATACAAATTCATTGTTTCGGAAAGCTTTTTTTTTTTTTAATTTATTTGACTTCTATTATACCAGGTAAAACATCTGAGAACCAATTCTCACCAGGGATGTCCTGGTGTGTCATCGTATGCACTTAATGTTTGCTTTTATTCTTATTCTTAATCCTATTTGTGTAGAGATTTTGCCCCGAGATATAAAGTGTGTTATAAATGAAATAAATTATTATTATCATCATCATTATTATTATTATTATTATCATTATTATTATTATTAGGCTATATACAAACAAATGCAATTTTAAAAAATCCTCTGCCGGCAGATGTCCAGTTCAGCACAACACCAATCTCTGTGAGATTGTTTCTGTTCATATTAATCTGTTCCGTCATGCCAAATAAAGTTACGTGCAGGGAGAAGCTTCTCTCTCTTGGCCTCAGTAGGAGACACCAACGATCGCTGTCATCAGGCGCAGATGAATTAAGACAAGCTTTTATTGGGCGTTAAATTCTGGTGCATTTAGCAGGATACTGACAACAGCAAACCTTAGTAAATCACCTTGCGCCAGTCATTTAAATACTCCCCTCCCTCAAATTTGTGCTTTGACATGACAGCTCCCACAAATACATATGCAATGAGGCCAGGCGCAAAATTAACATAGTCCACGTCTTTCCACCACAAATTTTGCCCTGTGCCCTTTAGTAAATCTCAACAGTAGTTTTTTTAACACCAAAACAGGGTTTTGTGATGGCGCAGCATGTTAGTGAATCTGCCCCAAGGTCTCATTTTCAAGAGAGAACTGTCAAAACAACACACGGTACAACACAGAGTTATAGACAACACTAAGCAACCTTAATCAGTACAAATAAAGAAAATGCACAGAGTGCAAATAATCTGTCTGGGCGGTCGCCGATGCAGCAGTGCAGTGTCACAGTGAAGGTGACACTTCACTTTGTCACCTGTGTGACAAAGTGAAGTAGGCTAAAAGATCTCAAAAAGCAACACATCATGGTGGTAGTATGATGGTCTGGGGATGCTTTGCTGCTTCAGGGCCTGGACGACTTGCTGTAATTGGTGGAACCATGAATTCTGCTCTAAATCAGAAAATCCAGAAGGAGAATGTCCAGCCATCAGTTTGTGACATCAAGATTAAACCGTCCAATGTGGCTGAATTGAAGCAATTCTGCAAAGAAGAGTGGGCCAAAATTCTTCAACAGTGATGTAAAAGACTCATTGCGTTATCACAAATGCTTGATTGCAGTTTTTGTCACAGAGGGTGTCACAACCAGTTATTAGGTTTAGGGGGCAATTACTTTTTCACATAGGGCCAGGTAGGATTGGATAGCTTTTTTTCCTTAATCAATGAAATCATATTTTAACAAAATGCATTTTGTATTTACTCGAGTTATCTTCATCTAATATTAAAATTTGTTTGATGATTTGAAACATTTAAGAGTAACAAACGTGCAAAAATATAAGAAATCAGGAAGGGGGGAAATATTTTTTTTCACAGCACTGTGATCTCTAGAGTTTAGTACAGAAGTGGGTTTAACTTTCAGGAATCAGGCTCCTGTCCTGGGATGCAACCGCCAGTATGAGTTTGGAAAACAGACACTGTCTCTGCTTTTAAAATTAAGCTCAAAGCTTTTCTTTTTGACAAGTCTTATAGCTACTTGTCTAATTGTTTGGCTTGTCTTTTGAAGTGAAGTCTGTCATTCAAGTTAAAGTGTTTTAGCATAAATGTGAATTAGTGCTATACAAATAAATGAATGTTTTCATTCTTTCTACAGTTTAAAGCAGTTTTAACAGCTCCATGCATTCAGACTTATAAGGGGATCAGTTAAATTTTGTTGTGCTATTGACATTAAGCTGAAAAGGTCATGGCTAAGCTGCAAGTTTGGAGTTGCTCATAGGAGAAACTGATGACACAAAATGGGTAGCTACAACACAAACTAAATGCCATTTCATATCACAGGCTGGATGTTCAGCTGGATGGACTGACAAAGTGGCCCCAAACAAATATGGAAATGTGTTTGTGTTACAACAGGTAAAACTAGTGCTTCTTTGATACTCGTGCACCACTGCTAACCTTCAGACAGGCAGACAAGACGCTATGCGGGACCAACATGAATAGCTTGATATAAATACGCATGCGAGAGAGCAGTCGTAAGGGAGAGATGCCGGAGGTTGGAAGAAGCATGGCAGATGGAGAGAGGAGACGTGAAGAGATGAAGGGGAGTGAGGTTAGTCATCAAAGCCTGCTCTGCCCACATTTGATGGTCTTATTTTGTTCTTGGAGGCCGTCTCCAGCAGTCTCCTGTTCTTGTTCCAGAGAAAAAGACACAAAACCAAAGCCTATTGTCTGAAAGGGAGTCGAAGGTGCAGAACTCTGATTTGCTTTCATCGTTAAGGGTAGAAAATGAAATCTTAAGTGCTTCTTTGAATTCCTTCTTTGATCAATAATGCGTAGGCAACATCCATCTTTGTGAGCCAGATTTCAAATGAAACAGCCATATTTACCCAAGGCTAAGCCTACTTTTTTCTTTTACTAAGAATAGAAGTGACAGTGCACACTACAGTATCTTGGTTTAAGCTATACACACAGTTTGTCTGTGTGTGTACGATGTGGATCTCTACATTTTTATGGTTTGAACACGTGTGACTGCACATCACTGGGATAGTAGATGGTTATAAATGTTGAATGTGCTCAGTTTGGAGATAGCAGACAGTTATTTCCATTCTGTATTTATTCAGATTACTAACAAGTTCAACACCATCTTTCAAAAACACCTCTGGCTTCCAAGGGCATGCAGACAAAGTCACCAGATGGGCCTTCATAATTGAGGATTAATCCACTGTGTGATGGGGATTTGAGACACTTGGTGGTTAGGTGACACCTTTGTATTCCTGGATTTATTCCTGTTTAGGGTTTGTCAGTTTGGTAGTGAAGTAGCTAGAATCAGTTGGTTTTAGGTTGAGCCTAGAACTTTCTACATTACTGAATGTGTTCTTTCACTATGGTGAATTTGTTTTGAAGAAATGTAAAGAAGAGTGGGAAAAGACTTGGCACTTCTAAATCTGAAGCCACTTGGCTCAAGTGGAGGAGCTGAGTGACTCAAGCCTTTTAATGTACGAGGTTCAAGTGGAGTGGGTGATTGACAGGCTGAGATTAGCTCTGCTCACTTCTGGTTGCTCTGTGTTCCTATCCTCACCCATGGGAAGTGAGAATGAGGGTGCAGTCAAAGACTCCCCACAGGGTAACTGAACTCAAAGTAGCCACTGTTGACTGATATCTCCTGGGTCAGTTGTTTCGGGCTTTTCCCAGAGGCAGACTTTGGGACACTGGAAGGTTAAATCTTTCAGAGGCACTGGGAGCACCTTGAAAAACCTGAAGGTTGTTCCTGGGGAGAGGGAGAAAGAGGCATGGCAGCTTAGTCTGCTACCATTTTGAAAAGGGATGAATGTGAGATAAGCTACATAGAATAAAATACTAAGAATTTACAGTATGAGCGTATTATAAATTTCCAGCCATAGTGCCGCAATTTATTTTGTAGGTATTAAGTATTTCAATTTAGTTAGTTCACAGTTTGTACCTTGGCTTTTGTTGTCTTATCAATCCCTCCAGGATTTCACGATGTTGTGATCGCACTAATTCATGCGAAATCAGTCAATCACTGCATCTTTTGCACGACCTTGCACCTTTGTCCAGTCACCACAACTTTCCCGTAATTTTGACCAATCCTCGTCAACTTCTGCCAATTTGGCCAATCAAATTTGTCCCTGGGTAGTGCTCAAACGCTCAGTCTAACACAGGTCTATTCAATTAGTGGCCCGCGGGCCACATGCAGCCCAGAACCAACCTCCGAGTGGCCCAGGCCACACCAAGGAAATATAAATTTAAGAAAAAAATATGAAGGAATGATGGTCCGCAAGCACACACACGAACAACCCGTGTGACTGTCATCTGCATAGAGTTCAGAAGCGCCCCGCCCACGTGAGCGTTACAGTTGGCAGGGAGAGTGTCTTTCTAGCATTGCTGTCTGAGAGAAGCATGAGCTTATTAAAGTACTTTAAACACGGAAAAAAGCAGAAGAGATATGTAAGCAGTGGAGGCATTTATGGTGGTTTTAACCCACTGGTAATGGGAAAAATAATGAGGAGTTGTTTAGAAAACAGGTGTGGTTAAGCTTCATGCTGTATACAAGGGTAGGCTAGAGTGAATGAATCGCTGAGGACTGACTTCACCAGCTATTACAAGATCCATCCGTCATTGACTATTTGTCAGCTGTGAAATGTTCTGCTGCCTTTGACAGCAGTGTGGTTTTGTCCTCTGATGACGACACTGAGAGCTTGGTCTGCTCTTTTAACTCACACTGTTCAAGCATCTTAGATGTAGTTGCACCCTTTAAAACCAGGACTGTCCGTGCTGTTAATTCATCCCCCTGGTTCAATGATGATCTCTGTCGTTTTAGACTTAAATGTCGGAGGGTGGAAAGACTGTGGAAGTCCACTAAACTTGAGGTGCATCGAATGTACCTTAAGGAGCTGTTAATTGAATTTAACAATATGATAAAAATGGCAAGAACTTCTTATTTTTCCAACATCATCTCCTCCAATAGTAACAATTCAAAGATCCTCTTCAGTACATTAGACAGTATAGTTAATCCTGTCAGTTCTGCTCCCCCTGTTTATTCATGTAATGACTGTAACAAGTTTCTTTCCTTTTTTGTTGACAAGGTCACTGCTGTTAGGGCTGGTTTTACTCATTCCTTTCCCCTAATCCTTGATTGTCCTAACAGACAGGCCTTTTTAAGTGATTTTACCCCAATTTCTTTTGAGGAGTTGTTAGTATTGATGAGTTCCATGAAATCCTCCTCCTGCGTTTTAGATATTTTGCCTTCCTCAATGTTAAAAGAAGTAATTGGCTCAGTGGGTACGTCTTTGGCTTATATCATTAATAGTTCACTTGAATCTGGTTGTGTACCCTCGTATTTTAAACATGCAGTTGTGCAGCCACTTTTAAAAAAACCTAACCTTGATCCATCTGTTTTTAAAAGCTTCAGGCCAATTTCTAAGCTTCCTTTTATTTCTAAGCTTTTAGAAAAAGTTGTTGCCGAGCAGCTCAGTGACTTTCTGATTGAACATAATATTTTCGACAAATTTCAGTCAGGCTTTTGTCAGAAACACTCGACAGAGACCGTTCTTCTCAGGGTGTCAAATGATATTTTAATGTCATCAGACTCTGGCAAATGCTCTGTTTTAGTGTTATTAGATCTTACTGCAGCATTTGATACTTTTGATCATTTTATTTTGTTACAAAGGCTTAGAGATTGGGTAGGTATTTCTGGAAAAGCTCTGGATTAGTTTTTCTCCTACCTTTCTGGTAGGAGCTTTTCCGTGGCTGTTGGCTCTTATTCATCTGACTCTGCTCCTTTAACCTGTGGGGTGCCTCAGGGTTCTATTCTGGGTCCACTTTTATTTGCCCTATATATGCTGCCACTTGGTTCTATTATCAGCAAATTTAAAGGTGTGTCTTATCACTGCTACGCTGATGATTTACAGCTACTTTTCTCTTTTAAGCCTGACCATGTTGACAATTTAAAAATTATTCATGATTGTCTGTCTGCAATCAAGGACTGGATGTCTAGTAACTTTTTGCAACTTAATGCTGATAAAACTGAAGTCCTTATTGTAGCACCTGATAATCTAATTCCTAAGTTGGTTAATAGCATTGGTTCATTAAGCTCTAACGTGCGGTCTAATCTAAAAAATCTTGGTGTCATTTTCGATCAATCGATGAGTTTTGATCAGCATGTCAAATTTCTAACCCGGAGTTGTTTTTTCCACCTTAGGAATATATCCAAAATTAGGTCATTGGTTTCCTACACTCAGTTAGAAATCATTATTCATGCCTTTGTTTCTTCACGTTTGGACTATTGTAATGCTCTTTTTACATGTCTTAGCAAATCCTCTTTACACCGCCTACAGTTAGTCCAGAACGCTGCTGCAAGATTACTAACTAGGTCCAGTAGATTCTGTCATATCACTCCTGTTTTGGCCTCCTTGCACTGGCTTCCTGTAAATTATAGAATTGATTTTAAAGTTCTTGTTCTTACTTACAAAGCCATTCATGAAGAGGCATCTTTTTATATTAGTGATCTGCTCTCTCTACACCAGCCCAGCAGGTCTCTCAGGTCTTTTCATCAGAATCTATTGGTAGTCCCTAGCACTAGGCTCAGAACCAAAGGCGATAGAGCCTTTGCTGCTGTTGCTCCCAGACTGTGGAACTCCTTGCCTTTTGAACTTAGATCTGCACCTTCCATTGGTGTTTTTAAGAAGCAACTAAAGACCCACCTTTTTAGCCTGGCTTTTTAACTATGTGCCGATTGTATTTTTATGTGCTTTTACTGTCTACTTTGTTTTACTGTTTTATGTGCCTGTGTTTTTATTTTGTTTTTTACCATGTTAAGCACTTTGTGACTCTGTCTGTGAAAGGTGCTCTATAAATAAACTTATTATTATTATTATTATCCATCCATCCATCCATCCATGGATGGATATTATGCACCTAGCAAGTTAAGATGACCGAAATTCACGAAGTCAATGACTTTAATCTGTCAACAGTCTTCAAACAAACTAAATGTGCCAACATTTGGATTTCAAAATAAGGGAGATTTTTCCTGCTGTCTGGGTGGTGAGAAGAATTCTAAAAATCTATAAATATATAGAAATATTATAACAGAAATAACTGCCTCTTTGGTCATTTAAGTTAATTTATTTCATTAAATATAATTTTTTTTTTTTCTTTGAAATTCAGAGTTAAACTATTGTTCTGTTCTGGCTCTGCAAAATTATGGTCAAAAATATAAATTGTATAAGGAAAAAAAGTCAAAATTTTACCACAATCTGTTTCAAATTTATAAAAGCCCCCTCCCCCAATAATTTTATTTAAAAAAAAAAATAAAGAAAAATTAGCCTTAAAAAAATCCACGAATTTGTAATAAAGTCTCAAATGTACAAAAAGAGTCAACTTTACAAGAGGAAATTACAAATTTGAGGAAAATGGTTTCAAATTTAGATAAATTTATAGACAAAAGTAGAAAATTATAAGAAAATTGTCATAAATTTTGGAGAAAAACCTCAAACCTTCATGACTGAAGTCATTACTCAAGTTTTTAAGTGGGTGCTTTTTGCATCCTTAACTCTACTAGAAATTTTTGGTTGACTGATATGTGTGCAATGTGTGGCGTAATCTAAGTATTACATATGTGGAGCCACTAGGGGGCGACACAGACCGGATGTTGTCAGGTGTACAGCATGATAGATATTAATATGGCGGAGTTCGTGTGTTAATGTGTTGCAGCCAGTCAATAAAGGAGGCTCCGTGTTCACCCAAAGCAGCAGTCTTTATTTATAAAAGAACCCAACACAACATGGTGTCAGAAGTTGGTGTGCTTTGAGGTGAGAAAAGTCAGCTTTGCAACCGGCTAGCGGCTATGCCAGACGAAGTTCAAAGAGCTGCAGCTGCGCCAATTGATCCAGTAATGGCGGCGGCTACTCCAGCGGCAACCTTCACCATTAAACCACCGGAGCCCTTCGACTTTGCGAGACCCCAAGAGTGGGAAAAGTGGATAAGACGTTTTGAGCGTTTTAGACTGGCAAGTAACCTGAATAACTCAGCTGAGGCGAACCAAGTAAATACGCTGGTTTATTGCATGGGAGATGAGGCTGACGACGTGCTAAGAGGGCTCGAGCTAACGAGTGTGCAGCGCCAGCAGTACGATGCCGTTAAAACAGCCTTTGATAGACATTTCGTTCCCAGAAAGAACGTGATTTATGAACGAGCAAAATTCAACAAGCGAGTGCAACAGCCGGCAGAACCAGTAGACTCGTTCATAACAGCACTCTATGCGCTGGCAGAAAACTGTGAGTACGGTGCACTTCATGATGACCTCTTGAGAGACAGGCTTGTAGTGGGTCTGAAAGATTCGTCGCTGTCAGAAAGAATGCAGCTTGACAAAGATCTTACCCTAGCTAAAGCTATAACAATGGCAAGACAATCTGAAGAAATAAAACGACAACAAACTGACCTAAGAGGTGAAACTAGCATTAACAGAACAGCCGTGGATGTGGTACACATCAGAAAAGCCAAGCCAAACAAGTTCATAATCAAGGAACAAAAACAGATTAAGTCCTCAAGGCCTCAGCAGACAAAACAAGACAGTAAAGTTTGTTCCAAGTGTGGCAAAGCACCAGCACATGCAGCAGTACAGTGCCCAGCTAAAAACGCGGAATGCCATAACTGTAAAAAACGTGGACACTATATTAGAGTCTGTAGGTCCAACCCAACTGTGAATGAGGTCGCTGACAATGCAGATGGACTTTTTCTGGGTGAAGTGGATCTAGGGGAGGATCCATGGCTGGCAGACATAAACGTGAGAGGAAATAAAGTGACTTTTAAGTTAGATTCCGGAGCGGACGTCACAGCGGTTTCTGACCAAACATTTGAAATCTTCAAGAAGAAAAATGAACAGTTGGAAAAGGCACAAAAACCACTCTACGGACCGGGTAGAACTGTACTAACCGTGTTGGGGTCTATGACAGAGACTATTACATACGGTGACAAGAGCGCTACTGAGAAAATCTATGTTGTCAAAAATCTGCGCATGGCACTACTGAGTAGAACAGCTTCCGTGAGACTGAAACTAATTGCCAGAATTGACACTATAGACCAAGAGACAGTGAGAAAAGCGTACCCCAAGTTATGCGATGGACTTGGGCTTGTTCAAAAGCCATACACAATTAAACTGAAACCTGATGCTAAGCCCTTTTCGCTCAAGGTGCCAAGGCGTGTGCCACTGCCGCTCATGGGTAAAGTGAAAGAAGAGCTCGAGAGGATGGAAAAGTTGGGAGTCATCAGTCGCGTGGAGCAGCCAACAGATTGGTGCTGTGGCATGGTTGTAGCTCCCAAAAAGGACAAAGAAAAGGTGCGTATCTGTGTGGACATGACACCTTTAAACACGTCAGTGTGTCGCGAAAGATACATCCTCCCGTCTGTGGACCAAACGCTAGGCATGCTCACAGGTGCTCAGTATTTTTCAAAGCTTGATGCAAATATGGGATTTTGGCAAATACCACTGTCTAAAGAGTCGGCCTTTCTCACCACATTCATTACGCCATTTGGCAGATACCACTTCAACCGTTTGCCATTTGGTATTTCCAGTGCTCCTGAACATTTCCAAAACATGATGGTAACAGAGGTTACAGCGGGTCTCGACGGAGTCGTCTGTCACATGGACGATATCCTGGTCTGGGGATCCACCAAGGAGCAGCACGACGCAAGACTGCACGCTGTCTTGAAGCGCGCGGAGAAAGCCGGCGTTACGTTGAATATGTCAAAATGTGAGTTTGGCAAAAGAGAGGTCAAATTTCTTGGGTTTATTGTTTCAGCAGAAGGAATGAGGCCAGATCCAGACAAAACCCAAGCTGTTCAGGACATGAAAGAGCCAAGCAACGTGAGTGAGCTCAGGAGCTTTCTCGGAATGGTGAACCAGCTGGGGAAGTTCATTCCGAACCTTTCTGAAAAGGACAAACCATTGAGAGACTTGCTTTCAAAAAAGAACATGTGGTACTGGGGGCATGAACAACAAAATGCGTTTTGTAATCTCAAACAAGAACTGTCCTCTGCTCCTGTATTGCAGCTCTATGACCCAAACAAACCACAGAAAATATCTGCAGATGCCTCTTCATACGGATTGGGGGCAGTCATGCTACAGAAGGAGAGAGACGTGTGGTCACCAGTTGCTTACGCTTCTCGATCATTGACACCTACAGAGCAGCGCTACGCACAGCTGGAAAAAGAAGCGCTGGCTCTCACGTGGGCCTGCGAAAGATTCAATGACTTTATCCTGGGTCTGCACTTTGAACTAGAAACTGATCATAAGCCACTAGTGAGTCTACTGGGAGGACAAGCTTTGGATGCGCTTCCACCGCGTATACAGAGATGTTGTATGCGCCTAATGAGGTACTCATACACTATAAAGCACATCCCTGGCAAAAGTCTCACCACTGCCGACACGCTCTCACGCTTACCGCTCACAGTGTTACTCACACAGACACAGATCTTATGGAGGACACTAACATTTATGTTGACTCTGTGCTAGAGGGACTCCCTACAAGCAGCAAATATCTTGCAGATCTCCAAGAGCAACTGCAGTCCGACAGCGTCTGTTCACAAGTCATGAAATACTACACAGAAGGCTGGCCGGATCGTAACCAGCTACAGGGAGCGGTGAAGCACTACTGGTCTGAGAGAGCCGTTTTGAGTGTGCATAACAGACTACTACTGAGAGGCACGAGGTTAGTTATCCCTGCTAATATGAGAAATGCAGTTTTGGATAAGATACATGAGGGCCACCAGGGGGTGGTTAAATGTAGAGAGCGCGCCCGTCAGGCTGTATGGTGGCCAAGTTTAAGCAACCAGATTAGTGAAGTTGTACTCAAATGCAGACAGTGCATACAGGAAAGAGTTAATGTGAGAGAGCCTTTAATGCCCACAGATTTACCAGAAAGGCCATGGCAGAAGTTGGGAGCTGATTTGTTCACGCTACAAGACAAAAACTACCTGTTATTAGTGGACTACTTCTCTAGGTGTATAGAGATTGCCCAGCTCAGCCCAACTCGCTCTGCCAATGTCATTGTGCATTTAAAATCAATGTTTGCACGTCACTGAATACCGGAGATACTGATCACGGATAACGGCCCGCAGTTTGCAAGTCAGGAAATGGAAGACTTTGCAAAGGAGTACTGTTTTGAGCACGTGACCAGTAGTCCCAGGTACCCCCAAAGTAACGGTGAGGCAGAAAGAGCTGTCAGAACAGTCAAAAATCTTATCAAAAAAGCCAGTGATCCATACCGAGCACTGTTAGCCTACAGAACCACAGCGTTGGCAAATGGCTACAGCCCAGCACAGCTTCTCATGGGGCGTAGACTTCGTACCACCCTGCCAATGCTTCCAGAGGCCTTGCAGCCATGCGTGCCGAATCTGCAACAAATTCGTCACGTGGAAAAGGAGAGACGGATGAGGCAAACAGAATGTTTCAACAAAAGAGACAGAACGAGAGATTTGGATAAACTGTTACCCGGAAACTCTGTTTGGATTACAGATGCAAAAGCACAGGGCACAGTGACATCTGTCCACAAAACTCCACGGTCCTATGTCATCAGTGGACCACAAGGGACAATCAGGAGGAATCGCACTCATCTTGTGCCTATGTCGATACCAAAGACTGAGATGGAACCACAACGGACCCAGTCAAATGGAAAAGACACTCCTACAGAAACTGTTTCTGAGCCCAATGCACAGGAAACACCAGGTGTTGTTAGAACCAGGTCTGGTAGAGAAGTGATAAAACCAAAGAGACTGGATCTGTAGAGTTGCATGTTAATATTCGTGAAAGCAGAGTTGAGTTCTAAAAATGCCTTCTTTAAATAGAAAATAAGAGGCCTTTGCATAATATGTCCTTACATGGCAACAGTGTTGAAAAAAAAAAAAAGAAATGTTATAGATTTGTAAAAGGGGGTGATGTGTTAAATTTATGCTGTCATAGTTAGTTGACAAAAGGGAACGGAAAAGATCTCATAAAAATGTATTTTGTGTTTTCAGCTAAAAGGGGTCAACTTGGCTTCAGTAAGGGGGATGTGGTGTAATCTAACTATTACATATGTGGAGCCACTAGGGGGCGACACAGACCGGATGTTGTCAGGTGTACAGCATGATAGATATTAATATGGCGGAGTTCGTGTGTTAATGTGTTGCAGCCAGTCAATAAAGGAGGCTCCGTGTTCACCCAAAGCAGCAGTCTTTATTTATAAAAGAACCCAACACAACACAATGGAATGTGTGTCGTGCTGGCGAGCGCTCGCCCCCTCCTTCCCGTTCACCTGTCTCCTCATCAGATGCACCTGCTGTTTCAGCGTTTATAAGGAAGTGCTCTTCAGTGATTCAATGCTGGCTCGTTTGGGTATACTGCACTAAGCAGACAGCTCATCAAGTAAGCGATTGTGTTGTGAGTGATCCTACCTTACACATGTTCTTCCTTCCATCTCTTCCAGGTTGCTGCCAACGTAGCGGTGTGTCTTCAGGGATTTGGTGCGCTCACCAGCCTGTTGCTCCTCCACTATGCAGCTCATCAATTCCACCCGGTCAGACTCCATGACTCATCCCCCTACCGGCAGTTCTGACCTGCTGGTTCCTCTCCTTCACTGGGTTCTGTTTGCTTTTGGCTTTAGGAGTGTGACTAGGATTCTTCTTTGACTTGGCACAGAGGCGTCGTCTCTTCGAATTTAGTCTGCTGGTAGGATCATTAGCT
The DNA here is from genome assembly GCA_020510985.1 of Pholidichthys leucotaenia. Lineage (NCBI taxonomy): Eukaryota > Metazoa > Chordata > Actinopteri > Cichliformes > Pholidichthyidae > Pholidichthys > Pholidichthys leucotaenia. Next base: position 251,017,851 of record CM035843.1, read on the forward strand.
TCCCCAGGCGAGCCCGGGTACTGACGGAGGGCGCGACGAGAACGCTGATCCATTGCAGCGCAATCTTCAAGGCTGCCCATACTGCAATCCCACGAGACTACCGACCCCTCTATGTCCCATGTTTGGACGGAGAAAGTGCTGCCCTCCTTCAATCCTATCAAACATCAGGGGACCCAGAGATAGCAGACCATCTCATTGAATCGCTAAATACAGCCCGGCGAAAGAAATGGGAGGAGACAGTTGCTGACCGGAGCTTTACCCACTCTAGCAGGAAATGTTGGAGCCTCATCCGTCGCCTAGGAGCTGCACAGAAGCCCCCTAGCCAAAGCCGAGCATCCGTCACACCCAACCAAGTTGCATCCCACCTACTGACTATCGCCAAAGCACCCCAAGACAAAGACACCAGAAGAGCAGTTACAACTGAGCTAAAAAAACACCAAAAAATGCCTGTAGAGGAAACGAACCCTGAACCCTTCAAGGCTGCTGAACTGGAGAAAGTCCTACAGGGCCTGAAATGTGGAAAGGCAGCAGGATACGATAACATCTTCCCAGAATTCATGAAAAATCTTGGCCCCCGAGCCCTAACCTGGTTGACACAATTCTACACAAGGATCACACAAACAAACTCGATCCCAAAGAAATGGCGGACAGCAAAGGTCATTGCCATCCCAAAACCTGGCAAAGACCACAAACTACCAGCAAGCTACCGCCCAATCTCCCTACTCAGCGTTCCTTACAAAATCATGGAGCGCCTAATACTGCAATGCATTTCCCCAGAAATAGAGGATATTCTAAGTGTGGATCAAGCAGGTTTCGGCAAGGACCGCAGTACAGGAGAACAAGTACTGGCCCTAACCACCTTCATTGAAAATGGCTTCGAGAGCAGACTGAAGACAGGGGCTGTGTTTCTCGATCTTACAGCCGCCTATGATACGGTCTGGCACAAAGGCCTCCTCCTGAAACTTATAAAGGCGATCCCTGCTTGGGCAACAGCAATTATAAAAACCCTGCTGACCAACCGAAGGTTCAGAGTCCACCTCAGTCAGAACACAAGTGTATGGAGAATGCAGAAAAACGGACTCCCACAAGGCTCAGTTCTAGCTCCAACTCTGTTCAACCTCTACATAAACGACCTGCCTACTACAAAATCCCGCAAATTCATCTATGCAGACGACATCTGTTTGGCATTCCAAGCACCAGACTTTGAACCACTGGAACGGGTGCTCACGGAAGATCTTGCCAAACTGGACCAGTTCTGCAAAATCTGGCGCCTAAAACCAAGCCCAGCAAAAACCGTCTCCAGTGTATTCCATCTCCACAATGCAAAAGCTGCCAGAGAACTAAACATCCACCTGAGCGGACTCAAGCTTAAGCATGCCCCAAATCCAACTCATCTTGGAGTGACCCTTGATAGGACCTTATCCTTCAAGGAACATCTAAAGGGGACGGCTGCTAAGGTGAAGGTACGAAACAACCTGCTCTGCAAGCTCGCTGGTGCAAAATGGGGGGCGGCAGTCTCCACCCTGCGCACCTCAGCACTGGCCCTTTCATACTCTGTAGCAGAATATTGTGCCCCTGTCTGGTCCAGGTCATCTTACACACACCATGTAGACACCCAGCTCAACTCAACCATGAGAACTATAACTGGAACAATCCGCTCAACACCACTCCCCTGGCTCTCTGTACTGTCAAACATAGCCCCTCCACACATCCGACGAGCAGCATTAACTCAAAGGATGCTCCAAAAAGTTAAAGATTCTCCTCACTTACCAATCCATGCAGATATCTACACCCCACCCACTGCCCGACTTTCATCCAGACGGCCGATTTGGAAAAACCCTCCCCCAGCTGACTTTACCATCCAGACAGCTTGGCAAGAGGAATGGGAGACCAAGGAGGTCCCAAACAAACAGCTGGTGATAAACCCCAACCAACAGGTCCCGGGCACCAACCTCCCAAGGAGACAGTGGTCTACACTCAGTCGCTTCAGGACTGGACATGGCCCCTGCTTGGCCAGCCTTCACAGATGGGGCAGTAGCCCTAGCCCACTGTGCGCATGTGGAGAGGAGCAAACAATGGAACACATCATAGAGGCTTGCCCGCTCCAAAGACTGGAAGGAGGATTACACACCCTCCATACAGCAAACCAGGAGGCAACTGCTTGGCTTAAGGACTTTGCATTCGCTAAATAAATAAACTGGGTTCTGTGCTGGTCACTTCTCTCCTCCCACGTCAGTTGTATAAATTAGATATCCATATTTCCCCTCCATTCCTCTCTAATCAGCATTGTCTCATCCTCTGCAGGTTTGCTGCTCCTCTGGCGAGTGACTGAATTTTTCCTCAAGTTTGCGGTTTTGAAAATTCAATAAAGGGTCAAACATTCTCTGTGTGTTCTTTTGGTGATTGCACTTTGCAGTCAGGTTGCTTGTCCGGTCAATACGACAATGTGTAGTTATAAAGAGAGGTTCCTACTCACATATATGGTGATTTAAAACAAAACAAACCACAGTGGTGGATGTGCAATGTTTGGTAATGTTATCAATCTTTTCTTGGGGGGTCTGTGCACTGAAGTGTTTGACAGTTCATTTTTTATTCAGCTAAATGCATTTTGTGATGTACCAAGGTCAGTTATGACCAGGATGTAATATATTTTATTTCAAAAGAGAAACAAATGTTAATGCCCCTTTTCCACTAGTACCCACTCAGCCCTACTCGCCTTGACTCAGCTTTACTCAACTCAGTTTGCTTTTGTTTCCATTACAGCTGAGTACTGCCTGGGGTGGGTGGGATTTTTTTTACAGCAAGGCGGTGCCACACTCCCGTGACGTAAAACAAGCGACACAAGCAAAACACAACATGGCGACTTACGAGGCGACTGCTCGGTCTCTGGCTTTTTGTCAGAGTAAAGGCCAAAAAGGAGAACCAGACAAGGGTACAGGCAGCGAGACGAAACACTCTGGAAAAGTACTGGAGTCTTTAGGAAGCCATTGAGCCATAAAGCTGAAGACATAAGGTTACGAACTAGATCACATATGACGATAAACTAATGATTGCTAATGCTACTTTGCTTTAACCTGTTGCACTTCTGTGTACCGCGGGCGGGCACGTTTCTGCATCCTAGAGGGCACGAGGGCGCACAAGGGCGCTGCGTCCTAGAGTGCACTGAAAAAAAAAGCTGCATTTCTGTTCTTCCACTACAGACACAGCCGCGAACAGATTAGATATGATTGACCTCTCATTCGACTAATAAGAGCCTTGAATTGGGTTTCTGAAACCTTGAAGAACCAATGACTGAAAACCTAGCAAGAAGGACCCGCCTACCAACGGCTGCGAATGCAGCGAGCCAATTGAAGCACAGAAGTTCGAAAGCTGTTTTGTGTAAGGCTGGGTGAAGAGAGACTGACTGCTGCAGCAGATGAAAAAAGGACCCGCAGGAAGAACCGCCACAGACCCAGCAGCACGGAGACCACCCACAAGTGCGACCTGTGTGACAGGGACTGCCATTCGCGCATCGGCCTGTTCAGCCACAGGCGGTGCTGTCCCAGCAGAGTAGACGTTTAGGATTCTCTTCCATGGTCATCATAGACCGACGGAGGCCGACGACGAAGGCTGGGTGACACACACGCGTTCGCCAGTCTTTTTTTTATTACTACTGTTATTTGTTTTGAAAAATCGTTCGCCAAAACCGCAATAATGGAATTAAGTTTTGACCGGGTCGCGAGACCAGAACCACGAGTCCGTAATAAGCGGACCAGCGTCGCGTTCGTCTGACAATGAGGAAGAGAAGTTCACCAGCTACGCTGCTGTTGTGAACAGGTAAGTGTTATAAGCTAAATTATTCTTTATCCCTGAAAATTGTAATCAAAAATGACTTTTGACCGATCGGTAAATTACAACTGTGCGTCATCGCCACATGACGGACCGCGGCGCACGAACGATGTCCGTCCTCTGTAGCGGGGGGGGGGACAACCCCCCCCCCACACACACACACACAGCCCTGAGTGTCGCCTTTCGTTAGAGCCCAAGATGAAGCTTCTATATTGAATCATTCAAAAGTTACAGACGTTTTTCCAAACTGTGCCATTTGGCACAATTTGGCACAGTTCAAAAATGCCTCGGAACAACCTGAGAACAAAGCTGTGTAATATATTCATTTTTTGTGGTATTGTTACAAAATTTTGACCTCAGCTGGATAACACTTGGTTCTACATTTCTGTTGCATTTTCCAGCCCAGATCTGAAGCTGTGTGTTATTTGCAAGCATTTGTATCCAAAAAAACACCCAGGCGAACTTTATTTTCTTCAAGTTCAGTATGTTTAGATGACTGTTACTCAGTGGCCGGAGCACTTAGAGAGATTATGACTGTTTTGCCAAAAAATTCAAAGCGTTTTCTTTTAAATGAGACCAACCCCATGAAGATGCTGCAAAGGGTTGAAGAACAGCTTTTGATTTACTTTGGGCACGTTATTTTTTGGCATTTTTAGGGAAATTGACCAGAGTGCAAGGGGTTAAGTCCGCCGTACTACATTGTAATGTCTGCAAGTTATTGCTATTAGGTACTAAAATATGTATGTTGTGCGTGTGTTTCAGATGGCTCTCTTGTGGCAAACTTACTGCTTCAAACCGTGGGTCCGGGTGTTCAACACAGCCTCTCACTGATGTCACCCCAGCTTCACAAACGCTCAGTGGTTACAGAACTTAAATATGTCTGTAGAAACGTCTAGCTTCCTGTGCAAAAACTGCTATGATCTGTGTGAAAATCATGGAGAGACTGTTGAGACATCATGGGATGTACCTGCTCCAGCAGCACTAAGTCTGTGGTGGTGTCATGGCAAAAAGTGATCAGCTGCCAAAACTTGATTGCCAGGTGCCATATTGTAGTTATGGGGTTATATTAGCCATAAAATATATATTCCAACAGGTAAACAGTACTGAGTTAGGTATAATAAGATATTATAATATACTGAATACTGTAATATATAAGATATATTTAACAATTATGATGCATTTTAAGCCAAAACAAACTTGATCTAGGATTAAAAGCATTTAAAATAATACAGTCACAAGGTTACATGAAAAATACTTGGATTTACTGGATAGATACATGTAGATACTGTATAAATATATATTCTCTGCATCAACAATGCACTATACATGCATTCATTTAGTATTGCACTGAGAATTTTGACAAACCTTTGTACTTTTTGCAGATCTGTCTCCACTTTTGTTTTATTTGTGAAGGTTACCACCAAGTGACATAAATTAAATACTAAAAGATTGGAAAAACTGTCTAAGAACAATCCAGCAGTTTGATAAATCACTTTTGATTTGGTGTAAGTCTGTCAACAGAATTATGAACCATAAAGCAGTTTGTGTTAAAATGTTAAATTCCATTAAACCCTAACCCAGGGGTGTCCAATCATGTGCCATAGAGGGCCAAGAGCCTGCAGTTTCTCTCTTCTACGCAGTCTCTTTAGCAGGTGTTCTCACTGATCAGCTGTCAGTGGAAGAAGTTCAGTGGAATCTGCTGTTGAAGACACTGGTTGGAAGTAAAGCCTGCAGGGTCTTGGCCCTCCACGCACATGATTGGACACCCCCGCCCTAACCCATTATTAGAAAATACAGATGCTAATATGGCCCAGAATTCCTCCATATACTGGTACTATCATTAAAGTGTGCAGTGCCTTCTGCACTGGCACATCCAGCAATACAGTCTTCAGTAAATAAAATAATTGTTTTTGGTTATTTTTTCTTAAAAATGAGTCATTATTTTCAACATCACTGATAAATGGTTTGTACTGTTGACTCTTTTCACACCAGTGTCTTAACAGACAAAACAGAAAATCATGATACAAACACAAACTTTTTCTTTTTTTTAACTTTTTCTTAACCCCTTAGCATTACTGCCTCATGTCAGGTCAGGCATTGGTTTGCTTGCTACCGGATAACCATGAAAACCGGTACTACCTGTCTCATGGGTCGGATCATCGGTGACTCAACCGGCAACCCCACCCTTCCGAGGGTGTGGTGGGTGAAACTGGGCATCCTGGCAGAACTAAAAACAATATTTGTCACAGGTCTGTGGTGGACCACTCCCAGTTATACAGGGTGAGACTTGACTTCCTGGCAGATAAGCACATCTGTCACAAGGTCTGTGGTGGACTTTTGCCAGTCGGTGCATCGTGACATGCACTACACAAAGAACAGAGATAAACAAACCTATCATCTGGTCAGTCACTGCAACAGATACTGGAGTCAGTTTGTCTTGGCCTGTCCTTGCCACTGGTAACACCTCTATCTGCCAAGCATGTGCCGCTAGTTCAGCAAAAGCTAGCGGTACTCAAATACTTTGCAAGCAGTTTCATGAAATGGTCAGTCAGAAAGCAACTCATACCGGCTTGGACGTCGCCCGGGTTAACAAGGTCAGGCGTTCCTGGCAGCGGAGGACGAAGGACAGAGCTGCGTGGAGGAATCTGATCAGACCTAAATGACACAGTCATTGTCCGACAGACTGCTATGATGATGATGAGCATTGCTGCCAATTTTCCAGGGTGGAAAAGTAGAATTTTGGTTAAGAAAAATCTTTCATTATTTACCATTACATACAGATAACATGGAAACATAGCACGGCTGAATTACCAAAATGTGTCTAAATATTTTTGATAGATGTACTTTATTGATCCCAAACTGGGAAATTACAGATTTCCCAGTTTGGGAAAGATTTCCCTATTACAGTTTTCCCATTACAAATTTTAACTACAATGTCATGATTCACTACATCTGTAGGAAAAATTAAATGTCGGACACCTCCCTAGAAAATCCCCAGAAAACATTTTTAATTAGATGTGATTAGATGCTGATGGCTAATATAAGCAATTATAGGAAATGTATCTAAAAGACTGTAATTTGGACTGTTTTAATTTAAACTGTTTGTCAGTAAAAGCAGTAGCGCTTTTGCGCCACAAGTGGTGCTCGGTTGTGATGAGACACTGTTAAGTTGTTAGAACGCGCGAGAAGAAGAGAAGTTGTAGTGGTTGTTGAGTGATGTCCCGTGTCGAAGTGCCGTGCTTGGTGTTGTAAAAAGACAATAAACCACTGAAAAGTCGTTAAATTGCCTCTTCTTCACCTGACGAGTGTAACAAAATTTGGTAGCAGAGGATCGTTCAGTCGTGCCCAAGACGGTGAGTGTGCAAATATATTAAAAAAAAAAAATGAACAGAAACGATGGAATTGGAGCAGCTGCAGGATAAGCTAAGCGAGGCCTTGATGCAACTACAGCCCAAACAGCTACACGAGGTCTGTTTGTTTGCAAAGATAAACCCAGTCAAGCCGCCTAAAAAGTACACGCTGGTACGACTGTTAAACAAGGAGGTGGAAAAGACCATTGAAAACGAAGAGGAGGATGTAGCCCGCGCATTTCTGCTAAAGCTAATTACATGTGCTACCGAAGCTAAGCAAAGTGAACAGCCATCCCAGGTGGCGGCAGCGGCCGGCGCGGGTCGGGATGCGGAGGCACTCGCAAGTTTACAAAAACAATATGCCACTCTACACAACAGTTTTCTTGAGTCAACTAAAAAGATTGAAGAGGAAATAACAAGGCTTACCACTAACGCGACCACTCAGCCACAAAGTCGTCCTTTTCTGGCACAGCCCACGGCCCCCTCTGCGCCCCTACTACCAGAGGTGACCATTAAACGAGAGTTTAGGATAAATGGTCAGATAGGAGAGAAGGGCCAAAGAGACAAGTTGTCTTATTCCAACCTCATTCACCAGATTGATATGGGCCTAAAGAAAAATCACAGTGAGGCTGTTGTCAGATCAGTGAGTCCCGGACTGAGTTTGCAAGATATACTGGAGATCAAGTCAGATCCCACCCTGCCACAGCTGCGCACCATCCTGCGAGGACATTATAAAGAAGATAGTTCCACTGACTTGTAAAATCGCCTGATAAATCTCACACAAGACAGTAACGAGTCACCTCAGAACTTCCTGTTCCGTGCCATTGAGTTAAAAGAAAGACTTTTGGTAGCATCCAGAGAGCCGGGCACGGAAGAGCAGTATAGCTCTGACCTTATCCAGAGGAAGTTTCTGAGGGCGGTGGAAACGGGACTGATTAGTGCTGATGTGAAGTACCAACTGAAGCGCTATCTGGAGGATCCTGCCGTCACAGATGAGCTTCTGATTTCTAAGACAAATGCAGCAGCCAGTCTTGAGTGGGAAAGACACCAAAAATTCAAGAGGCACACAAAAGAACCCAAAGTCCGAGAATGCCGAGTGGACAGCCTGTCAGGTCAGGATGCAACCGTGGGAAGAGTGGATGGCCAAGAACGCCCTCCACCGTCGACAAAAGGTAAAACCCCTAAACCCCAAAGCACAGTAACCCGCACGGAATCTGAGCTCCTGGACATAGTCACGCAACTGAAGGGTGAAATGGAGGCGATAAAGAAGGCCATACGTGAGTCTCCCAGAGCACCCCATGCTCAAAGAGCGAGCAGGACATGTGGTTGCAAAAGCTGTCAGTCCACCAGCAATGGCGATCAGTGCAACCACTGCTTCAGATGTAGAATCAGCAGCTACATGTCAAGGGAATGTCGGACAGGGAAGGGACCTGGTAAAAAGACAGGGCAAGTAGACATGGCTGCCAGTACTGTCCCAACCACATCAACACAAACTAACACACAAGATCTGTACAAGTTAGTCACTGACAGTATTCGGAAGTTGGAAGCAAGGCTGGTAGCTAAAGCAGAGGCACCTCCTGAAGAAACGGTCCGTGTTAATCTACTGTCCCCTAATTGCAGATCACAGTTGCTCAATTTGGTTGGAAAAAAATATGTCATAACCTGCTTTCTCAACAATAAGGAGACAGAAGCGTTGTGGGACACAAGGTCACAGGTCTGCTTGATGAATGACACCTGGAGACAGGAGCACATGCCACACACCATAGCCAGGGACTTAGCCGAGTTGGTGGGTCCAAGTATTCTGGAGGGAAGGGCAGTGAACCAGACACCGATTCCATTCTCAGGGTGGGTCGAAGTCACTTTCAAGCTGCCAACAGATAGTGGCCAACAGGTGGAACTCTTAGTTCCTGTGTTAGTGGTGAAGGAGGGTGGAGTGGCAGAGCAGCCTATCATTGGGTTCAACATGATTGAGCATGTCTTGAAGATGGGCATTGGACCCCCTTATGCCATCAGTGAAGCTGTTAGTGCAGTCTTCTCATTTGACTGAAAGAAAACAGAGGTATTTTTGAAGGTGATGCAAAGTGAGGAGGATAGGATGGGGGAAGGAATGGTAAAAGTTGGCAGTGATTTAGTCACCATCCCAGCTGGCCAAACCAAAGCAGTTAAAGGTTTTGTCAGAGCAGGCCCACTTACAGACGCCCAAGACGTCCTGTTTGAGCCGAGTCAGTACACGCAACTACCGGAGGGTTTACAGATGCAAAGTGGGGTGGTGCAGTTACGGAAAGGAAGTCGGTCCGTGTTCAAAATACCTATAACAAACAGTACTTCTCGTGATATCCAGCTGCCAGCTAAGACCATTTTGGGACAGACACAGAGAGTTAAAACTACTTACCCGGCAGACATTAGAACAATGACTGTAAGCCAAGCGGCAGCAGACTCGACGACGAGTGAAACAGGAAGAAATGAAGAGACAGAGATGGACTGTGCCGTCAAAGAGACTATGGACATGTGGGACCCCCCAGTCCCTCTTGAGCATCTCTCTCCCACACAACAAGAGCAAGTGAGACAACTACTACGGGAGGAACGGCAAGTGTTTTCCTGTGATGAGTATGATGTAGGGACAATTCCCTATTTACAGTTGAAAATAAGACTCAAGGATTCCACTCCTGTCAAAAAGACTTATATCTCTGTCCCCAGGCCACTTCATAAAGAAGTAAAAGAATATTTAGAAGACCTGCTTAACAGGGGCTGGATCACCAAATCTAAGTCATCATACTCTAGTCCAATCGTCTGTGTGCAAAAGAAAGGTGGAGGTCTGTGTTTGTGCTGTGATTTTAGAGAGCTGAACAAGAAGTCTATACCTGACAGACACCCAATCCCCCGCATACAAGATATGCTGAACAGTCTGAATGGGAGTGCCTGGTTTTCAGTCCTCGACCAAGGGAAGGCATATCACCAGGGTTTCCTGGAAGAGTCGAGTAGGCCCCTCACTGCCTTTATCACCCCGTGGGGTTTGTTCGAATGGGTAAGAATTCCATTTGGCTTGTCCTCACCACCACTAGCATTCCAAAGATCTATGGAGGAGTGTTTGTGGGGGTTGAGGGATGATATTTGTCTGCCTTACCTCGATGATAACCTTGTTCATTCACAGACTTTTGAAGACCACTTGCGAGACCTGAGAAACGTCCTGCACCGCTACCAAAGCCATGGGGTGAAGCTGACTCCCCGGAAATGTGAGTTATTCAAGCAGCAGGTACGTTTCCTTAGCAAAATGGTAACAAAACAGGGCTACACTGTGGACCCTGCAGACCTTGCCCCGGTGCAGGCCCTAAAACAGCAGCAACCTTCCACTGTTGGAGAGCTAAGGAAATTGCTAGGCTTTATTTCATACTACCACAGCTATATTCCAAACTTCTCCCGTATAGCAAAGCCTCTTTACGACCTTCTTGCTAACGACCACACAGACAAAGCAAAACAAAACTCAAAAAAACATGTCAAAAAGAAAGAAAGTGGCCAGTTGCCCTCATCCCATGCAATCAGGTGGCGCCCTGAGCATCATGCAGTGCTCTTCAGGTTCAGGTTCAGGTTACTTTATTTGTACCCGTAGGTAGATTTGTTTTGCAGTCTGGTGACATCCATATTTACAAGCCACAAATTACATTCAACATAGACACAAACACAGGCACACATGAAGCTGACTATAAACATGATAAAAATACTCAAGGCTCCATCAATCAGGGTATAAAGACAAAGAGATGAGAGAAAAACCAGAGGTAAGAGAGAAGGGTCATATTAAAAAGTTAAAAACTAGTCAAAGAGGTTAAAAACTCAAAGGTCTAAAACCCAATAAAATATTTAGAACCCAAATAACATCCTACAAAAATAAGTAAATATAAAATGGAGTTAATAAATAGGTACCTAAATTATGTGCAATATATTGTTACAACTTGTTCAACTCTTTGACGGCAGCAGGAACAAAGCTGTTTTTGTAGCGCTGGGTTTTACTTTTTGGGACAGCAAACCTCCGTCTTGAGGGAAGAAGCTGAAAGTTGCAGTGCAAAGGGTGGGAGTCATCATTTAAAATGGAGGTAGCAATCCTCTGTACCTGTCTGGTGTACAGGGATGTCAGGCTCAGCTGTGACTCACCAACCAAACGACTGGACCATCTAACTACCTGATCCCAGGATTTCCTCTGTTTCAGTTTTATCTGACCAAACCATGACACTAAAGAAAAGGATAAAACAGATTCAATAAAAGCCCGATAAAACATTGTCAATATGGTTCGGTCAGTTTGGAAGCGTGCAAGTTTTCTCAAGCAATGCAAATGTTGATGACCCTTTTTGCACACCCTTTCACAGTTTTCTTCAAAGTTTAAATTACTATCAATAATCGTCCCAGGATATTTGTAGGATTGTACACATTCGGTGGTCTGGCCTTTTAGTACGGTGACTTTGTGCCTGGGAGTTTTCCTCCTAAAGTCAATAATCATGTCTTTAGTTTTTGTCGTATTCAGCTGCAGGTAGGAATCCTCACACCAGTGAACAAAATCATCAACTACTAGGCTGTGGCCACTCTCACCATCCTGGAGGAGACTGACAATAACTGAGTCATCAGCATACTTTATAATGTGTCTGTTGTCATGTCTGCTCCGACACATGTTTGTGTACAGGATGAAGAGTAGTGGTGACAACACACACCCCTGAGGAGAGCCAGTAGAAGAGCACTTTAGATCAGACAATGTACCATTGACCCTTACTCTCTGCGTCCTGTTGGTTAAGAAATCCAGAATCCAACCCACCAGATTATTGCTCAAATCAAATTGTTGCAGGAGCCTTTCAACTAAAATATGAGGTTGGATTGTATTAAAGGCGGAGGAAAAGTCCACAAATAAAAGCCTGGCATGTGTCCCATTAAAATCCAGATGTTTAAAAAGCATGTTAAACAGAGTGACAGTGGCATCCTCCACTCCTCTGTGAGGCCTATAGGCAAACTGCAGAGGATCCAATGCATGCTCAGTCTGCTTTAGGACCTCACATCTGACCAGTTTTTCAAAAATTTTCATTAAAATTGAAGTCAAAGCAATTGGTCTAAAGTCGTTCACCGTTTTAGGACAGCTGGATTTTGGAACGGGAACAACCACTGCTTCTTTCCAGATCTTAGGCACATGTTGTGTCTGTAAGGACTTATTGAAAATGTAATGAAATATAGGACTCAGTTCATGTGCACAGGACTTTACTAAGTGCCCACATATATTATTAGGGCCCTGACTTTTGTTCACTTTTACAGCGCAGAACTCCCTTTTAACATCCTGCACCTCAATATTAAAGTGCTGATTGTCTTTGAGTTTCGGTTTCAAATCTTGGGTTTCTGTGCTAAAATCAAAGGAGTCAAAACGACCATAAAAACAATTAAGAGCATTAGCCAGCTCTGTGTCTGAATTAAAACCATCTAAAAACACACGATTGCTGCGTTCTGTGCTCTGAAGACCTGCAATAGTTTTCATACTGGCCCAGGCTGAACCAAGTTTCTTTGTTGCCATCTTACTTTCCAATTCTGATTTATAATTCTGTTTTGCTCTTAAAATTTCGGCCTTCAGCTCTTTTGTGGCAACCTGTAGCTCAGAAACAGACCCCTGTTTAAAGGCAAGTGTTTTCCTCTGTAAGCAGGATTTAACTGATTTTGTAACCCGTGGCTTGTTGTTGGGATATATTTTAACACGTTTACGTGGAACGATCGTATTTTTACAGAAAGCCATGTATGAGCATGTGACGTCCACCAAAGAGTCCAAATCATCCCCGCAGGACAGTGTGAACATCTCCCAGTCTGTACAGTTAAAGCATTCCTGGAGGCAGTGCACTGAATCCTCTGTCCACACATCTATGTCTCTGGTCTCCACCTTGCCTCTTCTGAGAGCAGTTTTATATGTGGGCAGCAAATGTACACAGTTGTGATCTGAGGATCCTAAAGGAGGAAGGGGGAGTGATTTATAGGCCATCTCTATGGATCCATAGCACAGATCCAATGTCTTTTTTCGCCTGGTTGGGCAGGAGACATACTGATAAAAGTTTTTAAGTGTCTTCTTTAAAGAAACATGGTTAAAATCCCCAAGAATAAAGTTTGGTGCCTCTGGAGAAATTGACTGCAGCCGCTAGACCACATCAAAGACGGTGCTGGAGGCGGAGTCAGCGTCTGCCCTCGGGTGGATGTACACAGTCGTGATAAAAAGCTGGGGGAACTCGCGAGGCAGATAAAAGGGGTGTAGTGACACAGACAGCAGCTCCACATCGGGAGTACAGATGTGCTCTCTGACCGTGACAGATGTGCAGTACTGCTTATTAATATATAAACATACGCCGCCCCCCTGACGCTTCCCCGTTACCTCTTCCTGCCGATCAGAGCGGAGTGGGGCTCCAAAGCCGTCAATCCACAGGTCTGCGTCCCGGTCATGCGCAGTAAGCCAAGACTCGGTATAAGCCATGACACAGCAGTTCTTAAAGTCCTTCTGGTAGCATACATTCCCTTGAATTTCATCCACCTTGTTCCTCAGAGATTGTACGTTCCCAAAAATCATAGAAGGAAGAGGAATGTTACCAAACTGACGTCTTCTCAGGTGCAATTCCACACCTTCACGCTTTCCGCATTTCCTTCTCCCGTCTCTCTTTTCACCGCTGTGTCCATGAACGTCACTCAAAATAAAGTCCGGCAGTTGCGGCTTAGACTCAATCACAGACGCTGCATCAACCGTGTTTAAATACAGCAACATGTCCCTGGAATAATGTATTCTGCCCGCCATGATCCCGATCGCGTTTACCTCAGACACAAAGAGTCGGAGGAAAAGTAGCAGCAGTGCAAAAAAGGGGAGGAAGTCCATATTGATGGAACCAGGGAGCTCTTCACCATACAGTCCACAAACATTCCAGCACAGAAACGACACAGAGAATTTTGTAAAAACACATTAAAGTGCATAAAAACAGACACACAGATGACAGACTTTTTCACCAGCTGCCGGTCGCTGCGTGCGCATGCGCCCATCCCACTTATTGACTTTCTCTCCCAGCCCCCAGTGTTAGGTTACCCGAACTTTGAGGAACCCTTCATTTTGCACTGTGACGCTTCACAGGAGGGGCTTGGGGCGGTGTTATACCAGCGACAACAAGGCAAACTGGTGGTGATAGCGTATGGCTCCAGGACACTGTCAAATCCAGAGAAAAATTACCACCTTCATTCAGGGAAGCTGGAGTTTCTTGCCCTGAAGTGGGCCATATGTGAGAGGTTTCGGGATTACCTTTACTATTCCCCACCATTCACTGTCTATATGGACAATAATCCCCTCACTTATGTGCTCACCACCGCAAAGCTAAATGCAACCAAGCAGAGGTGGGTAAAAGAACTAGCTGATTTCCAGTTTGTGATTAAGTACCGCCCTGGGAAAGCCAATAGAGATGCAGACGGCCTCTCACGTATGCCCCTAGATATGGAGCAGTACATGAACAAATGCACACAAAATGTTGATCCTGATGTAATGCACTGTGTGGCGCAGGCAGTCAAGGTAAAGTCACAAGAAAATGAACCATGGTTCTGCCCAGTCACTATTTCCACTCTCATTAGTGAAGCAGATCTAGAAGCCAGCTCTGTAGCTGAAATACCAAAGACTGCCCTAAAAAGAGCTCAGGAAGAAGACTCTGTGATTGGAGAGGTGTTGCATTATGTGGTGTCAAAGCAATGGCCAAAAAGTGGAAAACAGCTGAACAGTAAAATTGCAGCTCTAGTCAGGCAAAAACACAAACTGTACCTAGAAGAGGATGGACTGCTTTACAGGAGAACGGCATCGCATGACCAGCTACTTCTACCCCATAAGTTCCACAAGCTCGTGTTTAAAGAGCTCCACGAAAACATGGGCCATTTAGGGGTGGAGAAGGTGATGAACCTGATAAGGGAGCGCTTTTACTGGGCTCATATGCAAAGGGATGTTGAGCACTACATCACTAAAGTTTGCAGTTGTTTAAAGAATAAACGTCCCAATAAGCCAACCAGGGCACCACTGACTAACATTGTCACCACGTATCCATTCGAACTCGTGTCCGTTGATTTCCTGCACTTGGAGAGGTGCAATGGAGGATATGAGTATATCCTGGTTCTAATGGACCACTTCACTCGCTTTGCCCAGGCTTATCCTTGTCGCAACAAAGCTGCCTACACCGCTGCTGAGAAGATATTTGGGGATTTTGCCCTCAAATTTGGCTTCCCCACACGTCTCCACCACGATCAGGGCAGAGAGTTCCAAAATAAACTCTTTGCAAAACTACAGGAGAACAATGGGGTGCAGGGGTCCCGGACAACGCCCTACCACCCCCAAGGGAATGGGCAGGTGGAACGATTCAATCGTACACTGTTGGCAATGCTCAGAAACTTGCCCGAAGCAGCCAAGGAAGACTGGAAGTCCTCTCTGGCAAAAGTGGTTCATGCCTACAACTGCACGCGCAGCGAGGCTACGGGGTACGTGCCATATTTTCTGCTATTTGGCCGTAGTCCCAAGTTGCCCATTGATCTCATGTTTGGCCTCACAACAAAAGAGCAGAGCGCTTCTCACCAGGACTATGCTGAAAAGTGGACGGCCAAAATGACTGAAGCTTACAAACTTACCTCTAAAACAGCAAACAAAGAAAGGATGAGAAGTAAAGCCCTTTATGATAGAAAGGTTCACGGTGCTGAGTTGCTCCATGGATCCAGAGTACTGGTCCGAAACTTGACCGAGAAAGGTGGGCCAGGAAAATTAAGATCATTCTGGGAAGACAAAGTGTATGTAGTGACCCAAAAGAAGTACCCAGACAGTCCAGTGTATGAAATCAAACCTGAAAATGGCAAGGGGCGCACTCGGCTCATGCAGAGAAACCTTTTGTTACCCTGTGACTTTCTTTCCATGGAAACAGTGGAGCCTCCCTCTACTAAAACAAGAGAAAGAAAGTCTAAAAGGCAAAGAGATGTGGACAGTCAAAACAGCACAGTCGATGAAGATGAAGAGGGCTGGAGTGCCATAATCGGACTACGAGGTGGAAAGGATCAAAGTCACCATCCACTGAGAGCTGATGCACCGGAGTTCTACCCGCACAGTGACATTACTCCGGAGGGTGAGGCCCACACAGATGATGCCACACATGTGCAGCTGGCACCACAGGTCAACAATCTGGTGGTCCCAGATCCAGCTGAGGTAGACCAGGACACAGATGACGCCACACAGGTGCAGCTGGCACCAGAGGTCAACAATCCTGTGGTCCCAGGTCCAGCTGAGGCAGACCAGGACTAGGGTGATGTGTTGTCGGAGTCCGGTTCCAGTGACCAGGAGGGACCTGTCTACATCCCTGCTAAAACGTATCCTTCAAGAGTGAGAAAGCAGAAGTTGATATTGTGGAGTGTGTAAATAACGAGGCGGATTTGACGCAGACAGTTTATTACACATCTCACACAGAAGCATAGTCAGAAAAGAAGGCATCTCAGACAAAACTCTTCTCTTAAATACTATGGCATTCTCTCAGAAGCTTCTACACACAAAAGGTCACATTGCATTCACTTCCTTAATCCTTTACCATCCTGCTAGAAGTCTCTGATACACAAAAGATCACACTGCATTCATCCTTCACACCTCCCTGCTATCTCCGAGGGAAACTCTACTCTTTGTTCTAGTCTAAGATGCTATAACATTATGCACTCCCCATGTGTCACTAAACGACCCCCCCCGAGCGTCTTGGATAGAACAATAGAATGACAATCCATATGCTGTGGTTAAATCATTAAACATCAATCCACATGCTGCTTGGGCTTCAGTCTTCTCCCGTATCTGCTGTAACCAGGATTCACCGCCTCCGCGGCGCTGTCATGCTGGGGGGCTGATGGTTGAGGGGTAAAAGTCTGTGCATGTGGGTGCTCTGGGGAATCTTTTCTCTGGGAAGCTCCCCGTGGGGGTCTTCCACACCGAGGGGCCCTCGCCAACAGCACTTGCTCGTCCACCACAACAAAAGCGGGTTTGAGTCTGTCTATGCCAACCTTTTCCCTCCTACCCCCCAAATCTAGCAAAAAATGCTTGTCCCCTGTTTCCAGCACTCTGAATGGTCCGTCATAAGATGGGCGCAGTGGAGGTCGATGGGCATCATGTTTAACAAAAACAAACTCCGCGTTTTTCAAAGTTTTAGGCACAAAAACGCGTGGAAAACTGTGGTGAACAGGGCCCGGCAGCGTGCTTGTGTCTATGCTACGCTGCAACAGCTGAGACGGGGAGCTGCCCGGCGCGGGATTATCTGGAAGAAACTCCCTGGGCAGCCGAAATGGCTGAGCAAAAACGAGTTCAGCCGGGGACACTTCCAAATCCTCTTTAGGCGCAGAACGTAACCCCAATAAAACCCACGGTAGCTTGTCTACCCAATTTGCATCCATCAGTGACGCCCTGAGAGCTGCTTTCAATGACCTATGAAAACGTTCGCATAACCCATTAGCCTGTGGATTGTATGCAGTTGTGCGGTGAATTGTGACACCCAGGCTGCGGGCCATTGTTGACCAGAGTTCGGAAACAAATTGAGGGCCTCTGTCGGACGTAA
Organism: Pholidichthys leucotaenia; assembly: GCA_020510985.1. Taxonomy (NCBI): domain Eukaryota; kingdom Metazoa; phylum Chordata; class Actinopteri; order Cichliformes; family Pholidichthyidae; genus Pholidichthys; species Pholidichthys leucotaenia. Next base: position 251,035,618 of record CM035843.1, read on the forward strand.
TATCTGACGGGACTCCAAAACGCGCCACCCATGCCGTTAAAAACGCGCGCGCCACCTCCTCGGCTGTGGTTGCTGCCAGTGGAACCACTTCTGGCCAGTGCGTGGTGCGGTCCACCATTGTCAGAAGGTGCGTGCACCCCTGTGATGGCGGGAGGGGGCCCACGAGGTCCACATGAACATGGTCGAACCTCTTAGCCGGGATGCAAAACGGCTCCAAGGGAGCCTTCGTGTGTCTGTGTACCTTGGCTCGTTGCCACGCCATGCAGGCTGCTGCCCACTCTTTCACTTGTTTGCGAAGGCTCGGCCACACAAATTTCTCTCCTACTATTTTGACCGAAGTGCGCACTCCTGGGTGCGCCAAAGAATGAATCGAGTCAAGAACGCGGCGGCGCCACGCGGCCGGCACCACGGGACGCAGTCGCCCCGTGGAGACATCACAAATTAGGGGGGGGCATACCGTCTTGCAGCACCCTGCTCTCCAGCCTTAACCCTGTTGGTCCAGAATGGAGCGCGTGCACGTCCGCGTCACTAACCTGCTCCGCGGCCATGGCTGAGTAATCTATCCCCACGCGGACCGGGGCAGCCACGGCGCGCGAGAGACAGTCTGCCACTACACTCAGTTTACCCGACACATGCTGAATATCGGTAGTAAACTCTGAGATCGCGGCCAGCTGTCTCTGCTGCCGGCCCGACCACGGTTGTGAAACCTTGGCCATCGCGAATGTTAGTGGTTTGTGGTCAACGAACGCGGTGAAACAGCGCCCTTCCAGCCAGAACTGGAAGTGGCGAATGGCCAAGTGGAGAGCCAGCAACTCCCTGTCAAACGCGTTGTATTTACGTTCACTATCGCGCAAAGTCCTGCTGAAAAAGGCGAGCGGCTGCCAAGCTCCAGCTACACGCTGCTCCACGACCGCCCCTATGGCCACATCTGACGCGTCAGTAGTGAGCGCTATGTGGGCCGTTGGGTCTGGATGTTCCAGCAACGCAGCGTTTGCCAGGGCTGCTTTGACTTCCGAGAATGCCCGCTCTTGCTCCGGGGACCATTCGATCTTATTCGCGGGTTTCTGTTTTTTGAGCGCAGCGTACAGTGGTTGCATGAGCTGCGCTGCGCGGGGAAGGAAACGGTTATAAAAATTCACCATTCCCAAAAATTCCTGTAACGCCCTGACTGTTTGCAGCCGGGGAAAATCTGCTACCGCGCGCACTTTGTCAGGCAGCGGAACCGCTCCTTCGGGAGAGACGCAGTGCCCCCAAAAAATCAATCTGCGTCACCCTGAACTGACATTTCGCTGGGTTGATTATTAACCCGTGCTCTTCCAACTTCCGGAAAACCCCCGTGAGGTAGGTTTCGTGTTCGTCTTCGGACACGCTGGCTACCAAGATATCGTCCAAGTAGATGAATACGAAAGGGAGATCACGCAGCACTGCATCCATCATGCGTTGGAACGTCTGTGCAGCCCCTTTAAAAGGGATTCCGATTATATTGGCATGTTAGCTCTATATGCTTTATTTTTATGTTAGTAACATAACTATAATATAATTTTTTTGAAAATAATTCCCAGTTTTATATATTTTTAAAAAACTTTATTAAGATGTAAATCACCATTTTTGTTTACGTCGCAATGCATTCTGGGTAGTGACGTAGAATGGTTGCAGCCGTTTTTTCTGTCTTATACAAGCCAAGAAGCGAAGCTACGAACTACTGCCATTTGTCAGTGAAAATGCCACATTGTGCGGCTTTTGGATGTAATTTCCAATCAAAGGGAAATAAAGAGAGCGGGGTAAGCCTCCATAGCTTTCCTAAAGAGGGAAAGTTGGGGAAAAAGTGAGGCGGCAGCGGCTCAGCAGGTAGAGCAGGTCGTCTAATAACCCGATGGTTGGCGGTTCGCATCACGCTCTGCCCAGATATCCTGCCGTTGTGTCCCTGGGCAAGACACTTCACCCGCATTGCCTCCAGTGCCCATAACACTGGGTATGAATGTGTAAAAATGTTTAAATGCTCGGTGGTGGCCGGAGAGGCCGTTGGCGTGGATTGGCAGCCACATTTCCGTCACTCTGAGTGTCTGTGATCACGCGCTATAGCACATGCCTGATAAAGCTGACATATGTATTAATCACGCTGTGATAATAGCACAATATCGCTCAAAGCGTGCGCATGAGACATGTCTGTGATCGCATGCTATAGCGCATGCCTGATCAAGCTGACATGTATTAATCACGCTATGATAAAGCACAATATCGCTCAAAGCGCGCGCATGAGACATGTCTGTGATCGCACGCTATAGCGCATGCCTGATAAAGCTGACATATGTATTAATCATGCTATGATAAAGCACAATATCGCTCAAAGCGCACGAGCGTGCGCTTTGTGCACGCTCAAGTGAATCACGGTTCGAATTTTGTTACGGTTCGAATTTTTATCAAGCGCACGCTTGATAAAGCTGATATATATATATTTATCACTATGATAAAGCTCTATTTCGCTCAAATGAGCGATATAGCGTGCGCTCGAGTGTCTCTCCGCTCCGCGAGTGTCTCTCCGCTCCATGAGTGTCTCTCCACTTTGAGTGTCTCAAGCGTGCGCTCGAGGAAGCATTATTTTATGGTGAAACTTATATATTGTTGATTTACTTACAATAGAATGCTCAAACACCAAAAATTGCCTACAAGCATGATGGGCACTGAACTGATAAACATGGACTCTCAGCAACATAAAGCAATTTCTCTGCTGCTTTCTCAGACTGCGGGTTGAACGTCCATAAGCAGTGCTCCAAAGTCGTTCCAAATGACTGCCAGCCAGATCTTCGACATGTCAAGCCAAGCGTGCGCTTTGAGCGATATCATAGCGTGATTAATACATATGTCAGCTTTATCAAGTGTTGTGGGATGTGTCTGGTGCGTGTGTTTGGATGGGGCAGCTCGGTGCGTGGACGTGAGTTGAGTGAGTGGGAGCGTGCGCGCAGCCGAGGCGCCCCCCCCCCCCGGTGTGTGTGGAATGACCCCGAGAGCGAACGGTGTGTGAGATTTGGTGTGGATGAGTAGAAAGAGAGCGAGGCGACTGGAGCAGGTAGAATTTGTTGCTGACAACAGTGCGGTATATAAATAAAGCCCCAACGCTTCAGCAAAACGGCCTGTGCTTCTGTGTACCACCATAACCCTTTCTGACAAGAGTGAAGTTTACTCGGGAGTTGACCCCGGAGGAAGATAGATCTCCCCTGCGTCCCCCAACCACGGTTAGGAGACGAAAGGCAGGAACGGTCAACACAAGTGTGCGATCACAGACATGTCATGCATTTAAACATTTTTACACATTCATACCCAGTGTTATGGGCACTGGAGGCAATGCGGGTGAAGTGTCTTGCCCAGGGACACAACGGCAGGATATCTGGGGAGAGCGTGTATGCGAACCGCCAACCATCGGGTTATTAGACGACCTGCTCTACCTGCTGAGCCACTGCCGCCCCACTTTTTCCTCAGTTTTCCCTCTTTAGGAAAGCTATGGAGGCTTACCCCACTCTCTTTATTTCCCTTTGATTGGAAATTACATCCAAAAGCCGCGCAATGTGGCATTTTCACTGACAAATGGCAGTAGTTCGTAGCTTCGCTTCTTGGCTTGTATAAGACAGAAAAAACGGCTGCAACCATTCTACGTCACTACCCAGAATGCATTGTGACGTAAACAAAAATGGCGATTTACATCGTAATAAAGTTTTTAAAAATATATAAAACTGGGAATTATTTTCAAAAAAATTATATTATAGTTATGTTACTAACATAAAAATAAAGCATATAGAGCTAACATGCCAATATAATCGGAGTTATCACCGCTGTTTTGGGTATGTCCTCGGCGCGCACTGGGACTTGGTGGTAACCGCGGACCAGGTCTATTTTAGAAAAAACGCGCGCTCCTGCCAAGTGAATGGAAAAAATCTTGGATGTGAGGAATTGGGTAGCGGTCGTGCGCTGTGGCGTTGTTCAACCTGCGGAAATCCCCGCAAGGTCGCCACGAACCCTCAGCTTTAGGGACCATGTGTAGCGGGGAAGCCCATGGGCTGTTTGAACGCCTGATGATGCCCAACCTCTCCAGGTTGGCGAACTCCTTGCGCGCTATGGCCAGTTTAGCTGCGTCCAAGCACCGAGGTTTTGCAAAAACGGACGGCCCGGTGGTGGTGATAAAATGCTCCACCCCGTGTTTAGCGATGGCTGCCGAAAATGTCGGGACCGTGAGTGCTGGTAACTGAGTGAGCAGTGCGTGGAACTTACCGCATGCAGCTGTGACGTTGGCTTGTGCTGTTGGCCGGGACGCTCGAGTTGTACAGGGGATAGAATCAAAGGACAGTGCACTAACCAGGCGCCTGTTAGCGACATCAACCAGCAAACGATGTGTGCACAAAAAATCAGCCCCCACTATATTGAAATTCAATGCTGCTATGACAAAAGTCCACTCAAATGTACGGCCGTGTAGAGACAGAAGCAGAGTCCTCCCACCAAAGGTCTTAATCTCCGAGCCGTTTGCTGCTGCCATCTCGGGGCCGCAAGATCCCGCCAGCTGGTCGGCGTAGGACGGCATGATGAAACTCAACTGGGCACCGGTGTCCACGAGGAAATGCCTCCCCGAGCATGCGTCCATCAAGTAGAGCAGCTTGTTCTCCTCCCCGAGGGTCGCAGCTGCTACCGACCCCCGGTCTTGGCATTTCCCGAGCGCTTGAACTGGCACGGTGGTATACATTTGCGTGCCTTCTCTGCGAAGCGGCGGTGGTAGAAACAGAGGGTGTCTCCTCCGCGTTCTTTGGCCCCCGCTGCTGCTGTCGCCGGTGGCTCTGCCGCTGCCATCGATGGCTCCTCGCCTCCTCCGGCCGTCGCGCCGAGCTCCGTCGCTGCCGCCGTGGTCGTGAACTCTCTGCTGGCCATGATGATCTGGTGTGCTACTCGGGCCAGCGCACGATAGTCCCGCTTGGCCAGCAACGGCGAATTGGCCAGGGTCGCTCTCATCGCTGACGGAAGGTTCCGGAGGAAGAGGTGGGTAAAAATAAAATGGTCCTCATCCGAGCCCTTTAATCTCAGCATCTTCTCCATCAGGTCAATAGCCGACCCGTCTCCTAACCCAGTCCGCGTCAGGAGTCTCTCTGCTCTCTCACCAACCGAGAGCGTGTAGTGCTGGATGAGTGCAGCCTTCATCGCGCCGTACTTGTCGCTGGTTGGTGGCTGATCAAGCAAGCTCTCCACATGCTGAGCTGTGTGGGTGTCGAGCGTTGCGACCACATGGTAGAACTTCGTGTCATCCGCCGATATCCCCCGGAGGGCGAACTGCGCCTCAACTAGGTGGAACCAGGAGCGTGGATTGTGCTGCCAAAAATCCGGTAGCTTGATTGTAACAGCATATGCTTGGCTGGGGGCTCCCAACGAGGCTGGCTCCGGGGATCTTTCGTCATGTTGCATGATTCGTCTTGGGTCACCAGTGTGGAGTGTGTAAATAACGAGGCGGATTTAACGCAGACAGTTTATTACACATCTCACACAGAAGCATAGTCAGAAAAGAAGGCATCTCAGACAAAACTCTTAAATACTATGGCATTCTCTCAGAAGCTTCTACACACAAAAGGTCACATTGCATTCACTTCCTTAATCCTTTACCATCCTGCTAGAAGTTTCTGATACACAAAAGATCACACTGCATTCATCCTTCACACCTTCCTGCTATCTCCAAGGGAAATTCTGCTCTTTGTTCTAGTCTAAGATGCTATAACATTATGCACTCCCCATGTGTCACTAAAATATTTACTTATAAGTTAGGCCAGCCTCGCACTTCATCTGTTTAAAACACATATAAGATGTGTAGAAGCTAGAAATAGCTATTGTTCAGACATAGATGTATTGGAAAGTAAATGAGTAGTTACTAAACTCATCACCAAGTTACTTTTATTGTTGATTTAAAAAAAAAAAGATTTTCAGTGTGTAATTAAGGTACAGGCATCACATAATGGTTTATTTATTATAAACTTATTATATTATAAACCTTTATTATAAACCTTGAGCTGGAGAGGGGCACCTCCAGCTCAAGGTGCCCCCCTCCACCTGCCAGTGGATCTCCAGCTTTCTGACTGACAGGTGGCAACAGGTGAAGCTAGGAAGATTTACATCCAGCTCCCGAAAAATTAGTACTGGCGCCCCCCAAGGATGTGTCCTTTCCCCACTGCTCTTCTCCCTCTACTCCAATGACTGCACCTCAGAGGACCCTTCGGTGAAGCTCCTGAAGTTTGCGGACGACACCACAGTCATCGGTTTGATCCGGGATGATGATGAGTCTGCATACAGGCGGGAGGTGGAGCAGCTGATCCTCTGGTGCAGCCAGAACCATCTTGAACTTAACCCAGCCAAAACGGTGGAGATGACTGTGGATTTCAGGCGACACCCCCCTTCATTCCCCCCACTCACCATCCTCAACAGCACAGTGTCCACTGTGGACTCCTTCAAGTTTCTGGGAACCACAATCTCCCGGAACCTGAAGTGGTCCTCCCATATAGACACTGTCCGGAAAAAGGCCCAGCAGAGGTTGTTTTTTCTGCGTCAGCTCAAGAAGTTTGATTTGCCTCAGGAGCTGCTGGTTGTCTTCTACACCACCATCATCCAATCTGTCCTCTGCTTTTCCATCACTGTCTGGTTTGGATCTGCCACTAAACAGGACAAGACCAGACTGCAGTGGATCATTAAGTCTGCGGAGAGGATCATTGGTACTGACCTACCCTCCATTGAGAACTTATATCGGTCCATAACCAGGAAACGGGCGGGAAACATCTGTGCTGACCCATCACACCCCGGCCACAAACTGTTTGAACTTCTATCTTCTGGTCGTCGTTACAGATCACTGAAGGTCAAAACCACCCGTCACAGGAACAGTTTCTTTCCTCAAGCCATCACTCTGATGAACTCCTAACATTCACCTAGTCCTACCTGTTGCTGTACTCATGACTTTTCATCCATTATTACATTGCACATAACTCTCACACTGCTTTTTACTTCATTCACATTATATCACTATATTTGAGTTCACATTGAAATACTGTGTGACTGTATATTTTTTCATATATTTCTGCAAAGTGTGGTTAGTCTGAGTAAATAACTGCATATATTCCTGTATATATTTGCATCCTTTTATAGAAACGTGGACAGACTGTAATTTACTGTACATACTCTGTTGTCATTGAATCCTTATTTAAATCCTCCACCTGAACAATGAGAGCAAGTTTTTAGCCAAAGTCAAATTCCTTGTATGTGTTGTGCATACTTGGCCAATAAAGCTGATTCTGATTCTGATTCTGATTTGGTGGGCTATGACTAGATTGAGTACCCTTACTCTCAGGAAAGATGCAGATACTCACCATGGTGGATGGAGTGGTTGATGGTTATTGTGCACAAAGACCTCTTCTGCGAATGTATTGCATGGAACAGGAGATACATGCTGTAGTATGGACTATTACCAGTTTGCATCTTTATGGACTCTAATGAACTCTGACTTCTACTTAGTAATATCCTACTTACATGAGATACATGGTTACCAAATGTGGACTGAAAAAAAAAAAAGAGTAGCTTTGGAAAGTTGTTTTGTAATGTCGGGTCGACATTAAATTTTCGAGGGGTGAGTGTAGGAAAAATTAAATGATGGACACCCCCCTAGAAAATCCCCAGAAAACATTTTTAATTAGATGTGATTAGATGCTGATGGCTAATATAAGCATTTATAATAAATGTGTCTAAAAGACTGTAATTTAGATGCTGATGGCTAATATAAGCAATTATAGGAAATGTATCTAAAAGACTGTAATTTGGACTGTTTTAATTTAAACTGTTTGTCAGTAAAAGCAATAGCGCTTTTGCGCCACAAGTGGCGCTCGGTTGTGATGAGACACTGTTAAGTTGTTAGAACGTGCGAGAAGAAGAGAAGTTGTAGCGGTTGTTGAGTGATGTCCCGTGTCGAAGTGCCGTGCCTGGTGTTGTAAAAAGACAATAAACCACTGAAGTGTCGTCAAATTGCCTCTTCTTCACCTGACGAGCGTAACATATCACAAGATTTTGTTGGTCCAAAACTGCTCCCACAACCTACAACCTGACCTTGATCTATAGACTTTTATAGGATGTTTAAGTAATTAGACTCCAGAATAAACTACAATAAAATTGTCAAGCAACCCTTTTTTTCTAAAACTTTGGAGAAAGTTGGTAATGTACTACAGACACATAACCTGATTTACAGCTGAATTTGGTCAGAAGAGAGGATGTGTATGTAATTACTGCCTCTTTTCCCACCAGTGTCATAACAGACAAAACACAATCATGATGCAAACACAGTCACTGGCTTATTACAAGTATCAACACAATTACAGACTGTTTTGTTTCATATGTACACAAGTTAAAAAAACACTGGGGGTGGGGAGACAGGGTCACACATGCTGGCCACTCATCACGTTCACAAGCTTGCCCAGTTCAGTCAGGAAAGCTTGATTGAAGGCAGCAGTTTGTGTCATCTCCTCCCTTTGGAAGGCGGTTTCTTGCTCCCTTGCTTCACGTGCGTCATCAGCAAGCCGATTGATGGCCTGCATGTGCTGGGCAAGTGCTTCATGGTGCTGTTCAAGCTGCCATTCATGGAGCCGCACCTCGTCATCATGCATCTGGGCAAACACAGTTGCAAGGTCCGTTGTGGGGTGGCTCCTTTTCCTCTTACCTAGACAAAGGACAGAAATGGATGGTGGTTAGTTAAAGCAAGTTCAAAACATATATTAGGGAAATACACCTGTGAAAGCCAGTGGCGGGATGTGACAAAAATGCTTCGTTGTTGTATTTAAGCACAATTGTCATGTTGCTGCGGCCTCAGTAGAGCAGGTTTTGCTGCCACCAGGTTATGTTTAAAATCATTTGTTTTGATTGTGGCCTCAGAAATCTTAATGAGTTAATAGTCAGCTGACTTGAATCATTTCAGTGAAGCACGTTGACTGCAAGTACATTCGAAAGTGAGTTCAATGTGCTACATCAGTTTTTCAAAAACAAAGAATTATATCAGTACTTCCTCCATCACAGCTAAAAATGGGACCAGGTTGTGGACCCCTGACAAGTGAGCACCCCAGGATCCACTCTGTACATGTACAAGTACATTTTCAATCCAGGGATTTATGATGGAAAAATAGCACGACAACACTGTTTCTATACTGTTTCTATACTGTACACTGTTTTTGGAAAATCCACAGAATAGGTACAGATGTAGACAAAATTATTGATACCCCTCTGTTAATGAAAGAAAAACCCACAATGGTCACAGAAATAACTTGAATCTGACAAAAGTGGTAATAAATAAAAATTCTATGAAAATTAACCAGTGAAAATCAGACAATGCTTTTGAATTGTGGTTCAACAGAATTATTTTAAAAAACAAACTCATGAAACAGGCCTGGACAGAAATGATAGAAAAGATTGAAAATAATGTGACCATAGGGACATGTTCAACCAAGATGTGTCCTCTAAATAACATCACAGGTGTCTACAAACTTGTAATCAGTCAGTCGGCCTATTTAAAGGGTGGCAAGTAGTCACTGTGCTGTTTGGTGACATGGTGTGTACCACACTAAAATGGACCAGAGGAAGCAAAGGAGAGAGTTGTCTCAGGAGATTAGAAAGAAAATTATAGACAAGCATGTTAAAGGCTATAAGACCATCTCCAAGCAGCTTGATGTTCCTGTGACTACAGTTGCACATATTATTCAGAAATTTAAGAACCATGGGACTGTAGCCAACCTCCCTGGACGTGGCTGCAGGAGGCGACGGATAACACGAATGGTAACAAAAGAGCCCAGAACAACCTCTAAACACATTCAAGGTGAACTCCAAGGTCAAGGTACATCAGTGTCAGATGGCACCATCTGTCGTTGTTTGAGCCAAAGTGGACTTCATGGGAGACGACCAAGGAGGACACCACTGTTGAAAACAAATCAAAAAAAGCCAGACTGGAATTTGCCAAACTGCATGTTGACAAGCCACAAAGCTTCTGGGAGAATGTCCTATGGACAGACGAGACAAAACTGGAACTTTTTGGCAAGGCACATCAGCTCTATATTCACAGACGCAAAAATGAAGCATACCAAGAAAAGAACACTGTCCCTACTGTGAAACATGGAGGAGGTTCTGTTATGTTCTGGGGCTGCTTTGCTGCATCTGGCACAGGGTGTCTTGAAGCTGTGCAGGGTAAAATGAAATCTCAAGACTATCAAGGTATTCTAGAGAGAAATGTGCTGCCCAGTGTCAGACAGCTTGGTCTCAGACGCAGGTCATGGGTCTTGCAACAGGATAATGACCCAAAACACACAGCTAAAAACACCCAAGAATGGCTAAGAGTGAAACATTGGACTATTCTAAAGTGGCCTTCTATGAGCCCTGATCTAAATCCTATTGAACATCTGTGGAAGGAGCTGAAACATGCCGTCTGGAGAAGGCACCCTTCAAACCTGAGACAACTGGAGCAGTTTTTTTTTTTTTTTTGTTACTTATTTGTACCCGTAGGTAGATTTGGTTTGCAGTCTGGTGACAAGCCACCGGCTGCTGGTCGCTGCGTGCGCGAGCGCCCTAAACCTACATGTTTTGTTTTTTTTTGGTATGTGGGAGGAAACCGGAGAAATTCCGGAGTAAACCCACGCAACACGGGGAGAACATGCAAACTCCACACAGCTCACTGTTGGTCGGAGGCTGGGATCGAACCCACGATCTCATGATCCCCGCGATCCCCCGGCCGAGGGTAAAACTGTGCTGCCACAGTGCTAAACCACTGCGCCACCGTGCAGCCCCATAGTTTGCTCATGAGGAGTGGGCCAAAATACCTGCTGAGAGGTGCAGAAGTCTCACTGACAGTTATAGAAATCATTTGATTGCAGTGATTGCCTCAAAAGGTTGTGCAACAAAATATTAAGTTAAGGGTACCATCATTTTTGTCCAGGCCTGTTTCATGAGTTTGTTTTTTAAAATAATTCTGTTGAACAACAATTCAAAAGCATTGTCTGATTTTCAACGGTTAATTTTCATAGAAGTTTTATTTATTACCACTTTTGTCAGATTAGTTACCTCCGCCAAGGAGGTTATGTTTTCATCGGCGTTGGTTTGTCTGTCTGTCTGTCTGTTTGTTTGTTAGCAAGATAACTCAAAAAGTTATGGGCGGATTTTCATGAAATTTTCACAAATTGTCAGAAATGGGGTATCCTACAGATGATTACATTTTGGTGGTGATCCGGATCACCGTCCACAAAAAACCGCCATTACGCAAAATGCCATTTTCGTCAATAACTACTGAACCACTAATCCTATCATTGTGAATCCAATTGCTAGTCATATGTTTTCATGGTCAAGTAATCTGAAAACGTACACACAAACACTGTATGGGGGGAACTGTGGCGATAAACCGCCATTACGGAAAATGCCATTTTCGTCAATAACTACTGAACCACTAATCCTATCACTGTGAATCCAATTGCTAGTCATATGTTTTCATGGTCAAGGAATCTGAAAACGTACACACAAACACTGTATGGGGGGAACTGTGGCGCTTGGCGGAGGTCTGCGCTCTCCGAGTGCTTTTCTAGTTATTTCTGTGACCATTGTGGGTTTTTCTTTCATTAACAGAGGGGCACCAACAATTTTGTCCACGTCTGTAATGTGGGTCTATTATGAGGCTTTAGGAAATTTTATGAATCACTTTATAAATGATTCATTCATTCATTCATTCATCTTCTTCCGCTTAATCCTTTTCGGGTCGCGGGGGGGCTGGAGCCTATCCCAGCATCTTGGGGCGAGAGGCAGGGTACACCCTGGACAGATCACCAGTCCATCTGGTTTGAAAACGCACTTGTATATGTTGAGATTTTGGATCCAGGGGTCCACATGACCGGTATCCATAAACATAACAGTGTGTTAATCTTCTGTTTATTGTGCCTTACCAGCCCTTGAACGTGTTGTGCCAGACGTTGACGGAGCTGGAGCTGGTGATGGGATTGGTACTGGTGTCGGCTCCAATGCTGGTGCTGCAATAGATGCAGGAGGGATTCATGCTGAGGGAGGAGGTCCCGTGGCATGTGGAAACAGATTCTAGAAAGAAAGTACACACAACTTAATGCACAGCGTCAAAGTGCAACACGTACACAAAACTTTTTCACCAGGATTAGGATATTTTATAGTTTTGCTCTCACAAGCGAATACTTCAGACAAAGCAAGCGCGAATCAGCAGAGATGGCTACTAGCTAGCTAGTGCTCTTCGCTAGCACTCGTTAGCCAGGACAGAATGGCGGTGTTATTGCTCAAAAAAGTGAGCTTGCCGCCAATAGGATAAATAAGCGAAAAGATGCACAATATCACAAAACACTCACCGTCCATGGTTTGCATCAATTTTTTTTTTGTTACTTATTTGTACCCGTAGGTAGATTTGGTTTGCAGTCTGGTGACAAGCCACCGGCTGCCGGTCGCTGCGTGCGCGAGCGCCCTAAACCTACATGTTTTTGGTATGCGGGAGGAAACCGGAGAAATCCTGGAGAAAACCCACGCAACAGGGGGAGAACATGCAAACTCCACACAGCTCACTGTTGGTCGGGGGCTGGGATCGAACCCACGATCTCATGATCCCCGCGATCCCCCGGCCGAGGGTAAACTGTGCTGCCACAGTGCTAAACCACTGCGCCACCGTGTCGACCCCAATCTCCCTGCCATTGCTGGCTGGCCGATGGCAGTAAATGTTGCCCATTGAACCACTTCCAGTCCTTTCTGTTCACCCCACTTCGACCGTTGTGATCCTTGATGGCCCGGTAATCACTTTTCATTTTCTTCAGCTTCTCCCTACATTGTTTTACTGCCCAGTTATATCCATGGGCTGCCATCTGTTCGGAGAATTCCTGGTAAACGTTTTTGTTGTGAGTCGCTCCATCTAACTCTCTGGATTCTATCATCAGCCACAAAGCACAGAAAAGTCTGCATCTCTTCTTTGGACTATGGTGTAGATTTCCGTGAAGCCATCTCTACCGTATTCTCTGAAGCCATCTCTACTGTGTTTCCTCGCTGAAGAATTTTTTGCAAATGATGGTTGTATATTCTGCAGAAGACGGCGCTTTCATGACGTTACGCCCTGACCAATCAGTGGCCTGCAGTCTGTTGATGTCACATTTTCATCTCGACTCAGCATGGTTGGAACTCGAATAGAGTAGGTACAAAAAGAGTACCTGGTACCAGGTACTAATGGAAAACCCTACAAACCGAGTAGAGTTAAGGCGGGTAGGGCTGAGTGGGTACTAGTGGAAAAGGGGCTAGTGTACACTGAGTTTTTATGCACTCTGAGATATGCCTGAGTGAGATGTGACCAAAATGATTATTTACAGAAATTTTTTCATTATATTTATGGTGCATCTGGAAAGTATTCGCAGTGCTTCACTTTTTCCACATTTTGTTATGTTACAGCCGTAGTATTCCAAAAGGGATTACATTTATTTTTTTCCTCAAAATTCTACACACAAAACCCCATAATGACAACATGAAAAAAACTTTTTTTTTGAGATTTTTGCAAATTTACTAAAAATAAAACACTAAGAAATCACTTGTACATAAAGTATCCACATCCTTTGCTCAATGCTTTGTTGATGCACCTTTGGCAGCAATTACAGCCTCAAGTCTTTTTGAATATGATGTCAAAAGCTGGCACACCTACTTTTGGACAGTTTCGCCCATACATCTTTGCAACACCTCTTAAACTCCATCAGGTTGGATGGGAAGCGTCATTTTCAGATGTCTCCAGAGATGTGCAATCGGATTCAAGTCTGATCTCTGGCTGGGCAACTCAAGGACATTCAGAGTTGTCCTGAAGCCACTCCTTGATATCCTGGCTGTGTGCTTAGGGTCATTGTCCTGCTGAAAGACGAACCGTCGCCCCAGTCTGAGGTCAAGAGTGCTCCGGAGTAGGTTTTCATCCAGGATGTCTCTGTACATTGCAGCATTCATCTTTCCCTCTATCCTGACTAGTCTCCCAGTTCCTGCTGCTGAAAAATATCCCCACAGCAAGATGCTTCTACCAACATTGGCGTGGTTATGAGCGGTGCTTGTTTTCCTCCAAACATGATGCCTGACATTCACACCAAAGAGTTCAATCTTTGTCTCATCAGACCAGAGAATTTTATTTCTCATGGTCTGAGAGTCCTTCAGGTGCCTTTTGACAAACTCCAGGTGGGCTGCCTTGTGCTTTTTACTAAGGAGGGGCTTCTGTCTGGCCACTCTACCATACAGGCCTGATTGGTGGATTGCTGCAGAGATGGTTGTCCTTCTGGAAGGTTCTCCTCTCTTCACAGAGCAATGCTGGAGCTCTGACACAGTGACCATCAGGTTCTTGGTCTCCTCCCTGACCAAGGCCTCTCTCCCCCTATCGCTCAGTTTAGACGGCTGACCAGCACTAGGAAGAGTCCTGGTGGTTCTGAACTTCCTCCATTTATGGATGATGGAGGCCACTGTGCTCATTGGGACCTTCAAAGCAGCAGAATTTTTTTGTAGCCTTCCCCAGATTTGTGCCTCGAGACAATCCTGTCTCAGAAGTCTACAGACAGTTCCTTTGACTTCATGCTTGGTTTGTGCTCTGACATGCACTGTCAACTGTAGGACCTTACATAGACAGGTGTGTGCCTTTCCAGATCATGTCCAATCAACTGAATTTACCACAGGTGGACTCCAATTAAGCTGTAGAAACATCTCAAGGATGATAAGTGGAAACAGGATGCATCTGAGCTCAATTTTGAGCTTCATGCCAAAGGCTGTGAATACTTATGTACATGTGATTTCTTAGTTTTTTTTATTTTTAATAAATTTGCAAAAATCTCAAAAAAGCATTTTTCACATTGTCATTATAGGATATTGTGTGGAGAATTTTGAGGGAAAAAATGAATTTAATCCCTTTTGGAATAAAGCTGTAACATAAAATGTGGAAAAAGTGAAGTGCTGTGAATACTTTCCAGATGCACTGTATTTAATTGTTGTTCAAGAGGAAAAATATTTCTCCTACTTCAAGTTCTGCTCAACCACAGCACCGTTACTGTGTTTTTATGCACTTTTGATGTGCCTTTGTCATGTGCCAAGTGCACATTTAAAACCAAGGCAATGAATAAAAAGTGCATATTTTTCATCATATTGATCTGTGTTGGTTTGAAATTTGTGATTCAACAGATCGCTGAAAATGTGCAGCCCAGTTACATGTTTTGAATTCAAATTGTGGCCCAACTGATTTTGTAATTGAATAGCCTTGGTCTAACAAATCAAATGTGTCACTGCACCGCGCTCACTTCTGTGTTTACAGTGAGTATTAACGGAACACATCAGCAAAAAACAGTGTGTGTGATTTAAAAAAACCCCACTCACCTGCGAGTTTTCCCACCCTATCCCTTCCTCCGTCTCCCCACATCTCCATCCTGACTGTGTGTACGAAGTGCCGGGTTTGTGTTGAAAAAAGTTCACTTGCCTGAAAAGCACTCCGTCGCTGGAGTGTGTGTAAGGAGAGACACCATAAAACCACAAACAAATGAGCAAATATAACACTACAGCCAGTATTTGAACATTTTATACATCTTCAGAGGAAAAATCATTACTACATCTTGTCAATGAGCTTTAAAGCTGTGAATCTCCGGTCTGGACACGGACAAATGCACGCCCCCGGCAAACCCCCAAGGAGAGCCCCACCTTGGTCTCTTTGATCACATCACCATCTTGCTAAGGCCTGCATACAGACCCAGAGTGAGAGCCATCAGACCAACAAAAAAGCAAGTACGTACATATGTGGCCAGAGGGTACCTCCGATGCTCTGAAAGACTGCTTTAGGACTACAGATTGGGACACTTTCAAGCATGCAGCCACTCACAATGGACACACAAACATAGAGGAGTACACTGAAGTTGTTGTAGCATACATAGCTCACTGCATTGATGTCACTCACTGCAAAACCATCACTGTTCATGCCAACAAAAAGCCATGGATAACAGCAGAGGTTCACAGGCTCCTGAGGGTTCGGGACACAGCCTTCAGGGCCAGTGACACTGCAGGACTAACAACAGAAAATGACAATACAGCAAGAAAATATCCAGACAATTCAGGAACACCAGACATGCATGTTCTCTCTGGAGTGGCACACAGACCCTCATCAACTACAAGCCTCCACCTCAGACGTGTGCAAGTGACATCACACTGCTCAACAACCTAAATGACTTCTTCGGCCGCTTTGAAGCACAAAACAGCACATCAGCACAGAAGACCACTCCTTCTCCAGGCTAGCAGGCTAGAAGTCAAGATCTGGCTAGCGCGAAGAGGACCCTCTCCAGGATTGACCCACGCAAGGCAGCTGGACAAGACAACATACCAGGTCATGTTCTGAAGGACAGAGGAGCTCGAGAATGTCCTGGCCCACATCTTCAACATCTCCCTGAGTCAAGCTGTTGCCCCCACGTGTTTCAAAATGGCCATCATAATACCAGTCCCAAAGAAGCCCATCCCATCCAGCTACAACGACTACCGGCCCGTAGCACTGACCCCTATCATAATGAAGTGCTTCGAGTGGCTGGTCATGCAGAACATCAAGTCCATTCTGCCTCCCTCCCATGACCCCTCTCAGTTTATATACAGGTCAAACAGATCTCCATCCAGCCCTCACCCACCCGGACTCAAAGAACTCCTATGTGCAAATGCTGTTCTTGGACTTCAGTTCAGCATTCAACACAATCACCCCCCAGCACCTAATACAAAAAATCAGACACCTGGGACTCAAAACCTCTCTCTGCAACTGGGTGCTGGACTTTCTCACAGGAAGGCCACAAAATGTGCGGCTCAGCAGCAACACCTCCAAGACCATCACACTGAGCACAGGGGCCCCACAGGGGTGCATGCTCAGCCTGCTGCACTTCACCCTGCTGACCCATGACTGTGTACCAGCCTACAACACCAACCACATCATCAAGTTTGTGGACGACACGGTGGTGGTGGGCCTCATCACCAACAATGAGAAGGCCAACTACAGAAATGAGGTGAGTCAACTGGTCCAGTGGTGTAAAGACAATAACCTCTTCTTGAACTTGGGAAAAACCAAGGAGATTGTGGTCGAATTCAAGACAGGACACACACAGCATCCCCCTCTGATCATCGATGGAGCAGCTGCGGTGAGGGTAAGCAGCACCAAGTTCCTCAGGGTGAGCATCTCTGAGGACCTCTCCTGGTCCAACAACACCACATCACTGGCCAAGAAGGCTCAAACTCACTTCCATTTCCCATTTCCTCCACAAACTGAGGAGAGCACGGATCCCACCCCCCATTATGTGCTCATTCTACCGAGGCACCACTGAGAGCATCCTCACCATCACTGTGTGGTACAGAAGCTGCACCCCCTCCTGCTGGAAGACTCTACAATGCATAGTGAAAGCAGCCAGCAAGATCATCGGTGCCCCTCTGCCCCCCCACTCAGACATCTACCACACCCGCTTCACCTGCAGAGCCATCAGCATTGCAGGTGACACCTCCTACCCCTCACACTCCTTCTTTAGCTCCCTGCCCTCAGGGAAAAGGTACCAGAGCCTCCGTGCCTGCTCCACAAGACTGCTAAACAGCTTTGTTCACCAGGCCATTAGGACCCTGAACTTTGCCCACTTCCTCCCCCTGCCCCCACCCCTTGCCCCTGGACTGTAACACACCCACACAATAACTAGCTCAGAAGTTTGCACATAAAGACTTGGCACACCAGCAGTCTCTGCACCTTACTGTAACCATTTACACAAATGCCATATCTGCTGCTGTCTGTCATTGCAAAACTGATCATGCGCAGACCAATCTGTCACTGTCTGCACCCCCATTACCACACTGAACTCACAATTTATTGGTATTACAGTTTACTGTACATAGAATTGCTGTGTTTTTACCATTATTTGCACTATGGGTACTGTACATGGTTGTTGTTTTCCATCCTCATTCTTTCTGGTCTTATATATTGTGCACACCAGTAAGAGAGAGCGAAATGACATTTCAATTCTACTGTATGTAGTGTACATATAGAAGTATTGACAAATAAAAATCTTTGAATCTTTGAAGGTCGAATGTTACCTCTCCGGTGGGGAAGGAGCCTGAGCTGGTGCATGAGGTTGAGAGATACTAGGAAGATATAGTCGGCTTCACCTCAACACACTGCTCTGGTTCTGGAACCAGTCTCCTGGAGACGGGCTGGAGCTTGGCCTACTCTGGAGTTGCCCCGGGCGAGAGGCGATGAGCAGGGGTGGGTATTATTGAATCCCCCCCACCTTGCTGCCTCTATATTGGAGTTTTCCCCGGTGGATGAAAGGGTTGTTTCCCTGCGTTTCCCTGGGAAACGGGTCCTGACCATCATTTGTGCCTATGCACCAAATAATGGTTCAGAGTACCCACCCTTTTTGGAGTTTCTGACTGGGGTGCTGGAGGGTGCTCCTCTTGGATACTCCATTGTCCTACTGGGGGACTTCAATGCGCACGTGGGCAATGACAGTGAAACCTTGAGGGTGGTGAATGGGAGGAACGGCCTGCTCGATCTGAACCTGAGTGGTGTTCAGTCACTGGACTTCTGTGCTAACCACAGTTTGTCCATAACAAACACAATGTTCAAGCATAAGGGTGTCCATATGTGCATCTGGCACCAGGACACCCTAGGTCGCAGGTTGATGATCGATTTTGTTATCATGTCATCAGACCTGCAACCATATGTCTTGGACACTCGGGTAAAGAGAGGTGCAGAGCTGTCAGCTGATAACCACCTGGTGGTGAGTTGGATCCGATGGCAAGGGAGGATGCCACTCAGACCTGGTAGACCCAAATGTATAGTGAGGGTGTGCTGGGAACATCTGGCTGAGGCCTCTGTCCAGGAGGTCTTCAACTCCCACCTCCGGAAGAACATTCTGAGGGAGTCTGGAGACATGGAGTCTGAATGGGCCATGTCCTCCACCTCCATTGTTAAAGCGGCTGCCCAGAGCTGTGGCAGCAAAGTCGTCGGTGCATCTCGTGGTGGCAACCCCCAAACCAAATGGTGGACCAATGGTGAGGGGGGCCATTAAGCTGAAGAAGGAGTCCTATTGAGCTTGGCTGGCTTTTGGGAGTCCCGAAGCAGCAGAGGTGTGCTGGCAGGCCAAGCAGAGTGCAACTTGGGTGTGGGAGGAGTTCAGTGAGGCCATGGAACAAGACTTTCGGTTGGCCTCGAAGAGATTCTGGCAAACTGTCCCACGGCTCAGGAGGGGGAAGCAGCTCCCTGTCCACATTGTGTATGGTGCGGATGGGGTGCTGCTGACTTCGACTGGGGTTATTGCCGGGCAGTGGAAGGAATACTTCCAGGATCTCCTCGATCCCACTGATACACCTTCCACAGAGGAAGCAGGGCTTGTGGACGAGGGGGACGACTCGCCTGTCACATTGGCTGAGGTTGCCAAGGTGGTTAAAAAGCTCCTTGGTGGCCGGGCCCAAGGGGTGGACGAGATTCGCCGCGTACCTCAAAGCCCTGGATGTTGTCGGGCTGTCACTGATGAGACGCCTCTGCAACATTGCGTGGAGGTCCGGGACAGTGCCTTTGGCATGGCAAACTGGGGTGGTGGTCCCTCTCTTCAAGAAAGGGGACCAGAGGATGTGCTCCAACTTTAGAGAGATGACACTCCTCAGCCTCCCTGTGAAGGTCTATGCCAAGGTACTGGAGAGGAGAGTGCGACCATTGGTTGAACCTTGGATTCAGGAGGAGCAATGTAGGTTTCCTCCTGGCCGTGGCACATTGGACCAACTCTTTACCCACTTGAGAATCATCAAGGGCTTGTGGGAGTTTAGCCAACCAGTTTACATGTGTTTTGTGGACTTGGAGAAGGCATTCAACCGTGTCCCTCATGGTTTTTTGTGGGAGGGGCTTCGGGAGTATGGGGCATTGGGCTTGCTGTTACAAGCTATCTGGTTTCTATACGACCGTTGTGAGAATTTGGTTCATATTGCCAACACTTGGTCGGACTCATTCCCAGTGAGAGTTGGACTCTGCCAGGGTTGCCCTTTGTCACCGATCCTATTCATAATTTTTATGGACAGGATTTCTAGGTGCAGCCAGGGAACAGAGGGTGTCATGCTTAGTGACCACAGAATCTCATCTCTGTTGTTTTCAGATGATGTCGCCCTGTTGGCTTCATCCAGCAATGACCTACAGGTCTTACAGGTCCTACAGGTCTGCCGCTGAGTGTGAAGCGGATGGGATGAGAATCAGCACCTCCAAGTCCGAGTCCATGGTCCTCAGCTGGAAAAAGGTGGATTGACCTCTCTGGATTGCGGACAAGCTCCTGCCCCAAGTGGAAGAGTTTAAGTATCTCGGGGTCTTATTCACAAGTGAGGGGAGAATGGAGCGACAGATTGACAGATGGATTGGAGCAGCATCTGTGGTGATGCGGACATTGTACCAGTCCGTTGTGGTGAAGAGAGAGCTAAGCTCTAAGGCAAAGCTGTCGATTTACCAGTCAATCTACGTTCCTACCCACACCTATGGTCATGAGCTGTGGGTAATGACCGAAAGGATGAGATCGTGGACACAAGCAGCTGAAATGAGCTTTCTTTGTAGGATTGCTGGACTCAGCTGTAGAGATAGGGTGAGGAGCGCAGTCATCTGTGAGAGGCTCAGAGTAAAACCGCTGCTCCCCAACATTGAAAAGACCTAGTTGAGGTGGTTTGGGCATCTAATCAGGATGCCTCCTGGACGCCTCCCACTTGAGGTGTTTCAAGCATGTCCCATTGGGAGGAGACCCTGGGGCAGACCCAGGACTCGCTGGAGAGACTACATCTCCCAGCTGGCCTGGGAACGTCTTGGTATCCTCTCTGAAAAGCTGGAGCAGGTGGCTGGTGAAAGGGAAGTCTGGGCTTCTCTGCTTGAACTACTGCCTCCGCGACATGGACCTCCGGAAAAGCGGTAGAAGATGTACGGATGGATGGAATCTTTGAATCTTGAAATTTATTCATTGTAAAAGTTATCAAACAACTAATGTATAAATATCTGCTACTATGGCAAACTGGTGAACTGTTTCTTAGATGGTGTGATCATATTTGTTGTCCCTATTTTTAGCAGTTCCCTAGCTTGCTACATTGATATAACCAGAGTGTGAAGGCCACATTTCAGCTTGATGTATCATGACCCTTTAGACTTGCTGCCAGCAAGGCAAAAATAACCTTGTAAATGAGCTAAGTTGTTTACCAGATCCACCTCAACAATGGCCAGTGTGGAAGAAATAATTACCTCCCTGCTTTCAGAAATCCCTGCCTCTGAACAATGCCAAAAATATATTCCACTCTCTCTTTATGAATCAAATTCCCAAGTGCAAGCCTTATTGTTAGCAGCAGCTGAATAACCAAACCATGCAGGCTTTATTTGGCACATCCGGTACTGTTCCCCCAGTAGTTGGAGGTTTGTGTTGCCTCCTCTCCCTGAATAGATGTCGAGATTAACCCCTAGACACCAGTGCATCCTGCCTGCACAGAAAGAATGTAAACAGTCCCACATGTTATGTCTGCCCAGCCCGGCCTAATTTCATAATGTCAGATACTCTTGAGCTGTATACGTCATGCTTTGTTGAACGTGGTGAGAAAAATGCTCCATGACACAGAAATGCTGCTTTTGAAGTCAGAAAAGAATGTGAACTTCCAGAACTCCCAGTTATCTATCTATCTATTATTTCACAATCACACTATCCGGGCATTACTCATAGATCGCTCATAAAATGTGGAGGCGCCCATTTGTTTGTAAAGTCGGAGATTTGTAGTCACAACTTTATGTTTTATGGGTGTCACCATCTGGAATTTTTTGGGGGGCAGGATTGACTATGTTAAGCTATCAGCTAACACTAGTGGGAGAGAACCCATTGTGACATTTCTGGATGGAATGGAAAATAAAACCAATGCTAATACTTTCACTCAGCTTGTACTAGTTTCCAGCTTTGTAGCACTGCAACATACGTATTTTCATTTTTTTTTCATTAATTTTATAAAGGACAGTTTCACAGGCCAATGCTATTGCCTGTCAACATATTCAGTTAAAAAATTCTCAGTTTATAAACAGTAGCTCAGATGAGTTTCAAATATATTTTCAAATTCTGTATCAAAAATATTATGTGTACAGATGTGGGGTTTCTATGTTGAATATGATTTCTTTTGCCTTAGAGGTCTCCCTTGCACAAACCTCTCTTTGGGCTTTTTGGCTCACGTAGCATGGAATGATGTGAGGTCTTTCTTTATGTGGTTGAATACAACCTGAAGCTGCTGAAATGGAAGAAAAACAGAACTCTGTTTTTTTAATTTGTATATGCCGCGACTTGCGCTATAAAAAAAAGTTGTCTGAGCTTTAAAAAGTTAGTGTTTTGTCATGTCCCCATGTGCTTTTACGCAGTGCACGGAGGAATAAAGACTAAACCCAGACACAGAGGAAGGTTAGTGTGTATTTATTAAACAGTCAGTGACTACAGTCCAACAAACAAACAAATAGATAATGGCACCAGGAGTACAAGGAAAAACTGCAAGGACGCTCAATGGCACACTGGTGAGTACTAACAGGAGAAAAGAGTCCCAAGGCACAAACAGACGGAACTGCGGTGAAGGAACGAATAAATGAGCCCAGGAAAAACCTCCAGGCATGACTGGAGGGCAAGGGAGAAGCATACAGTACTCACGGGGGCTGGAGTAGTCCGAATTAGCCCAAGTCCAATCCAAGGTGTAGAACAGAAATAAGAACAGAAAAGAAGATTAATGACATGCTGAGTGATGCGGTTCCAATTAGTGGGCAGGGCATCTAGTCAAGCAGCCATAGTACAGAGTAGTCCAAATGACAAACGCTGAGCGTACAATAATTCGGCAATCACTACTGGCCAGGCAGAGCTTAAGTAGCCAGAATCTAATGGCCAGAGTGATTGCTGGTGTGAAGGTGCGTGGGTGTGAACTTGAGCAGGGAGAAGGCAGATAATGACAGATTGGGATCACCTGTCAGTAGCAGGCAGGGGAGGGAGGTGTGGCAACTAGAAATAAATAACAAAAACCAAACACAGACTGCAGGATAATAACAAATGACACAAACAATGGCCTATGAGCAAACTGTAACTAAGGAGCATCAAAAATACAACAGAACAGACTGAACAGTGAAACCCAATATGGTACTCAGAAGGATACATAAAACACAGAAACCATGAAACAGAGAGATACCATGAAACCGAGCCCAGCCCGGTTCATGACAGAGCCCCCCTCTCAAAGGGTGGAACCCAGACACCCAAAGTACCATCAAAAGAAAGGAAAACCTGAGCCCCCCACCCCCAACCCCAGCAGGAACAAAAACCATCAACTCCGTGTGGGAGGTAGGGGGGAACAGGTCAGGGGGGAACAAAAGAAAACCCCTCTCAGGACCCAAAACAGAAAACACACAATAGACCCCCCCCCCCCAAGTCCAAAAGCGTGAGGGCTCGGGAGGCCGCCCAGAGTCCCAGGTCCCAAGGTCCTGACTAAAAGTCCAATCGGGTGGCCTACCAACATCCCTGGCCAGCCGAACAGTCAAGAGGGACGGGTCAGGTGGCCTGCCCGGGAAGTTGAACCACCCAACCCAACGACGCAGTACATCGGGCGGCCAGTCTGAGTTCTTCAGCCACCCGCTCAGACGAGGCGGACCGGGCTGTGGCTCCCCCACTGAG
Organism: Pholidichthys leucotaenia; assembly: GCA_020510985.1. Lineage (NCBI taxonomy): Eukaryota > Metazoa > Chordata > Actinopteri > Cichliformes > Pholidichthyidae > Pholidichthys > Pholidichthys leucotaenia. The sequence continues at coordinate 251,059,344 of CM035843.1, forward strand.
ACACCCAAGACTGCAGGGAGGAGCTGAGGGGAGAGAGCCCTGGCATTAGGGTGTGACGGGGGGGAAGTCACTGCGCTCACAGTAGCAGGACACTGGGGGGTAGCTACACCCACGATGATCCTGGTCTGGGACATGGCTGCACCCATGATGGACTCCGGCTGGAGCTCTGCAGCACCAGCAGTGGACTCCGGCTGGAGCTCTGCCGCACCCGCGGTGGACTCCGGCCGGAGCTCCGCAGTACCTGTGGAGGACTCCAGCTAGAGCTCTGCAGCACCCTCGGTGGACTCCGGCTGGAGCACTGCAGCATCCGCGGTGGACCCCGGCTGGGGTCAAGGGTCAGGGTCGGTGGCAGTTGCGGAGCCCGACGAGGTGAGCTCAGGTGCGGCGGGTGGCTGCACCCGGCTCTCCTCACCAAAAGCCAGGCAAGAGCGCTCAGAAACTGGGGAAAGAAAAACTAGAGACAGCACTCACCTGGATTCGGGCTCCACCGCCGTCCAGAACTCCAATGTTCTGGATGGAGATGGTTCATCTGGCTGCAAGGTGGTTGCACCCATGGAGGTCCCGGGTTGAGATGGATTCTCCGTGACAACCTCCACCGGGAAAGCTGGACTCAAGATGACCTCCACAGCGGTAGAAGCTGGACCTACGACGTCCGAAGATGGTGCGCCCAGATCCACGGAGGACTCAGGCTGAAACGGATCTTCCCCGATGACCCTGGGATGAGGATCAAAAACAACAGGGGAAGAGACATGGTCAGGGTCACCGGCAGCAGCGGAGCCCAGTGAGGTGAGATCAGGTGCAGTTGCTGGCTGTTCCCGACTCCCCTTGCCGAGAGCCATGCAAGTTTGCTCAGATACAAAAGAAAGAGAGATAGGAGAGAGCACTTGCCTGGGCTTGAGCTCCACCGCTATCCAGGACTCCGTTGATCCCGATGATGGCGTCGTGGGCCCGGCCTGGCGGAGATCCAGCTCTGACGTGGACTCTGCTGCAGTGGCCTCCAAAACAGGCATGATGGTCTTGGCAATCTCTGCCCCCTCCAGTGATATCTCCAACGTGGGCGACCTCTCTGGTGTGAATCCTGGAGGTGGCATACCAGGTTGTGTCGGACCCGAGGAGACTGAGGCCAGGGACACTCTTCCGTCGGCGCAGGCTCCAGCTCGGTCACAGCACCCTCCCTCTGATCATAAAGGCCCTGCTAGGCTGGGGTGGAATCCTCCAGCACCGCAGACTACTTCATCCGGCAATCAAGCTCCAGGGCCGGCAGACACTCAGCAGCAGGTGATGGAGACCATGAGGGAAAGGGAGAATTTATTTTCATAGCAGCAATGGAAGAGTGCTCAGGCGACTGCCTAGCCTGAGGGTCTCTCACGGGAGACAGACGAGGTTGATCATTGTTAACTGAAATAGAATGAAAACCCACTTGCCTGACCTCCCGGGTCTGGATGTTGATAGCTGTGGGCGGCGTGCCGTCATCCTCCTCCGTGCCTAAGGTCATTCTGGGCCCCTCAAAGGTAGGTGAAGGAGCCGGCTCGGACGACACAGGAGTGGGCGTGTCAGGAGAGGCCCTGGAGGTCTCTTCGACGGCTGGAGAGGGCGTCTTGACAGTGGAGGATGTGGCGGAAGCGGAGAAAGTGCAGACTGGCGGGACAGCTGGCACAGGAGAGGGCTTCGCCGCAGCAGCAGTTGGGCATGACAACTGGGTTTCGGCCGCTGAGGAGGTGATGGGCTTCTTCGACGCAGGACGACACTTACGCTGTATGGTGAGCTCCTTCGAGACCTCTGGCTTCCTCTGCATCCTGCAATCTCCTCCCAGGACCAGCAAAGAGTTAGGAGACAGAGGAATAGGTGATGGAGGAGCGGTTACAGCAGCTGATTGGGGAGCCCCAGCAGACTGCAAAAGCTGGAGCTCCTCTGCAGGAATCAGGCTAATCACTTCTGGAGAGAGAGCTAATGAACGGAAGAGGACTTGCCTGAATTCCTGCTTGGTGATGGTGTCAGCTGCCGCCTCAATGTCTCATCCTGTCCTCCCGGGAATAAGATGGGACGTGCGGAGGGAAGAGGAGATCACCGGGTCGGGAGGTGAACGGCGGGCTCCGGACCTCCAGGAGCGCTTCATGAATTGCTGAAGTTGTGCTCCGAAAGTTCCCCTCGACACCTCCTGAAGACGCTGTCATAGCTTGTGAACCTGGGTGAGCAGCGGCATTAGCTCGGGATATTTCCACAGACCAAGGTCCGGTGTTCCAGACCACATCTGGAACACCCAAACAGCAATATTCAACAAACAAAAATTGATCTCCGGGGAATTGGTGGCTCGAGCCCAAGAAACAAAGTCCACTACTCGGTTGGCCACCGCACACTCCTCTGGGTTTAGACCATAAACCGAAAAGTCCATAGTAACACGAGCTATGGAAAACACAAAAGAGGGAAAAAAGAAAAAAACACACACGCACTATTTCCCTGCTGGGGTTTTCACTGGCCGAATTATTCTGTCGTGTCCCCATGTGCTTTTACGCAGCGCATGGAGGATTAAAGACTAAACTCAGACACAGAAGAAGGTTAGTGTGTACTTATTAAATAGTCAGTGACTACAGTCCAACAAACAAACAAACAAATAGATAATGGCACCAGGAATACAAGGAAAAACTGCAAGGACGCTCAATGGCACATTAGTGAGTACTAACAGGAGAAAAGAGTCCCAAGGCACAAACAGACGGAATTGCAGCGGAGGAACAAATAAATGAGCCCAGGAAAAACCTCCAGGTGTGAATGGAGGGCAAGGGCAAAGCATACAGTACTCACAAGGGCTGGAGCAGTCCGAATTAGTCCAAGTCCAATCCAAGGTGTAGAACAGAAATAAGAACAGAAAAGAAGATTAATGACATGCTGAGTGATGCAGTACCAATTAGCGGGCAGGGCATCTAGTCAAGCAGCCATAGTACAGGGTAGCCCAAACGACAAACGCTGAGCGTACAAAAATTCGGCAATCACTACTGGCCAGGCAGAGCTTAAGTAGCCAGAATCTAATGACCAGAGTGATTGCCGGTGTGAAGGTGCGTGGGTGTGAACCTGAGCAGGGAGAAGGCAGATAATGACAGATTGGGATCACCTGTCAGTAGCAGGCAGGAGAGGGAGGCATGGCCACTAGAAATAAATAACACAAAAACCAAACACAGACTGCGGGATAATAACAAATGACACAAACAATGGCCTATGAGCAAATTGTAACTAAGGAGCATCAAAAATACAACAGAACAGACTGAACAGTGAAACCCAATATGGTACTCAGAAGGATACATAAAACACAGAAACCATAAAACAGAGAGATACCATGAAACCGAGCCCAGCCCGGTTCATGACAGAGCCCCCCTCTCAAGGGGTGGAACCCAGACACCCAAAGTACCATCAAAAGAAAGGAAAACCTGCGGGACAAACAATGGCCTATGAGCAAATTGTAACTAAGGAGCATCAAAAATACAACAGAACAGACTGAACAGTGAAACCCAATATGGAACTCAGAAGGATACATGAAACACAGAAACCATGAAACAAAGAGAGGCCTTGAAACCGGGCCCAGCCCGGTTCATAACATGTTTGGGTTGCATTAAAATTTTCAGTTGACTGAACTTGAGACGATAAGTGGTAAAGACACATAAAACACAAAAACTCAAGTTCAGTCAACTTAAAATTTTAAGGCAGCCCAAACACTAACTTCTTAAAGTAGAATAACCCTAGTTATTTTTTACAGTGTGGGGATGTTATCAGGACATGGCATTAATTTCCACAGGTTAACCTTTTGAATGCGTCTGTCGCCAAATTGGGACATAACTCCTAGTGGTCAAGAGTGGTAAATAATTTTTGTCAATAAAATAGTTCAGATTTCCAAGGCTATAACTTGAAAGTGGTAAGAGATAATGGCTTACTGTCAATAAGAAACATGTAAAATATGATCCAAAGTTTCAGATAGGAATACATTTACGCATCTAATTTGCATAATGTTGCAGCACCTCTTTAAATTCCATAACTCAGTCAAAACTGGACTTTGGACGTATTTACACAAAGAAGGGTTCAGTCTTTTGACACCGTTTTTTGTACAGAAGTACCTCATCATCTTATCTTCAAAGTATATGAACAAAGAAATCAGTACATTTAAAAAAAAAACAAACAAAGTTTTGACAAAGGGGGGCTGGCTGGCTGGCGTGGTCACTGCGTTTTCACCCATTGTGGTCGTTATTTTGGGTTCTGTCGGTCATTTACGGTCTCTACCACATCTACAAGGTCTTATGATTATCCCACATAAATTTTGCTTGTATCCCGTGGCTATTTTCCTCATACAAAGCCGACAAAGTGACGGTGACGATGACCGATCACGGCCATAACGGATGTCTGCCACCTTCTGAAACTGGCAGATCAGTACAAATCCTGAATGGAGCTGATCATGTCAAACTGAGATGACAGGCACAGCGCCGCGCTCTACCACTAGGGGCACGCAAATTCACATACTCAGAGGGGCAACCTGATGACACACAACTTTATATTGCTGTGAGAATGTTAATGTTTTTAAAAGCAGGCTCAAGACCTGCTATTTTAACCTAGCTTTTGATTAGTTTCCTATTTTAATTTTCTTAATTTTTAATTTTAAACCCATTTTATGTTGTTCTTGTTACAATTATTCATGTTGTTATTAAATACTTTTACATTTTAAACTGTTTGAATTTATATGAGTTTTTAATGATATTTTTTTTAATAAAAATTATTTATTTCATTACTATTACACAGGGCAACAAAATAATCTTTTTGTAAACTGTCTGTGTTTTTTCAACTGATTTAAGACAATTTTGCACCGCTGAATCTGAAAATGACATCCGTTTCTCTTGATCAGGTGCCAAGTAAAAATCTGTACTTAGTACTGTGCATGTACTTACCTTTATATAAAGGTAAGTACATGTAAATTGAATGTTACATCATCATTGTTCAAAATTCAGAGAATTTCACGACATAAAGAATTTTGCATTATATAAAGCGGAAATACCCGTATATGTAAATGTGGTACACCCAAATAGGGCACCACATTTGGAAATAATACAGAGAGACTGTCATTTTATTTTTATTTTAAGAGTATCTAAATATATTTTGAGATTGTGGACGATCAATAATATTAACATTTGATATGTAGCCCTGTATAAATATTTAAGAGTAAGCAGCGGAACCTTAGGCACTGCAGTCGTTCCACCCCAGGTAAACAAATAGGGTGCACTTCCGGCCCCCCCTTTAGTACTATCTGGAGAAAGACACGAGTGGTCCTGTGTTCTGTCTTTCAAAGACTCTTTTTGTATTTTACAGGTCAGTATTTGGTTAAAAATGCCATAAATAAGAGCCTTAAGCTCCGTGTTATTTCCGTGTGTCGCGACGAGTAATACTGTGATGTTGGTGTGGCGTTTTGATAAGTTTTATACAAGTTCAGGCTGCAGTTGGCGCCGGAGATCAAAGGCGAGCCGCATCGCGGTAGCGGTTTCGCGCCAGTCAAATTTAGCTTTGGGAAAGACGGTTAGCTCACATAAAATGTTTTACTCAATACAAGTATATTGTGCTCCGTGTGAATGTAAAAGTCTCCTGATGCTAATTAATAGTCAGAGTGTGTCCTGTGTATATTTGCCTATTGTCAAGTTTGTAAAATAAGTTGTTAAGTCCAGGTCAGCTAATCTAAGTGCAATGTCTAAACTAGCCTAAGGTCATAGTTAAGTCCTATGTTTTGTCCTAATTAATGGGAGTCAGTCTAGTAATTGAAGGTCCTGTATAAGTAAATTGTGATTTGTGAAGTATGTAAATTTGAGATGTCAGATGTAGTGTAGTTTATGCACTGTGTGACTGAGGGAAAAAGAACATTATTTACAGTATGTAAAAGAAGATGACATATAAAGCACAAAATGTGATGCTGCCTGTAAATGAAAATGAAAATGAAATAAGAGTACTATCTGGAGAAAGACACGAGTGGTCCTGTGTTCTGTCTTTCAAAGACTCTTTTTGTATTTTACAGACCCAAGAGCAGACGCGAAGGATCACGTCTTTTCACGCTTTAAAACTATTTCTTTTTGTTATTGTGGTCACCTTCCCGGGACCCGTAACAAACTGTGGGGGCTCGTCCGGGATCTCTCCTCTACAGTCATCGAGGGAAGATCCAGTGATACCAGAACTACGAGACAACGGTTGCCAAGCTGCTACATCAGACACGTCAGTCAGTGGGTGTCCAAGGAGGAAGATCAAAGAGAAAGAAAGGATCTTCAACCAAAAGTGGAACTGCACTGCTGTCAAGAAGGTAAAACGCAGCCTAGTCACTGTACAAATAATACAACACTCGAACTACAGATAGCTAAAGTACCATGTCGACAGCACGAAAAGAACTGATATGGAGCATCAGAGGACGCTTGTTTGCCCTCTCAAGTAAGGATCTTTTCGAGCTAACAAAGAGCCTAGCAGCTGGAGACAAAGACACACAGTTCAGTGAAGACGATAATGAGAGCTGTATGGACTATGTCAATGCATATCTACGGTCCCCAACTCTGCTGAAACTTGAAGATGAGGGAATGAGTCAGTTGCTGATGTTGGATGACCTGCTCACTAAAGTGATACAAACGAGTGGCTCCACCACGCATTCAGCTGATCAGGCTGCAATACCAACCAAGTCAAGTCCTCATCCATCCAAGATGTTGCCAGATCCACCATCACCATCTGCTGTTCCACCAGGCACCCAAGTTAGTGTGAACGCAAACGCAGAGTCTGTAGAGGAACTGAGGAAAGCATATGAGACACTGGGAGAAAGACTAAGACTGTGTGAAGTTGTGACACTCCAACCACCTGTAGCACCCAGTCGTCAGAGCCACTCACAACCGCAGCCAAGGGAACAAGGAAGTCCAGAAAGGCATGTCACTCTCAAAGACCTTTCCTACCTGCCTCGGAGAGAATTCAAGGCTTTTGGAGGACAAATTGGAGACAACAGCTCTGAAATCAATTATAACAGTCTCATGAGACAGATCAATGAAGGATTAAAAGAAGGATTTTCTGAAGCAGAGGTCATGAGGGGGGTACTGAGAATTGTAAAGCCTGGCACGTTCAGGGACATGCTCATGCTCAAAGATGAACTGGTTCTTTCTGAACTTCAGGGCTTTCTCCGATCCCACCTTGGAGAAAAGGCAACAACAGAGATGTTCCAGGAGTTAATGTGCGCCCGACAAACTGAGCAGGAGTCCCCTCAGCAATTCCTATATCGCATGATTGGGCTCAAACAGAAACTCATCTTTCAGTCAAAACAAGCCACTGCAGACATCTCGTATGACCCAAGGACAATCCAGGAAGTGTTTCTGCACACAGTCTATCAAGGTCTGGGAGTGAAGTATGCAGACTTGCGGCAACGACTAAGACCTCTTACATCAAACAACAATGTAACAGATGAAGAGATTCTTAGTGAGGTCACAAAGATTATCAGTGATGAGAATGAGCACCAGCGAAGGTTAGGGCAAACCCCTCGTCAGAAGTCAGCACATAGCGCTGTGATTGCAACAAGGGACACGACAGCCAAAGACCAACAAGCCTCACAGACAATCAAACAACTCGCTGCACAAGTAGAGACTCTAACCAAGATGGTGGCAACTTTCATGGAACAGAAAGCTGTAAACTCCTCCCCTCAGCATTCTCAGCCTCCAGCTAACCAAAAGAAAACCTATCTCTGTCCGAAATGTACTGAACAAAGCTTACAGGAGTGCAGTCATTGCTTTGTATGCAGTGAGTCGGGACACAGAGCAGTCGGATGTCTGAAGCGACCCAAGAATCAGGGAAACGGGAATCGGTCTCTGTCAAGGGACAGCCAGAGATCGGTACAGAGCCAAAGTCCCAGCCAGTAAACTCTTCCTCTACCGAAGCTTCAACTCCGTGCCCCAGGCACCAGAGCAAGCAGCCGAGAAAGCAGGTCAAATGCAACAGAAGGAAAGGTCAGATTCCCTCCTGTCAGAGTGCCACCAAATACCAAGCTCCCCTTGTCGGTAAGAAAAGTCTGCTGAAATGTCTAATCGGTGGTTACCCTGCGACAGTGCTGTTTGACTCTGGCTCACAAGTGAGTATAGTTGACAGGCAATGGGTCAAAAAGCACATACCCAACACTGTGGTAAGACCACTCCAAGATCTGCTGAACGACGAGCTTGAGGTTTATGCAGTTAATGGCCAAGCAGTCCCATATGACGGATGGGTCGAGCTTACAGTCACTTTAGCGGGTCACGAAGATCCCAATCTCACTGCACAAGCGCCATTCCTAGTCAGTAAGCTGTCACTGAACCAACCACTAGTTGGAGCTAATGTGCTGGGAGCGATTATACAAGGCCAAGGGACAGATGAGGAAGCCAGTACAGTACTATATAGTCTACTGCGCAGAGCTCTTGGAATGGACGAAGACCAGGTAGTGGCCATGGTAAACTTCATTCAAGTGCCGCAAAGAACTGACTGTGATCCTGTTACACTCAGAGTCGGTAAAGACAACATGATTATCCCAGCTGGCAAAGCAGTACAAATATGTTGCAGGGTGCCCCAGAACTTTGACATCTCTGACCCTCTTGTACTTTACGAACCTGCTGAAGAGAACATTGCTTTGAGAAATTTGAGTGTGGGGGAAGGACTTTTGGAGATTAACAATTCCCAAAGACCTTTTGTAAAGGTCCCCATCTCCAACCATTCCAAACATGAAGTAATCCTGCCGAAAAGAACAGCCCTAGGCACCATCGAACATGTCGCCAAAGTCATTGAAACTGATACACTAGAGCCACCAGAAACCCAGCCCATACTGACATCAGCAACTACAGCAGAGGTACTAAGTAAGACCGCCCAAGGTGACTCTCCTGCCGAGCCTTGGTTGCCACCGGTCGATCTCAGTCATCTAAGCCCAGATCAGCAAAAGTCAGTCGAAAAGGTTCTGATGGAAGAGTGCGAGGCATTCTCTCGCGATAGCACTGATATTGGCTGTATCCCTTCTTTGCAAATGGAAATCAGACTCAAAGATGACACGCCAGTTCAGAGAGCTTACGCCTCCATCCCCAAGCCCCTGTATAGGGAAGTAAAAGAGTACATTCAGGAACTGATAGTGAAGGGATGGATCGTAAAGTCTCAGTCACCCTACGCAGCCCCAGTTATCTGTGTCAGGAAGAAGGACGGATCTTTACGTCTGTGTATTGATTACCGCCTCCTAAACAACAAAACAGTGCCCGACAGACACCCGCTTCCCCGGATCCAGGACCTCACCGACTCCCTCGGTGGTTACAGCTGGTTCTCGATCCTGGACCAGGGTAAAGCTTACCATCAAGGTTTCATCGCAGAGGGCTCAAGGTACCTGACTGCATTCACCACCCCGTGGGGTCTCTACGAATGGGTGAGAATACCCTTCGGGCTGTCCAACGCACCCGCAGCCTTTCAGCGGAGCATGGAAGAAATGCTGGACACGCTCCGTGATGAGTGCTGCATACCCTACCTTGATGATGTGCTCTGTTTTTCCAAGTCATTTAATGAACATGTCCAAGTGCTGAGGAAAGTTCTCCAAGCTTTGCAACGCCACGGGGCGAAGCTGAAGCCTGAGAAGTGTGAGTTGTTCCGCAGAGAGGTTCGGTATGTCGGTCGCCTGGTGTCAGAAGATGGAGTGAGGGTGGACCCCAAGGACATCGAAGCTGTGCAGGCACTCAAACACAGAAGGCCACAAATAGTTGGAGAAGTCAGACAACTTTTGGGGTTCCTGAGCTATTATCGGACGTATGTGCAGGACTTCTCGCGCATTGCCAAACCCCTGTACGACTTGCTCCAGGTAAAGTCTGACACACTGCCGTCCAAGCCATCCAAGGGCAGAGCAAAGTACCCACAGCAGTCTTCCCGAGCTCCAGTGAAATGGGACAAGGAACACCAAGAGACCCTTGAGCGCTTGATTGACATGTTGACCCAGCCACCTGTGTTAGCGTATCCTGACTTCACCCAGCCCTTCGTACTCCACACGGACGCATCCCAGAAAGGCCTTGGCGCGGTCCTGTATCAAAACCAAGACAATAAGATGAGAGTGATTGGGTACGGGTCACGCACACTAACACCTGCCGAGCAAAACTACCACTTGCACAGTGGAAAACTAGAGTTTCTCGCCCTCAAGTGGGCAGTTTGCGACAAGTTCAGAGACTATCTCTATTATGCCCCAAGTTTCACAGTTTTTACGGACAATAACCCCTTGACGTATGTCCTCAGCACTGCAAAGCTCAACGCCGTAGGGCATCGTTGGGTGGGACAGCTCGCAGATTTCCACTTTGACATAAAATATCGCCCCGGAAAAACAAACATTGACGCTGATGTATTATCCCGTTGTCCACTCAACATTGAAGCCTTCATGCAAGAGTGTACAGGAGAACTGTCAGAGGAAGCCGTTGGTGCAGTATGGGAAGGGAGCAGAAGAGCCAAGCAAGGTGATGTAGCATGGATTGCAGCCCTCAGCCTTGCTTCACCAAGTTCACCCCTCAAGGAGCCACTGCATTTCATCGGCCACGATAAACTAGTCCAAGAACAAAGAGCAGATCCAGCCATCGGGAAAGTCATGGAGATGAAAGAAAAAGATATGACACCAACTGAAGACGACAAAGCCAAGCTTGACATAAGCACAAAGAGACTGTTGAGAGAGTGGAGTCGGATGCGCATTGAAAATGGCCTTCTCTATAGGAAAACCGCAGAACGCAAGCAGCTAGTTCTGCCCGCTGTCTACAGACAAGTAGCTCTCACCCATCTCCATAACAACATGGGCCATGTCGGTGTGGAGAAAGTCTTGAGCTTAGCCCGTGAGCGATTCTACTGGCCTTTCATGAAGCGAGAGATCGAGGAGTATGTCACCAGGAAGTGCCCATGCATAAAACAGAAAAAGCCAGCAACGCATGAGAGAGCACCCATGGGCAGTATAACATCCAACTTCCCACTCGAGTTAGTATGCATCGATTTCCTGCACCTAGAGTCCTGTAAAGGCGGGTTTGAATACATCTTGGTGGTAGTCGACCATTTCACCAGGTTTGCACAAGCCTACCCCACCAAGAACAGGGCCGCAAAGACAGCAGCAGACCGCCTCTTCAATGATTTCATTCCAAGATTCGGCTACCCCTCCAAGCTTCATCACGATCAGGGTCGGGAATTTGAGAACGAGTTATTCAAGTCCCTCAGAGAGCTAGCAGGTGTTGGCCACTCAAGGACTTCTCCCTACCACCCCCAAGGTAACCCGGTCGAAAGGCTGAATCGGACCTTGTTGCAGATGCTACGTACATTGAGAGAGAAAGAGAAACTAAACTGGAAGGAACACTTACCTCACACCATCCATGCTTACAACTGCACTAAGCATGAGGCCACTGGTTTTTCTCCATACTTCCTGTTGTACGGCAGACATCCTCGCCTCCCAGTAGACCTTCTCTTTGGCCTCATGACAGAAGAAGACACAGAGACAGCCCATGGATACGCTCAGAAATGGAAAGGGAAAATGACAGAGGCGTACAGGATCGCAAGTGCAAACAGTCAACAGTCAAGCTCTAAAGGAAAGACAAACTATGACAAACGATGTAGAGGTGTAGTCCTGCAAGTAGGAGACAGAGTGCTTGTGCGGAACCTGGGTGAAAGAGGTGGACCTGGCAAGCTAAGGCCCTACTGGGAACAAACAGTCTACAGCGTGAGGGAGCAGGTTGGAGACAACCCCGTCTACAAAGTAAGTCCAGAGACAGGAAGTCGTCCCATCCGTACCCTGCACAGAAACTTGCTTCTCCAAGTCAACGACTTACCAGTCGACATCGTTCAAAGTCCAGTTGCCAAGTCACAAAAGAGAAACAACAGACCTACCGATATAAGACAAAACACACTGGAAAAGTCAAACAGTCCTGAGGCGAGTGATTCGGAAGAAGACGAACCCCTCTATTGGTTTTGTGTTCCTAGACACCTGCAAGAAAGTCAACGTCCAGTTGACCAAGTCCAATGTGAGTCACAAAGAAGACGGGGAACAACACAGCAAAGACAAGTACAAGTTCCTATTCAACCTGAACAAGAAAGAGACAATATTACGGAAGAAGGACAAGAAATACAAAGGGAAAGCGAACAAAACGTGGACCAACTTCAACCAGACGACGACGGGGAAGTGCTTCATATCCACCAAGATGTTCCTGCTCCTAGTCCCGGACCTGCAGCTCATCCTGAGCTGGTGCCCAGTCCAGAGCCAGACCGTCGTCCTGAGTCACCACCACGTCTGAGGCAGTCCACCAGACAGAGACGACCCAACATGGTGTTCACCTATCCGTCCCTGGGCCAGCCAGCCTTCCAGACTCGTCCGTCGGTGAACACTGTCAGTGTCCAGCAGTCAACACCATATCCTTTTATGTGCTACCCTCCTTTCTATCCTCAACCTTTTTATCTTCCTTCTTTCACCTCTAACTACTTGCCATGTCAGTATGCTATTCCTTGCTATTAAACTAATCAGATCTTGGATAATACCTGAAGATGAAAAGAAAGACGTTCCAGAGACTTTTGAATAGAGACTTTAATAGTGTTGAGATTTTGATTTGTTACTGTTAAGTGTCAGGAGCCACTTTTGTTGTTGGGGAGCGTGTGGTACACCCAAATAGGGCACCACATTTGGAAATAATACAGAGAGACTGTCATTTTATTTTTATTTTAAGAGTATCTAAATATATTTTGAGATTGTGGACGATCAATAATATTAACATTTGATATGTAGCCCTGTATAAATATTTAAGAGTAAGCAGCGGAACCTTAGGCACTGCAGTCGTTCCACCCCAGGTAAACAAATAGGGTGCACTTCCGGCCCCCCCTTTAGTACTATCTGGAGAAAGACACGAGTGGTCCTGTGTTCTGTCTTTCAAAGACTCTTTTTGTATTTTACAGGTCAGTATTTGGTTAAAAATGCCATAAATAAGAGCCTTAAGCTCCGTGTTATTTCCGTGTGTCGCGACGAGTAATACTGTGATGTTGGTGTGGCGTTTTGATAAGTTTTATACAAGTTCAGGCTGCAGTTGGCGCCGGAGATCAAAGGCGAGCCGCATCGCGGTAGCGGTTTCGCGCCAGTCAAATTTAGCTTTGGGAAAGACGGTTAGCTCACATAAAATGTTTTACTCAATACAAGTATATTGTGCTCCGTGTGAATGTAAAAGTCTCCTGATGCTAATTAATAGTCAGAGTGTGTCCTGTGTATATTTGCCTATTGTCAAGTTTGTAAAATAAGTTGTTAAGTCCAGGTCAGCTAATCTAAGTGCAATGTCTAAACTAGCCTAAGGTCATAGTTAAGTCCTATGTTTTGTCCTAATTAATGGGAGTCAGTCTAGTAATTGAAGGTCCTGTATAAGTAAATTGTGATTTGTGAAGTATGTAAATTTGAGATGTCAGATGTAGTGTAGTTTATGCACTGTGTGACTGAGGGAAAAAGAACATTATTTACAGTATGTAAAAGAAGATGACATATAAAGCACAAAATGTGATGCTGCCTGTAAATGAAAATGAAAATGAAATAAGAGTACTATCTGGAGAAAGACACGAGTGGTCCTGTGTTCTGTCTTTCAAAGACTCTTTTTGTATTTTACAGACCCAAGAGCAGACGCGAAGGATCACGTCTTTTCACGCTTTAAAACTATTTCTTTTTGTTATTGTGGTCACCTTCCCGGGACCCGTAACATAAACAAAAACATATAAAACATGTGGCCATAATTCAAAAAGTTGACCTGATTAAGCACAAACAATATGATTTTTAGATTTAGCACATCAAAATTGTCCTAAATCAGCTAAAAGAAACTTAGACAATAAATTTGGTGTTGACCAGTGTTATTTATTAGTGATAGTTATTCATCTTAGTATCCTGTCCTAGCTCCAGTGTTTCCTCATAGGGAGCCCTCCCACAGGGAATTGCCTTGTACTAGCTGCAGGGTGCTGGCCTGTGACTGTCCTCGTCCACCCAATCAATGGGACTTTACACTGCAGTGTCAAGTCCTCAGTGTTGACTCCTCAGACTGGACTTGAGTGGTCGCAGAGGTAATGGCCCTGTAGCTGCGGACCTGGTGCTTCCCTTGTGTTGAAGGCTTCCTAGGATGGTACTTCTAGACCGGGATCCTCAGTGCTTGGCCATGTCTCTTGATGAGTGTGTGTGTGTGTGTGCGTGTGTGTGTGTGTGTGTGTGGGGGGGGGGCAGTGTAATTGTGCCATATTTTTAAATTGTAAAGCACTTTGTGCTACAACCTTCTGTATGAAAAGCGCTATATAAATAAAGTTTTTGATTGATTGAACTCTGTGCACGTTTAAGTCTGTAACAACAAATTTTGATGGACGATAAATTTTCTGCAAAACTATCCTGATAAACGATATTCTTGTTGGTGTCATGGAGACCGTTTTATGTCCCAGATATAGTGATACAATGATAATAGTCTATGCACAACTTAAGGGAGGTTGTGGCTCAGGTTGTCCAATAACCAGAGGGTTGGCGGTTCAAGTACCACTCCCGCCACCCTGCTGTTAAGTCCTTGGACATGGCACTTTACCCACCTTGCCTTCAGTGTGTTTGTGACACTGGTGTATGAATGTGAATAAATATTTGGCAGTAGTTGAAGAAGCTGTTTCTGCCCCAGGGCAGCTGTGGCTACAAAGGTAGCTTACCACTACCTCTGTCTTCTGAGTACATGAATAATGGACTCACTGTAAAGCATCTTTGGGTGTCATGAAAAGCGCTATATAAATGCAATCCATTGTTATTATTTTCAAAGAGTTTTGAACTTTTTTTTTTATTAACAATATTAAACACTAGAATTGAAAAATGGAAATAAATATTTAAAGTAACCTAAATAAATAAAACATAAATAAAACAAACAATAAATAAACAAAACTATGTGTTGCCATGGAAGACGGAGACATGTGGCTTAACGTCATTGGTCAGTGCCGTTTGTTTACAGTATGTGCGGCACAGCAGAGCACTATAGTGAAAACTTCAGCTTCATGGACCTTACCATCTTTTCTGAGTTGTTTTTTCCTGGTAGCACTGTCCAATTCAGCTACCATGTTGTAAAATGACTGACAATAAGAACGGTTGCACCGATGATACAAACATAGCGTAAACATGGCTGTTACATGAGTAACCAAGCCAGAGTTGAAAATGACCGCTCCAATCGTGGAAAAAACAAGAGCTTTGCAGCATGAAGTGATCACACTGTTAAAAATGGGCAGACTTTTAGGCTCAGTCGGGACAACCTTTATGCTGTAAGTGGACCCTAGCTCACTGCTACTCGCCGACACTTTTTCTGGCTGTGTGAGCATATGCTCCGTCTTGTACAGGGAGTGTGCAGAGTGACAGAAGCAGCATCAAACACATATATATATAAACAACAACTTATCATGGTGTTTTTTCTTTTTTCAATTACTTATTTTAGCTGTTATCATTACAGGTGTATACACCTTGACTTCTTATTCTTTTGGCTGCCCCCTTTAGGTGTCGCCATAGTGGATCATATGCCTCCATCTCACCCTATCCCTGTACACTCTTTACATGTTGACATGCAGAAAAATTCCAGAGAAAATTTCAGAAAAAAAAAAGAACTTTCATTGTCTTACAGTTGCTTGTGAAAGAAGTTTGCAAGCTGGCAAATTTGAACGGTCAGTACTTAGTCCTGATTGGTTCACCTGTTATAGTAACATGACAAAAACGCTCTGTCTAAACTTGCCTTTTTCCAAGGGGAGGAGATTAACTGAACTTTCACAGCAGAAAAACACAGACATGACACATAAGAGTGATTTCCCTCTTGATATGATAAATGATAAAATGGCAAATGACATTCACTTATATAGCGCTTTTTCACTCATCTCTGGATGACCAAATCGTCTTACAGACCATACTGTCCACACATTCACACACTGATGGCGGCGGAGCTGTCATGCGCTCACCTGACCCACCAGAAGCAACTGGGGGCTCAGTGCCTTGCTCAATCACACTTTGGCATGCAGACTGCAGGCAGAGCAGGAATCAAACCCCTGAACCTCCAATCAGTACTACACTACACCTGTGCCGTGGTCAACTGCACAATGGTGTGACGTCATTACAGTCAAATCAGAACTTTTACCCGGGGATCAAATTTCAAATTTAACTTGGGTTATATATTTACTATGAAAAATGTCCCCCCCCCCCCCCACACACGCATCAGTACAAACTGACCCTGACCTTAAGCATCATTTGGCTAAAAGGAAAATCTGTAAAGCACCATCAAATTCTTGGTTGAGAGCATTCTAAAAGGTGTAAACACTTAAAATTCATAAGTTTTATGTGCTGAAGTAGTTCTCATTTTCCTACGGATTGTTAGTGTCTGACACCAATTTACAAAGATCACTAGAAAATAAATATTTTATAATCACAAAGTCAGTGATTAATCACGCTATGATGTTTTATTAACGTATTTATTGAGATGCAACAAACATTGCCTTACCCTTGGAAAGGGCACAAGAAGAACGATGAAATATGTCAAATGTTAGTGAATGCTGCATTGTGAACATGGGTTTATTTTGTAAGGCTACGGCCTCTTGTCTTGCAGTGTCAGCGGGGCATTTTTGTATAACATAACTCCCCTTCAGGCTCTTCAGTTGCATTTGATCATTTCAGTTTCAGAAAAAGCAAGCCTTACTCTGGCAAAGCCCAAATCCAAGGGGTCTGAATTATTAACACACTGTACATGTGAATTCAACTCATTCAGAAGGGAGAATAAAATGTAATTTAAGTTTCACAATGAAACGTGACCAGCAGCAGCTGAACCCAGGAACCACATGCAGCATTTCAGATCCCGTGTCCTCAGTGAAGACGACATGAAAACTCAAACTCTTAGATGTGTCCTCTTAAAAGATACAAGACAGCTCTGAATTATGTGAAGCTTTATTTCTTTCTTGAATGAAGACCGACAGCTTTGAGCAACTTCAAGTTTTTGTGATTCACCCCCTTAATTTGAGCAAGGTTGCAAACATTTTGAAAATACTGCACAATCCCACATTAACTTTATGGTTTTTTTTTATGTAAATCCAAAGCCACTTTAATGCAATATTTAAATTGACACTTTTTTTTCTTAACATATTTTTTTATGACTTACAAGCAGTCTTGGGAGTAACGAGTTACAAAATAACGCCACAATTTTTGCAGTAACATGCTATGTAACAAAATTACTGTTTAAATATTCAGTAATGTGTTACAGTTACTGAAATTTGATCAGATGCGTTACACGTTTTATTAATATGGATCAATATTTTTAGCGCAAATACTATAAATATAAACTGATCCTATGTAGCTGGCGCAGACGTCAGTCTCCTCCGCGGGCCGGTTTCCTATCCTGCTCACACAGCAACCCGGTGGGAAGAAATGCCGTGGCAGTGGCGACTTCTCATATTGAGCCGTGATTATGGCTGTGTTGTGAGACATGTATATGTTGGACACTGCATATGTGATTTAACTAACTAACTAACTAACTAACCTGCACTTATAAAGCGCTTTTCTAGTCACAAAGACCACTCAAAGCGCTTTCATTAATACTAACCCTCTATTCTAAGGGCCTATAGGAAACAGATATCTAGGGACAATTTAGAACAGCCAATTAACCTAACATGCATGTTTTTGGCATGTGGGAGGAAACCGGAGAAATCCCGGAGTAAACCCACGCAACACGGGGAGAACATGCAAACTCCACACAGATCACTGTTGGTCGGGGGCTGGGATCGAACCCACGATCCCACGATCCCCACAATCCCCCGGCCAAGGGTAAACTGTGCTGCCGTAGTGCTAACCACTGCGCCACCGTGCACCCCAATTTAACCACGATGAAGGAGAGCCAGCCCCCTGCGATGCGGAGCCACAGGGCCTGGACCCCCTGCGGAGGACAGGGGACAGAAGACTTCCTGACCACTGAGGCTCGGGAAGAGAGAAGGGGGAGTTATGTAAATAAAAGGCTAATGAATGTGAATAAAGAGATTTTGAGAGAGATGTGTGATTTCCCCCGCGAGGGAAATGGTTTGATGTCAGAATGTTTAAATGAGAGAACTTTGGTGTGTTCACTCTCTTTGTTCGCTACTCAAGAATGAGAGCAGACAGTGGAATGGTTACTTGAAATAAACTGGAATTAAAGGCAATTCGGTTTCGTTATTCAAGTCTCCCCACATTGGTGACTGACGACGTTGAGAATGAACGAAGAAATTCTCAGGGTCCCGGACTCACAGCGCTCAGAGCTGGCGAGCGCAGTGGCCGTTAAGCTGCCTGATTTCTGGCAGGATAACCCACGGTCGTGGTTTCTGCAAGCAGAGTCGCAGTTCGCGCTCGCAGGAGTAACGGTGGATGACACTAAGTTCCACCATGTCATCGCTAAACTGGACAACAGCACAGCTCGGTGCGTGCAGAGCTTGGTGGAGCAGCCACCCGCGACCGACAGGTACGGCAAGCTGAAATCCACCCTCATCAAGTTTTTCACCCCCTCGGCTGAAGTGAGGGCGAGGAGGATCCTGTCTTTGCTAGACCAAGGTGGACACAGGCCGAGCGCCCTGATGGAGGAGATGATACAGCTGAGAGGGTTGGACAACGATGATTTCATTTTTCAGTTCATCTTCCTCTCCAACCTCCCGGCGCATGCGAGAAGCACGCTGGCCGGCAAAAAGTGTCACACCCTGGAGGAGTTCCGGGAGCTGGCCCAGGAGGCAGATGGGATCCTGGACGCCTGCGGCGGGCAAGCAACCACAGCAGCGACCCGAGACAGCGGGGAGCCAGAGGCGGCAGAACCAGACTGGCCGACGACGGCGGCAACACGGCCGCGACGAGGGGGAGCCAATAGCCCGGCGGCAGAGGCGCGGGCACGACACAGCGGAGGAGAAGATCTCTGCTTTTACCATCGGAGGTTCGCAGAGAAGGCACGCAGGTGTGTGCCGCCCTGCATCTTCAGGAGTTCGGGAAACGGCAAGACCGGGGGTCGCTAGCAGCTTCGACCCTCGGAGAACGCAACAAGCTGCTCTACATCACGGATGCGCGCTCCGGACGAGAGTTCCTCATCGACACCGGAGCACAAGTGAGCTTCATCACCCCAACATACGCGGACCGGGTGGCTGGACCCCACGGTAGCGGAGCTACAGCGGCAAATGGCTTGAACATCAACACCTACGGGAGAAGGACCTTGCCTTTATGCTTACATGGCCGCACATATGAATGGACTTTTGTAATAGCGGCGGTGAGTTTCAACATGTTGGGCGCGGATTTTTTGTGTTCACACAATCTGTTAGTTGATCTTGCTAATAGACGGCTGGTAAATGCACTCTCTTTTTACTCTCTCCCCTGTTCAGCTCGAGTGTCCCCGCCACCAGTACAGACCCACGTCGCTACAGCAGGTGGTAAGTTTCACACACACCTCAACCAATTTCCAGCGCTCACTGTGCCCACTTTTTCAGCGACGGTCGCGAAGCTCGGGGTGAAACACTTTATCCCCACTTCTGGTCCTCCCGTGTTTGCAAAAGCTCGGCGCTTGGATGCAGTTAAGCTCGCCATTGTGCGCGAGGAGTTCGCCAGCCTGGAGAGGCTGGGTATCGTTCGTAGGTCGAAGAGCCCGTGGGCTTCGCCGCTGCACATGGTACCGAAAGCCGATGGCTCCTGGAGACCGTGCGGGGATTACCGCAGGCTAAACAACGCTACGGCGCACGATCGTTATCCCATCCCGCACATTCAGGATTTTTCGGTGCACCTGGCGGGGGCGCGCATTTTTTCAAAGATTGATCTAGTTCGCGGCTATCACCAAGTCCCGGTCCAACCGGAGGACATTCCTAAAACAGCGGTAATAACCCCGTTCGGACTTTTCGAATTTTTACGCATGCCGTTTGGTCTCAAAGGGGCGGCGCAAACATTTCAGCGGATGATGGATGCCGTGTTACGCGATCTCCCTTTCGTGTTTGTGTACCTCGACGACATTTTGGTCGCGAGTACTTCAGAGGACGAACACGAAACGCACCTCACAGCAGTTTTTAGGAGGCTGGGAGAGCACGGCTTAATAGTTAACCCAGCCAAGTGCCAGTTCGGCGTCGAGCGGATCGATTTTTTGGGTCACCGCGTCTCCCCGGAGGGAGCGGTTCCGTTACCAGAGAAAGTACGCGCGGTAGCGGATTTTCCCCGTCCACAAACGGTCAAATCACTACAGGAATTCTTGGGGATGGTGAATTTTTATAACCGATTCCTGCCCCACGCAGCTCAAATCATGCAACCGTTATATGCCGCGCTCAAAAAACAAAAACCGACCCAGGCGGTCGAATGGTCCCCGGAGCGGGAGCGCGCGTTCACAGAGGTTAAAAAAGCCTTGGCTGACGCTGCGCTCCTGGCCCACCCAGACCCTGCAGCACGTATCGCGCTG
Source organism: Pholidichthys leucotaenia (assembly GCA_020510985.1). Taxonomy (NCBI): domain Eukaryota; kingdom Metazoa; phylum Chordata; class Actinopteri; order Cichliformes; family Pholidichthyidae; genus Pholidichthys; species Pholidichthys leucotaenia. The sequence continues at coordinate 251,079,773 of CM035843.1, forward strand.
ACGACAGACGCTTCAGATTTAGCCATAGGGGCCGTTATTGAGCAACAGGTAGCCGGAGTTTGGCAGCCTTTGGCTTTCTTTAGCAAATCTTTAAGCGCGGCTGAACGAAAATACAGCGCGTTTGACAGAGAACTGTTGGCGCTGCATTTGGCTATTCGTCATTTCCAGTTCTGGCTGGAAGGACGGTGCTTCACCGCTTATGTGGACCACAAGCCGCTCACATACGCCATGGCCAAAATTTCAGACCCGTGGTCCGGCAGGCAGCAGAGGCAGCTGGCCGCAATCTCAGAATTTACCACTGACATTAGGCACGTCGCGGGCAAATTCAATGTAGTAGCGGATTGTCTCTCACGCACGTTCACGACCCCAACACGCGCAGAGGCAGAACCGGCCACCGTGACTGCGCCGCAGGAGAGCGGCACGGTGGCGCGCGCAGCCCCGGTGCACGTGGGTATAGATTACGCAGCCATGGCAGCGGACCAGGGGGCGGACGCAGACGTGCGCGCGCTCCAGTCTGGACCAACAGGGTTGAGGCTGGAGAGCAAGTGTTTACAAACCGGTATGCCCCCCCGATCTGCGACATGTCGACGGGGCGCCCGCGTCCGGTGGTTCCGGCCACGTGGCGCCGCCGTGTTTTTGACTCGGTCCACTCACTGGCGCACCCGGGGGTGCGCGCGTCGGTGAAACTAGTGGCGGAAAAGTTTGTTTGGCCGTGCCTGCGCAAGCACGTGAAGGAATGGGCAAAAGCCTGCATTTCCTGTCAACGGGCCAAAACTCACAGGCACACAAGAGCCCCGTTAGAACCGTTCCGCATTCCGGCCAGAAGGTTCGACCATGTGCACGTCGACCTTGTAGGCCCCCTACCGGCATCACAGGGGTTCACGTATCTTTTGACAATGGTGGACCGCACCATACGTTGGCCGGAAGTGGTCCCACTTGCGACGACCACGGCCGCGGAGGTGGCTCGCGTTTTTTTTAATGGCTTGGGTGGTGCGTTTCGGGGTTCCGTCGGACATTACGTCCGATAGAGGACCGCAATTCATCTCTGAGCTGTGGTCAGCGATGGCCAACGGCTTAGGAGCCAAAATTCACCGCACTACGGCTTACCACCCTCAGGCCAATGGTTTATGCGAGTGTTTTCATAGGTCTTTGAAGGCAGCACTCAGAGCGTCGCTCACGGATGCAGATTGGGTGAATAAACTTCCATGGGTTTTATTAGGGTTGCGTTCTGCGCCTAAAGAGGACTTAGACGCCTCCCCAGCGGAGCTGGTATTCGCACAAACTCTGAGGCTGCCGGGCGAGTTTTTACCAGAGCACCCAGAGCCCCCACCTCTCTCGGCTCTGGGACCGTTAGTCGGCACGGGGGCAGACACGCTCCCGGGTCCGGTTCATCACGCTTTTCCACGAGTTTTCGTCCCCAAGGCTTTGAAAAATGCCAATTTCGTTTTTGTCAGGCGCGAAGCCCTAAAAGCAACGCTCAAACCGCCTTACGAAGGGCCATTTCGAGTGCTGGAGGCAGGTGATAAGCAATTTGTGCTAGATTTTGGAGACAGAAAAGAGACAGTCAGTATTGACAGACTAAAACCTGCTTTTGTCATGAAGGACGTGTCTGTACCGGTCGCGGTGACGCCTCGACGAGGCAGGCCCCCGCAGGGGGCAATTAATCACTCTCCCCCTCAGTCAACAGAGCTGAAGCAGAAACGCACCGCAGGCAAGGCGGGGCCAACGCACAGCAGATTCGGCAGACGGCTGAAGCCCAAGCGGCGCACAGACTGAATGTTGGTGTTGATTATTCAGTAGTGAGTAAGGTGCTATTTAATTTTAGGAATTAGTCTGTTCTTCATCGTTTGGGGGGGGTTATATGGCTGTGTTGTGAGACTTGTATATGTTGGACACTGCATATGTGATTTAACCACGATGAAGGAGAGCCAGCCCCCTGCGATGCGGAGCCACAGAGCCTGGACCCCCTGCGGAGGACAGGGGACAGAAGACTTCCTGACCACTGAGGCTCGGGAAGAGAGAAGGGGGAGTTATGTAAATAAAAGGCTAATGAATGTGAATAAAGAGATTTTGAGAGAGATGTGTGATTTCCCCCGCGAGGGAAATGGTTTGATGTCAGAATGTTTAAATGAGAGAACTTTGGTGTGTTCACTCTCTTTGTTCGCTGCTCAAGAATGAGAGCAGACAGTGGAATGATTTCTTGAATAAACTGGAATGAAAGACAATTCGGTTTCGTTATTCAAGTCTCCCCACAGTGATCACCTGTTGTCCAAGCGGTGAGTAGCCCCTAATTGCTCCTACCTCTGTGGTTAAACAATAGTATTTTTTGAGCAAGAAGCTCACATTTAATGTCTGCATTAAATGCATTTAAAGTTTTCTTAGGCACTGAGAAAAAGTGACTGATTTGTTGCAGTAAAGAATAGCTTGTAAGCGGTGAACTTTCATTTATCTGTGTTTTCTATTTTATTTTATCTCATTCATTTACATGCTGTTGTGATATGCAACTATTTCACGGAAGTAAATCCTCTAAATATGCATTTTTAATGGGCTGGTCCAGGGGTGTCAAACATATGGCTCGCGGGCCCACCAGGGGGTCTAAAATTTTCTCTGTGAATTCACACCTTTATTTCTAGGAAATTTCTGACTTTCTACTGATTACAATAGTTTGTGTAAAGCTGAGACATTTTTTCTCTGTACGATGAGACTTTTTTCTCATCAGTTTTCTTTTTCTTCTTTTTTCTGATGAGAACAAGGGGCCTTTGATCTTGCTGTGCGTGCAAAATGATTTAAGTATGCATTTAAAAGTAACATGAAAGTTATTTTTCCAAGTAACTAGTTACTTTAATCATGCAGTAACTCAAAAGTAACTCAGTTACTTTTGAAAAGAAGTAACTTGTAACTGTAACTAGTTACTATTTTTTAGTAACTTGCCCAACACTGCTTACAAGACATATTGCTATTTTTAAGGACAGTGCAGGTTGATGAACATCAATATCAATCAATATAAACTTGCCAGATTGTAGCCAGTGGCTAATTTCCATCTGTTGTCTGTGGGTTGCAATTTTTCCTTCCCCTATTCTATTATGCTGAGCACCAAGCTAGAGGGTGGAAAGTAGGGGTGCAAGTAGGGGTGGGCAATATGGCCCAAAAATGATAGCACAATATTTCTGTGAATTTTCACAATAACGATATTCTTCATGATATCACAGAATACAGTTTTTTCTTTTAACTTTATGAAGTACAGTTTCACAGGCCAGTGTTATGTTCAACATATTCAGTAAAAACAAAATCCTAGGACTAGGCCTAGGACTTCCTCCCAGGCCACCCTGTTGTTGGAAACCAGAAACCACCACAGTTTTAGTAGGCCAACATTTTAAAATAATAGGTATCAAACTAGTTATAAATGTAATTATAACCTTCAGCTGGGAGGAAAATTAAAAATTTGGAGTTTAATAGCCAACTGATCTATTGATTATTAAAACAACTGACTGACTAATCTTAATTTTAATCTGGTGCTGCTTCTGATTTCTTCACCTTTTCAGAATAAAAGCACAAGGTAAGAGGCTTTAGGTAAAAAGTTACAATTTTGCATGAAAAAGGTCACAAATTTGTCACCAAAAACATTCAAAATAAAAAAAAGTACCTTTATGAAAAGATGTTTAAAAAATGAGAAAATCAAACAAATTTAGGAGAAAACTGTCATGTTTGTGTGCAGTTGCACAGCAAACGGGAAAAGCCCAATCACAGGTGAAGTTAAAGTGTTTATTAAACAGAAAATCAACATACAAAGTGTCCCACTAAAATGGTCCAAACATGAGTAAGGGTACAGACGAACACGCTACAACTCTGTTGGCTGGAGGAGAAGGAATGAGCCCCACATGCTCCCACACGGAACTGGGCAGCAGAGAAGTAAGGGCGAATAATAATGAGGAGAAAGCCCCTGGCAGAACAGTGGGCAAAGTACACAAATGACGATCACCATCAGCTGGTGGATGCCTGGCAGGGAGAGGGTGGCATGGCTGAGGCTGGTAGAGAGCCCAGGACCAGAGGCTCCTAATGACTGCCCCTGACAATTAAGAAAACAATGATCAGGGAAAACACAGCCACAAATCATGGGCGGGGTTGGAACTGGTCCAACTCAGCCCATGACAAAAATGGTAACAAGCAGATGAGAGTAAAGTTGGTACTGCAGACTACACATAGCCTGCAGTTTTGAAAATTATAAAGGTTTTTCTTAAAACATCTGAAAAGTCCTGAAAACATTGCCTTATAAATGCAAGAGCAATTTAGCTATGGTTAATGCAACCTATTTATTACATTTAAAAATGTAAACCCTAAACTACAGTATAAGTAGCTACAGTAGTATAATATAATCATAACACTCATTCACCACATCACTTCTGTCTTCATCTCATTTCTATGCTCTGGGGCATGAGGGGGTTTTGGTCATTTTAACATATTAAATTAATTTAGTATTTCACCTGGCCAGGAAGAGGGTCTAAATAAAACAGGGAGGGAGTGGGCTTATTTAAAAGTATTATTTCATCATTTGGCCTACCTGTCTGCCGTTTCACCAAACAAGACACTTCCGCAGGTAAATGACCGCTACATCAGACCTCCCGTCTCTCTTGCTTTCTCTCAGTTTACCCGCATTAGACCGTTGCACAGACAACTTCCGGGGCTGTTAACAGATTTTTTTTTTTTCCCCCCCTTTTGGTTGGTTGAATAAATCAAACGACAAGGGAACGAAAATAAACCTCTGGACACTTCGGAGTCTGGACGTCAACAACACTGCTTCAGGGTGAAGTAAAACTTTTCACTGAAGCAGCGTTATTGACGTCCGAAAAAAAAAAAATGGGGGAGATTATCTGCATCGCTACACCGTTTTTTGTTTTTTTTTTTAAAGATGGCAGCAGTCTGAAACAGCCTTAAAACTAAATTACTGCCTTACAACTAGATGCAGATGTTCCAAGCACAGAACCCCGCTTCTTGCACCATGGTTTTTTTTTTGTCATGTCTATGGTAACATGTACAGTAGCTTCCGCTGGCAGTGTAATGGACCCCAAATATTGCGATATTCCTTTTTACACTGGTATCAAAAATTATACCAGTATTATCGTGAACGATACAGTACACCCCTCACAGGAAGTACCATTTTACATGGTCTTTGGTATGACCTGGCCGGGGCTTGAACCCATGACCTACCGGCTGAGGGGCAGGTGCTCTACCACTAGGCCACCACTCTGGTTATCCAGTTATCAAGAGCAAAAGCACTCAAATTTCTCATATCTGTTTTTTTTGCTGTAAAGTTTCACTTAAGCCCCACCCCCTGAGAAAAGGCGAATTGAGACAGAACATTTTTGGTGATGTAACTATGCATGAAGCTGTCACGTGGGTAGTATTGAGCCAATCAGGACTCTCTGGTCTCTGAAGTTATTACCCAGGCTAGTTAGCATTTTTGAACAAACTGCTTTGAAAACTTGATCCAAATTAAGATGGGTTTTTACCATTAAACTGCTCTTAAAGCGCTGATGACATGTTTTTGACTTCCTCTAATTTTTCAACACATAATACAATATGACAACATAGGTTGGTCTGTGCAGTTCTAAGTCAAACAGGCTTTTTTTTCACGCGAATATCCAACGTTTTCATGAGCGCCACATCACCAATTACGTCAGTGGCTGGAAAACCCCGCTGCCATGTAGTCACGTCATTGACAGAACACAGCGCTTGGCTGCTCATTGTACACACAGGATGGAAGTAGTTGAAAACATTGATGATGGTTTCAGCACATGTAGTCTGGAATTGGTTTGTGTTGTCCAATCTTCCGACAATTATAGTTCCGAAGAATTGGATGACAATGAAGAATCTGGGGCATCAGATTGTATAGGTTTGAGCCGTGCCAAGCGAGCATTGTGCCAAGCGAATCACACAGAGAGTGACGATGGCACATGCCTGCCGCAGCAGCAGCGACAAACACATGGCAGGGGAACACCGATTGTTATTGTTTTGTTACAGATATTGCAACAAATTATTTGCTCATAAATATAATTTAGTTAAACCCGATGTTTCAATAAAATCATAATGTATTCTCTGTGGCTCAGGCATCGGGTTTATTATGGATTATATTTTGAGTTCTTGTTGTTTTTGCTTTGTACATGTGTTTTATGTGCGTTTTGAGCCACTTTCAGGTGGGCACTGTCCAAGATTCGTCGGTCTGAACACACGCGCCCTCTCTCTTTGACAGTCAGCTGTTCATGGTTTGTGTCCCTCATCTACCGTGTTGTTAGTCAGCCAATATTGCCAACACTATCACGACGTGTTAGTCACTCCACACAGCCATGGTTCTGTTGCGCCCCTTGAAGCAATGTTGGCCCTGGGGCGCAACCGTGGTTAACACATCTCCTCTCCCTGTTCACTGGGCGATGTCGACCCCGAACGCCAACTGTAAGTGTTTCTGTTTATTTTTGTAAGTCTTCACCTTTTTGGGAACTGTTGTCATCATTCTTATGTTCAATACATGTGCTGTGGTGAATTCTGCGCGTAAATCCATTCATCATGACCCTCCATGCGCTCTTACGCAGAGCCAACATCGCTTCAAGGACGCACGAGAACCACAGTGAACAAGGAGTGACTAACACATTGTGAGAGTGCTGAAAATACTGGCAGACAAACAGCACAGATGACTGGCAAATGGCCGCCAATATGTACACGCACTGCTGGTGATGGTGTGATGAGAAGGACCTGGGCGAGGACCGGAAAACATGATCATCAGGAGGGGAATCAGTTGCTGATAATGAGAGAGGGGACATGCCCGGACCGGCGTGTGATCAGAGAAAGTAGGTTAAAGCTGCGCATAATCCATTAATCCTTCCCCTCCTCGTGCGCTCCTCCTGCATAAAAACGCACGAGGATCGCAAGAGGCTCATGACAGTTGGAGCTGAAGTGCGTGATGTGGTCTTTTACGCCTAGTGTTTATCTAAGCCTGCTACACAACGTGAAGGCACAGCCGTAAAATTAAAACAAGAAACCAGAGAAACTGTGAGCTACAAAGCTGCTGTCATTCCAGTCAACAACACTGGAGTCCGTTCTGTCGCTTACATCATGGGGGTGCCACCCTTAATTTGGTGGGCGGCGCCACAGTCCAGTCAGCGGCTGCGTTTTTTTGATGATAACTAGTTTACGCAGGCGTGGTTGTAAATACTGTATTGATCATCGACAATGACTTTTGGGTTTACACAGCATCCTAAAAAATGTCAAAAACGTGTCATCAGCACTTTAAGGACTGATGTAGTTTCAGTCATTGCCCTGAGTCATCATGCAAACAACTGGGACTGTCCTTCAACTGATAAGTCTTTTTGTCATAGGATTTATGCTGTTTAATGTAGCACTAGCCACTATAACCCTCATGGGATGTGGGTTGGTCTAGTCACAGAATCTGGCGTTTGGGGTGTGAGTGAAAAGACTTTAACATGAACCCGTAAGACAATGAAAGTTTGTTTTGTAGAAATGTAGATTTGCTTTTATATGGCATTTACAGCCACTGGAGTGCATCTTTAAGTATATTTATTTACTGGTCAGAAGAGATACAATGGTAAGATGACCTTCCCTTTGAACTACTATCCATCCATCCATCTTCTTCCGCTTAATCCTTTTCGGGTAGTGGGTCGACTGGAGCCTATCCCAGCACCTTTGGGCGAGAGGCAGGGTACACCCTGGACAGATCGCCAGTCCATCACAGGGCCAACACAGAGAGACAGACAACCATTCACTCTCACAGTCATACCTAAGGACAATTTAGAATCCCCAGTTTGATGGCAATTAACCTAACTTGCATGTTTTTGGCATGTGGGAGGAAACCGGAGAAATCCCGGAGTAAACCCACGCAGACACGGGGAGAACATGCAAACTCCACACAGATCACTGTTGGTCGGGGGCTGAGACTGAACCCAGGATCCCCCGGCCAAGGGTGAGTTGCTGTGCTGCCGCTGTGCTAACCACTCCACCACCGCGCTGCCTCCTTTGAACTACTATTGAAAAGAAATAACGGCATACTTGCAACAATGACATATTCAATGATTTTTTTTAAGCATATTTTAGCATACATGTTTGCATGCTGTAAGTACACAGCATCAATAAAAATATGGTGGGTAAAATATGCTGTTAAAATAAAACCTTTGGCTGCTGTAAAAAAACAAACAAAAAAAACAAACCTGTGTATTACCGTTTTTATATGCTGCCTCATTGCCAAAAGGCCACATTACTTCATCACCGCCAAGGCCCCCAAACTCACTCAGTCAGGTGAGTCTGCATCCAGGTTGTGCTCAAGGTTAAAGGTTGGGAAATTTGGCTGTTTACAGGATGTTACGAAAGTTGCTACTCCTCCTGGTCAATTGCCTCAGTAGTCACCAGACTCACTCATAATGATCCTCAGCTGGGTCTGCAGCACTGTTGTGGTCAAGGTCAAGGTCTCAAAGTCACACATACAATGATTCTCAGCTGGGTCTGCATCCAGGTTGAGCTCAAGGTCAAGATTAGGGAGATCTGGATATTTATAATTTCACAAAAATCATTACTCCTCCTCAGCAATTGCCTCAATGTTTGGTAAACTTGTGCACAATGATTCTCCTGTGGGTTTGCATTTAAGCTATGCCCAAGGTCAAGGCCAAGGGTCAGGAGATCTGAGCACACTCAGGGTGATTTCATTAGGCCTGAATGAGTTACTCCATCTTTGATGGCCTGGTTTTTAATAACTTTAATGTTTTTCCTCTGCACCCACGGAGAAATCAAAAGTATTAACATTGCATCATGTCTAAAATGACTTTCATTCTTAGCTTTTTGCCTCTGACATCCTTACCAGCATTTTGCTTTTTCACCTTCAGGCTCCACATGTGTGGAAAATTGCAACAGGCAGTAGGGACAATGTGATATATTAAAATATTGTATTTTGTATTATTGTGTGATGAGGGTGGATTATGGACATAACATTTGGCGACAAGGATTAAAGTATGGATAAAGGTATTTTGGCCATTCGGCCATTTCTGGAACTTCCTGGTGAGCTGCCGGTGCTGTGGGAGAGGTGGTTTGTCGCATTCAAGAATTATCTGGTGGCATTGAACCTTGGTGAGTTGGAGAAATTGCGTGCAAGAGCAATTTTAGTCCATAATCTTGGCATGGAGGGACAGCGCATTCTGAGTACACTAGGAGTGAGTGACGGTTTTGAGGACATGGTTGGGCTAATGCCGCGCTACTTTTGCACCCCGGAAAATGTCATAGTCTGGAGGATGCAGTTTGGCATTGAACCTTGGTGAGTTGGAGAAATTGCGTGCAAGAGCAATTTTAGTCCATAATCTTGGCATGGAGGGACAGCGCATTCTGAGTACACTAGGAGTGAGTGACGGTTTTGAGGACATGGTTGGGCTAATGCCGCGCTACTTTTGCACCCCGGAAAATGTCATAGTCTGGAGGATGCAGTTCCGACAGTGCTGCCAGCGGACTGGAGAGTCAGTGCAGCGGTATGTTGCTGACCTGCGGCAACTGGCTGGGGGTTGCCAGTTTGGGACCTTGGAAGAAGAAATGGTCTGTGATCAGTTGGCGGAGCACACGCAGTGTGCAGCTGTAAGGTCAAGGCTCCCTAAGCATTCCAGTGAACTGACGTTGGCTAAAGCAGTGGAGATAGCCCAGCAGTTTGAAGCAGCGAATTAAACTGTCCAGGGACCTTGGTGAGAGAACAGCATTGGGGAAACCTGACTCAATCAGTGGCGCAGACTGTAGACCCGGATAGTGATGATAGCGTGGAAGACAAAGAAGAATACGCTACTGCTATAAAATTTAGGTCTGCCCCGGGATCGCCAAGATGTTTTGGCTGCGGGTCTACCAAGCACCGGTACAAGGTGAGAGAGTGGCCGGCAAAAGGCAAACATTGTGGCAAATGTGGGCTCCTACATCATTTCGCCAGGGCCTGTAAGAGGTTTGAGCGAGGGGAGCGACGAAGTGAAATGGATTCCCCTGCTACAACTCTTAAGGTTACTCACTCCATTTCACCAAGCTCAGAATTGCTTGGTGAAACACATATTTGACAGTGAAGTTGGATGGCGAGGACGTGCCGTTGTTGGACACGGGCGTGATGAGGTCCGTGTTGAACTGGTCTACTGTGGAGAGTTATTTCCCCTTCCATTGTGTGAGAGACCTGATGATGCCATTTTGTGGGTATGGCGGTAATAGGCTGTCCATCGTGGGTTCGCTGGAGCTGACGGTGAGGTACAAGACGGCGGTGGTGTCCAACATACAGTTCATGGTGACCAAGTGTGGGTCGAATGTGATGGGCTGCAATCTGTTTTATGGACTGGGTTTCTCAATTACCAGCAACAGTGGAGAGGAATGGTCTGGCCGTGGTTTGTGGGAATGGCCGGCTCCGCAAGTGGTTGATGTTGCGGTTTGGGACGACACCTGGCCTTGTATTCTGGGAGATGGACAGGACAATTTCCACCCGGGGCCATCAGGGCAGGGTTCCGGTGAGAGGGCTCACGTTACCCTAGGTGGGGGAACTGAGCGGCATAGTGGAACACCCGTAATGGCGGGTAAGGCTATGAAGACAACCCCCTCTACTTCCAGGATTCGGCCTGGAGACACCAAGAAGCATGGGGCTGGGATGGCTATGCCAATGTTTAAAATGAAAGAAAGCGGGGCAGGACTGGCTAGCACGGGTGATCGGCGTGCCACACAGGAACACTGTTGGCCGAGTTGGGCTTCACGGAGGGTCGCCGGTGTGGCGCTGCCCGGTGAAGAAGCCCATGGGAGACATCATGGACATGGGAAGTCGAGGAGAGTTTCTCTAAGAGTCAGTGATGTGGTTCGACCCAGGGAGGAGGCTCGACTGAGAGGTGCCCACGGGAAGAGGAAGCGATGTGATGACCATGGGTGGCTGAAGGTGGTAGCTGTTCGGGAAGACCGCTACCTTCGGCTGTCAGATGACTCATGGAGACACCCCAATGAGCTGTGGCGTGTGACTGAGGAGAAGGAGGTGTCAGGGTCCCAATGTGGCTCTTCTCCAGGGACTAAGAAACGAAGGAGCTCTGGGCGGGAACTGCCAGATGAGTCCCCTGGAGGCAATGGTGTGGGTTAAATGTAGAATTGCCTGGGCTATGTTGTAGGCATATTTCTCATGTTGGACTGCTATAACAGGTGCCCATTTGAAAAAAAAATACCCATGTAATGTGTGTTTCACCATGTATAGGGGTGTGTATTACAGTGGGTTTGCCCGGGTTGGGGTGGTATCGTTGGGAATGCTATAATGGTGTATGAAGGCGCATGCCAACTGGTTGTGTGTGTTTGTTAAATTGAATTTTTTTTTCTTGTGTATATAAGTTCATGGGATTATTTTGGTTTTATGGTAGGAACACGGCATTGTTTTATTTTATGGACCTTTTAGTATAAAAGACAGCAGAATAATCCGTCTGGCCGTGTGGAGGTGGGACGGCAGTCCACCTGTCCCCCTCTAGTTTAGTTTTTTTTGTGTGTGCATGGATAGACTTGTTTTATTTGTGTCTCATTAGAGTGTGACTTGGGTGCTAAATTTGGGAGGGCTTAATTAGTGTGTATGTGTTTTGGACTTTTCTACAGGAAGGGGGGGGGCGAATGTGTGGTATATTAACCCTATGAGTGTGTATGTTGCCGAACTGCAACACAACCCCTAGTGGTCAAGAGTGGTAAATATTTTTTGTCAGTAAAATAGTTCAGATTTCCAAGGCTATAACTTGAAAGTGGTAAGAGACAATGGCTTACTGTCAATTAGAAAGATGTAAAATATGATCCAAAGTTTCAGATAGGAATACATTTACGCATCTAATTTGCATAATGTCATGGCACCTCTTTAAATTCCATAACTCAGTCAAAACTGGACTTTGGATGTATTTACACAAAAAATGGTTCAGTCTTTTGACACCGTTTTTTTGTACAGAGGTACCTCATCATCTTATCTTCAAAGTATATGAACAAGAAATCAATACATTTAAAAAAAAACCCAGAAATTCCTCACTTACTTTTGACAAAGGGGACTGGCTGGCTGGGTGGCGAGGCCACTGCGTTTTCACCCATCATGGTCCATATTTTGCATTCTGCCGGTAATTTAAAATCTCTACCACATCTACAAAGTCGTATGATTATCCCACATAAATTTCGCTTGTATCCCATGGCTATTTTCTGCGTACAAAGCCGAAAAAGTGACGGTGACGATCGTGGCCATGTTAGCTTTCTGGACTAACTGCTACAAACAGGAAAAGGAAATGAGGAGTTCTTCTTCTTTGGTGTATTACGTGTCATCCACTGAGTCCTCCAATGGATGTCTGCCACCTTTTGAAACTGGCAAATCAGTACAATTTCACAATGCAGGCGATCATGTCAGAGTGAGAAGGCAGGCGCAGTACCGTGGTCTGCCACTAGGGGCACGCAAATTCTCACACTCAAAGGGTTAAAATATTGTATTCTGTATTAATATGTGATGAGGGTGGTGGCTCCACCTTTCCGGTTCTGCCACCACCCTGGGTATAAAAGACCAAGGCGGAAGGGACTCAGTCTCTTTTGACCGTCGCCTCTGCCTGTATAGGAGCGCCTTGCGCCTGTGAGTTTTACATAAAGTTCAGTTCTATTGCACCTCCATCCTTGTCATTGGGTTGCAGATTATGGACATAACAGGCATGTCCTGAAAGTCTTTGATCACTCCCCTCTCCATCAGTTTCAAAGACATCTCAGTGTCAAACTTACACATCGAGCCCATGCTGCTGGTGTCTACTGAGTGTTTTAGAAAATCACTGATGTAGAAGGAACTAAAATGTCAGTCCAGAAGCTCAACTCTTGGCTCTTCTTGTTGCATTTGATTTCTGCTGAGGACTCTGAGGTCTGTCTTATTTCCACACATATAATTGATATGCAGCTCTGAATTACCAAAAGAAGTTTGTTCTTCATCATGAGCTTCTTTTCTTAGATCTGATAGTTTTGATACTGTATTGACTGTATTGCTGTGAGTCATCTCATACATTATGTAATTCTCTACAGAGTTATTATCTCTCTTGGTTTATTATGGGACTTCAATTCATCTTCAGTATTTTGACATTTTACAGCTTATTTATTTCATTCCATCATTAGATTTTTTTTTTTTTTTTTTTTTTTTTTTTACACAATACTGTTTTTAGTGCTGCTGAACCTTTGCTTTTATCTGAGGAAATGCTGCAGAATTTTGCCCTGGTTGATGCTGAAACTCTTAGTCGAGTTTTCTCCCAAGTAAATCCAACAACCTGTCTTTTAGATCCCATTCCCACATCACTTTTAAAAACATTTTGTGGATTTTTCCAGGAGGAACTTTTAAACATAATGAATTACTTTCTCCAGACAGGTGTTTTCCCTGCTGCCTTTAAAGCGGCAGTGGTGAGACCCCTCCTGAAGAAGAGTAATTTAGATCCTGAAAACCTCAATAACTACAGACCAGTATCCAACTTACCATTTTTTAGTAAAATTTTAGAAAAACCTGTTTTTATGCAGTTGAATTTTTAAAAAAAAATTTTTTTTAAATATCACACAATATATCTGAATAACATATTTGATGAAAACCAGTCTGGTTTTAAGATGAGCCACAGTACAGAGGCAGCCCTGGTCAGGATTGTTGATGACTTGAGGACATGGACTCACACAGAATTTCAGTCCTGGTTCTACTGGATCTAAGTGCTGCCTTTGATACAGTAGACCACCATATTCTTTTAACCAGAGTAAAGGACCTGGTTGGCCTCTCTGGTACTGTTCTTAATTGGTTCAAGGCCTACCTCATAGACAGGAACTTTTTGATAAGTATGGATATATGTTCTTCCAGAGTCTACAAAATTAACTGTGGTGTGCCCCAAGGTTCAATTTTAGGTCCAGTACATTTTAATCTGTTCATGCTGCCCCTTGGGGATGTTATCAGGAGACATGGCATCAATTACCATAGTTATGTTGATGACACACAACTTTTTATTGCTGCGTCTCCTGATGACATGGAACCAACCAATACCCTTTATAACTGTATTTTAGACATTAAATCATGGATGGCAGCACACTTTCTTCAGCTTAACTAGGGCAAAACTGAAGTTTTAGTTATTGGTCCCGAAGCCCAGAGAGAGAAAATTTTACCAAAATTGCATAGTCTGTCCTTTACCCCATCCCAGCATGTTAAGAACTTGGGTGTCATTTTAGACTCTGAGCTTGGTTTTATTCCACACATTAAAAATATAACAAGAACAGGATTCTACCACCTAAAAAACATAGCCAGAGTCCACCCACTTCTCTCTTGAGCAAACACGGAGATACTGATGCATGCTTTTTTCACCAACCGTATTGATTACTGTAATGCCCTGCTCAGTGGTCTTCCCAAAAAGATGATTTCAAATCTGCAGTTATCAGAGAATTCAGCTACACGTGTTCTGACAAAGACCAGACGGCAGGCTCACATCACGCCGGTTTTAAAGTCACTGCATTGGCTCCCCATGCCCTTCAGGATCAATTTTAAGGTTCTTTTACTGGTCTATAAATGTCTTCATGGTCTTTGGCCTTCTTATCTATCAGAACTGCTTTTAACATATGAGCCCCCATGGCCCCTGAGATCCTCTGGCACTTGTCTTTTAATTATCCCTACTGTCAGAACATGCACCCACGGTGGGGCTGCTTTTAGTTACAACAGCGACCTTCAGCTCACCAGTCCACATCCCTAACCATTAGGCCACCACCACCCCAAATATTTGATCAACAAATTATCTTATTATCTGTCAGTGGCTGTTCGATTTTTTATCGTCCTGTCCAAGTTCCAGCGTTTCCTCATAGGGAGCCCTCCCACAGGGAGTTGTGTCTGTTTTCTGGCTGCAGGGTGCTGGCCTGTGATGGCCCTGGTCTGCCCGGCTGAGGGGGATCATGCACTGCGGCATCACACCCGCAGTGTCAACCCCTCGGACTGGACTTGGGTGGTCACAGGGGTGGTGTCCCTGTAGCTGTGGACTAGTCACTTTCCTTGCTGGTGATGGCTCCTGAGTGATGGCGTTTCCTCACCTGGATCCTCAGTGCCCAGCCATAAGTCTCACACAGATGAAAGTTTGTTTGTGTGTGTGTATGTGTGCATGTGTGTGTGGTGGGGGTAATCGTGTTTTATTTCAATCTGAAGCACTTTGTGTTACAACTTTTTGTATGAAAAGTGCTATATAAGGCTTTGTTTGATTGATTGGCTGGTGGTGTTACTTACATCCCGATAACTCCACCTAATACTGTGATGGTGTCACAAAAATACTAATACAGTTTTACTGTAAAGCTAAATGGATTGTTAATCCCCCTTTTTTTAATACAGTTTTACTGTAAAGCTAAATGGATTGTTAATCCCCCTTCACACTGGTTGAAGACCTCATTAAGACCTAAGAAATCAGACGGAGCATGGCTGGTCTTTGCGAGGTCTTGGCAAGGTATTCAAGAGTGTATAGAGATCGTAGTGGGACCCCGTTACATGGGATAGGGCGTGACAGAGCATGGAAACTTCCGAGCACGCGCAAAACTTCCGTAGTGAGGTGATGGAGTTTATCAATTGTGGTGGTGTCATATCACGGTCCTGGGTGGAGCGTAGTGGTGTCACATCAAGGCTTGGTCATTGAGATTGACCACCCTGATAAGCATAGCGTTAGTGTCATGCTAGCGTGGCGCGATCCCACCATGTTATAATAGGTGATGTAGGTTGCTAGAGCATAGCGGTGGTGTTCGTCCAGTATGGAGTGGGCTTTAGAGTGGGGGTTAGGATGAGATACAAAAATCATCCTTCTGGGAGGAAAATGAAGCCAGTTCACTATTGTCAAAGAAAAATGGTGACACTTTTTTCTTTGAGTAAAAAAAAAAAAAAAAAAAAAAATCTAATTTGTCTTTGTTCATGTAGACAAAACTGACTGTGTACTGTCTTTGAGATGTTAAATGTTCAAACATGCAGCTGTACATAAAAAGAGCTTTATTGTAATTATCACTGCAATTAGAACAATCGGAGGACATTTTTCACATATTAAGAATATAGCTCCAGCCAGTTTTCTTCTAAATTTTGTACAAAACTGACTTCTCTTTGTGCTGATGAAGTCACAGTGGTGCAGAGACACGAGTCAAAAGACAAAAGTTCTTATTTAGGATTTTGTTGTAGTGAAAGTTTTCTGTAATTAAATGTTTCAAAGCCAAACCTTCAGAAACCTCTGTGGTGACCGGTCCATGTTTGAGTGTATCAGAGGATCCTTTCTTCTGTTCATGTCATATTAAGCGGTCATGATGAGGGAATGTGGATGTGAAAAACAGCAACGCTCCCAGTTAAAACTTTATTCTCTGATGTAATAAACGCTGTATAAATTTTCCTCACAGTTTGGACGTTTGGCTGAGTCCACTGACCAGGGATCCCCCACCCACTGAGCTGCAGCTGCTTCCATCTCATAGGACGTGTAAAAACTATGAAATGCACAGCTCAAGTATTTAATAATTCTCTTGTATGAGGCTGCAGTTCAAGTGCTCACTGAAATAATTCAACCTTGCCTCACAGAATAGGAATGATGCTTATATAATGCCTTTTGCGCTATTCTTGTTTGGCCAAGTAACGGTAGCTGGTCATCCAGGGAATGCTTCATCAACCCATTGATACAGCAGTCCAAGATCCTTGAGATATCACTGACTGACCAGTAGAGATTTCTGAGAGACCAGGAGAGATATTTGAGAGGCCAGAAAAGATCGCTGAGGGATCACTGAGAGTTTGTTGTATGATCAAAGAGGTATACATATATTTGAGAGGCTCCTAGTGCTCTTCTACCCCCTTTACACAGGGATGGAAATCATTGAAAGATCATTAAATGATGAAAAAAAAAGGCTAGATCTCAATGATCTTTCAGTGATTTCTCAGCAATCGCCAAGCTCTCTCAATGATCTGTCAATGGTCTTCCAGTAATCTTTACAGCCACCAAGGGAAAGCAATCTCTCAACAAACTCTCAATGAAATCTCAAGGAGTGCTCATCGATCTCCCAGTGATCTCCAAGGGATCTTTCAATGAACTCTATTGGTTTTTCATTGGAAGATCAGCGATCGCTCACTGATCTCTCAATCATCTCTACCTTCAGGGTGGAAAAATCTGTCATTCATTGAAAGATAAATGACAAATTGAATGACAGTGAAAGATCGCTGAGAGATCATCAGGAGATTGATGAGTTTGTTGAGCGGTCAAGGAGAGCTCAAGAAGTGATCAATGATCTCATCGGTCTCCCAATGATCTCTCAGCTATCTTTCAATGAACGCCAAATTTTTCCACTCTGAAGGTAGAGATGGTTGAGATATCAGTGGGGATTGCTGAGCTTTTGATGAAAGACCAGTAGAGTTCATTGAAAGATTGCTGAGAAATCACTGGGAGATCAATGAGATTGTTGAACACTCATTGAGAGATCACTTCACTTTGGGTGATCATTAAGACATCGTTTTGGAATGAGTCAAAACTTTGAGGACCATGGAGATCAGTGAAGATCGTTTGGCAATTTGGCCGTTTTGTCATCACTCAGCTATCTCTCAACAATCTCCACCCCTGTGTGTGGGGTATTACCCAATCTCACAGGACTGGTTTATCTTTTTTCCCCACACTTACCTGGCCATAATTTCTGATTTTTGCCAGAACCTTGAACGTTTGCCAGTAAATACTAATGCCATCTACCCGGGAATTTAGAAAATGGAGGAGGCGGTGGGGCAGCTGAGTGCTCTGAGACAAGACCAGTACTTTCACTACACAGAACAGCATGCTTACTCAAATGCGAAACCAGTAATCACAGGCTGCTGTTGGTCACTTTGTTGGAGACACAAGTTTGTGGTGTTCATGCTCAGTTTTCCAGAAAGGACCAGTGAATGGACCTTACTCACAACTGACACCAAATGCTACTTTTCAGTCAGTATAGGAGATTAAGGGCCCCTTTACATGGCATGGAGATCATTGAGAGATCAAAATTTGGCCCAATTTCTCAACGATCTCCCAAAGCCTCGAAAAAACTGTTTGTGTGTAGAGGTTTGGTAGTTGTGTTTGTGTGTGTACCGAGTCAAAACTTTGAGGAGACCATGTCAACTGTGGAGCTCACAGACATTGTTGAGAGATCCGGCCAATTTTTTTAATCTCTCAATCTCTTAACGATCTCCACCCCATGTGTAAAGGGGGTATAAGTCGACGCAGTTTTGTGGTTTTTCACAGTATTGTCATCGTCACAGTTATATTTCTGCATTGCCATGTGTGCCTGCTTTCACTGCTGAAACTGAAATGCACTAGTCGTCTTGTAGCAAATGCATCAAATGAAGATATGAAGTCTGTTATGATGATCAAAGAGTTTTATTGCACAATGGTGTGTGTGGGTGTTGAATAGCAGTTTTATAATACAGAAGTGCATACATTGATAATGTATGTTAGAGGAGGTGGCATAGTTGCATGCTATTGTGGAGATAGTGGTCCTTCAAATCTCCTGACCTAATCAACCTCATGTTGACCAAAACCCAAATAGATGAACCCCGCAGCCCATCTCTTGACTTGGCTTCTGGGGGTAAAACTTTCTTTGTGTACAAAATTCCAAGCCAACATTCATCACTCTGTCGTGACGTTGTTGACACGTTTCTGTCTGTCCAACAGCAGCCCTCACCTTCCTCCTCTGACTGGCAGTCAGCATCGGTTCAAATGTAGCTGATGAAAAAGACTTCGCAGGCATGAAGACTGCGGACAGATTCCAAAATCTTCCCTCATGCCTGCAAACCTGTTCAGACACAGAACCTGTTTAGGATTTCTATTAAAAAAAAAAAATAAATGTGTGGTGGTGAACTAGGGCTGCAAAAGGCATGGGTCTGCATTTCTGGTGTCAAAGTTATCACGTTAACCTCACAGTAATACAACGCCAATATTTTTTCTTTGATCGCAGTTAACTGATGTGGATGAAAACAGTGGGGCCGAACTAAAAAAGTGAATCCCGACTACTATTTGTGGTCGGACAGCCTATGATGCCCTCAAAACTGCTGCCCAAGCTCATCACTTTATTTAATTCTGGGTGCTCAAATCAGACTGCTGCAGTATCCCTGTCATAATACATGGACATACGGACCATATCAACGCACAATCCAACTCTCAAAACGTGGCTCCAGTTGACGGTAGGACAGTTTCTGGTTGGGCAGCAGGTGTTTTTGCATCAGCACTACAGACTGGGACATTTTCAAGCATGCAGCCACTAACAATGAACACACAACATAGAGGAATACACTGAGGCTGTTGTAGCATACATAGCTAAATGCATTGAAAATGCCACTCACTGCAAAACCATCACTGTTCATGCTAACCAAAAGCCATGGATGACAGCAGAGGTCCACAGGCTCCTGAGGGCTCAGGACACAGCCTTCAGGACCGGTGACACTGCAGAATTAACAACAGCTGGGGCCAACCTGTCCTGTGGCATCAAGGAGGAAAAACGATAGTACAGCAAGAAAATATCCAGCCACTTCAGCAACACCAGAGATGCACGTTCCCTCTGGCGTGGCATGCAGACCCTCACCAACTACAAACTTCCACCTCAGACCTGTAAAAGTGACATCACATTACATAACAACCTAAATGACCTCTTCGGCCGCTTTGAAGCACAAAACAGCACATCAGCACAGAAGACCACTCCTCTTCTAGACGAGCAGGCCATAAGTCAAGATCTGGCTAGCGTGAAGAGGACCCTCTGCAGATCAACCCATGCAAGGCAGCTGGACCAGACAACATACCGGGTCGCATTCTGAAGGACTGTGCAGAGAAGCTCAAGAATGTCCTGGCCCACATCTTCAACATCTCTTTGAGTCAAGCTGTTGTCCCCATGTTTTAAAACTGCCACCATAATACCAGTCCCAAAGAAGCCTGTCCCATCCAGCTACAACGACTACCAGCCTGTAGCACTGATCCCCATCATAATGAAGTGCTTCGAGCGGCTGGTCATGCAGAACATCAAGTCCATCCTCCCTCCTTCCCATGACCCGTCTCAGTTTGCATACAGGTCAAACAGATCCACAGAAGATGCCATCACTACTAGTCTCCATCCAGCCCTCACCCACCTGGACTCAAAGAACTCCTACATGTGAATGCTGTTCTTGGACTTTAGTTCAGCACTCAACACAATCATCCCCCAGCATCTGATTCAAAAATTCAGACACTTGAGACTCAAACCTCTCTCTAATTGGATGCTGGACTTTCTCTCAGGGAGGCCACAGAATATGCGCGTCAGCAGCAATACCTCCCAGACCATCATACTGAGCACAGGAGCCCCACAGGGGTGTGTGCTCAACCTGCTGCTCTTCACCCTGCTGATCCATGACTGTATACCAGCTTACAGCATTAGCCACATCATCAAGTTTGTGGACAACACGATGGTGGTGGGCCTCATCACCGACAACGAGGAGACCAACTACAGAAATGTGGTGAGCCAACTGGTCTAGTGGTGTAAAGACTAATCTTTTCCTGAATGTGGGAAAAGCCAAGAAGATTGTGGTCGACTTCAGGAGGGGACACACACAGCACCCCACTCTGATCATTGATGGAGCAGCTGTGGAGAGGGTGAGCAGCACCAAGTTCCTCGGGGTGCACATCTTTGAGGATCTCTCCTGGTCCAACAACACCACATCACTGGCCAAGAAGGCTCAAACTCACCTTAATTTCCTCTGCAAACTGAGGAGAGGACAAGTCCCACCCCGATCACATGCTCATTCTACCAGGGCACCATTAAGAGCATCTTCACCAGCTGCATCACGGTGTGGTATGGAAGCTGCACCGCCTCCTGCCGGAAGATACTACGACGCACAGTGAAAGCAGCCAGCAAGATCATGGGTGCCCCTCTGCCCCCCCCTCTCGGACATCTACCTCACCCGCCGAGTCATTAACATTGCAGGCGACACCTCCCACCCCTCACACTCCCTCTTCAGCCCCCTGCCCTTGGAGAAAAGGTACCGGAGCCTCTCGGCCCACTCCACAAGACTGCTAAACAGCTTTGTTCACCAGGCCATCAGGACCCTGAACTCTGTCCACTCCCCCACCCTCCCCCCACAACTGGACTGTAACACACTCACCCACACAATAACTATTTCAGCTGTTGGCACAGAAAGACTGGCACACCATCAGTAATACATTTGCTGCTGTATGTCTCTGCACCTTACTGCAACCATTTGCACAAATGCCATATCTGCTACTGTCTGTCATTGCAATACTGATCATGTGCAGTCCAATCTGTCACTGTCTGCACCTAAACCACCACACTGAACTTGCAACCACAAGTATTACTGCTCTACTCTCTGTATATAGGATGTCTGGGTTTTATCTTTTACCGTTATTTGCACCATGGGTAGCATTACTGTACATAAGACTGCTGTTGTTTTTTCAGCCTTATTCCTTTATTTTAATTGTTTAGTTTTTTTATATTGCACACACCAATGAAGAGAGAGAAACAGCATTTCAATTCTCCTGCATGTCCTGTACGTATAGTAGTATTGACAAATAAAATCTTTGACTCTTGAATCTTGCAAGCCGCAAAGAAGAAGTTTCTGTGCTGTAGTAACAGGTCAGACAGTCAGAACAGAGTGGCGTATCTTCCTACTATTACTGTATTTGGTTCTAGGTGTTATACACTACCGTTCAAAAGTTTGGGGTCACTTAGAAATTTCGTTATTTTTGAAAGAAAAGCACTTTTTTTCAATGAAGATAACTTTAAACTAATCAGAAATACACTCTATACATTGCTAATATGGTAAATGACTATTCTAGCTGCAAATGTCTGGTTTTTGGTGCAATATCTACATAGGTGTATAGAGGCCCATTTCCAGCAACTATCACTCCAGTGTTCTAATGGTACAATGTGTTTGCTCATTGCGTCAGAAGGCTAATGGATGATTAGAAAACCCTTGTGCAATCATGTTAGGTCTGCAATGCTGTAATTGCTGCAAATGGAGGATTCTTTGACAAAAGCAAAGTTTGAAGGAAAAAATTATTATTTCAAAAACAAATCATTATTTCTAACCTTGTCAATGTCTTGACTATATTTTCTATTCATTTTACAACTCATGGTGGTAAATAAGTGTGACTTTACGTGGAAAACACAAAATAATTGTCTGGGTGACCCCAAACTTTTGAACGGTAGAGTAGCTCTCATACTACCTATGTGGACATATGGACCGCGTCATTGCACGAGCGCCATCTGAACGCTGGAGCAGAGATGTCAACTTTTCGGCAAAGTTGGGCATGAAATTTAAAAGGAATTGTGCAAGCGGGGAGTGAGAGTGCATGAGTAGCATTCACATAAACAGGTTTTGTTTTTTTTTGTTTTTTTTCTCCAATGCATACACTTCTTTACCTCTGAATAAGTTTTGGAACATATTCAGTCTTCATTATGCTGCCTTGAGAACTCTCATTGTAAAAATCTGAACAAAATCAGCACGGTATTGGCAGTAATTTCCTCATTTTGGAGTAAGAAACAGGGTTTGTAGTGTGACAGAGAGGAGGCAAAAGGGTGAGTTGGCAACACTGCGCTGGAGAGAAGATGCTAACATGGCTAATGGGGAGAGCTAACAGTTCAGCTAAAGTTAACGGGTAAGAGAACAACTGGTGTAATCAGTGGTCTTTAGTTGCTTGCAGTATTTTGGCAGTACTTTTAGTTTTTTTGAGAATATTTTGGATAGCCGTCATATTTGTTGTGTTGAAAGCTTTAAATGGACCCACGATTTAAGAAAGCAAGCATATTTGGCCACTCCCTTGTTAATAAATCAGTCCCTCCAGGATTTCACAGGATGTTTTTATCATCGTTGCTGCCCAAAAAGCCCAAATTTGCAGGAGCTTTTTAAAAAAGTTGCGATAAAAATTGCAATGTTTTGAGAGGATTTTTTGCACTGAAAGTTGTGGTAAGAATTACAAATTTTAAAGCAGATGCTTTTTTCAAGTTTACCGCAATGATATTCTATATAACACCACAAGAAAAGCACAGGATTGTCAAAAAATTCCTGTTAAACAGTGATTTGTAAATTAAGCAGAAACTTATGCTATACAGAAGAAACTGTTTTGTGCAATAGCAAATATGGACTTTAACACAATTAAGTGAGAATGAAGGAGCTACTCATAAATTTGTCATAAAATGACCAAAACTGTAGGCTACTCTTGCTGAGAACTTCGGGGGAAAAAAAAAGATGAAAAAATAATTATCCATTACAACAGCTAAACTACGCTGAATGCATGTTATAGAGTATAGATTTGGAAATTATGGCAGCACCTTCATTTGAAAACTCCCTAACTACAGCGGTCCCCAACCCTCGGAACTGAGCACAGAGAAAAAAATAATTTATTCTGTTGCTCTATATTGTCTATCAAAGTCTGTGTTCTTCTGAAAGAACTACTGAATATTCTCTGTCTTTCCGTGCCTGGCTCCTACCCGTCTGTCTATCTACTGCACGTCTTGGCACACACCGGTCTCATCAGATACTCATCTTTCCTTTACCGAGAGTTGTACCGGGAGGAGAGGGCTCTCCTTCGGGGATTTGCTGGGGCCGTACGTTGGTCCGTGTGAAACTGGAGATTCACAGCTTTAACGCTCATTGACAAGATGTAGGAATGATTTTACATCTAAAGATGTATAAAATGTTCAAACACTGGTTGTAGTGTGAGATTTGCTCGTTTGTTTGTGGTTTTACTGCGTCTCGCTTCACGCGTGCTCCCACGATGGGGTGATTTTCAGTCAGGCAGACTTTTTTCAACACAAACCCAGCACTTTGTACATGTGGTCAAACCAGAGAC
This sequence comes from Pholidichthys leucotaenia, assembly GCA_020510985.1. NCBI lineage: Eukaryota > Metazoa > Chordata > Actinopteri > Cichliformes > Pholidichthyidae > Pholidichthys > Pholidichthys leucotaenia. Next base: position 251,103,610 of record CM035843.1, read on the forward strand.
ATGGGGAGACGGAGGAAAGGGTGGTGTTGGAAACCTAAGTGGCTTTTTTTAAATCACACACTGTTTTTTGCTGATGTGTTCCGTTAATACTCACTGTAAACACGGAATTGAACACGGTGCAGCAACACATTTGATCGGTTAGACTGAGTGTTGAGTGCTACTCAGGGACAAATTTGATGAGATTGGTGGGAGTTGACGAGGATTGGCCAAAATTGCAGGAAAGTTGCGGTAATTGGACAAAATTGCAAGGTCGCACAAAAGATGTGGCGAATCACTGACTTCAATCAAACTTTATTTGTACAGCACTTTTCAAACACTGGATGCTGCATAAAGTGCTATACATAGATAAAAGCAGTAGACAAATTTAAATACATATATTTGCATGATACATCCCAACCCTCACACACACACCACAGTCACTTGTACCACTACCTACTTCTCACACACAACTTTTGCATGAATTGGTGCGATCGCAACATCATGAAGTCCTGGAGGGATTGAAAAGAGGAAAAAATTGAAAAAATTAAAAAATAATAAATTCAGGGTAAATTGCATTGGAAACATGTTATATTTTTAATTGCCATTAATTGCGAACAAACAATTTTTTTTTGGGGGGGGATTAATTGCGATGGAGAATTTTAATTGTTTGACATCACTAGTAATAAGATTGCATCTGAGACACAATGCTGAGTAAAATATTAACGAGAAACGGCCTTCATCTCCAGCCTTGGTTCAGTCCAGTGATGACCCTTTATAGTGACCTGAACCCTCTGTATGAGGAAGTGAAACCATCGTGTGAAGACGGCGGATGAAGCCCCTATCCGGTTTCCTCATTCAACGAGCCCAACCTTCATCAAACAGCTCTGGCCTCCATCTTTTTGTTGTGAGTCACTCACAGCTCTGCAGCACTGATTTACAATGCACTGGTGTTTAGTTTCCATTGTGTAATCAGCTACGGCCATTTCCTCAAACCACAGTGTCAGACGGTGATTGGCTGTGTGCTGTGTGGCAGGTGAATGCAGTACTGCAGCAGCAGCTGAGCCGTGTGGAAGAGCTTTCAACTCCAGCTGCCCACCGTTTCATTGAGAATGGCAGTTGGTCATTATACTGTTTTAATAGCTATATAATTGGAGCTTATTGTACTTTTTGAATTCATTAACACCAAGTATATTCCAATAGAAAATGCAATAGAGTAAACAACTTGGAAAAATTCTTTCATTTACCTGCTTCTGTCTGTTCAGTTGAGCCATTTATCTCATGATAATGTCCGTTCACTTGCATATGCTGTACTGTAGAATACTGCTAGTTTCTGATTGGAACTAGAACATAAGGTTCTATTTGTAACTTCCGCTTTCAGTGACACTTGTAGGCAGGGCCAGATTAAGGAGGCTGTGGGTCCCTGGGTGTGGGCCCCTGGGCTATAGCAATTTTTGGGGCCCTCCCACATATTTATGGGAGTATAATATGCAAAATGGCCATGTTTACATGCACAGTAATAAACCATTTATAATCAAATTTCTGGAGTTATTCGATTATTAAAGTAGTCATGTAACAACAATAATCAGATAAAAGACAATTACTGTGTTGTATAAAGTGAAATTACATTAAAATACATAGTTTAATGTACAATAATCCATTTATTCAGTGTATGTAAACATGCCAAATCCATTTACCATTATCTGATTATTCCTAGTTACTGGATTATTGTGGCCATATAGCCAAGTCACTGATGGCTCAGCTTGACCTTCAGGGTCAGGTTCAGGTTCAGGTTCCTTTATTTGTACCCATAGGTAGATTTGTTTTGCAGTCTGGTAACATCCATATTTACAAGCCACTAATTACATTCAACATAGACACAGACACAGGCACACATCTTACAAAATAGGTAAATATAAAATATGTACAATATAATTTTTATAGCTTGTTCAACTCTTTGACAGCAGCAGGGACAAAGCTGTTTTTGTAGCGCTGGGTTCTACTTTTTGGGACAGGTCCTAAATTACTCAGACAGTGGCTATGGAACTGTACCCATAGAATTCTTGTTACAGGTATGGCTTGAATCTGATTGGCCAGCATGTTCTACTAGTGCACAACTTAAAAGCAGCAGGCTACAGGTACTGAAATCTGAGGCATTTGTTTCAAAATTTTAATCAATATCTATTTACTACCTTTTTAACCTTACCCACTCCCACATCCTAAGGCTAACCTCTTAATTTTAAGACTGAATTTCATCTCATAGTAAAATGGTTTGGACAAGGTGCCGATAGCAAGATGCAAACCAGTAAACTTCTGATCACAGGCCCAGCGTACTATCTACCTAAGCCACAGTAACAGTTGACTTGGAGCTGATCTGAAAAGGTTTTGTCAGATTGTCAACTCTTCCGTATCAATAGACATTTCATATAGGGATACAGCTTCCATATCCATAGCCAATTACTAAATAAAGTGAATGACCATGAAGTTCTAGGTTTAGCTTTAATAGCAGAAAACTATAGTGCCATCAGGAATTAACAACTGACATATATCTTGTATCAACCCACAACTTTAATTATGACAATGAAAAAACACACTCAGCCGGTGTTTTCTGTTCAAGGGTTAAATATTAACTATTTGAAGCCAGAACAGAGTTTTTCACTACATAGAGGGGGAAAAAAAAAACAAAAAAAAAACAAAAAAAAAAGCTATTGCCAGACCAGTCTGTCCTACCGGGAAAACAGCTTCTCAGACCCAGGAGAGGAGCAGGTTATGCGCACCAGTCCAATATTCATTATCTAATTAAAGTTAATACAATTTTAACCTCATTCACTGTCATTCTTTTAAAAGAATGATTCAAAATGAAAATATAGAGGAAGACCCAGACGCTGAACTGCTAGTTGTGGAATTTAATAAAGAAAACAAGTTCTTACAGTGCACAAAAAATAAACTTACAAATGAGATGAACGGGCAGAAAAACGAGAATGCTGGAATGCACGTCGGAACGGGGAAAGGGTTCCGACGGGAGAAGCAGGTAGCAACAATGACGAGGTTCTGACAATGAGTGGGAGAAACAACTAGTCTTAAATAAGGCATGGAAACAATCATAGCAAGTGACCTCAGGTGTGGATCACCTGAGCAGGCAGGTTGATCTAATTACTGGCAGGAGCAACTGAGCAACACACAAGATGATAACAAGGTAGGAGTGTCTGGAAGCACAGGTGGAGGGCGATGTCACAAAGAAACAAAATATAAACATTCAGAACTAAAAGCCAGGATAATAATAATAATAACAATATCAATAATAATAATAATCACAATAAGGACATGAATGCAGAACTGAACAACTGACAGCTAAGAACATGCTCTGAACCAATATACAGAAAAATAAACAGACACTGGGAAAAATACAGAAAAAAACAGAAATAACAAGAGCCTGAGCGCGGTGAGACACCGCGCTCAGGCTCGTGACAAGTTGTTTTGAATTAAATGTACAATCTTGCATTCATCACAGCAGATTAATAGAACTCTGGCCGAGATAAACGATAATATAACTGACGGAAATTTTACAACTCCTGGACAAAGAGAAAGACTGGCATCATCTATGAATTGTAGCGGACAGCTCTTATCCACGGCCAAGTAAGGCTGTGGAGTTAAAAAGCTCCTTTAACGTTCGTAAAAGTTGGTGTGCGCTGGATGGAAAAAAAAAAAAAAAAAAACTGCTCACATATGTAATTTCACGATATTTGAACTAATTTAGCAGATTTTTCAAAACATCTGTAAAAGTTGGTCCAAACACTATTGTGTGAACCAAAGTTAGTGGAAAAAAAATGGCTGTATATGTGGCAGGCAGAACAATACAGCCATGGAAGGAGAAAATAGAAGCTATTGTCTGGAAACGTACTCACCATTTGCAAGTTTGTGATGAAATGGCACTTGGAGAAAAAATGTTTCTGCCGTTTTTAACGTTCAGATGCTCTAACATTAGCGTCCTTATTCTGGCAGCTTTTTGGTCCTTTTCTGGATCATTATTCCCGGTGTGCACAAATCTAACACTTCCACGGGTGTTTTACTACTTCGATGACCTGAAGCTTCTGCCTGCTGTGACTGACTGATCTTCAGACAGCGGCTCCGTCGGTGCGTCCCGTGTTAGCATTTGTAATAATAACAGTTTGACAAACATCTTGTGACTCTAAAGTTGACACTGTCCGGCTGTGTCGCAACTTTAAAAAAAATCCTGTCAATTTAGGAGTCTTTTTTTAAAATCTCCTTCTCACATTTGTTTTTTTCCTTCTTTTTTACCTCTTTTGGATGCCACTATTGTACATTCATTCGTCTGTGGAGATGTGTTGAAGGACGAGACTGAGTTTATTCCTCAGGTTCAGCTTTATTCACAATCACATACTCCAACATTCCAAAGCAGAAAAAGAGGATGAATCTTCTCACATCTGTCCTTTTATACCCAGGACATCAAACCTACAGTCACATGGTGTTTAATCAAACATACAGTCACATGGTACTTAATCCCAGTCACAATGTAACTTCCCCCGATCTTAACACCATCCACCCCCTAGTCTCCGGTGGTCAGGAAATCTCTCAAGGCCAACTCCTTGAAACAAAAGGCCAAATCTCACACCCTCCCGTTACCCCTAGGAGGCTCAGTCCCTTTGTTCCCCTGAGACGTGAAGCGCACAATAACATACAGTAATATATCTGTGGAGCATATGAAACCAACATATGTGCCCCACATGACCCCCCCAAACGTCTAAGATGGAACAATCATAACTAAAGATGCATGTCATAATAAAATCACTACATATCAGTCCACATGCCGCTTAGGCTTTAGTCTTCTGCCGTATTTGCTGTAAGCCGGCTTTACTGTCTCCGCAGTGTCCTCCTGCTGTGGGGCTGCTGCCTGTGGGTTAGAACTGTTAGTCAATCTCTGTGGGTGTTCTGGGGAATGCCCTCTAGGGGGTCTGCCGCGCCAGGGGGCCCTCGCCAACTGCACAGCCTCGTCAGCCATCACAAAAGCGGGTTTGAGCCCGTTTATGCCAATCACTTCCTTTCTGCCTCCCAAATCTAGCAAAAAATGCTTCTCTCCTGTTTCCAGCACTCTAAATGGTCCATCATAAGGCGGGCGCAAGTTTGGGCGATGGGCATCATGTCTGACAAAAACAAACTCCGCATCTTTTAAAGCTTTAGGCACAAAAACGCGCGGGAAGCTGTGATGAACTGGGCCAGGAAGCATGCTCGATCCCGTGTCGCTCTGCAACCGCTGAGCGGGGGGGCACTCTGGCACAGGATTATCTGGGAGAAACTCCCCGGGCAGCTGGAGTGGCTGTGCAAAAACTAACTCAGCTGGGGAGGCTTTTAAATCCTCTGTAGGTGCAGAACGTAACCCCAATAAAACCCATGGTAGTCTGTCCACCCAATTTGCATCCGTAAGCGACGCTCTGAGGGCCGCTTTCAATGACCTATGGAAACGCTCGCATAAACCATTAGCCTGCGGGTTGTACGCGGTAGTGCGGTGGATCGTTACCCCCAGGCTGCGGGCCATCGCTGACCAGAGCTCGGAAACAAATTGAGGACCTCTGTCGGACGTAATGTCCGACGGAACTCCAAAACGCGCTACCCATGCTGTTAAAAACGCGCGCGCCACCTCCTCGGCTGTGGTTGATGCCAGTGGGACCACTTCCGACCAACGCGTGGTGCGGTCCACCATTGTCAAAAGGTGTGTGCACCCCTGTGATGGCGGGAGGGGGCCTACGAGGTCGACATGCACATGATCGAACCGCTTAGCCGGGATGTGAAAAGGCTCCAAGGGAGCTCTAGTGTGTTTATGTATTTTGGCTCGCTGACAAGCCACGCAGGCTGCCGCCCACTCCTTGACTTGCTTGCGCAGGCACGGCCATACAAATTTCTCTCCTACCATTTTGATCGACGCGCGCACCCCCGGGTGCGCCAGAGAATGGATCGAGTCAAAAATGAGGCGGCGCCACGCGGTTGGCACAACCGGACGCGGTCGTCCAGTGGAGACATCGCAGATTAGGGGGGGCATACTGTCTTGCAGCACCCTGTTCTCCAGCCTTAACCCTGTTGGTCCAGACTGGAGCGCGCGCACGTCCGCGTCGCTAACCTGCTCCGCGGCCATGGCTGCATAATCTATCCCTACGCGGACCAGGGCCGCGCGCGCTTCTGCGTCGCTACCCTGGTCTGCAGCCATGGCTGCAGAATCTGCCCTCACAGGGCCTGGAGTCGCCACAGCATGTGAGAGGCAGTCTGCCACTACATTATATTTACCTGCCACATGCTGGATATCGGTAGTAAACTCCGATATCGCGGCCAGCTGTCTCTGCTGCCGGCCCGACCGAGGTTCCGAAATCTTGGCCATCGCGAAAGTCAGCGGTTTGTGGTCCACGAACGCAGTGAAACGGCGTCCCTCCAGCCAGAAGTGGAAGTGGCGGATGGCCAAGTGTAGAGCTAACAACTCCCTGTTGAACGCGTTGTATTTTCGCTCGCTATCGTGCAAGGTTTTGCTGAAAACGTGAGCGGTTGCCAGGCCCCAGCCACGTACTGTTCAATGACCGCCCCTATGGCCACATCTGACGCGTCAGTAGTGAGCGCCATGCGGGCCGTTGGGACTGGGTGTGCCAACAACGCAGCGTTTGCCAGGGCTGATTTGACTTGAGAGAATGCGCGCTCCCGCTCAGGAGACCATTCGATTTTATTCGTGGGTTTTTGTTTTTTTAGTGCAGCATACAATGGTTGCATGCGCTGCGCTGCGCGGGGGAGGAAACGGTTATAAAAATTAACCATTCCCAAAAACTCCTGTAACGCTTTGACCGTCTGTGGTTGGGGAAAATTTGTTATTGCGCGCACCTTATCGGGCAGAGGGACCGCTCCTTCTGGAGAAACATGATGCCCCCAAAAATCAATCTGCGCCACCCCGAACTGACACTTCGCTGGGTTGATTATTAACCCATGCTCTGCCAACCTCCGGAAAACTGCTGTGAGGTGGCTTTCGTGTTCGTCTTCGGACGCGCTGGCTACCAAAATGTCTTCCAGGTAGACGAACACGAAAGGGAGATCGTGCAGGACCATGTCCATCATGCGTTGGAACGTCTGCGCAGCTCCCTTAAGCCCAAATGGCATGCGCAAAAACTCAAAAAGCCCAAAAGGAGTTATTACCGCTGTTTTGGGTATGTCCTCAGCGCGCACTGGAACCTGGTGGTAACCGCGTACCAAGTCTATTTTAGAAAAAAATGCGCGCCCCCGCCAAATGAACCGAAAAATCTTGGATGTGCAGGATCGGGTAGCGGTCGTGCGCTGTGGCGTTATTCAACCTGCGGAAATCACCGCAAGGTCGCCACGAGCCATCAGCCTTTGGGACCATGTGCAGCAGTGAAGCCCATGGGCTCTTCGAACGCCTGATGATGCCCAGTCTTTCCAGGTTGGCGAACTCCTCGCATGCTATGGTCAGTTTAGCTGAGTACAAGCGCCGAGCTTTTGCAAAAACGGGTGGGCCGGTGGTAGTAATAAAATGTTCCACCCCATGTTTAGCCACTGTCACCGAAAACGTTGGGACCGTGAGTGCTGGGAACTGAGTGAGGAGTGTGTGGAACTTACCACCTGCAGCTGTGACGTTGGCTTGTGCAGTTGGCGGAGCCACTCGAGCTGTGCAGGGAATAGAGTGAAAGGAGAGTGCATTAACCAGATGTCTGTTAGCAAGATCAACCAATAAACCATGTGAGCACAAAAAAATCAGCCCCTAACATGTTGAAATTGACTGCCGCTACAACAAAAGTCCACTCAAATGCACGGCCCTGCAAAGACAGAAGCAGAGTCCTCTCACCGAAGGTCTTAATCGCTGAGCCGTTCGCTGCTGACACCCGGGGACCACTGGAAGGCGCCAGCCGGTCCGCGTAGGAAGGCGTGATGAAGCTCAGCTGGGAGCCTGTGTCCACGAGGAAATGCCTCCCCGAGCGTGCATCCTTCAGGTAAAGCAGCTTGTTCTCCTCCCCGAGGGCCGCATCTGCTACGACCCCCGGTCTTGGCATTTCCCGAGCGCTTGAAGTGGCACGGTGGAATGCACTTGCGCGCCCTCTCTGCAAAGTGGCGATGGTAGAAGCAAAGGACGTCGTCCGCTCCGTGTCGCCTGGCCCTTGCTGCTGCCGTCGTCGGTGAGTCTGGTGCTGCAGCCTCTGGCCCCATGCCGTCTCCGGACGTTGCGCCTAGCTCTGCTGCCGCGGCCGAAGCCGCGCTCCGTTTGTGGGCGTCGACAAGTCGTTGTGCCTCCTGGCTCAGCTTGTGGTAGTCTCGCCGGGCCAACAGAGGTGAACCGGCCAGGGTCACTCTCACCGATGGCTGTAGGGTCCTGAGGAAAAGGTGGGTGAAGATAAAGCTGTCATCTTCGGAGTCTCTCAACCTCAGCATTTTCCCCATCAGGTCTACAGGTCTGTCGTTCTCAAACTCCGTCAACGCCAGGAGCCCCTCTGCTCGCTGTTGCACCGAGGGGGTGAAGTGGCTGATAAGCGCAGCCTTCAATGCGCTGTACTTGTCGCTGTCCGGTGGGTGGTTGACCAGGTTCTCCACCCTCTGGACTGTGTGGTTGTCCAGCTTCGCCACCACATGGTAGAACTTTGTGTCGTCTCTCGAGATTCTCTGGAGTTTGAACTGCGCCTCGACCGCGCTAAACCAGGAGCACGGACTATTCTGCCAGAAGTCCGGCAGCTGGAATGTGGCGGCATTCATCAGGCTGGCTTCTGACAAGTCCGGCTCGGGAGAATTACTCCTGCTCATGCTTCGTTGTAAGGTCACCAGTGTGGAGATGTGTTGAAGGACGAGACTGAGTTTATTCCTCAGGTTCAGCTTTATTCACAATCACATACTCCAACATTCCAAAGCAGAAAAAGAGGATGAATCTTCTCACATCTGTCCTTTTATACCCAGGACATCAAACCTACAGTCACAGGGTACTTAATCCCAGTCACAATGTAACTTCCCCCGATCTTTACGCCATCCACCCCCTAGTCTCCGGTGGTCAGGAAATCTCTCAAGGCCATCTTCTTGAAACAAAAGGCCAAATCTCACACCCTCCCGTTACCCCTAGGAGGCTCAGTCCCTTTGTTCCCCTGAGACGTGAAGCACACAATAACATACAGTAATATATCTGTGGAGCATATGAAACCAACATTATGTGCCCCACACGTCTACAAATTCACTACCAGCCCACATCCAATCTAAATCAGGCCAAATATCAACTCTTAACCAATTAAATTAAGCAGGTGGGACAGACGCACACCTCAACAAATAAAAAGTTGATACGCCAAAACAAATCCTCCAATAAACATTGGGCATGGTAGAATTAGCAAAAAAAAAAAAAAAAAAAAAAAAAAAGGTGTTTCTTTCAGGCTCCTGCACCAGTCAGCCCTCTTGATAATCCGGGGCAGCCGTGAACAGCAGCTCACTAGCCTCACCTGCTTTGGCAGGAAATCTGACCTTCCTTCACTCACAGGAATGAATGTATACAAAGGGATGTAGATCACTTGTGGCCTCAAATGGCACTAAAGCAACAGTTACTCAGTTACAAGTGGAATGTAAAAAAAAAAAAAAAAAAGCTGAAAAGTATCTACTTTTCTAAAATACAGTGTTTGCTTTAGAGATGTTGGGCTTTTTCCCAGCTCTTTTCTAATGACAAACTATTTACAAAAGCTTAAAAAAATAACAAATCAAAGACTGCACCCTGATCAGCTCCCACTATAGCTACCTTTTTACGGCACTCTGGAAGTCATGTGGGAACATTTACACAGATTCACCACCAAACAACAACAAAAATGTAGATATTATTCAAATCTGACCCAGTTTTTAAAAGTTAAGGTTAATCACGGGTGACAAACACAGGGTCAGCTCAAACATCAACCAGCAGTTGTGAAGTTAGAGTCTGGACTAATCCCAAATGTGACCACCTGCCCTGAACAACTTCATCTATAGCACCTGCCACTGTGCATCCACATACTGAAGAATCACTGAAGGTTTTCTCAGATTGAATCAGTTGCTAAGCCTCGGTGCAACACAGGCATACAGTAATCACTCAGTGTGTCTGTGTGTGGTTGTGTGCGTCTGTTACCAGCTTGTCAGCTCGCCCCGTCAAAATCAAGTGGAACTAAAGGTTTATATTATTTGTTTGTATCATTATATCGTTAGATTTTCTTGACTTTTAATTTGCCAGAATTTCGAGGTAATACTTTGCTTTCAAAATAAACACAAATTTAACTCAACATTACACCCTCAATGGAGCACTGAAAAAAGGTATAACTAGGCCAGGCCAGTAGAAGTCGCACCAAGGCAGCTGCACCTTGGTGCTGTCATTTTCTTCAATCTCTTCTTGCTGAGATAACAATGCAGAGCTTTAATCATGTTGCTCTTTCTAGTCTTGATGAACACTCAAAGCATTTTGCACAACGAGCTACTGTACATTAACCATCTAGTTCTAGTCCAGTGGTTACAAACCTCTTTTCTATGGTGTCCCCCTTGCACTCCCCAAAAGAGTTTTAGATTTAAATGAATAAATTTGCAAGTATGTAGAAAAAAGGCTCAAATTTATATGTCAAAGGTACAAATTTGAGGGGAAAAAATGCTAAATTTCCAAGAAAATGTCAAAATTTAGACATTTTGGATTTACAAAGAAACAATGCATAACAACACAAAAAATTTAACATTTATCAGGAAAAAAAGTGTCAGTTTGAGACCGCCAGACGATAGTAGCATACAGTATGTAACTGTATTTTTTTTTTTTTTTTTTTTTTTACAAAGTTCTATACTGTTGCTACCTCTATTGTTCATTTATAGCTTACCTTTCCAACTCATTCACAAATTAAAGTTTGATATACATTCACGGTCAGTTGCAATCCTATATGTGTGAGATATACTGCATATTAGAAATCAAACATCAGTAAATCCTTGTGTTTTTAATGACACAAACATTCCTCTGTGTATCTCGTCTCGCTGCAGGACCTGATGCCTTCACCTCTGTGGTGTCTGCTGCCAGCAGTGGAAACGCGGCCCGAGATGGGCAGAGGGGAGAAATGAATTCCATTCTTTCCGTTCACCTCTCTCCCACTAAAACACGTTTTAGATAAATCTGCTGCCCACTTGCCAAAAATCTGCTGTCAGAAATATAACCTCTGTCATTTAAGAAGAAGGCCCTTCTTCTACTTTACAACTGGAACAATGGGCTGCGAGAGGAGTGGAGTATGGCCATAAATTCCTCCAAGATGATTCAAGGCTATGTGTATCTGTCTTTACAGTCATCATGTGATATGAGAAAGATATGGTCAGAACCATTGCAACATGAGAGAAAATGCCCTATAAGGAAGAATGGTACATGTGAGACGCCAAATTAAAATGCCTGTACTGCAATTTTTATTTTTTTTAAAAAAACATGAAAATTGTTCAGAAATAACCCTACCATTAAACTGTACATTGAAGCCCTGTTTACATGACAACAGATTCAATGGAAAAAAAAAAAATCCTTTCACATGGAGCCACAAAAGCTGTAGAATGCACTGTAGTATGCATGCAAGACCAGTAGGTGGCAGGTTAATAGCAATGCTATGCAACTATATGACATTCTCTTCCTGCGATAATCGTTTTTTAATTCAATAAACAATAAGAGCAAGTGAGTCCAAAAACAACCAGACAACAAAAGTGTGTTTATCTGGACATGTGTTCTGGAGCCGGGAAGATGGGGGGGGCTTTGACTTTTGACCAACCCCAGGTGGGAACATTTGATATGTTAGAAGAGTCTTGGTCATTCTTATGAGTTACAGAAGAAACCCAAATGAGCCTCCACATACATGGTTTAGTTTACTTATTTTCAAACTATAAACATCAAGTTTAAAAAAGACGTGGGACGGCGTTGTACATGTACTGACTGACAGCCAAGTGAGAAGTGGGGATGTGAGGTCAACATTTTTGCAGCAAAAAAGTTGCAACTTTTTTTTTTTTTTTTTTTTTTTTTACATAAAGAAAAAACACACAGAATATCTAGTTCCATAATGTCCCAGGAGGAGACATTATGGCATTAAAAAAAATATATATCTTTAGTGTTTTTATTTTTTTAAACATGAGAAACCAATCTCACTTAAAATCTGAGCTATGACAATCCAAAAGATTTTACCTCAGTGTATGTATCAGTCTTCTTTTCTTCTTTCAGCTGCTCCCTTTAGAGGTTACCACAGCGGATCATCTGCCTCCATCTCACACTATCTTTTGCATCTTCCTGAATGAATGAATCTTTATTTCGGATAGATTAAAAATAAAGATTAAAAGAAAGGAACAGAATAATATAACAAAGGGGAAAAAAATCTTACAAGGTCAAATTAAACAACTAGAAAAGCTCTCAGAGAGCACATACCTCCGCCAAGCCTCCTTCAGTCTCTCATGGATCACCTCCAAAATGTAATGGGTTTGTGTGTAGGCCTAGAGCCACTTGTGGTGAAAATTGCATCAAAGTCTGTCCATTAGTTTTGGAGTATTGTTGCTGACACACTGTGAGAAGAGCCTTGGCTGAGGTATGCATTCCCAGATCATCACCAAAATATAATGGAGTCCTCTGTAGGCCAAGAACCACCTCTGGTGAAAATTTCATCCAAATCCATCCAGCAGTTTTTGTGTAATCCTGCTGCACAAATACAAAAAAGCCCTTGGTGGAGGTATGCACTCTCAGATCATCACCAAAATCTAATCATCTGTTCCCCGTGCCATTACACACCTTTCCTGAAAATTTTGTCAAAATCCGTTTATAACTTTTTGAGTTATGTTGGTAACAGACAGACAGACAAACGCCGGTAAAAACATAACCTCCTTGGCGGAGGTAATAACTCTTCTGATTATACAGTTCAACATAAGTTATCCGAAATGGGTGATGGCTGAATCCGCAGCTTGTATTGCCCACCCATATTCCATCCAAGAATTCAAAAAAACAAACAAAACAAGAGCGATTACAATTCAGAACAAAGCTAAGACAAAACGTGACAAAAAACAAAACAAAATAAGCAACAACACAGACTAAATATGATCATTCTTATGTGATTTTACATGTCATCTTGTATATACTGTAAGTTTGGAGTATTTCTTCCTTTAGTTTTTGTTTAAATTGTCCAAGCGTTGTACATGATTTTAATTCAGGTCCAAAAGCGTTCCACAATCTGACTCCTTGCACTGAGACACAGTGTTGCTTGGTGGTAGTTCTCACTGAAGGTTTTTGAAATATACATGTTCCTCTGAAATGATATTGTTTCCTTATTTGGAACAACTTTTGGATATTTGCGGGCAGTGATTGATTCTTCACTTTAAACATTATTACTGCAGTTTTAAAGTCAACCAGATCTTTCAACTTGAGAGCTTTTAATTTAAGAAAAAGTGGGTTTGTTGGTTCCCTGTAAGCAGCTTTATTTATTATATTTATCATTAATTTGTTTGAATCAAACCACAGTTTAAGCTTTCCTAATTTCTTTCTGAGTGTATCCAAAAGTTGTTCCAAATTGCTTCCACTGCATAATAAATTAGTGTCATCTACAAACAATATCAAATCCATTTTTTCTGAAACTTTACATATATCATTTATATACATATTGAACCACAATGGCCCCAAAACTGAACCCTGTGGGACTTCACAAGTAACCTTCAGTAACTGTGAGTTTTTGCTACCAGCACATACATACCAATATCTGTTCTTTAAGCAACTACATAATCAGGACAGTGCTACCCCCCCCCCCCCCAATACCATAATTTTGTAGTTTCATTAACAATAATTTATGATCCACTGTGTCAAATGCTTTTTTATGATCCAGAGATACCCCAACTGAATACTCGTTATTTTCAACGGCAGTTGATATTTTTTCTATAAATTTCATTAGAGCAAATGCAGTTGTCCTCTTGTGTTTGAACCCATATTGCTACTCACACAATAAATTATTCTTCATTATGAAGTTGTCAATTCTCTCAGAATATATACTGTATATATATATATATATATATATCAGAATAAGTATCTTGGAAAACTGCAGCAATAGTGAAATAGGTCTATAGTTTGAAAATTCCCGTCTGTCACCCGTCTTGTATATATCGGAATTACTTTAGCTATTTTCATTGCATTGGGAAATATACCCATTTGGAGAGACAGGTTACAGATATAGGTCAGTGGCTTCACTAAGCATTCAATGATAGCTTTGACTAAAAGTATGTCAATACCATCACAATCGGTAGATGTTTTACTTTTAAACAATTTAACAATTTCAATGACCTCTCTCTCGTCTGTGTTCTTTATGAAAATGGAGTCTTTTATAGCAATGTTTTTGCTTATTGTATCACCTGTAGATGCCGTAATGAGTATTTCTCGAGCCAAATTAGGACCAATGTTAAAAAAAATTATTAAATTCATCTGCAGGTGAGACTGCATTCACACTCTGAGTCATTTTTTTTTTTTTTTGAAAGATTGGTTGGGTAGCTTGTATTTCTGTTTTTATTTCCAAGAATATTGTTAAGTATTGCCCATGTATTTTTAATATTATCTGTTTTTCTCCAGTTCTTTACTGTAATAGTCTCTTTTACTACATCTCATATATATTAACTTATTTTTGTAGGTTTTATACCGCTGCTCTGCTTCTTTTGTCCTTTTCTTTAGAAAAGCTTTATATAATGAATTTTTCTTTTTACACGCATTTTGTAATCCTTTGGTTAATCATGGCTTGTCGACAAATTTCTGTTTAAGCTTTTTCTTTACTCTGTAACACCAACCATCTCAATGAATCTTCTGTGGTCTTTCTCTTTTCCTCCTGCCTGGCAGCTCTATCTTCAACATCCTTTGTCCAATATATCCACTATCCCTCCTCTGCACATGTCCAAATCATCTCAGCCTTGTCTCTCTTACTTTGTCTCCAAACCACTTAGTATCTTCAAATCTGCTACCTCTAGTTCTGCCTCCTGTCTTTTGTTAGTGCCACTGTCTCCAAACCATACACCATAGCAGGTCTCACTAGCGTCTTGTAAATCTTCTCTTTCACTCTAGCTGCTATCTTTCTGTTACAAATCACCTTTGACACTCGTCTCCACCTACTCCACCCTGCCTGCATTCTTTTCTTCACCTCTGTTGTGCTTTTTCCATTGCGTTGGATGGTACACCTCAGGTATTTAAACTTGTCTACCTTCACTACCTCTACTCCTTGCATTTTTAACATTACACCTGCCTCCCTCTCATTCACACAAGACAGAATACATGAGTGTATACTGTCTTGGTTCTATTGACTTTCATTCCTCTTCTTTCCAGTGTATACCTCCACCTGCTCCCTACTCTCACTACAGATCACAATGTCATCTGCGAACATCATCGTCCACATAGAATCCTGCCTGACCTTCTCTGTCAGCCTGTCCATTACCATGGCAAACAAAAAGGGGCTCACAGCCGATCCCTGATATAATCTCACCCCCACCCTGAATCCATCTCACTCCTACAGCGCACCTCACCACAGTCTCACTTTCCTCATACATGTCCTGCACCATCCTCACATACTTCTCTCTCACTCCTGACTACGTCATATAGGACCACACTTCCTCTCTTGGCATCTTATATGCTTTCTCTAGATCCACAAAGACCCAGCACAAATTCTTCTAACTTTTTCTATACTTTTCCATCAATACTCTTAAAGCATGTATCAATATGAGATCTATAAGCGAGATAATAAATTAAATTCCATTAAATGAATTAACCTGATTAATCGGTGCATTGTGTTGATCCAGCAGAGAAAAGATAAGATCCTCACCTTAATTCAACATGCAACAATACTGGCAGCTGTCACTGGTATCCCTCAGCCTGCTGGCATTAAGAGCATTGGCTGGCTGAATTTATGCGCAAAGACACCTGAAATCATCCTAGATTTTTCATAGCTCTCATAGTTCTATACACCGCAGAGGCGACTGCCTTAGGCTCCGATCTGCTAAGGGCCCCGATCTACTAGGAGCCCCATATATATATATTTTTTTTTAAAAATGTTTAGCATATTTAACATGATGTACGACAAAATAAAGAAACACCAGTATTTACATAAATGGCAAATCAAATCACAAACGTAACATCCTCCCCCTTCTCCTCCGACTGTTAGTGCCTCACCTTAATTCAACATGCAACAATACTGGCAGCTGTCACTGGTATCCCTCAGCCTGCTGGCATTAAGAGCATTGGCTGGCTGAATTTATGCGCAAAGACACCTGAAATCATCCTAGATTTTTCATAGCTCTCATAGTTCTATACACCGCAGAGGCGACTGCCTTAGGCTCCGATCTGCTAAGGGCCCCAATCTACTAGGAGCCCCATATATATATATATATTTTTTAAAATGTTTAGCATATTTAACATGATGTACGACAAAATAAAGAAACACCAGTATTTACATAAATGGCAAATCAAATCACAAACGTAACATCCTCCCCCTTCTCCTCCGACTGTTAGTGCCTCTGAGCCATTCATATTGGTTACATTGTAAACAAATCGTACAGCGAGTAGAATAGCAGCAAAACAGAAACAAAGTTATCTGAGTGGTGCAGAGAAATGGAGAAAAAGGGAAGAGCACAGAAAATTTTTAATCAAACCAACCTTTTTCACTTTAACCTGGGAGGAAATTTACCCTCCTGAAGAGCAGCAAGGGAGCAACACTGCTTGTACGAGCACACATGATGCTAATAACGAGCACCTGTTGTTAATGAGGAGGCAGCAGTGACGCCGGTTGCTGACAGTACAGGTAAACAAAATGTTTTTACTATTTTTTCTAACTGCAAGATTTGCAGAGGCCAAGGATCACACTGTTAAATTTAAATATGACGAACTGTGCTCCCCAGGCATGCACAGGATAACTGCAGTCTCAGCAGATGATATTAAAGAGATTACATATAGTCTTGAGAGTTTATTTTGTACTAAAAGTCAGGGGCGGACTTACTGGGGCCCAAGGCAAAGACAGAAATGGGGCCCTACTTTTTCTTTGTTTTACATTGTCTTTTCAGGCCTTATTGAAATCCTTCCTGAAACTTATTGTCCTCAGAAGTCTTCAAATGATATCATTTAGGCATCAGGAATTACATCTGTAGAAAAAGCAAAGAAGTTTAACAAATTGAATGTAGACTTTTGTCTATTATAAAAAACCCCAAAAACAATTCAAGTGGAAGAGCTGTTGTTTGTTCACACTTATCAGTCCCTCCAGGATTTCACAATATTGCGATCGCACTAATTCACACAAAATCAGGCCATCACCGCATCTTTTGAGTGACCTTGCAACTTTGTCAAAAAATGAATAATTTATTCTGTTGCTCTGTATTGTCTATTGAAGTCTGTGTTTTTCTGAAAAAAAAATACTGAATATTTTCTGTCTTTCCATGCCTGACTCCTACCTGTCTATCTGCTGTGCATTTTGACATACACCTGTCTCATCAGACACTCATCTTTCCTTTACCACAGGGGTGTCCAATCATTTGCCATGGAGGGCCAAGACCCTGCAGGCTTTACCTCCAACCAGTGTCTCCAACAGCAGATTCCACTGAATTTCTTCCCACTGATTGCTGATAAGTGAAAACACCTGCTAAAGAGATTGGGTAGAAGAGAAAACCTACAGGGTCTTAGCCCTCCATGGCACATGATTGGACACCCCTGCTTTATTGGGAGGAGGAGCTCTCCTTTGGGGTTTGCTGGCAGCCCACATTGATCCATGTCCAGACCGGAGATTCACAGCTTTAAAGCTCATTGACAAGATGTAGGAATGATTTTACCTTTAAAGATGTCTAAAATGTTATAACACTGGCTGTAGTGTTAAATTTGCTTGTTTGTTTGTGGTTTTACGGCGTCACTCCTCAGGCGCGCTTCCGCAACAGGGTGCTTTTCAGGGAGGTGGATTTTTTTCAACACAAACCCGGCACTTTGTACACATGGTCAGGACAGAGAAGTGGGGAGACGTCCACCGGTGGGCCGGGGGAGACGAAGGAAGGGACTGTGCTGGAAAACTCGTGGGTGAGTGTTTTTTTAAATTGCACTCTGGTTTTTGCTGACGTGTTCCGTTAATACTCATTGTAAACACGGAAGTGAGTGTGGTGCAGCAACGTATTTGTTTGGTTAGACTGAGCATTTAAGCACTATTCAGGGACAAATTTGATAGGTGAAATTGGTGGAAGTTGACGAGCATTGGCCAAAATTGCAGGAAAATTGCGGTTATAGGACAAAGTTGCAAGGTCACTCAAAAGACGAGGCGATGGCCTGATTTTGAGTGAATTAGAAATACTTTGCAAGCAGTTTCATGAAATGGTCAGTCAGAGAGCAACTCATACCAGCTCGGACGTCGCCCGGATTAACAAGGTCAGGAGATCCTGGCAGTGGAAGACGAATTACAGAGCTGCGTGGAGGAATCTGATCAGACCTAAATGAAACAATCATTGTCGCCCCCGACAGACTGCTATGATGATGAGTGCGATCGCAATATCGCAAAATCCTGGAGGGACTGGTAAGTGTGAACAGATCTCCTACGTGAATTGTTGTTGTTTTTTTTTTTTTTAATAATAGACAAGAGTCTACATTCAATTTGTTAAACTTCTTTGTTTTACTACAAATGTAATTCCTGATGCCTGAATGATATCATCATTTGAAGACTTCTCAGGACAATAAGTTTCAGGTAGGATTTTGATAAGGCCTGAAAAGAAAGTGTAGAACAAAGAAAAAGTAGGGCCCCATTTCTGTCTTTGCCTTGGGCCCCAAATGGATTAAGTCTGCCCCAATAAATCTACTGTACAGAATTATGGGATTAATATGAAAAGACTGTGGTGATATTAGTTGTTGGTCTCACACACAAAATTGGATCTTTTAATGTGAAGGCGGAGTTTTTCTGTTTTGGACGGAGATAAAAGGAGGAAGTGCAAAAATGTAAATAAAGTTTTTTCCAGACAGACTTACGCGTATCCTGTCTGTTTTTCTGCAACTTCCACATTGGTGACCCCGACGTTTGAAGAATGTCTGTTCAGGTGACCTCTTCTGATATCGCCGCCACGGCGTTTGTATCCGCCGCGGCTCCCACAACGGCTGTTTTTGCGGCTACCATTAAACTACCGGACTTTTGGCAGCATGACCTGGAGCCCTGGTTTCAGCATGTCGAGGCTCAGTTCCATCTGCGCGGAATAACTACAGATGACACGAGGTATTTCCATGTTGTCGCAGCTTTGGATTCTGCCACTACTCGTCGTTTGATGGGACTGCTTCAGGACCCGCCTCACGCTGACAGGTACGTCACTCTGAAGAGGGCTCTTCTGCAGCTGTACCAGCTCTCTGATATACAGCACGCTGATCGTCTTCTGTCTATGACTGGTTTGGGGGACAGCAAACCTTCTGAGCTGATGGAGAATATGTTGGCACTTCATGGTTCAGAAGACAGCTCATTTCTGTTCACCCACCTGTTTCTGCGTCAGCTTCCGCCTCCAGTGCGCACTGTCCTGGCCAGCTCGCCCCTCATTTGTACTAAGGATTATCGGGGTTTGGCTGGAGAAGCGGACAGGCTTTGGCTGGCTTCTCGTCATTTGTCGGTGCATGCATTGCTGCCTGGGCAGTCTGATGGAGAAGTCTCGGTGGATGTGGCCGCAGTATCGGATCGCTGTAAGAAAGAGAGCGGCCTGTGTTTTTATCACCGCCGTTTTGGACCGAAGGCTCGGCGCTGTATTTCACCGTGTTCTTTCCAGCCACAGGGAAATGAGAAGGCTGGTGCTCGCTAGCAGCTGCGTGCACCGGCACCACCAATAAACTGCTTTTTATTGAGGACTGCGCTGCTGGACGTCGTTTTTTGGTGGATTCAGGAGCGCAACGGAGCATCGTTCCCCCCTCATCGGCTGACGTCATGGGATATGAACATGGACCTCCACTGGATGCTGCTAATGGTACTCCTATTCGCACCTTTGGCACCAGGCTCATTACTGTGTGTTTTAACGGCCGTGAATTTGGTTGGGACTTTGTGGTAGCATCTGTAGCAGTTCCTATTCTTGGCGCAGATTTTTTGTGTGCTTACAGGCTGTTGGTTGATGTAGCTAACAGATGTTTGTTTGATGCTGTGTCTTTTGATTCTTATCCATGTACACTGGGTGGGGCTGGTCCACTGCTTGCTATCATGCTCACCTCAGGAGACAGGTACCAGTGCCTTCTCTCTGAGTTTCCTGCCCTCACTGTGCCTACGTTTTCTGCGGCAGTAGTTAAACATGGGGTTGAGCATTATATTACTACTGTGGGTCCACCTGTTTTTGCCCACGCACGCCGTCTGGATGCTGCTAAGTTAGCCATCGCTAGAGATGAGTTTGCCAATATGGAGCGGTTGGGTATTGTGCGGCGTTCCGACAGTCCGTGGGCTTCTCCCCTCCACATGGTCCCCAAGTCAGATGGGGGTTGGCGCCCTTGTGGAGATTTTAGGCGCCTTAACAACGCTACTACCAACGACAGGTACCCAGTCCCCCATATCCAGGATTTTTCTTCACGTCTGGCAGAGACAGTCATTTTTTCTAAAGTGGATTTAGTGCGTGGTTATCATCAAGTGCCTGTCCATCCCCAGGACGTCCCCAAGACAGCGGTGATCACTCCATTTGGACTGTTCAAGTTCTTGAGGATGCCATTCGGCCTTAAGGGTGCTGCACAGACGTTTCAAAGGCTTATGGACTCTGTGTTGCGGGACATGCCTTTTCTGTTTGTATACCTGGACGATATACTGGTGGCGAGCGCTTCGGTGGAGGAACATGTGTTGCACCTTCGCCAGTTCTTCAGACGCCTCTGTGACCATGGACTGATAGTGAACCCCGTGAAGTGTCAGTTTGGGCTCTCAGAACTTGAGTTCTTGGGGCACAAGGTATCCCAGCAGGGTGCCGTGCCCCTCTCGGCTAAAGTCAAAGCAGTTTTAGCTTTTCCACGCCCATCCTCTGTCAAGCCCCTGCAGGAGTTTTTGGGCATGGTCAATTTTTATAACCGTTTTATACCTCATGCTGCCCATATTATGCGTCAGCTGTATGAGGCCTTGAAGGGTAAAAGGGGTAATCAGGACATTGAGTGGACTCATGAGAGGTTATGTGCCTTTGACGGGGCTAAAGCTGCACTGGCTGATGCTGCCTTGTTGGCTCATCCAGATCCCACGGCCGCCATTGCTCTTACCACCGATGCATCTGATTATGCTGTCGGAGCAGTTTGTGAGCAGTGGGTGGGCAATTTCTGGGAACCTCTAGCCTTTTTTAGTAGACAGTTACGCGAATCAGAAAGGAAGTACAGCACCTTTGACAGGGAGCTGTTGGCCCTTTTCTTGGCGACAAGGCATTTCAGGTTTCTTTTGGAGGGCCGTAAATTCACCGCTTTTGTGGACCATAAACCCCTCACGTTTGCCATGGCCAAGTCCACTGAACATTGGTCAGCTCGGCAACAACGGCAGCTTTCGGCTATTTCCAAGTTCACTAGAGACATTCAGCATGTGGCTGGTAAGACCAGCTTGGTGGCAGACTGTCTTTCTCGTGCACCAGTTGCTGCTGTTCAGTTGGGCATGGACTATGCTGAGATGGCTGCCGATCAGTTGTTGGACCCGGAGGTGCAGGTGCTTCGTTCCACGGAGTCCAGTTTGCAGTTGGAGGATGTCTGCTTTCAAGACAGTGGCGCCACTCTTCTGTGTGATACTACATTGGGAAAACCACGACCTCTGGTGCCTGTGGCTTGGCGTCGTCATGTTTTTGACGCTGTTCATTCTTTGTCGCATCCTGGGGTTAAGGCTTCGGTCAAGTTGGTGAGCGCCAAGTTTGTCTGGCCGGGTCTCAGGAAGGATGTGAAGACTTGGACAACAACCTGTGTGGCGTGCCAGCGTGCTAAGGTGCATCGCCACATAAAGGCTCCATTGGAGCCTTTTTGGATTCCAGAGTGACGTTTTGATCATGTTCAGGTGGACCTAGTTGGACCTCTTCCTCCGTCTCGTGGTTTTACTCACCTCTTCACTATGGTGGACCGGACTACGCGGTGGCTGGAGGCGGTTCCCCTGACATCAACTACAGCGTCTGATGTTGCCCGGGCATTTATCTCCTCTTGGGTGCCCCGTTTTGGTGTCCCCTTGGACGTTACCTCTGACAGGGGCCCGCAATTTACCTCTGCACTTTGGAATGAAGTAGCTGGTAGTTTGGGGGTTAAACTCCATCGGACCACAACATACCATCCACAAGCTAATGGGCTATGCAAGCGGTTTCATCAGACTATGAAAGCGGCCCTTCGCGCGTCATTAGTGGATAGTGGATAGGTGGACAGATTACCGTGGGTTTTGTTGGGTTTGCGTTCAGCCCCCAAAGAAGACCTGAATTCCTCTTCTGCTGAGTTGGTCCTTGGCCAGACCTTGAGGGTTCCAGGGGAGTTTCTTCCTACCAGTCCAGGGTTAGGTCCCAGTATGGTTAAGAGGCCTAAGTGTTGAGAGGAAGCTAGGGCTTTTGTTCCTGTGGCTGCGCACCACTGCCTTCCTCAGTCTTTCGTCCCTGACAGCCTTAGGTCGGCTAAATATGTTTTTGTCCGGCACGATGCCCATCGTTCTCCCCTGCAAGCACCTTATGATGGCCCTTTTTGGGTGTTAGAAACAGGCCATAAGGATTTTTTGGTTGAGTTGGGGACTGGTCAGGATCGGGTTTCGGTGGATCGTTTGAAGCCTGCTCGTGTTCTTTGTGACGATGAGGTTGAGTTAGCCTGCCCGGCTCGGCGGGGGTGCCCTCCCAACCCTGCGCCTGAGGTTGTTTCTGCTCCGGTTACAGTTGTGCCCCCTAGGACTGCGCAGTGCAGTCATCGGGGCAGAGTAATTAGGTTGCCTAAGAGATTCTCTTGAGTTATTTCTTTTGGATTTTTGTTCATGCTGTTTTAGTTTGTTTTTTGTCAGCATGTCTATTTATGTTGTTATTCGTGTGTTCTGGGGGGGCCTGTGTGGTGATATTAGTTGTTGGTCTCACACACAAAATTGGATCTTTTAATGTGAAGGTGGAGTTTTAATGTGAAGGCAGAGTTTTTCCATTTTGGACGGAGATAAAAGGAGGAAGTGCAAAAATGTAAATAAAGTTTTTTCCAGACAGACATGCGCGTATCCTGTCTGTTTTTCTGCAACTTCCACAAGACTACAGCATTTCTTTCACAAGTTATCACATTTACAAGGTCTTTTGAGGGTTGACTGTGACCTTGGTCACCAAAATTCAAACTGATGCCTGATTTTTCAAGAATAGAACTATGGTGCCAATATGAAACGTGTCAGTTATTTCCTTTTATGAGCTATCATGTTTACAGTCTTTTTGGTAAAATTGACTTGTTTTTCTTAGATATATGTATGGTACAAGTGTGAAAAGCCTTCTCAAATTATCACGTTTACAAGATTTAGGGAAAAACTGACCTCTGAAGCTGGGTTTATGCTCCACCTCCACTTTACACGTCTGCTCAACCGCAAGGCTTGTTTGATGAAAATTATGTCATAGGCTCAACTCCGCTTGGCTCTACGGACCCCTCTGTAGCTGACCGCGTGCAGCCCAAATTTTGTGACCATGTTGCCTGGGCGCGTTGATGTGCAAGTCTGAACCTAGATGAAGAAGACAAAAAGGAAGAGAAAGATGAGAATAAACATACATGAATCATTTTGCAGCAGCTGCTTGAGCAGAGAAGAGCAGTGAAAAACAGTAATCCAAGCAGCTTAACAGAAAATGGAACTGATATTTCAGGAGAAACTCTGTGAAGAAGTCCACCGTTATCTGCACTTGTACAATTCATTCTTAAAATGATACAAGAACGTGTCATCGCATTGGCTGGGGTGAAACTACAAATGATGGTTATGCGCATGCATCAAATGCTTGGCCAAGCAGATGAAAAAATTAAGTATATACACTACCAGTCAAAACTTTTAGAACATCCCAATTGTTCTAATGTTTTACTGAAATTCAAGCAGTTCAAATCCAATGAACAGCTTGAAATGGTGCAAAGTGCTGAAATGCCAGATGTTAAAACAAAAGGTAAGGTTACCCAAAAATGAAAAATAATGTAAATTTCAAAATTATACAAAAAGGCCTTTTCCGAGAATAAGAAATGGGTTAAAAACTTAAAGCTGCTCTGCAGCAGTGGAGGTTGATCAAGCGTTGAAAGATGTTGCTACCAATTCCTACAGATGTCCCAACATTTCTTGAATACTTACAACTTCCTCTGTCTGCATAAAAGTAGTGTTGGAACATACTGTATAAATTTCAATAAAAACTGGAAAAACTGGAGTGTTCTACAACTTTTGACCAGCAGTGTACACAATCGTGTGCCACTGGCCTCATCCAAAGTGGACATGCATCTTACCTCCCCAGAGCAGAGGTGCAGCATAAACAAGGCTTGAAGGTTCGAATTTCGAACTTGTCCACTTATAGGATAAGTTCATCAGAGTTGGCAGAGATGGCTACTTACTTGGGTGAGCTCAGTGCTTCTCCATTCATCTCTACCCCTGCTCCAGCCTCTGCAGACGCCCATGACCAAAGCAATAAACACTGGCTTCGTCTTGGGGCTAAACCCAAAGCCTTGGTTGGTCCCTCCTCAATGCGCGACCTGGACCTTGGTTCGACCAGCTAACAACCATCGTCAATCGACCAGAAAGGGCCGCGCCGTTTCTCTTCCAGTGTCCTTGGAAAACAGATTTAATATTCTTTCTATGGAGGATTTTCCCCACCTGGACGCTGGCTGTCTGCCCATGGATGCCCCTCATCCTCCCTCCTCTTCTTCAGCGGCGGCTCATGTCCGCAAACCCCGGATAAAGACCACCCTGGGTGTGTCAAATTACACACCAGCTACAGATAGAAGAGAGCGCTTCTCCCCGCCTTCGCAACAACAACATCACCCTCTACAAAATTACTCTCCTCATCAGAATCCACCGACAACCCCCCCCCCCCCCCCGACGACGCTGGTAATTGGTGACTCGATCGTGAGGAACGTCAGAAGCAGGTACTGTTACTCGATATTTTTTTTTTTTCCCCCCCGGGGCTAGAGTCTCTGACATTGAGGCTCTTATCCCTGACCTGCTGAATGAATTCTCCCACGTACAAACTGTTGTTGTGCATGTGGGATGCAATAACATCCCAGATGAAGTGTCAAATTTTAAAAAGTGACTTCAGGAGCCTTCTGTCCACTCTTATGAACTGTGGCAGATGTGCGCTCATCTCTGGGCCTTTGGCACCTCTCAGACGAGGCTGCAGTTGTTTTAGTAGAACTCTCAGTCTTAATACTTGGCTGTGTTTTACTTGTCCTATTTTTAACATTGGTTTTGTTGATAATTTTAACTTATTTTGGAACCACCCATCACTTTTGAGGCCTGATGGCATCCGCCCAAATAGACTTGGTGCACGTGTTTTAAGAGACAATCTATTCTATTCCATTCGGTGTTTTTTGGTACAGTGACTGGGACTTGGCGTGTTTACTCGCTCTGAAGCTTCTGGGTTTGCCAAACTGCCCTTTTTTGGTTCTGTTCCCACTTCTTGTATCGATCCCATTAATTCAGGTGGTCTTTACCGTTTGGATCAGCCTTTGATTTATAATCCTACAGTGATTCTGTCTGTCTCCCGTTGCCCTAAATATTGTAACCCAGGACAAATACAACATAACTTGAAAAACACACGCTCTTCTGCAGCTCCTCCTCATCCACCACCCTTCAACTTTGCCCCTGTCTCCTCCCTTAGAGAACCTTTTTCTGCTTCCTCCAAAGTTGATAAAAAAGTTAATAATAACAGAATGCATAAACATCCCAAATTGATTAAACAAAATGTTGGTAAAATTCAAATCCAACCTCATGTCCCTAAAATTAATAAATTGGCCTTTGTTCCTCCCCAAAATTTAAATATTAAATGTGGTCTATTAAATATTAGGCCTCTAACTTCTAAGTCTCTTCTGGTTCATGATCTGTTAATCGATCATCAGATCGATCTATTATCCTTCACAGAGACCTGGCTTGGGCAGGATGATTTTGTTGGTCTGAATGAATCAACTCCCTCTGGGTATTTAAACTGTCATAACCCCAGAGGTTCTGGTCGTGGTGGTGGAGTGGTGGCAATTTTCCATTCTAAATTACTAGTTAATGTTAAGCAAAAATTATGCTTTAATTCCTTTGAAGGTTTGGTCCTCAGTGTGGGGTTTGTTGGCAATCTTGGCTTGAACCCAATTTTCTTTGCCATAGTTTATCGTCCTCCCTCGGCCTATTCAGAGTTTCTATTTGAATTTGCCGAACTTTTAGCTGATTTAGTGCTGAAATCCGATAGAATAATTATTGTAGGGGACTTTAATATACATGTTGATGTAGAGAGTGATTGTCTTAATAAGGCATTCAATTCAATTTTAGACTCAGTGGGGTTTTCCCAGAAAGTAAAAAAATTCTACCCATCATTTCCACCATACATTGGACCTTGTTCTGACTTATGGTATGGATATCGAGAATCTGATAGTGTCCCCTCATAATCCTGTGCTGTCTGACCATTGTCTGTTAATTTTTGATTTCATTATCTCTGATCACTTGCTTCCTAAAAAAAAAAAATACTACTACAGCAGATGTCTTTCTGATGACATTGTTGCCAAGTTTTTGCAGATTGTCTCCTATGAAATGGGTCAACACAACAGAAACAACAGAAATAATAGATGGAGAGTCTGCTCCATTCGTGATTGATGGCATGATTGATAGTGTTACAGCCTCTCTGCATCAGACTCTGGATTTGGTGGCCCCTTTGAAAGGGAGGAAGTCTAACCAGAGATTTCTAACCCCTTGGTTTAACTCAGAAACTCGTGGCTTAAAACAGAAAACTCGTCAATTGGAAAGGAAATGGCGTTCAACTAATTCAGATGAATTTTACTTGGCGTGGAGAAATCATTTCCTAGTCTATAAAAAATCTCTTAGAAAAGCTAGATCAAGCTATTATTCTGCATTAATAGAAGTGAACATGAATAATCCCAGGTTTCTCTTGAACACTATAGCCAGGCTTACAAAGAGCCAGGACTCGATCAATCCTTGCATCCCCCCTGAGTTTTCTAGTCAGGACTTTCTGAACTTTTTCAATCTTAAAATTTTATCTATTAGAGATAAAATCAGTCAGATTCTTCCGACCGTAAACTCAAGTACATTAACTTCTACAGCTCCCTCAATTGATATCTGCTTAGATAAGTTTACGCCTATCGTCCTCTTAGAGTTGGATAAAATAATTTCCTCATCTAAGTCTTCATCTTGCCTTTTAGACCCTATTCCTTCTAGGTTATTTAAAATCATCTTCCCAATTATTGGTAGCCGTATTCTTCTTATAATTAATTCTTCTTTAACTCTGGGTTATGTACCACTGGCTTTTAAAACTGCTGTAATTAACTGCAGCAAAGACATCGAGTTGCTAGCTGTTAGCATGCGGCCTACATATCTCCCAAGGGAATACTCACACGTGATCTGCATTGTTATTTATGCAAATCTGACGGCGAATGCTGGGACAGCGTGTGACGTCATCCATTCAGTAACTGGCAGGCTGCAGACAGAACACCCAGATGCTCTTCTCCTCTCAGGCTATTTCAACCATGTTTCACTGTCTCCCATTCTACCCACGTTTACCCAGTATGTCACATGCCACACTAGAGACAATAAAACACTGCACTTATTCTACGCAAACACTAAGGAGGCGTACACCTCATCCCAACTCCCCCCACTCGGGAGATCAGATCACAACTTGGTTCACCTCTGGCCGGTGTACAAACCCCTAGTGCACAGACAACCTCCGGCCATGCGCACAGTGAAGTTATGGTCTGAGGAGGCAATGGACGCTCTAAAAGGCTGTTTTGAAACCACCGCCTGGGAGCAGCTCTGCGATCCACATGGTGAGGACATCGATGGCCTCACTCACACCATCACGGACTACATCAGCTTCTGTGTGGACAACACCGGTCCCACCAAGACCATACACTGTTGCTCAAACAACAAACCCTGGATCAACCCTGAGATAAAAACACTTCTGAGAGAGAAGAAGAGGATCTTCAGGTCGGGGAACAGGGAGATGCTGAAGTCCGTACAGCGGGAGCGGAGGAGGAAGATCAGAGAAGGCAAGGACAGCTTCAGGAAGAAGACGGAGGACAAGCTGCAACAGAGCAACATCAGCGGGGTCTGGAGAAACCTTAAAACCATCTCTGGGCTCCAGAATACCTCCCCCCAGGCCACGGGGGGCAGGGAGTGGGCGAACAATCTGAATCTGTTTTTCAATAGGTTTGACCAACCGCCCTCCCCCCTGACTGCACAACAACCACTGCTGCCTCTAAAGACATCAAGTCCTGCTGCCCACTCCCCACTCCACCAACACCCCCCCACTCCCAACACACAGCCCCCCAACCTGACCCTCACAAAGACCCAAGTGAGGACGGAGCTGAGGAAGATGAAGGTGAGGAAGGCATCGGGACCGGACGGCATCGGCGCAAAGCTCCTCAAGTCCTGTGCAGACCAGCTGTGTGGGATTGTGGAGTACATCTTCAATCTAAGCCTGAAGCTGGGGAGGGTACCACAGCTGTGGAAAACATCTTGTGTGGTACCTGTACCAAAGACTTCCCACCCCAAAGATCTGAACAGCTACAGACCGGTGGTCTTGACGTCCCACATGATGAAGACCCTGAGGAGACTGCTCCTTGCTCACCTCCGCCCCCTGGTGGGACCAGCGATGGATCCACTCCAGTTCGCCTACCAGCATGGCATTGGGGTGAAGGATGCGGTGATCTTCCTCCTTCACCGTTCTCTGTCCCACCTGGAGAAGCCCGGGAATGTGGTGAGGATCATGTTCTTTGACTTCTCCAGTGCTTTCAACACCATCCAACCGATGATCCTGAAGGACAAGCTGCTGTGTGCAGGGGTGGACCAGCACCTGTCATCATGGATCCTGGACTACCTCACAAACCGACCTCAGTTTGTTAGAACCCGGGACTGTGTGTCCGACACGATCATCGGCAGCACGGGGGCCCCCCAGGGAACGGTTTTGGCTCCCTTCCTGTTCACTCTTTATACTGCGGACTTCTCACACAACACAACACACTGCCATCTACAGAAGTTCTCTGACGACTCTGCGATCGTTGGCCTCATCTCGGCAGTGGGGACGGCAGTGGCTCAGGAGGTAGAGCAGGTCGTCCAATAATCACATGGTTGGCGGTTCGAATCCCGCTATCCCCAGATATCCTGCTGTTGTGTCCCTGGGCAAGACACTTCACCCCAATTGCTCCTGGTGGGTCTGGAAGCGCCATGTTAGGCAGCATGCCACCATCAGTGTGTGAATGGGTGGATAGCAGGATCTGTAAAGCGCTTTGGTCATCAAGACATGAGAATAAAAGCGCTATATAAGTGAGTGCCATTTACCATCTCCAACGGAGATGAAGCTGAGTACAGAAGGCTTATCCAGGACTTCGTGGACTGGTTCCATCGGAACTACCTCCAGATCAACGCGAGGAAAACTAAGGAGCTGGTGGTGGACTGCCGCAGGCAAGGACAACCCCTCACAGCACCAGTAAATATACAGGGAACTGACATCGAGGTGGTGACATCCTATAAGTACCTGGGTGTTCATCTGAACAATAAACTAGACTGGTCACACAATACTGACGCACTCTACAAGAAGGGACAGCGCAGGCTGTTCCTACTGAGGAGACTCGGGTCTTTTGGTGTACAAGGGGCACTGTTGAAGACATTCTATGACACGGTGGTGGCATCAGCCATCACTTTTGGAGTGGTCTGCTGGGGCAGTGGCATTACAGCAGCCGATAGGAAGAGACTGAACAAACTGATCAAGAAAGCTAGCTCTGTCCTGGGGCAACGCCTTGACCCAGTGGAGGAGATGGGAGAGAGAAGGATGGTGGCTAAACTGTCATCTCTGCTGGAGTCCAAGTTCCACCCTATGCAGGACATACTGAATGCACTGAGGAGCTCATTTAGCAGCAGACTACATCATCCTAGGTGCACAACCGAGAGGTTTCGCAGGTCCTTCCTACCTACGGCTGTCAAACTGTATAACCTAAGCAGGGCTGCTCGCAGAGATAGCAAAAGGACGTGACAACCTAATAGTATTGAATGCAAAAGACGCAATAGACTTACACAATGGTCCCCTCCGGTATACAACTAAGAAAATACCGGTCGCTATGGAGGGTGAGAATATGTATGGGTACATAATCATACCATGTAGGATAACTAAGTAGACGGTTGTGCTGTTTCATTCCATCTAGCTACAATGCTCGGCACTGTGTGTGTTTATATATTTATTCCATCTAGCAACTATGCTCCACGCTGTGTGTGTTTATATATTTACATATTTATTCCATCTAGCTACAATGCTCCGCACTGTTTATATATTTATTCCCTCTAGCAACAATGCTCCACACTGTGTTTATATATTTACATATTTATTCCATCTAGCTACAATGCTCCGCACTGTGTGTGTTTATATATCTACATATTTATTCCATCTAGCTACAATGCTCCGCACTGTTTATATATTTATTCCATCTAGCAACAATGCTCCACACTGTGTGTTTATATATTTACATATTTATTCCATCTAGCTACAATGCTCCGCACTGTGTTTATGTATTCATATATTTATTCCAGCTAGCTACAATGCTCCGCACTGTGTGTTTATATATTTACATATTTATTCCATCAACCTACAATGCTCTGCACTGTGTGTTTATATATCTACATATTTATTCCATCTAGCTACAATGCTCTGCACTATGTGTTTATATATTCACATATTCATTCCATCTAGCTACAATACTCCGCACTGTGTGTTTATATACTCATATATTTATCCCACCCAGCTACAATGCTCCGCACTGTTTATATATTTATATATCTATCCCATCTAGCTACAATGCTCGCACTGTGTCTATATTTATATGTACATATGTATACTCGCTGCTCTTGTTTTTTTTCTCTTGCCTTCTGATTGTTGCTCTGAGTGTTGCTATCCCTGTGCTGTTGCAATCCTGGAATTTCCCCATTGTGGGACTAATAAAGGCTTATCTTATCTTATCTTAATTAAACCCTTACTCAAAAAAACGACTCTCGATCCAGGAGTTTTGGCCAATTATCGACCAATCTCTAATTTGCCTTTCATTTCAAAAATCTTGGAAAGAGTTGTTGCTGCGCAACTAACTGACCATTTGCAGGGAATTGGTTTGTTTGAGGTGTTTCAATCTGGGTTGAGAGCTAATCACAGCACTGAAACTGCTTTAGTGAAGGTCACTAATGACCTCCTGATCGCATCTGATAATGGATTTGTCTCTGTTTTTGTTCTTTTAGATCTCAGTGCAGCCTTTGACATCATCGATCATGCCATTCTACTTGATAGATTAGAACACTTTGCTGGACTAAATGGAACTCCGTTGCAGTGGTTTAAATCTTATTTGTCCAATAGATTTCAGTTTGTTCACATTAACGATGAAGATTCTTCCAACTCTAGGCTCAGTCACGGAGTTCCACAGGGATCTGTGTTGGGCCCTACTCTTTTTAGTGTATATATGCTTCCGTTAAGCAATATCATCAGAAAGCACCGTATACATTTTCACTGTTACGCAGACGACACACAACTATACCTGTCAACGAAGCCCGATGATTGTAATCAATTAGTCAAGTTAGATGCCTGTCTTAAGGACATCAAAGTTTGGATGACTTGTAATTTTCTACTATTAAACTCTGATAAGACTGAAGTCATTCTTGTTGGCCCAAAACATCTTAGAAATTCCTTTTCAAATTATGCCTTTAATTTAGATGCCACCACTCTCACTTTGAATAGTTCTGTGAGGAACCTTGGAATTATTTTTGATCAAGATTTGCCCTTTAATTCACATATTAAAATTGTTTCCAAGACTGCCTTCTATCATCTGCACAATATTGCCAAGATTAGGAGCATCTTGTCTCTGAATGATGCTGAGAAACTGATTCACGCCTTTCTCGATTAGATTATTGTAATTCGTTATTATCTGGTTGTCCTAAAATATCCTTAAAAAATCTTCAGTTGATTCAAAATGCTGCTGCTAGAGTTTTAACTGGTTCTAGAAAAAGAGATCATATCTCCCCGGGTCTGTCCTCCCTTCATTGGCTTCCCATAGTTTAGAATCAAGTTTAAAATCCTTCTTCTTACTTTCAAAGCTCTTAAAAATCACCCCCCCCCCATATAAAAGATCTGATATTACCATCCTAATAGAGCATTATGCTCCCAAAATGCTGTCTTACTTGTGGTGCCCAGAATCTCCAAAAGTACAGTGGGAGGCAGAGCCTTCTGCTACCAAGCTCCTTCTCTCTGGAACCAGTTACCACTCTGGGTCAGGGAGTCAGACTCGGTCTCTGTCTTTAAGAACAGGGTAAAATCCTTCTTTTTTTAATATAGCTTATGTTTAAGGAGGGATTTTGTGTCTTTTATCCCCACTTTTTTTCTGTTATTTGATCTATACTGCTGGTTGACCTCCAATAATGTACTTGGTGTAGAAGAGCTTGGAATAACGAGGCGATGTGACTTATAAACCAAAGTTTATTATCAGCTTCGCTTGTCTAACAAGTCTCATCTAGTGCAGCAGCAGAAGAAGTAAAAGAGCGAACACATTCGGCTCTGTGTACTTATACTCACACACAACAAAAGACATGCATATCAAAGCTGACATCCCCCATTAACTTAATCCCCTCCTTTGTCTCCGTACCCCTCCACCTGGCCCTGGGAGGTCAGGGCGACCTATCTGGTCTCCACCGCAGTGCCTCGGATGCTCTTTGATCTTCACTGGCGGTTGAGACCCTTTGTCCTGTTCTGAGGTGTGAAGTCGCTTTACATATGTAGTCACCAAACATTCTCACATGCTTATACATATGTAGGTTATGGGATATATGATTAATATAGACCACACTTGGCACCTTACTGTTATGTTCTTTGTCTGCCCTCTCCATCCTCCCTATCCCCTCACCCCCAGCCAGTCACAGCAGATGACTGCCCCTCCCTGAGCCTGGTTCTGCTAGAGGTTTCTTCCTGCCAAATGGGAGTTTTTCCTCTCCACTGTCGCTTAGTGCTTGCTCATAGGGGATCGTCTGATTGCTGGGTTTTTCTGAGACTGTGGGTTTTTCTCTGCACTCTGGCACCATGAGACAGCCTCTGTTGTGATGTGGCACAGTATAAATAAAGCTGAATTGAATTGAATATATTCTTGGCATGTTTCTGTGAGCAATTTCAGAGAGTTCAGACTGGAGATCAGTACAGTGTCATTACATGCATAAGGAATGATCTAAGCCACTTTTATAATCTCTCTGACATGTCCTGTTTCGGGTCACAGGAATGCACCGGAACTCCTCAGCTTACATAGATTAGTGTTTTATGAACGTTCTGTTAGATTCACATTCTTGTCTCCAGAGTGTCTGTGACATCTGCCCAGATAAGCTTTGATTATCAGGACTGTCCCGTTCTGTCCCTTCCCTTATCCTCATCCTCCCTCTCCTTTCTCCTCCCTATATATATCAGACTTAGAAGAATGGATCCTTTAGGGATCCTAAGCGTGTCTGAATGCCATGCTTTGTAATTCCTCCTCCAAAGTGGCCTTTGGGGTGACTCCTTAATAAATGTACATAAATTCAACTTTCTGCCTGATTATTTGCGCGATTTTTTTTGGCAAACCCCTCAGACCCGGCAAAAAATTCGATAAACTGGAAAACGTATGTGCCCCCCCCCACCCCTCATTTTTGTGGGTGGGGCCAAACGTACAAGGTCTATGGAGACTGGAGACCATAAACTTTGCCATAGAGACATAAAATTTGGGTGAGGTGTGAATCACCTCAAGACATGCAAAAAACATCATTGTGGCCCATACCCAGCCATCTTGCCTCAAAATCGCCCCACCTCTAATTCGGAAAAAAGTCACACCTCACATTTGAAAGCACTAGTCCTAGGGACCTAGGGAAAAAAGTCACACCTTGCATTTGAACGCACTAGTCCTAGGGACCTGCTCCAATTGAGCTCATTTTTACATGGCGGCATCTATAGGCATTGGCCATTAAAAATTGTATAAATTAAGTCAAAATCTCAAAAGGCGTGGCCAGGGCACTATGGCGAAATTTGACTCCTCCCCTTACAAATTCAACCACCTGTAACTCGGGCAAAACCTGTCCGATGTGCACCAGACTTTCCATTATGGAAAATAGTCCCGCCCCAAACACAACTACATCAAAATCCCTGACAAAAGTTATAGCGTCACATAGTGGTTAACGAAAGAATTGCTGAAAACTGTTTTATTTATTACTCACGCGCGGCTGGCCAGAATGAGGTGAAATTTTCTGAGATTCATCAGAACACAGCGATGAAGGAGGAGGAGCTCATTTAGCAGCAGACTACATCATCCTAGGTGCACAACCGAGAGGTTTCGCAGGTCCTTCCTACCTACGGCTGTCAGACTGTATAACCTAAGCAGGGCTGCTCGCAGAGATAGCAAAAAGACGTGACAACCTAATAGTATTGAATGCAAAAGACGCAATAGACTTACACAATGGTCCCCTCCGGTATACAACTAGGAAAATACCGGTTGCTACGGAGGGCGACAATATGTATGGGTACATAATCATACCATGTAGGATAACTAAGTAGACGGTTATGCTGTTTCATTCCATCTAGCTACAATGCTCGGCACTGTGTGTTTATATATTTATATATTTATTCCATCTAGCGACAATGCTCCGCACTGTGTGTATTTATATATTTATCCCATCTAGCTACAATGCTCCGCACTGTGTGTTTATATATTTATATATTTATTCCATCTAGCGACAATGCTCCGCACTGTGTGTATTTATATATTTATCTCATCTAGCTTCAATGCTCCGCACTGTGTGTCTATATATTTATATGTACATATGTACTGTATACTCGCTGCTCTTGTTTTTTCTTGTCTTCTGATTGTTGCTCTGAGTGTTGCTATCCCTGTGCTGTTGCAATCCTGGAATTTCCCCATTGTGGGACTAATAAAGGCTTATCTTATCTTATCTTATTTGACTTTGAATAATTTAAGGTCAAAATTAGTCTAACAATACCCCATCAGTCTTTTAGAGGCTGAGGCTTAAAGGCCCCGTTACACAGCACAGAGTTCGCTGAGAGACCACTTTTTGATCTTTGGGATCATTTGGGAGATCCTTGTGGGTTCTAGACCGAGTCAAAACTTTGAGGAGGCTGTGACAACTGTGGAGATCACTGAAGATCATTGGTAGGTCAAAAATTGACCAAATCTCTCAACGATCTCTGTCTCCACCCCTGTGTAAGGGGGATGTAAGAGGTACAATTATTCTAAAAACTTATCTATGTATAAAAAGTCTTCTCAGACACCATTTCTCCCTTAAGCCTTTGAAACAAATCATTCCCAGAAACAGCATAAAATCATAGGAAGGCGAGCCTGGTGTAGTTCTGACTGACTGATGAATAACTGATTCTGCTAGGATGTGGTAAAACCCTCCCAGTTGCTACTTAAGTAGGTTAAGTCATATATATGTGAGGTTATCTTACCTCAGCCTCCAAAGCAGTGCTTGTATTACGGGCCACACACCACTGCTTTTGCAGCGTGGCATAGAAACAGTTGGCAATTAAGTACTATTGTGTTCAAGGATGACTCAAAGTCTGGCATAGCAGGTAATTACTGATATTACAGCTTTTGGCTTAGCTCCCTAGACACCACATCTGTAATAAACAAGAACAGACACTGAAAAATACCATGCCATCTTTATTTCCTGATATGACTACAGCATTTGTGGAAATATCGTGTTAAAGCCATCTGGGTTTTGCAGACACCTTCAACAATGCGAGTAAAGTTAAGTTTACCACTGTGTAGAATTGAGGAGACCAGCTGCTGGACCATTGTGAGAGAAATGTTGTCCCATTCTTGTCTGATATAGGATTCTAGCTGCTCAGCAGTGTTGGGTCTTCTTTGCTGTATTTTGCATTTCATGATGCGAAAAATGTTTTCAGTGCAATCTGAGCCACGATCTCCCCCGCTACAAACAGTTTATTAAATGCCCCACCAGAGGATTAAACACACTGGATCACTGTTACACCACAGTGAAAGACGCATATCGCGCTGTCCCTCGAGCTGCGCTGGGATTATCTGATCACGTGATGGTTCACCTCATTCCCACATACAGACAGAGATTGAAGCTCACTAAACCTGTTGTGAGCACTACGAAGATACGGACCAGTGATGCTGAGGAGAAGCTGGAAACGTGCATGGAAATATCTGACTGGGGCATGCTTAAAGGAGCCACGCATGATCTGGATGAGTACACGGACACTGTGAACTCATATATCCACTTTTGTGAAGAGAACATTCTTCCATCACGCACCAGGGTGAGTTACTCTAATGACAAACCCTGGTTCACAGCTAAGCTCAGACAGATCAGGAAGGAGAAGGAAGCAGCGCTGAAAAGTGGAGACAGGGACTGCTACAGGGAGGTTAAATACCGGTTTAACAGAGAGCTGAAGAGGGCTAAATCTCTATACTCAGAGAGACTCCAGCAGCAGTTCACTGCTAATGATTCGGCTTCCGTGTGGAGAGGACTGAGGCAAATCACCAACTATCGACCTAAGGCTCCTAAAGGTCAGGATGACAAAGCCCTTTGTCAGAGACTGTCCCAACACTATGCCCGTTTTGACACCTCGTCATCTGTGTCCAACCCCCCCCCCCCCTCCCTCCAGCTCCACAGCCTCCACATTCCCTACTTCATTTAAGGCACCCCCCCCTCCTCCCCCCCCTCCCCTTATCATCAGTGAGCAGGATGTGCTCAAACAGTTCTCCAGACTGAACCCGCGCAAGGCCCCCGGCCCAGACGGCGTGTCTCCCTCCACCCTGAGACTCTGTGCGAAACAGCTGGCTCCTGTATTCACAGACATTTTTAACACCTCCCTTAAGTTATGCCACGTGCCATCCTGCCTCAAATCCTCCACCATCATCCCTGTCCCCAAGAAGCCACGGATCACTGGACTTAATGACTACAGACCTGTAGCGCTCACCTCTGTAGTCATGAAGTCCTTTGAGCGCCTGGTCCTGTCCCACCTCAAGTCCATCACCACCCCTCTCCTGGACCCGCTGCAGTTTGCCTACCGAGCCAACAGGTCTGTAGACGATGCAGTCAACCTGGCCCTCCACTCCATCCTGCAGCACCTGGACTCCCCGGGAACCTATGCCAGGATCCTGTTTGTGGACTTCAGCTCCGCATTCAACACCATCCGCCCCGCTCTGCTCCGGGACAAGCTGTCCCTGCTCAACGTGCCTGACTCCCTCTGCAGGTGGATCATCGACTTCCTGACGGACCGGAGGCAGCATGTGCGGCTGGGAAAGACTGTCTCAGACTATACTAGCATCAGCACCGGATCACCCCAGGGCTGTGTACTTTCCCCCCTACTCTTCTCCCTTTACACCAACTCCTGCACCTCCAGCCACCAGTCTGTCAAGTTGATCAAGTTTGCGGACGACACCACCCTCATCGGGCTCATCTCCAACGGCGACGAGTCCGCCTACAGGAGAGAGGTGGCCCAGCTGGCGTCCTGGTGCAGCAATAACAACCTGCAGCTGAACGCTCTGAAGACAGTGGAGATGATTGTAGACTTCAGGAAAGTCACTACTCCTCTGCCCCCCCTCACCCTCTCAGGCTCTCCCATCACCACTGCTGATTCCTTCCGCTTCCTAGGCACTACCATCACCAGGGACCTCAAATGGGAGCTGACCATCAGCTCACTCATCAAAAAAGCCCAGCAGAGGATGTTCTTCCTGCGGCAGCTGAGGAAGCTCAAGCTACCCACCAAGATGTTAGTGCAGTTCTACACAGCCATCATCGAGTCCATCCTCACCACCTCCAT
This sequence comes from Pholidichthys leucotaenia, assembly GCA_020510985.1. Lineage (NCBI taxonomy): Eukaryota > Metazoa > Chordata > Actinopteri > Cichliformes > Pholidichthyidae > Pholidichthys > Pholidichthys leucotaenia. Next base: position 251,141,515 of record CM035843.1, read on the forward strand.
AACCGTGTGGTACGCAGGAGCCACTGCCAGGGACAGACTAAGGCTGCAGCGCGTCGTGCGCACTGCTGAGAAGGTGATCGGCTGCAAGCTCCCATCTCTCCAGGATCTGTACATCTCCAGGACCCGGAGGCGTGCTGGCCGGATCATAGCCGATCCCTCACACCCTGGTCACGTACTGTTTGCCCCCCTCCCCTCTGGTAGAAGACTTCGGTCCATCCAGACTAAAACCTCCCGTCACATGAACAGCTTCTTCCCCTCTGCCATTAGACTGCTGAACACTAAGTGACTCTCGTGCACCATGTACAGCAGCTCAACCAGACTCATGTCAATCATCACTGTTTTCTTCCTGCATTACCGACTGCACTATATAGTTCTCCACAGTATCTGCTGCTGGCTAATATATATTTTAACTGTTGACCAGTATCACTTAATCTTATCCTACACTTTATTACATGTATAGTTTATTTCTCTTATCTTATCATGTTTAATGTTGCAGCATTGTACCGAGACAAATTCCTAGTTTGTGTACTACATGAACAATGGCAATAAACCTGATTCTGATTCTGATTCTGAAAGATCTGGATGCAGGCAGGCCAGTCTAGTAGCTGCACTCTTCTACTACAAAGTATTGTGATGGATACAGCATGAGGTTAACATTGTCATGCTGAAATATATAAAGCATTCCCTGTTTAAAAAAAAAAAAAAAAAATGCTATCTGCATGTGAGCTTATGCTGCTCTAAAATCTGTATATATGTTTCACCAGAGGTGTTGTTTTTCTAGATGTGCAAGTTGAGGTTTCCATAGGCACTAATGCACCGCCATACCATCAGAGATGCAGGCTTTTAAACGGGATAGTCCCTCTCCTCAAAGTCTTTGCAATTTTATGTGACAGAATCATACTCTGAAATTGCACCACAATTTGTAGATGCAGTTTATGCCAATTACTGAACCTCTGCTCAGCTTTGCTTCCGAGAGACTCTGCCTCACTATTTGCCTGTTTTTATACTTACAGACACTTCTCCATGATTTCAAATATCAAAAAGTTAATTTATTTCAGGAATTCAATTCAGAAAGTGAAACTCATATATAGATTCATTACACATATTTCAAGTGTTTATTTCTTTTAATTTGATGAGTATGACTTACAGCTACTGGAAAAACCCAAAATTCAACTTCTCAGAAAATTAGACGAGACCAGTTTAAAATATCAGGTATCACTGTGTGTAATGAATCTATATATAATAATTTCCAATACACTTCTGATACAATTACAATTATTATTGAAGGTGGCAACAACACTGTTCATTCAACTGTGAAAGATACTGTCTATATTTGCATTATATATAATTGTGGGGTAATTATTTAATTTAATTGCATTTCTGTAAATACTATTTAACTGCGATGTTCTTGCACTGTGTGTGTGTGTGTGTGTGTGTGTGTGTGTGTGTATATATATATATATATATATATATATATATATATAAAATATTGTGGTGGACACACATTGTGACCTGCTTGGTGACTCACATTTTAGACCAGAACAAAGGCAAAGCTTCCTTGGTGATTACAGGAAGCTGCAAGAGTGTTAGCTTTGGTATGCAAGGCTTGAGACTGTGGGGATATAATTAAAGGGTACCTGTGGTGGTCGTCTAAACGCATTCAACTTGAAAACATTAGGTAAAGTATTCGTTATTTGGTTAAATAATTATTGCCAGCCATATACCACCAGAGAAATATGCAAATACGACCGCAGGCATGGCCAGCCAATGAAAACTATGCGCGCAGCCATGACACATGCGGATGTGACGTCACTACGTTGGTACTGAAAAGTCAATACTCCGCCTGTATGAGCGACTAGGGTGCTTTTGTGAGTGTTTTTATTCTATTATGGCTGAATTGTCGGACTCTGAGGAAGAATTCGTCCAACATGGCTACAGGTTTGAGCCAGAAAGGTCTTCTGAGGGTGAAAGTGACGAAGTGGTCCTCACACACAACGCAATTTCGTCTGAAAGGAAATGTCTGTGCCCTGTTCCGAGATTGCACAACCACTTTTCCGCTACAATCTTCCGACAAGGTGAGCTGGGTTTGGGTACACAAAAGAAGTGTTTATCTTTGTTTTTTCGCTTATTATTGAGACATCCAAAGGCTTTACATTCCGCCATGTTGCGATATCCATATCGCATTGTATGTTTTTGTTGTTACAAGAGCGCCGAGTGTCTGCCGATCTGTATATACTTTTAGCGGCGAGGGAAGAGCCCAGCGCCGAATCATCGGCCGTCTGGCGGCCGTTACAACCTCAGATCAGACGAGACGACCAGCTGAATTTAAGCATTTATTTATATATTTTCTACTCGTTTTAGTTCTGCATTTAATATGAACCCTGAGTTTGAAATAAACGTTTGAATTTGAATATCCCGAAAGCCACTGCTCATCTGGGCACTCCAGGCTCAGCCAATATTGATCCAGATCGCGGTATCCACGACACTACATCACAGGAAGCGTCCTGGCAGGCCATGTAGCTGCTAGTATGGCTGCGCACATGTTTTGCTGACATAGCTGAACCAGCACATCAGCAATGGATTTATATCGCATTGCTTTGAACTTGAACTTAAACTTGAACTAGAACGTGAGACAGGGGCTCAATATAATATCTTTTTTTTCACGACCACCACAGGTCCCCTTTAAAGGATTAAAGAGGGGATGCATTGTAGACAGTGGGGGTGATATCATGGAGAGAGGATGCATTGTTACTGTCATTATAATGCAACGTGGTATGTGATACATGTGACTTGTGAACTGTAATAGTCCTGGTACTTAAGGATGAGAGTTCCCTGTGTGGCTCTCTTTTTCTGCTTCGAGATGTTGGAGATGTGAATAAAGCTGACTTGAGAGAGAACTTTGTCTCATCATTCACACATTCCCACAATATATATATATATATATACTGTATATATATATACACTACTGTTCAAAAGTTTGGGGTCACCCAGACAATTATTTTGTGTTTTCCATGAAAAGTCACACTTATTTACCCCCATGAGTTGGAAAATGAATAGAAAATATAGTTAAGACACTGACAAGGTTAGAAATAATGATTTGTATTTGAAATAATAATTTTTTTCCTTCAAACTTTGCTTTCGTCAAAGAATCCTCGATTTGCAGCAATTACAGCATTGCAGACCTAACATGATTGCACAAGGGTTTTCTAATCATCCATTAGCCTTCTGACGCAATGAGCAAACACATTGTACCATTAGAACACTGGAGTGATAGTTGCTGGAAAAGGGCCTCTATACACTTATCTAGATATTGCACCAAAAACCAGACATTTGCAGCTAGAATAGTCATTTACCACATTAGCAATGTAGAGAGTGTATTTCTGATTAGTTTAAAGTTATCTTCATTGAAAAAAGTGCTTTTCTTTCAAAAATAAGGACATTTCTAAGTGACCCCAAACTTTTGAACAGTAGTAGTGTATGTGGCTTATATTATTCATATTCGGACTTCCTGACCCCCCAGGGTCAGGTGGAGGAGAGAGAGGACAATGGAGGAAGATAACACCTTGGGAGATGTCGGCTTTGATATGCAATGTCTTTTGTGATGTGATGTATAAGTAGGAAGGTCTGACTGCGATCAGCCTCTTCATTCTGCTTCTGCATCGAGATGAGACATGTTAGGGACTGAAGCTGATAATAAAACTTGATTTATAAAATCACATCGCTTCATCATTTCAAGCTCCCTACATTGGTGACCAGACGTGAGGATGGACCAAAGACGTTCTCCTGCTACAGGCTCATCAGAGGTGACCCAGGCTGACACCGTCGCCAACGCAGACAGGGGAACGGATGGAAGATGTTCCCCCACAGCAGAATCGTCAGAGAGGGCTCAACCAAGCACCGTCCCCAGCCCCGCCACGAGAACGGAAGAAAGGCGTTCTCGCCCGGCAGACACATCAGAGACAGCCCAGGCAAGCGCCGTCACCGTCAAACTCCCAGAGTTCTGGCAAAGCGACCCGAGCTCATGGTTCCAGCAAGCTGAGGCTCAGTTTGCACTGGCAGGAATAACGGCGGACGAAACGAAATTCTACCACATCGTCGCCAGACTCGATGCCGCCACATCAAGATGCGCGCGGAGCGTAATACAACAACCGCCCGCCCACGACAAATACAAAGAACTGAAGGCGACACTCATTGAGAGCTTCGTCCCCTCGGCCGAGGAAAGAGCAGGGAAGATTCTGGCGATTTACGGCCACAGAGGACACAGACCGATGGCCCTCATGGAGGACATGCTGCAGCTGAGGGAGGCAGACAATGACAACTTCCTTTTTCAACATATCTTCCTCAGCACTCTGCCGCCGCACATGAGAGGGACCCTGGCCAACATGCGGTGCAGCACCCAGCGGGACTTTTGCGCGCTGGCCCGGGAAGCGCAGCGACTCACCAACTCCTGCGGCGAACAGATGGCCACAGCAGCATCTGCAGATCTCGGCGCGGAAGCCCAGAGCAGCGGAGATCCGCAGACAACAGAACAGAGCCCACCCACCATGGCAGCGACGCGACAAAGGCGCAGCAAGCGGAACGACCTCTGCTATTATCATCAACGTTTCGCCGAGAGGGCGTACAAATGTGTGCCCCCCTGCAATTTCAAGAGCTCGGGAAATGACAAAGCCGGGAAACGATTAGCAGCTACGGCTCTCGGTGAAACAAATGAGCTGCTCTAAGTGACTGACGGACACTCCGGGAGGCAGTTCCTCATCAACACTGGAGCTCAGGTGAGGTCCAATGCAAATCGGGCAATGGGACCCCGTGGAAACGGAGCGATGGCAGCTAACGGCTCGATCATCGACACCTTCGGCAAAAGAAACCTTCCTCTGTCCATTCACAGCCGCAACTATACTGTAGGTGGACATTTATTATAGCGGCGGTGAGTTTTAACTTGTTGGGCGCAGATTTCTTGTGTGCACATGGGTTGTTAGTGCATTAACCAAGCGTCTATTTGCAAGATCAACTATCATTTTCTTCTATCCCCTGCTAAGCTCGAGTCTCTCCACCACCCGTGCAGGCCAGCGTCACCACAGCAGGAGGTAAGTTTGACCAACTCCTCACCCAATTTCCAGCACTCACAGTTCCCAAATTTTCAGCGACAGTGGCGAAACACGGGGTTGAACACTTCATCCCCACAACAGGCCCACCTGTTTTTGCCAAAGCTCGGCGCTTAGATGCGACCAAGCTCGCCATAGCACGCGACGAGTTTGCCAGCCTAGAAAAATTGGGCATTATTCGGCGCTCGAAAAGCCCTTGGGCATCACCACTACATATGGTCCCGAAAACCGACGGTTCTCGGAGACCTTGCGGTGATTACCGCAGATTAAACAATGCGACAGCGCATGACCGCTACCCAATCCCTCACATCCAAGATTTTTCACTACATCTGGCGGGTGCGCGCATTTTCTCTAAAATAGACCTGGTCCGCGGCTACCACCAAGTTCCGGTTCGACCGGAGGACATTCCCAAAACGGCTGTAGTAACCCCTTTTGGTCTTTTTGAATTTTTGCGAATGCCGTTTGGCCTCAAAGGCGCTGCTCAAACTTTTCAGCGTATGATGGACGCGGTGTTACGCGACCTCCCCTTCGTGTTCGTCTACCTCGACGATATTCTGGTAGCCAGCTCGTCAGAGGAAGAACACAAACAACACCTCACTACAGTTTTTCAGAGACTAGAAGAGCACGGGTTAATAATCAACCCAGCCAAATGCCATTTCGGCGTGTCACAAATTGATTTTTTTGAGACACAGAGTTTCACCAGAAGGGGCAGTCCCATTGCCGGACAAAGTGAGCGCGGTAGCAAATTTTCCACGACCACAAACGGTCAGATCACTACAAGAATTTTTAGGAATGGTGAATTTTTACAACAGTTTCCTCCCCCGCGCAGCTCAACTCATGCAGCCCCTATATGCCGCCCTCAGAAAACAAAAGCCCTCCAACGCGGTCGAATGGACCCCGGAGCGGGAACGCGCCTTCGCGGAGGTAAAAAGTGCACTAGCGAATGCCACATTGTTGGTTCACCCCGATCCCTCAGCCCGCATAGCGCTAACCACAGACGCTTCAGACCTGGCCATAGGGGCAGTCGTGGAACAACAGGTTGGCGGAAACTGGCAACCATTAGCATTCTTTAGCAAATCCTTAAACCAAACCGAGCGCAAATACAGCACCTTTGACAGGGAGCTGCTAGCGCTTCATTTATCCATCCGCCACTTCCAGTTCTGGCTGGAAGGGCGGCGTTTCATGGCTTTTGTAGACCACAAACCACTCACTTTCGCGATGGCTAAAATTTCAGAACCATGGTCAGGCAGGCAACAAAGACAACTAGCTGCAATTTCAGAGTTCACCACAGATATTCGACATGTGGCAGGCAAACTTAATGTGGTAGCAGACTGCCTCTCCCACGCTGTGACATCGTCAGAGCGCGAGGAAGCAGATTATACTGCCGCAGAGCTCATGGCCAACGTGGACGCGTACGCGGCCCAAATCCACGTAGGGATAGATTACGCGGCCATGGCTGCGGAACAAAGCAGTGACGCGGACGTGCGCGCGCTCCAGTCTGGACCAACAGGGTTAAGACTAGAGGAAAGGGGTTTGCGTGACGGTGCTCCCCCCCTAATCTGCGACGTGTCAACCGGCCGACCTCGCCCGGTAGTTCCAGCTGCGTGGCGCCGCCGCATTTTTGACGCGGTTCACTCCCTCGGTTAAAATGGTCACGGAGAAGTTTATTTGGCCAGGCCTGCGTAAAAATGTAAAGGAATGGGCAAGGACTTGCATGTCTTGCCAACGCGCCAAAATTCACAAACACACAAAAGCTCCTCTAGAACCTTTCCGAATCCCAGCCAGGAGATTTGACCACGTACACGTCGACCTCGTGGGCCCACTGCCGCCGTTGCAAGGGTTCACACACCTTTTAACAATGGTAGACCGCACCACACGCTAGCCAGAAGCGGTCCCACTGCTGTCAACCACAGCCGCGGAAATCGCTCGCGTTTTTTTAACAACCTGGGTGGCGCGCTTCGGCGTCCCATCGGACATCACGTCCGATAGGGGGCCTCAATTTGTCTCAGAGCTGTGGTCAGCTATGGCCAGCAGCTTAGGGGCGACAATTCATCGCACCACCGCATATCACCCTTAGGCTAACGCAGTGCTTCTCAATTATTTTTTGCAAAGCCCCCCCTAGGAAAGAGAAAATATTTCGCACCCCCCCAACTCGCCGCAGTGACTATAAATAAGATCATTATCTATAAAAATTGTATAAGTATACCTAAAATTGTATCCTTTTTAACATTAACAAAAGAAAAAAGCAATATAAATCAACTTTCAACAAATATTAACTTTATTTTGCCACACAGAAACCCTGTTATAGTCTAAAACAGAAAAAAAAAACTTAAAGTGCATCAAAGTGCCTGAAATAAAAAATATTTCAATCCTTATTTAAACTAGAAACATTATTGACCAACTGAACCATTTGATGCTGAGAAAAATACTTTAATCAATAAATAATATTAAATGTAAATTGATCTGGAACATTAACACAGGAGTACCAATATATTTAACATTTTAGTCTGAAGAAAAAGGTAGAAAAAGGCAATATCAACTCCTCTGCAATTGTGTGGGGTTTTTTTTTTTGTGGGGTTTTTTGCACTGCGCAATTTGGTACGCCACTTTAAATGATGCTAAAAGTGCTCGCTGGTTTACTGATGTAGCGTTCACAAAGCGGGATGATTGTTGGCCGTACTCCGCACGTTTTCGCTGAAAAAAATCAAGCGGCTTATCAACGTGTTGAGGATGTAATGTCTGTCGGTGACGTCTTAATTTATTTGGCTTCATGCTGTCCGCTGCCAACACTTTCAGACACAGTGAACACACCGGTCTTTCCTCGTCTCCCACCGTAGTCAGAGTGAAGCCAAGTGTGAAGTGAAGTGAAGCCAACCTCTGTCTCTCTCAGCCTTTCTTTTCGTTACTGTTAAATATTTCTCCATGGTGTCTCTCGTGGGGTTTGTTGACAGCAATTTAAAAAGTTTTAAACTCCCGCACAGACTTTGACAATGAGAGCGCCACTGCACCACCTGCTGCCGTGGATGTGCAATTACACTTTACACGGCAAAAGCAAAGCCTGTTCCCTGGGGTCACACGTGCCCCCCCCCCCGGCATCGCATCGCGCGCCCCACTATTTGAGAAGGACTGAGCTAACGGGTTATGTGAGCGTTTTCATAGGTCTTTAAAGGCCGCCCTCAGGGCCTCACTGACGGATACAGATTGGGTCAATAAACTTCCCTGGGTTTTATTAGGGTTGCGTTCTGCGCCTAAGGAGGATCTAGACGCCTCCCCGGCAGAATTAATTTTCGCACAACCCCTCAGGCTCCCGGGTGAGTTCTTACCAGAACATCCAGAGCCCGGACACCTACCAGCCATGAGGCCCCTAAGCAGCACGGGACCGGACACGCTCCCCGGACCCGTACACCACTCTTTCCCGCGGGTTTTTGTCCCCCAAGCCTTAAAAAAAGCCGAGTTCGTTTTTGTTAGGCACGAAGCTTTAAAACCAACCCTCCGTCCACCATATGATGGACCATATAGAGTGCTGGAACCTGGTGATAAGCATTTTGTGCTTGATTTAGGGGACAGAAAAGAAACAGTCAGCATTGACAGACTTAAACCTGCATTCATGTTGAGAGACAAACCTGCACGGGTGGCGAGAGCACCTCAACGGGGTAGACCCCCCCAAGAGACACAACTCAGCCTCCCCGCAGGGATCAAATAACCACTCTTCTCCCCCAGCTGCAAATCCCTTACAGGACGACCCCGCCAAGACACCAAAGCGGGCCTACAGCAGATTCGGGAGAAGATTGAAACCCAGACGACACATAGACTGACGTAAAATTCACAAAGGGGTGTTAACTATGTTGTCGGATTGTACCGTTGCAGTCTTAAGGCTGACTTATGACATAGACTATACTGTTGTTTTTTACCACTGAATTTTCAACATGTGCATGCTGTATAGCTTGTAGGTAGCATAGCTGCTGGAGATATTTTTCCTTTTTCATGTTGAAGTGAATAATGGTATAATATGTCATGAAGGTGATCTTAAGCTGTAAACTTAATCTTATTGTCCTTTTCTTAGACGTTTGGGGGCGGCTGTGGCTTATATTATTCATATATCCATACCTGCATATGTATAAACTTAAGAGGAATATATAGTGATTACATATGTGAAAGGACCTCACGTCTCAGGGCAGGACAAGAGGTCTCGACCGCCAGCAAAGATCAAGGAGTAGACGGAGGCACAGCGGTGGAGACCCGAATGGACTTCCTGACCCCCCAGGGTCAGGTGGAGGAGAGAGAGGACAATGGAGGAAGATAACACCTTGGGAGATGTCGGCTTTGATATGCAATGTCTTTTGTGATGTGATGTATAAGTAGGAAGGTCTGACTGCGATCAGCCTCTTCATTCTGCTTCTGCATCGAGATGAGACATGTTAGGGACTGAAGCTGATAATAAAACTTGATTTATAAAATCACATCACTTCATCATTTCAAGCTCCCTACAGTGTATATATATACAGTATTCTGATATATATACCTGATTGGGTAAGAAGGAAGAGAAAAGAATTAATGCCAGAGCTGAAAGCTGCAAGAGCACGGGGGGACATAGCCTACTTAAGGTACGACAGACTCATTATTCACCCACGCCATCCCCATAACAGTACACCAAAATCAATGGTGCCAAAAATCAACGAGAAATGATTGACATTTCATTATCAACTTAGAGATATAAACTGTGCATTTGTTTCTATTGACTGGAATAATTAAGATGCAAACTTTTATAGGAAACAACCTCATTTTTAAAGGGTACGGATATACTGAGCATAAGCCACACAGTGTTGAATATGAAACCGATCCTGAAAATCACTTTTTCAACAGTATAAAACATCAGTGTAAATACTTTAGCTCAGACCAACTAAAAAATACAATTTCTGACCAGTCATTGTCAATAATACACTTTAATAGTAGAAGTCTCAACATGAATTTTACCAAAATCCAGGACAGTTTGTTGCAATATAACACAAATTTTTCTGCTGTTGCAATTTCTGAGACTTGGTTAAAAAATGGCCAACTTCATACAGTGCAAATGAGAGGCTATGATTTATATACCACAAGCAGATCAAAAAAAGGGGTGGTGGTGTTGCTTTATATATCAGGACCTGCTACCAAAGCCAAGTTGTAGATAATGTCTTTTGAAATGGAAAACATCATGGAGTGTGTAACTGTGGAATTAATTACAGCTACAAAAAAACATAAGTTGCATTTATAGAGCACCGGGTACCGATATTGACATTTTCAAAGAAAAATTGTCTGAGCTTTTCAGTGCAGTAGGTAATAAGAAGCTGGTATTTATTTGTGGAGACTTCAGTATTGACTTATTAAATCCAAATGACCATATCCAAATAAGTGAATTTATAAATTCCATGTTTTGTATGGGTTTCTACCCTTCAATAACATATCCCACTAGAATAACAACACATTCAGCAACGCTTATTGATAACATTTTCACAAATGTCACTGAGGGGAATGTAACTGCTGGTTTTATTATCAATAATGTGACAGACCATCTGCCTGTTTTTGTTTCTTCACACACTGGTGTAACACATAACGTTGAAATAGATACGGTTCAGGTTCAGGTTACTTTATTTGTACCCGTAGGTAGATTTGTTTTGCAGTCTGGTGACATCCATATTTACAAGCCACTAATTACATTCAACATAGACAAACACAGGCACACATGAAGCTGACTATAAACATGATAAAAATACTCAAGGCTCCATCAATCAGGGTATAAAAAGACAAAGAGATGAGAGAAAAACCAGAGGTAAGAGAGAAGGGTCGTATTAAAAGTTAAAAACTAGTCAAAGAGGTTAAAAAACTCAAAGGTCTAAAACCCAATAAAATATTTAGAACCCAAGTGACATCCTACAAAAATAAGTAAATATAAAATGAAGTTAATAAATGGGTACCTAAATTATGTACAATATATTTTTACAGCTTTGTTCAACTCTTTGACAGCAGCAGGAACAAAGCTGTTTTTGTAGCGCTGGGTTCTACTTTTTGGGACAGCAAACCTCTGTCTTGAGGGAAGAAGCTGAAAGTGGCAGTGCAAAGGGTGGGAGTCATCATTTAAAATGGAGGTAGCCATCCTCTGTACTTGTCTGGTGTACAGGGATGTCAGGCTCAGCTGTGGCTCACCAAGCAAACGACTGGACCATCTAACTACCTGATCCAAGGATTTCCTCTGTTTCAGTTTTATCTGACCAAACCATGACACTAAAGAAAAGGATAAAACGAATTCAATAAAAGCCCGATAAAACATTGTCATTATGGTTCGGTCAACTTGGAAGCGTGCAAGTTTTCTCAAGCAATGCAAATGTTGCTGACCCATTTTGCACACCCTTTCACAGTTCTCTTCAAAGTTTAAATTACTATCAATAATCGTCCCAAGATATTTGTACGATTGTACACATTCGGTGGTCTGGCCTCTGGTTTTTAAACGACTTGTAACAGAAACGGCAATCAAAAATCTTAGATGATCTAAAAATACAAGACTGGAGCGGTGTTTATGTTGACGACATTGATACAGCATATGGAGAATTTGTCTCTATTTCATCACAACTATATAATAAACATTACCCTCTAGTGGTAAAGGAAACTAAAGTTAAATACAGAGATAAGCCTTGGATCACCAAGGGCCTGCAAAATGCTTGTAAAAAGAAAAACTTGTTATACAAAACATTTCTGAAATTAAGAACTGTGGAAGCAGAAAAGAAATACAAGACTTATAAAAATAAACTCATTAGTATTTTAAGAGGGTAAAAAAAACATATTACAGTAAATTATTGGAAAATAACAAAACTAATACATGTAATATATGGAAGGTGTTAAATAATATAACAAAGAGAGGAAAACTAAATTCCAACCACATCTCTTATTTAAATTCAGATAATGGAATAATCAATGAAAATAGCTTGATCTCCAACACGTTTAATGAATATTTTGTTAATATAGGAAAACGCCAACTCTACTGTATCATCAGCAAATACAAGTGGCACTGACAATGTCGTCAACATAAACGCTTACTCAATGTTTATGAAAGAAACAGATGAAAAAGAAATTCTTGACATTGTTAACAAATTCAAAGCCAAAAAAATCAACTGATTGTAATGATTTCAGTATGTTCTTGATTAAATATATTATTGATTGTATTGTTAAACACTTCACTTTCATATGCAACATGTCACTTACTGCTGGTAAATTTCCAAAGAAAATGAAAATAGCAAGAGTCGTTCCTCTGTATAAGACTGGTGACAAACACTTATTGTCAAACTACAGACCCATCTCCTTGTTACCTCAGTTCTCCAAAATACTGGAAAAAATATTTAAGAGACTAAATGATTTCACTGATGAGCACAATATACTCTGTGAACAACAGTATGGATTCAGGAAGAACTGGACCACCTCACTGGCACTCATGGGCTTTGTTGAACAGATTACGGACGCAACAGATAGAAAAGAATACAGAGTTGGAATATTTCTGGACTTACAAAAGGCATTTGATACAGTTGACCATAAATTACTCCTCAGTAAATTACATAAGTATGGCATCAGAGGAATTGCTTTTGACTGGTTACACAGCTATATAGAAGACATATCAATATGTTCATGTGAATAATACAGACTCTGAGTTACTGAAGATGACGTGTGGGGTACCACAGGGTTCAGTGCTTGGTCCATTGCTGTTTATTTTGTATATTAATGATTTATGTTCTGTGTCTAAATTGCTCAAGTGTATTTTATTTTCAGATGACAACTTTTTTTTGTAGTGGAGAAAATCTTAAGCAACTTCTGGATTCAGTAGAAAATGAACTTAAAGGGCCTATATCATGCAAAATCGACTTTTTTGAGCTTTTAAGCATGTTATAATGTTAATTCCTCACCAAAAACGCCCCCAAAGTGGTATTTTGCTCCATTCACGCATCTGAGTATTCCTCCTCAACCCTGCTCTCTAAGCTGCTGCTCCGCCCTGTCCCTGATAATGACTGGGTCCCCACATTCATACGTATGAACGTGGGTGAGCCGCCCACTCCAGGAAGTGCCTGTACTGCCAGCACCGCCCCCAGGCTAACACACACACCCACTTTCTCCGCGCAGCAAACGGAGCGGTGATCGGCAAAACTCTTTCACTTTAGCATTGACGCTGTGAAGAAGTAGTTTGGAGCTGGCGTTTTGAGCTTTTTTTGATGCTGCCACTGGAGTGTGAACCTACTCGTGAGAAATAAGGAGAATTTGCCAGTAGTAGCTGGTGAAGGAAGGAAGCAGCGCTGAAAAGTGGAGACAGGGGCTGCTACAGGGAGGTTAAATATCGGTTTAACAGAAAGCTGAGGAGAGCTAAATCTGTGTATTCTGAGAGACTCCAGCAGCAGTTCACTGCTAATGACTCGGCTTCTGTGTGGAGAGGACTGAGGCAAATCACCAATTATCGGCCTCAGGCTCCTAAAGGTCAGGATGACAAAGCCCTTTGTCAAAGACTGTCCCAACACTATGCCCGTTTTGACACCTCATCATCTGTGTCCAACTCCCCCCCTCCCTCCAGCTCCACAGCCTCCACGATCCCTACTTCATCAAAGGTGCCCCCCCCCTCCTCCCCCCCTGCCCTTGTCATCAGTGAGCAGGACGTGCTCAAACAGTTCTCCAGACTGAACCCGCGCAAGGCCCCCGGTCCGGACGGCGTGTCTCCCTCCACCCTGAGACACTGTGCGAAAGAGCTGGCTCCTGTCTTCACAGACATTTTTAACACCTCCCTTAAGCTATGCCACGTGCCGTCCTGCCTCAAATCCTCCATCATCCCTGTCCCCAAGAAGCCCAGATCACTGGACTTAACAACTACAGACCTGTAGCGCTCACCTCTGTAGTCATGAAGTCCTTTGAGCGCCTGGTCCTGCCCCACCTCAAGTCCATCACCACCCCCCTCCTGGACCCTCTGCAGTTTGCCTACCGAGCCAACAGGTCTGTAGACGACGCAGTCAACCTGGCCCTCCACTCCATCCTGCAGCACCTGGACTCCCCGGGAACCTACGCCAGGATCCTGTTTGTGGACTTCAGCTTCGCATTCAACACCATCCGCCCCGCTCTGCTCCGGGACAAGCTGTCCCTGCTCAACGTGCCTGACTCCCTCTGCAGGTGGATCACCGACTTCCTGACGGACCGGAGGCAGCATGTGCGGCTGGGAAAGACTGTCTCAGACTCTGCTAGCATCTGCACCGGATCACCCCAGGGCTGTGTACTTTCCCCCCTACTCTTCTCCCTTTATACCAACTCCTGCACCTCCTCCCACCAGTTTGTTAAGCTGATTAAGTTTGCGGACGACACCACCCTCATCGGGCTCATCTCCAACGGCGACGAGTCCGCCTACAGGAGAGAGGTGGCCCAGCTGGCGTCCTGGTGCAACAACAACAACCTGCAGCTGAACGCTCTGAAGACAGTGGAGATGATTGTGGACTTCAGGAAAGTCACAACCCCTCTGCCCCCCCTCACCCTCACAGGCTCTCCCATCACCACTGCTGATTCTTTCCGCTTCCTAGGCACCACCATCACCAGGGACCTCAAGTGGGAGCCGACCATCAGCTCCCTCATCAAAAAGGCCCAGCAGAGGATGTTCTTCCTGCGGCAGCTGAGGAAGCTCAAGCTACCCACCAAGATGTTAGTGCAGTTCTACACAGCCATCATCGAGTCCATCCTCACCACCTCCATAACCGTGTGGTACGCAGGAGCCACTGCCAGGGACAGACTAAGGCTGCAGCGCGTCGTGCGCACTGCTGAGAAGGTGATCGGCTGCAAGCTCCCATCTCTCCAGGATCTGTACATCTCCAGGACCCGGAGGCGTGCTGGCCGGATCATAGCCGATCCCTCACACCCTGGTCACATACTGTTTGCCCCTCTCCCCTCAGGTAGAAGACTTCGGTCCATCCAGACTAAAACCTCCCATCACATGAACAGCTTCTTCCCCTCTGCCATCAGACTGCTGAACACTAAGTGACTTATTGACTCTCGTGCACTATGTACAGCAGCTCAACCAGACTCATGTCAATCATCACTGTTTTCTTCCTGCATTACCGACTGCACTATATGGTTCTCCACATTATCTGCTGCTCGCTAATATATTTAAACTGCTGACTAGTATTACTCACTCTTATTCTACACTTTATTGCATGTATAGTTTATTTCTTTTATTTTATCATGTTTAATGTTGCAGCATTGCACCGAGACAAATTTCTAGTTTGTGTACTACATGAACAATGGCAATAAATCTGATTCTGATTCTGAAGCTGGTGAAGCAATTGGCAATTGGCCCCTCGCGCTCAGGGAAAACAAAGGGATTTCTCCCACGTGTGTTTTTTTTCCCCCTACGATCGGATTCAGCGATCATCGGCCGGGATAATGGGTCCCAAGAAAGCTCTGCAAAATGAAGATGAAATAAAAAAAGCGCTGGATTTCTTGGCGGAAGAGATTTCTGCTGTAAAGTCACAACAAAGAAGCATCCTGGACCTAATGGAGGAGATTAAAGCGCTGCGGAACCAGAACGCTGAGAAAGACAGGAGGCTGGCATATCTGGAGAGCAGAATGGCTGAGATGGACCAGAGCACTCGGGCGAACGACGTGATCATCACGGGGCTCCACATCAAACCCCGATCATACGCGAGAGCAGTTGCCGCAGACAGCAGTGGAGGTTTGCTGGATGAGGAATCCGCTGAGCAACAAGTGGCGGCCTACATGCAGGCCAAAGGAATTCAGCTGGACTGCAACAACATTGAGTCCTGCCACCCTCTGCCCAGGAAAAGCGGCGACAAACCGGCTGTGATCATGAGGTTTGTGAACAAAAAACACAAGACTGCGCTACTGAAACAAGGTAGGAGGCTAAAAGGAACAAACATTTACATAAACGAGCACCTCACGAAGGAAAACGCAGAAATAGCCAGGAAAGCAAGATACATGAAAAAGCAGAAAAAGATTCAAAACACCTGGACATCAAATTGTAAAATATACATCAAATTAAACGGATCACCTGAAGAAGCCAAGGTCATTAACATCCGTAATATTATGGAACTGGACAAATATCAATGAATATTATGAACTGGAGTCACAGCAACAATTCAGACAACTGTAGGACACTGAAGGATTTTACTCATCTGCAACAAACATTAAACAACATGAATCAAAAAATCAACAAACAGGGACAACAGGAACTGAAAGTTTTTGAATACACAGATCACAACCCACAGGACATAGAATATGACATAGACCCTGATAATAATTTACTTAGCTCCATCAATAATGACTGTAATTACTACACAGATGAACAGTTCAACACAATGGTCACATCTGATTTCAATATTTCTATGATCCACTTCAACAGCAGGAGTCTCTATGCCAACTTTAATAACATTAAAGATTATTTACATCAGTTTAAAGAGCCCTTCAATATTGTGGCAATATCAGAGACGTGGCTCAGTGAAGAGAAAGGAGTGGATTTTACCATGGATGGCTATGAATTAAATTATATAAATAGAAAAGTGAAAAAAGGAGGAGGAGTTGCAATTTATGTTGATAAGAGCTTGAAATACAAGGTTGCTGAAAATCTGTCAGTAACTGTGGATGATTTATTTGAATGTATTACAATAGAAATCTGTCTGGACAATGTGAAGAATGTAGTAGTGAGCTGTGTATATAGAACACCTGGATCAAACATTGACTTATTTAAGGACTGGATGGAAAAAATGTACGCAAAACTAACTCATAAAGTTATGCTCATCTGTGGGGATTTCAATATAGATCTGATTAATTCAAAACAACATAGTTTGACAGAAGAATTTATCAACACAATGTACAGTATGGGCTTACGTCCAACAATTACCGGACCTAGCAGAATCACGTCACACAGTGCCACACTAATAGATAACATATTCACAAACATTATGGAAAATAATATCAGGAGTGGGCTTTTATTGAATGATATCAGTGACCACCTGCCAATTTTTGTTGTCTATCAATGTGATTATAGGAAGAAAAAGTATACCAAAAATATTAAATATAAAAGAATAAGAACTGAAGAATCAATGCATTTACTGACAAAGGAATTATTAATACAAGATTGGAAGATAGTTTATGATGAAAATGACATAAATAGAGCATATGATAAATTTTTACAAATATTTCAATCATTGTACAATAAATACTGTCCTATAAAACAATACAGTGACAGACAAAAAAAAAAAAATATTCCTTGGGTCACCAAGGGGTTAATAAATGCATGTAAAAAGAAGAATACATTATATAAACAATTCATTAAATGCAGAACGGTGGAAGCTGAGATCAGAAGAATCAGAATCAGAATCAGGTTTATTGCCATTGTTCATGTAGTACACAAACTAGGAATTTGTCTCGGTACAATGCTGCAACATTAAACATGATAAGATAAGAGAAATAAACTATACATGTAATAAAGTGTAGGATAAGATTAAGTGATCAAATATAAAAGATACAAAAATAAGCTTACTGCGGCGGCATGAAATAAAGCGGCGTTGTTGGAGGTTTTAAGTAGAGTTTTATTATATCATACCGCCGTCACGGGATCCCCTCTCCAGCCCAAGTGTGTGCAGGCTGGATGGGGATCCTCCGGCACTCAGAGAAGACACAGTGTGCGTGTCTGCAGCAGAGGTTGAAGCGTGTGAGTGAGAGGAAGTGTTACAGAACCTGTGCAGTATTTATACCCAACTCAAACAATACATCAAAGCAGATTCACAGCAGTTTGTCTGATCAAAGGGACTGCAGAACAGGCATGAGATATTTGCATTTGTGAGACATACATCACAATAGGCAGATTTGCTAGACTTTGCTCCAGCTGCAGAACAAAGAGGTTAACAGGCACATCTACATATTGATCTGAGTCTCTAGGTCACAGTAAGGACAGGACGCATGAACACAATGCATGAAAGGTGACATTATCACAGTAGTGTAGCGGAAAAAACCAGGAGTAGCGAGTTGTCTGTCCTTAGTCTGTTTGTGGGGGTTTTCCCAAACCGCCACAGCTCCCCCCCAGAGGGCTCGGCAGGTGGTTGAGACCCCGATAGTGCAGCTTGGGCAGCGAGCAGGGAAAAGCTCTGTGCAGGAGGGGGTGGAGGGGGGTGGGGGTAGTAAAAGCCGGCCGGAGACCATGAAAACGTATGGGCCGCGCAAATATTGCTTGTGGGTCCGCAATGTCGAAGGGCTGGTCCCGTTGAACGTGCAGAGGTCCACAAGAAGAAAAATTAGTCACTGGCTCCTCCCGCGATTAAGTCCTGCAAGGATTAATAGCGGCCGTGAAGAAAAGACGAGGCTGCTTGGCGGCTGTGATGAGAGCAGAAGGACTGGCATGTTGACTTTAGGTGCGGGCACAGCCTTAAAGTCAGCCTTAAAGGATCGCAAAACCGCTGAATTCCCCATGCGTGCCGTGGCTGAGATTGTTAACAAATCCTTCGAGCATGCTGCATGCGTGCCTCAGGTGAGCGAGCAGCCCTGAAGGGCAGCGGCGAAGGAGGAAGGCAGTCTGTGGAGCCGTATGTGTCCCGTGCGTGGTGCGCCGTGCCCGTAACTCCCCGGTGCGTGTGCCGGGGTCCCGTGCGTGGGTGGGCCGCTGGAGAGGAGAACCAGGGTCAGGGAGCTTGCTGGAGATCATCCCTGTTCAGTGTGTTGGAGCGGTGAAGGAAAGTAGACGCTCTGTCACTCGCTCGGTCATGATGCGTTCAGGTCCACGTGTGCTCCGTTGGCCATGGGGATCGCCGTCGTGGAGAGGAGACGAGGTGCATGCGCTCTCTTGTGGAGGGGCTGTGAGTGCGGCCAGTCCAGCGTGGATGTGCCGATCTAGGCGTGCAGATCTCACCATGAAACGTTGCTCAACTTTCCCGGTCGTGGGTGTTCTCCAACAAGTTTCGCCTGGAAACTCCGCGTTGAGGTCTCCCTGAAGCAGAAGGGAGGGCAGATCAGTCAGGCTGCCGTGTTCGCTGGTCGTCGGAGAATCACCGCCAGGCGTTGCGTTCGCTGGCAACATGTTCGTTTCAGCGTCGGGTCACCAGTGCGGCGGCATGAAATAAAGCGGCGTTGTTGGAGGTTTTAAGTAGAGTTTTATTATATCATACCGCCGTCACAGAATCCCCTCTCCAGCCCAAGTGTGTGCAGGCTGGATGGGGATCCTCCGGCACTCAGAGAAGACACAGTGTGCGTGTCTGCAGCAGAGGTTGAAGCGTGTGAGTGAGAGGAAGTGTTACAGAACCTGTGCAGTATTTATACCCAACTCAAACAATACATCAAAGCAGATTCACAGCAGTTTGTCTGATCAAAGGGACTGCAGAACAGGCATGAGATATTTGCATTTGTGAGACATACATCACAATAGGCGGATTTGCTAGACTTTGCTCCAGCTGCAGAACAAAGAGGTTAACAGGCACATCTACATATTGATCTGAGTCTCTAGGTCACAGTAAGGACAGGACGCATGAACACAATGCATGAAAGGTGACATTATCACAGTAGTGTAGCGGAAAAAAACAGGCGTAGCGAGTTGTCTGTCCTTAGTCTGTTTGTGGGGGTTTTCCCAAACCGCCACACTTACTATTATAATGAGGACCTGTAAGAAAGAATATTACAACAGAATACTAGAGGATAACAAAAATAACATAAAAGGAATATGGCAAGTACTCAATGGGATTATTAGTAATCGTCCTAAGAATGCAAATTATCCAGAATATTTTATCGAAAATGGCAATTTGATAAATAATATGGAAGATGTGGTCAGTGGTTTCAATAAATTTTTTGTAAACGTTGGTCCTGAATTAGCAAAATCAATAGCGACACCAGAAACAAACTACAGTGGTTCTGTGAATGAAATAGAAGATAGAAATCCAAACACAATCTTTTTGGGTGCAGTTACTGAAAAGGAAATTATCGAGACTGTGAGTAAATTTAAGAACAAAAAATCAACGGACTGGAATGAAATTGACATGACAATAGTGAAAAAAGTAATTGAGGGAATTGCTAAGCCACTCACCCACATCTGTAACCTGTCATTTCAAACTGGTACATTTCCAGACAAAATGAAAATAGCAAAAGTAATACCTCTATACAAAACAGGAGACAGTCATCGCTTCACAAATTACAGGCCAGTCTCTTTACTCTCACAATTCTCTAAAATACTTGAAAAAATCTTCACTAAGAGACTGGATGATTTCACTGAAAAACACAACCTCCTTACAGATAGCCAGTATGGTTTCAGAGCAGATAAATCTACATCTTTGGCACTGATCGAACTTATAGAAGAAATTACTAGTTGTATAGATAAAAAAAAAAGGTTGCTGTAGGAGTATTTATAGATTTAAAGAAAGCTTTTGACACCATTGACCACAGAATACTACTAAGGAAACTGGAAAGGTATGGGATAAGAGGGGTTGGACTGAGTTGGGTGGAAAGTTATTTAAGTAACAGACAACAATTTGTACAAATTGGAGAGCACAAATCACCCTTCATGGACATCACTTGTGGTGTGCCCCAGGGGTCAGTTTTGGGACCCAAACTCTTTATTTTGTATATAAATGACATATGCCAAGTATCAAAAATCCTGAAATTTATTTTGTTTGCAGATGACACAAATATCCTTTGCACTGGTGAGAATTTGCAGCAGGTTTTAGAGGTGGTCACAACTGAAATGGAAAAATTAACGCAGTGGTTCAACAAAAATAATTATCTCTAAATCTAAAAAAAACAAAGATTATGTTGTTTGGAAATTATAAAATAAATCATGAAATAATGGTAACGATAGATGATACCAGAATAGAAACAGTACAGGAAAATAAGTTTCTGGGGGTGACGCTAGACAATAAAATCTGCTGGAAACCTCACATCAGTCACATCCGGGCCAAATTAGCAAAATGTATAGGCATACTGGGGAAGACGAGACACTTCTTGGACTATAAATCATTGGTCTTATTGTACAATTCACTATTTTTACCTTATCTTAACTACTGTGTAGAAGTCTGGGGAAACACCTACAAGACCAACCTACAGTCAATATGCACATTACAAAAAAGAGCTATAAGGATAATAAACAATGCAGGATATAGAGACCATACCAATGCGTTGTTCTTAAAGTCACATGTCATAAAGTTCATCGATTTAGTTAAATTTAAGACAGCACAAGTAATGTACAGGGCAATTAATAATCAACTACCAACTAATATACAAAAAATATTTAAAAAAGAGACAATGATCATAATTTGAGGGGAGACTTAAACTTTACAAAACCCAAGATACGTACAACCAAGAAAAGTATGTGCATATCTGTCTGTGGGGTAGATTTGTGGAACAGTCTGGAGCCGGAACTGAAACTATGTACAAACAGAAATCAATTCAAAAAGAGGTATAAGCACCATTTGCTGAAAGGGTATATGTTAGAAGGGTAGTAGTTATATGTATGATTCATTATGTTCACTCTGGGATATTATGGGACACTATGGAATGGTGGATGGGACAGCACTGTGTATATCTGTGTTGTTTGAGGCTGGTTTTGATGTATGGACATCATTGTATGTTAGAATGGATGGGTGTTAATGTTGATTTGTAAAAAATACAGTAAATTGTTTACTTGGGGTCTTAAAGGTGGTAATGTGTATAAAATTCACATGGGTGTATCTATGGAAAAGAGGAGATGGAATTAATAAGTGTTCACTTCTTCCTTCTCCCTTTCGAACAGTGTATACTGTTACTTTATTGCATTTGCCATTTGCTTGTATTTGTTATATTTTTGTGTTCGAAATAAACTATCTATCTATCTAAGTAGTTCCTCTCGCACCTAATCTGCTCAGTGACAACAACTGTTTGCTTTTTTACGCAAGACAATGTCTTCTAAGTGGCGTAAATGTGTCTTTGGCTGTGAGAGATTTAGGAGTTTGTTCAGCCTTCCTAAAGAAGAGCCTACTCGTCAGAAATGGTCAAAATAGACCAGAATGCAGAGGCTAAAATCATAATATTAAACGTGATTAACCATACACTACATAAGAATAATATTATAGGCTAAAATAATAACAGGAGGCTAAAGAGTTCAACATGCTCATCCATCTTTTCTAACGTTTACTGTAGATGTTGTTTTCGTGGGCGGAACCCAGCGACACGCTGCAGCAGCCGGCTCAGGTGTTACATCATGAAATGGGCGGCAGCCACAAGAAGGAGAGGCAGAGCCTCAGAGATCGAGGCATCTTACTTCCGGGCTTGCGAAAATAACTCATATTTCATAAGAAATTCATTCTCCAGTGTACCAAAGGTAATATACTATCACATACATGCATATAGTCTACTCTGAAAGGCTTAAAATAGCATGATATAGGCCCTTTAAACAAATCAATCAATGGTTCACTGCCAATAAATTATCTATTCACCTTGAAAAAACAAAATGTATAATATTTGGAAACCGCAAATTATATAATCACAGAAAAATTAAAATAAACAATGTTGAAATTGACACAGTTTTCGAAACTAAGTTCCTAGGGGTCATTGTTGATAACACACTAAACTGGAAATCACACATAAATAATGTCAAAACTAAAATGTCTAAATCCATTGCCGTACTGTATAAAGTTAAGGATCTCCTGTGTCAGAAATCTCTTTGCATTTTATATAATTCACTGATTGTTCCTTTTATGACATACTGTGTGGAGATCTGGGGAAACACATATAAAACAAACACAAACTTAATCTTTTTACTACAGAAAAAAGCCGTAATGCATTGTATCAAAGAAACCTTACTGTGAACCAACAAATCCAATATTCATTCAATTACATACTCCTAAATTTAGAGATCTGGTAGATTATAATGTCATTCAAATCATGTACAAAGCAAATAATAACCAATTACCTGTGAATATTCAGAGACTGTTTAAAAAAAAGGGAAAACAAGTTTGAGCTAAGAGGTAACTCTGTTTTTAATAAGCCAGAGGTTAGAACAAATACAAAGTATCATTGCATGTCTGTCACTGGAGTTAAACTGTGGAACTGTTGCTCTGAAAATATTAAAACATTTTCAGCTCTGAAGCAATTCAAAAAATTGTACAAAGATGAGAAAATCTCCCAGTATCTTACTGTAAATGCTAGGAGATAAATTTGTAATAACTTTACACTGTAAGTTTTTTTTTTTTTTTTTGTCTACTTGTTCTATTTGATTTTCTTTGTTGATTTTGGGTAAGACTTAAATTTTTATGTTATTGATTTTAAAATTGTAACGGGGTAGGCACTAGCTTCAGCCTACACCCTTTCGGTTGTTCTTTTGTGTGTTATTGTATTGTATGTGTTTATTATTATTATTACTGAATAAATTCATTCATATATATATATATATATATACGTATATATATATATATATATATATATATATATATACACAGTGGGGTAAAAAAGTATTTAATCAGCCACCAATTGTGCAAGTTCTCCCACTTAAAAGATGAGAGAGATCTCCAATTTTCATCATAGGTATACCTCAACTATGAGAGACAAAATGAGAAAAAAAAAATCCAGAAAATCACATTGTCTGATTTTTAAAGAATTTATTTGCAAATTGTGGTGGAAAATAAGTATATGGTCAATAACAAAAGTTCATCTCAGTACTTTGTTATATACCCTTTGTTGGCAATGACAGAGGTCAGACGTTTTCTGTAAGTCTTCACAAGGTTTTCACACACTGTTGCTGGTATTTTGGCCCATTCCTCCATGCAGATCTCCTCTAGAGCAATGATGTTTTGGGGCTGTCACTGGGCAATATGGACTTTCAACTCCCTCCAAAGATTTTCTATGGGGTTGAGATCTGGAGACTGGCTAGGCCACTCCAGGACCTTGAAATGCTTCTTACGAAGCCACTCCTTTGTTGCCTAGGCAGTGTGTTTGGGATCATTGTCATGCTGAAAGACCCAGCCATGTTTCATCTTCAATGCCCTTGCTGATGGAAGGAGGTTTTCACTTAAAATCTCACGATACATGGCCTCATTCATTCTTTCCTTTACACGGATCAGTCGTCCTGGTCCCTTTGCAGAAAAACAGCCCCAAAGCGTGATGTTTCCACCCCCATGTTTCACAGTAGATATGGTGTTCTTTGGATGCAACTCAGCATTCTTTCTCCTCCAAACACAACAAGTTGAGTTTTTACCAAAAAATTCTATTTTGGTTTCATCTGACCATATGACATTCTCCCAATCCTCTTCTGGATCATCCAAATGCTCTCTAGCAAACTTCAGATGGGCCTGGACATGTACTGGCTTAAGCAGGGGGACACATCTGGCACTGCAGAATTTGAGTCCCTGGTGGCGTAGTGTGTTACTGATGTAGCCTTTGTTACTTTGGTCCCAGCTCTCTGCAAGTCATTCACTAGGTCCCCCCGTGTGGTTCTGGGATTTTTGCTCACCGTTCTCATAATCATTTTGACCCCACGGGGTGAGATCTTGCATGGAGCCCCAGATCGAGGGAGATTATCAGTGGTCTTGTATGTCTTCTATTTTCTAATAATTGCTCCCACAGTTGATTTCTTCACACCAAGCTGCTTACCTATTGCAGATTCAGTCTTCCCAGCCTGGTGCAGGTCTACAATTTTGTTTCTGGTGTCCTTTGACAGCTCTTTGGTCTTGGCCATAGTGAAGTTTGGAGTCTGACTGTTTGAGGTTGTGGACAGGTGTCTTTTATACTGATAATGAGTTCAAACAGGTGCCATTAATACAGGTAATGAGTGGAGGACAGAGGAGCCTCTTAAAGAAGAAGTTACAGGTCTGTGAGAGCCAGAAATCTTGCTTGTTTGTAGGTGACCAAATACTTATTTTCCACCATCATTTGCAAATAAATTCTTTAAAAATCAGACAATGTGATTTTCTGGATTTTTTTTTTCTCATTTTGCCTCTCATAGTTGAGGTATACCTATGATGAAAATTGGAGACCTCTCTCATCTTTTAAGTGGGAGAACTTGCACAATTGGTGGCTGACTAAATATTTTTTTGCCCCACTGTATGTACTGTTCTACCCAGTTTTTTTTAAATCTTATTTATTATTCATCTGAGTGCTGCTGTCCCTTTGCTGCTGCAATACTGTAATTTCCACATAATTTCCCAACAAAAGATTATCTTTTCTCAATATATGGGTTTCACTTTTTGAATTGAATTACTGAAATAAATTATATTCTATCTATCCATCCATCCATCCATCCATCTTCTATCGCTTAATCTTTTTCAGGTTGCGGGGTGGGAGTGGGGGGTGGAGCCTATTCCAGTGTCTTTGGGTGAGAGGCAGGGTACACCCTGAACAGATTGCCAGCCCATCGTAGGGCCAACGCAGAGAGACAGACAACCTTTCACTCTTACAGTCATACCTAAGGATAATTTAGAATCCCCAGTTGATGTCAATTAACCTAACCTTCATGTCTTTGGCCTGTGGGAGGAAACCAGAGTACCCAGAGAAAACCCACGCAGCCACAGGGAAGAACATGCAAACTCCACACAGAAAGGTCACTGATGGTCAGGAGGTGGGATCGAACCCACGACCTTCTTGCTGTCCTGCCACAGTGATAACCACTGCACCACTGAACTGCCTATTCTAATGATATTCCAATTCACTGAGATGCACCTGTACAGTCATATTGCTAGTCTGTTGCCCATAAACTTAATTAGTTGCAATGTATTCCTCCAGCTGCTTCTTTGCACTGCCACTTACTTTTCTAGTCTTTCTCTGGCCCTGTCCCAACTCTTTTGAGGCATGTTGCTGCCATCAAATTCAAATAAATTCACAAAGATTTGCAAATCATTACATTCTGTTTTTATTTATTTTACACAGCCATCATTTTTGTAATTTGGGGTTGTTGAATGTAGATGGTTAGTATGAAACTCGACTCTTGAAAACCCAGCGGTGGTATGCCTTCAGGTTCCCATCAGGCCCATATGCTTTCTATAAAATGGTAATGTTGGGATAGGAGTCAGATTCTTGTTACTATATTACTGTGGATATATAGACACCAGGACACTCACATTCATATAAAAGACATCAAAGACATCTAACTGATCCCTCCTGGGTTATGGCACCCTTACAGATGGACTATTTAATGG
This sequence comes from Pholidichthys leucotaenia, assembly GCA_020510985.1. Classification (NCBI taxonomy): domain Eukaryota; kingdom Metazoa; phylum Chordata; class Actinopteri; order Cichliformes; family Pholidichthyidae; genus Pholidichthys; species Pholidichthys leucotaenia. The sequence continues at coordinate 251,167,760 of CM035843.1, forward strand.
TAACTGGGACTAAGAATAAGCAATATTATCTGAGCTCTGGGCAAAATCTGAACATACATATTACATGTTCAACACTCGGTCACCAAGAGTAGGGCTGGGAACAATCCCTAATTTCCAGAATCGATCCGATCCCGGTTCGATGTGGGAAATTACCATTTTAATAGCTATTATACTTGCCAGGAAAAATTCAATTCAGCTTTATTTATACAGTGCCACATCACAACAGAAGCCGTCTCATGGCGCAACAGTGCAGAAAAAAAACCCCACAGTCTCAGAAAAACCCAGCAATCAGACGATCCCCTATGAGCAAGCACTTAGCGACAGTGGAGAGGAAAAACTCCCATTTGGCAGGAAGAAACCTCTAGCAGAACCAGGTTCAGGAAGGGACAGTCATCTGCTGCGACTGGCTGGGGGTGAGGGGATAGAGAGGATGAAGAGGACAGACATAAAGAACATAACAGTGAGATGCCAAGTACATTATTGGAGGTCAACCAGCAGTATGGATCAAATAACAACAGAACAAAAGTGGGGTTAAGAGACACAAAATCCCTCCTTAAACGTAAGCAATATTAAAAAGGAAGGATTTTACCCTATTCTTAAAAACAGAGACCGAGTCTGACTCCCGGACCCAGAGTGGTAACTGGTTCCAGAGAGAAGGAGCTTGGTAGCAGAAGGCTCTGCCTCCCACTGTACTTTTGGAGATTCTGGGCACCACAAGTAAGACAGCATTTTGGGAGCGTAATGCTCTATTAGGATGGTAAGGTAATATCAGATCTTTTATATATGGCGCGGGGGGGGGGGGGTAATTATTCAGAGCTTTGAAAGTAAGAAGAAGGATTTTAAACTTGATTCTAAATTCTATGGAAAGCCAGTGAAGGGAGGACAGAACCCGGGAGATATGATCTCTTTTTCTAGAACCAGTTAAAACTCTAGCAGCAGCATTTTGAATCAACTGAAGATTTTTTAAGGATATTTTAGGACAACCAGATAATAACGAATTACAATAATCTAATGGAGAGCTGACAAAGGCGTGAATCAGTTTCTCAGCATCATTCAGAGACAAGATGCTCCTAATCTTGGCAATATTGTGCAGATGATAGAAGGCAGTCTTAGAAACAAATTTAATATGTGAATTAAAGGACAAATCTTGATCAAAAATAACTCCAAGGTTCCTCAAACAACTATTCAGAGTGAGAGCGGCGGCATCTAAATTAAGGGCATGATTTGAGAGGGAATTTCTAAGATGTTTTGGGCCAACAAGAATGACTTCAGTCTTATCTGAGTTTAATAGTAGAAAATTACAAGTCATCCAAGCTTTACTGTCTTTAAGACAGGCATTTAACTTGACTAATTGATTACAATCATCGGGCTTCATTGACAGGTATAGTTGTGTGTTGTCTGCATAACAGTGAAAATGTCTACAGTGCTTTCTGATGATATTGCCTAACGGAGGCATATATAAACTAAAAAGAGTAGGGCCTAACACAGATCCTTGTGGAGCTCCGTGACTGAGCTTAGAGTTGGAAGAAAATTCATCATTGATGTGAACAAACTGAAATCTATTGGACAAATAAGATCTAAACCACTGCAACGGAGTTCCATTTAGTCCAACATGGTGTTCTAATCTATCAAGTAGAATGGCATGATCGATAGTGTCAAAGGCTGCACTGAGATCTAAAAGAATAAGAACAGAGACAAGTCCATTATCAGATGCGATTGGGAGGTCATTAGTGACCTTTACTAAGGCAGTTTCAGTGCTGAGATGAATTCTGAACCCAGATTGAAACACCTCAAACAAATCAACTCCCTGCAAATGGTCAGTTAGTTGTGCAGCAGCAACAATTTCCAAGATTTTTGAAATGAAAGGCAAATTAGAGATTGGTCGATAATTGGCCAAAACTCTTTGATCGAGAGTCGTTTTTTTGAGTTAGGGTTTAATTACAGCAGTTTTAAAAGCCAGTGGTACATAACCCGGAGTTAAAGAAGAATTAATTATAAAAAAGAATACGGCTACCATTAATTGGGAAGATAATTTTAAATAACCTGGAAGGAAAAGGGTCCAAAAGGCAAGATGAAGACTTAGATGAGGAAATTATTTTATCCAACTCTAAGAGGTCAACTGGAGTAAACTTATCTAAGCAGATATCAATTGAGGGAGTTGTAGTAGTTAATATACTTGAGTTTACAGTTGGAAGAATCTGACTGATTTCATCTCAAATAGATAAAATTTTAAGATTGAAAAAGTTCAGAAAGTCCTGACTAGAAAACTCAGGGGGGATGCGAGGATTGACCGAGTCCTGGCTCTTTGTAAGCCTGGCTATAGTGTTGAAGAGAAACCTGGGGTTATTCTTGTTTGCTTCTATTAATGCAGAATAATAGCTTGATCTAGCTTTTCTAAGAGATTTTTTATAGATTAAGAAATTATTTCTCCACGCCAAATAGAATTCATCTGAATTAGTTGAACGCCATTTCCTTTCCAATTGACGAGTTTTCTGTTTTAAGCCACGAGTTTCTGAGTTAAACCAAGGGGTTAGAAATCTCTGGTTAGACTTTTTTCTTTTTTAAAGGGGCTACCAAATCTAGAGTCCAATGCTGAGAGGCTGTAACACTATCAACCATGCTATCAATTACGAATGGAGCAGACTCTCCATCTTTTATTTCTGTTGTTTCTGTTGTGTTGGCCCATGGTATAGAGGAGACAATCAGCAAAAATTTGGTAACAACGTCATCAGAAAGACATATGCTGTAGTAGTATTTTTTTCTTTGGGAAACAAGTGATCAAAGATAATGAAATCAAAAATTAACAGACAATGGTCAGATAGTAAAGGATTATGCGGAGACACTACCAGATTTTCGATATCTATACCTGAACAAAAATAATCTTCGAGACCTAATGCTTCAAATTGTAGCAGGAATACTCTAACTTTAATACATAAATTACCACATATAGAACTGACTCAAAATCAGTTACAATAATGCACTTTTTATTATTTAACTAATGATTTCACAGAGTGCTCACAAGTGCTTTCTTTTGTGCAAAGGGTATGTCGTGTCAAGTTAACAACCCAGAGTAAGTAAACAAATTCAATGCATGAAGCGTGGATACATAATCTCACTGTATTTCAGTCCCTCCAGGATTTTGTTGGCTGTTTTTGTGATTGTTGTGGCCCAAAAAGCCTGAATGTGTGGGAGCTTTTCCAAAAAGTTGACATTTTTAGAGGTTTTTTGCACTGAAAGTTGTGTAAGAACGTACAGATTTTAAAGTAGCTGCTTTTTCCATAGCTTACAGTGATGCTCTTCTATGTACCACAAGAAAAGCACAGGATTGCCAAATATTTCCTGTTAAACAATGATTTCTGTAGAATTAAATGCTCAGTAAAATTGTCAAAAAATGACTAACATTGTATTCTTCCTGAGAACTTAAATTAAAAAAAAAGAAATAAAAGAATTAGTCATTAAAACAACTAAATTGCACTGAATGCATATTGGAGTATGGAGAAAATTATGGCAGCACCTTCTTGAATCAGACCTTGAAAAATTTGAGGTCTTCTTCTGTGCTAAAATTCACACGAAGCAGGGATGGCTCCTCCACTGACAACCTCTTCCCTTCAGAAGGTCTCAGCGCAGGATGGATCTTGGAGTGGAAACTCAGTCTTCATAGATGTGAAGGGGAGATGAAAAGAATAGATTTCACAGTAAAGCTGATAATCATATTTTTGAATCCCCACACCACAGTAGGGTTTAATCATTTATTTTATTTTATTTTTTTGTTGTTTATATTTTAAGTACAAATTAACTTTCAATTTTTGAAAAAGGTTTCAATTCATTTCCTAGTGTGGGCACATATGTTGGTTACATATGATCCACAAATATATTGTTGTGTGTTTATTGTGTGCTGCATGTCTCAGGGAACAAAGGGACTGAGCCTCCGAGAGGTAACTGGAGAGTGTGAGATTTGGCCTTTGTTTCAAGGAGATGACCTGGAGAGATTTCCGGACCACCGGAGACTAAGGGATGATGGTGTGAAGATCAGAGGAGTCATTGTGACTGGGATTAAGTACCATGTGACTATATGTTTGATTAAACACCATGTGACTGCAGTTTTGATGTCCAGGGTATAAAAGACAGATGTGAGATGATTCATCCTCTTTTCCTGCTTTGAAATTGTTGGAGTATGTGATTGTGAATAAAGCTGAACCTGAGGAATAAACTCAGTCTCATCCTTCCGCACATTCTCCACACTAGGAAGATTTGTTCATTTCAGTTTAGTTCTATTGAGTAAAAATGGCTCGTACCGCAACCTTTATTAATTCTGCCATTTTCATTATATTGTGATTCATTATCTTCAAACCTCTCACTTAAGTGCTAAAAGTCCATAATCTCATAAAATATACCTTTATTCTGCATTTATCCACAGCGCTTAACCAACAGTTAACCCTGTATCAGTAGTTTGTAAAAGAAACCACCATTATGCCAGATAAATTATTAACTTACAACACAAATGTTAAAACAAACAAATGATATTTTACTTAGAATTTCAGCAGCTCCAAGTCTCCCTCTCTCTTCACGGGTTTCAGCCAGTCTCCCTGCGTTTTTAGTTTATCAGTCGTCGACTTTATGTTGCAACACAGTACGTATGTACAAAACCGTTTATCCCCACATTATGAAAAATATTCGGAAACTGTTAAGGACAGTTTTTGATAAATTAAGAGACATGCACGTCAAACTCCGCTCATGTAAACACGGAAGTAAAGACTTCCATTCCATGTGCCACAGGGAACTCTTGCTGGATGAGAACCATTTTAACACCACACAAGAAAAACTAGCATATCCGTTAGCTTGTTAGCTGTTAGCTCCGTTAACGGTCCGGGTGTTTCTGGCTCTTGGCCGCGGTTCCTGGCTCAGCCTTATTCATGCTGCATTTCCATTATAGTCACTGACCCGGTTTCGACCTGATCAGACTCAGCAGACGTTCACAGACGTAAAAGCATTATATTAAAAGATCGATCCGTGGATTTTGTGGATCGATATCGGCTCAGTCAAACGTGGATCGATCAATATCATTGTATCGATCTTTTGAACCCACCCCTAGTGCTAACTACTGATCCATCGGGCTGTACCAAAGAGAATCTGAAAACCTGACATTTACAGTTTGACATAGGCTATCATCTTTACATGCAGCTCTTCCTTTAGGAAACTTGAGTATACAAAGGTCCTTACACTTAGTCAGCTCTTACTTTCAAAGAAAACTCTTTGAACCTTTGCCCTCTGAGACAATAACACTCCAGCAGCTGCTGCACTTCATTAGTATCTTTCTTCGAGAACCAGCATTAAAACACTGCAGCTACCTGCGGGCTGACTAAGTGGGTCAACCTTTCCCCACTGATAATACATTAATTTGAGCATGCAGCATGATTAATTAAGTAAAATTTAAAAAAGATCAGATAGCTTGTACTACAGAATACTGATGCTGCCTTTGAGGATTATTTGCGTATAACAGCCCCTCATCCTCCAACATCATGGTATATGAAGCCATGGAAAAGTCCTTTACCTGAAGAGGTTCACTGGGAGCCTATGTGTATTCACAGAAGTTTCAAATTTCCATGAAATTATTCAGACTTTTTCAAGACACTTATTGATATTTACGTATGTTTGTGACAATAGGCCTTTGTAACCTATGTGATGAAGCAGAAAGGCTATGCAATCCCTCCCGGATTTCGCGTGATGTTTTTATGATTGTTGCAGCCCAAAAAGCCTGAATTCGCAGAAGCTTTTTTAAAAAGTTGCGATAAAAGTTGTGATGTTTTGAGAGGTTTTATTTTGTACTAAAAGTTGTGGGAAGAATTACAATTTTTAAAGCAGAGGTTTTTTTTTCCAGTTTACTGCAGTGATATTCTATATAACAATACAAGAAAAGCACAGGATTGTCAAAAATTTCCTATTAAACAGTGATTTGTAAATTAAGCAGAAACTTCTGCTACAGAAAAACTCTTTTGTGCAACAGCAAATACGGACTTTAGCACAATATCCATTACAACAGCTAAATTGCATTGAATGCATGTTAAAGAGTAGAGATTTGGAAATTACTTGCAGCACCTTCATTTGAAAACTCCCTACGATCCCTAACCACTCGGTACTGAGCAGAGAAGAAAAAATAAATAATTTATTCTGTTGCTCTGTATTGTTTATTGGAGTCTGTGTTTTTCTGAAAAAAAAAATACAGACAATATTGTCTCTCTTTCCGTGCTTAAGTCCTACCTGTCTATCTGCTGTGGGTGTTGACACAAGCGCATCTCTTCAAACACACATCTTTCATTACCGGTGCGGGGGTGGCGTTTGTCCATGTCCAGACTGGAAATTCAGAGTTTTAAAGCTCATTGACAAGATGTAGTAATGATTTTACCTCTAAAGATGTATAAAATGTTCAAACACGGGCTGTAGTGTTAGACTTGCTCGTTTTGTTTTTATGGCATCTGTCCTCATGCGCCCTCCCGTGATGTGGTGCTTTTGGGGCAGGTGGGACATTTTTCAAAACAAACCCAGCACTTCGTACACACGGTCAGGACGGAGAGGTGGCGAGATGTCCACCAGCAGGCTGGGGTAGACGGAAGAAGGGATGGTGTTGGAAACCTCATGGGTTTTTTAAATCACACTCTGTTTTTGCTGATGTGTTCCGTTAATATTCACTGTAAACACGGAATTGAACGCGATGCAGCAATGCATTTGATTGGTTAGACTGAGCGTTTGAGCGCCATTCAGAGACAAATTTGACTGGTGAAACTGGCGGTAGTTGACAAGGATTGGCCAAAATTGCGGGAAAATTGCAGTGATTGGACAAAGTTACAAGGTCGCGCAATAGTTGCGCTGATTGGCTGATTTTGCATGAATGGATGTGATTGCAATATCGCAAAATAACCGAGGCAAGTCTTACTCGTCATTCCCAATATTATGGACACAACACTTATGCCCGTTTTTGCACTATTCAACCTGTATTTGCAGGCCTCTAAGCAAATCCATGATGTTGTTTCACAGTAATACCACTGTCAAATCCAGGATTCAAAGTCTTGTGCAGTAGCAAGGTAACTGGTTATTGCCCATAAGTGACGTTAATGTTATGGCTGAAGGGTGGACAGCTAATGACAGTTACGTATGTTATAGCAGTCCGTCATTTACAATGTGGAGTCAGACTGATGTTCATAGCTGTATGATCAATTGTGACACAAATATCACAGAGAGTCAGTAATGATTAAAGACAACCAAAGAACTTGTGCCTATCTTCTTTCTCTTTACTCTCATACACTCTTGGTAAGGGGTGGGTTCAAAAGATCGATACAGTGATATTGATCGATCCACGTTTGACTGAGCCGATATCGATCCACAAAATCCGCGGATCGATCTTTTAATATAATGCTTTTATGTCTGTGAACATCAACGTCTGTTGAGTCTGATCAGGTCGAAACCGGGTCAGTGACTAGAGGGGAAATGCAGCATGAATAAGGCTGAGCCAGGAACCGCAGCCAAGAGCCAGAAACACCTGGACCGCTAACGGAGCTAACAGCTTACAAGCTAACAGATATGCTAGTTCTTCTTCTGTGGTGTTAAAATGGTTCTCATCCAGCAAGAGTTCTCTGTGGCACGTGTGCACGTCTTCACTTCCATGTTTACATGAGTGGAGTTTGACGTGCGTGTCTCTTAATTTATCAAAAACTGTCCTCAACAGTTTCCGAATATTTTTCGTAATAAGATAAGATAAGATAAGATAAGCCTTTATTAGTCCCACAACAGGGAAATTCCAGGATTGCAACAGCACAGGGATAGCAACACTCAGAGCAACAATCAGAAGGCAAGAAAAAAAACATGTGGGGATAAATGTGGGGATAAACAGTTTTGTACATACGTACTGTGTTGCAACATAAAATCGACAATTGATAAACTGAAAACGCAGGGAGACTGGCTGAAATCCATGAAGAGAGAGGGAGACTTGGAGCTGCTGAAATTGTAGGTAAAATATCATTTGCTTTAACATTTGTGTCATAAGTTAATAATTTATCTGGCATGATTGTGTTTTCTTTTACAAACTACAAAATTGTCCCTAGATATCTGTTTCCTATAGGCCCTTAGAATAGAGGGTTAGTACTAGTGAAAGCGCTTTGAGTGGTCTTTGTGACTGGAAAAGCGCTATATAAGTGTAGGTTAGTTAGTTAGTTAGTTAGTAATATAATGAAAATGGCAGAATTAATAAAGGCTGCGGTACGAGCCATTTTTACTCAATAGAACTAAACTGAAATGAACAAATCTTCTTGGGAAATGAATTGAAATCTTTTTCAAAAATTGGAAGTTAATTTGTAGTTAAAATATAAACAACAAAAAATAAACTAAATTATTAAACCCTACTGTGGTGTGGGGATTTAAAAATATGATTATCAGCTTTACTGTGAAATCTATTCTTTTCATCTCCCCTTCACATCTATGAAGACTGAGATTCCACTCTAAGATCCATCCTGCACTGAGACCTTCTGAAGGGAAGAGGTTGTCAGTGGAGGAGCCAACCCTGCTTCATTGTGGATTTTAGCACAGAAGACCTCAAATTTTTTCAGGGTCTGTACATTCTCACACAACTTTCAGTGCAAAAAACCTCTAAAAATGTCAACTTTTTGGAAAAGCTCCGACAAATTTAGGCTTTTTGGGCCACAACAATCACAAAAACAGCCAACGAAATCCTGGAGGGACTCAAATACAGTGAGTATGTATACATGCTTCATGCATTGAATTTGTTTACTTACTCTGGGTTGTTAACTTGACACTACATACCCTTTGCACAAAAGAAAGCACTTGTGAGCACTTAGTGAAATCATAAGTTAAATAATAAAAAGTGCATTATTGTAACTGATTTTGGGTCAGTTCTATATGTGATAATTTATGTATTAATCCTCTCGCCCAAAGATGCTGGGATAGGCTTCAGCCCCCCCCCCACGACCCGAAAAGGATTAAGCGGAAGAAGATGAATGAATGAATGAATAATCTAACTGTCCCAGTCATTATGTCGTTTGGTGACATAACCCCTAGTGGTCAAGAGTGGTAAAGATTTTTTTGTCAATAAAATAGTTCAAATTTCCAAGGCTAAAACTTGAATGTTGCAAGAGATAATGGCTTACTGTCAATTAGAAAGGTGTAGAATATGATTCAAAGTTTCAGATAGGAATAAATTTACGTATCTAAATTGCATAATGTCGCGGCAGCTATATAAATTACATAACTCAGTCAAAAGTGGACCTTGGACATATTTACACAAATAATGGCTTGTTTTTTGTTATCTTCAAAGTATATAACCACAAAATCAGTACAATGTAAAAAAACAAAGAAATTTGTCACTTACTGTTGGCGAAGGGGGGCTCGCTGGCCGGCGTGGTTGCTGCGTTTTCGTCCATTGTGGTCGTTATTTTGTGTTCTGTCGGTCATTTATGCTCTCTATCACATCTACAAAGTCTTATGATTATCCCACTTAAATTTCGCTTGTATCCCGTGGCTATTTTCTGTGTACGAAGCCATTTATGTGATGGTGTATGATGATGCATGGCGGCCATATTTGGCTTGTGAGCTCAGAGAAGGGAAAAGGAAGAAAAATAATGAGGATTTCTTCTTCTTTGTTGTATTCCTTGTCAGCCATGATTCCTCCAATGCGTGCCTGTCACCTTCTGAACTGGCAGATCAGTACAAATCAGTACAAATTCTCAGTACAGCCGGGGACGCCAGAGTCAGTTGACAGGCGCAGCTGCTGTGCTGTGCCACTGGGAGTGCCTGACCTGTCCATGAAATGTGGCCAGTTAAAAGATTAACAAAGTTAAAGTATTCCTGCTACAATTTGCAGCATTAGGTCTCAAAGATGTTTTTTTTCCTGGCAAGTAAAATGGCTATTGAAATGGTAATTTCCCAGATCGAATTGGGATAAGATTGGATTGAATCAGAATCTAATTGATTCAGAATCTCAAGAATCAGAATCAAATCGATTCTGGAAATTAGGGATCGTTCCCAGCCCTGGTTAGCACTGTGGCAACACAGCAAGAAGATTGAGGGTTCAGTTCCACCCCTGGCCAGCAGTGACCTTTCTTTGTGGATTTTCATCAGGCACTTTGGTTTCCTCCCACAGCCCAAAGACATGCACGTTAGTTTAATTGGCATCAATCGGTGACAAATTGTGGCATGAATGTGAGAGTGAATAGTTGTCTGTTTCTCTGTGTTGGCCCTGCGATGGACTTTTGCTCTGTCTGGGGTGTACCCTGCCTCTCGCCCCAAAGACACTGGGATAGCTGCAACCCACCCCACTCAAAAGGATTAAGCGGTTGAAGATGAAGGTATTTGGTGCCATATTTAGTTGTCATCAGATATGCACCAATCCAATATTTACAACATATATCAGTTTCATCATGACTCAAATGTGTAAAGTAGAAAAAAGCTGGGAAAGGCCCAATTTCATATTTTAATTTCTCTGTGTCCCAATTTAATACATCACACATCAGCAACAGTGCACAGGATGCCAACAGTAACATATTAATGACACTCAGCAGGATACGATTTGCGTGCCAACAAAATTTACTTGTATTTTGAGAACCTAACCCTAGTCAACTCCATATGTGTGAAGGGTGACAAGTTGTCCCACAATGAGGCTGACACAAAGAGAATGGAGACTCTAGTGACCATAGATGGTAACAGAACAAAATAGATGACCAACACACAGTGACATTCTTTCAAAGGTCAAATAACTACAAATAAAATATGTACAATCAAAAAGTGCTTTCACCCTAAATTGTTTAAGCCGAACTTTCAGACTTCTCAGTTCAATCTGAACCAAAATTACAAGTGTGAAATTTCCCTTCGGCTCACGGTTGAGACCAAAGAGCCAATATATATGGTTCAGCAAAAATAACAGGTGGTCTCAGTCCAAATCAAACTGAACCTTGGTCTGGTTCAATTCTACTGTTAAATAAATGTTCAGAAGGGTTTAGACTTTTGGACCAAACAGAGGAAGAAACCAAAAAAAAAAAAAAAAAAGAGGGAAAATGAGCCATGATAGCAATGAGGGAGTGAAAGAGATCCAGTTCTTAACTGAAATATGGTTCCCTGATGTAATGAACAGTCAACAGGAGTAAAAATATCATAAAAGGCAGAAACTTACCAGATGTTTTCAGAGAGGATGTGTAAGAGAGCGTGTGTATGAAAGATTAGGAGAGCAATTCAACCTGAAAATCACCACAACTGATAAGGATAAGTCTTTTTTGTGATAACCTGGATAGCATTTTAACACTTATAAAACCAAAATTGCACTCAAAAGAGGTGCAGACACACACCTTACAGCCCCTATACCTGTTGGAATGTCATATAGCAGGGAAAATCCATGGCTGACTTTCTTCTTCAATTCTGATGGGACAACATAACTAACTAACTAACTAACTAACCTGCACTTATATAGCGCTTTTCTAGTCACAAAGACCACTCAAAGCGCTTTCATTAATACTAACCCTCTATTCTAAGGGCCTATAGGAAACAGATATCTAGGGACAATTTAGAACAGCCAATTAACCTAACATGCATGTTTTTGGCATGTGGGAGGAAACCGGAGAAATCCCGGAGTAAACCCACGCAACACGGGGAGAACATGCAAACTCCACACAGATCACTGTTGGTCGGGGGCTGGGATTGAACCCACGATCCCACGATCCCCACAATCCCCCGGCCAAGGGTAAACTGTGCTGCCGCAGTGCTAACCACTGCGCCACCTGCTTTCAGACCTTACCAATTTTAGAGGTCAAGGTCATTGGACATTCTAGAGGTGCCCACACTAGGTTGTGTTAAAATTTGGTGGTTCTGTCTGTCATAATAAAGTCAGTACAAGCTAAAACTGATTTTGACCTTTTTGACCCTGTGACCTTGACCTTTTGATCTCAAAAGCATAGCCAAATGTGGCACTCCCGTGGTCAACTTATGTGCCAGGTTTGGTCACCTTAGCATCATTTCCTCTTGAGTTAGAGCATGGATTTGCAGACAGATGGACAAACCTATGCCTCAACTCTGTTGGCGTGAGTAGCTACTTCATCTCTTCAGATGCATCAGCCTTCTCTCACTTCAGCTTAAAGTGTGGTTAGGCCTAGAGACAGCTACAGGAAATATCTGAGGGTGAGTAGCATATTTGGTAACTACCACAGTCTATGCGAACTACACAAATGTCATCATGGCAACAGGATGTAGGGACTTCATGTAAAATTGTTTGGTTCACATTGATAAGCAGTAGTGTGAAGCCAAACCGAACTGCATCAAATGTATGCAATATAAGAAAACCATGAACCATGGCCTGGACCAGTAAATGGAGGCTAGAATTCTCAAACACAGGACAGAAGGACAATAGACAAAAGTTGCATTGTGTCTCCACCTTATATTCCTCCTCACTCAGCCAATCTTTCTTACACCTCATGCCTCCACTCACCTTCTGAACTGCCATCAGCATTCTAATATAAAACCAATAATTTTTTGGAAAATCAGCATAAAAAGATAGTAACTATTTAAGGCTATGGTCACACTGCAGGTTTTAATGCTCAATTCCAATTTTTTTGCACAAATGTGACCCATATCTGATTTTTTTAAATGGTAAGTAAAATGTATATAGCACTTCTCACAGAAAGAATCACAAAGTGCTTCACAATAAAATAAAACACACTATCACAAATACAACAATAAAGGCATTGAAAAAAATAAAAACATTTAAAATATAAAAACCATAATCCAAAAACTAAAAAGCCTGTTTAAACAGCAGTGTCTTCAGCTGCTTTTTAAAAGTGTCAACAGAGTCTACTGAGCGCAAAGACAATGGTAGAGCATTCAACAATTTTGGTGCCACTGCCTGAAAGGCTCTGTCACCTTGAGGTTTAAAATGGGCTCGAGGGACAGCCAATAAAAGTTGATCCGAGGACCTCAAAGACCGTGAGGGGTTATACACTTTAAGCAGCTCATGCTTAAATGACAGTCTGAATGGCACATATCCAGTTTTTTTCACACCAGACCCAGGCCACTTTCATATGTGGTCCTAATTCTGATACGTATCTGATAACACTTCTGAGAGAGAAGAAGAGGATCTTCAGGTCAGGGAACAGGGAGATGCTGAAGTCCGTACAGAGGGAGCTGAGGAGAAAGATCAGAGAAGGCAAGGACAGCTTCAGGAAGAAGATGGAGGACAAGCTGCAACAGAGCGACATCAGCGGGGTCTGGAGAAACCTCAAAACCATCTCGGGGCTCCAGAATACCTCCCCCCAGGCCACGGGGGGCAGGGAGTGGGCGAACAACCTGAATCTGTTTTTCAATAGATTTGACCAACCGCCCTCCCCCCTGTCTGCACAACAACCACTGCTGCCTCTAAGAAATCAAGTCCTGCTACCCACTCCCCACTCCACCGACACCCCCCCCACTCCCAACACACAGCCCCCCATCCTGACCCTGACTAAGACCCAGGTGAGGACGGAGCTGAGGAAGATCAAGGCGAGGAAGGCGTCGGGACCGGACGGCATCAGCGCAAAGCTCCTCAAGTCCTGTGCAGACCAGCTGTGTGGGATGGTGACGTATATCTTCAACATGAGCCTGAAACTGGGGAGGGTACCACAGCTGTGGAAAACATCTTGTGTGGTACCTGTACCAAAAACTTCCCACCCCAAAGACCTGAACAGCTTCAGACCGGTGGCCTTGACGTCCCACTTGATGAAGACCCTGGAGAGACTGCTCCTTGCTCATCTCCGCCCCCTGGTGGAACCAGCGATGGATCCACTCCAGTTCGCCTACCAGCATGGCATTGGGGTGGAGGATGCGGTGATCTTCCTCCTTCACCGTTCTCTGTCCCACCTGGAGAAGCCCGGGAATATGGTGAGGATCATGTTCTTTGACTTCTCCAGTGCTTTCAACACCATCCAACCGATGATCCTGAAGGACAAGCTGCTGCGCGCAGGGGTGGACCAGCACCTGTCATCATGGATCCTGGACTACCTCACGAACCGGCCTCAGTTTGTGAGAGCCCGGGACAGTGTTTCCGACACGATCATCAGTAGCACGGGGGCCCCCCAGGGAACGGTGCTGGCTCCCTTCCTGTTCACTCTTTATACTGCGGACTTCTCACACAACACAACACATTGCCATCTACAGAAGTTCTCTGATGACTCTGCGATCGTTGGTCTCATCTCCAGCGGAGATGAAGCTGAGTACAGAGGGCTTATCCAGGACTTTGTGGACTGGTGCCATCGGAACTGCCTCCAGATCAACGCGAGGAAAACTAAGGAGCTGGTGGTGGACTGCCGCAGGCATGGGCAGCCCCTCACAGCACCAGTAAATATACAGGGAACAGACATCGAGATGGTGACATCCTACAAGTACCTGGGTATTCATCTGAACAATAAACTAGACTGGTCACACAATACTGACGCACTCTACAAGAAGGGACAGCGCAGGCTGTTCCTGCTGAGGAGACTCAGGTCTTTTGGTGTACAAGGGGCGCTGCTGAAGTCATTCTATGACACGGTGGTGGCATCAGCCATCACTTTTGGAGTGGTCTGCTGGGGCAGTGGCATCACTGCAGCCGATAGGAAGAGACTGAACAAACTGATTAAGAAAGCTAGCTCTGTCCTGGGGCAACGCCTTGATCCGATGGAGGAGATAGGAGAGAGAAGGACGGTGGCTAAACTGTCATCTCTGCTGGAGTCCGAGTTCCACCCTATGCAGGGCATGCTGGATGCACTGAGGAGCTCATTTAGCAGCAGACTACATCATCCCAGGTGCACAACCGAGAGGTTTCGTAGGTCCTTCCTACCAACGGCTGTCAGACTGTACAACCTAAGCAGGGCTGCTCGCAGAGATAGCAAAAAGACGTAACAAACTAATAGTTTTTTTTGAATGCAAAAGATGCAATAGACTTACACAATGGTCCTCTCCGGCATACAACTAGGAACATACCGGTCGCTATGGAGGGTGAGAATATGTATGGGCACATAGTCATACCATGTGGGATGGCTAAATAGACGGTTATGCTGTTTCATCCCACCTAGCAACAATGCTCTGCACTGTGTGTGTTTATATATTTACATATTTATTCCATCTAGCTACAATGCTCTGCACTGGGTGTGTTTATATTTATATATCTATATATTTATTCCATCTAGCTACAATGCTCAGCACTGGGTGTGTTTATATTTATATATCTATATATTTATTCCATCTAGCTACATTGCTCCGCACTGTGTGTGTTTATATACTTGCATATTTATTCCACCTAGCTGCAATGCTCCGTACTGTGGGTGTTTATATATTTACATATTTATTCCATCTAGCTACAATGCTCTGCACTGTGTGTTCATATATTCATATATTTATTCCATCCAGCTACAATGCTCTGCACTGTGTGTCTGTGTGTGTGTGTGTGTATATATATATTTTATAGTAATATGTACATATGTATATTAGCTGCTCTTGCTTGCTTTTTTTTTTTTTTTTTTTCTTGCCTTCTGATTGTTGCTCTGAGTGTTGCTATCCCTGTGCTGTTGCAATCCTGGAATTTCCCCGTTGTGGGACTAATAAAGGCTTATCTTATCTTATCTTATCTTATCTTATTTTCCAAAGCGGCCTCAGTCTGAATGGTTATGCCACATGTCATCCGACTTTTTCCTTATTGAAGTGAGACAGACACTATCTGTCTGTCTCACTGTCTGCCATGCCATGTCTGCCATGCCATGCTGTCTGCCATGCCTGTGGCATGGCAGACAGCTGATTTGTGCTCTCTTTTTTAATCAGTCTTCTTCCCTTTATCACTGTATCATAAGTTTGTTGGCTCCCATGGCACAACAACTTCAAAATTGCAGGTGCGGGGGGGGGGGGGTGGTACTGAAACCGTCAGACATTACAGGCGCACAGTAATGGCACTTTTTTTTTTTTTTTTTTTTAAAGTAACAGCACAATTACTGGACGCTGGAATATGTAAATGACTGTGGAGTGGAATGGCCAGATAGGGGCATACGAAAACACAGTCCAGGAGAGGGGAGACTCTGGTGGCTCCTGTGCAGGACCGGTGTTATGCCACTGGTACGATCCGTGCTGTTTATTAGGGCGAGAGCTCTATTGTAATCGCTAGGATTATTTATTATTAACCTTATTTATACAGGTAATCCCATTGAGACATGGGGTCTCACTTTCAAGACAGCTGTTTAATCGATCAGTTCTGTTAAAGCAGAGGGGATCACAGTGGTCAACTGGCCTGTAGAGGAATGAAGCTGGTCTCATTTATTTTGTGCATAAACATTTCTGAATGTTTTTTAACATTTATTTTGCTGCGCTGCATCAAGGTGAAGAAGTTCTGTCCCCCCCAATTGTTCGGGGCTCGTATTTACTTCTGCAAATACAATGGTGTGTCTGACGTTACGTTTTCTTCTGCGCATGCGGGTCACTTCGTAGCTGGAGACCGTTCATACTCCAGTCTGATAGGGGTCGCATTTAAATTATAATGTGAACGCTGGCACAAAAAAATATTGGATCTCAGCAAAAAATCGGAATTGAGCATTAAGACCTGCAGTGTGACCGTAGCCTAAGATAGTTGAAGCAAAAAATATCTTAAGTAAAAATGTCAATTTTTTTTTAAGAAACACTGCAATTCGTTGAATGAGTGTTCTAAGTCTTCTATGGCTGTGGCTGATCTGGGAATGACCTGATGAATGAACGTCTACAAACTAAAGATTCTGTCATAACTCAACAAGCATTGACTCATGTGCTCTATTTGACAAATCATGAACAGTAGTTCATCCACACACTGATGAAAAAGAGTAAAGTGTAAGATTAGCACATACCACAGCTATGTACCCCCCACCCCACCCCCACATACACCCTCTTGTGAATACCAAAACAGATTTGCAGGGGCAGCCATGCACAACAGCACAGGGCTGTTTAGACAGCGGGCCTAGGTGTATTCCAGACTGTGCAGCTGGATGAGGGTTCACACATTCTCAAACATTCTCACCACTTCATCAAACAGTTTACCCACTCATACCATCATCACCATGTCTGCCAGCTGCCAGACAGCCTCGCCCGGTCTGTGTCTCATACCCTCTCACACACATGCTTACTATTAAAAAGCAAGTAGATAAAGTAAAAGAATGTCTAGACACAGAAGCTAAAACTGAAAAAAATTACCAAGAGATCATGAATGATATTTATTTTACCCAATTATCCTGCAATTTGTACTCATGAACAGATTTCTTAATGGAACCCCCAGACACCACTCAGCCTAACTAGCATGTATTTGAACTGCTAACCCCCCCCCCCCCCCCAAAAAAAAAACCTCTCATGCATGGTGCAGGAATAGAATATGTAAACTCTATGAAGAGACAATAGCGCTTGCTACTTTACCATGGCAGAGCTGCCATACACACACAGGCGCTAGCCTGGCCACCAGGAGCAACTGGGGGTTCAGTGTCTTGCTCAAGGACACTTCGACATGCAGACTGCAGACAGAGTGGGAATCGAACCCATGACCCTCCAATCAGTAATCGGTCACACTGCACCTGCGCCACAGCGGCCCCAGATGTGTGTGAGGTGTAAGCCTCCTTTGTGTTTGTGTAGCATAAGTCCAATGTTTTATTGTTTCTGGTATGGCACATGACATACTGGGTGAACGTGGGCAGAATGGAGGACAGTAAAGTATGGTTAAGATCACCCGAGATGAGAAGGAGAGCATTTGGGTGTCGTATTGCATGGAAACCCTCCAGATCGATGTTAGCATCTGTTGCTAGTTCTTGTTATGTCTGTATTTGAGGGTAAATGATGAAACTTAAGGTGGAACTAAACAAGACTTTATTATAGACTCACGGGTTATAAAGAAGCGCTCCCACTAGGCTGTGAGGTGGTCAAAGAGACCACCCCCTTTCCTCACAGCCCTCTTATTCCCCGGGTGTCACACAATATTAAGTCCTAAGAACAACACCACCCCCCCCTTCAAAAAGGTCCAAAACACACATACAATCGAAACCCTCCCCAATTTTGAGCCCAAATCATGCACTAAAACTAAACAGAAATACCTAAAAGGCCTATTACATTCACTCAAAACAGCTAAAACTAGGGGGGAACAGGTGGACTACCGTCCCACCCCCACATGGCAAGACAGATTATTCTGCTGTCTGAGCTAAATAAAACAGTCCATATAAAACTAAAATACTGCCGTGTTCCTAAAATGATATAAAACACAAAATAATCCCATTGACAGAACTAAATAACACAACAGTTGTTCCCCTTTACCATCACCATGCATAATATACACTGTCCAACTGTCAGCTTGCCCCAGGAGGGGAACCACCTCCCAGAAAACCGTCAGACAATTCCACTCCGGTGCACCATCTCTTCTTCACTCTCGGGGACGACCCACGTCCAGGTCCAAACTCCTCCTTCTTCTCCCGTGCGCGCCACAGCTCATTGGGATGTCTCTATGAGCCATCAGATCGCTGGAGGCAGGCATCCTCCCAAACAGCCCCCACCTGCAGCCGCCTCTGGTCATCCTGTCATGTGTGGGGCTGTTGCTTCCTGCCCCATTCATGACCTGTGGCTGTGGGCTGATTGCTGTTATTTTTTTCAGCTGGCAAATTATTGGTTCCTCTGCCAGTCCTCAGCCACAGCCCTTCTCTTACCTCTCTCTGCCAGGCACCAATCAGTTTATTACCATCACCTGGGGTTGCACACATACACACACACAGACTCCCGCCACACACCTGCGTCCACTTGTCACTCAATTAGCCTGCTTTGTATTTATTGGGTGACAATGGGGGCATTCGTTGTTGTCGCGTAAGTCTTCTCTACACAGCCAGTCTGTAGCCACCGGCCTATGTTTCCCACGGACTACTACAGTGTTGTTTCCTCAGAGCCCACTGAGCTACAACGCCCTTTGTAAGCCCTCCTTCTATTTTTTCATTCACTGCCCAGTTCCACCCTGGGAGCATTCCCTGCCAACTAGCTTGGGCGTGCATTGATAGTGTGCCAGACTGTATCCTCCAACTGAACATTTTCCCTGTATTTTGTGTATTTTTGAGTTTCCCCTTTGTTATTAAACTCGTTCACTTCACCTGCGTTTTGAGCTTGTATCTATTCATGTGTTCGCTGCGCAATTACGCAGTGGACATGACACATCCTCTCTCCGTTTGACCCAAATACCTGTCGACCAGGCCTCCTCCCTGGGTCGGACCACATCCGGGACCCCCAGAAGGGTCCCACTCGGCCTCCAGTGTTTCTGTTTGGCACGTTGCTTCACCGTGCCAGCCAGTCCTGCCCCGTTCACTTTCATTTCAGATGCTGGCGAAGCCGTTGGTAACCCCTTGCTTCTCGGTACCTCCCAGCCGAACTCCGGAAGCAGAGTGGGTCAGCCACTTGGCTCCACCTGCCGTCACAGGCGTCCCACTGACTCCGTGCTGATTGAATGATACACGGCATCACGACCCGTCAGTCACCACAGTGTTCACTGGACAAAACAAGGAAGTGAAAAACGATAAATTTGACTACAAAAAGATAATACTGAAAATTTAATTCTTAAAAAATACACCATAAAGTTGCCATGATTGCGTAGGTCTAAAGGATAATTCGGCATATGTGGAGAACACAAGGCACGTGAGCAGACTGGGCGGAGCGTCAGCGGGGACCCGGGTCTGACAAAGAATACCGGTGTATCCAACACAGAACATGCTGGGACAAACAGTGGCCCGACACGACCTGGCTCAAAGGCATGCTAACTGATGGCAATAAAAAATGCTTATTTTCAATAAAGTGAAAAAAAACCCAAGATAATGCATGGAGTGTCCTTTTGCCGGGAGGTGCAGCCAACAGCAAAGTGTGACTGTGATTTATCATGGAAAACAGTTGAGTTCTGTGCTTTGGGCAATCAGCTGATTGGATCCACCTCCTCTGGTGTTCTGACATTTTGGCATATCTATCAGAACAGCACTGGACAGCTGATGGTGTAGACTGCAGTCAAAGGTAAAAAAAATTAAATAAATAAAAACATGGGGGGAAGGGCTAAACAACGATTTAGATCTTTATCCTGTAGCTTGAAAGTGCTCAGACACATCCCTGACAGGTCCCGTTATATGAACAAGTACGTGTGTTTAGCTCTGTGTGTGTGAGTGCATATGCACTGTAGGCAGCAGCTGAGCAGAGCTCTGTATGGGTTTTTCCTGTGAACTGACGCTGCAAACATGCCATTATAGGGTAGCTGCAAGTTAGAAACCCGTTCAGTAAGTTACACATAGGTTCAAAGAGCGCTCCTCATATGTTAGAAATAATTTTTGGGTACGCTAGACATTAATCGTGACGTATTTTGACTTTGAGTAATAATGAGTTGCTGACAAGTAATGTGTGTACACAAACGCATAACTTTCCTCCAACCTTTGCTCCGCGAATGCGGGACATATCAACCATAAACTGGATATGTCGAAAAATTTTCAATTTTCAGCACTGACGAAACAGTTGCAGTCAAACAGGTCCTTCTGCTTAATTTTTCAGCATGCTAAAAATATTGAGAGGAGCTTGGTGAACTATGCCGTATACCAGCATGCTTCAGGGTGATTCAGCGTTCTTCAGTGTGCTCTTAGCTTAAACAAAACTTAGCCATAACTAATTTGACGTATGCCAGCGTATTCTCCAAATTTTTCATACATTTTGCAAACGCTGCCTAAATCGTCTAGGTGTGACAGGGCCTAAACGCAGGACACAAAAATGCCCAGATAATGAAATAAATCATTTTTAGTTAAATATTTCCTGACAAATGGGCACTGATGCAATGGTTGCAGTCAAACAGGTCCTTCTGCTGTGTATAATAATGTTGGGTGTTTTGTAGTTAATTCGGTTTATTACAGTTTTAAAAAAACTTTTAATAACAAAAATATTGCTAAAGTATAAACTGATGCACTACAATGGGTCTCAAATATTTGTAAATGTGTCCTGTTGTAGTACTGCATGAGTTTATTGATGATACACAGAAGAAATTCAGTATTACACTGAACTCCATCACTGAACAGTGATATAAACTAAAATGATTATAAAGATGACTGAACAGTTCCCATTCCCCAAAGTGCAAGATACACTATTATCTTGAATATAAGTGATAAAAGATCAGACAAGTGATCTGACAAACAAATAAGCAAGTGATCTGAAACAGTCGCTAATATTGGATGTCACATTCATTTTCAATATTTAGATATTCTGTAATTAATATTCACACAATCAAAGAAATCTTGGTGCCATTTACTCCCTTTTACATTTGTCAAAGTCTAACATGTGATTGCCTACATATAGGCTACACCTCTTTGTATTCCACTTTCAAACACAGCCTACATTTGGGCCTGTAAAGCCTGATTGGGATACCTGTTTCAGACAGGAATACTTGCATTCTACGGGCAGTGCACTAGTTTTTATCTTAAATTACCATTTTTTTCCCGTGTAAATTTGATACATTATTTTGTAAATGTGGGGCTTTTTATAAAGAAAAAACATGTACCTTTTTCTCATGAATTTACTTTCATAATAATTTTTAGTGGCATCACTTTTAATTGCATTAATCACAGTTGATCGCACCAGGGTCAGTTAATTGTGTTAACTGCATTAATCGTCCAGTGTGCTATGGTTAAGCCCCAAAGTCAGAATCCTTTCTTTTAAAACAAATAGTATAAATGTACATAAAAAAGTCATAAGTTTACCATTAGAATGTCACAAATCTTAGAAAAAAAGAAACAAAATTGCTCAGATCTGAGAAAAGTAGCAAATTTATCATTAATAGTAAAAATGTAAAATTATTAGTGTTGTCAGATTTCATCGCAATTAATCACAATTTTAATCCTGCTAAGAGTTAATTATATTCATATGATTATTTTGCCACTGGCAGCATATGGGTGAGAGAAAACAGTGTCGAGTTAATGTTAATACAGTTTGAGTCATTATCCTGGGCCACCGTGCATACAACTGGGCAGGTCTTTCAGTCGGTAATGTTATATAGTTACAGTATTTATATGGTTGTATGTCCTGTGCTTTTATTTGTGTGGCACGGGGTGGTGGCTCTGCCTTCTGGTCACGCCACCACCCGAGACTATAAAAAGGCTGCAGGCAGGAAGGGTGGTCTCTTTTTCCATCCTCTGCCTGGTGGCTGTGTGTTGCTCCTGTGCCCTTTAATAAACGTATGTTCGGTTCGACACCTGGTCTCGTCCTTAGTGCCATATACAGACATAACATTTGGCAACGAGGATAAAAGTGGATTAAAACGAGGCATGGAAGCGTGTAGGTTTGAAATTCGGCCGTTTTTGGAGCTGTCCAGCGAGCCACCGGTTCCCTAGCCAAGGTGGTGCTCCGCTTTCCTGACATACATGGTGGCGCTGAACCTTGGGAAGCTGGAGAAGTTAAGGGCATGTGAGTTGTTGGTGCACAATCTTGGAATGGAGGGACAGCGAATTCTGAGCACACTGGGTGACTGTGATAGTTTTGACAAAGTGATTGAGCTAATGGCGTGCCATTTTCACACCCCGGAAAACGTCATAGTTCGCAGGATTCAGTTTCGACAGCGCTGTCAACGGGTGGGTGAGTCTATTCAGCGGTTCGTGGCAGACTTGGAGCTGTTGGCCAGTGGGTGCCAATTCAGACCATTGGAAGAGAAGATGGTTCATGACCAGTTAGCGGAGCATACCAACTGCGCTGCGATTAGGTCGAAGCTGCTTACGTCTTCGGGCAAACTGATGCTGTCCACAGCCATCGAGTTAGCTCAACAGCCGGAAGCTGCGGATAAACTGTCACGGGAGCTGAGTGAGAGCTTGTCACACTGACAACTGGGATCACCGCTGACTGCGCATGCAGTGGACCCGGACAGTGATGGAAGTGTGGAGGACGATATGGATGGTGCCAACACTGTGAATGTGAGGTCTGCCCCAGGAAAGCCCAAAGGTATGGGTAGTGGTTCCACGAAGCACTATTTCAAGGCCACAGACTGTTTGGCAAGAGCGAAGCGCTGCGGCAAGTGTGACCACTTGCATCATTTCACCAGGGTATGCCACAGATCCGAGTGAGGAAGTCAGTGGCAGAAAGAGAACTCTCCAACCCCAACGGTTGTCCACGCTGTGTCCCCGACCACCAATGGACACACGTACTGTATGGTGGAGTTGGACGGGGTGGAAGTGCCTTTATTGATTGACACGGGAGCAGTGGGCTCCGTGCTGAATTGGACGACTGTGAGATGTTTTTCCCCACGCTATAGGATTGGGGGGTGACCTGGCGCCGCTTTGTGGTCGTGAAGGAGGACGGCTGGCCACGGTGGGAATGTTGAGACTGATGGCTCGGTACAAATTGGCCGAGATATATTACCTGGAATTCACCGTGACAGCCCGTGGAGAAAATATAATGGGCTGCGACCTGCTCAATAGTTTGGACTTTGCCATTAAAAGCGGTGCTGGGGAGGAGTGGTCGGGCTGTGGATTGTGGGACCAACCGATCCCAAGAGTGGTAGATGGCGCAGTGTGGGATGAGGGTCTGCATGGCACCCTGGAGAGTGAGCAAGACCAATATCGCTCAGGGTCATCACAGGAGGGTCCCTGTGCCAGAGCTCAAGTCCTGGAGGAGGGTACTGGGCAGCATGGTGGGATGCCTGTGAGGGCGGGCGATGTCAAGAGGCTGGTTTCACCTGTTCCTGGATCTCGGCTGACGTGGGCCAGTGAACAGGGTGACACAACAGCAACGGCAGAGGCGAATTTAGAAGAGGTCGGGGCCGGACCGTTAGGCACGGGGGCGGGGGGGGGGGGGGGGGGGGTTGACGTGGCAAGGGGTTATTACCGCTGTCTTGGGGATGTCCTCTGGTCGGACCGGGACCTGATGATAACCGCGGACCAGGTCTATTTTAGAAAAAATGCGCGCCTTCGCCAAGTGCACCGAAAAAATCCTGGATATGCGGAATTGGGTAGCGGTCCTGCGCTGTGGCATTGTTTAACCTGCGGTAATCGCCACAAGGTCTCCACGAGCCGTCAGCCTTAGGCACCATATGCAGGGGGGAAGCCCAGGCGCTCTTCGAGTGACGAATTATGCCCAACCTTTCCAGGTTGGCGAACTCCTCACACGCAATGGAGAGCTTAGCTGCATCCAAGCGCCGAGCCTTCGCAAAAACTGGTGGGCCACTTGTGGTTATAAAGTGCTCCACCCCACGCTTCACCACTTTAGCTGAAAATGTGGGAACTGTGAGTGCTGGAAACTGATTTAGAAGAGTGTGAAACTTACCGCCTGCTGTGGCGACATTGGTCTGTACTGGCGGTGGGGACACTCGAGCTGCACAAGGGATGGAACAAAAAGAGAGTGCATTAACCAGGCGTCTATTAACCAGATCTACCAACAAGCCATGTGAGCACAAAAAGTCAGCGCCTAACATGTTGAAACTCACCACCGCTACAATGAAGGTCCATTCATAGGTGCGGCCGTGCAAGGACAGGCGCAGAGTCCTCTCGCCAAAAGTCTTGATAGACGAGCTGTTTGTGGCCGTTGCCCCGTCTCCGCGGGGGCCAGCCACCCGATCCGCATAGGTCGCGGTGATGACACTCCTCTGTGCTCCGGTGTCAACGAGGAATTGCCGTCCAGAGCTCGCGTCTGTCAGGTACAGCAGCTTGTTCAGTTCACCGAGAGTCGAAGCTGCTAACGACCCCCGGCTCGTGCGTTTCCCTGTTTCTTGAAGCTGCATGGTGGGATGCATCTGTGTGCCTTCTCCGCGAAGCGTCGATGGTAAAAACAGAGGTCGTCCCCTCCTCTGCTTCGGGACCGCGCCGCTGCCGTCGTCGCTGGGGTTGTTTCTGCTGCCACTGGCTCTCCACCGCCCTCGGCCACCGCGCCGAGGTCTGCTGTTGCCACTGAAGTCTCCTGCTCATCGCAGGCGTCGAGGAGCCGCTCCGCTTCCATGGCCAGCGTGCGGAAGTCCTGCTGGTTCACACACCTCATGCCGGACAGGAGACCCCTCATGTGTGCTGGGAGGGTCCTTAAGAAGATGTGTTTAAACAGAAACGCATCATTGTCCGCCCCGATCATCTGTAGCATGTCCTCCATGAGGACGGTCAGCCTGCGTCCTCCTCTGTCGCGCAGGTCCAGAAGTCTCCTGGCCCTCACCTCGGCTGATGGCACAAAACTCCAAATGAGGGCGGCTTTCAGGGCGTCGTACTTGCCAGCAGCGGGCGGCTGCTGCACCAGGCTCCGCACACATCGGGCTGTGCGGCTGTCGAGTCTTGCCATGACATTATGGAACTTGATGTCATCTGCTGCTACTCCATTGAGCACGAACCGTGATTCCATGTGTTGGAACCATGAGTGCGGGTCATCTTGCCAGAACTCGGGGAGTTTAATTGAGCTTACGCCCGTGCGGGCGGTCCCCGGTGAATCCGGGTCAGAGAAACGGTCTCCAAGCCTTTCCATATATCTCAAGTGTGGGTCACCAATGTGGGAATCATGAAATGATGAGACTGGATGATTTCTCAGTATTGGTTTATTCCATCTCACGTCCCACAGCTCCTTCTCTCAGTCAGGAAATCAGAGAGTGAGCTGCAGTAAACCACATACATTTATACCCCCACATCAAACACAGAATCACATTTACATTTAATCCCTCCATTATCTTCTTGGCCCCTCTGTCTGACCCCAGGAGGTCAGACAGACCTTTCAGGTTCTCTCTCCAGTTCTTCTCACTTCCTCCCAAGTTCGCAGGTGGTCCAGACTCATTGTCCATCTGAGGCGTGATGTCAATACACACCGCGAGCTTAAAGTCCTTTCATGCTTGGGTCTCTGCAGCAGAATATGTGAGCTACATAATGTTACGCCACATGACTAGCAATTGGATTCACAATGATAGGATTAGTGGTTCAGTAGTAAAAGCATTACCTCCTTGGCGGAGGTAATAAACTCAAGTGTTGCTGTTGTGTCCATCTCCTTCATGTGCAAAGTCCCAGGCTGCGAGCATTTTCATAGATCATTGAAAGCAGGACTGAGGGCTTCACTGACGGATGCAAATTGGGTAGACAGGTTGCCGTGGGTTTTATTGGGTTTGCTCTCCGCGGAAAAAAAAGAGGATTTGGAAGCTTCCCCGGCAGAGAGCTGGTTTTTGCGCAGCCCCTATGGCTGCCCGAGGAATTTCTGCCAAATAATCATGCGCCGGACAGCTGCCCATCTCAGTTTTTGCAGCGTAGCGCAAACACAGGCACGCTGGCGGGCCCTGCCCACCACAGTTTTCCGCGTGCTTTTGTGCCTAAAACTTTGAAGAACGCGGAGTTTGTGTTCGTCAGACACGACGACCAGCGCCCTCTATTGCCCCTGCACACCAGCGCCCTCTATTGCCCCTGCACACATGTTGAAAATGGCCGTATCTCACAATGTTAAAGAATCCTTTAAAAAATTCCTCTATCCAGACGGTGATCCGGATCATCCCCAAAATTTAATCAGTTCTTCCTTGTACCATTTCCAACAACGCTTGAAAGTTTCATCGAAATCTGTCCAAACCTTTTTGAGTTATCTTGCTAACCAACAGACAAACAAACAGACAAACAGACAAACGCTGCCAAAAACATAACCTCCTGGCCTTCGGCCTGGCGGAGGTAATAACTTATTGTGGTGTTGTGGAGGCATGGTGTGGGAGTTTTCTCCACCCACAGAAGGCAGGGGGAAAGGGAGAATAATGGACTGAAGGAGGAGGTGTCACCGGGAAGTATCAGATGGGACAGTTAGGTTTATGCACCCCCCGGGGAGAGTAACAGATGCCGGTGCCGCTAAGAGAAGAAGGTTGTTGGAGCGCGCCGACGCTATGTCATGTTAATGTGCCACACAGTGCTTTGTGCAAATAACAATGTGTTATGGTCAGAAGTTCCGGGTCTCGATGTATAGAAATAAAGAGATAAATGAGGAATGCACAGAGACCCGGGATTCTTGTTTGCTGTAAATTATGTTGGAGAAGGAATAAAGTTTCTGTGTCGTCCAGCTTGTTGCCTCGCCTGCCTCCTTTCTCCACAGTGTCAGTTTTAATTGCGGTAATCAGAATAGTGCGATTAATCACACGAGTCGCATGAATGTGGTGAACTCATGAATGCAATTAACAATATTTGATTATTTGCAATTAAAACTGACACCACAAATATGTTTACAACATTTTTAATGATAACTTTGCTACTTTTATCAAATCTGAGTAATTTTCTTTTTCACAAATATGAAGCTTTTTTCCCTCATAGATTTGTGACGTGCTGATGGTAAATTTTTGACTTTTTTTGTTGTTGCAAATCAAAGAGTCAGAAACAAAGAAAGAATTCTGAGGTTGTGGCTTCATCATAACACAGTGAACACATGCAGGACAGAGGTAACTGCACGGATGCCACTCATATCAAGTGTTTTGGTGATATTTTTCTTTGCTGTATCACTTTGATAAAAATATACCCTTTTAACATGCTTTCATGCACACTTGCACTTGTTACATCTGCACAGACAGATAAAACTCAGCAGTCTCTTCTCCTCTCATGTAATTAATTGCACATTTGATTGACTGAACCTCTTGATTTTCCTCATTATTCTCTTTCTCCCCCATCCCCTTACGGCTGGGAACGATTGTCTCGACGTGCGTGGTGCTCCAGGAGGTCTCCTTTGGTTAAAAATCATTTTCTCCCCTAAAGTTACTAAAGATGGCATGGCTCGCTCACCAGGGTTCATTCTCAAATATTATCTTACCACAAAAAAACCTGTAAGATCTCTGCTGTTGGAGACTGGTGCACTGGTTTCTGTTTGTCATAAACAGAAACCACAATGCTAGAAGAATAGAAACAATACATTGGACAAAATATTTCTGTGCATTTTACTGACCAGCAGAGCAAAAGTAATTTAGTTTTATAAAGAAAGCACTCATCTCATCCCTTAAGTATATCTATCCATGGATTCTCAGATGTCATCTGCCAACAACTCTAATTCAGGATAAAAGCCAGACCTGCGAGCTAATTGGCTTTAACCGTGGACACTCTGGACTTAAAAAGAGAGTGAGAGATACTATAGGGACTAATCCACTTCCAAATGCAGCTCTCACTCTGGTTGTCTAAAGAGATCAAGGCCAGTATGTGAGCGAAAGCTAAAGGGCTGAGCCAGTATCTGCAGTTTTAATGGAGGGTGGGGCTGCAGCGAGAAGGTAAGGAGGACAGAGGTGAAACACTAAGCATGCAAGTACAGAAAGGGCCCCCCGAGGGCCAAACAGGCATTTTTAAGTAGAGCTGCACTTGGAAAAAGTTTTGACACTGCACTTCTTTCATATCCATAGCCACTCTTCATTTCTTCTTCTTCTGCTACTTCTCCCCAATCCATACTTCAAAGTGCTATTTATGCAAAAACGGGTGTTTCCCTGTCCTCTCTCTCTCTCCCCCCTGAGGGTTGTGTTCTTTTTAAGAGCAGATCTACAGCTTCTTTTTTGTTGAAAATATTCATGCATTAAACAAAATTAAAAAAAGATGTGGTCCTTTTCGCTATGTGCCGTCTCTGCCCATCGTCTGTCCTGTGGAACACCCTCGCTATATTTCACTCAGGCTGCTATTTTCCTTGATTTTCTCTTAAACCTTACTTCATTTTCTAAGACACAGCAGCAAAACATACATTTTTTTGTCTGCCTTTGCTTTTGAAGAAGTTTTGAAAATGCTGCTGTGGCAAAAATGGGGTTTTGCAGCATTTCTTTTTAATCAGCATCCAAGCTTGAGAGAACATAAATTTATCCATAGCTCTTCCTAAGGAATACTCCCAACTACTGGGAAAGAATCTGTTTGTGGTGACTTTCAAGCCTTTTATATGATGGAACTGCACATCATTCCGCAGACGGACGGACAGATGGACAGACAGTAGTGTGATGGACTGAGGCTGTTTTGCTGCTTCAGGACCTGGAAGACCTGCTGTGGTAAATGGAACCATGAATTCTGCTGTCTACCAAAAATTCCTGAAGGAGAATGTCCAGCCATCTGTTTGTGACCTCAAACTGAAGCGCACTTGGGTTCTGCAGCAGGACAATGATCCAAAACACACCAGCAAGTCCACCTCTGAATGGCTTAAGAAAAACAAAATGAAGACTTTGGAGTGGCCTAGTTAAAGTCCTGACCTGAATCCGATTGAGACGCTATGGCAGGGGTGTCCAACCATGTGCCATGGAGAGCCAAGACCCTGCAGGTTTTACCTCCAACCAGTGTCTTCAACAGCAGATTTCTGTGAACTTCTTCCCACTGATTGCTGATAAGTGAAAACACCTGCTGAAGAGACTGGGTAGAAGAGAAAACCTGCAGGGTCTTGGCTCTCCATGGCACATGGTTGGACACCCCTGCGCTATGGCATGACCTTAAAAAGGCGGTTCATGCTCGAAAACCCTCCAATGTGGCTGAATTATAACAATTCTGCAAAGATGGGTGAGCCAAAATTTCTCCACAGTGCTGTACAAGACTCATTGTCAGTTACTGCAAATGCTTGAATTGCAGTTGTTGCTGCTAAGGGTGGCCCAACCAGTTATTAGGTTTAGGGGGCAATCACTTTTTCACACAGGGCCATGTAGGTTTGGATTTTTTTTCCCTTAATAATAAACAGCTTCATTTAAAGACTTCCTTTTGTGTTGACTTGTGTAATCTTTGTCTAATATTTAAATTTAGTTGATGATCTGAAACATTTAACCCTTTATTTGCTAAATTCGCCATATGGCGCTTGGGGAAATGCAAGGCAACTCAAGGCCCCCCCCCCCCCCAGTGGTTAAGAGTGGTAAAACATTTTGTCAATTTAATGGTTCAGATTTCCAAGGCTATAACTTAAAAGTTACAAGAGATAATGGCTTACTGTCCATTAGAAAGATGTAGAATATGATCCAAAGTTTCAGATAGGAAAAATTTACACATCTAATTTGC
Source organism: Pholidichthys leucotaenia (assembly GCA_020510985.1). Lineage (NCBI taxonomy): Eukaryota > Metazoa > Chordata > Actinopteri > Cichliformes > Pholidichthyidae > Pholidichthys > Pholidichthys leucotaenia. The sequence continues at coordinate 251,197,708 of CM035843.1, forward strand.
ATAATGTCACGGCAGCTATATAAATTACATAACTCAGTCAAAAGTGGACTTTGGACACATTTACATAAAGAATGGTCCATTTTTTTGACGCTGATTTGTCTACAGGGGTATGTTTTTATCTAATCTTCAAAGTATATGAACCAGAAAATCAATAAAATGTCAAAAACATATTTGTCTCGTACCTGTTACCGGGAGGGGGGCTCGCCCGCCCACGTGACCGGTCCGTTTTCGTTCATCGTAGCCAATGTTTGTGTGTTTGCTTAGCCATTTACACCGTGTACCACATTTACAAACTCTTATGATTACCCCACGTGAATTTCGTTTGTATTACGTGGATATTTTTTCTGTTGGGTGCATTATTCCTGTGGGAATCCATGCCGCCCGTGGGCACCACCATCTTGGGAATGAGAGCTCAGTTTTTTGTTATATTGACCTCGATGAGAAATCAAAGAATGTGATTCTCACAGTGTCTCCTCCTCCATCCAGGTGCAAATGGGCTCATTGCAGCAAGTAGATGACAGCGTCTTCAACTCCTAAATGAGGCTGATATGCAAACAGCAGAGAGTCTAGCCATGTCTTCACCTGAGGTCTCAGGTGGGTTAAGACCAGTCTCTCCAGGACCTTCATCCCATGAGATGTGAGGGCAACTGGTCCACAGTCATTCAGGTCTGATGGAGTTGACTTCTTGGGGACTGGAACCAGGCATGACGTTTTCCACAGCACTGGTACTCTCTCCAGACTCGGGCTTAGGTTGTACAGGTGTTTCAGTTTTGGAGATAGCTGGTTGGCACAGGTCCTCAGGATCTTTGCCGCGATGCCATCAGGGGCTGCAGCCTTCCGCTGACGGAGTTTCTCCAGCTGTTTCTTAACCTGGTCTGTAGTCACAGTGATGTGGGGGTTGGTGCTGATGTCTTCAGAGGAGGGGGAGGGGGTGGGGGGAGAGAGGTGCTGCACAGGAGGGGGAGGGGGAGGGGTGTGGGGGTCTGGCTGTGTTGTGGGGGTGAAAGACGGTGAGTTGAACATATTAAAAAACACATTCAGCTCATTAGCTCACTCAAGTCTCCATGATGTCTGTCTGTCTGCCCCCCCCCCCACTCAGTGATGTGTTTCATTCCTTTCCAAATATCCTTCATATTGTTCTGCTGGATTTTATCCTCTAACTTCCTCCTGCATTTGTCCTTACACATCCTCAGCATCTCTCTCAGTTCATGCTGCACTCTCCTCTGTTCCTCCCTGTCTCCAGACCTAAAAGCCCTCTTCTTTGTGTTAAGAAGTGTTTTCAGGTCACTGGTGATCCATGGTTGTTGGGGAAAGAGTGCAGTCTGAGCTGGCATGGTTGCGTTTTCACAGAATCTGATGTATTCTGTGATGCAGTCGGTCAAATTGTCTATCTCCACCCCATGTGGTTCACAAAGTACATCCCAGTCCATTGTCTGTCCATCGTAAAGAGCAGCGGGCTGAGCACGCACCCTTGTGGGGCCCCTATGCTCAGTGTGATGTCTTGGGGGTGTTGCTGCTGACCCACACATTCTGTGGCCTCCATGTGAGAAAGTCCAGCACCCAGTTACAGAGAGAGGTTTTGAGTCCCAAGTTGAGTTTTTGTATTAGGCGCTGGGGGATGATTGTGTTGAATGCTGAAGTCCAAGAACAGCATTCGTACATAAGAGTTCTTTGAGTCCAGATGGGTGAGGGCTGGATGAAGAGCAGCAGAGATGGCATCTTCTGTGGATCTGTTTGACCTCTATGCAAACTGAGATGGGTTGTGGGAGACAAGGAGGATGGACTTGATGTTCTGCATGACCAGCCACTCGAAGCACTTCATTATAATGGAGGTCAGTGCTACTGGTCGGTAATCATTATAGCTGGATGGGATGGGCTTCTTTGGGACTGGTATTATAGTTGCAGTTTTGAAACACGTTCGCACAACAGCTTGACTCAGGGAGATGTTGAAGATCTTGGCCAGGACATTCTTGAGAACCTCTGCATAGTCCTTCAGAACGCAACCTGCCATGTTGTCTGGCCCAGCTGCCTTGCTTGGGTTGATCCTGGAGAAGGTCCTCTTCCCGCTAGCCAGATCCAGACTTATAGCCTGCTCGTCTGGGGGAGGAGTGGTCTTCTGTGCTGATGTGCTGTTTTTTGCTTCAAATCGGCCAAAGAAGTCAATTAGGTTGTTAAGCAGTGTGATGTCACTCGTGCAGGTCTGATGTGGAGGTTTCTAGTTGGTGAGGGTCTGTATGCCATACCAGAGAGAACCGACATCTCTGGTGTTGCTGAAGTGTCCGGATATTTTCTTGCTGTACTGTTGTTTTGCTTCCTTGATACCATGGGACAGGTTGGCCCTAGCTGTTGTTAGTCCTGCAGTATTGCCAGCCCTGAAGGCTATGCTCTGAGCCTTCAGGAGCCAGTGGACCGCTGCTGTCATCCATGGCTTCTGTTTGGCATGAACAGTGACAGTTTTGCAGTAAGTGACATCATTGATGCCTTTAGCTATGTATGCTACAACAACTTCAGTGTACTCCTCTATGCTTTTGCGCCCATTGAGAGTGGCTGCATGCTTGAAAATGTCCCAGTCTGTAGTGCAGAAGCAGTCTATCAGAGCATCCGAGCCCCCCTCTGGCCACACACGTACCTGTTTTTTTGTTGGTCTGATGGTTCTCACTCTGGGTCTGTATGCAGGCCTTAGCAAGATGGTGACGTGATCAGAGAGGCCAAAGTGAGAGAGGGGGGAGGCCTTATATGCCCTCGTGTGGGTTGTGTACAAAAGGTCCAGCAAGTTGTCTCCTCTTGCTGGAAAGTCCACATGTTGGTGTAGTTTTTTTAGGAGGGCCATTAAATCTGCATGGTTGAAGTCTCTAGCTGTGATGAGGAATCCATCTGGATGCACTGTCTGGTTCTCACTGATGGCCTGACAGAGTTCATTTAGTGCCTCACTCCTCACTCCGGTGGTGGTGGTGGTGGTGGTGGCGGGGGGGGGGGGCATACATGACGACTAGCAGGATGGATGTAAATTCTCTCGGTTAGTAGAACGGTTGGCACTTGATGATCATAAGCTCCACCAGCGGAGAACAGTGTTTGTGCACAACAGTAGCATCTCGGCACCAAGCCTCACTGGTGCAAACACACATACAGTGGTGTGAAAAAGTGTCTGCCCCCTTCCTGATTTCTCTTTTTTCTTGTATGTTTGTCACACTTAAATGTTTAAGATCATCAAACAAATTTCAATATTAGACAAAGATAACACAAGTAAACACAAAATGCATTTTTTTTAAATGAAGGTGTTTATTATTAAGGGTAAAAAAAAAATAAATCCAAACCTACATGGCCCTGTGTGAAAAAGTGATTGCCCCCCTCCCCCATTAACCCTTTAGCTGTCCCAGGCTGGAATGGTTAAGGGGTAAACATAGCCCCTAGTGGTCAAGAGTGGTAAAGATTTTTTGTCAATAAAATAGTTCAGATTTCCAAGGCTATAACTTGAAAGATGCAAGAGATAATGTCTTACTTTCAATTAGAAATATGTAGAATATGATCCAAAGTTTCAGATAGGAATAAATTTACACATCTAATTTGCATAATGTCATGGCAGCTATATAAATTACATAACTCAGTCAAAAGTGGACTTTAGGCACATTTACACAAAGAATGGTTCGTTTTTTTTGATGCCATTTTGTCTACAGGGGTATGTTTTATCTAATCTTCAAAGTATATGAACCAGAAAATCAATTAAATGTAAAAAAAAACCAACAACATATTTTTCTCTTACCTGTTGCCGGGGAGAGATGCTCGCTCGCCCACGTGGCCGGTCCGTTTTCGTCCATCGTAGTCGATGTTTTACGTTTGCTCAATCATTTACACTATCTGCCACATCTACAAACTATTATGATTATCCCACGTGAATTTTGTTTGTATTATGCGCCTATTTTTCCTGTTTGATGCATTTTTCCTGTGAGAATCCATGACTGCATGGGCGCCGCCATCTTGGTGCTGGTAGCTCAGTTCTTCACCCATCGTGGTGGTAGTTTTGTGTTTACTCGGTCATTTACACTCTCTGCCACATCTACAAACTCTTATGATTATCCCATGTGAATTTCATTTGTATTACGTGGCGATTTTTCCCATATCATGCAATTGTCAGAAACGCGGCTGGCGTGACCAAACATGGCGGCGTCCGCATTGGTGCTGGGGAGCTCAAAGCGGAAAAAGGAAGAATAATAATGAGGATTTCTTCTTCTCTGCTGTATTCCATGTCAGCCATGATTCCTCCAGCGTGTGTCTGCCACCTTCTGAACTGTCAGATCAGTCCAGATCAGTACAAATTCTCAGTATAGCCGGGGGACATCAATAAGTTGACAGGTGCAGTTGCTGTGCTGTGCCACTGGGGGTGCGCGACCCGTCCATTTAATGTGGACAGTTAAAGGGTTAAAACATAAATTAACTGTGGTTTATTACAACTTTGGAAAGCCAAGTTCAATTTCTTTAGTCACCCCCAGTCCTGATTTCTGTCACACCTGTTCTCAATGAAGAAATCACTTAAATAGGGCCTGTCTGAAAAAGTGAAGTAGACCAAAAGATCCTCAAAAGCTAGACATCATGCTGCGATCCAAAGAAATTCAGGAACAAATGAGGAAAAAAAGTAATTGAGATCTATTAGTCTGGAAAAGGTTACAAAGCCATTTCTAAAGCTTTGGGACTCTAGCGAACCACTATTATTATTATTATTATCATTATTATCTAGCCATTATTCACAAATGGTGAAAACATGGAACAGTGGTGAACCTTCCCAGGAGTGGCCGGCTGACCAAAATTACCCCAACAGTGCAGTGATGACTCATCCAATAGGTCACAAAAGACCCCACAACAACATCCAAAGAACTGCAGGCCTCACTTGCCTCAGTTAAGGTCAGTGTTCATGACTCCACCATAAGAAAGAGACTGGGCAAAAATGGCCTGCATGGCAGAGTTTCAAGACAAAAACCACTGCTGAGCAAAAAGAACATAAAGGCTCATCTCACTTTTGCCAGTAAACATCTTGATGATCCCCAAGACTTTTGGGAAAATACTCTGTGGACTGACGAGACAAAAGTTGAACTTTTTGGAAGGTGTGTGTCCCATTACATCTGGCATAAAAGCAACACAGCATTTCAGAAAAGGAACATCATACCAACAGTAAAATAGGGTGGTGGTAGTAAGATGATTTGGGGCTGTTTTGCTGCTTCAGGACCTGGAAGACTTGCTGTGGTAAATGGAACCATGAATTCTGCTATCTACCAAAAATTCCTGAAGGAGACTGTCCAGCCATCTGTTCGTGACCTCAAGCTGAAGCACACTTGGGTTCTGCAGCAGGACAATGATCCAAAAAACACCAGCAAGGCCACCTCTGAATGGCTTAAGAAAAACAAAATGAAGACTTTGGAGTGGCCTAGTTAAAGTCCTGACCTGAATCCGATTGAGATGCTGTGGCATGACATTAAAAAGGCGGTTCATGCTCAAAACCCTCCAATGTGGCTGAATTACAACAATTCTGCAAAGATGGGTGGGCCAAAATTTCTCCACAGCACTGTAAAAGACTCCTTGCCAGTTATCGCAAATGCTTGATTGCAGTTGTTGCTGCTAAGGGTGGCCCAACCAGTTATTAGGTTTAGGGGCAATCACTTTTTCACACAGGGCCGTGTAGGCTTGGATTTTTCCCTTAATAATAAACACCTTCATTTAAAAACTTCATTTTGTGTTTACTTGTGTTATCTTTGTCTAATATTTACATTTTTTTGATGATCTGAAACATTAAAGTGTGACAAACATACAAAAAAAAAATTGAAATCAGGAAGGGGGCAAACAATTTTTTTACACCACTGTGCCTCCTCCTCGGGTTTTCCCTCCTTCCGTGAACTCCCGATCACACAATAGCATGTTAACCCTTCTAGCTGAATAGCAGAGTCCGGGATATTGTCATTTAGCCATGTTTCCGTAAAAATAAAAACACAGCAATTCTACACATCATGTTGCGTAGATCTCAGGAGCTCTATGTGGTCCATTTTGTTGTCTCGTGAGCGTACGTTGGCCAGAATGAGGGATGGAATCGGGAGTCTGTGTGGGCTAGTGGCCAGCTTAGCTCAGATCCCTCCACGCCTACCTCGCTTCCGTTTCCTCTCACACTGTCTACAGCATCTCCACTTGGGTTGAAACACAGTAGGTGAGTGTGAGCATGTGGCAGTCTGGTTGAGAAGTCCTAGGCCACGGAGTTCCTCTGTAGCGCTCTGGTCCAAGACATAATGTTTGGTCATATTCCTTATCTCCAGAAGGTTGTAGTGACTGTAACTTGTGCGCAACGTCATATGTGGACATGAATCACATGAATATGCACTCATATGTAATTTAAACAACACTAGACACACTAAACACTAAAGCTAGGGTCACACTATAACGTTAGGACCAACTTTTACTGACGTTTTGAAAAATCAGCAAAATCACCCCAAACATTGGTGAAATTACATTCGTGAGCACGCACCAACTTTTACGAACTTTTACAAACTTTTGCTAGCATTTGTCAGTGTTGCATTCAGCATTGTCAAACTTTTGCCAACTTAGGCTACCGTATGTGTAGCAGTTGCAAACTTAGGTTAATTTACGCAAAGGAATACTCAGCGCAGTTCAGCTGACATCAGCATCAGGCGACGCTCGTATAAAGATCAGTGTTTGTGGAGGCTTCCTGCCATTCTGGACCTGCTTTTGTGGGTGGATTCACACTATAACGTTTGGACCAACTTTTACTAACGTTTTAGCAAACGTCTGGCTCTGCTGGCAAAAGTTGATAAAAGTTAATGATAGTTGGTGTTTGATGGCAAATGCTGGCAAAAGTTGAGAATTTTCAGCATGCTGAAAATTTGTTGACGTTTGGAAATAAACGTTGGTGAAAGCTGTGCTCAATTTGTAATAGTTCCTGAGCGCTGGGCTAAGTTATGCAGAGCTCGCCTAAGTCAGCCTAAGTTAAGCTCCATTGGCAAACAATGACTGAAATGCCAGTGAAAACAGATGTTTTTAGATCAAAACTCAGTTCAGACATGCAGGAACAAAAGAGAAACGGAGAGAAGGGAGAGTTTAAAAAAAGAAAATATATATGTATGAGGACAATGTAGAGTATTTGTTTGGTGATAACATAGTGTGTATGACATGTTTTTTAATTTTTTTAATGTATGGATACACACACACACACACACACACACACACACACACACACACACACACACATATAACGGACATTTGTGGGTTTGTTTGCAGGTGATGGGTGTGGTTTTGTGTGTGGTTTTGTGTTTTGGCAGTGTTATTTTTCTACCACTAGGCTATGCTGTTGCGCAAACTTGTCTTTTACCAGTACGGATTACTGGTTGCCTTGGAAACAACAGCCTTTTTTTTTTTCTGTCTGAAAAAAAAAAACATTTTCTTGGTCCGTGGAATAAAGGTTTTTCGTGAAACTTTCAGTCACAGTCTGTCTACTCTGTGCCTGCTACATAATCTCCCAAAAATGTGACAGCCCAAAAGAAAAAAAAAAAAATCTCCTCATTGAGAAATTTACTGTTCTTAATTTTCTGCTCTGTGCATAATCATTCTCCAGGATTTATTGGTTCACTTCCATTGTGGGAATCAAACAGCGCTGATGTGGTGTCAAAAAGTAAATGACATTTAATGGGATTTTATGTTATTTTAATGGAGAAGTGTAACAGTCAAAATATAATCACCTGTCATTTTATTTATATGATTATTCATTAATAGCTTTTTTTTTTTATTCCATCCACATTCACATTTTAATCGCGGACTTGGTGTTGAGCAGTGCGGTGGCGGAGTGGTTAGCACTACGGCAGCACAGCAACTCACCCTTGGCCGGGGGATCCTGGGTTTGATCCCAGCCCCCGACCAAAGGTGATCTGTGTGGAGTTTGCATGTTCTCCCCGTGTCTGCGTGGGTTTACTCCGGGATTTCTCCGGTTTCCTCCCACATGCCAAAAACATGCAAGTTAGGTTAACTGGCATCAAACTGGGGATTCTAAATTGTCCTTAGGTATGACTGTGAGAGTGAATGATTGTCTGTCTCTCTGTGTTGGCCCTGCAATGGACTGGCGATCTGTCCAGGGTGTACCCTGCCTCTCGCCCAAAGATGCTGGGATAAGCTCCACCCCCCACCCCCGCGATCTGAAAAGGATTAAGTGGAAGAAGATGGATGAATGGATGGACTTAGTGTTGGAGTCTATAGAATTATTTTATTTTTTTTTAGATGAATGAATGAATGAATGAATGAATGAACAGGGGTAAAGGGTATATAAAACGAAAATAAATACTGAAACGTATGCCCAAGGGAGATGTGTTCACTCCAGAAGCAGGTCCAGAATGGCAGGAAGCCTCCACAAACAGTGATTTTTATATGAGCGTTACCTGATGCTGATGTCAGCTGAACTGCGCTGAGTATTTTTCTGATTTTTCAAAACATCTGTAAAAGTTGGTTCAGATGTTATACAGTGAACACAGCTTCAGCTTAGGCAGACTTAGGTAAACTCTGCATAACTCATTCCGGTGTTCAGGAACTTTTACAAAATGAGCACAACTTTCATCGTTTATTTCCAAATGTCGGTAAATTTTCAGCAGGTTGAAAATTTTCAAAGAACACAACTTTCACCAGCGTTTGCCAACAAACACCAACAATCATTAACTTTTGCCAGCAGAGCCAGATGTTTGCCAAAACGTCAGTAAAAGTCGGTCCAAAAGTTGTAGTGTGAATCCACCTTAAGAGAGAACAGAGGCCGGTGCGTTCTTACATGCCGCCAATTGAGTTTTCTTCTATCCACTGATACAGTTGCTGCAGTTCCTGCTTTGTGCATTTCAGGGAACAGATGATCATGCTCACCCATAACAGGTATCACCATTTACTGATACGTCACTTCTTCAAATGCACTCCCGCCTGTGTCCAGGGTGAGGCGCTGCAGTCACTGAAATGGTTAGGGTTAGGCACTCTCATTAGTCTGTTTTTTTTTTTTTTTTTGTAGGGGGGATGCTGACATGCTCATTCCAGCACAGCGAATCAAAGTGGCAGCCAATCACAGACTTAAGCATGCGAAGGGTGCTGGCAGGTCCATATTGAGTTTTCCAGTTCTCCAGTGCCCCCGTTCACCATGATGCAATTAACAAGCCTGTGACTGTGCATACGTGACAGCAGTTTTCAGTGTTGCATTGTATCTTTATTATACTTTTTTAAAAAATTGACAAGCAGAGGTCGGACAAAGAGCACAGGCGGCCAAATCTTCTACATCAATAAATGGGCCGTTGCACGTAAGAATCAAGAAATTTTCACACATGTAAAGATTAGACTGCTGTAGCCACTGTTGTGTTGGTCCACATTCAATTTCCTTTTCAAAGTCTCATTTGCAACTAGGTATCATGGCCATGTGTGTAATTTGCACATTATTCCACAACAGCACACCATGCAACTGTCACCATTTCTCCTTCCAATACATAGTCATTCTACGTGGTGTGACCTACTGCACTTTCATTTCTTTCACTGTTATGGAGATGGCAACTTCACCACTTCCAATGCACTAAGCTGATATTACAGAGGTGGGTGGAGTATGCTGGGAGGCTATCCCATCTTTGTTCAGGGCGAGATACTATGACAGGGTGAGTGGTTCATTTTAAAACACTTTTTAAAAATTCTCTCATCTCACTTTTCTTCTTCTCTTTTCATGTAGTTATGTTTACAACCACTATGAGGTGCTGTTTGTGAAACTCTCCTTATCTCTGCTAGGGTATCGAGAGTCCATGTCCCCTCTACTTCCACATATGGGACCTTAAATTGAAAAAAAAATCTCCATTGAAATGAATGGCAGTGAAATCATCTTGTGATCCCAATCAAATTTTGCCACGAGTTACACGATGTTTATCAATTTAAACAGTCATTTTCCACGTAATTAAAGTTGTTGGCTGTCGTATGATAACAGAGTAATATTTAGTTTTTCTTTAAACGATTAGCGGACAACAACTCCCATCATCCCACATCACTAAACACGATCATGACAAGAGATTAGTAAAACCTCACCTCTTGTTTCCTAACTGAAGAAAGAAGGATCCAGAGAGGAGAAAAACAACACAAAGGTATTGTTTTGTAATGTGAGAGCTGCAGCTGATCCAGTGGCCGCGCGTTGAAAAGATGACGTAAGCTCCGTCCATCTGTGTTTGTGGTCTTTTTAATTTATATATTCTCATAACCTTATACCTTAACAGTCAAGACAACAACCTACACCATTATTTATGTGAAAAAATTATCTTTTAAATTGAGAAACATCATATGTGTAACTCGTGGCAAAATTCGATCGGAATCAAAAGATAATTTCGCTCTTGCCATTAATTTCAGTGGAGAATTTTTTTTCGATTTTAGGTCCCATAAGCGGAAGTAGAGGGGGCGTGACTTTGGCTTTCTATTCACTTCACCCTCCCTTACAAAATGTGTAATATTCATGTCACAGTATCATGTCTGACTGTATTACACATTTCCTAAAGGTGAGTAAACATTAATTGTATGCACACTTTTTTTGGTGGGGGGGGGGGGAGCCTGAAAGGCAAACAGTTCATGTGTGGGGACACAAAAACTGAAACTTGGATATTTACAGATTTTACTAAAATGATGTGCACCTTTTTAGTAAATGGATTTTAAAAGGAAGGGGAAAAGTAGAAGTCACAGTTCTCCAATTGACCTAAATGTGGGTGGAGTAGTGCATACAAGGCTTCAGTGAGGGCTTTGCACCAAAGAAAAATGACAATGTAAGCCCAAGCAGAAATGTGCCATCTTTGAAAAGTATAATTAATTTCTGTGTCTGTTGTTAGGTTTTGCATTATGGTGATCAAGAAGTGGAGGTCACGGAGCTTACCATCCTTTTTATTCAGCACCGCATCATTTGCCTCCAGTCTCCTGCGCTTGTTCTTGCATCTGTGCCTGTTTCCCTCCTCCTGCTCTCTTTCTGTCTGTGCAGCTGCAATCCTCACAGCTCTAATCCCCTCCCCTCTCCCCTGCGTGCTGGAACGCCATCCAACTATTTAACCACAGCCCTGAAACAAACCAACATCTGTTTGGACACCGGCCCAGACCCGCCGCTGCCTTCCTGCTGCGAATGCGCCAGTCACCGCCAGTTTAACCCATCGCTGTCGGGCCCAGACACCACGGCAACGACGCTGAGAGAATTGCATGTTCACTCGCAGACATTATCTGGGGCTACATCCAAGTATTCTTTGAGATTCGGTGTCTGCGGTTTACTAGTGGTAATTTGGGAGATCCATGTTTTTTCTAGGTTTCATCTCTTTCTTGGGTGCTCATTTCTGTCTTTGTGTTTTCTCCTCTTCGGAGGCTGCATGTCAGTCAAACTGTGTTAGCAGTTACCTTATAGCATATTGAAATCACAAGTGTACAATAACCCATGAAACGGAGACGTTTGAGTAGAGTAACATGATGAGAGTTTTGACACAACAGCCAGACACATACTGGGGAAGAGGAGTCAGTCTGTGTGGACAGCCAGGAGTTAATTATATTGGATCAGAGACAGGAGTATGAGAAGTCAGAAGCAAACCAACTCAAGCCATAACAGAGGAATCAAAAAGTTCACAGGAGGGAGTCAAAAACACAGCAGATGTTTACCCTTCAGTGTGAGATGCATACCTCACCAAGGCTGACAAGTTAAAAAAAACAAAACTCCTGGATCCATAATGTGATGGACTGCAAAGCTTAAAGTGGCTACAGACAAGGTTTCATGGTCCACTGCACTAAGCTGTTGTACTGTACACGTATTTGCTTTCTCTATTGCCTTGTATGACTGGGGTGAGACGCACTGGTGTTATCTGTTTTTTTTAGATCAACACTCTATCTGTGTCAACAAGAAGGTCACCTCACTTGGCAAGCCATCACTGGAAATGATGATAACTTTATGTCTAACCAAGCTCTGGGATGGCAGCGTTGCACAAGGAATTAAAATGAAGCTCTCATTTTCACTGATTTCGTTGCTTGGATTGCTTCCTCCGTTCCTCCTCAACTTCAAGATGCATCCTTTTTCTGTTTTGGCAAAATACTTTATACACTGATCTCCAGGGTTGGGTATCCACAGTCCTGTCACATCCCATGTTTTGTCAGCTGATCTTGTAGGGTAGAAGCTGCATGAAATAGCTGTTCAAAACAGAAACTCTTTCAGCAAAGGCAAAAGGGAGAGATTCTGCTAACTGAAGCTATTGTAGTGGACAGGTGAGCATCTAGTGGTCATATCTAGCTACGTGGCTGCATAACTTCTCTTCTCCGGACCAAGAAGTGCTTATGTTAGCTGACTGCTCTCACTTGTGGCTAATCAGGATCTCCGGTATGTCTCAGCTGGGGTTGGCTGTCCATTGGATCGTCACGTGGTAAACCTCCTCATAGACGCTGACTATGCATCCTGCTCAGCTGCTTCTCTGCTCTGTTGCCTCCAGGAAAACCTCTTTGTCTGCCAGCCAGCTGACGCCCCCTCCTTGGTTCCTGCACGCTTACCCAACAATCAACCATCTACCTCCTGGTTCTGAAGAACCCACCTGGTCCACTTGACGCCCTCAGAAAAGTGGAAGTAAGCTCAGCACAAATATCAAAACATCCAATAACCCTCTCACTCACACACAGGATCCACTCCTCTCTGTGCATGTAAGGCTCCGTGACTGGATTTGGAGACTGTTATCCCCAAACCTACCAGGGGCCTCATGTATAAAGGACTGCACAGCTTTCATACTGAAAGATGGCGTACTCACAAAATCTGAAAAGTACGTGCACAGAGAAATTTTCAGATGTATAAACCTGTGCGCATGCCCGATTCTCTGCTCCTTTTCTTTATACATCCCACCTCACGTGAAAACCAACACACGTGCACAATCTCTTTACTCCACCTCAGTTCCTCCCACTAATGACTATGTAAATGAAGAAAAATGCCCCTTCTGCCACTCTTCTGTCAAACTACGATTGTCAATCCTGCGGGAAAGTGCAACATAAAAAATAACTCCACGGATTGTGACGCTGAGGTGTTGATAGCTGAGGTAGAGGTCAGAAAAAAAAATTTTATTCTCTTCTGACCCTCCGGAATCAACAATAAAACTTATAAGTTTACCGAGTGGACCATGTTACAATGGCAGTTATTGCAGCCAGCTCAGACTGAAATAAAGTAAAATAAAATAAAATGGTCTGGCATTAAAGTTAAAGTCAAGAGATGGATCACTACTCAATGACAGTGTTGCTGGGGTGACGTGGTGGGGGGGACGGGTGGTGCTGACACATGGAAAAAAAAAATGCTGTGAAAGAACGCCCTTGGTAAGATTTCTATTCCGCCTACCTTGCTGCTTGACAGGACAAGGGGGGGAAAAAAGAAAGCCCTCGGTAATCTGCAGACAGACGTGATATTACTGAGTAAAATCAACAAATAAAGTAAATAAACACCACTGAATACCACTCCAGTCTTACAGCTGAATTTATACAAGTTACAAACCAAATCTGTGTCAGAATCCAAATTACGCACAACAGACAGAAGGAACACATGGAGATGCGCAATAAAAAAGGCCTTTTATTTCCAAATTATAACCTCCAAGGTACAGCATGGATTGTGCTGGGGATCCTCCTGTTGTCTTCGGGTCAAAAAGACTCGAAGACAACAGGTATTATAACAGTTTCCCTGACCCACTTCCTGAGGTCTGAGGAGGCTGAAATGTCAGAGGGGGAATCTGTTAAGGGTCCCTGGAAATCTGGGTAAATTGCAGCCCGGAACTCCCCATGGTCCTCCTTTTATTGAACGTTAACCCAGAGGATCTCTCCGTTTTTCTTCGGGTCAAAATGACACATTTATAGAAACAGGATCCAGTCAAAAGCAGCGCTGGTTAGTCCATGAGTGAGGCGGGTTAATTGTTATTATTCATCAGGGTTTTTGAGTTACGGAGATAAATCACATAATAATAATCATGTTTTTCACAGACTAATTCATAGACAAAGCATTTTAACCAAAGTGGAAATGCTATTTTAACATATTCGGTGAGTTTAAGATAAGATAAGATAAGATAAGCCTTTATTAGTCCCACAACGGGGAAATTCCAGGATTGCAACAGCACAGGGATAGCAACACTCAGAGCAACAATCAGAAGGCAAGAAAAAAAACAAGCAAGCAAGAGCAGCTTGCTTGCTTGTTTTGCTTGCTTGCAGAGTTTCAGCTGTTCTGTAATTTAACAGACCCACCTGATAGAGCCAAACAGAATTTTGCGGACCACCACAACTTCTCATGGCAGGTGGAAACTTTGTGGCTCGGCCCACAGATTCTCACCTCACGTTTGTTTTTATACATCCCACTGTGTGCGTGAAAATCAGCGTACGCTGTGTTTTTGTGCATGCGCATTGTTTATACATGAGGCCCCTGGGCTTTCTTGTTGGCTCCTCTTGACAATCTCTCTGGTCTGCTGCCTACCTGAAAAGAACCCTCACCTGCCACAACACTCACTTCATGCAAGTCTGCACCATTATTTAATAACAAGCATTTATACTTACCATCCTCTGTGCTCCATTTACTCATGTTGTCCTTCGCCCTCTTCCCTGCAAGCTAAATTCTTGTGGTGTGGGGCTGTGTGATATGACCAAGATTTCATATCACATTATAAGTAATCTTACTAGACGATAACAATATATATCACAATATACATTTTTCTGTGAATTCTGTAGTGTGTATATATATATATATATATATATATATATATATATATATATATATATATATATATATATATACATATATATATATACACAGGATCTCACAAAAGGGAGTACACCCCTCACGTTTTTGTAAATATTTTGTTATATCTTTTCATGGGACAACACTGAAGATGACACTTTGATACAATGTAAAGTAGTCAGTGTATAGTTTGTATGACAGTATAAATTTTCTGTCCTCTCAAAATAACTGAACACACAGCCATTAATGTGTAAACTGCTGGCAACAAAAGTGAGTACACCCCTAAGTGAAAATGTCGAAATTGTGCCCAAAGTGTCAATATTTTGTGTGGCAACCATTATTTTCCAGCTCTGCCTTAATTCTCTTGGGCATGGAGTTCACTAGAGCTTCACAGGTTGCCTCTGGAATCCTCTTCCACTCCACCATGACGACATCACGGAGCTGGTGGATGTTAGAGACCTTGTGCTTCTCCACCTTCTGTTTGAGGATGCCCCACAGATGCTCAATAGAGTTTAGGTCTGGAGACATGCTTGGCCAGTCCATCCCCTTTACCCTCAGTTTCTTTAGCAAGGCAGTGGTCGTCTTGGAGGTGTGTTTGGGGTCATTTTCATGTTGGCATACTGTCCTGTGGCCCAGTTTCCAAAGGGAGGGGACAGTACATGTTGGCATTCATGGTTCCCTCAGTGAACTGTAGCTCCCCAGTGCCAGCAGCACTCATGCAGCCCCAAATCATGACACTCCCACCGCCATGCTTCACTGTAGGCAAGACGCACTTGCTTTGTACTCCTCACCTGGTTGCCACCACACACACTTGACACCATCTGAATCAAATACGTTTATGTTGGTCTCATCAGACCACAGGACATGGTTCCAGTAATCCATATCCTTAGTCTGCTTGTCTTCAGCAAACTGTTTGCGGGCTTTCTTATGCATCATCTTTAAAGGGGGCTTCCTTCTGGGACGACAGCCATGCAGACCAAATTGATGCAGTGCACGGCGTATGGTCTGAGCACTGACAGGCTGATCCCCCCACCACTTCAACCTCTGCAGCAATGCTGGCAACACTCATATGTCTATTTTCAAAAGACAACCTCAGGATATGATGCTGAGCATGTGCACTCAACTTCTTTGGTCGATCATGGCGAGGCCTGTTCTGAGTGGAACCTGTCCTGTTAAACTGCTGTATGGTCTTGGCCACCATGCTGCAGCTCAGTTTGAGGGTGTTGGCAATATATATATATATATATATATATATATATATATATATATATATATATATATATATATATATATATATATAATAGCCTAGGTCATCTTTATGTTGAGCAACAATTCTTTTTTCACATCCTCAGAAAGTTCTTTGCCATGAAGTGCCATGTTGAACTTCCAGTGAAAAGAACCTGAAAAGAACCCTCACCTGCCACAACACTCACTTCATGCAAGTCTGCACCATTATTACCTCCACCAAGGAGGTAAAGTTTTTACCGGTGTTTGTCTGTCTGTCTGTTACCAACATAACTCAAAAAGTTATGAACGGATTTTTCACAAAATTTTCAGGAAAGGTGTGTAATGGCACGAGGAACAGATGATTAGATTTTGGTGATGATCTGAGAGTGCATACCTCCACCAAGGGCTTTTTTTGTATTTGTGCAGCAGGATTACACAAAAACTACTGGATGGATTTGGATGAAATTTTCACCACAGGTGGTTCTTGGCCTACAGAGGAACCCATTACATTTTGGTGATGATCTGGGAATGCATACCTCAAGCCAAGGCTCTTCTCACAGTGTGTCACCCACAATACTCCAAAACTAATGGACACACTGTGATGCAATTTTCACCACAAGTGGCTCTAGGCCTACACACAAACCCATTACATTTTGGACGTGATCCATGAGAGACTGAAGGAGCCTTGGCGGAGGTATGCGCTCTCTGAGTGCTTTTCTAGTTGTTATATTGAGTTTACTGTATAGTTGACTATATCTGAATTCACTATACAGCGAGTAGGGAGGGAGTCAGTGAGTGAACATTCCAAACACAACAATAGTCTCTCCAGTGAGTCCTGGGTCTGCCCCAGGATCTCCTCCCAGTTGGACGTGCCCAGAACACCTCAAGTGGGAGGCATCCTGATCAGATGCCCAAACAACCTCAACTGGTTCCTTTCGATCTAGAGGAGCAGTGGTTCTACTCTGAGCCTCTCCTAGATGACTGAGCTCCTCACCCTACCTATGAGTCCAGCAATCCTACAGAGAAAGCTCATTTCAGCCGCTTGTGTCTGCGATCTCATTCTTTCAGTCATTACCCAAAGCTCACGACCATAGGTGAGGGTAGGAACGTAGATTGACTGTTAAATTGACAGCTTCACCTGAGAGCTTAGCTCCCTCTTCACCACAACAGACCGGTACAATGTCCACATCACTGCAGATGCTCCGATCCATCTGTCAAGCTCTTGCTCCATTCTCCCCTCACTCGTGAATAAGACCCCAAGATACTTAAACTCCACTTGGGGCAGGAGCCTGTCCCCGACCCGGAGAGGACAATCCACCTTTTCCAGCAGAGGACCACAGACTCGGACTTAGAGATACTGATTCTCATCCCAGCCGCTTCACACTCAATGACACCGCAATGACCAAAGACCTGTAGGTCATTGCTGGATGAAGCCTACAGGACAACATCATCTGCAAAAAACACAGATGAGATCCTGTGGTCACCAAGCATGACACTCTCTTGGCTGCACCTAGAAATCCTGTCCATAAAAATTATGAAGAGGATTGGCGACAAAGGGCAGCCCTGGCGGAGTCCAACGCTCACTGGGAATGAGTCCGACCGAGTGTTGGCAGTACGAACCAAACTTTCACAACAGTTGTATAGAGACTGGATAGCTCGTAACAACATGCCCGATACCCTATATTTCTGAAGCACCCCCCACAAAAAACCACAAGGGATGCGGTTGAATGCCTTCTCCAAGTCCACAAAACACATGTAAACTGGTTGGGCAAACTCCCATGATCCCTCGAGGATTCTCAAGAGGGTAAAGAGTTGGGCCGATGTGCCGTGACCAGTTAAAAAACCACATTGTTTCTCCTGAATCCGAGGTTCGACTAATGGCCAAACTCTCCTTTCCAGTACCTTGGCATAGACCTTTCCAGGGAGGCTGAGGAGTGTGATCTTGCTAAAGTTGGGACACACCCTTCAGTCCACCTTCTTGAAAAGAGGAACCACCACCCCGGTTTGCCATGCCAAAGGCACTGTCCCCATCCCCCACACAATATTGCAGAGGTGTGTCAACCATGACAGCCCTACAACATCCAGGGGCTTGAGGTACTTGGGATGGATTTCGTCCACCCCTGGGGCCCGGCCACCGAAGAGTTTTTTAACCACTTCCACAACCTCAGCCCCTGTGATAGGCGAGTTGTCCCCCTCGTCCACAAGCCCTGCTTCCTCTGTGGAAGGCGTGTCAGTGGTATTGAGGAGATCCTCCAATTATTCCTTCCACCGCCCGACGATATCCCCAGTCGAAGTCAGCAACGCCCCATCTACACCATGCAAAGTGTGGACAAGGAGCTGCTTTCCCCCCCTGAGTTGCTGGACAGTTTGCCAGAATCTCTTCGAGGCCAACCGAAAGTCTTGTTCCATGGCCTCATCGAACTACTCCCACACCCAGGTTTTTGCTTCAGTAGCCACCCGAGCTGCTCTCCGCTTGGCCTACTGTTACACCTAAGCTGCTTTGGGAGTCTCACAAGCCAACCAAGCTCAAGAGGACTCTTCCTTTAGCTTAATGGCCCCCCTCACCACTGGTGTCCACCACTTGTTTCGGGGGTTGCCACCACAAGATACACCACCAACCTTGTGGCCGCAGCTCTGGACACCTGCTTCAACAATGGAGGTGGAGAACATGGCCCATTCAGACTCCATGTCTCCAGACTCCCTCAGAATGTGATTGAAGTTCTTCCGGAGGTGGGAGTTGAAGACTTCCCGGACAGGGGCCTCAGCCATACATTCCCAGCACACCCTCACTACATGTTCTGGCCTACCAGGTCTGAATGGCATCCTCCCCTGCCATTGGATCCAACTCACCACCAGGTGGTGATCAGTTGACAGCTCTGCACCTCTCTTTATCCGAGTGTCCAAGACATACAAATACATCTGTCATTAATTTTATGCACCTTTTCCCCTCTTAATTTTGCAGTGTTACTATAAAATTATTTTTAATGTGCATTTGAGATGACTTCAACCTTATTATTGCTACTTGACTAATTACAAATTATTAGAAATCAAATTACATTAAGAGCCAGTTTGTTCCTCTGACAGGTTTTAATTTATTTATTATTTATTTAGTATGTATGCGGCCACTGTAATGCACTTTTGCAGCTTTAGTAATATTTTTTCAGACAAAATTAAGAAACTCAGCGGAAATTTAAACCAAAGAAATGATGGTCTGTCACACTATAATGCTTCCTATTATTGACAAGTTAGCATTGTCATTTAGCTTTTGCTGTTTTATAGTTAGAGAAAGATGGTTTTAACGTGACTTACCTCCAATTAAAACGAGGTTAGAAGACTATCCTCTCTGATGTATCATGGTTGGAAAAAGTCCCACATTCCTGGCAAACAGAAGTCGCAGTCGTTAGCTTGCAGCACAGCAGCTGCTGTGCTAACCACTGGAACCCACTATTGCACACACCTGGTGCACTGCAGGGGAGATATAATCCTGATATAAACAATACAGTTTTATATGAAATGGTAGACATTTTTCATCGTGTCACTGATATATATCGTCATATCGCACAGCCCTAGTTCCAACTTTCTCATACTTACGTGTTTAACAAAAACAACTCCTTTGCACAGATTTCTGCCTCTGTGTGTCTTGCATCTGGGCACCTGTCTAGTGTAATCATGACAGCTGAATAACCTTGCATACACCTTCAACTGACACTCCAGCCAAAAGCCTTGATTAAATCAGATATACTGGATACAAACATACTGTGTCATTTTCTTATTGGTGATGGCTTTAAATTCTTTCCAAGCAATTTGTGGAACCACCTTTTGCAACACCTGCAGCAACACGTTCATATTATATCAATGTTCACAATGATTTCATAGATATACTGTATAAACATCGTGACAGATAGACAAATATAAAGTTTAAAATTGCATGCAGACACTGACAGCCATGTGCGTGGTTTGTGAATGGGTTCAGGTTTACAGGTAAACCAAGGCAGACTGCACAAAAAATCATTTAATGTGAGTGGCTGCCTTTAAAACTGGGGTTAGGTGAAGGTCAGGAGGGGAAAAAAGTTCAAGTACCTGCTACCTGCATGGCAAGATATCCCACTCATTGTGCAGCATCAGGCTTATGAAGTTTTGCTACACTGCATTTTTTTTTCTTGTAATGCTCACTCATCTTCAAAAGGAAACAATGTAACACAATACATACACATTTAGTTTCACTCCAACCTGAAACAGAAAAACAGCTTGAGTCAACCCCAGAGTTAATAACAGACATGTAAAAATCTTAGACTTCATGTGTTCATCGGTTGCTGAATTGCCAATATTTCAGCAATGAAAGGAATTACAACATCTGAAATGTCCAATAACATCCATCTATTATTTATCAGTGCAATGCTGAATGAGAATTTTAACATTTAACTAAATTAACAGTGGTGGAAAAGAGGCGTTATTCTTAGATGGGTGGGGATCAATAAAGTATACAAAATCAAAATCAAAAAGACAAACAAAAATCCTTTGCTGCTCACCCAACAAAAGTCTGTCAGTGAAACAGTGAAATGGGACTTTGAACTGTATGATGGTTGAAACCAGAGCAAATTCTGCACTGTGACAGTGAGAAACAAGGCATCAGAATTAAGTGAAACAGTCAGAAACCAGATTGTTTTTCTTAGCAAAGAATAACAGACTTCTGTTAAGATATGGCAAACTAGATCACATCAAGATTTGATCTGGCATTTACAAAATTCTGTCTGTTATATCATTTCAAACAGAGCATTCCCATCTTTCAGTTTCACCTTTCAGTTTTTTTTAACATCTTTTTCATTTCTTCCCACTGTAGCAAACAAGTCAAAATATTTAGAGGCAAATCACCTGTAGCACTCAAACAATCTGTGGACCTTTACCCATAGTCACAGGACCACTCAAGGTGCTTAACTAGTAGCTACACTAACCCTCTATTCCAAGGGCCTATCAGAGACAGATACCTAGGGACAATTTAGAGCCACCAATTAACCTATCTTGCATGCCTTTGGATTGTGGGACGAAACCGGAGCACCCAGGGTAAACCCACGCACAACAGGGAGAACATGCAAACTCCACACGGAAAGGTTCCCACCCTGCCAGCCTGGGGATTCAAACCTGGAACCTTCTAGCTATGAGGCAACGGTGCTAACCACTGTACCACCAAATGGAGAAGCATAGGACGCCTTCAGATTTTGCATGTTTGCAAGGACTCAAATAGTATATAGCACTATCTTGCTACATACAGTGATGTGAAAAAGTATTTTCCCCCTTCCTGATTTCTTAGAATTTTGCATATCTGTCACACTTAAATGTTTCAGATCATCAAACAAATGTTAATGTTAGACAAAGATAACCCTTATAAATACAAAATGCAGTTTTTAAATAATGATTTCATTTATTAAAGGAGAAAAATCTATCCAAACCTACCTGGCCCTATGTGAAAACGTAATTGCTCCATAAACCTAGTAGCTGGTTGTGGCACTATTGGCGACAGCAACTTCAATAGAGCATTCACAATAACTGGCAATGAGTCTTTTACATGGCTGTTGAGGAATTTTGATCCAGAATTTGCAGAATTGTTTTAATTCAGCCACAATGGAGGCCTTGAGCTTGAGGTCACGAACTGATGGCCGGACATTCTCCTTCAGGATTTTCTGGTTTAGAGCAGAATTCAGGGTTCCACCAATTACGGCAGGTCATCCAGGTCCTGAAGCAGCAAAGCAGCCCCAGACAATCACACTACCGCCACCATGTTTGAAATGTTGGTATGATGATCTTTTTATGAAATGCTGTTAGTTTCATGCCAGAAGTAATGGGATGCACACCTTCTAAAAAGTTAAACTTTTGTCTCCTCAGTCCACAGAATATTTTCCCAGAAGTCTTGGGGATCATTAAGATGTTTTTTGGTTAATTTGAGATGAGCCATTGTGTTCTTTTTTTGTCAGCAGTGGTGTTCGCCTTGTCTCCAGTGGGCTCACCACCTGCAGGAGTGACCATGGGGATCCGGCGCTATGTGGATCAGGTGGTGGTCGAAGGCGGAGACCTTGGCGGTCTGATCCCAAGCTTCCTAAACTGGCTTTTGGGATGTGAAATGTCACCTCTCTGGTGGGGAAGGAGCCTGAACTGGTGCATGAGGTTGAGAGATACTAGCTACATATAGTCATCCTCACCTCAACACATAGCTCTGGTTCTGGAACCAATCTCCTGGAGAGGGGCTGGAGCTTGGCCTACTCTGGAGTTGCCCCGAGCGAGAGGCGACGAGCAGGGGTGGGTATACTTGTATCCCCCCACCTTGCTGCCTCTATATTGGAGTTTTCCCCGGCTGGATGAAAGGGATGTTTCCCTGCGTGTTCGGGTTGGGAAACAGGTCCTGACCATCATTTGTGCCTATGCACCGTGATGGTTCAGAGTACCCACCCTTTTTGGAGTCTCTGACTGGGGTGCTGGAGAGTGCTCCTCTTGGAGACTCCATTGTCCTACTGGGGGAATTCAATGCGCACATGGGCAATGACAGTGAAACCTGGAGGGGGGCGATTGGGAGAAACGGCTTGCCCAGTGTGAACCCGAGCGGTGTTCAGTTATCTGACTTGTGTGCTAACCACAGTTTGTCCATAACGAACACCATATTCAAGCATAAGGGTGTCCATATGTGCACCTGGCACCAGGACACCCTAGGTCGCAGGTTGATGATTGATTTTGTTATTGTGTCATCAGACTTGCGACCGTATGTCTTGGACAATCAGGTAAAGAGAGGTGTAGAGCTGTCAACTGATCACCACCTGGTGGTGAGTTTGATCCGATGGCAGGGGAAGATGCCATTCATACCTGGCAGGCCAGAACATGTAGTGAGGGTGTGCTGGGAACATCTGGCTGAAGTCTCTGTCCGGGAGGTCTTCAACTCCCACCTCCTTAAGAACTTCAATCACATTCCGAGGGAGTCTGAAGACATGGAGTCTGAATGGGCCATGTTCTCCACCTCCATTGTTGAAGCAGCTGTCCAGAGCTGCAGCCGCAAGGTCGTCGGGGTATCTCGTGGTGGCAACCCCCAAACCAAGTGGTGGACACCAATGGTGAAGGGGGCCATTAAGCTAAAGGAAGAGTCCTCTTGAGCTTGGTTGGCTTGTGATACTCCCAAAGCAGCTTAGGTGTACCAGTAGGCCAAGCGGAGAGCAACTCGGGTGGCTACTGAAGCAAAAAACCTGGGTGTGGGAGTAATTCGATGAGGCCATGGAACAAGACTTTCAGTTGGCCTCGAAGAGATTCTGGCAAACTGTCCAGCGACTCGGGGGGGGGGGGGGTGGAGCAGCTCCTTGTCCACACTTTGCATGGTGTAGATGGGGCGTTGCTGACTTCGACTGGGGATATCGTCGGGCGGTGGAAGGAATAATTGGAGGATCTCATCAATACCACTGACACGCCTTCCACAGAGGAAGCAGGGCTTGTGGACGAGGGGGACGACTCGCCTATCACAGGGGCTGAAGTCGCCAAGGTGGTTAAAAATCTCTTCGGTGGCTGGGCCCCAGGGGTGGACAAGATTTGCCCTGAGTACCTCAAGGCCCTGGATATTGTAGGGCTGTCGTGGTTGACACACCTCTGCAACATTGCGTGAAGGTCGGGGGCAGTGCCTTTGGCATGGCAAACTGGGGTGGTGGTTCCTCTCTTCAAAAAGGGGACCGGAGAGTGTGCTCCAACTTTAGAGGGATTACACTCCTCAGCCTCCCTGGGAAGGTCTATGCCAAGGTACTGGAGAGGAGAGTCCGGCCGTTGGTCGAACCTCGGATTCAGGAGGAACATTATGGTTTTCATCCTGGCCGTGGCACATCGGACCAGCTCTTTACCCTCTTGAGAATCCTCGAGGGTTCGTGGGAGTTTGCCCAACCAGTTTACATGTGTTTTGTGGACTTGGAGAAGGCATTCAACCACGTCCCTCATGGTTTTTTGTGGGGGGTGCTTCGGGAGTATGGGGTATTATGCTTGTTGTTACAAGCCATTCGGTCTCTGTACGACCGTTATGAGAGTTTGGTTCGTACTGCCAACACTCAGTCAGACTCATTCCCAGTGAGAGTTGGACTCCGCCAGGGTTGCCCTTTGTCACCAATCCTGTTCATAATTTTTATGGACAGGATTTCTAGGCACAGCCAAGGAACGGAGGGTGTTATACTTGGTGACCACAGGATCTCATCTCTGTTGTTTGTAGATGATGTTGTCCTGCTGGCTTCATTCAGCAATGACCTACAGCTCTTACTGGGACGGTTTGCCACTGAGTGTGAAGCGGCTGGGATGAGAACCAGTACCTCCAAGTCCGAGTCCATGTTCCTTAGCTGGAAAAAGGTGTATTGTCCTCTCCGGATCGGGGACAAGCTCCTGCCCCAAGTGGAGGAGTTTAAGTATCTCGGGGTCTTATTCACAAGTGAGGGGAGAATGGAGTGAGAGATTGACAGACGGATCGGAGCAGCATCTGCAGTGATGCGGCTGTTGTACCGGTCTGTTGTGGTGAAGAAGGAGCTAAGCTCTAAGGCAAAGTTGTCGATTTACCAGTCAGTCTACATTCCTACCCTCACCTATGGTCATGAGCTTTGGGTAATGACTGAAAGAACAAGATCGCGGATACAAGTGGCTGAAATAAGCTTTCTTTGTTGGATTGCTGGACTGACCCTCAGAGATAAGGTGAGGAGCTCAGTCATCTAGGAGAGGCTCAGAGTAGAACTGCTGCTCCTCCACATTGAAAGGAGCCAGTTGAGGTGGTATGGGCATCTGATCAGGATGTCTCCTGGACTCCTCCCACTTGAGGTGTTTCGGGCCCGTCCCTCTGGGAGGAGGCCCCGGGGCAGACCCAGGACTCGCTTGAGAGACTATGTCTCCCAGCTGGTCTGGGAACTTCTTGGTATCCTCTCTGAAGAGCTGGAGCAGGTGGCTGGGGAGAGGGAAGTCTGGGCTTCTCTGCTTGAACTGCTGCTTCTGCGACCCAGACCTCTGGAAAAGCGGTAGAAGATGGATGGATGGGTGGTTTTCACCTTGTAACTCTCCCAATGATGCCATTTTTGCCCAGTATCTTTCTTATTGTTGAATCATGGACAAGTGTCCAAACTGAGGCAAGTGAGATCTTCAGTTCTTTAGATGTTATTCTGGGTTTTTGTTTCTCATCTTTTCTTGATTTTTTTTTTTTTTTTTTTTTTTTTTTTTAGATCATGGCATGATGTGTTGCTTTTTGAGATGTTTTAGGCTACCTCACTTTGTCAGACAGGTTCTATTTAAGTGGTTTCTTGATTCACCAGGTCTGGCAGTAATCAGGCCTGGATGTGGCAGGTGAAATTGAACTCAGCTTTCCAAAAAATGTGGTTAATCACAATTAATTTATGATGTGATGGGGTGGGGGCATTTACTTTTTCCACATAGGGCCAGGCACGTTTGGAAAACTTTTTTCCCTTAATAAATGAAATCATCATTTAAAACATGAAATCTGTATTTATTCACTTTCTTTGTGTAATATTAAAATTTGCTTGATGATCTGAAACATTTAAGTGTTACAAATAAGAAATCAGGAAGTGGGCAAATATTTTTTCACAGCTCTGTACATCAATGACCATGTTACCTGTGACCCAGCAAGCTTTGGGCTGTAGAAGGGAGCTGAAGTGGCTGGAGGAAACCCTGACAGGTGTACAAAAAAAAAGATGCAAACTCCACACAGAAAGGCAAATGCTGACCAGGGTATGTGGAGCAGGAATCTTATAGCTGTGAGCCAACAGTATTACCCAACACGCCATCACTGAGACAGCAGCAGGAGAATATGCCCAAACACTTCATGATCAACTCAAAGACCAAGAATGCTGACTTTCCTCCACAGGAACCTGATCCCAACTCTGCTGAACATTATCAGGGACACAGAAAGACCAAGAAAGCACAAGCAGATCTGGAAAAACATGGGTTATTAGGTTTAAAATCAATCGGAGAGTGCAACCAGTTTGAGTGCTACGGTTATTATAGTGTAAAGAGGTGGAGATGGCCAGTTGTATTCTCTGAGCCACAGGTATAGGTATAGAATCAGTGAGCACCTTGAGCTTCAAAGCCATTGTTCTCAAGTAACTCCTGTGCCATATATAAAATATTTAGCAAAATGCTAAATATTCAAGCAGAGATCAAAGTTTCATTTTGTGCGGTGGAAGCGATACAATAAAGCTTTCCTCAGCAGAAGCTGAAGCAGTTCAGTGCTGAATTAATGTCTAATATCAGAGCAGAAAATTGTTCTCCGTCTTTGAAAGCAGAAATAATGATCTTTTTTTTCCTAGAAAGTAATTTTCAGGACCCATACTTGCATCTCTCTCAGTGTGTTTGTCTGATTTAGTTAATTATGAAAAGAAGCGGTGAGGCTGCTTTTCTGACCTAAAGGACAGAGGTTTTCTGTCAGCACACACATTCTAACAGAGATGTGTGTGGTTTTCATCAGCTCTGGGTTGTGAGAACATCCTTTTAATTGCACTGCGCAGGCTAAATGTTACATATACAGCATCTACACAACTACACAAACATCTGCGCTCTCGTAGCATTTGTGTATGTTTGAGAGGAGTTAACAGAGTCCAGATGTGGCAAAGTGAGAGAAGAAGGCACGCCGCTTAATGGTGACTCAGTGGAATTTGACACAGACCCCACCATTTCCATTCACAGTTGTCATCTCCCCGTTTTGTTCAGAGCGTCTGCCGCTGCAGAGCACAGGACATGACGGCGCGCTGCAACTCCCAGAGCACAGCTAAACAAACAGGATGGGCTCCATGTCAGCACAGAGTGATGGATAGTTTCACACAAGGGCAAATAGATGAAGGTTTATTCCTGATGTTCATGGGCTTTTGCTGGTGTCACTTATGGAGCTGTTCGTTACATGTCTTTCACTGCTCTTTACGAAAAAACCAGCTGGAAAGCTTTATAAAAAGCCTCATACACACAGATGTAACCACATGGGAATTATATTTAGTTGCGGTGGTGGACAGCCTCAGTAGACCTCAGCCTTCTTGTTGCAGAAGTTACCCAATCATAACTGAATAGTTTGGAAGAAAATAACTACAAACAGCCCACTTCAGCCATGCCAGGATGATGCATTTTTCTGTCAGATTCGGTCAAAATAATATATTCAGTTTCAATTTTTTTTTTTTTTTTTTTTTTTTTTGCTTCTTCCATTGCTGAGAATGTCCATGCTACTACTGAGCCTTCACATCCTGAGCTGGTGCTGCAATGACAGGTGGGCAGACTTGTGTATGAAAGTAGTTTTAAACATGGCATGCAGTCTGACCAGCACAATTAAGATGTAACATGGGTGATGTCTTCTTCTTTCAGCGGCTCCCTTTAGGGTTCAGCACAGTGGACAGTCTGCCTCCACCTCACCCTGTCCCTTGCATCTTCCTCTTTACCACCAATCCTCTCCATGTCCTCTTTCACTACACCCATGCATCTTCTCTGTGGTCTCCCTCTTTTCCTCCTGCCAGCAGCAACATCTTCAACATCCTTTGTCCAATATATCCACTATCCTTCCTCTGCACACGTCCAAACCATCTCAGCCTTGTCTCTCTTACTTTGTCTCTGCACTGGTCAACCTGAACTGTCCCTCTGATATAACTCATCTCTAATCCTTTCCCTCCTAGTCACTCCCAATGAAAACCTTAGCATCTTCAACTCTGCAACCTCTATCTCCACCTTGTCTTTTTGTCAGTGCCACTGTCTCCAAACCATACATCATAGCAGGTCTCACTACTGTCTTGTAAATCTTTCCTTTCACTTTAGCTGCTATCCATCTGTCACAAATCACCCCTGACACTTGTCTCCACCCTGCCTGCACTCGCTTCTTCATCTGTCTTGTGCATTTTTCATTGGTTTGGATGGTTGACCCCAGGTATTTAAACTCATCTAACTTCACTACCTCTATTCATTTTACATAAAAAGTGGAATGATTTTTCGCCCACCGAAAACATGTCAGTGATACTCACTTAACTGTTTGCGTATTTTTTCTGTAACACCAGAGACATTGTGTTCATTGGTAAGTTGAATGGGTGAATGCTAACATTTTTTTAATTAAGACTAATGTATACAGTATTTGAAATGTCTCTAATTTCAGTTGTACAAACTGCAATGTACTCAGATACCTGCAGTCTTCTATGCCTGTTTATACGCCTGTTGAAAGAAGGATGTATTATGATATGATGTCCGTCTGTCTGGTGCTGTTGTTGTCCAAATCATGAAGCCACATTTATTCATTCATTCTCTTAACCACTTCTGCCACAGGGACTTTTAAATGTCTGTACAGCACATTGACTGTAAATATAGATGAACAACATGCCAATACTTGCTTCTGTTGCAGAAGGAATTTATAATATCTGCTAAAATATAAATACCACACTTTAATAGACACTACATTATATTCACTATAGTATAATATATCCCATAGTTTTTCTTTTAGAGTGCTTCTGTGGAGCTGTTATGTGAAATTTCCGCTGTTGGGATTAATAAAGTCTTATCTTATTTTGTTTTATCTTAACTCATCTTCCTGGATTTAGGCCCCATTAACATGTCCGATCCAGCCTAAATCCCCAAATTTTTTGTTGCAGTTGTAGCTTTCATTCATATATCAGGTTTTGGTTGTGTAAAGCCATAAGCATTTAGCCTGTATTTTTTTTTTCCTCTAACCCAGTTGCAGCCCTATAAATAAAACAAGTGTTGTGGAGAAAGGAGGCAAGTGAGGCAACGAGCTGGACAACACAGAAACTTTATTCTTTCTCCAACATGAAGTACAGCAAAAAGAGCTCCCGGGTCTCTGTGCATTCCATTTTTATCTCTTTATTTCCATGCATCGAGACCCGGAACCTTTGACCATACACATTGTTGTTTGAACAAAGGAATGTGTGGCACATTAACATGAGATTATGCCGGAGCCGCTCTTACACCCTTCTACCCTCAGTGGCTCCAGCATCTCTCACTCTCCCCGGGGGGTGCATAGACCCAACAGTCCTGTCTGATACCTCCCGGTGACACCTCCTCCTTCCGTCCATTGTTCCCCCTTCCCCCTGCCCTCTCTGGGTAGAGAAACCACCATCGTGCCCCCACACAGCCCTCCCCTGTCCTTTGGGCTTGAGCTGGTGTCCATAGCGGCTGTAGCGGGGGTCGCCGGGCCAGTCAAACTGCCCTGCTGGCGAGGTGTACAGGAGGGCACATCAGTCTGTGGAGGGAAAAGGGGGGGCACATTATCTTCGCAAGCGCAGGTCCCTGCTGAGGGATCACTAACTTGCTGAGCCACCAACGGTGGCCATTTGCGCCAGGGAGCTTGGGCCAACACCACCTGCTCGTCTGCCAACACAAATGCGGGCTTCAGCCTGTCGATGCAGACGGCCTCCCTACATCCCCCCAAGTCTAACACAAAATGCTTTGCCCCTGGTTCCAACACCCTGAACGGTCCGTTATACGGTGGTCGCAGCGGGGTCCGGTCAAGCTGCAGCCCACTCTTTCACGTCCTTGCGCAAGTGCAGCCAGACGAACTTTGCCCCCACTAGCTTCACCAAAGCGCGCTCCTGGATGCAAAAGGGAGTGGACCGACTCGAAAATGCGACGGCACCAGGAGCTCGGAACCACCGGGAACGGACAGCTGGTGGAGACGTCTCAGAGCAAGGGAGGGCACCCTTCTTGCACCACCCTGCTCTCCAGCCTTAACCCAGTTGGCGCAGACTGGAGAGCACAAATATCCGCGTCCCCGGCTTGCTCTGCGGCCATGGCAGGGAAATCTATTCCCATGTAGACTGGGGCGATTAAAGCGTGTGACAGGCAATCGGCCAAAGATAAGATAAGATAAGCTTTTATTAGTCTCACAATGGGGAAATTCCAGGATTGCAACAGCACAGGGATAGCAACACTCAGAGCAATAATTAAGAAGATAAGAAAATAAAATAAGAGCAGTGAATATACATATGTACACATAAATATATAAATATATATACACAGTGCAGAGCATTGTAGCTAGAAAGAATAAACAGCATAACCGTCTAGTTACCCTACATGGTATGAATATGTACCCATACATATTGCCACCCTCCATAGCGACTGATATTGTCCTAGTTGTATGCCGGAGGGGACCATTTGTGTAAGTCTGTTGCGTCTTTTGCATTCAATACTATTAAGTCGTCACGTTTTTTTGCTATCTCTGCGAGCAGCCCTGCTTAGGTTATACAGTCTGACAGCTGTAGGTAGGAAGGACCTGCAAAACCTCTCAGTCGCGCACCTAGGATGATGTAGTCTACTGCTAAATGAGCTCCTCAGTGCGTTCAGTATGTCCTGCATAGGGTGGGACTCGGACTCCAGCAGAGATGACA
The DNA here is from genome assembly GCA_020510985.1 of Pholidichthys leucotaenia. Taxonomy (NCBI): domain Eukaryota; kingdom Metazoa; phylum Chordata; class Actinopteri; order Cichliformes; family Pholidichthyidae; genus Pholidichthys; species Pholidichthys leucotaenia. The sequence continues at coordinate 251,228,044 of CM035843.1, forward strand.
GTTTAGCCACCATCCTTCTCTCTCCCATCTCCTCCACTGGGTCAAGGCGTTGCCCCAGGACAGAGCTAGCGTTCTTGTTTAGTTTGTTCAGTCTCTTCCTATCGGCTGCTGTAATGCCACTGCCCCAGCAGACCACTCCAAAAGTGATGGCTGATGCCACCACTGTGTCGTAGAATGTCTTCAGCAGCGCCCCTTGTACACCAAAAGACCTGAGCCTCCTCAGTAGGAACAGCCTGCGCTGTCCCTTCTCGTAGAGTGCGTCGGTATTGTGTGACCAGTCTAGTTTATTGTTCAGATGAACACCCAGGTACTTGTAGGATGTCACCATCTCAATGTCTGTTCCCTGTATGTTTACTGGTGCTGTGAGGGGTTGTCCTTGCCTGCGGCAGTCCACCACCAGCTCCTTAGTTTTCCTCACGTTGATCTGGGGGCAGTTCTGATGGCACCAGTCCACGAAGTCCTGGATAAGTCCTCTGTACTCAGCTTCATCTCCGTTGGAGATGAGGCCGATGATCACAGAGTCATCAGAGAACTTCTGTAGATGGCAGTGTGTTGTGTTGTGTGAGAAGTCCGCAGTATAAAGGGTGTACAGGAAGGGAGCCAAAACAGTTCCCTGGGGGTCCCCTGTGCTGCCGATGATCGTGTCGGACACACAATCCCGGGTTCTCACAAACTGCGGCCGGTTAGTGAGGTAGTCCAGGATCCATGATGACAGGTGCTGGTCCACCCCTGCGCACAGCAGCTTGTCCTTCAGGATCATCGGTTGGATGGTGTTGAAAGCACTGGACAAGTCAAAGAACATGATCCTCACCACGTTCCCGGGCTTCTCCAGGTGGGACAGGGAATGGTGAAGGAGGAAGATCACTGCATCCTCCACCCCAATGCCATGCTGGTAGGCGAACTGGAGTGGATCCATCGCTGGTCCCACCAGGGGGCGGAGGTAAGCAAGGAGCAGTCTCTCCAGGGTCTTCATCATGTGAGATGTCAGGGCCACTGGTCTGTAGCTGTTCAGGTCTTTGGGGTGGGAAGTCTTTGGTACAGGTACCACACAAGATGTTTTCCACAACTGTGGTACCCTCCCCAGCTTCAGGCTCAGGTTGAAGATGTGCTCCACAATCCCACACAGCTGGTCTGCGCAGGACTTGAGGAGCTTTGCGCTGACGCCATCCGGTCCCGAGGCCTTCCTCGCCTTGATCTTCCTCAGCTCCGTCCTCACCTGGGTCTTAGTGAGGGTCAGGTTGGGGGGCTGTGTGCTGGGAGTGGGGGGGTGTTGGTGGAGTGGGGTGTGGACAGCAGGTCTCAATGACGGTAGAGGCAGCAGTGGTTGTTGTGCAGTTGGGGGGGAGGGCGGTTGGTCAAACCTATTAAAAAACAGGTTCAGATTGTTCACCCACTCCCTGCCCCTCGTGGCCTGGGAGGAGGTATTCTGGAGCCCAGAGATGGTTTTAATGTTTCTCCAGACCCCGCCGATGTCGCTCCATTGCAGCTTGTCCTCCAGCTTCTTCCTGAAGCTGTCCTTACCTTCTCTGATCTTCCTCCTCAGCTCCCTCTGTACGGACTTCAGCATCTCCCTGTTCCCCGACCTGAAGATCGTCGTCTTCTCTCTCAGAAGTGTTTTCATCTCAGGGTTGATCCAGGGTTTGTTGTTCGAGCAACACCGTATGGTCTTGGTGGGTATGGTGTTGTCCACACAGAAGCTGATGTAGTCCGTGATGGTGTGAGTGAGGCCATTGATGTCCTCACCATGTGGATCGCAGAGCTGCTCCCAGGCAGTGGTTTCAAAACAGTCCTTTAGAGCGTCCATTGCCTCCTCAGACCATAACTTCACCGTGCACATGACCCGAGGTTGTCTGTGTACTAGGGGTTTTTACACCGGCAGGAGATGAACCAAGTTGTGATCAGATCTCCCGAGTGGGAGGAGTGGTGATGAGGTGTATGCTTCCTTAGTATTTGCATAGAATAAGTCCAGTGTTTTATTGTCTCTAGTGTGGCATGTGACATACTGGGTGAACGTGGGCAGAATGGGGGACAGTGAAATATGGTTGAAATCACCTGAGATGAGTAGGAGAGCATCTGGGTGTTCTGTCAGCAGCCTGCCAGTTACTAAGTGAATGGCATCACGCGCTGTTGCTGCATTCACCGTCTGATTTGCATAAATAACAATGCAGATCACGTGTGAGTATTCCCTCGGGAGATAGGTAGGCCGCATGCTAACAGCTAGCAACTCAATGTCTTTGTTGCAGTGTTGTTGTTTAACCGTGATATGTCCCGGTCTGCACCAGCTGTTATTGACATACACTATCACTCCTCCGCCCCTTGCCTTTCCACTGTCTGGTGTCCGGTATGCCCGTATTGCGTGGAAACCCTCCAGTTTGATGCTAGCATCTGTTGCTAGCTCTGTTAGCCACGTCTCAGTAAACAACATCAAGCTAATCTCTCTGAAGACGCTCTCGTAGCGGGAGATAGCCGCTAGCTCGTCAGTCTTATTGAGTAGCGATCGTACATTCCCCATAATAACGGATGGGAGGACGGGTCTGTACCTTATATTCCTTGCCCGCCGTCTTACTCCAGCTCGACATCCACACCATTTCCGTCTTGTTTCTCCCGGTATGTCGAGTTTTTGCGTTAGCATCGTGGGCCGGTTAAGTGCTAACAGCTGGTCTCTATTGTACTGCCTCCTGCAATAAACAGTGGCTCCATCCACTGGCTCAGGAGGCATTTGGGCGATCTACGTGTCTGTGATGGAGAAGGTGTCACTGAATCAGAAAGATTAGCAAGAGAGCCAGATAGTAAACAGAAATAGGAAGAAATTGATCCGCTGTTGCAAAAAGGCAGCCTACTCGTGTGGCGCCAGAAGAAGATATATGTTGAGCCATGACGTTGAGCTTACCAGCAATGTGTTGAATGTTGGTCAAAATTGCGGCCAAATGCTGTTGCTGCCTGGCTGACCACGGTTCCGTGACCTTGGACATCACGTTGCACAGCTGCAACCGAATTCTGAACGTGCCGTCTTCCTGGCTCCTTGAATTGGCATGGTGCTAGGCAACGTTGGGCATTCAAGCCGAAACGGTGATGATAAAAACAGATCACCCCGTTCCTTTGTCTCCTGGTGTCCATCCCAGCTACCACCCATGGTTCCTCGACCTCGCTTGAGTCCCTCATGGATGCTGGTGCCACTGCCTGCACGCTGAGAGTTCTGGTCGCCAAAATGATGCGGTCCGCTTCTTGCGCCATGGCACGATAGTCCTTAGCAACCAGCCAGGGTGAGTTGGCCAAGATTCCCCTCACTGTAGCCGGTAGGTTCCTGAGGAACAAGTGGGCGAACAGGAAAGATCCATTGTCCTTCCCCCTCAGTGCCACCATGCTCTGCATGAGCTCCAAGGCTAATCTGTCCCCTAACTCCAAACATGTTAGGAGTTTCTCTGCCCTCTCACTGTCAGAAAGGGTGTAATGCTGGAGAAGCATCCTCTTGAGCACTTCATATTTTCCTTGGGCTGGCGGCTCCTGTAGCAGGCTCGTCATCTGTTGCATGGCGCGCACATCCAGCGCAGCGACCACGTAGTAATATCTTGTGTCGTCCATTGTTATCCCACGGAGTGCGAACTGGGCTTCTATGTGCAGAAACCACGCAGTCGGGTTGTGAAGCCAGAAGTCTGGGAGCTTGACTGAGCCGGCGCACGCGGCGCCAGTGCTCTCCCTCCAGGTAGTCTCCTGGGCAACGCTTGGCTCGCTTTCCATGGCATGTCTTAGGGTCACCAATGTGGAGAAAGGAGGCATGCGAGGCAACGAGCTGGACGATACAGAAACTTTATTCTTTCTCCAACATGAAGTACAGCAAAAAGGGCTCCCGGGTCTCTGTGTATTCCACCTTCATCTCTTTATTTCCATGCATTGAGACCCAGAACTTCTGACCATACACATTGTTGTTTGAACAAAGGAATGTGTGGCACATTAACATGACATTACACTGGAGTCGCTCTTACACCCTTCTACCCTCAGCGGCTCCAGCAGCTCTCACTCTCCCGCACATAGACCCAACAGTCTCGTCTGATACCCCCCGGTGACACCTCCTCCTTTGGTCCATTGTTCCCCCTTCCCCCTGCACTCTGTGGGTGGAGAAACCCCCACCGTGCCCCCACAGTGTCAAGTTTATGAGAAACACTCTCACCTTAGCTAGTATAAGCAGGCAGGTCATCATGCAGAAAGAAGTTTTAAAATCCTACTTTACACAACTTCTGATCACATTTTTCGTGACTTATTTTACAACACATGGAACCTTTTTAGGCTTCTTCACTTATGAAAATGATCTGTTTTATCAAACTTTCCAAGCGCCTTGCTTCTTCTTCTTCTTCTTTGGCTTTTTCTGGCAGCTGGCATCCTGAATGGTGCGTTACGGCCTCCTGCTGGATTCCCTTCCCTACATCTCTATAGCTTCCTCAAATGTGATGCCAAGCCCCTGTCAGTCAGACATTTGTTGTTTCTTTTGGTAACTCTACCAGAGAGGAAAAGCCACTCCTAGTGATGCTATAAAACCCACAGTACCACCTACTGGCCTGGAATACATACTACAGCAGTTAGCACAGGTTGTGCTCATCTGTGTGAACAAGATTTTTTTTTTCTTTGATGGTGCTGTGTGAACTCATTTTTTTTAATTTTCATTTTTGGGGAAACCAACATTGTGTGAACGAGGCCTTAGGGTACTGTTATCTTGCATTTCTGGAACCAGACTCTGCACAGCAGTGACCATAAAGGGGAATCGTGGCATCCAGTTTCTTCCCATAGGGCCACATATCCCTGTCTATGCAGCAGCCCAAAGGCAGCTCCCTCAAACATGGCACAAAATAACTAAGCAAAACCAAAATGATCAGAAAAATGATTATTTGAACAAACATTAACATGATAAAAACAACCTACAAGGACAGAAGCCATACTGTATTATGGAGGAAAAAAAGAATCATAGTAGTAGTAGTATTTTAAGTTTTTCAGTTCGGCAAAATGCCACATACGTACAACAATGGGAGAAGTGGGACTTAAAGTCTTACTGCAGCGTGTCACTGCAAGGTGATCAATATACTGCATGTGAGCTTCACCTGTGGAGCGCTCTAATGCTGTCCATATTTATTTGCAGACTATGCAAACCTGAAAAAATGGGAGAAGTCCCATCATACCAATTATCCTCCACAATTTGACTTGGCAGAGCTACTACAGGTATACCGTTACTACTAAAAAGCTGATGAAAAATGGTTTTGTGCTATACCGTAAGAGTATTACATTTGCACTATTGCTTTCATTCATTCAGGTATCTTTTCTCAGTGGATGGCATGTTGGGGGTTACATCCTATTCTTAGAGTAATGCAGACTTCTGTCATCTACTTTAGATTAAAGTATACCACTATAATTAACATAGTTTTTAATTTATATAGTGGTATACTCCTGAAGCAGGATCTTGTGTATTACGCAACTCTCTCATTAGGAGCCTGGGGGTTAATTAGGTGCAGCTGGCAAGACTCAGCTCAGCTGATTGCTGGTAGTCCCGCATCTTCTTAAGACGCTCGACGTGGAATTGTCAAGTTGGTGGGTCTACTCCTTGTGACCGCCAGGATCAGTAAGCCTTCGCAGACTTTCTGTTCTGAGTCAAACTCATCTTCAAATTCTGTCTGTGATCTTGAGGTTAAACCAGCTGCTTGCCACCGTGTAATATTATATTCATTAACCCCTGTCAAGGGCGTAACTTTGTTTCAAACATGGGGGGTGGGGGGGGGGGGCTGAGATCTCTGCCTGTATAATGATTTAAAAAAAAATCTTTATTATAGGACTGTCAGGTCATCAGTACAGGCAGCTGTCTCCAATGTCCTCTTTTTCATTTTTAAAGGAAAAGGATTTTTTTAAGCAAAAAATGACAGTATATGTATCCTAGTGTGGAGGAAGAGCGCAAAATCGTTAACTTTGCTAAAAGGACAAGGCTAATTTATCCCTTTATTTTGGCATTCCCATATTAGTAGCAGTTGTAAAAATTATTTCCCTAATTTACCAAATCTATATTCAGCCTTGTAATAGTCTATGCTACTATGAAGCAGCGGGCCTACTTAATACCTATTGTGTGTTAAGTATTTCAGCACTGGCAGAAATCAAGTTTTGACTATAGTTACTGGTCATGTGTGCCTCCCGTGCCTCCTCTCTCTCTCTCTCTAGTCATCAGTGCTGTCTCTCTGTCCCTCTGGACACCTGTGTCTCTGGTTACCTTTACCTCCTCTCTCCTCTCCTTTTTAGTTCACCCTGCTGCTGCCACATTCTTGCTCCTGATATATATAAGCTCAGTTAATGTTCAAATTGTTTAAAAGAGGTACTTCATGGACAATTTTGGAGGATGTCATTCATGCTAGATTTTTCAATGCCAAAAACTTGTAAAGATGTAAAATATTCTTCACCCTTTCTTCCCTTCTTAACAGTGCAATCAGTATTAACTGAGGTTAATCTAGCCACTGAATGAGACTTAATCATTATTCTTAACTCATTTTATTTTGTTATTGATCAGTTGTAGTGATTAACACATTTATTCTGACAGGACTAATGTTTTTTCATTAATTTATGATGTCACCACTTGCCACCATGTGGCTATTTCTTACCAAGGAGATGAACTAAGGACACTACTGCGATTTAGTCAGCTAGACTATGACAAAAGTAACAGTTATCCTGCCTGCAGAGGCATTATGAACAGAGCACACCACACCTTAGGTGTGGTGTGCTGAGATTTACTCTTTTTTTTTTTTTTTGGTTCCGGTTCCGCCGGACCGGTGGCGCCACACGAGTAGGCTGCCCATTGCAACAGCCTTTTTTTTTAATCTTCCTTATTCTTTCTACACCTTTCACTCTGTATATATATCACGGATGCACTGATCGCCCCGGGGGTCTCCCAGGTCGGCGGACGGAGCCACGGTTTGCAGCGGGAGACGTTACAGCGGGGAGGAGCTAGTGCTAGCTAGCACTTGGCCGCTGTCCGGTGCTAATGGGAAACTCGACATACCGGGAGCTGTAGCGAAAACGACGCGGGTGCCGGGCTGGAGTTTAGGCGGCGTGCAAGAAATATAAGACAGAATAATAAAGAGCGATGGCAAGAACCAAGCAGACCACCCATAAAATCTACTGGAGGAAGAAGCCCCCCAGGAGACAGCTAGCCACCAGGGCTGCTTGGAGAGGCGCTCTGGCCACCGGCAGAATGAAGAGGCCTCGCCGTCACAGGCCCGTGGCTCTGAGAGAGATCCGTCGCTACCAGAAATCCACGGAGCTGCTCATCCGTAAGCTGCCCATTCAGCGCCTGGTGAGGGAGATCGCTCAGGACTTCAAGACCGTCCTGCGTTTCCTGAGCTTCGCCGTCATGGCTCTGCAGGAGACCAGCGAGGCCCACCTGGTGGTCTCTTCTTTGCTAAGGGGGTCACTATCATGCCCATCATGCTTACTCTGTTAGCATCAGCATCGGATCACCCCAGGGCTGTGTACTTTCCCCCCTACTCTTCTCCCTTTATACCAACTCCTGCACCTCCTCCCACCAGTCTGTTAAGCTGATCAAGTTTGCGGACAACACCACCCTCATCGGGCTCATCTCCAACGGCGACGAGTCCGTCTACAGGAAAGAGGTGGCCCAGCTGGTGTCCTGGTGCAGCCACAACAACCTGCAGCTGAACGCTCTGAAGACAGCGGAGATGATTGTGGACTTCAGGAAAGTCACAACCCCCCTGCCCCCCCTCACCATCACAGGCTCTCTCATCACCATTGCAGATTCCTTCCGCTTCTTGGGCACCACCATCACCCGGGACCTCAAATGGGAGCCAACCATCAGCTCCCTCATCAAAAAGGCCCAGCAGAGGATGTTCTTTCTGCGGCAGCTGAGGAAGCTCAAGCTACCCACCAAGATGTTAGTGCAGTTCTACACGGCCATCATTGAGTCCATCCTCACCTCCTCCATAACCGTGTGGTACGCAGGAGCCACTGCCAGGGACAGACTAAGGCTGCAACGTGTCGTGCGCACTGCTGAGAAGGTGATCGGCTGCAAGCTCCCATCTCTCCAGGACCTGTACATCTCCAGGACCCGGAGGCGTGCAGGCTGGATCATAGCCGATCCTTCACACCCTGGTCACGTACTGTTTGCCCCCCTCCCCTCAGGTAGAAGACTTCGGTCCATTCAGACTAAAACCTCACGGCACATGAACAGCTTTTTTCCCTCTGCCATCAGACTGCTGAACATTAAGTGACTTATTGACTCTTGTGCACTATATACAGCAGCTCATGTCGTTCATCACTGTTTTTCTGTTGCATTATCGACTGCACTGTGGTACCCCATATTATCTGCTACTTGCTAATTTATTTAAATCTGCCTTGACTAGTATTACTCATTATTATTATTATTATTATTACTTATTATTCTACACTTATTGCATGTTTTTAGTCTTTTAGTTTTTTTTTTTTAGTTTATCTCTTTATATCTTCATGTTTTTAATGTTGCGGCGTGGCACCGAGACAAATTCCTAGTTTGTGTACTACATGAACAATGGCAATAAATCTAATTCTGATTCTGATTCTGAAAGACTTCCAGCTGGCCCGTCGCATCCGCGGAGAGAGAGCTTAGACTTTCTGCTGCACATCCACCAACCAACCATAATGCTCTGCACTGTGTGTCTATATATATACATTTATAGTAATATGGACATATGTTTACTAGATGTTGTTTTTGCTTGCCTTCTGATTGTTGTTCTGAGTGTTGCTATCCCTGTGCTGTTGCAATCCTGGAATTTCCCCATTGTGGGACTAATAAAGGCTTATCTTATCTTATCTTATCTTAAATCTGTGAGTAGATTTGTGACTAAATCATCCTGGTATTAAAAACTTACTCTGGATTCATTATTTAGACATTTAATTTTTTACAGTGACATTCAGTTTTCAAATTTAGGATTCAGGTATCCCCCCCCCCCAAAGGTAAATAACAAATGTAGCTTTGCCAAATTTACCAGAAAAAAAAAAATAAAATAAAATGCAAATTTAGAATAGTATAAATTCACAAGAAGAAAGAAGCAACTTGATGATATTAAAAAAATAATAATAATCAGAAATGTAAATGATTTTGCAAATATGTAAGGAAAAAGGCTTATTTTCCATGACAAAAAAATGCAAATTTGAGAAAAACGCTACATTTTTATGAGAAACTGAATTTAGGGGGAAACCAACATGGGGGAAATACTGCATTTTTAATACAAAAAGTAGGCACATTTACAAGAAAAAATGTCTGATTTACAAGAAAAGCTGTAAAACTATGACAAAAAAGTTGCACACACGAAAACACTGAAGATTACTAAGGGAGAAAAAAGACTGGACAGAATATTTGGAGCCCCAGAAGTTGGAAGTGAGGACAACTCTAACTTTAAATGAGTTTATATGTTTTTAGTTGATGTAAACTGTATACACACGTGGACAAAATTGTTGGTACCCCTCTGTTAATGAATCAAAAACCCACAATGGTCACAGAAATAACTTGAATCTGACAAAAGTGGTAATAAATAAAAATTCTATGAAAATTAACCAATGAAAATCAGACAATGCTTTTGAATTGTGGTTCAACAGAATTATTTTAAAAAACAAACTCATGAAACAGGCCTGGACAAAAATGATGGTACCCTTAACTTAATATTTTGTTGCACAACCATTTGAGGCAATCACTGCAATCAAATGATTTCTGTAACTGTCAATGAGACTTCTGCACCTCTCAGCAGGTATTTTGGCCCACTCCTCATGCGCAAGCTGCTCTAGTTGTCTCAGGTTTGAAGGGTGCCTTCTCCAGACAGCATGTTTCAGCTCCTTCCACAGATGTTCAATAGGATTTAGATCAGGGCTCATAGAAGTCCACTTTAGAATAGTCCAGTGTTTCGCTCTTAGCCATTCTTGGGTGTTTTTAGCTGTGTGTTTTGGGTCATTATCCTCTTGCAAGACCCATGACCTGCGACTGAGACCAAGCTGTCTGACACTGGGCAGCACATTTCTCTCTAGAATACCTTGACAGTCTTGAGATTTCATTTTACCCTGCACACATTCAAGAAACCCTGTGCCAGATGCAGCAAAGCAGTCCCAGAACATAACAGAACCTCCTCCATGTTTCACAGTAAGGACAGTGTTCTTTTCTTGGTATGCTTCATTTTTGTGTCTGTGAACATAGAGCTGATGTGCCTTGCCAAAAAGTTCCAGTTTTGTCTCGTCTGTCCATAGGACATTCTCCCAGAAGCTTTGTGGCTTGTCAGCATGCAGTTTGGCAAATTCCAGTCTGGCTTTTTTATGATTTGTTTTCAACAGTGGTGTCCTCCTTGGTCATCTCCCATGAAGTCCACTTTGGCTCAAACAGCGACGGATGGTGCGATCTGACACTGATGTACCTTGACCTTGGAGTTCACCATGAATGTGTTTAGAGGTTGTTCTGGGCTCTTTTGTTACCATTTGTATTATCCGTCGCCTCCTGCGGCCACGTCCAGGGAGGTTGGCTACAGTCCTGTGGATCTTAAATTTCTGAATAATATGTGCAACTGTAGTCACAGGAACATCAAGCTGCTTGGAGATGGTCTTATAGCCTTTACCTTTAACATGCTTGTCTATAATTTTCTTTCTATTCTCCTGAGACAACTCTCTCCTTTGCTTCCTCTGGTCCATGTTTAGTGTGGTACACACCATGTCACCAAACAGCACAGTGACTACCTGTCACCCTTTAAAAAGGCCGACTGACTGATTACAAGTTTGTAGACACCTGTGATGTTAATTAGAGGACACATCTTGGTTGAGCATGTCCCTATGGTCACATTATTTTCAATCTTTTCTCGGGGTACTATCATTTTTGTCCAGGCCTGTTTCATGAGTTTATTTTTTAAAGTAATTCTGTTGAATCACAATTCACAAGCATTGTCTGATTTTCATTGGTTAATTTTCATAGAATTTTTATTTATTACCACTTTTGTCAGATTCAAGTAATTTCTGTGACCATTGTGGGTTTTTCTTTCATTAACAGAGGGGTACCAACAATTTTGTCCACGGCTGTAGATAAACACATGTATATTCGGTACTGAAGTGACCATACAGGAAAAGCAACAGGCTGGAGGTGATGACAAATGTTGCAAGAAAAAAATACTAGAAGAAGAATTGCAGCTTTTTATTTATCAATTTATTTATATTTTTAGCGCTCCCTTTATTGCAAATGGACCCTTCAACACCAACAAACTCAAAAGGTACGGTGTTAACGTGATGTATCTTGTTATACTCGCAGCTAAATCACTATACAGTGATGATAAAAAGGCATAATATCTCAGTGTTTGATCGCTGCCTAATTTGTGTAATGCTGTCTTGTGATTAAGTAAAATGGAAACAGAAGACTAGAAATTGTCATGCGTGCCCCTCCAGGGCAAACACAAACTCACACACTTAACCACAGTGAGGCAATTTATTGGTGGAAAACAAGCAGTCCAAATAAAAACTGTGCAGGCAATGCAAAAAAGCCAACAAGGTAAACTTACATATAGTTGAATCATAGGAGGGGGAGACTGACCGTAGCAATTAAGTCTGGTCTGAACATAGATGTGACTGCCGCAAAGATAGAAGGAATGGCAGTGTATAAATACATGGAGGATGATAACATAATTGGACTCCGGTGTGAACATGTGAGTAGGCAAGAGAGAGAGGCACAGGTGATTGGTATCAACTAATACATGAGGGAGGAGTGGCTGGATTTGACAGCTTGCCAGGCGACGCCCTCAGCACAGCAAAACCCATGAAAACGCCTGACAGCTGTCAAACCAGAGGACAGAACAAACATAATCACAGCAAACCAAAACCGAATACAAATAAGCATGAATCCAACTCATACAACACAAGATATGGCCAAAAATAACAGAAACATAACTGAAAAGAAATGGGAGGCAGAGTAACATTAATAGGCACAATAATACAAAACATAAATGCATGTACAGGGAAAGTCATGAGCCTGGGTCCAACAGGAATCTAGCCCCAACTCGTGACAGAAATGTGACTTTAAGCTCGAGAATTGAATTCCAAATTAATCAGTGATGCTGTATTGCAGTGCCTTTGAACTCATTTTAACACATTGTGTATATGGATAAAATTTAGAGTGCTGTATTTCCTTAATTAGATAGTATTTTAAAAAGTTTAGGTTGATGAAATGCATCTATTCTTTCATTCTGACATGTTTGGTAAAACCCAGAACCAGACTCAGACTCGGAATAAATACAATTATCTTTTATTGCAGCATGAGAGAATGTGTGCCTGTGTGCTGAAGTGAGCAGCTGGGTAAGCAGAGCACGGTACAAACTGGCAACCCTAGGAGAAAGGACAGACAGGCGGATGAGTTTACTGAGACCAGGGTGAATAAACAGGTGAATGTACAGTCTTACAGAATGGATGAAGGGCTGAGGCGCTGAAGAACTCCCAGAGGCTCCGAACCAGCTGCAGTCCATTCCATGTCTGTGTTGTCGCTGAGGAACGAGGTGTGGATTAGCAGGTGAGTATACGGTGCTCATGCAGTGTGCGGGAAGAAGCACAGGTCCGCCGCCAGGAGGAGGAGGTCTGCCGCCAGGAGGCTTCCTCCTGTGCACAGGGGAGAAAAGGTGAAGCATAGAAGGGATGGAATCCCAGAGGCTTTCTTGGTGTTGGAGAGCTTTGGTCCTCAGAAGACCTGATGGAGCAGGATAGGCGAAGAAGAAGATTCTCCGGAGCAGGATGACAAAGTTAGTAGAGGAGGTCCTTCCAGACCAAAGGAGCGTTGAAGTCTCCATGCAGACCACAGGGCTCCTCCGTCGTTCTTGACGATGACCAAGAACATCACAGGGAAGAGGACTGGGTGCGGTGTGTCTGGCTGTGGCTGATCAGTATGATGTGGGCATGGAAGGCTCTGCCACAGGTCGGGCACAGGTGGTCTGCACGGGCAGAAGATACAGGGGTGGCTCTGGACTTGCGAAGCTCATGTGTTCTCTGGGCCTTGGCAATCCTGTTCAGCTCAAAGGAGGCAGCACCTTTGCTGGTACAGCTACGCCAGTCTGGTCGGTCTAGCACTAGGGTCTCCCAGGTGTCAAGACTAATGTCACAGCTCTTCAGGGAGGCCTTAAGAGTGTCTTTATAGCGCTTCTTCTGACCACCTTGTGAGTGCTTGTCCTCTGCTAGTTCACCGTAGAACAGTCCCTTTGGTAGGCGTGAATCAGGCATACAAATAAGGTGACCAGCCCACCTAATCTGGGCTCTCTTGAGCAGGGTGTCGATGCTAGGCAGCTCAGCACGGGAGAGGACCTCTGTGTCAGGGATTTTGTCCTGCCAGGTGATATTCAGGAGCTTTCTGAGGCAGTTCAGGTGGAAGCGGTTTAGCTTTCTCGCATGGCTCTTGTAGACTGTCCAGGTCTTGCAGGCATACAGTAGGGAAGGCAGGACAGCTGCCTTGTACACCTTCAGTTTTGTGGCCAGCTTGATGCCTCTCCTTTCTCACACTGTTGCATGTAGCCGTCCGAATGCTGAGCTTACCTTGGCAATGCGTGAATCGACCTCGTCGTTGATGTTGACAGACGTGGAGAGTGTGCTGCCGAGGTACGTGAACTTGTCGACAGCCTTAAGGGTCTCCCCACTGACAGTGATGGCTGGTTCCACGCAAGTCTTCTGTGGTGCGGGTTGGTGCAGGACCTCGGTTTTCTTTGTACTGATTGTGAGCCCAAAGTTGTTGCAAGCAGTGAAGAAGCAGTTCATGCTCTGCTGCATCTGGGCCTCTGTAGCGGTGTTGAGTCTGCGAACAGGTAGTCACGCACTGAGTCCCCTTCCACCTTGGTTTTGGCTTGGAGTCTCTGCAGGTTGAAGAGCCTGCCATCCATCCTGTACTTGATCCTGATGGCACCTTCTTCATCGTCACAGAAGGCATCAGACAGCATGGCTGTGAACATCATGCTGAAAAGTGTGGGTGCGAGTACATAGCCCTGCTTGACCCCGTTGGTGACTGGGGAAGCTTTGGAGGAGTCTCCATCGTCCAGTACTCGAGCAAGCATGCTGTTGTGGAACTGGTGCACCATGCTGATGAACTTGTCCGGGCAGCTGAACATTGCCATGATCTTACACAGCCCCTCATGACGGACGGTGTCAAAAGCCTTGGTCAGATCTACAAATTTTGTGTAGATCTGTCCCTGCTCTGTTCTTGACACTTCTCCTGAAGTTGATGTGTGGCAAAGCTCATGTCAGCAGTTCCACAACCCTCTCTGAAGCCACACTGGCTCTCTGGCAGGTGACTGCCTTCCATATGCTGAATGAGGCGGTTGAGAAGGACTCTTGAGAGGATCTTGCCGGCGATGGCGAGGAGAGATCCCACGGTGGTTTTCGCAGGACTGCCTGTTTCCTTTTCTCTTGTAGAGATGGACAATGGAGGCATCCTTGAGCTCCTGGGGGATAACTTCCTGCTGCCACATGGTCTGAAAGAGCTTGGTGAGTTTCTGTATTAGAACTGGTCCTCCTGCCTTGTAGATTTCAGCTGGGATGGAGTCTAAGCCTGGTGCTTTGCCATTTGAAAGGAGTTTGATCGCCTTTTGGACTTCTGATTCCATTGGAAGATCTGCCAGAGACGTGTTCACTTCTACTTGGGGCATGCAAGTGATGGCTTCTGCATTGATGGGCAAAGGTCTGTTCAGGACGCTGCTGAAATGTTTTGCCCATCTTTCCAGGGTTGTGTTCTTGTCGGTGAGGAGAGTGGACCTGTCAGCACTGAGCAGTGAGTGATGTTCCAGAAGGCTGAGGCCCGTGGATGGTCTTAAGGGCATTGTAGAAGCGTTTGGAGTTGTGGCTGTTAGCGTACCTCTGTATTTCTTTTTGCTGAGCCAGAAGTCCTACATCTTTCTGAGCTTTGCCTGCACCTTTCCTTTGATGGAGTTGAATGTTGCCTTCTTAGAGGCAGATCTGCTGTCTTGCTGGTACACTCCATGGGCTTCACGCTTCTCGTCAAGCAGCTTTTGGATGTCGTCATCGTTTTCATCAAACCAATCATGATGTTTGTGCGTGTTCTGGCCCAGATGAGTGAGTGAAGTGTTGTACACCATGTCTCTGAAAGCTGCCCAGTCTTCTTCTGCTCCATACACCCTGAGGTCGAGCTGACTAAGTTTACCTGTCCAGGTCCTCAATGAGGTTCTGTCGCACAGAGTGCTGTTCCAGCTTGCTGACATTGAGTCACTTGTTTGCCTTTTTCCCCTGTGGACGCCTTTTGGGCTGGATGTGTATGTTGAGCTTTGAGAGAATGAGTCTGTGATCCTTCCAGCAGTCTGTGCCACACATCGCCTTCGTCACTCTAACGTCCTTCCTGTCTCTGCTTCTCAAAATGATGTAATTGATCAGATGCCAATGCTTGCTGCGTGGATGCATCCAGGAGGTCTTGTTGTGATTTGGCAAGCGGTAGATGGTATTGGTGATCAGAAAGTCATGAGAGGTGCATGTCTTCAACAGGAGAAGACCATTGCTATTGCACTTTCCAACTCCATTTCTCCCAAGGACTCCCTCCCACGTCTGGTAGTCTGTACCAACTCTGGTGTTAAAGTCTCCAAGAACAATGAGTTTGTTCTCCTTCGGTATGCCTTCAATGATAGTCTCTAAGTCCTCATAAAACTTGTCTTTGA
Organism: Pholidichthys leucotaenia; assembly: GCA_020510985.1. Lineage (NCBI taxonomy): Eukaryota > Metazoa > Chordata > Actinopteri > Cichliformes > Pholidichthyidae > Pholidichthys > Pholidichthys leucotaenia. The sequence continues at coordinate 251,243,715 of CM035843.1, forward strand.
TTGCATCTGGGTTTGTCATGGTGGGGGCATATGCAATGATGAATGTGGCATGGCATTTTTCTCGGAGGGGAAGCTGCAGGGTAATGAGGTGGTCATTGGTTCCTTTGGGGAGGCTGGTAAACTTGCTGATCAGATTGGATCTGATTGGAAAACCCACTCCTGCTTCACGGCGTTCTTCACTGCCTCGGCCGCTCCAGAAAAAGGTGTAGCCGGCTTTGACTTCTGTCAGCTGACCTTCGTCTGCAAATCTGGTCTCGTTCAGCACTGCGATGTGGATGTTGTACCTGCCGAGTTCTCTTGCCACAAGTGCTGTCCGTCTCTCAGGTCTGTCCGCTTTGGAGCTATCCATGAACGTTCGCACATTCCAAGTGCCAATGGTGAGTGATGTCACCTTAGTTGATTTCTTCTGAGAATTTTGACCGCTAGGGTGGGATCCTCGCCAGCCGCGGCTTGCTGGCCAGGGTGTAGTGAAGCAGGCTATGTTTAGGGCACCTTTTCTAGCCCCTTCCTCAGGCCATGGAGGTGAGCAGGAGCGAATTCTCAAGAGGGCTGCTCAGACACCCAGGGAGCTTCCGAACTCCACTGCTGCTTCGGTCCAGTAGAGAGCGACCCTATGCCCTGGGCCTCCTGTGTGTGGGATTGTGGCTACAGCTTCCAGTGTATCCACACCTGCTGGTTCGCCACTTGCCCATCACCACAGAATGGGGGGGAGGGGGGTGATTTCTTCACTTGCGCGTGAATTTGATTTAAGTGAGGAAGAGTTGCGTAGGGTTGTCAGCTTCACTCGCTCATCCCAGCCTATCTAGATCCAGTGGCAAGACATAGTCAAGACGGCTGGAGATAGGTTAGGATGCAGTGGATGGCCAGAAGTGTCCTACGTGTCTCACTGTGCCCTAGTTGCGCTCCACAACGCTTTGCTGGGTCTGCCTTCCTGCCCATTGAGCCAATCTGGTGGTTTCCTCTGCACAGCCCGCCAGGTCCAGTCTACGCATGCGTAGGTAGACAAGCCCTACCTCACCGAGGGTTTCAAACCCATCGGCTACCCTCACCTGGTTTCGCCCGCCAGTCAAAGCGGTTTACCAGGGTGTGGCCACTGTTGCAAGCAAACAGTTACGTGGAGCCACAGGTGAGAGTTGAGTGCCAAGTGGGAACCAAAGCGTACCGACCACCCAGTGGTGTGACTGTTGCCCCGTCAGAGGTACTATCCCTCCCTGACACTCCATATATTTAAGGACCAGTGGTGCAGAGGTTTTTTTTTTGTACTGCTAACATTTTGAAGAGTACTCAAACATATGCAAATTTCATTCTAACAGTTGACAAACAAATCCATTCTGTTCACATTTCGTGAATGATTAATACAATGTAAAGCCCAAATTTGCATGAGAAGAGCCAATCGTTTCACAGATCAGCTAAATCCTACCAGGCAGCACATTTATTCTGTGGTGTACTCCCATAGCTTTAACTCACATAAGCAAACTAACAACCCGCTAACTTCAGACAACAATTCACCAGCTAAAACAACAATATATTTACCTCCTTTTAGACAGAGAGGTTTGTCCTTTTATTTGACAACCAGCAAATTTGTTGCTCTTCATGGAGCTCTTTTCATTCTGTCTCACTTGTGAGCTCAACGCATTTTAGACTAGACAAGCGTCCTCACCTGCCACCCCTACAAATGACTCTGAGTAGTATTGACCAGAGAAGGGGCATGGACCGGTTGGGTAATGCCAAGTCTGCAGGGAAGGGAGGGTACATAGTTTGATTATTAGAAATGTTACTTTTCGTTGCTTGCAAATGAAAAAACAACTTCTTCATACTCACTTGTAGATATTTTTTTTATTAATTATAATAATATGATTATTGGGGGGGTTATATTAGACAGAATTGATTTTGGGGGGCTGGACCCCCCCCCCCCCCCATAAATTATGCCTATGACCCCTGTACTTCAGGATTTCTGCCTCCCTGCCTCTGCCCGGTGGACTCCCTAAACTGGACTCTACCTCTGGAAAGATTTTCCATTTAAGAATTCAGTATATCTGCATTATTCCAAGTAACACCCTGTATCCCAGGATCTCTGGCCTCTTGCACCTCATCTCTGTGAATTTGGACTTATGTGACTCTTGTTCTATGGAAGCCCCTTGCTGTCTGCACCCCCTGCCCAAACTCATCTCCCAAATAAAAAATAAACAAAATAAAACCCTTTAACAAACTCCTACCTCAGGGCCTGTGGCCACGCTCTGCTGAATGAAGACCCTACCTGTTCCCCTCTGCCCAAAACCTACCTGGTCGGCTCCTTTGCTTGCAAGTAGACCTTTTCAGAATAATTTATCCAACATACTTACCGTCTTTAATCCAGTCACTTGCCCATCTGCTTTCTGTTCCCACAGGGGCTTCTTCCATCCTTGCAGTGGGAAGCAGTACCATTATAGGCCGTATTACAACAATGGGGTCGGTTGATCAGTTGTCACTGACACAGAATGCGTTTTTCGGCGTTTCCAAGTTCATTTCCTAATCACAATGGCGTAAAAATGAACTTTCCAAAGGTGCACGACGCAAAGAGGCTGATCTAATCATTCAGAGGTGTGTTTTGGATAATCCAATCCAAAGTGCTCCTTCCCATCCCTTTAATGTACAGAGGCACATTATCTAAAGTGCATTCTGATCATGATGGCTTAAGACGGGTTTTGTGCTGACCAAAGCCCGTGTGTGTGAGCCAGAATGCACGCGATAGTAATGCTGCTTGGTAATAAGGAAGATATCAATCATAGTTGATGCCCAGGTAGTTATGTTAGAAAGCACAAATGGTGAAGAATGGGCTGAAAAAATTAGCTGAATCGTTTAATGTGTGCGCGGATGCAACACAGACATGAAGAAAAGAGGATGATGCCTGTGCAAACTTTCATAAACTTTCATTAACGATGGCGTGGAAGGTGCTCCCGGCTGTGGGAAGATGGAGGGCTCCTGTTGCTTTCGCCGACCAAGGGTCTCCCCCTATCCATCCTGGGTAGGATGGAAGGAGGCAATCTGGCATGGCTTCTCATCCACCTCCAGCCCCCGCCATGAAGTGAGCCCACTCTCCGCAGCCTCTGCCAGGGGTTGATGGGTGGCTGTCGGTAAGCTTGCTGAGCTGGAAACTCGGGGCGCCCGGCTGACGCAGATGTTGACGCATCTCCTGTCTCTCTGGGGAGTTAGTGGAAAGTAAAATGCTACACACTCCTTGTTCATTCATTTATTCCCCTAAAAATAAACACATTAATGCCTAATAAATCTGTGATGAAAACAAAAATCCCCCCCTCCCCCCGTGTGCCATGCATCACATTGGAACACACTGGCACACATGCTCACTGTTCATTCATTCATTCATTCCCTAAAAAAGTCATACATTAATGCCTAATCTATAGATTTCAATGGTAAGTTCTCAATTAAAATGACAGTGTGGATGGAATAAAAAAAAAAAAACTAGTGTGTGATCATTTTATAATTAAAATGATGGGCGATTATGACCATTTCAAGATCCCAGCACATGCCGTTTCCTGAGCTCCACAGCTGTGTGATGTCAAAACACACCACTGAAATATCATTAAGCAATGCACTTCTGACAATAGACCTCCTTTTTCCTGATCAAAAGTGGATTCTCATGGAACGCACTATAATAGTAATGCGCATTAGACTGCACGCCCCCATACCTCTTTGAAATGAGGCGCCTCCTCCTAGCACATAGCGGGCACACTGTCTACTGTTAATTTGATGGCGTGACGCAAGGCACAAAAAACAGACAATGCACTGACAGAAACTAACAAAAACTAGAAAAGCACTCAGAGAGTGCATACCTCCGCCAAGGCTCCTTCAGTCTCTCATGGATCACCTCCGAAATGTAATGGGTTTGTGTGTAGGCCTAGAGCCACTTGTGGTGAAAATTGCATCAAAGTGTGTCCATTAGTTTTGGAGTATTGTGGGCAACACACTGTGAGAAGAGCCTTGGCTGAAGTATGCATTCCCAGATCATCACCAAAATGTAATGGGTTCCTCTGAAGGCCAAGAACCACCTGTGGTGAAAATTTCATCCAAATCCATCCAGTAGTTTTTGTGTAATCCTGCTGCACAAATACAAAAAAGCCCTTGGTGGAGGTATGCACTCTCAGATCATCACCAAAATCTAACCATCTGTTTCCCGTGCCATTACACACCTTTCCTGAAACTTTCATCAAAATCTGTTCATAACTTTTTGCGTTATGTTGGTAACAGACAGACAGACAGACAAACGCTGGTAAAAACATTACCTCCTTGGCGGAGGTAACAATGGCGCACGGCGGACAGTCTGACGAAAAAGTGTGAGGATGACCGTCAAAATAGGGCCCTTAATCATTAATAACAATCATTCTCTTGCCTCATCTGCTGTCTCTGTTTGCTCTCCTGCATTTGAATCCAAAACTTGCTAAACCATGACACTCTTAGCATGATTTTAGTTGTTCTTGTATATTAAGTCAAAATGTGATGACATCCTGATGCCGGGTTCCATTTTAACCCACGTCTGTTCAAAGAACATCTTTTTTAAGCTTAAATTTAGAAAATGTTACTCTCCATGTGAAGCTTATACATCATTCACGGAGGTGTTAGTAACCAGAATGAACATCAAATTATTATGACATCAAATTTTGCTGCCAATGTGACAAAAAAAAAAAACTTTTTTGGCCCTACAAAAACTCAAGAGTTCATAGAGCTTGATTTGTGTGTTGTTTCAAACAACTAAACCAGCCCCACTTTGTTTTGACATTTATGATTCACAGATATGGAAACCTGAAGGTGTCCTCTGACAAAGGTCATTAAGCTAAACAACTGACTGTGCAACAACACCGAACATGATTGCATGCCGACCGCACTGTCATCCCGCTGCTTGTGACTCACAACCATTTGATGTTCTGCTCAGGCCAAATTCAATTTAACTTTCAGTGGGGAGGTTTTGTGGTCTTAAACTTCATCTGTGTCTCTAAGAGAAAATCCCCCTCAGAGGAATACACACTAACTTGATGGAAATGAAGCTCTGTCATCAGTTGTGAGCAAGCCAAACCAAACCAAACCAGAAGTCTTAACACTATACCTGCACAAACACCCCTCACTGTAGCTGTTCCAGAAAAACTACCTACCTACAAAACTATGTACTTTGATGCAAGTTCATGTTAATTTAGCAGCGCTTACCTACGTTTTAATATCCTGAAAACCTACAATGCTGTGAAAAAGTATTTGCCCCCTTCCTGATTTCTTGTATTTTTGCATATTTGTCACACCTAAATGTTTCAGATCATCAAACAAACTTTAATGATAGACAAAGATAACCCAAGTAAATACAAAATGCAGTTTTCAAATGATGGGTTTCATTTATTAAGGAAAAAAAAAGCTATCCAAACCTACTTGGCTCTATGTAAAAAAGTAATTGCCCCTCAACTGCCCCCTAAACCTAATAACTGGTTGTGCCACCCTTGGTGTCAACAACTGGCAATGGGTCTTTTACATCGCTGTTAAAGAATTTTGACCCACTGTTCTGTGCAGAATTGTTAAAATTCAGTGACATTGGAGGGCTTCATGAACTGATGGCCGGATATTCTACTTCACGATTTTTTGGTAGAGAACAGAATTCATAGTTCTGTTAATTAGGGCAAGTTGTCCAGATCCTGAAGTAGCAAAGCAGTCCCAGACCATGACACTACCACCACCATGTTTGACTGTTGATACAATGTTCTTTTTATGAAATTCTGTGTTAGTTTTATGCCAGATAAAACAGGACACGTCTTCCAAAAAGTTCAACTTTTGTCTCGTCAGTTCCCAGAATATTTTCCCAAAAGTCTTGAGGATCATCTAGATGTTTTCTGGCAAATGTGAGATGACTCTTTGTTTTCTTTTTGTACAGCAGTGGATTTTGTCTTGGAACTCTCCCATGGATACCATTTTTGCCCAGTCTCTTTCTTATTGTTCCATCATGGACCATCATGGACCATGTCCAAACTGAGGCAAGTTAGGCCTGCAGTTCTTTAGATGTTGTTCTGGGTTTTTGTTTCTCATCTGATCTTGAATTTCTTTAATCACAGTGGGATGTGTTGTTTTCTGAGATCTTTTAGCCTACTTCGGTTTGTCAGACAGGTTATATTTAAGTGACTTCTTGATTTAACGAGTCTGGTAGTAATCAGGCTTGGGTGTAGCTACTGAAACTGAACTCTGCTTTCCAAAAAAATATGGTTAATCACAGTTTATTCATGGTGTAACAAGATGGGGCAATTACTTTTTCACATAGGGCCAGGTAGGTTTGGATAGTTTTTTCCTTTAATAAATGAAATTATCATTTGAAAACTGCATTTTGTATTTATTCAGGTTATCTTTGTCTGATATTAAAATTTGTTTGATGATCTGAAACTTTGAAGTGTGACAAATATGCTATTTAGAAATCTATTAGAAATCAGGAAGGGGCAAATACTTTTTCACAGTACCGTATACAGTAATTTAGGATGTTTTCACACCTAACCTCTTTAGTCTGGACTTTTGAACTTTTCAGTTTGATCTGGACCAAAACTTTAGATGTGAAACCTCCCCCAAACCATAGTCCAGACCAAATAGCTGAAATATGGTCCAGCAAAAAAAGGCGGCTTTGTGCAGGATCGTTTGGAGCGTGAAAGCAATTTTCCAAAAGGTTATGACTTTTGGACCAAACACAGGAAGCTACGATAAGATAAGAGAGGCAAAGAGCCTTGGTTGCAGTTAGCAAAATGAAGAGACCCAGATTTTAACTGAAATAAATGTGGCCAGGTAGCAGCATAATTTGGGGGAGGCTGTGGCACAGGTGTAGAATGTGGTCGACCTCTGATTGGAGGGTCGGTAGTTTGATTCCTGCTGTCTCTGCTGTCTGCATGTCGAAGTGTCCTTGAGCAAGACAAAGAACCCTGTGTCATAAACTCCACGTGTGCTGTGGAAAAGCGCACGGAGGAGGAGAAGGATGGATGGATGGATTTACGTGCAGGGTTTTCACCAAACACACATTTATTGACAACACACAGTTCAAAAATAAAGACTTAGAGGTTGGAACTGATGTACACAAAAGGCTGACGCCGGGCGTACAGCGGGCAGACCACCGTGTACTGTGGCCACAGGAAAAATAATACAAAATAGCACTCCTGCGCTCGGGAGAATGAGGAAGACTTTATGAAGCTCTACTGACTCAGGGAAGCAAACTGGGCAACAGCCTAAGTGTAGCAGTTGAGCTGCAGGGAGAAATGCTACCAGAAAAGCGTAGCAGCTAACCGCAAAGAGAAATGCAAGACAGTTTACTCACGGGCAGGAGCAGTCCAAAAAGTCCAATTCTCCCCTGGAGCACGAATGACCAATCCTTCAGGACGTGACTGTCACACGACGGGAAACGACCATGTGACTCGTATAATGGTCCAGCAGTGTTTGACTAGCAAAGAGCTGCTTATGTACAAACACCGCTGGCCTAACAAATTGGGAATACCTGGGCGAGGCACAGGAAAGATAATTACCGGGGCAAACAGCTGACTGTCAGAGAGAGGGGGTGTGTGGTCGGACCAGCGAACGCTAGACAGCACCCACCCAAAAGTGGGTCAAACAGCTGCCTAAAGATTGCTGGCCAGAGCAGAGGCTAAGCACAGAAATAAACACACAGGTGAGAAAACAAAACACAACATATGACCAAGAACGGTCAGAACTGAGCCCGCAGGAGAACCAGGCTTGGTTCATGACAGACTCCCCCCCCCCCCAGGGGTGGACACCAGACACCCATGGTAACATCATGAAGACCCCCCCCCCCCAACAGGAGCAAGAGCAACAAACAACACGAACCTGGATGGGAGGTAGGGGGAACAGGAAGGAGGGAACACAATACCCCGCCCAGGGCCCACACTTAACCCCCCCAAGTCCATGGGTCTTGGGGCTCAGGAGGCCACCCAGAGTCCCAGGCCCAGCCCGGCAGAAGGTACGGTGAATGGAGTCCGGCAGCCTGCCGGAAAACATGGGCCACCAGACCCGGGGAGTCAATTCTTCAAGTAGCCGGCCAGCGTTATTAAGCCACCAGGACCAAAGGGGTGAAGCAGGAGGTGGACTGCCCACCAGAAGGCTCACTTGTGGGAAACCGGACCGGGGCGGGGGAACCTCCACAACGTCGGGCAGGGAGAAGGGGACCACGGCATCCTCCGGGTGGTCCACAGCACCCTCGGTGGTTCCAGCTTGGGACACAACTGCACTTCCGGTGGGCCCTTACCGGGCCGGCTCCGCTGCACCCATGGTGGACCCCGACCGGGCAGGCTCTGCTGCACCCGTGGTGACCTCTGGCTGAGGCTCTGCAGCACCTGCGGTGGACCCCGACCGGGCCATCTCCGCTGCACCCACAGTAACCTCCGGCTGAGGCTCTGCAGCACCCACACTGGTCCCGGTCTGGGATGTAGCTGCACCCATGCTGGTCCCGGTCTGGGATGTAGCTCCACCCGCAGTGGGCTCTGGTTGGAGCACCATTGCACCAGAGGTGACCCCCATCGGGGGCCTCATTGCTCCTGCGGTGGCCTCCCCAGCGAGGGAGGTGGTGCTTCTTGCGCCACCTGCCGCAGGACCCCTATCCTCGGCGGCTTCTGGTGAGGTTAGCTGCTCTCCAGAGACCCTGGCAGGGGGCTCCGAACCCTGAGGGAGAGAAAAAGAGACTGGGTCAGGGTTGCTGGCAGTGGCAGAGCCCAGTGAGGTGGCCCCGAGGGCTACTTGCCCCAAGGGAGCACACTTTCCTGAACTCGGGATCCACCTCCGTCCAGGACTCCGGTGATTCGGGGTGCGTCGACTCTGTCATCCCTCCCAGTGCTGTGCCCCTGTTGACCTCCTCAGGGACCACCTCCCATCATCGTCAGTAGGCCACTCCGGTTATGGCTGCTCCTCTCCAGTGACCCTAGTGAGGGACTCAACAGGCATGGGAGAGAAGGAAGGGTTAGGGTCGCTGGCAGCGGCAGAGCCCGGTGAGGGGAGCCCAGGTGTTGGCGAAGCCTCACCCGTCTATCCTCCCCAAGAGCCAGACAAGATCTCTCAATCATAGTCAAATGAACTACAGGAGAGATAACTTGCCTGTGCTCGAGCTCTACCGCCGTCCAGGACTCCAACGCTGCCGCCGACGACAGTCCGGGTCCTGTCGGCTGGGGGTCTGGTCTGGGGAATGACTCTGCTGCGGCAATCCCCGCAACAGGCGTGATAGTGGTTGTAGTCCTGGTCCTCTGACGTTCCTCCTCAACCCGGCAGTTGACTGCGACGAGCAGGTTCGCCAACTCCTCGTCCGACGGAGAGTCCGGGGGTTGAGCAGGCATGGGGGGAACCCTCACAGCTGGGGGAGCGCGTCCTCTGACCTCCCTCTCTCGGCGCTCCTCTTCGACCCGGCAGTTGAGCGCAGTGAGCAGAGCTGACCACTCCTCGTCCACCGACGTGGATGAAGGGAAACGTTTCCGTGCGGGCCCCTGGGCAGGATCATCCAGGGCCTCAACCTCCTCCATTGTCTGACGGCTCAGTTCTTGGACCAGCAGGCCCTCAGGAATTAAGGGAGGAGACACGAAGAGGGGAAGGAAACAATCATTACTTGCAGCTGGAGGAGAGGTCCCAGTGGACTGCTGATACTGGGCCTCTCCCTCAGGAGATAGGCAAGATTCAATGTTAATGAATGATTTTGAATGAAACAATACTTGCCTGTCATCCTGGTTGATGCAGTCTGCAGCTGCAGGAGGCAGACATTCGTCCCTCTCCGTGCCAGCGGTGATGTAGGTCCTCTCGAGGGCTTGTGGAGGAACCGTCTCCATGACAACGGAGGTGGGCATTCCCGGGATGACCTCAGTGGACCTCTCACCAGCTGAAGGGATGATGGCAGCTGATGGAAGAGAGGACTTCTCCCGGCACTTCAACGCAGGACAACGCTGTCCCCTATTTATTGGTACTGACTGTGCTGGATCAGGAGGAGGGTTGGGTGAAGAGTCCCAGAGAATGAAGGTCTGATGGTCTCTGGGTCTCCGTCTCGGCACCATGGGGAACATCAACCCGGTGAAGGAGCGCTGGAGCGAACACACTGTGGCCAGCAGGTCGGCGAACTCGGGGTAGTCCAATAACCCAGCATACGCCTCCAGGACCTCCACAGCTCATTCCAGGCACTCCAGCCTTTTCTTCGGTCCCCGGGTGGCGAGGGCCTCATTCATGAAGCTCTGGATAAATTCAGCAGCCCATTCCTCCTCCACCGTGGGAAACTCCGCTGCCGTTCCTCTTCTGCCTCATTGAGAGCGGGGCATGGTGAACTCCAGGAACAGGTCAGTCCAGAAAATAGCACACAAAAAAGGGGGAAATGGATGTGTGGGCGAACCCGCTAAATCCTCTCAACTGGCTGGACCATTCTGTCATAAACTCCCCTTGCGCTTTTCCACAGTGCAAGGAGGAGGAGAAGGATGGATGGATTTACGCGCAGGGTTTTCACCAAACACACTGTGACGTTATGAGGGTTCACAAGAGAAAGGAGAGATGACTGTTGCGAAAAGGCTTTATTTATACACACCACTCAACACAAAACGGAGGGGAGATCATTCACACAGACCCCCATCTCACTTATGGTGACACAAACACACGATCAGTCACAATGCTAACTGGTCTTATAACACTGTTGTGTCATTATAACTGCATTATAATGACACAGCAATAACACTTAGAACACACAAATAATAACACTCTTTGAACCCTCCGTGGCGCAAGCAGGCTGAGAGAATCCCCGCCCCTTTAACACAGCCCCGATGTTACACTGTGCCCCCCGGACTGGTTTCTGTCCCCAGACTAATAAAGTCCAGCTCAAAAGTCCAACACAAATCTGTCCAGATGTCGGGGTGGCCGCTGTTGTCGGCGACCAGTACGTACAGGCCCGCTAGTGTCCATCTGTGCCTCGGCCGGAGTATCTGGTCGGGATGAAGCCTCTGGCTCGACCACCCGTGGGGCAGATGGCTGGTATGGGGCGAGACGGTCACGGTGGAGCACCACAACCCAGTCTCTTTTCTGCAGCCTCACCCAGTACACTACATCCGACAGTCTCTGAAGGACCTCGAACGGTCCCAACCAATGGCTCGCCAGTTTTGGTGACAGTCCCATTTTTTGCTCCGGGCAGAAAACCCAGACTAGATCTCCTGGTGCAAAGTCCCTCCCCTGGCAGCGGGAGTCATATGCTCGCTTCTGCCGGCTCCTCGCTGCCGCCAGGGCCTCCCGAGCCAGTCTGTGCACTGTGTAGAGACGTTCTTTCAAGCAAAACAAATAATCTAACCCCGGTTTGTCCTCCACCTCCGGCTCAGGGGGGTGGGGGTGGGGGGCACACACCAAATTCACCGGTGTGCGCAGCTCACGTCTAAACATCAGCGCTGCAGGAGTGCACCGGGTGGATTCCTGTGCTGCCGTCTGGTACACCCACAGAACAAAGGGCAGATGCAGGTCCCAGTCTTGCTGTCGCTGGTCTACTAGGACAGTGAGCTGGGTGGTAAGGGTCCGGTTGAACCGTTCGACCAAGCCATCGCTCTGTGGATGCAGTTGGGTGGTCCTGGTCTTCCAGATGCCCAGCTGCCTGCAGACCTCTGCCTCAGTTCTGTCCCTGATCGTTGTGCAGCTCCTCCAATGTGCCAAACCAACAAAACATCTCGTCCACCAGTTTTGATGCTGTGGTGGCGGCACTCTGATCAGGGGCCACGTACGCCTCTGGCCATTTGGCGAAGTAATCCATTGCAATCAGCATGTAGCGGTTCCCCTGGTCTGTGGTCAGGAAAGGGCCCAGAATGTCCACTCCTACCCGCTCTATTGGTACTCCCACCCAGTACTGCTGCAAGGGGGCGTGGGATTGCTGAGTCAGCCCTTTCTGAGCAGTGCAGGTGTCACAGCGATGGACATGAAGCTCTACATCCTGGCGACATCCGGGCCAGTAGAACTGGGCCCGTTGACGCTGCAGAGACTTCGTTAACCCGAAGTGGCTCACCCCCACCGCCCCGTGGACCAGCTGGAGTACATTGGGCTGGAGCCACCAGGGAACCAGCAGCTGTCAGATGGGATGCTGCCCAGCTGGAGTCTGCTACTGCTGATACACAACACCCTCGTGACAGCGGAGATTGGCCCACTGGGAGTGTAGGGCCTTGGTCTCTGGGTCCAGCGCAGATACAGCCTCCCAGGTGGGCCGCTGGCCCGCGTCCAGCCACTGCCGAACCCGGGAGATGACTGGATCTCTATCCTGCTCGCTCTGCAGCTGCTGCACGCCGAGGGCCTCTGTGATGTCATCGCTGGTGAGAACTGACTGATTATCCGAGGAGGAGCTGTGCGCCGCTGTGTTATTCCTGCTCACAGCGGTCCGGAGAGCAGCAGCCCATGGGACGGCTTGGTCTTGATCCTCTGCCCGCTGGCAGTGCCGACAGTCCTCTGCAGCACAGGGATACTGAGACAGCGCATCAGCGTTGGTGTGGAGGCGACCTGCCCGATGCACAAACAGAAAATGATAATCCTGCACTGCCTCCAGCCATCTCGCCAACTGTCCATCCAGCTCTTTAAAGTTCATCAGCCAGGTCAGGGAAGCATGATTCATCCTGAGCTGGAACCTCCCCCTGTACACATAAGATAAGATAAGATAAGCCTTTATTAGTCCCACAATGGGGAAATTCCAGGATTGCAACAGCACAGGGATAGCAACACTCAGCGCAACAATCAGAAGGCAAGAAAAAACAAGAGCAGCTAGTATACATACGTACATATTACTATATATATATATATATACTGTATATAGAGAGAGAGAGAGACACACAGTGCGGAGCATTGTGGTTGGTGGATGTGCAGCAGAAAGTCTAAGCTCTCTCTCCGTGGATGGGGCGGGCCAGTTGGATGTCTTTGGGCATGATGGTGACCCTCTTGGCGTGGATGGCGCACAGATTGGTGTCCTCGAGGAGACCCACCAGGTAGGCCTCGCTGGCCTCCTGTAGAGCCATGACGGCGGAGCTCTGGAAGCGCAGGTCGGTCTTGAAGTCCTGAGCGATCTCCCTCACCAGGCGCTGGAAGGGCAGCCTATGGATGAGCAGCTCCGTGGATTTCTGGTAGCGACGGATCTCTCTCAGAGCCACGGTACCGGGCCTGTAACGGTGAGTCTTCTTCACTCCGCCGGTGGCCGGAGCGCTTTTCCAAGCAGCCTTGGTGGCCAGCTGCTTCCTGGGGGCTTTTTCCTCCAGTAGATTTGCGGGTGGTCTGCTTGGTTCTTGCCATCGCTCTTTATTATTCTGTCTTATATTTCTTGCACACACATACAGGTGAAAATGGCAAAGCCCCTGGATGACAGCCAACAGCTCTCTACGAGTAACACAATAATTCCTTTCAGCTCTGCTGAGAGTGCGGCTGAAAAAAACCAACCACCTGCTCTGTGTTCTCCCTCCTGGGATAGCACCGCCCCGATGCCCTGGTGGCTGGCATCCATGTCCACAATGAAAGGGCGGTTCGGGTCAGGATGCTGTAGGATGGGGGCTCCAATGAGCGCTGAGCGAAGCCGGGAAAAAGCAGCAACACAGCTCTCATTCCACTGAAACGCACGGCCCTTCTGTGTCAGCTGATGCAGCAGGCTGGTGATGGTGGTGAAGTCTTGAACTGGCGGCACTGGCCAGTTTTTCACCACTGCTACTTTCTCGGGATCGGTGGCAACTCCCACTGCGCTGATGACGTGGCCCAGGAAGGTGGTCTCCCGCTAGAATAAGTGGCATTTCCATGGGTGTAGCCGCAGCCCGGCCTGTCGGATAGCGTCCAACACTTCCCGGAGGTTGGACAGGGCGCCATCAAAGTCAGCTGCGTGAACCAGCAGGTCATCCAGGTAAAAAAAATGCAGCGGCTCCGGGGCACGTGAGCCAACACTCGCTCCATCAGACGTTCAAAGGAGGCCGGGGTGTTGCAAAGTCTAAACGGCATCACCTTGAACTGATAGAGTCCCTGCCCAATGGAGAAGGTTGTTTTCTGGCGGGCCTCAGGTGACAGTTCTACCTGCCAATAGTCGCTGCGGAGGTCCAGTGAGTTGAACCAGCTGGAGCCGGTGATGTAATCCAGTGCGTCATCGATGCGGGGCAGAGGGTAGGAATCCTTGTGGGTGATGTCATTCAGGCACCGGTCATCCACACAGAACCGCCACGAACCGTCCTTCTTCCTAACCAGAACCACCGGCGCCTCCCAGGGGCTGCTGGAGGGCTCAATAACATCTGCCTCCAGCATTTCCCGTATTTTTTGTTCTGCCGCCGCCCGCTTTGAAAAAGGCAGATGGCAGGGGCAGAGCCGGATCAGCCTGGTCTCACCGGTGTCGACCCCGTGCTGCACCAAGCTGGTTCAGGTGCACTCCTCATCCATGGCAGCGAAGACTCCAATGTAGCAGTCAAACAGCTCCCGCAGCTGGCGTCTCTGTCCCGATTCCAGTCCTCTGCAGCTCTGCTGGAACAATTCCTCGACCGCCTACTGCGTTTCTGCTGACACATTTACCCGCTCCGCTGTGGCCCTCCCCCTTGCTGTCTCTATCGGTGATTGCGCTCCCTCTTCTTGTGCTGGTGGCGCTGTTGTGTTCAGTTCCTGTGGTGACCCGCCCGGTTCGGTCCATCCTGGCGGCCCCTTGATCACACAGGCCCCCGGGTTCCTCCTCTGGGCCCCGCTGCAGAGCATGATGGTCCAAAGCCCCAGCAGGAGAGACGATCTGGCGGTGTCAATTTTTGCGCCCCATGCTGCGAGCAGATAGAGTCCAATAATGCAGGGGTCTTGAATGTCAGTCAGTCAGAACGTGTGGTTTGTGTTCTGGCCAGCCACCCCCACCACAAGAACTCTCCGCCCTCCCAGTCTGGCGCGCTCACCGGTGGCTGTGGTGACGCAGCGCCCTGTGGGTTCCCACCCCTGCGGTTCTGTCTCGTCCATACCTGGCAGTACCCTGGGTTGGACCAGGGAGATGGTAGAACCAGTGTCAATCAGGGCCTGGATCGGCATGTTATCCAACCTGCACTGTAGGTACATCCCTGGCGAGTGTCCAATTCGGCCCATATGTGGTGACAGTTCATTGGGGAAAATGTCTGTGGGAGGTGGCAGGTCCCCGTCCATGCCACCTCGCTCTAGTTTAATGTTGGCGAGGGGCCGGTTTGTCGCAGGGTGGGTGCCAGGCAGTACCGTGTGATGTGTCCTGGCTCCCCGCAGCGGAAGCTCCCTTCCTTGCGCCGCTGTGGCCGTCTTCTCCTTGACCGTGCCGCTATGGTCCGGAGCAGTTTCTCCTCCTCCTCCTCCTCACTTTCAGCCGTGGCCTAGAAGGCTCTCTGCCTCAGTGCCGACGCATCAGCTGCACAATCCATTAGCAGTCCCACCCACTCCGCTTCTTCCACAGCCGTCTCCCAGCTGCTCGCGGCGTGAATCCGGATGTGGCTCTGGAGCTGGGCCGGGTGGAGCCCCAGGATGAAGTTCCGGAGGGCGAGCTTCTCCATTGCCTCCGGCTCAAAATCCGGGTAGCCACACCGTGTCAGCAGCTGTATGTCCGCTGCGTAGGCTCCCAGGCTTTCTCGGCTGCCTCGCCGGCGGTTGGCCAGCTGTTCCTGGGCATGCTCAGCATCTGCCGCTAACCCAAACCACCTCCAGAGTGCTCCTTGTAGCGCTAGCCAGCTGTGACGTTCCTCGGGCCGAAGATCAGACAGCGTGCGGAAAGCCCTTCCCTCCAGGGCCAGCGCGACCTGCACGGTGGTCTCTTCGGGTGGCCAGCCGTTCAATGCAGCAGCCAGCTTGACCTGGGCCAGATAGTCATCCAGCAGGGTTTTTCCGTTAAAGTGGGGAAGTTTGGAACTCTGGTGGATTGGTGAGACGGTCGCCTCTTGGCTGATCGCTGCCCCTGGTCGCAGTGGAATCGCCGGCCCGTCCTGCCCTGAAAAGGGCGGGAAGCGGGGCTGATCTTCTCTGCTTAGCCCGCCCTGCCTTGAGAAAGGCAGGGTATGCTTGTCCCGTCGGGTCCGCTGCTCCATTCATCCTGGCGAGCAACTCTGGGGGTCGGTGTACCAGCCCTGTCGTCCATTCCCAGCTGAGCGATGAACCGCTCCAGCTGCTGAATCTCTGCTCTGATTCTGGCTTCCATCTGCTCTATATCCCATTCCTGACACCAGTGTGACGTTATGAGGGTTCACACAAGAAAGGAGGGATGACTGAGGTGAACAGGTTTTATTTATACACACCACTTAACACAGAACGGAGGGGAGGTCATTCACAAAGACCCCGTCTCACTTACGGTGACACAAACACATGATCAATCACAATGCAAACTGGTCTTATAACACTGCTGTGCCATTATAACGCAGTTATAATGACACAGCAATAACACTTAGAACACATGAATAATAACACTCTTTGAATCCTCCACGGTGCAAGTATGCCGGGAGAATCCCCGCCCCCTTAACACAGCCCCAACATTACAACACATTTATTGACAACACACAGTTCAAAAATAAAGACTTACAGGCTGGAACTGATCTACACAAAAGGCTGACACCGGAGCGTACAGTGGGCAGACCACCGTGGCCACAGGAAAAATAATACAAAATAGCACTCATGCGCTTGGGAGAACGAGGAAGACTTTATGAAGCTCTACTGACTCAGGGAAGCAAACTAGGCAACAGCCTAAGAGTAGCAGTTGAGCTGCAGAGAGAAACGCTACCAGAAAAGCGTAGCAGCTAACCGCACAGAGAAATGCAAGACAGTTTACTCACGGACAGGAGCAGTCCAAAAAGTCCAATTCTTCCCTGGAGTATGAATGACCAGTCCTTCAGGACGTGACGGTCACACGACGGGAAACGATCATGTGACTCGTATAATGGTCCAGCGGTGTTTGACTAGCAAAGGGCTGCTTATGTACAAACACCGCTGGCCTAACAAATTGGGAAGACCTGGGCGAGGCGCGGGAAAGATAATTACTGGGGCAAACAGCTGACTGTCAGAGAGTGGGGGGCATGGTCGGACCAGCGAACGCTAGACAGCGCCCACCGCTTAATCCTTTTTGGGTCACGGGGGGCTGGAGCCAAAATATCCTGACAGTTGTTTTGAATTAAATCTACAATTTTGCATTCAGCAGAGCAGATTGATAGAACACTGGCCAAGATAAACGATAATATAACTGAAGGAAATTTTACAACTCCTGGACAAAGACTAAGACTGGCATCATCTCTGAATTGTAGCAGACAGCACTCATCCATGGCCAAGCAAGGCTGTGGAGTTAAAAAGTGCTTTTAAAGTTTGTAAAAATTGGTGTGTGCTGGATTTAAAAAAAAACAAAAACCTTGTCATGGATGTATGTCACGACATTTGGACTAATTTCTCTGATCTTTCAAAATGTCTAAAAGTCAGTCCAAACGCTATAGTGTGAGCACAGCTTAATGGAAAAAAATTGCTGTATATGCACCAGGCAAAATAATACAGCCGTGGAAGGACAAAATGAGACACGTACTTACCATTTGGAAGTTTGTGATTGAAATGGCACTTGGAGAAAAAAATGTTTCTGCCGTTTTTAATGTTCAGATGCTCCGATATCAGCGTCCTTATTCTGGCAGCTCTTCGGTCCTTTTCTGGATCACTATTCCTGGCGTGTACGAATCTTTAACACTTCCACAGTGTTTTACAACTTTGATGACCTGGAGCTTCTGCCCGCCGTAACTGACTGATCTTCAGACAGCGGCTCCGCCGGCACATCCCAGGTTAGCATTTGCAATGCTAACAGTTTGCAAACATCTTGTTGTGACTGTAAAGTTGACACTGTCCGTCTAGATCGCAACTTTAAAAAATCCTGTCAATTTAGGAGTCTTTTTTTAAAACCTCCTTCTCACATTCCTGTTTTTCTTTCTTCTTTTTTCTCTTTTGAACTCCACTATTGCACATTCATTCATTCATTCATCCACAGACTCACTACCGGCCCACGTCCAACCTTAATCAGGTCAAATGTCAACTCTTAACCAATTAAACTGAGCGGGGGGGACAGACGTACACCTCAACAAATAAAAAGTTGATACGTCAAAACAAACCCTCCAATAAACGTTGGGCATGGCAGAATTACCAAAAAAAAAAAAAATGTTTCTTTTGGGGCCCCAAACAAGCTGGGGCCCTGGGGCTCCTACATCGGTCAGCCCTCTTGATAATCTGGGGCAGTGTGAATGTGTAGAGTGCTGAATCTGTAAAATGCTTTGGTCATCCAGGGATTAGGAAAAAAAAGCATGATATAAGTGAACGCCAGTTATCATTTTACCATAATTGGTCAACTGAAAAAAAATCATAAAAATGCAGAATTTTACCAGATATTTTCAGAGAAAATTGGAGGACCAAGGGCACCTGAAGAGTATCACGACTGATGGGAAGGACAAACTGTCATAATCACCTTCCAAGGCAGAGAAAAAGGCACCAAACGCCGACTGAGTTTGCAAATTTATTGACTGAATAACAAAACTTGTGGTGGAAAAGAAATACAGGTCAGTAAGATAACCGAGGCTAATGCGAGAGCATCGCCGGCAAAACCTGGAGACTAGTCTCAAAGAACAGGCATGCAAAATAGCCCAGCTAAGGTGAGGGCAACACCGACTAACCTGGAGACAATTAGTAACACGCAGCACAAAAACAAATGACTTACTTGTGGATGAAGTTAGAAAGTGGCAGCTGATAGTAGGGTCCTGTGCTGAACAAAAATGCACAGCCCCTTAAAAAGAGAACAGACCCATTACCACAATAGACAACAGGTGTGGGTACCTGAACAGGCAGGAGAGAGAGCCAGGATAAATGATTGGGATCAGCTGAGGCAGTGAGAAGGAAGCGAACCAAAACTGACAGCTGACAGGGCACGCCCACACTTCAGACCCAGAGAGCTGTCAACTGTAAAAGGGAAAACCTAATCAATTGCAGACTAGATAATAATTACAAGTGGAAAAAAACATGGCCGATACAAACTGAAACATAAACAGAAAAATAGAAAGCAGTATAACAACTCAAAAAGGCACAAAATCCAACAGATAGATATAAATACAGAGAAAAGCCACAAGCCTGAGTTTGGCATAACATCCAGAACTCAGCTTGTGGCAGAGCTCTTCTCTCAGGAGGTGGATCCCAGACACCCCAAGGTAACATCAAAAGGTAAAAAAAAAAAGAAAAAAAAACTCCCTTCACCCCAGCAGGAGCACAACAATGGGTGGTGGTGGGGAACAGGCTGGGAGGGAACAAAACAACCCCGCTCAGGACCCACACCAGTAACAGTCAATGATACCCCCCACCCCAACCAAAGAGCTGGAAAAAAGTTCAGGAGCACAACCAGGGTCCCAGACCTGACAAACTGCGAGATGGTCCAAGTCGGGTGGCCTGCCAGAGAGCATGGGCCACTCAACCCAACAGCTCAGCCCATCAAGTGGCCGACCAGAGTTTTTAAGCCACCTGAACAGTAAGGGCGGTCCAGGGGGTGGCTGCCCATCCAGAGGAATCAAAGGTGAGCAGGATGGATTAGTTGGAGGAACCAGGGCGACGTCGGGCACAGGAGGTGAAAGCATGACGGTGTCCAGCACAGGGGAGGACACCACGACAGTGTCTGGAGAAGGAGGGGGAAACATGACACCCTTGATCTGGCCAGCAGCACCCTCGGTGGCCCCAGATAGGAACAAAGTTGCAACCACGGTGGCTCCAGGCTGGAGTGAAACTGTGCCCGCGGTGGCTCCGGGCTGGAGCAAAGCTGCACCCGCGGTGGCTCCGGGCAGGAGAGGAGCTGCACCTTTGCTGGACCCGGACTGGGCCATGGTCTCACCCACGGTGGCCCCTGGGCTGGAGCGTAATGCCCATAGCGGGCCCCCACTGGAGCGCAGCACCCAAGTTGGACTCAAGCGGGGTAGTAGCACCCATGACGGTCCCCGACTGAGACACAGCACCCACGGAGGTCCTGGGCTGGGACAGAATACCTGTGATGATGTCAGCAGGGGGAGCTGCACCCACGGAGGTCCCGGGCTGGGACAGAGCACCCGCAACAACCTCAGTGGGGGTAGCTGGACCCACAACGATCTCAGGCGGCAAGGCTGGACCCACGGAGACATCTGGCACAGGTGGTTCTTCTCCGGCAACCTTGGGAGAAGGCTCAGAAAAAACAGGCAGAGGAACAGAGTCAAGGTCACCAGTAGCGGCAGCGGCGGAGCCCGTCGAGGTGAGCTCAGGCACAACTGACGGCTGTGCCTGGCTCTCCTCACCAAGAGCAAGACAAGACTTCTCCAAAACAGATATGAGGAAAACAAAGGAGAGCACTTGCCTGAGCTCAAGCTCCACCACTGTCCAGGACTCGGTCGATCCAGACGATGGCGCTCCAGGTTCGGTCTTCTGGAGATCCAGCTCTGACTCTGCTGCCGTGGCTCCTGCAGCAGGCATGGTGGATGGTGCAGTCTTTAGACTCCCAGGCAAGGTGACCCACGCAGGAGGCCCATCCGGTGTGGCGGCTGGGGTTCGGCTCACCGCTGGCACTGGACTCTGCGTAGCCGAAGCCAGAGGATGCTCTATCATCAGAGCTAGCTTTGGGTCACCGAAGGTGCTCTCCTTCCATCCATGGTGTGGCTGCGGGGCTGGAATCAGGTCCTCCAGGGTCGTCCATTGTCTGGCGGCGCTGTTCCGGGGCCAGCGGACACTCAAGGACAGTAGGAGGAGACACGGAGAGGGCAGGTGAGCAATTAATGATCACAGCAGGTGGCGATAACTCAGGGGACTGCATACCTTGAGTCTCCCTACCGGGAATCAGGCAAGGTATATCATCATAAAAAGAAGTAGAATGAAGTGACATTTGCCTGTTCTCCCGGAAGATGCGACGCTGGTGAACTGGGAGAGGTGAAGGATGTCTGCCGTGGAGGGCATCTCTGTGTTGGCTTCGGCTCTGCCGGAGACGGCCCCATCGTCAGCCCGGGAAATGATTGTTGCAGCATGGAAACTGTGGATAACAATTCCGCATATTGGGCATATTCCCACAGGCTGGGGTGTGCCTCCAGGATGCCCATCGCTCCATTCAAACTCTCCCAGGTCTTTTTGGGTCCACGGGCGGTGAGGGCTTCATCCACAAAACTTTGGATAAAGTCGGCCGCCCACTCCTCCTCCAGACTCAGGGACTCCGCCACTGATCTCCCTTTAGTTGGCGGAGGCCGGCATGCCAGGGACATGATAAGCTCCAAAAATGGTGAGTACAGAGAAAAACAAAAACTGCAAACTCACAGCTGCTGGTGCCTGCACTGGCAGTGCCCTTCTGTCATAATCACCTTCCAAGGCAGAGAAAAATGCACCAAACACCGGCTGTGAGTTTGCAAATTTATTGACTGAATAACAAAACTTGTGGTGGAAAAGAAACACAGGTTAGAAAGATAACCGAGGCTAAGGCGAGAGCATTGTCGGCAAAACCTGGAGACTAGTCTCAAAGAACAGGCATGCAAAATAGCCCAGCTAAGGCAAGGGCAATGCAGACTAACCTGGAGACAATTAGTAACACGCAGCACAAAAACAAATGACTTACGTGTGGATGAAGCTAGAAAGTGGTAGCTGATTGTAGGGTGCTGCACTGAACCAAAGTGCACAGCCCCTTAAATAGTGAACAAAACCATTACCACAATAGACAACAGGTGTGGGTATCTGAACGGACAGGAGAGAGCAAGGATAAATGAGCTCAGCTTGTGACACAAACACCCTTTTCGATAAGATCTGGGTATTATTTTAGTCTCACTTAACTAGTTCACCTCTTAACGTGATAGTCTTCCCCATTTTCACTAAAAGTGTAGTTACTGTTAACCAGAGCTGAAGAAAACACCTTGGAGGGTGAGTAGGATGTTTGATGACTACTAGTCTGTACTAACAGCATCAAAAATTGTCATGGTAACAAGAAGTAGGTGCATTACGCAAAGCTTTTTAATTTGCTTGGATAAGGAGCAGTGTGAAACCAAACCTTACCAGACCAAATTTAGTCCGGACCTGGGTATGGACTTTCAGGTGTGAAAAAAAACACCCACAGATTTATATATTTAAATGTTTACTCTGCCGTTTGTAATCTTCACATTAATAAAGTTTAAAGACTTGTGAAGATTAGAAAGTCAATCTGATGAGTTATCATTTAAATGGACAACTGTGTTTTTTGCATCAGACAATACAAACGAATTTGCCAAATAAACAATGGCTACTTTTATTGCATTCAGTCTTAAAACTTATTACAAATCCTTAGTGGTTGCTAGAGGCAGTATTCACTATATCTGATTTTTTTTCAACATCCATTTTGTTGAGTTGAATGAAATAGTAACTTTATTGTAGTGGCATGTTCATCTGAAAGAGGCAGCAAAGAAAACACTCTTAAATTCTATTTAATTATCAAAGTCAGTCCTTCATTCATCTAAAATTTAGTCCAGATCCTCTGCAGAAATAACACAGAAAGTGGAAGACAAAAGTGGCTTAAAAGTTTCTCAAGAACTTATGGACTAGTGGTTGAGCATCTGTCCACAGCCTGGAGGTTGAGGGTTCAAGCTCCAGTTAGGTTATACCAAAGACCATAAAAATGGTCCTTTCCACCTTCTAGCTTGGCACTCAGCATAACAGAATAGGGAAAAGAAAGTTGGCTACCCAGCCGCAATGGAGAAGCACAAGCCAGTGTACTCCTTGTGCCGGTCCCAAGCCCGGGTAAAGTGGGGAGGGTTGCATCAGGACGGGCATTTGGCGTAACATCCTTGTCAAATCAAGCAGGCCCATGATCTGCTGTGGTGACCTCGAATAGGGAGCAGCCAATAGAGGTGTGTGCAAATGCAGTGAACTCCGAGTTGATTTATGCCTCCATAAATGTATTTAAGATGATTGAGCAATCCAAAAGGACATCAATAATATACTCTGATAATAAAAATGTTTAAAACGTCTTCTTCAACTGAAATACTGATGAGGAATGTTTCTGTTCATCCACCTAGAAGGAAGCAGTGCCAAGTATTTACCAGTAGAAGATAGAGCAATAATTTCAGTGACCCATGAGATAGCGGGATGCCACTGAAGACTCGGGAAGAACCTGTTTTTATGACCTCGCTGATCAGATTTATGCCTTACAGTTGGGAGATAGTTTACTCAGGGAAACACATCTGGAGCTGGTTGTACCTTCACCACCATCCCCTCCCCTCCACTGGCCTCCCCGTTGATTCCTACAATTGGAACAGTGAGAGTCAAATTCCCTTGTTGTTAAGTAGCAGCAAACAGAGCAGAACTTTCAGCCTGCCTGAATTTGATAGACGGGTGGTAGAGTGGACCTTGAGAAAAAACACGGAAAATGTTTTCTGTTGAAATGTCAAACTGCTAAATAGCTCAGTGGTGCCATTTTAGAAAAAAAAATATGTCTACCCCACTATGCAGCACACACTCTGCCCCTCAAAATTCAGTTTCTCACTGAATGCCTTTACATTACATTCGTGTAAACCAGATTAATCTGCTGCTAGGAGGATTTAAACAGAATATTAATCTTTTTGCACAGGCCCACACAAACACCTAAATTCTGCTGTTTGGAGCCTATCTTGTCACTTCTATTAAAGAACTGAACACTGATCTTTCTTTAGGGTTTAGGATGAAATCTTTTAGCTCCTTTTTTTTTTTACAGAAGCGGAAGGTGGATCATGACACTGTTTTTGGCAAATAACTGCAGATAACAATGATCAAAAATAATAAATCTATTGTCTCACAATTCCTCTCATTCACTAGGCTACTCCTACACACACTTGATGCTACAAATGCGACTATTTTTTTTCCTGCTGTTGCTATTTATTCATTTCTCATTTTGTTTTGCTTTTTGTCACTACTAATCATTACAGATTTTTATTTCAAACTTGCAGCTGGTTCACTAGATTATTAAAAAAATAACTCGTGAGATGTTTACAGTTAAAAGTAGGTTTGTACAAGTTTACAAAGTTAGCTAATACATCTTAGATAAAATAACATTCAAGGGAAACTCTTAGGGCTCATTCTCTTCAGTACTTCAGTGATATTCAGTACAAAGCAGTGTTTACCTACATTTGACTTTTTTAAGTTTAAGGGCATTTTTACACCTGAAAGTCCTCATTAAGGTTCATGTTTTTGTTACATTGCATATATTTGGTCTGGTTAGGTTTCACACTGCTCCTAATCCAAGCCAACCAAACAAATTCACGCGACTCATCCACATCTTGTTGTCATGAAGGTGGTTGTGTTTAAATGGCGTTCACTTATATAGCGTTTTTCTCATCTCTAGATGACCAAAGCACTTTACAGATCCTGCTATCCACCCATTCACACACAGATGGCGGCAGTGCTGCCATGCACCGGTGCTGGTCTGACCCACCAGGAGCAACTGGGGGTTCAGTGTCTTGCTCAAGGGCACTTCGACATGCAGACTGCAGACAGAGCAGTAATCAAGCTCCTGACCCTCCGATCAGTAGTTGGCCAGACTACACCTGTGCCACAGCCGCCCCCACTACCAGGCTGTTTAGCACAGACTGGTACTTAGCAAACATGCTACTCACCCTCCAAGGTGTTTTCTGCAGCTCTGGACACATCAGTAACCGAACTTTAAGTTGAAACTGGGGAAGACTCCATCATATTAAGAGGTGAATTTGTTTCATGAGGCCAGAATATTATCTGGGTTTGTCATCACCCATGATGATTTTCAGGTGGTATTGCTTGTCCAATATTTTCATAAACTCTGCTGCATCCTCTCCAAAAATATGTGGTACATTTCTGCATTTTAATGATTTTTTTTAAAATAAACTATTCATGCTGCTAATGGTCCATATTTAATTTAAGCCTGGTTCTTATCCTCTCCATGAGCGCTGCCACGTCTCATTTTCCCTCTTATTAGCTGCCTTAACGTCCTGTTTGGTCTGAAAGTTTGAATCTTTCTGAAAATTGCTTTCACACTCTAAACGAATCGGACCAAGGATCAGTTTGATCCAGACCAAGACCACCTCTTTTTGCTGGAACAAATTTCAACCATGGTTTCAGGGAGCTTTCACACTTAAGATTTTGGTCAAAATCAAACGGATAACTCTGAAAGTTTGGACTAAACAGGTTAGGTGTGAAAACACTCTAAAATTATAAAAATTTCAGTTTTAGAGCAGAATTTTGTTTCCATACATGACAGAAATTTGTTTTGTTAGCTTTGAAATCCAAATTTAGTTCATTTTTCCACGTGTACATAAGGAATTCCAGGATTGTATGCAAATCTTTTACCTATTTTTTCAATTGTTTATCCGAGTCCTGGACTGGAAGAGCAGGCCTATTTCAGCAGACACTGAGCTTGCTGCTCTCAGTGTTTTGTCGCTACCACTGTGAGATGCATCTAGAAAGTCATCTAGAAAGTGTGCAGGTCAGTGTTTGCGTCCCTGTTGCAGAACAACAAAGCCCCCAAAACACGAGTTACAGTCCCAGTAATGCTCATGTTAATGGCAGAAAGTCCTTTCCTCTGCCTTTCATAGCAAAATCCTTCTCTGCTCAGAACAAAGGTATAAAGATTCCCAGTCTTCTCCAGAGGCGAAGAAACTGCTTCCACATGTGCTTTTTTCCATATCCCGCTGCTATTCTGGAATTTCGTTTATGTACACTGTCAAACTCCTCACACTGTGAGAATAAAGGCATAAAAGCAATTAGGGGCCAGAGGGAAAAGCAGAGATGTGGGGGATAACAGCAGAGGGGTGGGGGAGCTGGATCTCTGGTGCCAGGGCCTGGTGGGGTTTGGAGATGTGATCGCTGTGTGTACGTTGTGGGGATCCCCAGCGCAGAGATCCCCAGCAGGGCCCGGGTTTCCATTCACACGGGAAGCATGAAGATGTGGGGCCCTCATCCTGCTTCTGGAGGATCCTCTGGACTAACAGCTTCGGGCCTGAGGCCAGCTGACACCCCTATTCCCTAAGCGCCATCTCCAACCACCGTGCCCCCGACATCACACAGGGGTCCTGAGAACATCCAAACACAGAAAAGAGGCCTCATGCTCACATGTATCCTCTGTGTTACTTCTGAGTCTTAAAACTTTTTCAGAAGCATAATTTATGATTTTATAATTTATGGTTTTCTAGAAATTAATCTAGAGCATGAGAAGATAGCTGTGTAAAGACAAGTTGGAATAGCAATAAGGCTTGAAGTGATAAACCCCCTCAGTGGAATGCCTATGCTGTCAGGGGCAATGTGCTCCTGTTAGGGTCTCCCAAGGCATATTGGGTTGAAGGGCCAGACAGTTGATTGCCATGAAGAAGTTACAAGGATCCAATGTACCCCACCAATTTTCGGATTACCAGGGCTGCAAGCACCTGACAACTGTGTTTCCGGCAACAGAACCCAGCCAGGCTCAGCCCAAGTAAGCCACATGGGTCTGACTTCATGTAGGCTCACCACCTGCAGGTGGGATCATGTCGATCATGGTGCTATGTGAACTGGGCAACACTCTGGGCTAGTCTGTATAGGCTGTTGCCTCCGTGACCCGAACCCCTGGATATGGCACTTCCATATCATATCTACTGTGATCATCAAACATGGTTTTCTCAGTCCAATTTCACGCAGTAGTGCCAAACAACCTATATACTGTATAAGAACCCAGAAGTATCAAGAATGAACACGTACAAGACAGTACATTACTGGCTGTTGAATTTTTTTTTTTTGACCCAAGTAACAGCAAATGATGTCATGTCATGTCAAATATCTGCATAACGGCACTCATTTCAACAGTTTTTCCTTGCATTTTTTACTATTAACTCACCTAACCCCTCTGTGGGTCCACCTTATCATGGTGGAGGAATTTGCGCATCTTAATTATCTCAAGAGCTTTGTTGTCAGGGGCAACTTGGCCCTGGTAGGGTTTCCCAAGACAAACTGGTCCTGAAGGGCCAGACCAAGAGTGGTCCAGTAGGTACCCATGGAAAAGTTACATCAAGGACCCAGTGTACCCAAAGGACCCACACAGGTCCACCCTCCAGTGTGCTCGCTACCTGCAGGAGGGATCGTGGTGCTTTGTGAACTGGGCAGCAGTCTGGGCTTCTCTGCTTGGACTGCTGCTTCCGTGAACCGGACCCCCAGATAAGAGGTAGAGGATAGATGGATAGATGGACAGATGGATGACTCACCTAACCTTCTTAGTTTCACTTAGCATAGAACGGCTAGTATGCTTCTATGGAGATGCTATCCTTTTGTTTTCCTCAAGACAAACTGCATGCTAACGCTGAGCAACAGCAGCTCCATATTAGTTTAATTTTGTTCTTGAGAAATCTTTTGTAGGCCTCACTTCAAATGTCTTTTGCTCTATTCTTTTTTTCATGTGTCCCATTTAATCAATGTCTGAAAACCCACTGAGTCATCTGTTGACGTACTTGAGGGGTAGCGTGATTTTTCTAATGATACTTTGACTTTTACGAAGAGCTGATTCAGGGAGGGTAATTTACAGTGTCCAAAATCTTACTATTAATGTTGAAGTGCATTTTGATGTGTTTTTTTTTTATTTGTTAGAAAAGAAGTTTGAGCAAATGGTTATATTTTTCAAAATTCTCTAATGAGGAAAAAAGATTTAGTCTGTAGTCTGTTCTCACTTATCTATGTAGCCACCACCCCTTAGAGTGAAAGAGCCTTGTTGTCACATGTGGCTGTTCTCAATATAAAATATTTTGGAGGCTTTGGGGGGTCGGGGGCATTAAGGGAGTTTAAGGGGAAGGGGTGAACTCTAATTAGCTGCCTGTAGCATTCTCACAGCCTGAGGCTGCAAAACCATCTTGGAGTTTAATGCATGTTTTTACTGTATAAACTGACACAACGTTTCCTCACACATGTAAGATGCTTACATTAAAAAGAAGGGAAAACCTCTACACTGCTCCAGCAGGGAGATTTCCTTATGTGAGCAGTACCAAATATCAATAATAGACTTTAAAAAGGGCAAAAAAGGCACTACAAAGAGATGAAGGATTATTATTCTTATCTATTCAAATCTTGGTTATGAAAATGTGTGCTCCATTACAGTATGTAGAACCAATCTGGTATAAATTAGGCTTCAGTTGTAGAATTTCTTCATTTTTTTAAGTTTAGAATCATGTAGCAAACGGAGCTTCGGATGGGGCTAAAGCTTGGAATCACGTGTGTATGGGTCATAATCCCATAGGGTTTGGTATGTGACCAGCTGCTAGGCCACATGATGCCCAGTCTGTTATCTATTGCATTTACAGCAATGCTTATTAGCTAACTCCCCTTGGACCATACACCTATTAATAGAGAATAATATTCTCTCTCTCTCTCTCTCTCTCTCTCTCTCTCTCTCTCTCTCTCTCTCTCTCTTAAAAAAAATAAAGAAACAATCCTCCATTTGCCCATGTGAGTGGTCTTGTGTGTTCCACAAATTCCGGTCCTCTACCAGAGGCCTGGGAGTTTGAGGGTTCTCCTTAATATCTTTGTTGTTCCTGTGACTGTGCTCTTCTGTACTGAGATCTCACACATTTTTTGTGAAATCTGATGGAGCAACTCTTCCAGTTTTTTTTTTTTTTTTTTTTTTTTTCTTCTCAGAACAGTGGATAGCACTGTGGCAGCACAGCAAGAAGTTCACAGGATCAGTCCCACCCCTGACCACCGGTGACCCTTCCATGTGGAGTCTGCATGTTCTCCTCGTGTCTGCACGGGTTTACTCAGGGTTCTCTGGTTTCCTCCCACAGGCCAAAGACATGCAGGTTAGGTGAATTGGCATCAACTGGGGATTATGAATTGTCCTTAGGTATGACTGTGAGAGTGAATGGTTGTCTGTCAGCCTGTGTTGGCCCTGTGATGGACTGGCGATCTGTCCAGGGTGTACCCTGCCTGTCGCCCAAAGATGCTAGAATAGGCTGCAGCGTCCCCGCAACCCAAAAAGGATTAAGTGCTAGAAGATGGATGGATGGATGGATGTTTGTTGTTGTTTTTGGGGGGGGTAGTGGGGTGGTGGGGATCACAGCTCAAATTACCATCAGCACCACTTGTTACCTTCACCTTCCATGTTTCTTGCTTCTCTTTCTGCCTCCTCTCCTTGGTATTTTTTCAGCTTCTCATGTTCCTTCTTCCTTATGGGATTGCCACATCTGGAGATGCTTTTTTCCACTCTTTGCTGACCACCACAATGTTCGGTTGGTTAGCCAACACCAGTTCATGCAAATGAATCTGGTCATTCTCATTCACCTCTGGAGGTGCCTTTCATTTTGACTTTTGGACTTCCAGCCCATACTCTGCACAGATATTTCTGTAGCCTGTATTAGCTGTTTGGTTGTGACGTTCCATCTATGCCATGCCTGCTTGCGTCTTACAACATGCTGTTATGTGGTGGATTGTTTTAGGGGCGTCTTTGTGTAACCTGTATCTGGGGTTCTGTCTGATGTGGTAAGCTAGTAGCTCACAGAGCAGTGAATGCTGGTGAATGTTGTGATTTTTGGAATTGCTTACTTTTCTGATGAATGGTTGCAAAAATCATGGTTTGCCTCTCTCATGAGCTACATTTAGTGATATTTAATGACAATTAGTGTTTGTGAAAGACAGTAGGTGAATCTTGGACTCTACCCTATAAAAAGGGTAAGCAAACCCTCTCACACAGTTTTTACGGTTGCAACCACTTCTTCTTGTCACAAATTGCTGTGCAACATTTTACGAACTCTGACGAAACCCCAACAATTGCAATATTCATGAACATTCTTCAGCATTCACCCCTCAGTGAGATACTACCCTAAACAGTTGCCAGTTTCACTACTTGCAAACCAAATGGAACTTTAGTGACACGTGTTGCAGCCATTTGTAAATGCTAACTTATTTTGCAATGGTTTGCAAACTGTTTTGCAACCCTTTATGAACCCTGACAAAATTCACATTTTGCAATGTTTGTAAGATATTAGCTGTAGCCCTTGGTCTCTATTGATCTTGTATGGGTTGATTCCTCAATATCAGCCACTTCCTTTATGCGTCAGTGGCACATGCTATACACAGACACACAATATACTGCATATACTGTATATATATATGCCTCCACTCCAAAACCTCATGGATTTATCTTTAGTGCCAGCATCACACGAAGACCTCATTAAAATTGGGTCTCTACTTTTTGCACAATTCCTATAATAGACAATGCCCTATCTTGCAATGTTAATGAAAAGGAGAAAAAAGACTTGGATCCACCCCTTAATTTGGATCTGCACCAACTTTTCTTCCCTGGCCTCACCTTCACCCTTCTCCTAAATTTCATAGTAATCAAGTCAGTAGTTGGACACAATCCTGTGATCGAATTAGACAAATGCCACCGAAAACATACAGTAACCTCCTTGGCTGAGGTTAAAAAATGAATCATCATGCAGATGAACCACACAGAAAGACAATATGAGTTGTGGAAGGAGGCAGAACTTTGGGGGTGGAGGTTACTGAAGAGGTCCAGATGTGAGAAGCGTGCACGATGAACATGATGGCTGAGGAAGAGGACAGGCCGGATGCATAGAGAATGAAACCACCACCACCTCCCATCAACTCCCCACCAGCAGCTTTTCTTTCTCTGCTCTTCCTAAAGAGAGCTGATGATGAGCAAAAAGGCAAAACTTTCCCCAAGCTATAATTAGAAACCCTCAATTTGAATCATGGTAGTCTTTTCTCCCTCTTTCTGTGAATGCAGGCTATGTGTTTAACCCTGACAGTGATATCAAGTCGTTTTTTTTTTTTTAAGAAGTCAATTCCTGCAAAGCAAATGTTATTTTCAGGGAACATTAAGTGTCGGACATTAAAACAAGTTGCACGCTGCAAAATGTATTCCTGTGTTCGTGTGTGTGGGGATGCACCAAACTGCATTGTGCAATTATTAAAAACAATGGGTCAAGCATTGCTTTTCTTTTTTTTTTTTTACCATCTACATGATGCTGATACATTGATTTTGCTTTCTAAACCCCTTATTTATACATTCCTTGACCCTTTACATGTATATTTCCTGACCTTGCTCAGGGGGATGTGTAACTCCATACTTGCTAGTCTGTCCACCTCTTCATTTTTGCTCAGACCAACAACCCGCATAAACACAACAGCTATACCATGTTGGGTAAGTGTGTTTGCTTTTATCGAATATGAACAGAAAACCATGTGTGTCTCTAAGCCAGCATGGCAGAGCAGTTTCCCATTTCATAGCACTGAACCTAGAGAACCAATTCACTGTGGAAATGTCCTCAGAGCTGGTGATTTCCCTGACAAGTTTCCAAAGTGATAAAAGACAAAACTTCCAAACTTTGCGTGTATTGAATGCCAAGGTCCTTCTTTCCTGCACATACACACCATTTGGATGTATTGGATGTCTTGGTTAGTCAAGTGCTTTGAGCCCCTCTTCACTGTACAGATATGTATAATGCAGACAAAAAGGTGAAATATTGTGTAATGTGAAGAATTATCCTTCTCAAATCAATTTTCATGCATACTGGAACTGAAGCTGCCTGGAAGTAAGAAAATCAATCATTTGGTTGAGTGTGCTTTGGTAAATGGACTGCAATAACACATTTCCAGTTTTGTTGTTAATGGGCTAAAACACAAAAAAACCACAAGTACCATATGATCCATTAAGCCTGTCTGCATCCACTTATATACATGCTTTTGAATCAGTATTACTGGCATTTACTGTCACATGGCTTTACTGAACATTCACAATGAAAGATAATTTACACAGATTCCTTAACCTGGGAGAGGAGGATTTTTTTGTCTCAATTGTTCAAATCACTCTGAGAAAAATGTCAAATTATTCCAATTACATACATTTTTATTTTAAGAGCATTTCATTCTTCTGCAGAAAGATAATGTTATCATTTTAAAGAGCTCATATTTGCTGTTATATACCCAAGAAATGAGATTCCTGGTGTATTAGCATAAAATAACAGAAATGAGTCAAGCATATCAATTGTATGGTAGAATTTCTAAAAATTAACAAATATTTGAACCCATACTGTTCAATTCCTTTCGGGCATTTAGAACGATTACATCAGGTCACATCCATACTGCAGACAAAAAGTAGCCTGTTGGAGTGGGTTATTGGCTTTTGTTTTTTCTTATTCTTTTCCCCACGTAAACATGTCTCAAAATTCATTAATAGAAGTAGGTGAAAGCATTAAAATATCAATAAGTTGTTTGTGTTTTCAATCTGAGGAGCATGCATTATGTTGTGGCTAATGAGGTGAGGACCCAAAACTCTCAGACCAAATGTAAGTGATTGTATTTATTGAACAGGTGTAGGTAATTGAGTGGGAGATTGACTCCTGTAGGGAGGAGAAGAAAGAGAGGTACGAGTTGCAGGAGAAAACATTGAGGCGAGTCTGAAGATATTGCTTGTAGAGAGATCTTACTTGGCAGTCTGATGAGTTAAGGCAGGGAGAACAGGCCAGAGGAGGATTCTGGGATAGAGGTAGGTTAAGGTGGTAAAGGGTAAGTCTGAGTCTTACTTGGTTTTCCAGTTAAGTGGGTGAATCAGGGTGAGCTTCTCTAAGCAGTAGGATGCAGGCAAGAGAAGGTCCTGAGGCAAAAGCAGGTTTAGAGTAATTCAGTGAAGGATATTGAGTCTTATTTGGAGATTTCAGGGAGGTTTCAGTCAAGCGAGAAAGTCTAACATGGACAGGGGACTTTGAAGCAGGCAGGTAAGCTGGGTGAGCACACTGGAGACTGGTGGCTTGGAAGCTTTCCAGCATCACAGTCCAACACTACAACAGCCTCAGAGTGAAGCTTAAGTGGCAGTGTAAGACAATCAGAGGCAGGTGTGTCTAATCACTCAGCTGCAGGTAATTAAGGCTTGTGCTGCTCCTGGAGAATAAGGTAAACACAGTCATAGAATGAAAGCAAAACAAGATGTGCAGCACTCAACCAGATCCATGACAGCATAGTCTACTAAACCAGACAGATAAAAAAAATTACATTATTGTATAATAGGGATTTTTGTTATGATTCTGCTCTTATTATTGCAGCTCTCAAACTCTTTCAACTTATGTCGATAACCATACATGACCAAATAGGCTGTACACTACCAACCAACTTCATTTGTATGATAAAAGGTTATGTAATAGCTGAAAAGCATCCTCTTACACAGCTTTACACTGAAACCTGCATGTCATTATGTTCGAATAAAGTCAAGTGAAAATATAGTGATGACATATGCCTGGTTTATATGCAGAACAGCCAGAATTAGAAGAAGCACCTGCCAGCCAGCAAACATCTTTCTGAAAGTGGGCTAAGCAAAGACAAAAAAAAAAGGGAAGGAGACAGAGACAAACAGTAATCAGCTCACTGCATCTGACACATCGCTTACTCTATTCTCCATTATATGCCTGTGACCCGGTTTGTGGGGTTGTTTTTCATTCATATTTTTCTGCACAGAAAGCAAAGAATGGATGATTTTATTCATTTTTATAATGCCTTTGTGAAGATGTGTCAAAATTATATAAAGACCATATAATTGGTGATACAATTCCAACTAACATATTCCAATATGAGCAATTATTAATGGTTATATTTGTACCAATAAAATATTATCACAGATCACAAAACATAACATAGATTTTGAGTGTTTTTCATTAAAATTTTCAAGAGAAAAATACAACATACAACACAATAATATCCATATTAACCATATTTCTGTATTGCAGTGATGTAATATTTAAAATATCTACAACATCCTGAGAGGACTGCTTAATGAAATCCAACTGGGAGCACAGAGGGGTTCTGGAGAGTGTTTGCAGGGGGAACCCCAACCAAAAGTGAAACGCATCAGTTTCTTCTGGAAAATGTATAAGAATGGCCAACGTCCCACGCTGTATGATATTCACAGCTCAGTAGTAAATCAGCTTCAGAGTCTTTCCATATGTACTGCAGAGGCTACATTATATAAATCAACTGCTTTTATGTCCATCCATCCAAGCGTTCTGACATGTCTGAGCATCCCTGCTGTCTGTGCAATGCATAAAAATGATAGAACTTAAAAAAAAACCAACACCCATTAAGTTTTCTTAGTCTTGTCTTCAGCATGACATCCAGCCCTTCTCATCACCAAACTGCAAATTGAACAAGATACGAAATGAGCTAAAAGATTGTCCCATCTTAGTCTTGAGCCCTGAAGTCATCCATTTTCAAATTGCACCATCATTTCTTATAAAGAGCTTTCCCATGCTCCATTTGTCTATTTAATTCAGCACATCTGGTGAATCCATTTTCCTCTCTGACTTTCCTCATGAAAAACAATCTGTCGTCATCACAGCGGCAGAGGGGAGTGCTGGTTGTGGCAGCATGGAGACCTGCAGCCTCTCGGGTGAGAGGTATTACAGCTTTATGACTGATGGACTGCCTCGGTGCTGGACGGGCCGGGCTGCGCCGGGAGCCAGCGGAGCACATTGTTATGGCAACATGGTCGTGAGTGTGTTTAGACTAGGCTGTGCTGTGCACTGAGGTAATGCCTGTGATGTAACTTAAAGGAAGCAAACAGGAGAGAGGGGAATACATGCAATTGGAGGGGCAATGGTGGAACTGGCACTGATGGTTGCCAGACCACAGCAGTGTTATGTAGGAAACAGAAACTAAAAAGGAGGGGCAAACCCAGCCCAGGAAAGTTTGACTCGGATTTGTGTTTCGTTCCAAATCCAAATCACACAGTATGTACCGAAACCAAGTTCAGTCGTCATGTGTTGACTGAAAGTAACCTGAAACTATGAATTTTTTAGCAAATGCAGTATTTACAGCAGTATTTGACTCATCCCAGTGGTAGCACAGTATGTAGAAATACAGTCGTGAAAAAATTAGAACACCCCATTAAATATTCAGTTTGCACAGAAAGGAAGCAGGCGAGGCAACGGGCTACACATGAACTTTATTCCTTCTCCAACATTCAGTACAGTCAAAAGCTCCCGGGTCTTCATGCACCTTCCTTTTATAACCTTTAATTCTGTGCATTAAGACCCAGGAATCACGACAATCATACAATGTGTGGAACAAAGATATGTGTGGCACATTGACAAGACAAAGCGCCAGAACTACTTCTCACACCTTCTCTTCCTCTGGCAGCTCTAGCATTTCTGAAACTCCCCCGGGGAGGGGGGGGGGGCTAATAGTCTTTTCTGTCCTGTCTGAGACCCCCCAGTAGCACTTCCTCCTTCAGCGCATTGTCTCCTCTTCCCCCCGGCTCCCCACTCTGGGTGGAGAATCCCCACACCAAGCCCCACAAGTTCTTTATTAAGAAATGTTAACATATTGATGTCTAATCTTGTTTTTATTTATCTCTGGAAAAGAAGGTGATTTAATTGCAGGTAAATAACAAAAAATAACCTTGTTTTACTCATTAAACAAAAGATATCAACAAAAATGCATATTCTAATTGAGGAAAAAGTTAGGACACCCTACTACCTAATAGCTAGTGTTGTCATAAATTGCCCCTTCGGGGCAGAGAGAAAGACCCAGGTGCTGAACTGCAGCTTGTGGTATTTATTTAAAGAAACACAAAATCCACAAAGTGCACAAAGTATAAACTTATAAAGAGTAGTCGGTGGAAAGCATAGGAAAACACGTCAGGACAGGGAGAGAGTCCTGACAGGAGTTGTGAGATGTGGGATGAGACTCTGACAAGGAGTGAATGCAAAGACCAGTTTTAAATAAGACAGGAGATCAATCATAGCAAATGATACCAGGTGTGGATCACGTGAGCGGGCAGGAGGTGATAGGGATTACAACATAGGGATCAGCTGGGGGTCATGAGAGGAGAGGAGATGGGACTGACAGCTTGACAGGGGCACCGCCCACTACAGAGCAAAACCCAGAAGTGCCACTGACAGCTGCAGCCCCGGAAAGAGAGAGAGAGAGAGAGAGAGAGAGAGAGAGAGAGAGAGAGAGAGACTTTGACTTTTAAAATAAGCCTTTATTGCACACTTCAAAAAAATGTAAGCACACCAACTTCATTCCACCAAGTGTGTCACATTGGAAAAAGTGCAAACTGAAGTGTCCCCCCACACACAACACAGAGCATCCCTTGCAGTCCACCTATGCCACATTGGCAGTGGCAGTAGTGCGAGTCCTCCCCGTAGTCCGTGCAAAGACGGGTGTCCACGCCCTGCAGGTAAAGATCCAGTTCCGTGACAGTCAATTACAGTCAATTAAATGTCATATACAAGTCTGATCGAACAATATCCCAAAAATGTTTAAAACAGGCAAAGAAACGACCGCCATTCATTCCTCCTGTCAGGCGCGCTTGACCGCCGTTCTCCCTGCTGCTTTAGGCAGGGCTGTCAGGTGTTTCTTGAGTCGACAACGTTTCCTCTCATCCAGGAGGTCAAGACCAACCTGCCTTCTTAGCACATCAACAGACTTAATGAATTTATCAGTGTCACTGAAGTAGTCGGTGACCCTAATGGCTTTGTTATAGGTTTCATCCAGAAAAGCATTTATTTCTTCCAGTGAATACAAACTCGTGTTTGTACTGCAGTTTGCCTCAATAGACTCAGTATTAGACACAGTGTCGTTATCAGATTCCATTCCCTCGTCAGCACAACTTAGCTGACTACTTGGTTCTCCTGGGCCAGTGGATTCATCATGGGCCACATTTTCCTGGACGCCACCCTCAGCAGCTGACTGTCGTTGTTCCATCCCCCGCTGAGTAACGGTAGCAGCCTCCGGAAGCACAGCCGCTGATGTCACACAACGAGATTCTGACGCACCATCAGGTCGGTGCTCCGTCCCTTCCTCTGATGCGGTAGCAGCTGCCGGAGGCACAGCTGCTGACGTCACACAGCGAGATGATTGTGACGCACCATCAGTGACCTTTTTGGCGCCATCACCATCAACGCTCCCGGCCGTAAGCTGGGCCGCGGGCGCCACAGCCGGGCCGTCCACAGACACAGCGGCAGGCTCCGGAGCAGGGGTGGCGGGAGCGGAGGCCGCGCCGCCGTCCGCAGCTGCGGCGTGAGCGGAGGGCTTGCCGCCGGCACCATCCGCGGCCCCATCAGGGCCCTCCGCCCGCTGCCGTTTATGGCCCACGTCTCCACATTCAAAACAATTCATCTGTTCTGAGCTCGCATACACCATATAGGATCCGTCCCCGTGTTTGACCCTGAAGGAGACTTCCAGAGTTTGAGTGGGCGAGTCGAGAAACATGAACACCTGTCGCCTGAGTGATTTCACATGTTTCAACTTGGTGGCCTTGCATTCCAAAGTCAGAGTTGTAAACGGGCCCGCAAACTTCCCAAATCTGCGGAGCTCTGTCGCCAACTGCTCGTCAGTGATGAAAGGTGGAACACCTGAGACGGTGATTCTCGTTGATGGGACAGATAAGGGGGACACCTGTACATACGTGTCCCCAATAACAACACCGCTTACAATCAGGGTGTGGACATCGTCTTCAGCTGCCAGAAACACAACTACAGCTCTATTCATTCGGGACGCAAAGCAGATCGCGTCATGGCCCACCTGGCTGGCCACAGCCTCTAGGACCTCCTCCACAGTAACAGTGCTGTCCGGGGGAACGATCCTCACCCCCTGGTGGATAGATGGAGGCGGCTTTTCCAAAGTCGCCATCCTCCACACAAAAAATCAAAAACTGGAAAAGCGGCCAGTAGTAGAAAATCAAAAATGTAAGATCGCCAATGAGAGAGAGAGAGAGAGAGAGAGAGAGAGAGAGAGAGAGAGAGAGAGAGAGAGAACACAAAAGTACAAATATAAAGCAAGAACTAAAATGATGACAAATAAGGACTGAAGGAAAGGTGCAAGCAAATGCCAACTATGTAAATAACAAGACAGCAATAACATGACAGGAGAATGAGTAGAACTAAGACACAATACAAGCTATATGAAAACCAACCAAGGATAAACTGACAGGAAACAAAGACTCAAAAATACAACAAATATACAAATACAGAAAAAGACAATGAGACCGAGCGCGGTGGAACCCCCTGCGCTCAGATCATGAAAAGTGTTACCCCCTTTGGATGAAAAAACTTCAGTGAGACACTTCTTGTAGCCATCTACCAGTCTCTGACATTTGTCTGAGGAAAGTTTGCCCCACTCCTCAGTGCAGAATTCTTTCAGCTGTGAGATGTTTGAGGGTTTTCTTGCATGTACAGCCCATTTCAAGTCACCCCACAGCACCTTAATGGGATTAAGATCTGGGCTTTGACTTGACCATTCCAGGACTCTCCATTTCTTAGTTTTTAGCCAGTCCTTGGTGGATTTACTGGTATGTTTTGGGTCATTGTCATGTTGCAGGGTCCAGTTCCACTTCAGTTTTAATTTTTTTTACATATCGTCTCACATGGTCCTCAAGCACCCTCTGATACACGGTAGAACTCATGGTGGATTCTGTGATGGTGAGCTGGCCAGGTCCTGCTGCAGCAAAGCATCCCCAAACCATGACACTTCCACCACCATACTTCACAGTTGGTATGAGGTTCTTTTCCTGGAATACTGTATTTGGTCTATGCCAAACACGTCCTCTGTTCTGGTGTCCAAGTAATTCAATTTTAGACTCATCTGTCCAAAGAATATTATTCCAGAAGTCCTGGTCTGTGTCTATGTTCTTTCTGGCAAACTTCAGTCTGGCCTTCATGTTTCTCTTAGAGAGCAAAGGTTTCCTCCTTGCACGCCTACCATGCAAGTTTAACTTGTGTAGTCTCTTTCTGATTGTAGAGGCATGCACTTTGACATCAACAGTAGCAAGAGCCTGCTGTAGGTCCCCTGATGACATTTTAGGGTTTTTGGAGACTTCTTTTAGCATCTTGCAGTCTGCTCTTGGGGTGAACTTGCTTGAATGGCCAGACCTGGGCATGTTGGCAGTTGTTTTGATTGTCCTCCACTTGTAGACTCTTTTCTGGACAGTGGAATAGTTGATTACAAATTCTTGAGATCTTTTTAAATCCCTTACCAGACTCATAAGCTGCTACAATATTCTTTCTGAAGGCCTCAGACAGCTCTTTTGATGTCACCATTGTGTTCACTCTCACTTCAACAGTCAGGAGCACACCAAACTTGTCATGATGCCGAGCACAGTGTTCTCGCTGTGCTTATGCTGTTAGTTTATTCCTGGCCACTTCTTCTTTCCATTGTTATTATTTGACTTTATGTGGTTGGTTGTATTGTGTGTTTGATTTTGCCATTTCCGGTTTATGCTTTTGTTTTGATAGTATGTTTGTTGACTTCCTGTTTTGGGTTAAGTTCGCAGAATTACACAGCTGTCATCTTTCTGTTTAATCATGCCTCGCTCCTGTTCCACAACTGTTTCCATTTGTTGCTGTTTCCCTTGCCTTTTTTAAGGGGCTGTGTATGATTCTTCGGCGCAGCACCCTTCTCTACAACAGGATGTAAGTTCTTCCTTATTTTTCTCTGCTTACGCTGTATTATCCTAGCTTGTGTCCAAGTTCATTTTCAAAGGTTTAGCCAGTAATTCTGCTCGCCTTAGCTGTTGCTATTTTCGGCTCCACCTGTATTCTCCTGCTCACTTGTCTTGTAAGTTTTTGTGTTGTGTGTGTGTTCATCAATAAATCTGCAAACTCACAGCCAGCGCGTGGTGCCTTTATCTACCCTGACAAGTGAGTTATGATAGAGGAGTGCTGCTAGTCAGGACACCAGCAGTTGTGAGGTTGCTGTTTGTTTTTTTTCCCCTCCTGAATATATTTCACTCCGTTTTTTGCTACAATGTCAGCATTCACGGACTATGCAGGGGTTGGTCTCAATGAGGTGGAGCGCGGGGCTGTCGAAATACTGCAGGGAATATTATCAGCAGCTCATGCCTCCCACATGGTCAAAACAGCTCGGGAATGTCTGGATGGTGCAGCACAGGTACTGGAAGCATGCCCCAGCCTGTGGAGCCATCCTGAACTCATGGACCTCCTTGCTTCGATCATCAACCCACAGCCCATGCTCCATGGGCTGGGGAAAGACTCTCCCTCATCCGTACCTGTGCTGACAAAGAAGTGTCCCCGGGTACGGAAGACTCCAGCCAGTCGCTGCCGCGACCCCGCCTTCTCCTCACTGACAGCGGGCCGCATCATCTGCCATCCCTCCAGCGCAGTAGGAGCCCACAGATGCCCGGCTTGAGCACAAGGTCCTCGCTCCTCCCACCGGTCCCACTGCAGAGGAGCTGGAGGAACGCCAGCAGGCCTTGGCGGTAGAGGTGGAGCTTATTCTGGAATATAAGCCATGGCTACTTCCTGAGTTTCTACAGCAGCTGGAGGGAGTTTCACTGGGCAGAGTGGAGTCTAAATCGACGACAGAGCATCTCCTGTCTTCGGTGCTCCGCTCACCTCCACAGACGACCATAACTGCTTGTCAGGATGCGGTAGCAAGAAGGAGGCTTTCAATCAATTTTCCAATATTTTATTTCAATAACTTACACGTAAATAGATCCCACGAAACATCTGGCACGACTCTTCTTCAAGAATGAACAATTCGCCATCAACCAAGACGAATACAAGAAATACGAATACCAATGAAATGAATTGAATTACCCATTATCATTAACCACACCTGTTATATACTACTCGAGATAATTAGGGCTAATTAGCCCCTACCATAACCCCAGGTAAAACAGTAAACGTTTCCATTCTTTACACATACCTACTAATCTCTAAAAATACATAAATACTTCCCCAACTATATACAATATAAATAACATATAATAAATAACAATATAAATAATTCAATAAATAGTTCAAACCCCTATTTACAAAAACTAAACCACCCCTCTAACTTACCATACATGCTTCCTTCCTGCTGGTGTCCTATAAAAGGCCCTCAACTCCTAACAGAGTCTTTTGCCCGGACACCCACAGGAAGCATGTTGGCAAAGGTATGTGAAATAAATCATTATCAATTATTTTACCAACTTACTTAACCATAACAATTATCTCCCAAGGGCATTCAAATTAGACAAAGACAGATCCCAAAATAATGTGTGCACTTTACAAACAATCATAATAACATTTACCATATTACAAATACAACACAATCACACATACAATAAGTCATACAGTGGTGACACTCCATCGTCACATTTCCTCCCCCCTTTCCCGAGAGTACAGTACTCTACGAGTCATGTACTCTTGAGAGGCTATTAGCTACAAGGTTGATCTTCCCTGCCACATACCGAACAGTAAAATTATAAGGTTGAAGGGACACATACCATCCTGTGAGACGACTGTTTACGTCCTTCATCCTGTCCAGCCACTGTAGGGCCTGATGATCTGTCTCCAATACAAAATTACGCCCTAGTAAATAGTATTTGAGAGACCCTATTGCCCATTTCATGGCAAGACATTCTTTTTCTATTGTAGAGTATCTTGTCTCCCGTCCAACAACTTACGGCTCAAGAACAGTACTGGGTGTCTCTCTCCCTTCTCCTCCTGGAGAAGTACTGCTCCAATGCCAACTCCTGAAGCATCTGTCTGTAAAATGAACGGGCGAGCAAAGTCTGGACTGTAGAGAACCTTCTCCCCAGAAATAGCCCTCTTCAGATCCTCAAACGCTCTGTCACACTTCTCTGTCCATTTTACCTTATTTGGTGCCGAAGCCCTTAGTGAGGTCAGTCAAAACTGTGGCTCTTTCAGCAAAGTGGGGAATAAACTTGCTGTACCATCCTACCATTCCCATAAATGATCGTACCTTCTTCTAAGTGGTGGGCACAGGGTAGGTCCGGATGGCATCCACTTTACCTACTCGTGGTCTAATAACCCACTGACCAACCACATGTCCCAGGTACTCCACCTGCTGCTGTCCGAACGCACATTTGCGTGGATTGATTGTCAGTCCTGCCCTCTTAATTAACTGAAGGACCTGCCTAAGGTGTATCAATTGTTCTTCCCAGGTCTGACTATAGATGACCACGTCATCCAAATAGGCAGCCGCAAAATT
Organism: Pholidichthys leucotaenia; assembly: GCA_020510985.1. Taxonomy (NCBI): domain Eukaryota; kingdom Metazoa; phylum Chordata; class Actinopteri; order Cichliformes; family Pholidichthyidae; genus Pholidichthys; species Pholidichthys leucotaenia. The sequence continues at coordinate 251,285,613 of CM035843.1, forward strand.
GATACTCTCCTTAAACACTTGGTCCATAAGCCGCTGAAAGTTGCAGGTGCCCCCTGAAGGCCAAATGGCATTGACCCTAAACTGGAAACTGCCATAAGGTGTTTTAAAGGCTGTAAGTTCCTTTGTTTCCGGTGCCAATGCCACCTGCCAATACATGCATAGGTCCAGAGTAGAAATAAACCTAGCCCTGCCCACTTTCTCTAACAGTTCGTCAATCCGGGGCATGGGGTATGACTCAAACTTAGATACTGAATTAAGGTATCTGAAGTCAATACAGAATCTTAATGAGCCGTCTTTGTGGGGACCAGCACAATCGGCTACACCACTCACCGACTGACTCCTCGATCACTCCCAGCTGCAACATCAAGTCAATTTCTTGCTTCATTTTTGGGACCAATTGCTCCGGGATCCTATAAGATTTTCTACGTGGAACAGCTTCCTCTTTCAAATAAACCTTATGATGCACCAGCGTGGTGAAACCAGGTCTCTCCTGAAACAATTCTGGATCTAATAGTGCCTCCAACTCTCTCTGCTGATCCACCTGCAAATGAGACACTTGAAACAAATAAGGCTCTGACACATTTGTGGGAAAGGACTGTTCTTTCTCCTCATCCACTTCCGTTGCACAAATTAAGAGCTGATGTGTCTCCTGAAAAACAGGTTGCTGCTGCTGATGACCAGGCTGCTGAAACTCTTTCAACAAGTTAATGTGGAATGTCTGATATTTTACCTTCCTCTCAGGCATATATAGTTCATATGTCACTGAACTTAGTTTCTTAGAAATTTCATATGGTCCCTGCCATCGAGCCAACAGCTTACTGTCACACGAGGGCAGCAATAACAAAACCTGTTGTCCTGGGTGAAAAACCCTTTTTCTGGCCTTCTTGTCATACCAAGTTTTTTGTTTGGCCTGCGCCGTCCTCATGTGCTCCTGAGCCAAAGCAGTCATTCGATCCAGTTTCTCTCTCAGCTTAATAACATAAGAGACCACATTGTCCTGATCACTCGGTGGACTCTCCCAGTGCTCCTTTAATAAGTCCAGAGGGCCCCTCACCTGACGACCATACAGTAGTTCAAAAGGTAAGAACCCTGTTGAAGCCTGGGGCACCTCCCGATAAGCAAACAATATATATGGTACCCACTGGTCCCAATCTGAGCCCGTTTCAGAAACAAATTTCCGCAGCATATTTTTTAAAGTCTGGTTAAATCGTTCCACTAGTCCATCAGTCTGAGGGTGATATGGGGTGGTCTTAATACCCTTAATACCCAACAGCTTATATACCTGCTGCAACAGTTTGGACAAGAAATTTGTTCCACAGTCTGTCAGAATTTCTCCAGGTATGCCTACCTTTGAAAACAACTGTATAAGGCAGTTGGCAACCTGCCTAGCCTTAATAGATTTCAGGGGAAAGGCTTCTGGGTACCGAGTAGCATAGTCACAAATTACCAGAATGTATTTATTACCAGAGGAGCTTCTCTCTAGGGGGCCAACTACATCCATCCCTATTCTATCAAAAGGTGTTCCAATGATTGGCAATGGTTGCAGTTGGGCACGGGCTACTCCCCTTGGTGATGTAATTTGACATATTGGGCATGTTGTGCAGAAGTCCTTTATCTGGGTATACATTCCCGGCTACACAAACCTTCTAGCAATTCTCTGTAAAGTTTTATGAAATGCTAGATGACCTGCCCAAGGGAAAACATGTCCCAATTCCATAATTTTTGGTGTGAGGTCCTGTGGCAAAGCTATGGCCATAACTTCACCTTGTTGCTGGTACAAAATGTCCTTTTTAATGACATATATGGCCTCAGCCAAACAATCAGTCCTACCCTGTTTCACACCCTCAATCTCCGAGACTTTATCAAACCATGGTCTAAGTGCTGGGTCAGCTTTCTGCAATGCAGCTATGTCAAGAGGGATGTCAAACTCTACTGACTGTGGTGTTTCTTCACCCAAGTTCTTTGCTGACGCTAACACCTTATCTCTTCTCCTCTGAGCCTTGGATTTAGGTTGCTTAGTAGGGCCTGCCTCTATCTCAGAATCATAAAATGGTAGCTCCTGAAGAACATTGGCAGCCCTCTGTGCCCTCTGCGGCCTGGTTGTCACCATATTACAATTTTTCACCACAGGTATGTTTACTCTCTGCTCAACAGCGCCACCTGCCTGTGTCTCCTCCGTTTGTTCCTCTCTAACCTGTTGTATGATGTCCAACAAAGTTGGAACATCATTGCCAAGAATAACTGAATAAGGCAAATCAGGCACAAGAGCTACAGGAAGGAGATAAGTTCCCCCCCCCCCCCACTGTTAAATAAACCTCAGCGGTCGGGTACATTTTTTTTTATCTCCATGGACACAACTGATATTTATTTTAGACTCATTCCACAAATCCCTAGGGACCAAAGTAGGCAGCACAACTGTTTGAAAACAACCTGAATCTAACAGGGCCTCTTCACACTGACCATTAAGCAACACCTTCGTTTTATACACTCCACTGTGCACTGGGGCTGAAAAAGTGGGTCTAGGAACTGAACATAATAATGATGGTTTCTCATTCTTCATGGCAGGGCATGAATACTGGGTGTGACCGATTTTATTACACTGATAGCAGCGTATATCTTTATTTGCAACACGTGACTTTTTTCTTTTATCATATCTGCTATTTGTGATCTGACTGGGCCTGGAATACAGCCTATTTTGAGCTGGACCACCTCTTCCACCCTCATTAAACTCACTCCGTGTGGTGAAAGATCTGTAACGGCCAAGAGTAGGTCTCCTGTTCCCAGACCTGGCTGACAGAAAAACCTCCGCCAGACGAGCAGCGTCCTCTGCAGTCTTCGGGTCCCGCTCTTGTATCCAGATTCCCAGTTCCGGGTTCACCATCTGTAGAAACTGCTCCAAAATCAATTGTTCCAAAATGTCTTTTATGGTTAAGGTCTCTGGTTTAATCCATTTACATAACAGGTCTTTCAAACGTACATAAAGTTCACGAGGGGTTTCGTCCTGATGAATGTCCAGGGACTGAAACCTCCTCCTATAAGTGTCAGATGTAATCTCGTATTTACTTAAAATTGCTTCCTTGACTTTCCCATAATTGTTCGTGTCAGCAATATTCATTAGTACATATGCGCTCTGCGCTTTACCTGTAAGCAGAGGAGCTAGACGGATAGCCCACTCTTCTTCACACCAGCGGCAGACTGTAGCGATCCTTTCGAACGTCACCAGGTAGTGCTCAATGTCATCTTCGGGAGAGAGAGGATTCAGCCTGGGCTCGTGGTGCGTTTGTGGCCTCCTTGGCTGCACCTGCAGCGGCAAATCATCCTCCTGGGGGCCGATCCGACTGGTCGTCACCCTGGGGTCCTCCCTCAAAGTGCTGTCGTCACCACTACGCTCAGCCCGGCTCCCATACTCCTCTCTCAGCTCCGCAACCTGCGACTCCATCCGACGAATTTGACTCTCCACAGTCTGCCACTTCTGGTCCTGAAGAGCAGCTTCTTCCTCCATCTGCCGATCCCTGAGAGTCAGCGAACGAACCAAAGATTTCACTAGGCACGTTAGCTCCTCGAGCTCGCCCAGTCCATTGACTCCCGGGTCCTCAGCTGCCATACCTGCGTCCAGGTCAGACTGCTCCTCTTGCCTCACTTTCCTTCTTGCCATAAGTTCTTCCGTCCACCAAACGCTACGACGTCCTGGGAACGGACCACCACTGCCACCAAATGTCAGGATGTGGCACGGTCTGGCCAAGCTTCAATTCTCCAATTTTCTGATTTTTATTTCAATAACTTACACGTAAATAGATCCCACAAAACATCTGACACGACTCTTCTTCAAGAATGAACAATTCGCCATCAACCAAGACGAATACAAGCAACACGAATACCAATGAAATGAACTGAATTACCCATTATCATTAACCACACCTGTTATATACTACTCGAGATAATTAGGGCTAATTAGCCCCTACCATAACCCCAGGTAAAACAATAAATGTTTCCATTCTTTACACATACCCACTAATCTCTAAAAATACATAAATACTTCCCCAACTATATACAATATAAATAACATATAATAAATAACAATATAAATAATTCAATAAATAGTTCAAACCCCTATTTACAAAAACTAAACCACCCCTCTAACTTACCATACATGCTTCCTTCCTGCTGGTGTCCTATAAAAGGCCCTCAACCCCTAACAGAGTCTTTTGCCCGGACACCCACAGGAAGCATGCTCGCAAAGGTATGTGAAATAAATCATTATCAATTATTTTACCAAATTACTTAGCCATAACAATTATCTCCCAAGGGCATTCAAATTAGACAAAGACAGATCCCAAAACAATGTGTGCACTTTACAAACAATCATAATAACATTTACCATATTACAAATACAACACAATCACACATACAATAAGTCATACAGTGGTGACACTCCATCGTCACATTTCCTCCCCCCTTTCCCGAGAGTACAGTACTCTACGAGTCATGTACTCTTGAGAGGAGACGTTGTCTGGTTCCACAGAAGCCACCACCAAGCCCTGGGAATTAAGGTAAGTACCTTTTCATTTATCTATGTCTTATAATGAATTGTCTTGCCTTATTCCTGGCAGTGAAGCTCAGTGGCAGTGGTCCGGTTTGGTTCAGCTTTCACCACCTGCTGTGGTTACTACTTCCTCACCTGTCTCTCCCATCTCCCCGAAATGTCCGCCGGTCCTGGGAGGGAGCCATCGGACGTCAGAAGGGCCTGTGGCTCCCGAAGCCCATGGACCGGTTCCACCACCATGCCCTGCGAGGGAGAGAGGCGCCTCCTGCAACCTGAAGCCTGAGCCGTCAAGACAGCATTCCCTGGTTTGGCGTCGCGGGACCCGGTGCCATCAGTGAGGCATTCCCTGGCTCTGATTCCTGGGGCTAGGGGCTTACCTTTGTTGAAGTCAGCGCCAACAATGCAGCATCCCCGTACTTTGACATCATGCCAGGTAACCTCTGCCACTCCTGGAGGGACTACATCTGGCTCATCGGCAGCAGCTTCCATCACGCCCCAGGAGGAAAGGCAAGTGTTTTTCCAGTGATACCCTAATCATAATGAACTATCTTGCCTAACTCCCGGTGATAAGACTCAGCTCCAGCAACCCGCTGAGTTCTCACCGCCTACTGCCTATGTTGATAAGATGAGATAAGATAAGATAAGAAAAGCCTTTATTCCCCACAATGGGGAAATTCCAGGATTGCAACAGCACAGGGATAGCAACACTCAGAGCAATAATTTAGAAGATAAGAAAATAAGAGCAGTGAATATACATATGTACACATAAATATATAAATATATATACACAGTGCGGAGCATTGTAGCTAGATGGAATAAACAGCATAACCATCTATTTAGTTACCCTACATACTATGAATATGTACCCATACATATTGCCACCCTCCATAGCGACTGATATTGTCCTGGTTGTATACTGGAGGGGACCATTTGTGTAAGTCTGTTGCGTCTTTTGCATTCAATACTATTAGGTTGTCACGTTTTTTTGCCATCTCCGCGAGCAGCCCTGCTTAGGTTATACAGTCTGACAGCCGTAGGTAGGAAGGACCTGCGAAATCTCTCGGTTGCGCACCTAGGATGATGCAGTCTACTGCTAAATGAGCTCCTCAGTGCGTTCAGTATGTCCTGCATAGGGTGGGACTCGGACTCCAGCAGAGATGACAGTTTAGCCACCATCCTTCTCTCTCCTATCTCCTCCACTGGGTCAAGGCGTTTCCCCAGGACAGAGCTAGCTTTCTTGATCAGTTTGTTCAGTCTCTTCCTATCGGCTGCTGTAATGCCGTTGCCCCAGCAGACCACTCCAAAAGTGATGGCTGATACCACCACTGTGTCATAGAATGTCTTCAGCAGCACCCCTTGTACGCCAAAAGACCTGAGCCTCCTCAGTAGGAACAGCCTGCACTGTCCCTTCTTGTAGAGTGCGTCCGTATTGTGTGACCAGTCTAGTTTATTGTTCAGATGAACACCCAGGTACTTGTAGGATGCCACCATCTCAATGTCTGTTCCCTGGATGTTTACTGGTGCTGTGAAGGGTTGTCCTTGCCTGCGGCGGTCCACCACCAGCTCCTTAGTTTTCCTCGCGTTGATCTGGAGGTAGTTCCGATGGCACCAGTCCACGAAGTCCTGGATAAGTCCTCTGTACTCAGCTTCATCTCCATTGGAGATGAGGCCAACAATCGCAGAGTTGTCAGAGAACTTCTGTAGATGGCAGTGTGTTGTGTTGTGTGAGAAGTCTGCAGTATAAAGGGTGAACAGGAAGAGAGCCAAAACCATTCCCTGGGGGGCCCACATGCTGCCGATGATCGTGTCGGACACACAATCCCGGGTTCTCACAAACTGCGGCCGGTTAGTGAGGTAGTCCAGGATCCATGATGACAGGTGCTGGTCCACCCCTGCGCTCAGCAGCTTGTCCTTCAGGATCATCGGTTGGATGGTGTTGAAAGCACTGGAGAAGTCAAAGAACATGATCCTCACTGTGTTCCCGGGCTTCTCCAGGTGGGACAGGGAACAGTGAAGGAGGAAGATCACTGCATCCTCTACCCCAATGCCATGCTGGTAGGCAAACTGGAGTGGATCCATCGCTGGTCCCACCAGGGTGCGGAGGTGAGCAAGGAGCAGTCTCTCCAGGGTCTTCATCATGTGAGACGTCAGGGCCACTGGTCTTTGGGGCGGGAAGTCTTTGGAACAGGTACCACACAAGATGTTTTCCACAACTGTGGTACCCTCCCCAGCTTCAGGCTCAGGTTGAAGATGTGCTCCACAATCCCACACAGCTGGTCTGCGCAGGACTTGAGGAGCTTCGCGCTGATGCCGTCTGGTCCCAAGGCCTTCCTCGCCTTAATCTTCCTCAGCTCCGTCCTCACCTGGGTCTTAGTGAGGGTCAGGTTGGGGGGCTGTGTGCTGGGAGTGGGGGGGTGTTGGTGGAGTGGGGTGTGGACAGCAGGTCTCGATGACGGTAGAGGCAGCAGTGGTTGGTGTGCAGTCGGGGGGGGAGGGCGGTTGGTCAAACCTATTAACAAACAGGTTCAGATTGTTCGCCCACTCCCTGCCCCCCGTGGCCTGGGAGGAGGTATTCTGGAGCCCAGAGATGGTTTTAAGGTTTCTCCAGACCCCGCCGATGTCACTCCATTGCAGCTTGTCCTTCATCTTCTTCCTGAAGCTGTCCTTGCCTTCTCTGATCTTCCTCCTCAGCTCCCTCTGTACGGACTTCAGCATCTCCCTGTTCCCCGACCTGAAGATCCTCTTCTTCTCTCTCAGAAGTGTTTTCATCTCAGGGTTGATCCAGGGTTTGTTGTTTGAGCAGCACCGTATGGTCTTGGTGGGTACGGTGTTGTCCACACAGAAGTTGATGTAGTCCGTGATGGTGTGAGTGAGGCCATCGATGTCCTCACCATGTGGATCGCAGAGCTGCTCCCAGGCAGTGGTTTCAAAACAGTCTTTAAGAGCATCCATTGCCTCCTCAGACCATATCTTCACCGTGCGCATGACCCGAGGTTGTCTGTGTGCTAGGGGTTTGTACACCGGCAGGAGATGAACCAAGTTGTGATCCGATCTCCTGAGTGGGGGGAGTGGTGATGAGGTGTATGCCTCCTTAGTGTTTGCATAGAATAAGTTCAGTGTTTTATTGTCTCTAGTGTGGCATGTGACATACTGGGTGAACGTGAGCAGAATAGGGGACAGTGAAATATGGTTGAAATCACCTGAGATGAGGAGAAGAGCATCTGGGTGTTCTGTCAGCAGCCTGCCAGTTACTGAGTGAATGGCGTCACGCGCTGTCCCCGCGTTTGCCGTTGAATTTGCATAAATAACAATGCAGATCACGTGTGAGTATTCCCTCAGGAGATAGGTAGACCGCATGCTAACAGCTAGCAACTCGATGTCTTTGCTGCAGTGTTGTTGTTTAACCATGATATGTCCCGGTCTGCACCAGCTGTTATTGACATACATTATCACTCCTCCTCCCCTTGCCTTCCCACTGTCTGGTGTCCAGTCTGCCTGTATTGCGTGGAAACCCTCCAGTTTGATGTTAGCATCTGTTGCTAGTTCTGTTAGCCACGTCTCAGTAAACAACATCATGCTAATCTCTCTGAAGACGCTCTGGTAACAAGACATAGCCGCTAGCTCATCTGTCTTATTGAGTGGTGATTGTACATTCACCATAATAACGGATGGAAAGACGGATCTGTACCTTATATTTCTCGCCCGCCGTCTTGCTCCAGCATGGCATCCACGTCCTTTCTGTCTTATTTCACCCGGTATGTCGAAGTCTTGCGCTAGCATCTTGGTCCGGTTAAGTGCTAACAGCTGGTCTCTGCTGTATCTGCTGTATGTATGTAGCTGGTCTCTGCTCCATCCCAGCCCGGGTCCTCCGTGGGTGCTGCTCCCCCTCCGGTTGAGGTCTTCGCGGGTGCTCCATCCCAGCCCTGGACCACTGTAGGTGCTGCTCACCTTCCGGCTGAGGTCTTCGCGGGTGCTCAGTCCCAGCTCGGGACCTCCGTGGGTGCTGCTCCCCCTCAGGTTGAGGTCTTTGCAGGTGCTCCGTCCCAGCCTAGGACCTCCGAGGGTGCTACTCCCCCTCCGACTGAGGTCTTTGCAGGTGTTCCGTCCCAGCCCAGGATCTCCGTGGGTGCTGCTCCCACTCTGGTTGAGGTCTTCATGGGTGCTCTGTCCCAGCCCGGGAGCTCCGTGGGTGCTGCTCCCCCTCCAGCTGAGGTCTTCACGGGTGTTCCGTCTCAGCCCGGGACCTCCCTGGGTGCTGCTCCCCCTCCGGCTGAGGTCTTCGCGGGTGCTGCTACATCCCAGTCTGGGTCCACCACGAGTGCAGCTATGCTCCAGTCTGGGTCCACCATGGGTGCAACTACACTACAGTCCGAGAACATCGTGGGTGCTATGCTCCAGCCCGAGGCCCCTGTGGGTGCTGCTCCTCAGCCTATTGTTGCTGTGGGTCCTTTCCCTTCTCCTGTGGTCACTGCGGATCCTAAGCAGTCACCGTCAGGTGTTAGGTCCATCCAGTTCCTGACTATCCCATATCAAGCTGCCGTTCCTGTGGTTCTGGAGCAACACTCGTACCACCTACCACCTCCAGGAGGGGGCAGGCTGTGCTCCACAGCCCAGGTGCTTTGGGATGCTGGGAGGCCACCTGATGGGCTGTGCCATTCGGTTGGGTGGCTTTTGGACTCTGGTAGGCCACCCAATGGGCCGTTCTCTTTGCTAGGGTGGCTCTGGTATGCCGGGAGGCCACCTGACGGACTGCGTCATCTGCCTGGGTAGTCTAGGGACTCTGGAAGGCCGCTGGATCTGTTCCAGCTTGTTGTTACAAGCTGGAACAGATCAAGCACACCTCTATTCAAGCACAGCTCTATTCTGTTTAGTGCTGTGGGGCAGGAGCATTTTCTGTTGATTTGGTCCCTCCAATCCTGGTTTACCCCACCACCCGCCCGGGGTTGGTTATTTGTTTGATTCCTTTTTTTGGGGGGGTGGGGGGGGGGATCTTTTTCTTTGGTGTTTTGATGGGGTGTCTGGAGTCCACTCCATAAGGGGGGGGGGGGGGTCTGTCATGACGCTGAGCACAGTGTTCGAACTGTACTCATGCTGTTAGTTTATTCCTGGCCACTTCTTCTTTCCAGTGTTATTATTTGACTTTATGTGGTTGGTTGTATTATGTGTTTGAGTGGTTACTCAAAGAGTGGTCACCTCACCTGACTAAGGCCCTTCTCCCCTGATCACTCAGTTTAGACAGCCGGCCAGCTCTAGGAAGAGTCCTGGTGGTTCTGAACTTCTTCCATTTAGGGATGATGGAGGCCACTGTGCTCATTGGGACCTTCAAAGCAGCAGAATTTTTTTTATACCCTTCCCCAGATTTATGCCTCGACACAATCCTGTCTTAGAGGTCTACAGACAATTCCTTTGACTTCATGCTTGGTTTGTGCTCTGACATGCATTGTCAACTGTGGGACCTTATATCGACAGGTGTGTGACTTTCCAAATTATGTCCAATCAAAAAAAAAAAAACAACAAAAAGAATTTACCACAGGTGGACTCCAGATAAGGTGTGGAAACATCTCAAGGATGATCAGTGGAAACAGGATGCACCTAAGCTCAATTCTGAGCTTCATGGCAAAGGCTGTGAAGACTTACAGTGGTGTGAAAAAGCATTTGCCCCCTTCCTGATTTCTCATTTTTTTTGTATGTTTGTCACACTTAAATGTTTCAGATCATCAAACAAATTTAAATATTAGACAAAGATAACACAAGTAAACACAAAATGCAGTTTTTAAATGAAGGCGATTATTATTAAGGGGAAAAAAAAAAATCCAAACCTACATGGCCCTGTGTGAAAAAGTGATTTCCCCCTAAACCTAGTAACTGGTTGGGCCACCCTTAGCAGCAACAACTGCAATCAAGCATTTGTGATAACTGGCAATGAGTCTTTTACAGTGCTGTGGAGGAATTTTGGCCCACTCGTCCTTGCAGAATTGTTGTAATTCAGCCACATTGGAGGGTTTTCGAGCATGAACCGCCTTTTTAGATGCCACAGCATCTCAGTCAGATTCAGGTCAGGACTTTGTCTAGACCATTCCAAAGTCTTCATTTTGTTTTTCTTAAGCCATTCAGAGGTGGACTTGCTGGTGTGTTTTGGATCATTGTCCTGCTGCAGAACCCAAGTGCGTTTCAGCTTGAGGTCACGAACAGATGGCCAGACATTTTCCTTCAGGATTTTTTGGTAGACAGCAGAATTCATGGTTCCATTTACCACAGCAAGTCTTCCAGGTCCTGAAGCAGCAAAACAGCCCCAGACCATCACACTACCACCACCAAATTTCAATGTTTGTCACGAGGCTGAGCGCGGTGTGTCACTGGGTTCAGGCTCTTTATTTATATCGAAGTATTTTCTGTATTTTTCCAGTGTTGTATTATTTTCCAGTGTGTTGATTCTAGTTGTGTTTTTTGCCATCACTTGTTTTTGTCACGATCCTCCTTGTGCGCTTTTACACAGCGCATCGAGGAGTGAGGAGGAAGAGTGGATTTACTCGCAGGGTTACACCACAACACATTTGTTAACAACAGAGTCACACAGTTCCAAAACAAAGACATACAAAAAAGGCTACGTAGTGCACAAAAGGGCTCACACGACTGGACGTGCAGCATGCAGACCACTGTGCATGGTGGCCACAAGGACCCGGCGGACTGCTGAGACTGGGCCTGTCCCTCGGGAGACAGACAAGGTTTATGATGGTTTAACTGGGAAAAAAACACTTGCCTGTCTTCCCGGTGTTTGTTGGTCTCAGCTGCAATAGGTAGGCAGTCATCCTTCTTCGTGCCAACGGTGCTTTCGGCCCCTTCAAAGGATGATGGAGGAGCTGGCCCTGATGATGTGGAGGTTGGCGTTGGTGTGATAACCCTGGCAGATCTCACGGCAGCTGGAGGGGAAATGGTTGCCGAGGATGAGGAGGGCTTCTCTCGTCTCCCCGTATGATGACGCTGCTGTGGTGGAGCTGAAGTAGCTGGAGCAGGAGCGGAGGGAATGGAGCCATTCCTCCGTGGAGTGCGCTTCCGTGTGGCCTTCGGTCCAGCAGGAGAGGCCTCAAACATGAGTCTAGGGAAGGACCACTGAAGCGCGGACACCGTGGAGAATAGCTCCGCATACTGAGGATGTCTCCAGAGACCAGAATGCACCTCCATGATCCCCACAGCTCCGTAAACACTCTCCCACATCTTCTTAGGACCGCGGGCGGCGAGCACTTCATCCACAAAACTCTGGATGAAATCCGCTGCCGACTCCTTCTCCAGGATGGGACTCCCTGCAGCCAGGCCTCCCTTGCTTTGTTGTGGTCGGCGAGCCAAGGACATAATAAGCTCCAACACACAGGTGGGTGAAAAAGTAACAAAAAATGAAAAAGGTATGTGTGGGTGTAACCTACTAAATCCTTGCTGGCTGGACCATTCTGTCACGATCCTCCTCATGCCCTTTTACGTAACGCATCAAGGAGTGAGGAACTCCGCCATGGCCGGTCCCAAGCCTGGATGAGAAAGGAGGAGGGTTGGGCGTGGGGCTAGCAACCCCACCCCGTAAAAACCCTGCATGCTACAGAAACACCAACATCAGACCAAGAGACTACTGCCCTGGGAGAGAAAGGGTCCTCATCAAGAGGACATATGATGCCGTGTGGTGAAAGACGTGAGTCTACGGAAGCTACAAGGCCGACCCCCCTTCTATTGACTAGGACCATGGAATGTAAGGACCATGTATGAGATGGGAAAAACAGCACAAGTAGCCGCAGAGATGAAGAGCTACAACCTCACACTGCTTGGAATTAGCGAGACCCGTTGGACACAGTCAGGACAAAGAAGACTGCTCACCGGAGAGATGTTGCTGTATTCCGGCCACGAAGAAGACAACTCTCCACACACAGAAGGCATCGGACTCATGTTGTCAGGACCTGCACAGCGAGCTCTGATAGGATGGGAAGCACATGGATCAAGAATAATCACAGCATCCTTCAGAACAAAGAAGAAGATCAAGATTAACGTTATCCAGTGCTACGCCCCAACCAACTACAGTTATGAAGAAGTCAAGGACCGATTTTATGACAGACTGCAAAACGTCATGGCCAAGTACCCAGAGAAAGATGTCAACATCCTCATGGGCGACCTCAACGCCAAGATCGGACAAGACAACACCGGATACGAGGAAGTGATGGGAAGACACAGACTGGGAGTGATAAATGAGAATGGTGAGAGATTTGCAGACTTCTGTGCAATGAACAACCTGGTCATCGGTGGCAGCACTTTCCCTCACAGAAGAGTACATAAGGCCACCTGGGATCACCAGACTTAGTGACTGAGGAACTAGATCAACACATCTGCATGGCCAAGAAATTCAGGAGGTCCCTACAGGATGTAAGGGTGAGAAGAGAAGCAGACGTCGCATCTGACCACCACCTGCTGGTAGCCAGGTTGAAGCTGAAGCTGAAGAGAACTGGATGGTGGCAACAACGAAGAGGCTGAAGTACAACATCAGCATGCTGAAAGATACCAAGACCAGAGAAGAATTCAGACTGTCTCTCACCAACAAGTACCATGTGCTACAAGAGCTGCTTGAAGAAGAGGTCACCACCGAGAACCAGTGGCAGAAAGTGAAGGAGACACCTTGCGTCAACCTGTCAGGAAGTAGTAGGCCCAAGAGACAACCAACGAAGGAGTGGATAATGGCAGACACTCTACGCACGATCCAGGAGAGAAAGCAGAAGAAGGCAGCAGTAAACAACAGCCGAACAAGAGCAGCAAAGGCCAAGGCAGAAGAAGACTTCACAGAAGCCAACAGAGAAGTGAAGAGGAGTGCAAGAGCAGACAAGCGCAAGTACATCGACAGCCTGGCAGAGGAAGCAGAGGAAGCAGCAGCCAGTAACAACATGAAACAGCTGTACGACACCACCAAGAAACTGTCAGGGAAGTACAGCAGGCCCGAGTGTCCAGTCAAGGACAAGGAAGGAAACGCCATCCTGGGAACAGAGCAACAACTGCATAGATGAGCAGAGCACTTTGAAGAGCTCCTGAACAGACCTGTCCCTCTGAATCCCCCGGACATCGACCCTGCTGACATTGACCTGGACATCAACTGTGAGAAGCCGACCAGGAAGGAGATTAGGAAAGCCATCAAGCTACTGAGGAACGGAAAGGCAGCAGGACCAGACAGCATCCTTGCAGAAGCACTCAAGGCAGACCTGGAGACCACCGTAGAGATGCTGTACCCTCTCTTTGAGAAGATATGGGAAAAAAAGAAGTACCAGCAGACTGGAAGGAGGGCTACCTCATCAAGCTACCCAAGAAAGGAGACCTCAGCAACTGTGACACTACAGAGGAATAACGCTTCCTGTCAGTGCCAGGGAAGGTCTTCAACATCATCTTACTTGCGAGAATGAAAAGTGCTGTCGACCCCTCCTCTAAGACCAGCAGGCCGGCTTCCGCCAGAACAGATCGTGCATTGACCAGATTGCTACCTTGCGCATCATCGTCGAGCAGTCTTTAGAGTGGAACTCCTCGCTGTACATCATCTTCGTTGACTACGAGAAGGCCTTTGACAGCGTGGACCGCAAAACCCTCTGGAATCTACTTCGTCACTACGGAGTGCCAACCAAACTGGTCAATTTGCTCAAGAACTCCTATGAAGGAATGACCTGTCGAGTAGTCCATGAAGGACGGCTAACAGGCAGCTTCAGGGTGAAGACCGGAGTCAGACAAGGCTGCCTCCTGTCCACCTTTCCTCTTCCTCCTGGCGATCGACTGGATCATGAAGACGTCAACAGCAGACAGAAGAAACGGAATCCAGTGGACACTGTTTGACCAGCTAGATGATCTGGACTTTGCAGACAACCTGGCCCTGCTCTCCCACAGCCACCAGCAGATGCAGGACAAGACAACAGAGTTGGCAGCCACCTCAGCACAAGTTGGCCTCAAGATCCACGAGGGCAAGACCAAGATCCTCAAGATCAACACAGCAAATGATCACCCAGTCACACTGCATGGGAGTGAGCTGGAAGAGGTAGAGGCCTTCACTACCTGGGCAGCATCATTGACAAGCAGGGCGGCACAGATGCAGACGTCAAAGCAAGAATCGGCAAGGCAGGGCAGCATACTTGCAGCTGAGGAACATATGGAGCTCCAAGGTGGTGTCAACACGCACAAAGATCTGGCTGTTCAACTCGGCCGCCTGAACTGCTTAGTTCTTTGGCCTAGGGGGCCTGGTTTTTGTGTGGGTGCAGGGTCCGGAGCGGAGTTTGTGTTTTTGTTCCATCCTAGCCTGATCCCTCCACCTCCCACCCAGAGTGGTTTATTGTTATACTTTTTTTTGGGGGGGGGGGGGCTTTTTGCCTTTTTTAGGTGTCACCTTGGAGTGTCTGGAATCCACCCCTTGGGGGGGGGGGTCTGTCATGAGGCTGAGCGTCAGTGTTGTATTATTTTCCTGTGTGTTGATTCTAGATGTGTTCTTTGCTGTCACTTGTTTTATTATGTTTTCTGGCCCTTATTACTCTGAAATGATTGGATCAGATTTTTAGATTCCTTTTTTTATTTTGCTCATCAGTTTATATTTTGTTCCTCGTGGCATGATCTCTGCACCTGTCCAGGTACTCCCACCTTGTCATTATCTCGGCCGTGGCTCTGTATTTAGTAATTAGGTCACCTGCCCCTCTTGTGAATCCTCACCTCCAGCAATTATGGTTTCAGCTATTTAAAGACTGTTGTTTTGCCTTCTCACCACCGCAGTCTTAGTGATACTTCCTCCTCATCACCAGAACCCCTTCCCTGTTCTGGGGAGTCGTTCTGATACTCCATCTGTAAGTTGTACCTTGTTAGTCTTTTTGGATTTTTGCGTTGATGCACTTGGGACCTGGTGTTTGTTAATTAATGCCACAAATGGCAAGTCCGAGCGCCTGTGTCTGTCTGTCTTCCCCAAGGGGCAATTCATGACACTGTTGGTATGATGTTCCTTTTCTGAAATGCTGTGTTACTTTTACCCAGGTGTAATGGAACCACACATCCTTCCAAAAGTTCAACTACTTGCTTCGTCGTCTAAACAAGTATTTTCCCAAAAGTCTTGGGGATCATCAAGATGTTTTCTGGCAAAACGAGATGAGCCTTTATGTTCTTTTTGCTCAGCAGTGGTGTTCATCTTGGAATTTTGCCATGCAGGCCATTTTTGCCCAGTCTCTTACTTATGGTGAAGTCATGAACACTGACCTTAACTGAGGCAAGTGAGGCCTGCAGTTCTTTGGATGTTGTTGTGGGGTCTTTTGTGACCACTTGGATGAGTTGTCGCTGTGCTCTTGGGGTAATTTTGGTCGACCGGTCACTCCTGGAAGGTGCACCAATGTTCATGTTTTTGCCATTGTGGGTAATGGCTCTCAGTGTGGTTCACTGTGTCCCAAAGCTTCAGAAATGGCTTTATAACCTTTTCCAGACTGATAGCTCAATTACTTTGTTTCTCATTTGTTCCTGAATTTCTTTGAATCGCAGCATGACGTCTAGTTTTTGAGGATCTTTTGGTGTACTTCACTTTGTCAGGCAGGTCCTATTTAAGGTGATTTCTTGATTGAGAAACGAGTTGGCAGTAATCAGGCCTGGGTGTGGCTAGAGAAATTGAACTCAGCTTTCCAAAGATGTGATAAACCACAGTTAATTTATATTTTAACAGGGGGGCAATCACTTTTTGACAGAGGGCCATGTAGGTTTGGATTTTTTCACCCTTAATAATAAACACCTTCATTTAAAAAGTGCATTTTGTGTTTACTTGTGTTATATTTGTGTAATATTTAAATTTGTTTAATGATCTGAAACATTTGTGTGACAAACATACAAAAAAAAAAGAGAAATCAGGAAGGGGTGAACACTTTTTCACACCACTGTATGTACATGTGATTTCTTAGTTTTTTATTTTTAATAAATTTGCAAAAATCTCCAAAAACTTTTTTCACGTCATTGTGGGATATTGTGTGTAGAATTTTGAGGGAAAAATGAATTTAATCTATTTTGGAATGGGGCTGTAACATAATAAAATCTGGAAAAAGTGAAGTGCCGTGAATACTTTCCGGATGCTCTGTACTGATGAAATATTAATTTAAATAGAAAGTGCAAGCATTAATTTAGTTGAAGTCGGGCAATTAAATGTAGAAATACAAACTTCTTAGAGCATTTTCACACCTGAAATTCAGCACCAAGGTTCAGATTTTTGTTACATTGTAAACAACAACTTTACCTGACGCACCTACAATCCTGTTGCTATCATGATGTTTTTAAGAAAGAAAGAAGGAAACAAAGACAACTTCATATCATTCAAGCCTTACAGCCAAGCTTGTATAGTTTGAGCTGCTGGAAGAGGCTGCAGTAGAACCAACATGCTACTCACCCTCTGAGGAGTTTTCTGCAGCTAGGACACATTGGTAGCTTCACCTTAAGTGTAATCTGGTAAAAACCAAAACAAAACAAAAAAAAAACCCCCACCAATTAAGAGGTAAGCTATAGTGAGGTAGAATATTATCCAGGTCTTCATTAAAAGGATGTTTGCTCCTCATCCAGCCGTGATGATCTTCAGGTGGCCTTGCTCCTCCAACTTTTCATATACTCACCATGGCACTCCTCGAAGAAATATCGATTAAGTTTCTCTGCATTTTTATGATTAAAAAAAAACCAGGACAAATACATTTAAAAAAAATGCATTTTAGTTTGAACCCTGTTTGGATCAGTGCCGCTATGCTCTTGGTCACCATTGCCATTTGTTGGAAGGACTGACTGGTGGTGTATTTGTCCCAATTCCCAGATACCAACAGTCTGTCCTGCAGGGTGGTGCTTGGTCCCCACCACAAGAGGCATTGCTGGTAGGACACAGTCAAAAGGTGGACATCCTTAATGCTTAAATGCACCTCTGACATCAGGATGATGTGAAAATCACAAGGGGAAATATGCAAAGGAGTCAGGTAAAAGCATTTCTACTTGGGCTTGCCAAGTGGGTTGGCCCACTGGTGGACGCAGAGTACTGCAGTCTGATGCAAGAGGATGTGAGTTCAAACTCCTGTTTGGATGTCACCAGTGGGGCATTAATGTCTATCCTCATGGTCACATGGCTATAATTGGTGGGGGGGGGGGGGGGGGGTCTTCTTAAATATGCATCTCTTTTCTTATAAATGTACAACTTTTTCCTTATAAATTTGTGACTTTTTTTTTTTTACTAAACCAAAAAAAGAAAATTTTATCTGGGTGGTCTAGTTTGTCTGTTAGCAGGATTATAGAATAGAATAGCTTATTGTCATTGTACAGTTGTACAGTACAGCCGAATTGTGGGTGCTCCACCAGGCTACTGCAAAATAAAGTAAGAGGGAAGGGAATAAAACATGGTTACAGAACACACAATTAAACACATGACTGAAATAAAAACAGCCCAGGATTATGGAAATACACACAGGTACGGTAGTGGCGTCATGGATGGAACTATGTACTTAAGAGTGCGGACTGCAGAACGCACAATTGAGAATAATGGCCCAAGGATTATGGAAAATATACACAGTAGTGGTTTCGCGGATTGGTCAATATACATGCAAGTGCGGAGTGCAAAGACGGACATCCTGACCTGAATCACAGACAGACAGATCTAGGCAGAAGTATGTGCTCTCTGAGTACCCTCTAGTTTCTTATGAATTTATTACTTTTTCTTCCAAATTAGCTTTTTTAAATTCAATTCCCATTTTAATGTAAAAAAAATTTTTTTTTACAAACATTTATTATCAAAAAGTCACTACTTTTCTGACAGATTCATGTTTTTTTCAGTTCTTCTTTCGGCTGCTCACTTTTGGGGTCACCACAGCATATTATCATCTGATATTGTGATGATCTGCATGTCAATTTGGCAAGGACACCCAGATGCCCCTCCTGGCACAATCCTCCACAGTTATTCAGATGGGCGATCAGCCTGTGCTCCCCCTGTAGTTGGGTAACCAATTTTCCTTCCCCCATTCTATTATACTGAGTACCAAGCTAGTAGGCATGAAGTACCATTTTTATAATGCCTTTGGTATGACCCAACTGGGGCTTGAACTCCCGACCTCCCAGTTGTTGGGGTGGATGCTCTACCACTAGGCCACCACTCCAGTCACTTTTTTTGTTCAATGAATTTGTGATTTTGATTTGCATCTTTTTCCCCACTTAGGCTTCCATCTTCTTATGACTTGCTTATTTCCATTGCAAGGAGCTGGCAACCATATGTGGACATGACAGAATATACATGTTGTTCATTTATTTAAGACGATCACTTATTCTATCAAAACTAAATTTTATGTGTGGATTTATGTAAAAAAAAAAAGAAAAAATAGAATAATGTACTGTCACAGTGTGGCAGGTTTTGAATGGAATTTAATGAAAGCAATCTTCCCACAAACATATTTCTGCTCACTTCAGAGCAGAATCATAAAATACAGGCTGGAACAGGACAAAAAAGACGATGCAGCTGTGCCACACATCGTGTATAATTGACGTAGTCATAAACTGGAGGATGTGCCATTTTGTTAAATGCCTGTTTGTCTTGTTTCCTCTCTTTCTTCCTGGCCTTCTTGCGTCTCTAGTGGGAGGTACTGAGATGGGAGGAAAGGATGTTGTCAACATGGAAAATGGGGACAGTGCACTTACTAAACATTTTTTTTTAATGGAGGAGAGCTGGGTTAGTGTGACAATAAAACCTGAGATGAAAAATAGAGAGTAATTCTGTCTTTAGTTGATCTTAACAAATAAATTCACTACATTTGCTTATTCTTTAATTAGAGAAACAATTGGATTGTTTAAGAAAGTGACCAGGAACTGGCAAGCAACATGAATGCAGGTTTACTGGATGACTCCTAACATGGCAGATGTGTTGAAATTTTCATGATATATATTCAGGAATACTGAAATATTCCCATGTCTCCCTTTGGTTTTATGAACTGATTATGTTATTCTACTGTCATGATTTGCCCCTCGGGGCAGGAATGAAGACCCAAGAGCTGGACTGCTAGTTGTGAGATTTATTAAGAAAAACACAAGTCCAAACAGTGCACAAAAATAAACTTACAACAGAGGAGAACAGCGAGATGAAAAACACAAAGGCACAAGTTGGAACAGGGATAGGGTCCCGACGGAGATTAGTGGAATCAATGATGCTCTGACAAGGAGAGACTAATAAAGCCTGTCTTAAATAGGGCAGGAAATTAATCATTACAAGGGGCATCAGGTGTGGATCTCATGAGCGGGCAGGTGATCTAATTACTGAGCAGGAGCAGCTGAGCAACACACAATGTAGGAGTGTCTGGAAGCAGAGGTGGAGGGCTTATGTCACAAAGAAACAAAATGTAAACACTCAGAACTAAATGCCAGGATAATAATAATAATAATAATAATAATAATAATAATAATAATAATGTGGACATGAATGCACAACAGAACAACTGACAACTCAGAACACCTCCTAAATCACGCACATAAAAATACACACATAACACTGGAAAAAATACGGAAAATACTCAGAAATAAATAAAAAGCCAGAGCAAGGTGACTCAGTCTCGTGACATCTACACATGGAGATTTTATGTCATTAACAGGGAGCATTTTTGTCTGAACCTTAACCATTACAGTAACTCCACTGAGTGGGTCTTTTCAGGTTCCCCACTTGTCCTGCAGCTGCAAAACATATGACCAGGAGATGCCCCTCCTAAGGCCTTTGCTAGCTGCTAATTTACTGTTCCCCCAAACCCAGACAGTGGGGAAATTACTGCAATGCCTGTGCAGAAAATACCCAAACATGTTTCGTAAGTGCCTAATGTCAAACATAGCAATTGGGCTTGTGCTGTTTTCGTCACTGCTATTTTAACTTTGCTTTCTTTTCTGCCGCTACTCGCTGGTTTTCATAGCATTTCTGCCATCATCGCAGCGCTGGTGGGAGCGTGCAGCCAATTCCAGAAAGAAAATTGTCCTGGAGAGCTTCACTATTCGCTCGTCTGAGGAACCCAGAAATTTTCTGTGGGTGTGCCCTTCTCTATTTTGCTCCATTCGGGGACTCGACTGTAATTGCTTGTTTAAGGATAATAACAAGGGAAGATTCTCAGCGGAGCCCCGTGCCGCAATCACCAGCCTTGAGGCGAGCACCGCAACCGCAGTGCAGTTCGACAAGAGAAGTGGAGGAGGGGGAGGAACAGAGGAAAAGACAGACTGGGTGGTAATTAAGGGCTTATTTTTCTTGCAGACTAAAGAGCATCTGCACAGCTCTCACCTGCTCAGAAGGGACTGTGGTGCATGTTTGTGAGCTGGTGTAAATCTGCTTCGTTTCTAAAAAGCTGGCCTCCACTACCTTGCTGTCTTTCCCCAGTTGATCTCTCAAAGAACGTGTGTTTAATGTAATGCAGGGACAGGAGCCAGCGCAGGCAGCGGGCCTGTCAGACAGAGGGAGGTAATTAAATTAGGGGTGGCAACCTGCGGGCTGAACAAGGCATGGGGGATTTCAGCGTGATCCCCGGGACTCATTGTTTCCCCTCACTCAGTAACACAGACAAAGCCTGTTCTACTCACTGGGCTCACAACACATTGCATCAAGGAAAAACAGTCCTTCATAAGAACGCACGTTCACGATCACATTACACTTCACACACAAACGCCATCTGCTTACAGTTGGAATAACAAACATTTTGAGGTGTAGCATGTGTAATGCAAGGAGGCTGTGTGGCTGCAGCCCAGCTACAGCAACTTCTAAACTGAACACTGTGACACGAAATCATGCTGGTGTACACTACTCTTGTCAGTCACATGGAAATGTCTGCAGATTGTTTGGCACTGTAACAGCATGCAGAGTTGTATAAAAATTAGGACTGGCATAATTAACATGCTAACTTTTTAGCTTAATGTGGGCCAGTTAATGTTTCGTAATAATGTCACATCATTTCTTGAGGTGATGTCGGCAGTGATGAGTGGTTTGTTTCAGCAGCTGTCTCACCTTAAAAGAAGAGTAGATATTGTTTTCCAGGGTTTAAATTTGCAAAGTTTACACAAAACTGAACTGATCTCTGGCAGTTAAGACACCTGAAGTGGCCTACCTCATCCTATGCACACACACTCGGCTTCAAGCACACAGTGAGTAGAGGAAAACAACAACTCCAGTAGATCACTCACTTTGATATAAAAAATTTATAAAAGCATTGAACTCAACATTAAGGTCAAGATTATGCATGTTCTCTGGAAATCAGTGGAGAGCAGTTTTGTTTGTACTTTCACATGCTGAGATAATTAGGAAAGTTACCTGAAGCACAAGCACTGACTTCCTCTCTGATTGTTTCAAAATAAAAGAGGAAATGTAACAACAAAATTTTAAAAAGCCATTTGAAATCTAATCAAGGTCCCCTGCTCTAGTAGGGGTGGCTGTGGCGCAGGTGTTGTGTGGCTAACTACTGATCAGAGGGTCAGGGGTTCAATTCCCACTCTGTCTGCAGTCTGCATGTCGAAGTGTCCTTGAGCAAGACACTGAACCCTCATTTGCTCCTGGTGGGTCAGGCCAGCGTCTGTGTGCTGCCATCAGTGTGTGAATGTGTGGATAGCAGGATCTGTAAAGTGCACTGGTCATCCAGGGATGAGTAAAAAGTGCTATATAAGTGAACACCATTTAGTAGCATTTCTGTTGAATATGAGAGTCACTGGTATATTCAGTGAATAAAATGCAATTACAAGTTGTTAAACTTCTTTTTCATTGATTCTTTCTTGCAAGTATAGTGATTAATCATAATTATTTACTGAAAGATTGCGTGATTAATTAGGTTGTTTTTTTTGGTTTTTGTTTTTTTTTTGTGATGCACAGCACTCAGCAAACCCAGCCACAGTGGGTGCACAAGCCAGTGTGCTCCTAGTGCTGGTCCCAACCCCTGGAAAATGGGGAGGGTTGTGTCAGGAAGGACATCTGGTGTAAATGGGGCAGTGGTGGCCTAATGGTTAGGGATGTGGATTGGTGAGCGGAGGGTTGCCGGTTCAATCCCTGACTAGGCAGGATAAGATGTGGATGGGACAGATAATGCAGCAGTGTTTGCCCCACCCTCCTGAACCCCACTGTGGTGCCCTTGAGTAAGGCCCTTAACCCCAACTGCTCCAGTGCAGCTGCTCAGTGGCCACAGGTCAGTCTGTGGTTGTACTGGGCAGCTTCCTGGTGTGAGTGTGTGAATGTGAACAGGGCGTCCTTGAAAAAGAGAGGTTTCCTCTCAGTGGAACTTCCCTGTATAAATGAAGGTTAAGTAAAATTTAAAAAATGAATAAAAACTTTTGCCAAATGAAACATGTAGATCATGACGAACAAAACTTTCATACCGGATCGGTCGAAGCCCGGGTTAACAACAAATGCCACCGGTGCTGTTAACTGACAGGGTGCCGCTGGAAATTGGGCTACTGTTGGTTGAAGATCAAGGAGGAGAGGGAGAAGTTGTGTTATGAGGCAGAAAGAGAAAAGGAGGTGAGAGTAGGGACTATAACTAGTAAAGGCAAGGAGTTGGCTGATATGATGAAGAGAAGAAAGGTAGATTTACTGTGTGTTCAAGAATCCAGATGGAAAGGAAGCAAGGGCTAGGAGCATTGGAGGTGGATTTAAACTGTTCTACTATGGTGTAGATAGGAAGAGAGTAGGAGTAATCTTGAAGGAAGAGAATGTGAAGAGTGTTCAGGAGGTAAAGAGGGAGTCAGACTGAATCATGAGTTTGAAGCTAGAAGTCAAAAGTGTGATGTTGAATGCTGTCAGTGCATTTGTCCCACAAGTTGGATATCAGGTATAAGAGAAAGAGGAATTTTGGAGTAAGCTGGGTGAAGTGGTAGAGAGTGTTCCCAGGGGGAAGAGAGTGGTGATTGGAGTGGACTTTAATGGCCATGTAGGTGAAGGGAACAGAGGTGATGTGGATGTTTAAACAATGTGTAGTTTAAACAATGTGTAGACTTTTAGACCAGAGGAGAGAATATGTTGGACTTAGTGTACACAAACACAGATGCATATAAGGCGATACCCCACCCCCATCTCGGCCTTTCTGATCACATATCCGTGATGCTGCTGCCTGCCTACAAACCTTTATTGAAGCGCAGCAGGCCAGCAGTGAAACAAATCAGGATTTGGCCAGAGAGTGCAACCCCTGCACTGAAAGACTGTTTTCAGCACACAGACTGGGAGGTTTTCAAAATAGCAGCCTCCCAGGAAGACAGGACAGATGTGGAGGAGTATGCTGATACGGTCACCAGCTACATTGCGAAGTGCACAGAGGATGTCACTACAGTGAAGACCATCACTATGTGGGGTAATCATAAGCCCTGAATGACTGCAGAGGTGCGCTCGCTGCTCACAGCCAGAGATGCAGCCTTCAGAGCGAAGGACAGGATCGCCCTCCGCTCAGCCAGGTCTGCGCTTTCAAAGGGAATTAAGGCGGCAAAGCGCGCCTATACGGAGAAAATCCAGGGACACCTCTGTGACACTAGGAACACCAAGCAGATGTGGCAGGGAGTTTGGACACTGACGGGCTTTAAGCATAGGCAGGGGGTCAATGATGACGACGCTTCGCTTCCAGACAGGCTTAACGACTTCTTTGCACGTTTTGAAGCATCAAACTCGACAATCAGAAGGAGGGCTGGCCCTCCCCCACCATCGGTCAGACCAGCTTTTACCATCAACACAGCGGACACACGGAGGACCCTAACCAGAGTCAACCCACGCAAAGCTGCAGGTCCAGACAACATTCCGGGACGTGTGCTCCGAGACTGCGCAAGCGAGTTGGCGGATGTCCTGACTGACATTTATAACATCTCCCTGAGTCAGGCCATCGTTCCCAGATGCTTCAAGACCTCTATCATTGTACCAGTGGCAAAGAAACCAGTGGTGTCCTGTTTGAATGACTATCGTCCTGTTGCACTGACACCAATTGTGATGAAGTGTTTTGAGCGGCTTGTCAAACCACACATTACAGCCTGCCTCCCTGCATCACACGACCCGCTCCAGTTTGCATATCGTTCAAACCGCTCCACGGAGGATGCTATAGTCACCACCCTACACTCTGTCATCACCCACCTGGACCAGAAAGACACCTATGCCAGACTCCTGTACATTGATTTCAGTTCAGCATTCAACACCATTATTCCCCAGAGACTGATGGAGAAATTACTCCTTCTCGGTCTGAACACCGCCACATGTCTCTGGATCCTGGATTTCCTGACTGAGAGACCTCAGTCTGTCCGGGTTGGAAACAACATCTCCAAGTCTGTCACGCTGAGTACCGGATCCCCTCAAGGCTGTGTACTCAGTCCACTGTTGTTTACACTTCTAACACATGACTGTGTATCCAGACACGAGGGGAACCAGATTATTAAGTTTGCAGACGACACCACGGTGGTGGGACTTATTCAGAGGGATGAGTAATCAATGTACAGGGAAGAAGTGAGAGACCTGGAGGGCTGGTGCAGGGAGAACAATCTGGTGCTCAACGTGGACAAAACAGAGATGATTATCAACTTCCGGCGGTCACAGCCTGAGCACGCCCCCCTCAGCATCGGTGGCCGTTTAGTGGAGAGAGTAGAGAACATCAAGTTCCTCGGAGTGCAGATCTCGCAGGACCTGACCTGGAGCAAGAATTCCTTGGAGATCAGGAAGCGGGCTCAGCAGAGACTGCACTTCTTGAGGAAACTCAAACAGGCCTCTCTCCCCATTTGCATCCTCAGGACCTTCTACAGAGGTGTGGTGGAGAGTGTTCTGACGTACTGCATTGCTACATGGTACTCCAGCTGCAGTATGTCAGACAAAAAAGCCCTGCAGAGGATAGTCAAGGGGCGGAGAGGGTAATTGGAGTCTCCCTTTCCTCTATCCAAGAACTTTTTCAGAACCGTTGTAGGAGCAGGGCACTGAACATTGTCAAGGACCGTTCTCACCCTCTGCATAAACACTTTGAACTTCTTCCATCTGTTAAATGATTCCGGAGCATCAGAGGCAGAACCACCAGACTGATCAACAGCTTCCTTCCACAAGCTGTCAGGATGCTGAACAGTTGACCCGGAATCTCTCATACACACTACTGCACCTACGGACATTTTGTATATTATAGTTAGTTATTCTTTTTTTTTTCCCCAAGTATGTCTCAGGGATGTGTGAATGGATGGGGGTGGGGGTGGGGGGAGCTATATGGGAATGTGTCTTAAATCATGCTGCTTCTTATATGAATGCCGAGAGAAACGCAATTTCATCTTGCCTGCACTACAGTTGTATGTACAGCAATATGACAATAAAGTTTGATTTGATTTGATTTGATTTGATGTTCTGGAAGGACTGATAGTTGTGCATTTTGCTAAGAGGATGGGACTGGCTGTGGCGAACACATATTTCAAGGAGAGGAATATACAAGTGCATCTCGATAAATAATCTAAAAGTTGAGTTATTTCAGTAATTCAATTTAAAAGAAAGAAACTCATATATTGCATAGCTTCATTACACACAAAGTGATATATTTCAAGTGTTTATTTCTTTTAATTTGATGATTATGGCTTACAGCTCATAAAAAAACCCAAAATTCAAGTTCTCAAAAAATTGATTGCATAAAATTAATTTTTTTAAAAATTGATTTTTAATCAAAATGTTGGCTGACTGAAAAGTATGACCATGTACACACTCAATACTTGGTTGGGGCTCCTTTGTATAAATTACTGCATCAGTGCAGCGTGGTATGAATGTGATCAGCCTGTAGTACTACTGAGGTGTTATGAAGGCCCAGGTTGCTTTGATAGCGGCCTTCAGCTCGTCTGCATTGGTGGGTCTGGTGTCTCTCATCTTCCTCTTGACAATAATCCATTGGTTCTCTTCGGGGTTTAGGTCAGGAGAGTTTGCTGGCCAATAAAGCACAGTGATATGTCATTCAACCAGGTTTTGATACTTTTGGCAGTGTGAGAAGGTGTCAAGTCCTGCTGGAAAATGAAATCAGCATCTCCATAAAGATTATCAGCAGAGGGAAGCATGAAGTGCTCTAAACATTTCCTGGTAGACAACTGTGCTGACATTGAACTTGGTAAAACATAGTGGACCAACACCAGCAGATGGCCTCTTTTCAGATGAAAGTAAATTTTGCATTTCATTTGGAAATCAAAGTCCCAGAGTCTGGAGAAGAGTGGAGAGGCACAGAATCCAAGTTTCTTGAGGTCTAGTGTGAAGTTTCCACAGTCAGTGATGATTTGCTGGTGTTGGTCCATTGTGTTTTATATTCTAATTTTTTGAAAAACTGAATTTTGGGTTTTCATAAGCTATATGCCAGAATCATCAAAATTAAAAGAAATAAATGCTTGAAATATATCCCACTGTGTGTAATGAAGCTATACAATATACGAGTTTCATTTTTTGAACTGAATTACTGAAATAAATCAACTTTTCTATGACATTCTAATTTATTGAGATGCACCTGTAGAGTGACTTAAGGTGCCTTCACACCAAACACGAACGGGCAGCGCAAATCCATACAAAGTCAATAGAAAGAGGCGAGCACACATGAAATCGTGCATTCACACATTCATGTCCGAGGCATAGCACTAGCTAGTAATGAGATTGAGATACTGCCATCATCGGAGTAAAATTATCAACACTGGAGAGTAAACTAGTTTGAAAATGAGACTGCCACTCACTTGCAGACAGAAGGCGCAGGAGCTCTTCAGCTGAATCTGGATGTCAGAGTTATTTATCCACGGATTCCTGCCATGAATGTGCTAATAAGGCTAGCAAGCTAGCAATGTAAACAACCACCATCTTGTTAAGTTTTGGAGGCACGGACAACTTTTTCAGGTGAGCCCCCGTCGGATTATGTAAACCTAAGCCTGGTGTTATTTTGGGGATTTCCACAGCAGGTTTAACACAGCTGCAGAAGTTATTGGCAACTTCATCTGTCTGCATCTCACTCAGAGTGAATTCATATCTATTCACGTGCTTACATTGAGTTATAATGTAATTGCACCTGGCGAAAAATTCACTCGTTCGCATTTTGTGGGAAGGTACCTTTACAAGGGTGGAGGAAGATAAGATAAGATAAGATAAGCCTTTATTAGTCCCACAATGGGGAAATTCCAGGATTGCAGCAGCACAGGGATAGCAACACTCAGAGCAATAATTAAGAAGATACGAAAAATAAGAGCAGTGAATATACATACGTACACATAAATATATAAATATATATACAAAGTGCGGAGCATTGTAGCAAGATGGAATAAACAGCATAACCGTCTACTTAGTTATCCTACATAGTATGAATATGTACCCATACATATTGTCACCCTCCATAGCGACTGATATTGTCCTAGGTGCACACAGGTGGACTACAGCTTTTGCAGGAGCACAAATCTGAAAGAGTTTGGAGACTGTAAGGTTGTGTCAGGGAAGAATGTAGCTGCAGCATCAGATGGTAGTCTGTAGGATGACTTGGAAAGCAAGAAGAGGAAGCAAGTGAAGGCAGAGCCAAAGATTAAATGGGGCAAGTTACAGAAGGACAGAAGGTTGCACAAAGTTGAGGAAGGAGTTGATTCAGGCACTGGGTGGTAGGGAAGAATTACCAGATGACTGGGAAGGTACAGCTAAAGTATTGAGGGAAATGGGTAGAAAGGTACAGTATGTGGGGAGCATGCCGCACTCAATACTTCATGATGGTACAATAAACCAGAGTGTTACAGTCATAGATTGACATCTTCAAACTGCTGCCAAGTTTGTTCAAAAATCCATAAATAATAGTAAATCCAATCCAACTTTATTTGTAAAGCACTTTAAAAACAACAGCTGACACAAGTGCTGTACATCAACGATAAATAAAATATAAATGCCATTTAGTAATAGTAATAATGATTCACACATAAAAAGTAAGAATACTCAGACATCTAAGAGTTTGTATCTCCATATGTGTGTGTTTTATAAACCCATTCTCTTAGTGGCTTTTATGGTCTTTGGATTTTTTTTTTTTTTTTTACCAATATCAAACTTCCTGCAGAAATTCAAGAATCCCAGAGTCTTATTCATGAGTAAGAGAAAATGTAGTAGGAGAATGACAACAGATCGAAGCAGCATCTGCAGTGATGTGGACGTTGTACCAGTGATCATGGTGAAGCGAAGGTGAGCTCCAAAGCAAAGCCTATCGATGTCCCGGTCAATCTACGTCCTACCCACACCTATGGTCATGAATTTTGGCTAATGACCGAAAGATATAAGATCATGCATACCAGTGGCTGAAATGCGCTTTCTCAGTAGGGGTGGTGGGACTTGCCCTTCTGAGGAGCTCAGCTATCCAGGAGAGGCTCAGAGTAGAGCCACTGCTCCACCACAACCAGATGGAGCCAGCTGAGGTGATTTGGGCATCTGATCATGATGCCTCCTAGAGCCTCCTTTGTTTTAGGGCATTCCCACTGGGAGGAGACCGTCCCTTTAATACCCTGCTCCTAGATTATACACAACATGTTTCTGTCTATAAATTTTGTCCCCAGGATCTAACCTTTTCCCATTCAAGACATTAGCTGGAGCATCTAATATACTGTATCTGAATGTATATTCAGTCTAACTTACGCTACCAACAGTATGAAGAATAGATTCTTTTTGCACTTTTTTCCTAAGTACCAGAGCCATTGCTCTGATTCAGAGTTTACCCTCTTTCTAAACTGTGAAATGTTCTTTTCAGCATATGTTGAACTTGGTGTCCTCCTCACATGCTGCCACCTTTTAAACACTGTACTTCAGTTTATCGTATGTACCGAAAATGCTGAACTTGAAGGTTTACAGTGAACAGACATGATTTTGCTGAGGTCCAGCACCGATGGGGTTTAGTTTCTACTGTACCACTGAGGTTTAGGGCTGTATTTCTAGAGCTGACAGCTGGCCTTGGAGCGTGCCTTCATTTTAACAATGTCAGGGCTGCAATGGAGGAGGGGAGAAAGCTTTATACTGGAAGACAGATTTATGCCCTGTGTGTGAAGGCCTGTTGGTCTGATTTCAGCCATTTAAACAAATTTAAAGGCAGATAACGGAAAGGGAAAAGATGAATGTAGATGGAAACTGGAATATATGAAGTGCTATTTAAAACCTTTTTGGGCATCTTTATATGTAACTAGCAATGATGCCATTGAATATTGCATGCAGTGTTTTATGGTGGTACTACAATAGCAATACAAAGCAAGTTTTGGCCACATACATAGACATACATTAGTGACACAATGCAGTTAGCATGCATTAAGCATTCTGATAGAGAAAATAGCATAGCAAGGTTATCATAAAGAAAGTTGCTGCACAATGAACATTTTAGACGATCTGCTAAGATGTTAAGTGGCTACTGGACTCACTTCCATCATTTCCCATTTTAATCAGTTAGCCTGCAGAACGGCAAAATGGATTCCCATGAAATCCTTTTTCTATTGATGGATCAATAGTTTAAATACTGTTCTGAGATTTTCTACACCAACATTATGGAAAGGTGAAGTAAAAAAAAAACAACCTAAAGCTGGGAAATGTGGCATTTAAAATTTATAGTACATCATAACAGTATGTCAAAATTACCTGAAACCAGCACAAAAAAATTGACAGTATGTTAGCATACAGTGGTGTGAAAAAGTGTTTGCCCCTTCCTGATTTCTCATTTTTTTGTATGTTTGTCACACTTAAATGTTTCGGATCATCAAACTGTCAACGCCTGGCTCTCACGAGCCAGAAAGGAGATGCGAGGGCGACCAGTGAGTTTGCGTAATTTATTGATATTAACACACGAAGTACAAATACAAAGTAAAGAGCCTCGTGGGGCTATAACACGCACAACACTAGATAACAAATAGAAAGGAAAAGAGCCACGTGGGGCTAAAATATGCACAGAACTAAGGACAATGTACAACCCAGAAAGAAAGGCTAGAGAGGCGGCGAGGGGAAACACACGCCGAGCCGTAGCACTTACTTAGGGTGTAGCGCTGAGGTAACGGCAAACTGAAGTTGGACATGGGAACTCCAGTCGTGGAAACACAGGGCACGTCCTTCCGTAGTGAGGTCGCAGCGACGAGTAACTCTCAGTTGCTCGCTTAACACTAGAAGACCCAGAGAGGGGCCATTTGGCCTTTTTGGCTAGAAAACCCATAGGGGGACCATCAAGTGGCCACAAGAGGGCTAATGTCTGGGTCTTCTAGTGTTAAGTGGGGAAGGTAATTAACAATGGGAGACAGCTGTCCCAGAGCAGCTGAACTAGACAGCTGGGGATCAGCTGGGCGCTGTCAAAGTACGGGCCTTGTGCTGACCTGTCAGATATTGGGTGGGGTTATGTTCCCTCTAGTGGTGGTTTGCGTTACTGCACCTTTAATTGTAACTACTTCCTGTTTCCTGCATAAACCCTTTTTCTTTGTTCAATCTGCCATGATGAAAGCAATGTGAAAATGTGCTCGCCAGAAATTTGGTTGTACTAACCTAGGAGTGGAACCAACAGTAAGTTAATGCTGAAAATTGTTGTAATACTTGTTTAAGATGACCATAGTTTGGAATATGATGTTAAAAAACGCTAAATTTAAGCTATAAAAAGATCGCGATTAAAAGGTGTTAATGGCTAATCCTTTGCAATGGTACTTAGCTAACTGCTGAGTCATTTAGCCCTTTGTTAGCCCAAGTTATATTGTGTTGTAATGGTGCTTCGTGTGAAAGCTAGTTAGCTATTCATTTGGCTATGCTTACCTGCTTACTTAGCTGTGTAGCTGTCCTCTGTAAAATAAAAATGTGTTAGTATAATTTCGTAATACTTACCTGATTTAACTTACCTTAACTTTGTAACCTGTGGAAACTGTGAAATACTTACCTTAGTTTGAATCTGTAGAGCAAATTACTTACCTGAGTTAAGTGCCTGTAATAAGAGAAACTGTTTATATACAGAGTGTTGTATTATTATTTCTTATGTAACATTCTGTATTATGTATATTTCATTGTGTTTCAGTTTTACAAAAAACAAACAAGACAAAAACTGACTTCAGTAAATCAGTCAACCTGGAATCAGCCTGCTGTCTTTATTGTTCGCTATCTGTCTACAATACCCAGCCGTATTACCAGGACAGAATAGTAAAATGTTGACCACGCAGCGGGGATAGGCAGCTGAAATACGGTGAACAGCACACAGAAGCAAGCCAAGATGAGCCACGCTGGTGAGGAGGACCGTCCGTCTCAGTTGGAGACAAGGTCTCAAGCCTCAAATTCACACAAGTCCTCCAGGGCATCAACCCGGTCATCTGCCAGCATCGTTGCAGCAAGAGCCAGAGCTAAGGCTGAAGCAGCTAAAGTCAAAGCATCCTTTGCAGAGAAGGAGGCAGCCATGATGAAACAAAGGGCTTCAGTAGAGGCTGCCATGATTAAAGAAAGGGCTTCAATAGACGCAAATCTTCACGTGCTACAACAAGAGAAAGAAGCAACTGCAGCATCAAGAGAGGCAGCTATATTGGAAGAAGCTGCAGCAGCAGAGCTCGATCCAAGACACAGCGACTCTCTTGGTGAGCTACAGAATCTAGCCCTTGATGATCCAGTGAGACGCACACGACGCTACGTGGAAACACAGCCATTCGATGCACATGCACCACAGTTGCAACCAGGCCCAACTCCACAGCAGCAAGTTGATCATCAAGCACCGGTGAATTCACATCTCTTTAGCATTAAAGAACAAGATTCACTGTATGAGTCTTTCGTGGACAGAAATGAACACAAGCCCATGATGGTTGGACACAACGTTCCTCATTCTGCCCCAAGGCCATTTGTTCCAAAGCAGGAACATTCACCTGTTCTCCCTGACATTAAAAGGAAAGACACTGCAGCTAACCCTCCAGCCTCTCATCCCAACCAGGGAAACAAATCCTCACCTCCATCAACACAAACCCATGTCTTGGCCCAGTATCTCATGAGAAAAGAGATGGTGAGCTCAGGACTCCTTACCTTTGACGACTGCCCAGAAAACTACTGGGCGTGGAAGGCCTCCTTCCTAGCAGCCACAAAGGAGCTTAACCTCTCGGAGCAAGAAGAGCTCAACCTACTGATCAAATGGTTGGGGCCCAAGTCGTCAGCTCAAGCCATGAGGATCAGGTGTGTGCATGTAAACAATCCTAGACTAGGTGTGTGGACGGTATGGGAGCGCTTGGAGGAAACTTATGGAAGCCCAGAGGTGATTGAAAGTGCCCTAATGAAAAAATTGGACGCCTTCCCAGTCATCTCTAACAAAGAGACACACAAGCTCAGAGAGTTAGGAGACTTGTTAAAAGAGCTACAAGCTGCTAAGTCAGAGGGATTCTTACCTGGGCTCGTGTATCTTGATACAGCTCAAGGGGTAAATCCAATTGTGGAGAAGCTTCCATTCTCACTTCGTGAACGCTGGATGACACAGGGATCCAGGTACAAGGAAGTTTATCATGTGCCTTTCCCACCATTCAGCTACTTTGTGGAATTTGTATGTTCTCAAGCTAAGACTCGCAATGACCCCAGTTTCGCATTCAACCTTTCCTCTACTCCCAATCAGTCAAAAGGTGAGAAAGACCAAAAACACATCTACAAATCCGCTGTAACAGTGAGGAAAACTGATGTCACAGCCGCAGGTGGTGCATCTCGGGACAGCACATCTGTGAAGAAAACTGAACCGGACAAAGAATGTCCAATCCACAACAAACCACATCCGCTCACAAAATGCCGTGGGTTCCGAGGAAAGCACCTGGATGAGAGGAAAGCGTACTTAAAGGAGAACTCGATCTGCTTTAGATGTTGTGCCAGCACCAAGCACATTGCCAAAGACTGTAAGACCGCACTCAAATGCAGAGAGTGTGAGAGTGACAAGCACACTTCAGCGATGCATCCTGGTCCAGCACCATGGTCGCCTCATGGGCAGGCTGGGCACTCACCTGGGAATGACCAGAGCGGGGAGCAAGGAGGGGAGCAAAGCGGGGAGAGTGAAGTTGCAGCAACTCCTGTTGTCACTTCTAAGTGCACAGAGATATGTGGCGATGCACCCCAGCCTAGATCCTGTTCTAAAATCTGCTTGGTCAAGGTTTCCCATGCTGATAATCCAAGCAAGTCTCACATAGTATATGCTGTACTCGATGACCAAAGCAATAGGTCTTTAGTGAAATCTGAGTTCTTCAGTCTGTTGGGTATTAACAGCAGGGCATCCCCCTACACGCTAAAAACATGCTCAGGCAGAGTGGAGACTGCAGGAGGGAAAGCAACCAACATCATTGTGGAATCTCTCGATGGGAAGACCAAGGTCACACTGCCCACATTGCTGGAGTGTGAATACTTACCTGGTGACCGGTCAGAGATCCCGACCCCTGAGTGCGCACAATATTTCCCTCACCTCAGACCAGTGGCTGACAAAATCCCTGCACTTGACAACAGTGCACCCATTCTTCTGCTACTAGGCTGAGATGTTTTGAGCTTGCACAAGGTGCGAGAGCAGCGCAACGGACCACACGACTCGCCATACGCTCAGCGCCTTGATCTCGGCTGGGTCATAGTGGGAGAGCTGTGTCTGGGTGGCGCTCACAAGACTCAGGAAGTCAATGCTTATAAGACCCATGTCCTCCAAAATGGACGCCCTTCCTTCTTTAAGCCCTGCACTAACAGCATTCACATCAAGGAAAGACCCAGTGAACCGATTCAGTGCAGCCTTCAGTTCCCAACTCGCAGTGAGGAAGCCATTCCAGAGACATGTAGGGATGGTCTTGATGAAAGTGTGTTCCAGATAACACCAGCCGACAACAAACCAGCCATGTCAGTAGATGACAGTGAGTTTCTGAGAATAATGGAAGACGAGGTGTATATGGACAATGAAAACCACTGGGTGGCGCCACTACCCTTTCATACTCCTCGTAAGCGTCTTCCGTGCAACAGAGAGCAGGCTGCTCAAAGACTCCAATCCCTCCAACGCTCATTCAGGAAGAAACCTGACATGAAACAGCACTTCTTTGATTTTATGCAAAAGGTCATTGACAACCAACAGGCCGAGCCAGCTCCTCCACTACAGCTCGGGCAGGAGTGCTGGTATCTGCCGACATTTGGCGTATACCACCCCCAGAAGCCGGGAAAAATAAGAGTTGTATTTGACTCCAGCGCGGAGTACAAGGGGACATCATTGAATGATGTGCTTCTCAGTGGACCCAACCTGAACAACACACTAATAGGAGTCCTATTACGGTTCAGAAGAGAACAAATTGCTGCTACCGCCGACATAGAGCAAATGTTCTATGGGTTCAAGGTCAGAGAGGACCACCGCCACTTCCTCAGGTTTCTCTGGCACAAAGACAATGATCCAGACAAGGACATCATTGACTACTGGATGACTGTGCATGTATTCGGCAACAGCCCGTCTCCAGCAGTAGCGACTTATGGGCTGAGGAGAGCTGCAGAGCAAGGAGAAGCTGAGCATGGTAGTGATGCAAAGGAGTTCATCTTCAGGAACTTTTACGTCGACGATGGGCTCACGTCATTGGCCAAGGAGCATGAGGTGATCGATCTCCTGCAGCGAACCAAGGCTCTGCTAGCTGAGAGCAACTTAAAACTCCACAAGATCGCCTCAAACAGTCCGAGGGTCATGGAGGCTTTCCCAGTGGAGGAACGAGCAAGTGACCTGAAAGATCTCGATCTGGGAGCAGACCCATTACCCCTTCAAAGGAGCTTAGGCCTGAACTGGGTGCTCCAGACTGACAGCTTCACATTCCGAGTCTCAAGAGACATTAAGCCATTTAGTCGGAGAGGCATGCTGTCCACCATAAACAGTCTTTACGATCCCCTTGGATTTGCTTCTCCCATCACTGTCCAGGGAAAGGCATTGGTGAGAGACATCTCCTCTGAACAGTATGAGTGGGACACGCCTCTCCCACCAGAGAAAGAGGCACACTGGAGAACATGGATCAACTCCTTAACAGACCTGGAGCAGCTTTGCATTAGCAGATCATACCTACCTACCTCCTTGTCATGCTGTAACAGGATAGAACTCTGTGTTTTCGCAGATGCTTCAACTCGAGCGATAGCTGCCGTAGCTTACCTGCGTGCCTTAGATTCTGAAGGAAGATGGTACGTAGGATTTGTTATGGGTAAATCAAAACTTGCACCTTACCCCATGCACACCATTCCACACCTGGAGTTGTGTGCAGCTGTCTTGGCCGTTGAGCTGGTAGAAGTGATCCAGTCTGAGATAGACATAGAGCTACAGGCAGTCAAGTTCTTCACTGACAGCCGCATTGTGCTGGGCTACATTCACAACAGTTCACGAAGGTTCTACACCTACGTAGCTAACCGAGTAGCTCGCATTCGTGGATCTACTGAACCAGAACAGTGGCAGTACATCTTGACAGACAAGAACTATCTGTAAGAGCAGGGATGTACATGGACCTTCAATGCTTCCCATTCTTCACACATGGGTGGAGCCTGGGAGAGGTTAATTGGAGTGGCAAGACGCATACTGGATGGACTGCTTGCGAAGGATGGTGCTACCCGACTGTCTCATGAAGTCCTTACAACCTTGATGGCTGAGGTTATGGCTATCATGAATGCACGCCCGCTAGTCCCAGTCTCCAACGATGCAGAGGTACCTGAAATCCTCTCACCTGCCACTCTGCTCACCCAGAAGGCGAGTGTCAGTCCTGCACCCCTGGGAGACTTCGACCTGGATCACCTCAGCCAGGTCCAGTGGCGCCAGGTCCAGAGCTTGGCGGACTCCTTCTGGAAGAGGTGGCGGTCGGAGTACCTGGCCACACTTCAACCACGGAGGAAGTGGACCTCCGAGAAGTCCAGTCTCCAGGAAGGTGACATTGTTTTGATAAAGGACAATCAAGCAAAGCGCAACATGTGACCTCTAGGGCGAATAGTTAAGGCCATTCCTAGTTCAGACAACAAGGTCCGTAAGGTCACAGTTAAGACCTCTAGCCAAGGGGTAGTTAAAGAGTACCTTAGACCCATCTCTGATGTTGTGCTATTGATGTCACTAGAGAAGAGTAAATAGTGGTATACATGTATACCAAGCGGGGAGTGTGCTGACTTGTCAGATATTGGGTGGGGTTATGTTCCCTCTAGTGGTGGTTTGCGTTACTGCACCTTTAATTGTGGCTACTTCCTGTTTCCTGCATAAACCCTTTTTCTTTGTTCAATCTGCCATGATGAAAGCAATGTGAAAATGTGCTCGCCAGAAATTTGGTTGTACTAACCTAGGAGTGGAACCAACAGTAAGTTAATGCTGAAAATTGTTGTAATACTTGTTTAAGATGACCATAGTTTGGAATATGATGTTAAAAACGCTAAATTTAAGCTATAAAAGGATCGCGATTAAAAGGTGTTAATGGCTAATCCTTTGCAATGGTACTTAGCTAACTGCTGAGTCATTTAGCCCTTTGTTAGCCCAAGTTATATTGTGTTGTAATGGTGCTTCGTGTGAAAGCTAGTTAGCTATTCATTTGGCTATGCTTACCTGCTTACTTAGCTGTGTAGCTGTCCTCTGTAAAATAAAAATGTGTTAGTATAATTTCGTAATACTTACCTGATTTAACTTACCTTAACTTTGTAACCTGTGGAAATTGTGAAATACTTACCTTAGTTTGAATCTGTAGAGCAAATTACTTACCTGAGTTAAGTGCCTGTAATAAGAGAAACTGTTTATATACAGAGTGTTGTATTATTATTTCTTATGTAACATTCTGTATTATGTATATTTCATTGTGTTTCAGTTTTACAAAAAACAAACAAGACAAAAACTG
This sequence comes from Pholidichthys leucotaenia, assembly GCA_020510985.1. NCBI lineage: Eukaryota > Metazoa > Chordata > Actinopteri > Cichliformes > Pholidichthyidae > Pholidichthys > Pholidichthys leucotaenia. The sequence goes on from CM035843.1 coordinate 251,322,919, forward strand.
ACTTCAGTAAATCAGTCAACCTGGAATCAGCCTGCTGTCTTTATTGTTCGCTATCTGTCTACAATACCCAGCCGTATTACCAGGACAGAATAGGCCTTGTAAGACCCGGCACGGACTACCACGGAGCAGGAGCGACACTGGACAACCTGAACGCGGAGAAGGATAGCGTTCAGGTCGTGACACAAACAAATTTAAATATTAGACAAAGATAACACAAGTAAACACAAAATGCACTTTTTAAATGAAGGTGTTTATTATTAAGGGTAAAAAAATCCAAACCTACATGACCCTCTGTCAAAAAGTAATCCCCCCCCCCCCATTAAAGCATAAATTAACTGTGGTTTATTACATCTTTGGAAAGCTGAGTTCGATTTCTCTAGCCACACCCAGGCCTGATTACTGCCACAGCTGTTCTCAATCAAGAAATCACTTAAATACGACATGCCTGACAAAGTGAAGTAGACCAAAAGAACCTCAAAAGCTAGACATGCTGCAATCCAAAGAAATTCAGGAACAAATGAGAAACAAAGTAATTGATCTATCAGTCTGGAAAAGGTTATAAAGCCTTTTCTAAAGCTTTGGGACTCAAGCAAACTACAGTGAGAGCCATTATACACAGATGGCAAAAACATGGAACGGTGGTGAACCTTCCCAGGAGTGGCCGGCCGACCAAAGTTACCCCAAGATCCCAGCAAAGACTCATCCAAGAGGTCACAAAAGACCCCACAACAGCATCCAAAGAACTGCAGGCTTCACTTGCCTCAGTTAAAATCAGTTTTCATGATTCCACCATAAGAAAGAGACTGGGCAAAAATGGCCTGCATGGCAGAGTTCCAAGACGAAAACCACTGCTGAGCAAAAACAATGTACGTTTATGTATGTAAATGCAGTTTTTTGAATGAAAGTGAACCTGTAACCACTGATCCTCAGGTCAGGAGCATTATACCAAGTTAATCATACCTGTGGATGCACACCTTATATATATATATATATATATATATATATACCTTGCATCCACCCATTCTTCCACTTTCTAATGACTGGAGGAACCAGCCTCCACCGATGCAGGACAATAAATGGTTACAGGTTCACTTTCATTCATAAAACCGCATTTACATAAGTAAACATACACTTTATTTCATTTCAGTGAACCTGAAACCACGTGGCAACAGTATACCAAATGAGTCCTGAGGAGAATGGAGGTGGCGTCACCCACAGGCCGAGGGAGCACAATGCTCCAACCACACCATTAAGCATAGAACATAATCAGATGAGTTTGACTCCCTCATTGTACTTAACTGACTGCGTACAAGTTAAGCCGGTTCCTCCAGGTAACTGGAGCTGAACAAAAACATTTCCGAGCACAAGGCACATATGCCGGCTTAAATGAGGAAAAACTAAGATGCAACTTAAGAATCTGCTGCAACCCCCAGAACAGATGAGGGGACGACTGATGAGGCCAGGTTGAGCCTATAGAAGTGGGTAAGTGTTGAGGAAGAAGCCCAGCCAGTGGCTGCACATACAACCTCCAGGGGTGCACCCCTAAATGGTGCCCATGTAGTGGCCGTTCCCCGTGTCGAGTGAGCCACCAGGCTAGCTGGTGGTTCCACTCCAGCCTGAACATACACGAAGGCAATCAGGTAGACTATCCAATGGGACAGGCGCTGCTTAGAGATAGGCCTCCCTGTTGTGGATTCCCCATAGAACACAAAAAGCTTGTCTGAAGGGTAGACAGATCTCGTATGGCTAACATAAACCTTAAGGGCCCTTACTGGCACAAACTAAGGAGCCTCTCAGCCTCCAAAGAAGTGTGTGGGGGATGGTAGAAGGCTTGAAGCACAAGAGGGTGGGAAAACAAACAACTAGTAGCACTTTGGGTTGAAAAGCTGGGTTGAGCCGCCGGTTGGCCAACTGCTCACTATCAAAAATAAGACATGCTGCGTCCACAGAGACTGCATTCAGTTCACTGACCCTCTTGGCTGAGACAATTGCCAAGAGAAAAGCAGTCCTCCCAGAGATCAGACGAAGGTCAGCAATGGAGAGTGGCTCAAAAGGGGCAAGCATAGAACCCTGAGAACTGTCTGGAGATCCCAAGTGGGCGGCAAACAATGCCGGGATGGGCGGCTCCATCTCACACCTCTCAAAAAAATTGCTTACCCAAGGAATGTGCCCCAGGCGACAAGCCAACACATTTTTCATGGGCAGCTGACAGAGCTGCAAGGTAGCCCCTGATAGTTGACTCCACCCAACCTCAGGCGAAGAGGTACTGGAGGAAAAACACAAGAGGACAGAGATGTGACATGTCAAGGGATTCTCACCCTTGGTCTGACACCAGTTCAAAATACTTTCCACTTCACACTGCATTGCAGCTGGGTAGATGGGGCCCATGAAGCCTGCACAGTGCCTATAACCTCCTTCTCTAACTCAAGTTTACACAATTGCTCCTGTTCAAGGGCCATACATGAAGCCTCAGGAGCTGGGGTTTCAGATGCCAAATCCTGACCTGTGCCTGTGAGAACATATTCTGTCTGATTGGGAGAGGCCAAGGATGGTCCTCCAACATCTCGTGGCTCGCCACCATCCATGGTCTTTGTGGCCATTTTGGGGCCATCAAAATTACTTGAACAGACAGTAGCCTCACATTCGCGAGGAAAGCTGGCAGAAGAGGCAGTAGTGGAAATGCAAACAGTTTCACTGGAGGCCAGGCAACGCTCAGAGCATCTGTACCTAGTGGACCTGGCAGGCCGTGCATCGAGGCCAGGAGAACACAGCAGGTGTTCTTCACGATCACCAACAGGTCTGCTTCCACCTGGCCAAACCGAAGCCAGATCTGCTTGACTATCTCTGGATGCAATTGCCACTCGCCAGGGTGGGGACCCCATCATGACAGCAGATCTGCCACTATGTTCTGGAGGCCTGGTAGGTGAAAAGCCCTCAGGAACATACACTTGGTCTGAACCCACAAGAGCAGACCGCGTGCCCTGGCATGGAGAGAGGGAGACCTCAGTCCGCCCTGCTGGTTGATATATGACACCGCAGCTGTGCTGTAGATTCGCACCAGAATTTTTCTGCCCTAAATGACCGGAAGAAACATCCCAGAGCCAAGCGCACTGCCCCATCTCGAGATGATTTATATGGCAAGACTGCTGAGCTGGAGCCCAGTGTCCCCAAACAAACTTGCCCTCCCAGACTGCACCTCAGCCTGTTAGGGAGGTGCCAGTTGTAATGGTTACCCTGCAGCCCTCTCAGCCCAGAGGAACACCATCTTGGACTGCTGATGAGTGTCTCCACCACCTGAGAACCATGAGGCTTCTTCGGAAAGAACTAGCCTCCTCCTTTTGTCTCTGGGCAAAACCATCTCCTGAAGCATGAACCCCCGTTGATGGGGACGAGTGTGTAAAAGACCCAGTGCCACCATCTGGGCAGCTGCAGCAAAGAGACCTAAGATCCTCTGGCACTGCTGCACTGATACAGTCCTTTGTGAAATGCAGCTCTTGATGCATTCCCTGACAGTATGCCTTCTCTTTGGAGTCAGGGATGCCCTCATGGCAACTGAATCCCAGATGAGCCCCAAGTACTTGACAACCCTGGTTGGAATCAGGAAGCTTTTCTCCACATTTAAATGCAACCTGAGAGCAGCGAGGTGAGCCAATATGGTGTCTATATGGCTCCTCGCTATGGCTTTTGATGGCGCACAAACCAGCCAATCATCCAGACAATTGAAAACTTGAATGCCCCTCTGCTGCAGTGGGGCGAGTGCAGCGTCCATGCACTTGGTGAACATCCAAGGCGACAGGGACAGACTGAAAGGCAGGACGTTGTATTTGAAGGCTTTGCCCTGAAGGAAACCCTGAGGAACTTCCTGTGGGCCGGATTTATGGGAATATGGAAATAGGCATCGCGAAGGTCCACTGTTGTGAACCAGTCACCTGGCCTTATGGCCTAAAATAATGCCCTCAGCCCAAGCACTGGAAAAGGAAGCACCTTGAGATAACTGTTCAACCGCCTCAAGTCTAGAACCGGACGGAGACCCCCAGTTCACTTGTCTAATATTTAAATTTGTTTGATGATCTAAAACATTTAAGTGTGACAAACATACAAAAAAATTAGAAATCAGAAAGGGGGCAAACACTTTCCACACCACTGTACATGCACGACTTTGGAAAATCAGTTTGCACAGCCTGTTATGGTATGCATGTGGTCATGTGAACACACGGAGCATAAGCTCCACTGAGAGTGGTTTCACTAAACATTGAATGGGACCAAACAGCACCAAAGTGGACACCAAACCCCCAGAAAATGTTGAAATAATACATGAAATTATTTTTATTGCACACCAAAAGGCCACATCATGAATCATTTTTATCTTAATATTTAACAACAAATGGCCATCGTTGCATTAAGTAATGGTACACACAACGGACAAATAGCGCATTAAATGATATCTAATGGGACCAAGTGACATCAAGTGAAGTAACAGGACACTTTTACAAATATTTGAGACCCATTGTAATGTATTTCTTGTACTTTAATTTAGTTTAATTATTTGGCATTATTTGTGTGCCATTCCTGTTTTAGTCCCTAAGGGGACATTAACTGTAGTTATGTCATTCATTGTGTTATGAATTATAAATACTAGTGCATACTCGTGCATGCCCGTAGAAACCCGTGCATGCCCGTAGAGGGGATGCATTGGAACAGAATTCTTGCCAGTTACAGGACAGTTGGTATAGCAACACAGCACTAAGTGGCAATCACATGTGACGGCTTTTGTATGCAGCAAAACATAAAAATCACACAAAATATGCCCTGCCATCTGGGGCTGTTTGCCCCTGCTTGTTACTTCTTCTCCTGCCTGTCACTGTTCTGTGTTATGTTGCTTACCTGTGTCTATACAGTGATCCCTCGCTACTTCGCGCTTCACCTTTCGCGCCCTCAGTGCATTGCGGATTTTTCAGAAATATTCATCAAAAATTCAAAATTGAGAAAAAATGGGCGGGCGCTAGCAGAAGGCAGGGAGACTACATTAGAACATCAGGTATCAACACGGAGAGCCGCTCAACTCAAAATCCACCTCTCTGACCACCGCTCCACTCCTCTCCGCCCACCTCTTCACTGCTAGGGAATCTCGCAAGCTGATTGGCCGCGACGTTTTACCTCGCAAGCTGATTGGCCGAGACGTTTTACCCAGCTTCTCTCCCTGCCGACATACCCAGCGAAGGAAGACTGCATTCATTGTTCTTTATCGCTAGTCTCGCCGCGTGGAACTTTTCGCTGTTCTCTTGTGCCTTTTTGTGCGAATTAGTCTTCCCGTCGAGCCACTACGCCGCCTCCTGCAGCTGCCCTCGACGATGCTGTGCCTCTAGCACCTGACGATGAGGCGTCACCTGAGGAGCAGTAAAGCTCTCATTAACCTGTGCAGTAAATCATCTTCATCTTGAGTTACGTATCTTGTTATAAAAATAAAAGAGTTCTAAAAACATATTTATGTACACTTTATTTACATCTACGTATGTATGTACACTTACACACACACATACACGTATCATATGAGAGAGAGAGTGAGAGAATGAACGTACGTGTTATTTATGGGTGACGTCATTAGGGGTGACGCTACTTCGCGGTTTTTCACTTTTCGCGGTCGGTTCTGGAACCCATTAACCGCGATAAGTGAGGGATCACTGTATATATGTCTTGTAGGGAGTCATGTGCTCTGTCTATGTGCTGTCATATAGACATCATCTGGTGGGTCTTCTTCTTCGTTCAGACCACTGAAGGGTCTCCTCCTAGTCTCAGATGGCTGTGTTGTTCACAGTCATGCCTATGGCATACTGGTGGGAACCTGAGGTGTTTCATGTTCACGGCATCCTTTCTGATGTGCAGCAGTTCTCCTCATTCTATTGCTCTCCATCTGGTGGGTCTTCTTCTTCGTTCAGACCACTGGTTGAGGGATAGGTGAGTCATAATTCCAGTTCATGGGCACGATCCTGAAAAAGTGGCTTTCGACCCTGTTCAGGAAGGCCCATGCATGTCTGTAGAAACCAAGAACCCAGAGCACCCAGATAAAATCAGCGCTTTGCTTGGCATTTTACACATTTGTAGTGTAGACTGGCATTCGTCAAGGTTACACATTTGCCGTCATGTAGGCATGGCGAGTTGTCCTATGATGCCTGAGTTCATAGGATGCGCTATGATGATGAGGCAGAGATCATAAGCTGTCCTATAATGTCCTGGAAACGTGCATTAAAGTCTGTCGAACCCTATGCTGGTGAAGGATGTCCTGTCTCAGACGGGTGCGATGTACCGCTGGAATATCAGGTGTTTCATCTTCATGACATCTTTTCTGACGTGCAGCAGTTGTCATCATTCTATTCCATCTGGTGGGTCTTCTTCTTCTTCTTCTTTGTTGAGACCACTGGTTGAGGGATAGGTGCGTCGATGGACAGGATCATGAAAATCATGAAGACACATGGTCTATATGACATCAAAAAGGCACATTTGTCGGTGTCCTATGATGCCTGAGTTCAAAGACACATGGTCTATGACATCATAAATACACATTTGTCTATGTGTCCTATCGGACGTTCTATGATGTTCAGGCAGCGATCATATGACATCAAAAAGACATTTGTCTATGTGTCATAGCGTCCTATGACACATGCCTGAGTTCATAGGATGTCCTGTGATGTTCAGGCAGAGATCATAGGCAGTTCTATGATGTCCTATGAAGCGTGACAGACACACAACAGCATTGGGGGCCCGGCAGAGAGCCTGGAGTCTGTCATGTTGTCAAAATCCTTGGGTGTTGCTGAATGAAGAGGGAGAGAGAGGGAGAGAGGAGAGAGAGAGAGAGAGGGAGATTTTTTGATTTTTAAAAGATCTTTAATAAACACACTTGTCCATCAGTCAATACAATTTCTATATCATGCTATGTTACACAGAAAATTAATCCCCCAAAAAACGCCCCCAAAAAAGCTGTCCATCATGAACTGAACAGAGGACATTCTCCAGGGACCAGAGGGTCCTGAAACCTTCCACATCCCCATTCCCCATAAAAAACTGAAAGTCCAGCCTGATTCTGGCTTTAAGTAGCCTCACAAATAAAATTTTGACATCAACATCAGTCTCAACATTTTCAAGTTTTCTTCTCCGGCTTACATAGATAGCCAACTTTGCCTGCCCTAAAACAAAGTTCAGTAGTTGACACTTCTGCTTAAAACGACGATTGTACATAAAACCACAAATGAAAACCTGCTTAGAGAAAACTTCCTTAAAAATATGAAAGGGAGAGGGAGAGAGAGAGAGAGAGGGAGAAGGAGGGAGAGAGGGGGGGGAGAGGGAGAACAGAGAGAGGGAGGGGGGGAGAGAAAATCTATGTGTGACATCATAAAGACAAATCGTCCTATGATCTATGTGGTCTATGTGACATCATAACGACACATTTGTCATCCTGTGATGCTTGAGATAGGCATCATAGGCCATCCTATGACGTCCTATGAAGCGTGACACACAGACACACACAGAGATTTCTTGCTTTTATAGAGTGATAATCTTTTAGGACTTGTATTCATAGTAGTGTTGTATTTTGCACCTTGAGGAATGAGAGTAGTTCATTTAAGATGGTAAATAATTATTTTGGAAGTCTGACTACCGTCATACTTTTTCAGCTTGGCTTTGGCTGCAGTTGCAGAGGTTCACCTCCAAGGGGAGACATGGTACAGTGAACATTCATGGCAAAATTTCAAGATTATTGTGTTTTTGAGTGGAAAACGATCAGTTTGCAATACTGGACAGTGTTTAAAAATGGTTGCATTACAAATGAAATCATGCAGTTGGTTACTTGGGTGTTTGGGTTTTTTTTTTTTTTGTTCGTTTGGTGCTGTTCATTGTTCACTGAAACCCCATGGAGAGGCATAAATGAGGCTTTACCAGCTGTGCTGAGAAAAGCATATCTGTTGTGCAAGGCATCCCCCTTTGCCTCTAACATCATACACCTCAGTTTCCCCATCCGGCCTTACTCCATAACAAGTGTATTATGGTGAGAGAGCAGTGCAGTTTGTCCTGTTTCCCCGTCCGACCAAACTCCAGCACCGGTGTGGAGAGAGAAGGGAGAGAGCAGCGTCGTGCGGGAGATTGGATCTGGGGTGCGCTTGATTCCTCACACGGTGTACACCTCAAGGGGGTTATATGAGCAGATTAATAAAGAAAATGAATACAGGTAAATGTAAATATAGTTTTGGTGTCCCAGCACCCAATGGTAACATGTACCTATGTCTGCCAGTCAGTCCACAACGCCTGTATTCTGGAGAGACACTTGTGGATGTTAAAGTCTGGCCACCATGTGGGGTGCACATGGTTTAACTTTCAGCCACTGTGCGGGGTGCGCATGCGCATTCATGGTTTGCCACATACATACATACCCACACCGCAGAATCCCTTTTAGACAGACAGATAGATAGATATGTTCTCCCCGTGTTGCGCGGGTTTACTCCGGGATTTCTCCGGTTTCCTCCCGCATACCAAAAACATGTAGGTTTAGGGCGCTCGCGCACGCAGCGACCAGCAGCCAGTGGCTTGTCACCAGACTGCAAACCAAGTCTACCTACGGGTACAAATAAGTAACAAAAAAAAAAAAAAAAAAAAAAAAAAAAAAAAAAAAAAAAGATAGATAGATAGATAGATAGATACAGTGGGGCAAAAAAGTATTTAGTCAGCCACCAATTGTGCAAGTTCTCCCACTTAAAAGATGAGAGAGGTCTCCAATTTCATCATAGGTATACCTCAACTATGAGAGACAAAATGAGAAAAAAAAAATCCAGAAAATCACATTAAAGGATTTTTAATGAATTAATTGGTAAATTCCTCAGTAAAATAAGTATTTGGTCACCTACAAACAAGCAAGATTTCTGGCTCTCACAGACCTGTAATTTCTTCTTTAAGAGGCTCCTCTGTTCTCCACTCGTTACCTGTATTAATGGCACCTGTTTGAACTCGTTATCAGTATAAAAGACACCTGTCCACAACCTCAAACAGTCAGACTCCAAACTCCACTATGGCCAAGACCAAAGAGCTGTCAAAGGACACCAGAAACAAAATTGTAGACCTGCACCAGGCTGGGAAGACTGAATCTGCAATAGGTAAGCAGCTTGGTGTGAAGAAATCAACTGTGGGAGCAATTATTAGAAAATGGAAGACATACAAGACCACTGATAATCTCCCTCGATCTGGGGCTCCACGCAAGATCTCACCCTGTGGGGTCAAAATTATCACGAGAACGGTGAGCAAAAATCCCAGAACCACATGGGGGGACCTAGTGAATGACCTGCAGAGAGCTGGGACCAAAGTAACAAAGGCTACATCAGAAACACACTACGCCGCCAGGGACTCAAATCCTGCAGTGCCAGAAGTGTCCCCCTGCTTAAGCCAGTACATGTCCAGGCCGGTCTGAAGTTTGCTAGAGAGCATTTGGATGATCCAGAAGAGGATTGAGAGAATGTCATATGGTCAGATGAAACCAAAATAGAACTTTTTGGTAAAAACTCAACTTGTCATGTTTGGAGGAGAAAGAACACCATACCTACTGTGAAGCATGGGGGTGGAAACATCATACTTTGGGGCTGTTTTTCTGCAAAGGGACCAGGACGACTGATCCGTGTAAAGGAAAGAATGAATGGGGCCATGTATCGTGAGATTTTGAGTGAAAACCTCCTTCCACCAGCAAGGCCACTGAAGGTGAAACGTGGCTGGGTCTTTCAGCATGACAATGATTCCAAACACACTGCCCGGGCAACGAAGGAGTGGCTTCGTAACAAGAATTTCAAGGTCCTGGAGTGGCCTAGCCAGTCTCCAGATCTCAACCCCATAGAAAATCTTTGGAGGGAGTTGAAAGTCTGTGTTGCCCAGCGACAGCCCCAAAACATCACTGCTCTAGAGGAGATCTGCATGGAGGAATGGGCCAAAATACCAGCAACAGTGTGTGAAAACCTTGTGAAAACTTACAGAAAATGTTTGACCTCTGTCATTGCCAACAAAGGGAATATAACAAAGTATTGAGATGAACTTTTGTTATTGACCAAATGCTTATTTTACCAAGGAATTTACCAATTAATTCATTAAAAATCCTTCAATGTGATTTTCTGGATTTTTTTTTCTCATTTTGTCTCTCATAGTTGAGGTATACCTATGATGAAAATTGGAGACCTCTCTCATTTTTAAGTGGGAGAACTTGCACAATTGGTGGCTGACTAAATACTTTTTTACCCCACTGTAGATAGATAGATAGATAGATAGATAGATAGATAGATAGATAGATAGATGAGGACAAAAACTGAAAAAAACATGCTATATTACTACTAACTCTAAAAGTCAGCCTGAAAGAGCATCATAGTCAAACAATTTTTAAAGTCCCTTGTGTAATATATTTGTCTGGAATGCAGTTGTTTGGATTTTATAACACTCCAACAAAATATATCTTCAGTGAGGTATTATACCATCTCCTGATTCAAGTGACATTAACTCTGAATTTTAGTTGGGTAGCAGTTATTACTCATGAAGCATTTCCCCTGACCCACTGCCTGTGGTGATCCCGAGCGCGGGTCTGTTCCGTGCTTTAGCCACTTATTATTTTCTCCATTTTCGGTCTGTGTATTTAGTCTTATTTATTATGGGGATTATTTGTGCTATTTACTTTGACAGCGCCGTGGCAGAACTTCCGCCTGTCAAGTCTGCTCGCGGCCTGTCACAGCTGTTTGTATTTAGTAATGTCCTCAGAGTTCCTCGGAGTGCAGAGTTCCTCGGAGTGCAGATCTCGCAGGACCTGACCTGGAGCAAGAATTCCTTGGAGATCAGGAAGCGGGCTCAGCAGAGACTGCACTTCTTGAGGAAACTCAAACAGGCCTCTCTCCCCATCTGCATCCTCAGGACCTTCTACAGAGGTGTGGTGGAGAGTGTTCTGACGTACTGCATTGCTACATGGTACTCCAGCTGCAGTATGTCAGACAAAAAAGCCCTGCAGAGGATAGTCAAGGGGGCGGAGAGGGTAATTGGAGTCTCCCTCCCCTCTGTCCAAGAACTTTTTCAGAACCGTTGTAGGAGCAGGGCACTAAACATTGTCAAGGACCGTTCTCACCCTCTGCATAAACACTTTAAACTTCTTCCATCTGGTAAACGATTCCGGAGCATCAGAGGCAGAACCACCAGACTGATCAACAGCTTCCTTCCACAAGCTGTCAGGATGCTGAACAGTTGACCCGGAATCTCTCATACACACTACTGCACCTACAGACATTTTGTATATTATAGTTAGTTATTCTTTTTTTTTCCCCAAGTATGTCTCAGGAATGTGTGAATGGATGGGGGGGGTGGGGGGGAGCTATGTGGGAATGTGTCTTAAATCATGCTGCTTCTTATATGGATGCCGAGAGAAACGCAATTTCATCTTGCCTGCACTACAGTTGTATGTACAGCAATATGACAATAAAGTTTGATTTGATTTGATTTGATGTCTTTCAGTTCTCACCTGTATGTAGTTTGAGTTTCAGTGGCATTATTTTATTTCGCTAGCGAGGCTTATTCCTCGCTGTGACCGCGCCCTTTCCAGGCTGGAATCCCCAACCCTGATTCCAGCCCTTTTAAGCGTCAGGTTTCACCCTCGCTATATTTATGTAAGTGTTTGTATTTGACTCTTTATATTTCTCTTGTTTTTCACCCTTCGAGGTCGTATGTTTAGTTGTTTGTATTTCGCCCCTCGTGGCGCATTCTTTTGTTCCTTTTCATTAATAAATAAGCAAACTCACTGCTGGCATTTGGTGCCTCATTTATGCCCTGAAAGGGGCATACATAACAGCAGGTCGCAGCCAATTGGTGCCAGTCACAGTGAGTTTGTTTTTTGGCTCTAAATTTTTTCTTTTTTCGGGTGCCAGCATTTTTTGGGAGCTATGGCGTCTTTCACCAGGTGGTATCCTATGAGCCTGGGTTTTGAGCTCGTCCAGGCTCTTATGGAGATAGATGACCTCCTGGCCATAGCCCGTCAATATTCCATCCCAGAAAGTGCTTTATGATACCTGGAACTCATGGAGGCAGCTGTGAAGCGTCATCCTCGCCTTGCTGAGCATGCTGAGGGCAGGGAGAGGATGTCTGAGTTATCGGCGCTTCAGCAGGAGAACCGTGAGTTGTCAAAGAAGTCCTCCAGGAAGCCTAAACCGGGGCTGACAGCGAATCACTCCCGTTCCTCAGCTCGTCATGAGGTTCCTGCTATGGCTCCAGCTCCCGGTTCTCCATCACTGAAAAACCGTCTCCCAGTGCGCCGGAGGAGGAGGGCAGCCTGGGGTCCCATCAAAGATGAATAGTGGGCAGCTGATTTCACCAGGGACCGTATGGCTGAAGCTCACTCTTAATGCAACCTGGACAAGGTTCTAAATAGTGTGGTGGCAGCAGTCAGGATTGTGAAGGCACACCCTGGTCTGAACAATTATTCTGAGTTCGCTGAGCTGCTGGCCACCGTCTCCGCCCAGCAGCGATGTTTTCCCGATTTGATGATAGGTTCGTCCCCAGCCCGAAGACGACGATGCCCGGCACAGAACCCTTCTCCACCCCGTGACATGGCTGCCTCGAGGCGGAAGGAAGAGAACCACTGGGAAAATACGCCGCAAAGTTCCTGTTTGTATCCAACTACAGGCCACCAGGAAAATTCCTCTGTCTTGCAGCCAGCTGTGTTTTCTTCGCCTCGGCAGAGTGATATGACAGCAGCTTCAGCCTCCGGGTCTTCTCTGTCAGCTGTTTCGCCAGCTCCTCTCCCCCGGACTGCCTCAGCTGCTCTTCCCTCCTCTATGGCGCTTCCTCCAGCTGCTGAGAGCTCAGTGGTTTCTTCTCCGGCTGACCTCATCACCGATCCTCCAGGAGTGGCTCCTCCTTGTCTTCCCGAAGGTCCCACCATCACCGTTACAACGGGAGAGGGAAGAATTGAACCTGCTGCAGCAGTCACCACCGTACCCCAGGAAAACAGACAAGTGTTTTTTCATTCTATAGCACAATTTGATGAATTACCTTGTCTGATTCCTGGGGGTGAGGCTCAGGTTATACAGTCTACTGAGCTCTCGCCACCTGCTGCAGCCACAAACATATTACCTGCTTCCTCTGTGTCTCCTCCTATACCCCCCGAGTGTCTGCCGGTGCCAGGATCAAGCCGATGGACGGAGGAGGAGCCTGTGGCCCTGGTGAACCTTCTCCCAGCCCCACAGCCACGGTATGGACAGAGGAGAAGGGCTGCCTGCTATCTGGAGTCTGAGCTGACGATGAAGCATCCCCAGGTCTCCCGTGAGCAGAGTTCAGTCCCAGCTGCTAATGGATCTCCTATTGCCACACAGAGCGAGCCATCTGCATGGGTAACAGCGCCAGGGGGTCCGGAGACTGCCAAGACCATCATGCCTGCTGTTGGGGCCACCACAGAAGAGTTGGAGTCGGACGTCCAGGAGGCCGGGCCAGTTGGATCGCCATCCGGATCAACGGAGTCCTGGATGGCGGTGGAACTTGAGCTCAGGTGAGTACTCTCCTTTGTTTTTATTATTTCTGTATTGGAGAGATCTTGTCTGGCTCTTGGGGGGGCGGGGGGGGTGCTGCCATCCGCAGCATCTGAGCTCGCCTCACCGGGTTCCACTGCTTCCGGTGTCCCTGACCTTGTTCCTGTGCCCCTTGTTTTTGAGCCTTTTCTTAGGGTCACCAAGGAACTTCCTGCCACATTGGAGATGTCCGTGAGTTCTGGTCCGCTGCCTAAGGTTTTCGTGGGTCCAGCATGGCCGGCCGAAGATGTGGTGGAGATGCTGTTCAAACCTGGGCCTCCTCCGGGGTACATGCACACCTCAGTCCGGTTCCACCGACGGTACAGGCACACCTCAGTCCGGGGCCACCGAAGGTGCTGCTACGCCTCAAGCTGGGGCCACCGAGGGTGCTGCGCTGGTGCTCAAGGCTGCTGTGGGTCCTCTACGGTCTTCTGGTTCCATCGTGGTTCTTCCCCCGCCATGGTTTGTTTCTAGTGTCCTTCATCCTGGGGTCTGCAGTGGTTACCGGTGCCATCTTCCGCCTCTGGGGGGGGGGGGGGTGCACCGTGGTCCATTGGGTCAGAGATGTGGGGAGGCCACCCGATGGACTTTTCCGTCTGTCTTGGTGGTGCTGGAGGCCTGGTAGGCCGCCCAACCTTTTTCGCCTGATGGTCGGGTGGGGCCGGAACTCTGGTAGGCCAACAGAACAGTTCTCTTGTTTGTCTGGTAATACTTGATTCTTTGCCCGTGTTTGTTCAGTGTTATCAACGTGTATTCATTTGGTTTTACCCAACTATGAATTAGTAGTAGCATAAATTATCTATCATCTTAGTCCAGATTTCTATTCTGGTTTCACTTTTCTGGGAGAAAAATACAATTCTCATTTGTACTTGTAGTTGTGGGTATTGCTATTTTTTTTGTGTTGGGTACATTGTTAAATTTTCACATTGTCATTTCTAGGTAAGAAGAAGATTCTCATTTGTCCTTAAAGTTTTGATATCTGCTATGATATTTTTGTGTTTAGGTACATTGAGGAATTTTCACCTTGACATATGTTCTAGAGTCTTGCTGTAAAGCATTTTGAGTTTGTTTTCACATGTTGACATGTTCTGAAGTTTTGCTTTGAAGCATTTTGAGTTTATTTTCATTCTAGTGTCTCTCCCTCCAGGCCTGGATTCCCCCTCCGCCCTCCCGAGGCCGGTTTTGGTAGTTATTTCTGGTTGGGGGGGGTTCCTTTTTTTCCTTGATGTTATGGCGGGATGCCTGGAATCCATCCCTTAAAGGGGGGGGGGCACTGTGGCGATCCCGAGCACGGGATATTCCATCCCAGAAAGTGCTTTATGGTACCTGGACCTCGCGGAGACGGCTGTGAAGCATCATCTTCGCCTTGCTGAGCATGCTGAGGGCAAGGAGAGGATGTCTGAGTTATTGGCGCTTCAGCAGGAGAACTGTGAGTTGAAAGGGGCATACATAACACTTCCGGTTATTGTAGGAGGCTGAAATTGTACATGTATAGTAATACATATCTCCAAAGGCTATGTGGTAATTTGCAGCACTGAACTCCTAAAGGTGCATTTAGACCAAATGCGACACCAATGTTTTGTGCGGCACGAATATATCAATGGAAAGAGGCGAGCACATGCAAATCTCACACATTCACATGTTCATATCTGAGAGATAGTGCTAGCTAGTAATAGCCTTGAGATTCTGGAGTAAAAGTATCACCACTGGAGATGGATCGGGAGCTCTGCAGCTGAATCCGAGTGTTGGAGTTTTTTACCCACGGGCTCCTGCCACGAACGTGCTAACAAAGCTAGCAGGCTAGCAATGAAAGCAACCCATCATCCAGATGAAATTTTGGAGGCAGGGACAATTTTTTTCAGGGGAGACCCCGTTCGACAATGTAAACCTAAGCATGACAGCATTTTGGGAATTTACACAGCAGGTTGAACACAGCTGCAGAAGTTATAAAGGCAACTTGACCTGTCTGCAACTCACTCAGATGGTGAATTCATGTCTATTTGCGTGTTTACATTGAGTTAAAATGTAATTGTGGCATGTGCAAAATTCGCCTGTTCGCATTTGGTCTGAATGTACCTTAAGAGTTTGTCTTTTACAGGTGCTAAGGTGAAGTAAGGTGTGATAATGCAGAGCGGTCACAATGTTCTTGTACTTGAGAGGCTGCACACCACAAGAGATGCTCAATGAGATGGAAGACTTATGGGGAGGATGCCGCATCGTATGAAGTAGTCAAGCACTGGTATCGACAGTTCAAGTTTGCGCGGACATCGGTGTAAATGGCACCCATTCGTGGGTGACCACAGTGTGCCATCGATGAAGACACCATCTGGCCTGTTGAGGCCACCATTTTGGAAGAACACTGAGTAACCATTCACCAACTAGCCCAAGATGTCAGGATCAGTCTGGGGTCTGTGGGAAAAAAAATCATCCATGACCATTTGCACAAGCTGAAGTTGTCTGCATGATGGAATACCCCGGTTGCTCAGGCCTTTCCAGGAGCAGGAATGAGTCATGTGCTCCCGTGTTCTTTTGGCCATTTGCCAAGAAAACCAGAAGGGCTGCTTCGACAGACTAATCGTGGAGAAAACATGGGTCCATTACTATGATCCGAGACTAAAGCCCAATCGAAGTAATGGAAGCTTTATGACTTACCACTTCCAAAGAAGGCACATGTTCAACCCTTCTTGGGCAAGGTCACGCTCATGGTCTTTTGGGACCAGCATGGAGTATTGATGATGGGTATTACAATTATTGGGGCTTACTATGCTTCACCCCTGCAAAAACTGCAGAAGGCCACCAAAACCATGAGGTGTGGCATGCTTACCAAAGATTTTCTCCTCCTGCAAGACAACGCCCCGGTCCACAACTCACATGTTACCCAGACGGAAATACAGTTCTGTGGCTATGAAATCTTTCCTCACCCCCTTATTCTTCTGACCTCGCACCATCTGAATTCCACCTCTTTCCAACCATGAAGTCATTTTTGAAGGGCAAGCCCTTCCAAGATGATGTAACACTAATTTCTGAGGTCAAGTTGTGGTTTCTGACGCATCCTGCAGACTTCTACTGGCAAGGTCTCCACAGCTCCATAAAATGACAGGAGAAGTGGGTGACCCTTGGTGGTAACTATGTAGAGAAAGACTAACAACTGTGTCAAGTTTGGTTCCTTTCAGTCCATGGGAAATTAGTCAGGGGAAATCTTTAATGAACAGCCCTTGCAGCATACAAAGTCCTTTCAACACAACAGAAAAGTTAAAGATTATTTTAGTCATTTGTTTTATCAATGACATTAATAGTGGCACTCAAAGAATCTTGCTTAAAGTACTTTCCACTCATCCAACTTGAAAAGGCTTTATTTATGGCTCCCTTTTATTATTTGGTAGCAGCGTTCCTCGTGCGTGAAAGGAAACCGTGCATACAGTGCATGCAAGTGTTCTCAGAAAATAAATGAGATGCACAGTTTGACCCAACTGTCCCGACACACTTTGGATGAAAGGGAGGAGATCTGCCCCCCTCTACTCCCCCATTCCCCACTCCCTCTTGCCACCAGAGGCCATCTTATCAAAACAATGCGGCAGGGAGAGAGTGAAAGTGATCCAGCTGCTTTCTGTCACTAGCCAGTCAAGCAGGTGTATTCTTACACTTGTCTTGCGCTGCCTTGATCTATATTCCCCCTGCAGCGACCCCTCCTCATCACCACTCACCCAACACTACCAAACACACAGAGGTCCTATTAATCCCATTATGCAAATTAAAGTTATAAATCGTGCAGGGTTTTCTATTTTCTCCCCCCTCCTTGTCCCTCCTCATTCCTCCATGTTTCTCATCGTGCCACTACAGCACAGGGCCTTTCTGCTACTTCATTAAGTGCGACCAGTGGGGTCCTTTAGAACAGGCGCTAGAAGAGTGCATGCCAAATGCTTTTGTGAGAGGGTGAAACAAGGCATGGGGTAGGAGTGTTTCAGGTGGCAGTGAAAAATTGGCATTCAGTGTGGTGGTGGCCCCGGACAAGAACAATTAGCGGAGAGTGTGAGGGCCAAAGATTTTTTCTCCTCAAGAGCACTGCTGATTATACAGTAATATCTGCTGGCGTAATGAAAAACTTCCCAGTTAACACTTTCAGTGATTTTTAACTCCAATACAGAACATTTTCTTCCACTTAAAAGAGCTAGTATACTTTCACGATACATGCTAGACTTAATCCAGTGTTTCATGTGTCTTTTTCCAAAATAATGCATTCACATTTTCTATGGAGTTTTAAGTCTCAACTCGATTGCATGTGACAAGATGCCATAGTCCAGTGTTTTTCAATGTTTTTTGAGCTGAGGAACCCTTTTTACATTGAAAAAAATCTCGGGAACCCCACCAAACCCAGTTTTGCAATGACAACATTTTTACCCCAAACTGGCAAGCTTCTTTTACAGTTTTGCTGTCCGTGCATAAGACATAGGGATTTTGGAGGTATGAAAGTGTAAAGGATTGAAACCAGTCTCCAGAGTGAAAGGGTTTTGCTGGCATCTTTCTTCCACCTCCATGTTTTTTGTAACCTTTAGGGCGGTGCGGTGGCACAGTGGTTAGCACTGCGCCAGCACAGCAACTCACCCTTGGCCATGGGATCCCTGGTTCGATTCCAGCCCCTGACCAACAGTGATCTGTGTGGAGTTTGCATGTTTCTCCCCGTATCTGCGTGGGTTTGCTCCGGGATTTTTCCGGTTTCCTCCCACAGGCCAAAAACATGCAGGTTAGGTTAATTGGAGACTCTAAAGTGGCCCTTGGTGTGAATGTGTGTGTGAATGGTTAAGGGATAGTGCCGTACCGTGGCTGCTTCATCCATCCAGGTGGATGCCCTGAATTTCCCCTCTGGGGATCAATAAAGTATACAAAATAAAAAAAAAATATTTATAGAGGGTAGTTCCATTTAGAGGGGAACCTCTCTTTTTCAAGGACACCCTGTTCACCTTCACACAGATACACATTCACACCTGGAAGCTGCCCAGTAAAATGGTAAATGGCATTTACTTATATAGCGCTTTTTCTCATCTCTAGATGGCCAAAGTGGTTTACAGATCCTGCTATCCACCCATTCACACACTGATGGTGGCAGAGCTGCCATGCACCGGCACTGGCCTGACCCACCGGGAACAACTGGGGGTTTGGTGTCTTGCTCAAGGACACTTTGACATCCAGACAGAGCAGGAATCGAACAGATGGCCGGATTCTCCTTCAGGATTTTTTGGTAGACAGCAGAATTCATGGTTCCATTTACCACAGCAAGTCGTCCAGGTCCTGAAGCAGCAAAACAGCCCTAGACCATCACACTACCATCACCATATTTTACTGTTGGTATGATGTTCCTTTTCTGAAATGCTGTGTTGCTTTTACGCCGGATGTAATGGGACACACACCTTCTAAAAAATTCAACTTTTGTCTCATCAGTCCACAGAGTATTTTCCCAAAACTCTTGGGGATCATCAAGATGTTTTCTGGTAAAACTGAGATGAGCCTTTATGTTCTTTTTGCTCAACAGTGGTTTTTGTCTTGGAACTCTGCCATGAAGGCCATTTTTGCCCAGTCTCTTTCTTATGGTGGAGTCATGAACACTAACCTTAACTGAGGCAAGTGAGGTCTGGAGTTCTTTGAATGTTGTTGTGGGGTCTTTTGTGACCTCTTGGATGAGTCATTGCTGCGCTCTTGGGGTAATTTTGGTCGACCGGTCACTCCTGGGAAGGTTCACCACTGTTCCATGTTTTTTTCCATTTGTGGATAATGGCTCTCACTGTGGTTCACTGGAGTCCCAAAGCTACAGAAATGGCTTTATAACCTTTTCCAGACTGATGAATCTCAATTACTTTGTTTCTCATTTGTTCCTGAATTTCTTTGGATCGCAGCATGAAGTCTAGCTTTTGAGGGTCTTTTGGTCGACTTCACTTTGTCAGGCAGGTCTTATTTACTTGATTTCTTGATTGAAAACAGGTGTGACAGTAATCAGGCCTGGGTGTGGCTAGAGAAATTGAAATCAGCTTTCCAAAGATGTAATAAACCACAGTTAATTTATGTTTTAACATGGGGAAGAGGGGAGTAGGTTTGGATTTTTTTACCCTTAATAATAAACACCTTCATTTAAAAACTGTATTTTGTGTTTATTTGTGTTATTTTTGTCTCATATTTAAATTTGTTTCCTGATCTGAAACATTTAAGAGTGACAAACAAACAAAAAAATGAGAAATGTGAAGGGGGCAAACACTTTTTCACACCACTGCATATATATATATATATATATATATATATATATACTGTATATATATATATATATATATACTGTATATATATATATATATATATATATAGAGAGAGAGAGAGAGAGAGAGAGAGAGAGAGAGAGAGAGACAGAGAGAGAGAGAGAGAGAGAGAGAGAGGCTTGAGGTTTAAAAAAATCCCTTTATTGTACAAGTCAAAAATGTAAGATCACCAATATCATTCCACCAAGTGTCTCACATTTCAAAAGTGCAAACATAACTCATCCCCCTCTCCCACAGAACATAAAATATTCCCTGCACCTCCAGCCACCAGTCTGTCAAGTTGATCAAGTTTGCGGACGACACCACCCTCATCGGGCTCATCTCCAACGGCGACGAGTCCGCCTACAGGAGAGAGGTGGCCCAGCTGGCGTCCTGGTGCAGCAATAACAACCTGCAGCTGAACGCTCTGAAGACAGTGGAGATGATTGTAGACTTCAGGAAAGTCACTACTCCTCTGCCCCCCCCTCACCCTCTCAGGCTCTCCCATCACCACTGCTGATTCCTTCCGCTTCCTAGGCACTACCATCACCAGGGACCTCAAATGGGAGCTGACCATCAGCTCACTCATCAAAAAAGCCCAGCAGAGGATGTTCTTCCTGCGGCAGCTGAGGAAGCTCAAGCTACCCACCAAGATGTTAGTGCAGTTCTACACAGCCATCATCGAGTCCATCCTCACCACCTCCATAACCGTGTGGTACGCAGGAGCCACTGCCAGGGACAGACTAAGGCTGCAGCGCGTCGTGCACACTGCTGAGAAGGTGATCGGCTGCAAAGCTCCCATCTCTCCAGGATCTGTACATCTCCAGGACCCGGAGGCGTGCTGGCCGGATCATAGCCGATCCCTCACACCCTGGTCATGTACTGTTTGCCCCCCTCCCCTCTGGTAGAAGACTTCGGTCCATCCAGACTAAAACCTCCCGTCACATGAACAGCTTCTTCCCCTCTGCCATTAGACTGCTGAACACTAAGTGACTCTCGTGCACCATGTACAGCAGCTCAACCAGACTCATGTCAATCATCACTGTTTTCTTCCTGCATTACCGACTGCACTATATAGTTCTCCACAGTATCTGCTGCTGGCTAATATATATTTTAACTGTTGACCAGTATCACTTAATCTTATCCTACACTTTATTACATGTATAGTTTATTTCTCTTATCTTATCATGTTTAATGTTGCAGCATTGTACCGAGACAAATTCCTAGTTTGTGTACTACATGAACAATGGCAATAAACCTGATTCTGATTCTGATTCTGATTCTGATTCTATTGGTGAATACCTCCAAATTGTCCACCATTTTATAGTAAGAGTACTCCACCTGGAGTCTGACTTTTAACAAGGCCTTGAAAACAAACACAGGATCCACACTGCCAGTGTTAGTAGTTCAATTTTTCCTTGTCAGCCAGATGGCAAGTTTAGCAGTACCATATAGGAAGTTCATCAAAGTGTGCACAGACTTCTTTGCCACTTTATACTTTGGCCCGTAAATAAACAAACCGAAAGAGAAACATTCACCCAAATCATGAAACCACACTTTCAGAAGATCAAAAAGGCCAGATAAACGAAAACATTGAACAAACAAATGCTCCAGGGTCTCAACTTGGGAACAAAACAAACATTCCTCCCCCACATTAGGATCCAGGTGTGCTCTGTATTTATTCGTAGCTATTGCCCCATGAACAATCCTCCACTGGAGATCTGCCGTCCGTTTCTCAATAGGGAGCTTGTACATGGACCGCCAGCTGCCTTTCGGGGAGAATACCGGCCCCAAAAACCCCGCCCACTTTGACTCTTTCACGTCCGTCAGAGAGCGCAGATTCAGAACTTTCACACAGATGTGATACACCGTCTTCATCCCCACAAACTGGAACTTGCCCAGATGAGGATTTCTGAAGGACAGCAGGTGATCCTCTCCCTCCTGCCACTCTCCCACAGCTGGACTTATGGAAAGGGCAGGAAAGTTGGACACAGTGCCCTCATCCCATTGAGTGGAAAGAGTCCGGTTTTCTGCAAATGCTCTAAGCGGTCATGGCAGGGCAGCACACACTTCCTTCACCACCCTATGCACCAGTCTGACAGATGTAATGTTGGCACTCTGCCCCAGCATTTCTATTGACGTGGTTGACATCTTCATAAGATGACTAAGCTTGGTACAGCGTGCCTCTCTTAACCCCTTGCACTCCAGTCAATTTCCCTAAAAACGCCAAAAAATAACGTGCCCAAATTAAATCCAAAGCTGTTTTTCAACCCTTTGCAGCATCTTCATGGGGTTGGTCTCATTTAAAAGAAAACACTTTGAATTTTTTGGCAAAACAGTCATAACCTCTCTAAGTGCTCCGGCCACTGAGTTACAGTCATCTAAACATAGTGAACTTGAAGAAAATAAATTTGGCTTGGGTGTTTTTTTGGATACAAATGCTTGCAAATAACACACAGCTTCAGATCCGGGCTGGAAAATGCAGCAGAAATGTAGAACCAAGTGTTATCCAGCTGAGGTCCAAATTTTGTAACAATACCACAAAAAATGAATATATTACACAGCTTTTTTCTCAGGTAGTTCCCAGGCGTTTTGGAACTGTGCCAAATTGTGCCAAATGGCACAGTTTGGAAAAACGTCTGTAACTTTTGAATGCTTCAATGTAGAAGCTTCATTTTGGGCTCTAATGAAAGGTGACACTCAGGGCTGTGTCTGTGTGTGTGTGGGGGGGGGTTTGTCCCCCCCCCTCACTACAGAGGAAAGACATCGCCCGTTG
Source organism: Pholidichthys leucotaenia (assembly GCA_020510985.1). Taxonomy (NCBI): domain Eukaryota; kingdom Metazoa; phylum Chordata; class Actinopteri; order Cichliformes; family Pholidichthyidae; genus Pholidichthys; species Pholidichthys leucotaenia. Next base: position 251,345,529 of record CM035843.1, read on the forward strand.
CGCCACGGTCCGTCATGCAGCGATGACGCACAGCTGTAATTTACCGATCGGTCAAAAGTTATTTTGATTACAATTTTCAGGGATAAAGGATAATTTAGCTTAGAACACCTTACCTCTTCACAGCAGAAGCGGAGCTGGAGAACTTCTTCCTCATTGTCAGACGAACGCAACGCTGGTCTCGCGACCCGATCAAAACATAATTCCATTATTGCGGTTTTGCGCTTCCATGATTGGGGTTTTTGGCGAACGATTTTTCAAAACAAATAACAGTAGTAATTAAAAATAGACTGGCAAACGCGTGTGTGTTACTCAGCCTTCGTCTTCGGCCTCTGTCGGCCTATGATGACCATGGAAGGCAATCCTAACGTCTATTCTGCTGGGACAAAAACAAAACAAAACAAAACAAGCACCGCCTGACTGAACATGCCGTTGCGCGAATGTCAGTCACTGTCACAGAGGTTGCACTTGTGGATGGTCTCCGTGCTGCTGGGTCTGTGGGGTTCTTCCTGCGGGTCCTTTTTTTCTCTGCAGCAGCAGTCTGTCTTCACCAAGCCTTAAAAACAACAGCTCACGAACTTCTCTGCTTCAATTGGCTCACTGCATTCACAGCTTTGGTAGGCGGGTCCTTCTTGCTAGGTTTTCAGTCATTGGTTCTTCAAGGTTTCAGAAACCCAATTCAAGGCTCTTATTAGTCGAATGAGAGGTCAATCAGATGAACTAATCTGTTCGCGGCTGTGTCTGCAGTGGAAGAAGGATATGCAGCTCCCGCAGCTCCATCGTGCGCCCTTGTGCGCTCGAGGATGCATGAGAGCGCCCTCATGCGCTCTGGGACGCAGAGACTTGCCTGGCCGCGGTACATCGGAGTGCAAGAGGTTAAACAAGTTTGCAGACTAACAGATTGCAGCACTTGAGTGTCCATGAATTGATTGAAAAACAGTGGTTCCTCGAACAGCCACATGCCTGGTGTCTCCTCAGGAATGCGGGCTACGGTGAAGACTTGCCATGCATGTAAGACAGATGTGTCAAAAGCAGAAAGTCCAGTAAGGTCCACCTCCCCGGACTTCACGAGGAAAAGCTGCTTATCATAGCCCAAGTGGCCAACTCTCCTCAGGAGCAGTTTTGCAGTGTCCTTCCAGCAGGGGCCACATTCGTAAAGGAGCCGTTGTGCAGTCTGAAGCCTAAAACAGGCGATCTTGGACTGTATGTCCACCAGGCCCTGTCCTCCCTCGGCAACAGGCAGGTAGAGAACAGCCGCACGGACCCAATGTCGACCAGACCAAAAGAAATCCACGATGATCTTCTGAACCTCCTCAACCAGGCTCCTGGGTGGTGTCAAAGCAATAAGCCTATGCCAAAGAGCCGAAGCGACCAGATTATTGGCGACCAGAGCCCTTCCCGTATATGACAGCTGTGGTAGCAACCATTTCCATTTAGAAAAGCGAGCACACATCTTCTCCTTAATTCCCTCCCAGTTCTTGCGTTCAAAGTCCTCAGAACCCAAAAATACCCCCAACACTTTGAGACCGGCTTTCCCCCACACAAGACCTCCAGGAAGCTGAGGAATGTCCTGATGTGACCACTGGCCCACCAATAGACCCTCACTCTTGGCCCAGTTTACCCGTGCAGAAGATGCTTTTTCATAAATAGATAAAGTGTCCACCAGACGCTGTACATCCCTGTGGGATGTGATGAAAATGTTGACGTCATCCGTATAAGCAGACAAGACGATTGGACGACAACTGCTGAAGGGCCCCGGCAGAATCAAACCACCCAGCTGAGTGCGCAATCTGCACAGCAAAGGCTCACTAGCCAAGCTATACAGTTGACCTGAGATAGATAGAGAGAGAGGTTTGAGGTTTAAAAAATCCCTTTATTGTACAATTCAAAAATGTAAGATCACCATGACACCATCATTCCACCAAGTGTCTCACATTTCAAAAGTGCAAACATAGCTCATCCCCCTCTCCCACAGAGCACAAAATGTTCCCTACAGTCCATCTATTGGTGAATACCTCCAAATTGTTCACCATTTTATAGTAAGAATACTCCACCTGGAGTCTGACTTTTAACAAGGCCTTGAAAACAAACACAGGATCCACATTCCCAGTGTTAATAGTCCGATTTTTCCTTGTCAGCCAGATGGCAAGTTTAGCAGTACCAGATAGGAAGTTTATCAAAGTGTGCACAGACTTCTTTGCTACTTTATACTTTGGACCGTAAATAAATAGAGAGAGAATGGGCGCTGACATCATGCTGCGCTGCATTCTGGGCCGTCATCACCATTGTCGTGGTCTGGCTTCTTTGTTTACCTGTAGTCTATGGCAACTGCTAATGTGAACAGACATACGTTCGATGGAACTCAGCAAACAAAATTAAAATTCTTTATTCAGAAAAGCTGAATAAGGAAGCAAAGGAGCACTACCTCCAAAAAATTAAAGAAATAAATTGGATTGATCCCTGTGAACACAAGAAATGGACCTCGGATCTCAACCAACTGCCTTGAGTCATGCTGTTAGATGTGTTTGCCTATCTGGTTTGTGGGGTGAGCACCTACACCCATGAGCAATTAAAAAACTATAAATTGTTACAGGCTCATGTTCAGTTCACCAATGGATGGGTCCAGCCACCTCAAATCTTCCAGGTGAACAACCAGAAAACCGTTGTTTGCACAAAGGTAAGCAATCATTGTTTCTACACAACTTTCTGTACTAGCATGTGTCTCTGCAACTACAGGCATTTCTAAGTCCCAGCAGTGAAATGTTGGATTTATGTTCAAATTTGTCATATGATAATTGATAAGTATATACACATTATTATACAACTGGACATGAAATACTAATCAAGTAACCCCCTTAAGCCCAATGCACCCACTGGCACACCGAAAAAGATGACCGATGTAATTAGCCACTATAAAAACAAACGAAATCAGGATTGCGATTTTTTTTTTCAATTGTTGCTCAAAGTTTAGACCACAATGTTTAAATAGCAAGTGCAAAACTGTATTTTAGGACAAATGTTAATGTTTAGAAATGATTTTATCCTGTTTAGGGGTTTAAACGGGATGTGGGACAAAATGAAAACAAGGAGTAAATATTACCTTGATCCGGACATTTTTATAGTCACCTGAAAGAGGAGAAGCTGCTGAATCCAATGATACTACACATTCTATGGACTTCAGTCCTCAACTGATTTTAAATCCATGCGCAATGAAGGCAACAACGTGCACTCTGGGAATTCCCTTCCAGTGGCACAGAAGGGGGAATCCCAGTGCTGCATGTAGCGGTTTGTGTCCTGTTTTTTTTTTTTTTTTGGTTTGGTTGTTTTTGATAGTTGTATCAGACATATATTTCCACCTTCAGACTCCACTCATTTTCATGTCCCATATCTGACCTGTCGTCACTAGTGAACAAAGATATGCAGACAACCTTTCCCACAATTCCTTGAGGTTTTTCCATTGGGTGACATCATGTGCCCATTCTCTATAGCAGAGAAAATACTATAAGTATTGAACACGTTAACATTTTTCTCATTAAACATACGGTGGTGTGAAAAAGTGTTTGCCCCCTTCCTGATTTCTCATTTTTTTTGTATGTTTGTCACACTTAAATGTTTGAGATCATCAAACAAATTTAAATGTTAGATAAAGATAACTCAAGTAAACACAAAATGCAAAAAAAAATATTTTTTTTTTAAATGGAGGCATTTATTATTAAGGGTAAAAAAAAAAAAAAAAAAATCCAAACCTACATGTGTCATGTTCACTGCACAAACTGCGCTGCGAACATATAAAATAGCAACGAGCCCAAAATGCACAGTAAGTAACGTGTTTATTTACAATGGATGAATGGGTTGAATGTCCAAAAACAGTCACAAGGGAAGGGAAGACACCTGGCTACAAGCTTGATTAGTTCAAAGGATGCCTAACGCGCTCTAAATAGGCAGGAGCGGAGAAAAAGGCACAAGGACTTACTACAGCGTTGGAGTAGAAAGGCTCTGAGGGAACAACATGATTCAGTCTGAGGGAAAACCAACAGAAGCGAGTCTGGATGTCCAAGGTCGACATTGCAAAGTTGCCACAACAGCTGGTCACATTCTATCCTATAAATACACAACCCCAGAATGAGGACAAATGGACACAGCTGTGTGGCCACCCGGTGCATGACTCATTGAACAATGTGTGTGTGCGTGCGTGAGTGTGAATGTGAGTGTGTGTGTATGTGTGCGTGTGTGCATGAGTGTGTGAGTGTGTATGTGGTGAACCATACCACTGGTGGATGCCTGGTGAGGAGGAGGCATGGCTGTGGGACTGATGGAGAGCAAGGCTCAATCCATCAGCTGGAATTAATAATCAATAATTAAACCCAACAGCCACAAGTCAACAACAGAGGTGGAGAACATGGCCCATTCAGACTCCATGTCTCCAGACTCCCTCGGAATGTGGTTGAAGTTCTTCCGGAGGTGGGAGTTGAAGACCTCCCGGACAGGGGCCTCAGCCAGACGTTCCCAGCACACCCTCACTATACATTTGGGTCTACCAGGTCTGAATGGCTTACTCCCCTGCCATCGGATCCAACTCACCACCAGGTGGTGATCAGTTGACAGCTCTGCACCTCTCTTTACCCGAGTGTCCAAGACATACAGTCGCAGGTCTGATGACACGATAACAAAATCGATCATGGACCTGCGACCTGCAACATGATTCAGTCTGAGGGAAAACCAACAGAAGCGAGTCTGGATGTCCAAGGTCGATATTGCAAAGTTGCCACAACAGCTGGTCACATTCTATCCTATAAATACACAACCCCAGAATGAGGACAAATGGACACAGCTGTGTGGCCACCCAGTGCATGACTCATTGAACAATGTGTGTGTGCATGCGTGAGTGTGAATGTGAGTGTGTGTGTATGTGTGCGTGCGTGCATGAGTGTGTGAGTGTGTATGTGGTGAACCACACCGCTGGTGGATGCCTGGTGAGGAGGAGGCATAGCTGTGGGACTGATGGAGAGCAAGGCTCAATCCATCAGCTGGAATTAATAATCAATAATTAAACCCAACAGCCACAAGTCAACAACAGAGGTGGAGAACATGGCCCATTCAGACTCCATGTCTCCAGACTCCCTCGGAATGTGGTTGAAGTTCTTCCGGAGGTGGGAGTTGAAGACCTCCCGGACAGGGGCCTCAGCCAGACGTTCCCAGCACACCCTCACTATACATTTGGGTCAACCAGGTCTGAATGGCTTACTCCCCTGCCATCGGATCCAACTCACCACCAGGTGGTGATCAGTTGACAGCTCTGCACCTCTCTTTACCTGAGTGTCCAAGACATACAGTCGCAGGTCTGATGACATGATAACAAAATCGATCATGGACCTGCGACCTGCAACACGATTCAGTCTGAGGGAAAACCAACAGAAGCGAGTCTGGATGTCCAAGGTTGACATTGCAAAGCTGCCACAACAGCTGGTCACATTCTGCCCTATAAATACACAACCCCAGAATGATAGCAAATGGACACAGCTGTGTGGCCACCCGGTGCGTGACTGATCAAACAATGTGTGTGTGCGTGCGTGAGTGTGAATGTGAGTGTGTGTGTATGTGTGCGTGCATGCATGAGTGTGTGAGTGTGTATGTGGTGAACCATACCGCTGGTGGATGCCTGGTGAGGAGGAGGCATGGCTGTGGGACTGATGGAGAACAAGGCTCAATCCATCAGCTGGAATTAATAATCAATAATTAAACCCAACAGCCACAAGTCATGCTCGGGGTGATGACCCTGAACATGACAACATGGCCATGTGTGAAAAAGTGACCCCCTCCCCCCCCGTTAAAACATAAATTAACTGTGGTTTATTACATCTTTGGAAAGCTGAGTTCAATTTCTCGAGCCACACCCAGGCCTGATTACTGTCACACCTGTTTTCAATCAAGAAATCACTTAAATATGACCTGCCTGACAAAGTGAAGTCGACCAAAAGACCCTCAAAAGCTAGACTTCATGCTGCGATCCAAAGAAATTCAGGAACAAATGAGAAACAAAGTAATTGAGATTTATCAGTCTGGAAAAGGTTATAAAGCCATTTCTGTAGCTTTGGGACCCCAGTGAACCACAGTGAGAGCCATTATCCACAAATGGAAAAAAACATGGAACAGTGGTGAACCTTCCCAGGAGTGGCCAGCCGACCAAAATTACCCCAAGAGTGCAGCGACGACTCATCCAAGAGGTCACAAAAGACCCAACAACAACATCCAAAGAACTGAGACCTCACTTGCCTCAGTTAAGGTCAGTGTTCATGACTCCACCATAAGAAAGAGACTAGGCAAAAATGGCCTGCATGGCAGAGTTCCAAGACAAAAGTCACTGCTGAGCAAAAAGAACATAAAGTCTCATCTCAGTTTTACCAGAAAACATCTTGATGATCCCCAAGAGTTTTGGGAAAATACTCAGTGGACCGACAAGACAAAAGTTGAACTCTTTGGAAGGTGTGTGTCCCATTACATCCGACGAAAAAGTAACACAGCATTTCAGAAAAGGAACATCATACCAAGAGTAAATGATGGTGGTGGTAGTGTGATGGTCTGGGGCTGTTTTGCTGCTTCAGGACCTGGAAGACTTGCTGTGGTAAATGGAACCATCAGTTCTGCTGTCTACCAAAAAATCCTGAAGGAGTATGTCTGGCCATCTGTTCGTGACCTCAAGCTGAAGCGTACTTGGGCTCTGCAGCAGGACAATGATCCAAAACACACCAGCAAGTCCACCTCTGAATGGCTCAAGAAAAAATAAAATGAAGACTTTGTATTGCCCTAGATCTGAATTAGATCTGAATCTAATTGAGATGCTTTGGCATGACCTTAAAAAGGCGGTTCATACTCGAAAACCCCCCCAATGTGGCTAAATTACAACAATTCTGCAAAGATGAGTGGGCCCAAATTCCTTCACAGCACTGTAAAAGACCCATTGCCAGTTATTGCAAACACTTGATTGCAGTTGTTGCTGCTAAGGGCGGCCCAACCAATTATTAGGTTTAAGGGCAATCAGTTTTTCACTCAGGGCCATGTAGGTTTGGATTCTTTTCCCCCTTAATAATAAACACCTTCATTTAAAAACTGCATTTTGTGTTTACTTGAGTTACAGTATCTTTGTCTAATATTTAAATTTGTTTGATGATCTGAAATATTTAAGTGTGACAAACATACAAAAAAATTAGAAATCAGGAAGGGGGCAAACACTTTTTCACACCACTGTATACAGAGAGATACACTGTATATAAAAGTCACTCACAGCTCAGTGTGGGATGCTAACTTGCGACCTGGGGTTTGAAACCATAAGTAATTAACCATCTACCATCCCCCGCCCACCAACTGAATGAGTGTTGAAAGCCTGGTTTAAACAGGTGTTTTACTCATGCCCAGTAACTACAGTGTATTCTTATTGTGCATGCATTCGCACATGCGCAGTGTATAAAGTTTGTTTTACATACATATGCATGTTTTTTGAGGGGGTGGAAAACATTAATTTGGTACTTTTTTTAGTGCGATCTGGTTGGTGGAGCAGCCAACAAAAAGAAAATGTTGTAAACCCAGGCTTGACCAGCTCCCGACATCACATCATCTTGGTGGGGGTCCATTTTTAACAGATTACACCTCTCATCCCATACCATGGCACTACATGTAGTTAGTAGAGAGTTTCCTTGAAAAAATGCAGACTCCGAACTGTGACAGGGCAAACTTGCTAGGATGCAGGGCAGATACCTAATTTTAAGAGCACCTGAGAAGTGTCCAGAAGTTTCCTCTGTGCCTAACGCCATACAATGTAACTGCTGTTCCTGAAAGAAAAAAAAAAAAAACCAAAACATTAAAGATACTACAACTAGCATGATTTGCAGCCTGAGTCCCAGTAGCTAATCGAAGGGTGCTTTGGTAGTTGTTTGCCAAAATTATGTCCTTTTATTGGTTAATGGGACTCAGGCTGTAGAATGTGCCATTTGTCAGGGGCAGATCTACAGGGGGCAAGGGGAGCAACTGCCCCCCTACTGTAATGCCTTTCCACCCCTTCTCCCCCCAACTTTAATGTCTTTAAAATTATACTTGAAGAGTTCATTTGCAAAAACAGGTAAGTCCAATTGCTTTCATAATGAGAAAAACAACTTTTCATCTGTTGGTTTATGACATGGTTAATTAAGCTTGACAGCTCATGTGCACGATGTAACTGCACAGGAAGTAACCACACAAAGGGGCACATTTGAAAGTTTATTAATTTGCAAAACACAAGCGCACAGCTGAAGAAACAGTCACTCGCCAGAGGAACCACCCTGTGGAGAGAAGACAAGAGCTGTGAGCAGAGGAATGGAGTAAGGGGAACTGAGCGAGCCAAAATGCCACTTACTTGGGAATCCAGGGAGAACCAGCAGGGACCCAGTGGGAAATAGACAAACCATTAGGGTTTGTGGGAGATGAGCTGATGGTGCCTGACCGGGTGGAGATAGGAAGCTGAGGGATAGTGAGATGTGGCAGGAGAGCGCGCGCAGTCCTGGGGACACACCTGCACAGTGACAGCAACCTGAGGAAAGAGGAGAAACAAGGTAAGACAGGTCAATTTATACTTGCTTGTCAGTTTTAGCAGGCAGTATACCCAGGCGAGCCAGCGTTGAATGCGCGGGGAGATCCTCCTTAAGTATGCTGGCTGATGAGCGGGCGCAGGTGTGTCTTTTGCCTCAGGTGCGGTGATGAGTTGACAAATGTGAAGGGGGGTGGAAGGGGCACGCTCTCGCTGCCCATGACAGGTTTATACAGACGTGGACAAAATTGTTGGTACTCCTCTGTTCATGAAAGAAAAACCCACAATGGTCACAGAAATAACGTGAATCTGACAAATGTGGTAATAAATAAAAATTCTATGAAAATCAGACAATTCTTTTGAATTGTGGTTCAACAGAATTATTTTAAAAAACAAACTCATGAAACAGGCCTGGACAAAAATGACGGTACCCCTAGAAAAGATTGAAAATAATGTGACCATAGGGATATGTTCAACCAAGATGTGTCCTCTAATTAACATCACAGGTGTCTACAAACTTGTAATCAGTCAGTCGACCTATTTAAAGGGTGACAAGTAGTCACTGTGCTGTTTGTTGACATGGTGTGTACCACACTAAACATGGACCAGAGGAAGCAAAGGAGAGAGTTGTCTCAGGAGATTAGAAAGAAAATTATAGACGAGCGTGTTAAAGGAAAAGGCTATAAAACCATCTCCAAGCAGCTTGATGTTCCTGTGACTACAGTTGCATATTCATTCATCTTCTTCCGCTTAACCCTTTTCGGGTCGCGGGGGGGGGCTGGAGCCTATCCCAGCATCTATTATTCAGAAATTTAAGATCCACGGGACTGTAGCCAACCTCCCTGGATGTGACTGCAGGAGGAGACGGATAATATGAATGGTAACAAAAGAGCCCAGAACAATCTCTAAACACATTCATGGTGAACTCCAAGGTCAAGGTACATCATTGTCAGATCGCACCATCCGTCGTTGTTTGAGCCAAAGTGGACTTCATGGGAGATGACCAAGGAGGACACCACTGTTGAAAACAAATCATAAAAAAGCCAGACTGGAATTTGCCAAACTGCATGTTGACAAGCCACAAAGCTTCTGGGAGAATGTCCTATGGACAGACGAGACAAAACTGGAACTTTTTGGCAAGGCACATCAGCGCTATGTTCACAGACGCAAAAATGAAGCATACCAAGAAAAGAACACTGTCCCTACTGTGAAACATGGAGGAGGTTCTGTTATGTTCTGGGGCTGCTTTGCTGCATCTGGCACAGGGTGTCTTGAATCTGTGCAGGGTACAATGAAATCTCAAGACTATCCAGGTATTCTAGAGAAATGTGCTGCCCAGTGTCAGACAGCTTGGTCTCAGTCGCAGGTCATGGGTCTTGCAACAGGATAATGACCCACAACACACAGCTAAAAACACCCAAGAATGGCTAAGAGCGAAACATTGGACTATTCTAAAGTGGCCTTCTATGAGCCCTGATCTAAATCCTATTGAACATCTGTGGAAGGAGCCGTCTGGAGAAGGCACCCTTCAAACCTGAGACAACTGGAGCAGTTTGCTCATGAGGAGTGGGCCAAAATACCTTCTGAGAGGTGCAGAAGTCTCATTGACATTTACAGAAATCGTTTGATTGCAGTTATTGCCTCAAAAGGTTGTGCAACAAAATATTAAGTTAAGGGTACCATCATTTTTGTCCAAGCCTGTTTCATGAGTTTGTTTTTTAAAATAATTCTGTTGAACCACAATTCAAAAGCATTGTCTGATTTTCATTGGTTAATTTTCATAGACTTTTTATTTATTACCACTTTTGTCAGATTCAAGTTATTTCTGTGACCAGTGGGGTACCGACAATTTTGTCCACGTCTGTTAGTATTTCCAATTCAGCTTCTAAGGCATGGTCACTTGAAATATGAGTATCTCATACATAATAAAGCAAACAATTGAACATCAACTCATTATTTTTTGTCAACTTATGAGTACAAAAACAGATATGTCCACAACACATACTTTTGCAAAAACAGAAATGTCCCGAAAACCATGCTAGGTTGTCTGGTGAACACATCACTGGTTCATCTGCTTCATCAAAATTATCCATATTTGACATAAAATGCAACAAAATTGTAAAAAAAAAAAAAAAAAACTGGCAGGGAAATCATGCAAAGCGAGCAGACCCAAGTAGGGGTCTCTGCAGAATGCTGCTGCAGCAGATAGACACATGATTGGTTGGGGTCAGCATCTAGACACATGATTGGCTGATTCTCGCTGCACCATTGAGTCACGTCACCCAAATACCAAGTGCTTATTTGCCATGTGTAGAGTTATCCGGTTTTGTAAAAACAGGGTCCCGGCGTTTATCAGCTTTTGAAAAAAAAAAAAACCATGAACTTTGTAGTGTATATAACAGCGGTTATAATGAATTTTTCGAAAAAACATTTTGAACTTCTATAAATAGGTAATGTGAACAGTTGTTTGTTGTACAGAGGGAAATTTTCTTGGAAGTGGTGTTTATCATTTTTTGCAAACGAACTCTTCACTTGTAAAAACACATTGCTTGTATGCCCAAAAGCCTCTCGTAGCATTCACATAATAAAAAGAAAAATTCACCAAAAAAGTATAATTGAAAATAAATTTTTTAAGCCCCTCAAAAACTTAGTATGGCCCTGCATTAAGCAGGCTTCTGGCTCCTGCTCCCCGGCCCCACCTAGTCCTAACTGGTGTGTCACAAACATGTAGGAGACAGTCTGTCTGCAACTCAGTAGAGTGAAGTGACTGAGCTGCCCAGCTTTCTCCAGGTGAAGTCCGTTTCCCCAGGTGATGTTTTAACACAAAGTTAAAATCAAATTAAATTTGTAATAAATGGAGTGTACACTTAAGTCGATGGATAGTCATGGTTCAATACATCCATTAATCACTTGCCAAAAGTGACTCACTTGTGATTTGTTGGAGCGTATTTCCCTAGTTAGTTTTGATTACAGTATAGTAAACATGAAAGCAGTTTATGAAGCATTTAGGTGGCGTGCCCACCAAACGCATTTTTTGTCACCCGACCACCCTGAACGTCTTTTGTTCAGTGCTTGTGCGCTGTGCTCTGGAAAAAAACGTCTGTGCCTTGTATCCCAGCAACAGCTTGTCACTCACAGCTCAGCACTTCCACTTTTCCTATGGTCAGACTTTCTACTTATTTTTTAATAGCAGTCTCTAAATAACAATGGACAGGAAACATATTCTAGCACTGGTAGCAGCTCTGGATGCAAAATGTGATGACATGGAAAGCAGGAGTCTGAATAGAGACTGTACCAGCATCCTATGTCTCGCCCTTCCTTATTCTGATTGGCTGCTTAGAAAGGTTTGACACTGAGGAGCTCAGCTGCTGTCTGAAAAGTTGAAATTTTTTCAACTCTGAGTGCCGTGAGTGCCATGACAAAAAGCGGCCACTGCCGAGAGCGTTTCAGCGCCAAGGGCGCTCAGCTCTGTAAACAATGGACTACATAGAGAATGAACAGAAAATAGTCGCCCACAGTGGAAAAAACACGTTTGGTGGACACACCGCCTTAGATATTAAAAAAAAGTCTAAATCCAGACAGTCACTGTTTCAGAGGCTTAAGTTTCAGTGACCGTGTTCAAAATGCAAAGCCAATGCAGCAGTGCAGCCCCATTTAAAGACATTCCCCAAAACACTTCATGGAGCAGCAAAAAGAAGTTTCCACAGTGAGTGCTACAATTCTTGGCCATGGCTGGAATATTCTCTCTCAAGAGATGCAGCACATTGCTTTGCCTGCAGACATTTTGCAATATCAAAAGGTCAGACATACTTTACATGTGTAGGTAAAGCAGGACAGGAAAGATACATCTGTGCTTACCGGAGTGGTGGCCTTGTGATAGAGCACCCGCCCCTCAGCTGGAAGGTCATGGGTTCAAGCCCCGGCTGGGTCATACCAAAGACCATATAAAAATGGTACTTCCTGCCCTCTAGCTTGGTGCTCAGCATAATAGAATGGGGGAAGGAAAAATTGTAATCCATGGACAAAGATGGAAATTAGCCACTGGCTACAATCTGGCAAGTTTACATTGATTAATATCAATGCTCATCAACTTGCACTGTCCTTAAAAACAGCAATGATGAGAAATGTTAAAAAGTAAATTATCGAAACATTAAAGCTCTGTTTTTGTGGATCTTTTGTTCTGTCCTTTAACATGGGGGATTTTCATATGCTGCACCAAGGACATCCAGTGCCACCCTGCCGAGACCTCTTGCCACTCCTTTGCCACCCCATTTAAAATTTTCTAGATCTGCCACTGCGCTTGCCTTTTCAGTGTTCTCATGAGTAACAGTAAAGTCACATAGTGCTGTGGCAGGTGATGCAACCCACTCAAGATATGATGGAGGTGACACTCACCTGAACAAAGGCCGCTGTACCATCAAAATGATTTTGTGAACACTATTTTAAGATGAAACTCTTACGTGGTGATTTAATTTTAAATAGGAATTATTTTTCTCTTAGTCATAAGTATAAGACATGCAAAAGTCTAGAATTAATTTATTACTTAAGATGTGCTTGTGGTTTTTGTGGAAATAAACCGCAGCTCATCCAAAAATGTTACAAAAAAAACCCCATGGATGTTATTCAGGTAAGCGGAGGAGTAACAAAAATATTGAATGACAGCAAAGCCTAATTATATTATACTTTGTCAGTGAACATTTGAATGAGAGCACATTGCTGTTAGGGCTGGTGAGAACAGCTGATATCGAACAGCAGTTGTGAGACTGAGAGATGCAATAGGGATGATAAGAAACCTCGGGTGCCAACATTTCTGTCTGCAGCACGCGCAAATTACAATGCACATACACCCAAGAGCTTGTGCACTGACAGATTGTTTGGCATACGCTTGATTTCACAACACACACACACACACACTGTGACCACCCACCCTCCGCTTGTGTGGTTGTGAAAGCTTTAGAAAACAGGCTTTTAGATTTGGTCATTAGTGTTCTAAGTGCAAGAGAGATCACAAACTGGAACACATACAGTACACATCAGTCAAAAGGATCTTTGCGGAAAATTCTGGCTGTTGCAACCAATATTTCTAAGGTGGATTTGACCAGTGATACTGTATCAGTATATACAGTGGTGTGAAAAAGTGTTTGCCCCCTCCCTGATTTCTCATTTTTTCATGTTTGTCACACTTAAATGTTTCAGATCATCAAACAAATTTAAATATTAGACAAAGATAACACAAGTAAACACAAAATGCAGTTTTTAAATGAAGGTATTTATTATTAAGGGAAAAAAAATTCAAACATACATGACCCTGTGTGAAAAAGTGATTGCCCCCTAAACCTAATAACTGGCTGGGCCACCCTTAGCAGCAACAACTGCAATCAAGCTTTTGCGATAACTGGCAACGGATCTTTTCAAGATTCAAAGGCTTTCTTGTCATGTGCACAGTTAAGAAATGCTACATTTCTTGAGCAATAAAATTCTTGCTTTGCTCTCCGAACGAATGTCAAGGTTAAAGGTACAGAAACAATAATTCTAATAGGTCATGACACACTACCACAGTAACTCAATCCTAATAGTAATGGATACTAGTAACACGCACACCAATACAATTCAATTCAATTCAACTTTATTTATATAGCGCCATATCACAACAAAAGCAATTTCATAGCACTTTCAAATGTAGGGAAAATCCCACAATTGCAGAAAGACCCAGCAATCAGACGATCCCCTGTGAGCAAGCACTTAGCGACGGTGGAGAGGAAAAACTCCCATTTAACAGGAAGAAACCTCTAGCAGAATCGGGCTCAGGGAGGGGCAGTCATCTGCTGCGACTGGCTGGGGGTGAGGGGATAGAAAAGATGAAAAGAACAGACATAAAGAGAGCAAACATTAATGGTGAGAAGCCAAGTACATTATTGGAGGTCACCCGGCAGTCTGAATCTATTAACAGCAAAACAAAAGGGGGGGGGGGGGGGGTTAAGAGACACAAGATCCCTCCCTAATCGTAGGCTATATTGAAGAGGAAGGTTTTTACCCTATTCTTAAAAACAGAGATCGGGTCTGACTCCCGAACCCAGATTGGTTAACTGGTTCCACAGGAAAGGAGCTTGATAGCAGAAGGCTCTGCCTCCCATTGTACTTTTAGAGATTCTAGGTATTACAAGTAATCCAGCATTTTGGGAGCGTAGTGCTCTGTTAGGATGATAGGGTGATATCAGATCTTTTATATATAAGGGGGTCTGATTATTAAGAGCTTTGTAAGTGAGAAGAAGGATTTTAAACTTAATTCTAAACTCTATGGGAAGCCAATGAAGGGAGGCCAGAACCGGAGAGATATGATCTCTCTTTCTAGAACCAGTTAAAACTCTTGCAGCTGCATTTTGAATCAACTGAAGACTTTTTAAAGCTATTTTAGGACAACCTGATAATAACAAGTTACAATAATCTAATCTAGAGCTAACAAAAGCGTGGATCAGTTTCTCAGCATCATTCAGAGACAAGATGCTCCTAATCTTGGCAATATTGCACAGATGATAGAAGGCAGTCTTAGAAACAAATTTAATATGTGAATTAAAGAGTAGATCTTGATCAAAAATAACTCCAAGGTTCCTCACAAAACTATTCAGAGTAAGAGTAGCGGCATCCAAATTAAGAGTTTGATTTGGAAAGGTATTTCTAAGGTTTTTTGGACCAACAAGAATGATTTCAGTCTTATCTGGGTTTAATAGCAGAAAATTACAAGTCATCCAAGCTTTGATTTCCTTAAGACAGGCATCTAACTTGGCTAATTGATTACAATCATCGGGCTTCATTAACAGGTATAATTGTGTGTCGTCTGCATAACAATGAAAATGTATACAGTGCTTTCTAATGATATTGCCTAACGGAAGCATATATAAACTAAAAAGAGTAGGGCCTAACACAGATCCTTGTGGAACTCCGTGACTGAGCTTAGAGTTGGAAGAAAACTCATCATTGATGTGAACAAACTGAAGTCCATCGGACAACTAAGATCTAAACCACTGCAGCGAAGTTCCATTTAGTCCAACATAGTGTTCTAATCTATCAAGTAAAATATCATGATCAATAGTGTCAAAGGCTGCACTAAGATATAAAAGGACAAGTACAGAAACGAGTCCATTATCAGATGCAATAAGGAGGTCATTAGTGATCTTCACTAAGGCTGTTTCAGTGCTGTGATGAACTCTGAACCCAGATTGAAACTCTTCAAATAAACCATTTCCCTGCAAGTGGTCAAACAATTGCGCAGCAACAACTCTTTCTAAGATTTTTGAAATGAAAGGCAGATTAGAGATTGGTCGATAGTTAGCCAAAACTCCTGGATTGAGCGTTGGCTTTTTGAGTAAGGGTTTAATTACAGCAATTTTAAAAGTCTGCGGTACATAACCTAAAGTTAAAGAAGAATTAATTATATGAAGAATACGGCTACCAATAATTGGGAAGACTTTTTAAAATAACCTGGTAGGAATAGTGTCTAAAAGACAAGATGAAGGCTTGGAGGAGGAGATTATTTTATCTAACTCTAAAAGGTCAGTTGGAGTGAAATTAAATCACCCTTATTGTCATTCAACCAATCATGTACAGCAGAACGAGATTGTGCTTTACCTATCTACAGTGTAAATCACACACACCCCAAGTGCAGAATCAGAGGGCCACTGCCATGCAAGGCGCCGCCACAGAGTTCCCTCCTCCATTCCATTTATTGCTGAGCACCAAGCTGGATGGCAGGAAGTTCCACTTTTATATGATCTTCGGCATGACCCGGCCAGGATTTGAACCCCTGCCTCCCGGGTGTGGGGCGGATGCTCTACCAACTGAGCCACCACAGATATCAGTTGAAGGAGTTGTAGTAATTGCTGTACTAAAGTTTATGGTGGGAAGAATCTGACTGATTTTATCTCTAATAGATAAAATTTTATGATTGAAAAAGTTCAAAAAGTCCTGACTAGAAAGCTCTAGGGGGATGTGAGGATTGACCGAGTCCTGACTCTTTGTCAGCCTGGCTATAGTGCTGAAAAGAAACCTGGGATTATTCTTATTCTCTTCTATTAATGCAGAGTAATAACTTGTTCTAGCTTTTCTAAGAGATTTTTTATAAATTAAGAGATGATTCCTCCATGCTAAATAGCATTCATCTAAATTAGTGGAACGCCATTTTCTTTCTAACTGATGAGTCTTCTGTTTTAAGCTACGAGTTTCTGTGTTAAACCAAGGGGTTAGAAATCTCTGGTTAGACTTTTTCTTTTTTAAAGGGGCCACTAAATCTAGAGTCTGATGCAGAGAGGCTGTAGCACCATTTACCATGCTATCAATTATGGAAGGAGCAAGCTCTCCATCTTTTATTTCCATTGTGTTGACCCATGGTATAGAAGAGACAATCTGCAAAAATTTGGTAACAACGTCATCTGAAAGACATCTGCTGTAGTAATATTTTTCTTTAGGAGTCAAATAATCAGAAATAGTGAAATCAAAGGTTAACATACAATGGCCTGACAGTACAGGATTATGAGGAGACACTACCAGATTTTCTATTTCTATACCACAAGTCAGAACAAGGTCCAATGTGTGGTGGAGATAATGGGTAGAATTTTCTACTTTCTGGGAAAACCCCATTGAGTCTAAAATTGAATTGAATGCCTTATTAAGACAGTCACTATCTACATCAACATGTATATTAAAATCCCTTACTATAATTATCTGATTTCAGCACTAAATCAGTTAAAAATTCAGCAAATTCTGATAAAAACTCTGAGTAGGCCGAGGGAGGATGGTAAACTATGGCAAAGAAAATTGGGTTCAAGCCAAGATAGCCAACATCTCCCACACTGAGGACCAGGCCCTCAAAGGAATTAAAACATGATTTTTGCTTTACATTAACTAGTAATTTAGAATGGAAAATTGCTGCTACTCCACCTCCACAACTTCTGGGATTATGATAGTTTAGATAACCAGAGGGAGCTGATTCATTCACACCAACATAATCATCTTGCCCTAGTCAAGTCTCTGTAAGGGATATTAAATCAATCTGATGATCAATTAATAGATCATGAACTAGTAGAGACTTGGGAGTTAGACCACCTAATATTTAACAAACCACATTTAATTTTTAAATTATGAGGAGGAACAGAGGCCAAATTATTAAATTTAGAGACTTGAGGTTTGATTTGAGTTTTACCAACATTTTGTTTAATCACTTTGGGATGTATAATCATTGTATTTTTATTAACTTTGGGGGGGGGGGGGTATTCAAAGGTTCTTTAAGTGGGAAGACAGGAGCAAAGTTGAGGGGTGGCGGATGAGGAGGAGCTGCAGAAAGACGTGCATTTATCAAGTTGTGTTGCATTTGTCTTGGGTTATAATATTTTGGGTAATGGGAGACAGACACAATCTCTGTGGGGTTATAAATTGAAGACTGGTCTAAACAATGAGGATTATTTGGATTAATACGATTAATACGAGAAGTGGAAACAAAAAAGGGCTGGTTGGCAGACCCAGGAACTTCGGAGTGAGTTAACGTACCAAATTTCAGTCACTGTATTAAAAACGCTGAATGGAATACAGTGATCCCTCACATATCGCGGTTAATGGGTTCCAGAACCGACCGCGAAAAGTGAAAAACCGCGAAGTAGCGTCACCCCTAATGACGTCATCCATAAATAATACGTACGTTCATTCTCTCACTCTCTCTCTCTCATATGATACGTGTGTGTGTGTGCACGTGTACATACATACGTAGATGTAAATAAAGTGTACATAAATATGTTTTTAGAACTCTTTTATTCTTATAACAAGATACGTAACTCAAGATGAAGATGATTTACTTCACAGGTTAATGAGAGCTTTACTGCTCCTCAGGTGACGCCTCATCGTCAGGTGCTAGAAGCGCAGGATCATCGAGGGCAGCTTCCGATAGAGCTGGAGAAGCTGCAGGAGGCGGCGTAGTGGCTCGACGGGAAGACTATTTTGCACAAAATGGCACAAGAGAACAGCGAAAAGTTCCACGCGGCGAGACTACGTAACACGAGCGATAAAGAGCAATGAATGCGGTCTTCCTTCCCTTCATGGGTGCTCGGCAGGGAGAGGAGGTGGGTGAAACGTCTCGGCCAATCAGCTTGCGGGGTGAAACGTCTCGGCCAATCAGCTTGCGAGATTTCCGAGCCGAGCCAACACGAGAACAGCGAACAGAGAGTTGGGGCTCTCAGTGTTGATACCTGATGGTCTAATGTAGTCTCCCTGCCTTCTGCTAGCGCCCGCCCATTATTTCTCAATTTTGAATTTTTGATGAATATTTTTGAAAAATCCGCGATGCACTGAGGGCGCGAAAGGTGAAGCGCGAAGTAGCGAGGGATCACTGTAGATCAGATTGTCCCTTAAAACATGTGCACCAAGTCTATTTGGATGGATGCCATCTGGCCTCATAAGTGATGGGCGGTTCCAAAACAGGTTGAAATTGTCTACAAAACCAATGTTAAAAGTAGGTCATGTAGAACACAACCAAGTATTAAGACTGAGAGTTCTGCTAAAATAATTGCAACCTCGTCTGAAAGGGGCCAAAGGGCCAGATATAAACACACGTCTGCCACAGTTCATAAGAGTGGACAGAAGGCTCCTGAAGTCACTCTTTAAGATCTCCGATGCTTCATCTGGGATGTTGTTGCATCCAACATGTACAATCACACTTTGTCAGTGGTTTCTGAAGTGGTGGATAATTTTGTCAATGTTATTGATGGCGGGGTGATGCGCTCTCTTCTTTTTGGAGCTGGTGTGTAATTTGGCACACCTAAAGTAGTCTTAATCTGAGGTTTGCGGGTTTGGGCTGCCTCTGAAGGAGAAGGAGGAGAAGGGGCAGTCATGGGCGGATGGTCGGCGTCCAGGTGGGGAAAATCTTCCAGAGAAAGGATGTCGAATCTGTTTTCCAAAAGCAAGGGAAGAGAAGAGGCGCGGCCCTGTCTGGTCAATCGTCGATAGTTGCTAGTTGGCCCAACCAAGGTCCAGGGCGAGCATTGAGGATGAGAAAAACCACCTGGGGCTTTGGGTTTAGCTCCGAGTTGAAGCCAGTGTTTATTGCTGTAGTCCTGGACATCTGAAGAGACCAGAGCATGGGTGGAAGTGGATGGCGATGCGCTGAATTCACCCAGGTAAGTAGCCACCTCTGCCAGCTGCAAGTCAGTTGCTGGGGCCGTTGTTCGCCCGAAAATTATGGTGTCAAGGTGGTCTTCAGCGTCCCGAATCTTATAGAGGTTGGAAAGTCTCACTTCCAACTCAGAAACCTTCCTAAGTCGGGACACACAGCTGACACACGTCGGGGATGGAGCCATGATGTTCCAGGTGAGAGGTGAATAGCCAGCCAGCCAAAAACAGCTAACAACAGCTAAAAACAGGTTAGCCTAGCCCAGTAAACAGCCCAGCCGGGGGTCCGATCCACCCGTGTGTCTGATCGGGCTTTCTGCTAGGCCAACACTAAGCTAACACCAAGCAAAAACTAATATCAGCAACAGATAAAAAAATTAAAAACAAAATCAATAAAAACAAACAGAAGCGGACAAGATAACGCTTTGACGCAATGTTTTATGTTACAGACGCCAACGCATGCGCCCAGTTGAAATGATCAAAATTTACAGGAAAAATCACAAATCTTTGATAAGATATCCACCCTTGTGTGGATAACACACAGTTAGGCAGTAGAGGAATGAAACTGAAAATTTACTGGATGACTAAAGTGATAGTGGTATATTGATATCAGAGATGATGTGGACCTGAGATGGCATGAACCTATGTACAGTGTGCAAATGAGCATTGTCCAACCTGATGTGAACCTGAGATGGCATACACTTATGTACAGTGTGCAAATGAGCATTGTGCAACAAGCAGTGTATAATTGCAAATTATTTCTGTAACGATAGTACCAGTAGACTGTGCATGATAAGTAGCTGCAGAGATGCTATGGACGTCAGATGGGTGATACTATATCTACTGTACAAGTGAGCAGTGTGCAAATTTAGCAGCCAGTGTGTGAGTTCCTATATGCAAAGCTGTGTTACAGAGTTTTGGGAGTTGTTATCTGTTCAGGAGTCTGATGGTAGTGGGAAAGAAGGAGTTTTTCAGTGTGGTTGTCCTGCATTTCACACTTCTGTACCTCTGACCTGAGGGTAGAAGTGTGAACAGTCTGTGCTGGGGATGGGGGAGGGGGTGACAGTGCTGTGGAGGAATTTGGGCCCTCTCATCTTTGCAGAATTGTTGTAATTCAGCCACATTGGAGAGTTTTCTGTCACGTCTGCTGCGTCTTTGTGCAGCGCACAAATGAAATGATACAAGCCCAAACGCAGGTGAAGTGAATGTGTTTATTAACAAAAGGAAAAAACATACAAAGTGTCCAGTAAATACAATCCAAAATGAATAAAGATAAAGATGACTGGCTATGAACCCTGTTGGCAAGCCCCACGCACTCCCAGACGGAACTGGGCAGCGGAGAGGAAGGGCTAATAATAATAAGGAGAAAGACTTACATGAGGGTTGGAGCGCAACTAGGATCTGGAAACAATAACGCCATCTAAAGTCCAGAAGAGAAGAAACGAACTGACAGTGAGCCAGAACATCGAATGTAGACTTGAGTTGACTACTGACTTATGCCGCCACACCAAGTGCTCCCACTGCCACACATAAATGCCCCGTAAAATAATGAGTGACAAGTGGAAGCAGATGCGTGGCGGCAGCCGGTGCGTGAGTGAGTGAGTGAGTGAGTGAGTGAGTGAGGATGTGAGTCAGAATGTATGTGTGTGCATGTGCATGTATGTGTGTAAGTGGGTGAGAGTGCATGGACAAATGAAAATGACAGACAGCCGGTGGATGCCAGCGGAGGGAGAGGAGTGGCTGTAGGCTGGCAGAGAACCAGGGCTCAGAGGCTCCAATAACCTGCCAGCTGTAAATAATTAACAACAATCAAGGAACTACAGCCACAAATCATGGAACGGGGTTGACACATCACCCCGTCCATGACATTTTCGAGCATGAACCGCCTTTTTAAGGTCATGCCACAGCATTTCAATTAGATTCAGATCTAATTCAGATCTAGGGCAATACAAAGTCTTCATTTTATTTTTCTTGAGCCATTCAGAGGTGGACTTGTTGGTGTGTTTTGGATCATTGTCCTTCTGCAGAGCCCAAGTACGCTTCAGCTTGAGGTCATGAACAGATGGCAGTACATTGTCCTTCAGGGTTTTTTGGTAGACAGCAGAATTCATGGTTCCATTTACCACAACAAGTCTTCCAGGTCCTGAAGCAGCAAAACAGCCCCAGACCATTACACTACCACCACCATCTTTTACTCTTGGTATGATGTTCCTTTTCTGAAATGCTGTGTTACTTTTACGCCGGATGTAATGGGACACACACCTTCCAAAGAGTTCAACTTTTGTCTTGTCGGTCCACTGAGTATTTTCCCAAAACTCTTGAGGATCATCAAGATGTTTGAGGACCAAAAAAGATGTTTGAGGATCATCAAGATGTTTTCTAGCAAAACTGAGATGAGCCTTTATGTTCTTTTTGCTTAGCAGTGGTTTTCGTCTTGGAACTCTGCCATGCAGGCCATTTTCGCCCAGTCTCCTTCTTATGGTGGAGTCATGAACACTGACCTTCACTGAGGCAAGTGAAGACTGCAGTTCTTTGGATGTTGTTGTGGGGTCTTTTATGACCTTTTGGATGAGTTGTCGATGCGCCGTTGGGGTAATTTTGGTCTGCCGGCCACTCCTGGGAAGGTTCACCACTGTTCCATGTTTTTGCCATTTGCGGATAATGACTCTCACTGTGGTTCACTGGAGTCCCAAAGCTTTAGAAATGGCTAGAAAATTGAACCCAGCTTTCCAAAGATGTGATAAACCACATTTAATTTATGTTTTAACGGGGGGGGGGGCAGTCACTTTTTCACACAGGACCATGTAGTTTTGGATTTTTTTTTACCCCTCTGTCCCAGGTGCCATTTGGCACCATAACCCCTAGTGGTCAAGAGTGGTAAAGATCTTTTGTCAAGAAATATTCAGATCCTCTGGTGAGATTTCCAAGGCTATAACTTGAAAGTTGCAAGAGATAATGGCTTACTGTCAATTAGAAAGATGTAGAATATGATCCAAACTTTCAGATAGGAAAAAATTTATGCATCTAATTTGTATAATGCTGCGGGAGCTATATCGAATTACATAACTCAGTCAAAAATGGACTTTGGACATATTTACGCAAAGAATGGTTCTGTTTTTTGATGTAGCTTTTTCTACAGGGGTATGTTGTTATCTTATCTTCAAAGTATATGAACCAGAAAATCAGTACAATGTAAAGAAACAAAATTTGTCACTTACCATTGGCGAAGGGGGCTCACTGGCTGACGTGGTCGCTCCGTTTTTGTCCATCGTGGTCATTATTTTGTGTTCTGTTGGTCATTTGCACTCTATCTCACATCTACAAAGTCTTATGATTATCCCACGTCAATTTCATTTGTATCCCGCGGCAATTTTTCATGTATGACGCCGTTTTATGTGACGATGCATGACGATGCATGGTGGCCATATTTGCTTTCTGAGCTCAAAGAAGGAAAAAGAATAATAATAATAATAATAGTAATAATAATAATAATAATAATAATAATAATAAGGATTTCTTCTTCTTTGGTGCATTTCGTGTCAGCCATGATTCCTCCAATGTGTGTCTGCCGCCTTCTGAACGAGCAGATCAGTACAAATCCTCAGTACAGCTGGGGAGTTAAAGGGACGTCAGTCAGTTGACAGGCACAGTTGCTGCACTGTGCCACTAGGGGCATGTGAAATCTGACAGATAAACACCTTCAATTAAAAACTGCATTTTGTATTTACTTGTGTTATCTTAGTCTAATATTTAAATTTGTTTGATGATCTGAAACATGTAAGTGTGACAAACATACAAAAACATGAAAAATCAGGAAGTGGGCAAACACTTTTTCACATCACTGTATCAGTCTTTATTGGGTAAGACCAGTTACCTCTGCTAAGGAGGTAGTGTAAACATGGCTGTTGGTCTGCTTGTAGAAGTATGCAAAACTACAGGATGGAGTTTGATAACATCAGAGGTGGCCTTTGGGCCAAGAATGAATCAGTTAGATTTGGGGGCAGATCTAGATCAGTATGGGTGTCCTTCATCACTTTTTGTTGTCTTTTGTTCACATTGTAAGATTTGGATTTGTAAAGCGACTTTTTTTATTATCATGAAAAATAATGGGCATACGCAACTTGTGATGTTCCATCAGCTGACACATTTTAATCAGTGGACAAACAGCAGAGGTATGTGCTGTCTGAGTATCCTTAAGTTCATTCTGCCAGTAGAGAGTTACATATTATTGTTTACACCCCCTTTACTCAGGGGTCAAGATTACTGAGAGATCAAAAATTGGCCATATCTCTCAATGATCTCTCAATGCACACAAATAAACAGTTATGATTGGATTTGTGGAGTTATCAGATTATCAAGTGGCCATGTAAACAGAATAATCTGATAAAGGCCGTGTAACCAAGGTTATGAACTCAAGTGGTTTACCTTCCAATAACACAACATAACAAAAATATTTTTTTTTTGTAAGTTGTCTGTGTTTTTTCAACTGATTTAAGACAATTTTGCACCGCTGAATCCAAAAATGACATCCGTTTCTCTTGATCAGGTCAGGTTTTTATGCTAAGTTGTAAGCAGTTGTACAGCAGTTGTACAGTTGTACTGTAAATTGAATAGTAGACATTGATAAAGGTAAGTACATGTAAATTGAATGTTTCGTCATCATTGTTCAAAATTCAGAGAATTCCAAGAAATAAAAAAGAATTTTGCATCATATAAAGCAAAAATACCCGTACATGTAAAAAAAAAAAACCATAAAAAACATGTGGCCATAGTTCAAAAAGTTGACCTGATTGAGTAAAACCAATGTGATTTTTGGATTCAGCACATCAAAATTGTCCTAAATCAGCTAAAAAACAGACAGTAAATTTGGTGTTGACCAGTGTAAGCAGTTTATTCAGTGCATGTGAATACGACAAAACTGATTGCCATTATCAGTTTATTCCCGCTAATCTGTTTATTGTGACTATGTAACCAGGGTCAATGATTTTTAATCATCTCATTTGCTGTGCTGACCTAACCAGACAGTAAACATTTAGAATAGAATAGAATAGAATAGAATAGAATAGAATAGAATAGAATAGAATAGGCTTTATTGTCATTGTACAGTTGTACAGTACAACAAAATTGTGGGTGCTCCACCAGGCTACTGTGCAATAAAGTAAATGAGAAGAATTTGAAATAAAACAGTTACAGAACACACGATTAACCATACGACTGAGGTAAAGGTAAAAGTAAAAATAACAAATAGCCCATTGGTATATACACAGGTACGGTAGTGGCTTCATGGGTGGAATTATGTACATAGGAATGTGGAGTGCAGAACATATAATAGAGTAAAATGGCCCATGGATTATGGGAAATATGTACAACAGTGATTTCACGGATGGGTCAATATACATGAAAGTGAGGAGTGCAACGACAGGTGAGTTAAAGTGATAATTAAGGCTGCGTGTCCACCAAACGTGCTTTTTTGTCACCCAACCACCATGAGTGTTTTGTGTTTTTTTTTTTCAGCATTTGTGCACTGCGCTCTGGAAAAATAAAGTCTGTGCCCTCTATCCCAGCAACAGCTTGTCACTCTCAGCTCAGCACTTCTGCTTTTCCTATGGTCAAACTTTCTACTTATTTTTTATTAGCAGTCTCTAAATAACAGTGAACAGGAAACGTATTCTAGCAGCTCTGGATGTAAAATATGATGACAAGAAAACAAGAATCTGAGACAAGAGTAGAGACTGTATGGGCGTCCCATGTCCCGCCCTTCCTTAATTCTGATTGGCTGCTTAGAAAGGTCTGACAGTGACAAGCTCAGCTGGAGTCTGAAAAGTTGAACTTTTTTCAATGCTGAGCGCCATGACAAAAAACGGCCACCACTCAAAGTGTTTCAGCACCAAGGGCACTCAGCGCTGTAAACACTGGACTACATAGAGAATGAATAGAAAACAGTTGCCCAGAGCAGAAAAAAACACATTTTGGTGGACACCCAGTCTAAAAGGTCCTCAGTTCTGTGCTTGTGAGCGTTAAGAGGGAAAGGGATGGGGCCTCTGACTGTCTGCAGTTCGGATGGCCCAGGGGAAGAAACTGTCAGTCTGGAGGTGTGGGACCTGACCATTCTGAACCATTGTCCAGAGGGAAGCAGGTCAAACAGGTGATGGGCGGGATGTGAGGGGTCTCCTGTGATGGTCTTGATCCTTTTGAGACAGGAGGCTGTGGAGATGTCTTCCAGGGAGGACAGAGGGCTGCCGATAATTTTTTGGGCAGTGTTGATGACCCTCTGCACAGCCTTCCTGTTCTCATCCGTGGAGCCGGGATACCACACACCCAGACAGTTGATGAGCACGATCTCAACTGAGCAGCGATAGAAGGCCAGCAGCAACTTCTGGTCCAGGTTGTGCTTCCTCAGGACATGGAGGAAGTGCAGCAGCTGTTGGGCTTTCTTGGGCAGGTGAGATCGTCACTTCCTTGTGGTAACGTATCGTCACTTCCTGTTTTGCTGTCTGCCTGTGTGGTTTGCTCTCCAGCTCTCGAGCCACTAGCTATGGCTACTACCTCTCTTTCCTCTCCTCCTCTGGTGTGCTCTCTCTGTCAGATGTTTAGCTACACCTCTGCCTCTTTAGTGATAACGGTAAATGTAATAAATGTTGTCTTTTTGAGGCGCTCGAGGCGAGGTTGTCTGATTTGGAATCCCGGCTCCGCTGCATTGAAACACCGTCTGCGCCAGTTAATCTCGACGGACGCCCATTAGCTGCAGCGGAGCTAGCTAGCTTAGCCCCCCCTGTCACCGGTTCCCCGGCTCTCCTCAGCAGCGAGGAGACTGGGTGGGTGACGGTGAGAAGGAAGCCTAGTCGCAAAGCCCCCGGTTCACCACCAACCTGTTCACGTTTCTAATCGTTTTTCCCCGCTCAGCGACACACCCGCTGAGGAAAAAACTCTGATCATTGGCGACTCTGTAGTCAGAAACGTGAACCTAGAGACTCCAGCGGCCATAGTCACATGCATTCCTGGGGCCAGAGCAGGCGACATCGAGTCAAATTTGAAAATGCTGGCTAAAAGTAACTGTAAATATTCCACAATTGTTATTCACGCCGGCATTAATGACATCCCGCCTCCGGCAGTCGGAAGTCACGAAACTTAATATAGAATCGGTGTGTGACTTTGCAAAAACGATGTCAGCCACTGTAGTATTCTCTGGACCCCTCCCCAATCTGACCAGTGATGACATGTTTAGTCGCTCGTCATCCTTGAACCGCTGGCTGTCTGTGTGGTGTCCTAAAAATGACGTGGGCTACATTGACAATTGGAGCTCTTTTTGGGGAAAACCTGGTCTTATGAGACGAGACAGCATTCATCCCACTTTGGATGGTGCTTCTCATTTATCTAACAATCTGGCATCTTTTTTATCCAAATTTCCAAAACCGTGACTACTCAGAGTTGGGACCAGGAAGCAGAGTCGCAGTCTTACACGCCTCTCTGCAGCTCCTCTTCATCCGCCACCCCTCAGCTTAGCCCCTGTCTTCCCCATCAGAGAATCGTTGTCTGCTCCCTCCAAAGTAAATAAAAATATAATGTATAAGCATCCCAAAGTGATAAAGCAAAATATTGGTAAAACTCAAATTAAACATAAAGCCTCTAAATTGAATGAGTTGGCCTCTGTTCCTCCTCATAATTTAAAAATTAAATGTGGTTTATTAAATATTAGGTCTCTAACTCCCAAGTCTCTGTTAGTCCATGATCTGTTAATTGATCATCAGATTGATTTAATTTCCCTTACAGAGACTTGGTTAGGACAAGAGGATTATGTTGGTTTAAATGAATCAACTCCCTCTGGTTATTTAAACTGTCAAAATCCCAGAAGTTCTGGTCGTGGAGGAGGAGTAGCAACGATTTACCATTCCAAATTACTAGTTAATGTAAAGCAAAAAACATGTTATAATTCCTTTGAGGGCCTGGTCCTCAGTGTTGGGCACTTTAGCCAATTTCAGGTTAAACCCAATTTTATTTGCCATAGTTTATCGTCCCCCATCAACCTATTCAGAATTTTTATCCGAATTTCCTGATTTCTTAGCTGATTTAGTGCTGAAATCTGATAGAATAATTATAGTAGGGGGACTTTAATATACATGTGGATGTAGATAGTGACTGCCTTAATGTGGCATTTAATTCAATATTAGACTCGATTGGGTTTTCTCAGAAAGTAGGAAATTCTACTCATTACCTCCACCATACATTGGACCTTGTTCTGACATATGGCATAGAAATAGAAAATCTTGTAGTGTCTCCTCCATAACCCTGTACTGTCAGACCATTGTCTGTTAACCTTTGATTTTACTATTTCTGACTATTTGGCTCCTAAAGAAAAATATTATCACAGTAGATGCCTCTCAGATGATGCTGTTTCCAAATTTATGCAGATTGTTTCCTCTATGCCATGTGTCAACACAACGGAAATAAGCTATAGACAGCTTGCTCCTTCTGTAATTGATAGCATGGTGGATAGTGTTTCAGCTTCTCTGCATCAGGCTCTAGACTTGGTGGCCCCCTTAAAAAGAAAAAGTCTAATCAGAGATTTTTAACTCCTTGGTTCAACACAGAAACTCGTAGCTTAAAACAGAAGACTCGTCAATTAGAAAGAAAATGGCGCTCTACTAATTTAGATGAAATCTATTTAGCTTGGAGAAATCATCTTTTAATTTATAAAAAATCTCTTAGAAAAGCTAGAACGAGTTATTACTCTGCATTAATAGAAGAGAACAAGAATAATCCCAGGTTTCTTTTCAGTACTGTAGCCAGGTTGACAAAGAGTCAGGACTCTGTCAATCCTAGCATCCCCTTAGAGCTTACTAGTCAGGACTTTATGAACTTTTTCAATAATAAAATTTCATCCATCAGAGATAAAATCAATCAGATTCTTCCCACAGTTAACTTAAATACTGTAACTACTACAACTCCTTCTATTGATGTCTGTCTTGATGAGTTTACTCCAATCGACCTTTGTGAGTTAGACAAAATAGTTTCCTCATCCAAACCTTCAACTTGTCTTTTAGACCCTATTCCTACCAGGTTATTTAAAGAAGTCTTCCCACTTATTGGTACCTTTATTCTTCATATAATCAATTCTTCATTAACTTTAGGCCATGTGCCGCAGGCTTTTAAAACGGCTGTAATTAAACCCTTACTCAAAAAGCCAACGCTAGATCCAGGAGCTTTAGCTAACTATAGACCAATCTCTAATCTCCCTTTCATTTCAAAAATCTTAGAAAGAGTTGTTGCTACGCAATTATTTGACCACCTGCAGGGAAATGGTTTATTTGAGGAGTTTCAATCTGGGTTTAGAATCCATCATAGCACTGAAACAGCCTTAGCGAAGGTCACTAACGACCTCCTCATTGCATCTGATAATGGACTAGTTTCTGTACTTGTCCTTTTAGATCTTAGTGCAGCTTTTGATACTATTGATCATAATATTCTACTTGATAGATTAGAACACTATGTTGGACTTAATGGAACTTCGTTGCAGTGGTTTAGATCTTATTTATCTGATAGGTTCCAGTTTGTTCATGTAAATGATGAGTTTTCTCTCAGCTCAAAGCTTAGTCATGGAGTTCCACAGGGATCTGTGCTTGGCCCTACTCTTTTTAGTTTATATATGCTTCCGTTAGGCAACATTATTAGAAAGCACTGTATACATTTTCACTGTTATGCAGATGACACACAATATACCTGTCAATGAAGCCAGATGATACTAATCAATTAGCCAAGTTAGAAGCCTGTCTTAAGGAAATCAAAGTTTGGATGACTTGTAATTTCCTGCTATTAAATTCAGATAAGACTGAAGTCATTCTTGTTGGTCCAAAAAACCTTAGAAATTCCTTTCCAAATCAAACTTTCAGTTTGGATGCAGTTACTCTTTCTCTTAATAGCTCTGTGAGGAACCTTGGAGTTATTTTTGATCAGGATTTGTCCTTCAATTCACATATTAAATTTGTTTCTAAGACTGCCTTCTATCATTTGCGTAATATTGCCAAGATTAGGAGCATCTTGTCTCAGAGTGATGCTGAGAAGCTGATCCACGCTTTTGTTAGCTCGAGATTAGATTATTGTAATTCTTTATTATCAGGCTGTCCTAAAACATCTTTAAAAAGTCTTCAGCTGATCCAAAATGCTGCAGCAAGAGTTTTAACAGGTACTAGAATGAGAGATCATATCTCTCCGGTTCTGGCCTCCCTTCATTGGCTTCCCATAGAGTTTAGAATTAAGTTTAAAATCCTTCTTCTTACTTACAAAGCTCTAAACAATCAGGCTCCTTTTTATTTAAAAGATCTGATACTACCGTATCATCCTAACAGAGCACTACGCTCCCAAAATGCAGGTTTACTTGTAATACCTAGAATCTCCAAAAGTACAATGGGAGGCAGAGCCTTCAGTTATCAAGCTCCTCTCCTGTGGAAATCAGCTGCCAATCTGGATTCGGGAGTCAGACTCGATCTCTGTTTTTAAGAATAGGGCTAAAATCTACCTTTTTGATATAGCCTACAATTAGGGAGGGATCATGTGTTTCTGAACCCTCCCTTAGTTATGCTGCTAATAGGTTTAGTCAGCCGGGGGACCTCCAGTAATGCACTGGGCCTCACTCCTTTCCTCACTCTCTATGAAATATTTTTTTTTTGCTGGTCATTAACATTTGTTTGTTCTCTCCCATAGATTGAGTCCCCATCGTGCTGTTTGCTCTCTACATGTCTGTTCTTTTCTTCTTCTCTGTCCCCTCACCCCCCAGCCAGTCGCAGCAGATGACTGCCCCTCCCTGAGCCTGGTTCTGCTGGAGGTTTCTTCCTGTTAAAAGGGAGTTTTTCCTCTCCACCGTCGCCAAGTGCTTGCTCACAGGGGATCGCCTGATTGCTGGGGTCTTTCTGCAACTGTGGGGGTTCCCCCTACAGTTTATAGTGCTATGAGATGACTGTTGTTGTGAAATGGCGCTATATAAATAAAGTTGAATTGAATTGAATTGAATTCTTCACCACGGCCTTGGTGTTGACAGTCCAGGAGAGGTCAGAGGAGATGTGGGTGCCCATGAACCTGAAGGCGGGAAGTTTTCCATGCGGTCACCATTTATGAGGTGGGTGGGGGGGTCTTATCTGTTGTTCCTGAAGTCCAGAATGAGTTTGTTGTTTTTTTGGACATTCAGTTTCAGGTTGTTTGTTCGGCACCACAGCAGCAGATTCTCTATCTCCACCCTGTATGCCTTCTCATCGTTGTCTGTGATGAGTCCAATCAAGTTGGTGTCGTCTGTGTATTTCATAATGACAGTGGTTGGGTGGGTTGGAATACAGTCAAAGGTGTACAGGGAGAACAGTAGAGGACTTAGTACGCAGCCTTGGGTGTGTGTGTGGGGGGGGGGGGGGGCTGCTGAGGGACAGCGTGGAGGAGTGGCGGGTGGCCAAGTCTGTTTATGGGGGATTGGTGAAAAAGTTCTTTTTCCAGGAGTAGGTGGGGGGGGGAGTGGAATCTGGAGGAGGCGCAGTTTGTTGATCAGGACATCTGGGAAGATGGTGTTAAAAGTTGAGCTGTAGTCCACAAAGAGCATGGCACCATCTAGTGGACTGAAAAGTCAACTATTTTTGTGGAATTTCCCCATTGTGGGACTAATAAAGGCTTATCTTATCTTATCGTACTGATTTACCTACAGTTTGTATTTATACACTACCGTTCAAAAGTTTGGGGTCACTTAGAAATTTCCTTATTTTTGAAAGAAAAGCACTTTTTTCAATGAAGATAACTTTAAACTAATCAGGAATACACTCTATACATTGCTAATGTGGTAAATTACTTTTCTAGCTGCAAATGTCTGTTTTTTGGTGCAATATCTACATAGGTGTATAGAGGCCCATTTCCAGCAACTATCACTCCAGTGTTCTAATGGTACAATGTGTTTGCTCATTGCGTCAGAAGGCTAATGGATGATTAGAAAACCCTTGTGCAATCATGTTAAGTCTGCAATGCTGTAATTGCTGCAAATGGAGGATTCTTTGACAAAAGCAAAGTTTGAAGGAAAAAATTATTATTTCAAATACAGATCATTATTTCTAACCTTGTCAATGTCTTGACTATATTTTCTATTCATTTTACAACTCATGGTGGTAAATAAGTGTGACTTTTCATGGAAAACACAAAATAATTGTCTGGGTGACCCCAAACTTTTGAACGGTAGTGTATGTTCTGTTCTTGTGTTTCATCCTGAAAGTACAGTGTATCCTGTTCGGTTCCTGCTAGGTCTGGTTTAACTAGGCTCCAGTTTTGCTTTGCAAAGCACTTCGTGTTTAGTTCTTTGCTAGGATTTCCAGCTTACTTTTAGGTTTAGTGTCTTGTGATTTTTCTTAGTTGCATTTTATTCCTGGTTAATTGTTTTTCCTGTGTCTCCTTCCTGCCTTACTTCTGGGGGTATTCCAGAAAGGAGGGTCAACAAACTCTGAGAATAATTCTGAGCTCTGAGTTAATTTACTCCAAGATCAGAACCTCTGAGTATGCAGTTCCACAAATGCTGATAATAATTAAGGTGCCTTCACACTAAACGTGAACGGGCGGTGCAAATCCATACAAAGTCAATGGAAAGAGGCGAGCACACGCGAAATTGCGCATTCGCATGTTTACATCCAAGGGATAGCATTGGCTTTGAGATTCTGCCATCATCTGAGTAAAAGTATCAACGCTGGAGAGTAAACTAGTTTGAAAATTAGACTGACACTCACCTGGACACATAAGGATCAGGAGCTCTTCAGCTGAATCGGGATGTCGGCGTTATTTACCCACGGATTCCTGCCACGGATGCGCTAGCAAGGCTAGCAAGCTAACAACAGAAACAGCCATCAAGTTTTTGATTTAGGGACAACTTTTTCAGGTGAGTCCCCTGTCGGATAATGTAAACCTAAGCATGACGTTATTATGGGGATTTCAGCAGCAGGTTGAACACTGCTGCAGAAGTTATAAAGGCAACTTCGCCTGTCTGCATTTCACCCAGATGGTGAATTCATGTCTATTCATGTATTTACATTGAGCTACAATGTAATCATACTTACATACTTACTTACATGCATACTTACATACATACAGCCAGCTCTCACCCAATGCCAAAGAGTTTGTCTTTTAAAAAATCTTTTAGAAAACGTTTTTCTAAACTTAGTCGATTTTTTCTTTCCGCCTCTGCAAGATCTGTCTCCCTCTCTCGCTCTTCCTTTCTGTTCTTGGATGTCAGGAAATGTCAAGAATCAAGTTTCTCCCACACGAAAACCTCAGTTTGGGGCAATAAACTCCACCAGTACTTGTTGACAAATGCAGCACTGGCAATCCCTTGCCTGATAATGAAGTGTTAGCTAGGGAATGTGCTCAGTAAGATCAGGGGAAAAGACTCATTGATTAACACTCAACAACTCTTAAGGAATCCATTGGAATGCCAGTATGGTGCACACCCAATCAATACAACATGGTTTTTATTTGTGTCCCTACACTAAGCCACTGTTGTCAGTGTATCAGTCTTGCGCCTCCCATTTAATGGATTTCCAAGAAACCATACCCCAACATTTATTCACACTGGTTATGTTTTTATTCTTCCTGTGAGTAGTCATTGATCAGTGCAGTGAGGACTGTGCATCTGTAACAAAATTAACATTGTTGAGGGAATAGAGAATGTCATTGAATTAGTCAGGCAAAACTTATCAATAAAAGTAACAATATAAACATTTAACTTTAATGGCCAACAATCTATTTCATATTAAGGTTGTGTATCTATTAAGTATCCAGTATAAGGAGGTAAAAAGCCATTGTTGTCACGATCTGAGCGTGGTGGAATTCCACCGGGCTCAGTCTTTTTGCCTTTTTTTCTTATTTGTATAGTGTTGTAGTTTTGAGTTGCAATTCCTGTTATTTTATCCTTGGTTGATTTGTCACATATTTTGTCTTGTTTCGTAGTATGATTTATTTTCCTGTTTATGTCCATTATAGTTTTGTTATTTACATTGTTGAGGTTATTTGCTATCTCATATTTTTATTCTGTTGTATTCTCTGTCTGGGTTGACAGCTGTCAGTGGTGCTCCTGGGTTTTTGCTCTGTGTGGGCGGTGTCCCTGTCAGCTGTCAGCCCGTTCTCTCCCCTCGCATTGCTCCCAGCTGGTCCAAATTGTAATCCTTGTTATCCCCAGCCCGCTCATGTGACTCACACCTTTCATCATTTGTTTCATTTGTTTCTAGCCTTATTTAAGGACCGTTATGTTTTCCGCGTGTGCTGCTTTGCTCCAGCCCGGAGCCACCGCGGGTGCTGCTTTGCTCCAGCCCGGAGCCCACTGTGGGTGCTGCTATGTCCCAGCCCGGAGCCAGCCGAGGGTGCTGCTTTGCTGCAGCGCCGGAGCCACTGTGGGTGCTGCTATGTCCCAGCCCGGAGCCACGCGGATGCTGCTATGTCCCATTTCGGACCACCAAGTGGGGTGCTGCAGGAGCAGTCATGAAAGCGTCATGGTCCCCCTCATCTCTGCCAGCCCGCCATTGTGGTTCCCCTCTGCTCTGCCAGACGCCGTCGTGGTTCCCCCTCCTCTTCCAGATGCCGTCGTGGTTCCACCTCCTCTGCCAGATGCCATCATGGTTCCCCCTCCTCTGCCTGACGCCGTCGTTTTTCCCCCTCCTCCGCCTGACGTCCACGGTGGTCTCCCCATTCCTCCATCCTCCTCATCTCTGGTCATCCTGGTTGGGTGGCTGCCCCCCTGGACCACCTTTTCTGTTTTGGTGGTTAAAAGAACTCTGGCCAACCGCCTGACAGACTGTGACGTTGGGTTGGGTGGCTCATATTCTCCAGCAGGCCACCTGACTCTTACCACCTCGCCGTCTGCCAGGCCTGGGACTTCGGCCGGCCACCGGAACAGTCTAGCTACTTGGTCTAGGGGGCCTAGGTGCCCGGCTCTGTGTGGGTCCTGAGCGGGGCTTTTGGGGTTTTTTTGTTTGTTTCTTCCTCTTACTCTGGGCTTTGCTGGGGGTGTTAATTATGGGAGTTTTTCTTATTTTCTCTGGTTTGTTTCAGTCCCTCCGTGTCTGGGTCTCTCTCCTCCCGCCCGGGGTGGGGCCGTTTTCTTATTGGGGTGGGTTTTTGTGTGTGTGTGTGTGGGGGGGGGGGGGGGGGGGGGTTCTTTCGATGTTGCCGGGGTGTCTAGTATCCACCCCTTGAGTGGGGGCTCTGTCACAATCTGAACGCGGGGGGATTCCACCGGGCTCAGTCTTTTTGCCTTTTTTCGTATTTGTATCATGTTGTAGTTTTGAGTTGCAATTCCTATTATTTTATCCTTGGTTGATTTGTCACATATTCAGTCTTGTTTCGTAGTATGATTTGTTTTCCTGTTTACGTCCATTATAGTTTTGTTATAGTCATTGTTGAGGTTATTTGCTACCTCATTATATTTACCTCCGCCAGGCCGAAAAGGCCAGGAGGAGGTTATGTTTTTGCCGGGGTTTGTCTGTGTGTTTGTCTGTTTGTCTGTCTGTCTGTCTGTCTGTTTGTCTGTTGGTTAGCAAGATAACTCAAATAAGTTTGGACGGATTTCATGAACTTTCAGGCGTTGTTGGAAATGGTATCAAGGAAGAACTGATTAAATTTTGGGGATGATCGGTTCACCGTCTGGATACAGGAATTTTTAAAGCATTTTTCAACACTGTGACATACAGCCCATTTTCAACATGTGCGCAGGCGCAATGAGGGAGGGGCGCTGGACGTCGTGTCTGCAACACAAACTCCGCGTTCTTCAACGTTTTAGGCACAAAAGCACGCGGAAAACACTGCTGGCCTGGGCCCGCTAGCGTGCCTGTGTTTGCGCGCAACTGCAAAACCTCACACTGCCGACGGATTCTTTGGCAGAAATTCCCCGGCCAGCCATAGGAGCTGCGCATTTGGCAGAAATTCACCGACCAGCCATAGGCGCTGCGCAAAAACGAGCTCTCTGCCGGTGAAGTTTCTAAATTCTCGTTTGCCGCGGAGCGCAACCCCAAAATAATATAATATAAAACCCCCCGGCAACCTGTCTATCCAATTTGCATCCGTCAGTGGAGGAGATGGACACAACAGCAAACACTTCAGTTTTATTACCTCCGCCAAGGAGGCAATGCTTTTACTACTGAACCACTAATCCTATCACTATCAGATTGATTGTCATTGATTAATTGTGTGTTTATTGCACTGTCCCTGTCAAATAAACAAATATTCATTGTGAATCCAATTGCTAGTCATATGTTTACATGCTCAAGGAATCTGAAAACGTACACACAAACACTGTATGGGGGAAATTGTGGCGCTTGGCGGAGGTCTGCGCTCTCCGAGTGCTTTTCTAGTTTTATTCTGTTGTATTCTCCGTTTGGGTTGACAGCTGTCAGTGGCACTTCCAGGTTTTTGCTCCGTGTGGGCACTGTCCCTGTCAGCTGTCAGCCCATTCTCTCTCCTCTCATTGCTCCCAGCTGGTCCAAATTGTAATTCTTTTTAATCACCAGTCCGCTCATGTGACTCACACCTGTCATCATTTGTTTCATTTGTTTCTAGCCTTATTTAAGGACCGTTATGCTCATTTCTCTTTGCCAGAGTCTTGAGTTTCTCTTTCCTCATCTCCACCAGAACACAGCCCTCGTTCTGGTGCGCTTAACCTGTAAGTTTGCTTGCTTGTTTGAATTTTGTGTTTGAGCTCTGTTTTGGATTTTGTGTTTTCAATAAATCTCACAAACTGCAGCCCAGTGCCTGGGTCTCTCCTCTCTGCCCCAGAGGGGCAATTTATGACAGGTTATGACAGTTGGTTTTTTTAATTAAAAAAATATACTACACACACACTACAGTTGCGACAAAGAGGTGATTGTGTGTGTAGGGTGAAAAAGAACGATTTTTAATTGAAATGCTTGCAACCACCCAAACTACATTATATTATATACAGTAGATATAAAAAGTCTACACACCCCTGTTCAAATGCCATTTTTTGTGATGTAATAAAATGAGACCAAGATAAATCATTTCAAAAAGTTTTTCCACCATTAATGTGACCTATAACCTGTAACAACCCAACTGAAAAACAAACTGAAATTTTTTAAGAGGAAAAATTAAAAACCTACAACAACCTGTTTGCATAAATATGCTCAGCCTGTTATAACTGGGGACGTGGCTGTGTTCAGAATTAACCAATCACATTCAAACTCATGTTAAATGGGAGTCAACGCACACCTTTGACCATTTAAAGTGCTTCTGATTTACCCCAAATAAAGTTCATCTGTTCTAGTAGGTTTTACTGACATTTTGTCACATCTTACGCACAAGCCATGGTCCGCAGAGAGCTTCCAAAGCATCCGAGGGATCTCATTGTTCAATGGTATCAGTCAGGGGAAGAGTACAAAAGAATTTCCAAGGCATTAAATATACCATGGAACACAGTGAAGACAGTCATCATCAAATGGAGAAAATATGGCACAACGTAACATTTACCAAGAAAGGACGTCCCTCCAAAATTGAAAAGACAAGAAGAAAACTGGGTCAGGAAAGGCTGCCAAGAGGCCAACAGCAACACTGAAGGAGCTGCAGGAATTTCTGGTAAGTACTGACTGTTTAGTACATGTGACAACAATCTCCCATCTTCTTCAAATGTCTGGGCTATGGAGTAGGGTGGCAAGACGGAAACCTTATCTTATGAAGAAAAACATCCAAGCCCAGCTACATTTTGCAAAAACACATTTGAAATGTCCCAAACGCATGTGGGAAAATGTGTTATGGTCCGATGAAACCAAGGTTGAACTTTTTGGCCATAATTCCAAAAGGTATATTTGGAGCAAACACGACACTTTTCATCACCAAAAGAGTACCATACCTACAGTGAAGCATGGTAGTGGCAGCATCATGCTTTGGGGCTGTTTTTCTTCAGCTAGAACTGGGGCCTTTGTCAAGGTGGAGGGAATTATGAACAGTTCCAAATACCAGTTCAGTGTTGGCACAAAACCTTCAGGGCTTCTGTAGAAAGCTGAAGATGAAGAGGAACTTCATCTTTCAGCAAGAGAATGACCCAAAGCACATATCCAAATCAACAAAAGAATGGCTTTTACCAGAATAAGATTAAGGTTTTGGAATGGCCCAGCCAGAGTCAGACCTGAATCCAATCAACGTCTGTGGGGTGATCTGAAGAGGGCTGTGCACAGGAGATACCCTCACAATCTGACAGATTTGGGAATGTTTTTGCAAAGAAGAGTGGATAAATATTGCCAAATCACAGATGTGTCATGCTGATAGACTCCTACTCAAAAGACTAAGTGCTGTAATAAAGCCAAAGGTGCTGCAACAAAGTATTAGTTTAAGGGTGTGCATATTTATGCAACCAGGGTTATTGTAAGTTTTTTTATTTTTCTCCTTAAAAGATTTCGGTTCTGTGTTTTTCATGTTGGGTTGTACAGGTTATAGGTCACATTAATGGTGGAAAAGGTTTTGAAATGATTGGTCGTGGGCTTCATTTTTACGTCACAAAAAATTGAACGGGGGTGTGTAGTCTTTTTATATCCACTTTATATATAATCTTGAATTTTGCATTTAACTTTAATGACAATAAGAAAAAACAAGCTATTTTTGATTCTTGGTTGCATTATTTTTTCTGGATGGCATTAGTGGTGAGGTTCCAGATTGCAGTCAACTAAAAATCATTCCCCAGGCCTTGCCGTCCAAATGTGTTTGACAGATAGAGTGGGCCATCAAGAGTTAGAAACCTTAATATACTGTGGAAAATGCAGTCTAAGAAAAAACAGATTTTTTTCTAGTTTTTGTGCCCCACAAAAAAACATCAGAACCTAGGTAGTATTTATACAGTGAATACAAGTTCACCTATTGTAGGGTATATGCATGCTGGAAAACAACAAATGTTATGTTAGAAAAATGAAAACAAAATTATCCAAGAAAAAAATGCATAGTTTTAATTTTTCTTGGCTACATTACCTGTCCAGCAGAAAGTGGATGACTTTGACATCACTTGCCCCCAGCAGTGATTTCCATCTGGGAAAGGACACACACAAAAAATGCAGTGATGCTTAAATTTACTTTTATTTCATCGCAGACAATATGAACCCTACTTAACGTCATTTCTTTTTTTTTTTGTAACCATAGCACATCCATTCTTACATTTCAGGATTGAAATACATTCTAAAAAAGTTGAGAAAGGCTCAGTGAATGAATGAATGAATATCATCATCCATCCATCCTCTTCGATTATCTGGAAGTCGGGTAGCAGAGGCAGCAGTCCGAGCAGAATAGCTCACTTTGCACCATGATCGCCTCCTGCAGGTGGTGAGCCCACTGGAAGCGGACCCCTTTGAGGATCCTTTGGGTACACTGGTAACTTTTTTCATAGAGATCCACTTTCACTGTCAGTCCCTCCGGGATTTCACGATGTTACGATTCTACCCAATTCCCTCGAATTCAACTTTCCAGAATTTTGGCTTAATTTTCATCAACTTCCGCCAATTTGTCCCTGAGTAGGCTACAAACATGTACGTCATCAGTCTGACTGATCAAACTGTGACGCTGCATACCTCTGTGTTTACGTGACTATATACAGAACACATCAGCAAAACAGAGTGTGTGATTTAAAAAAACCCACTCACCTGCGAGTTTCCCCACACTGTTCCTTCCTCCCCGGTCTCCCCCGGCCTGCGGTGAATGACTCCTCGAGTCTCCATCCTGACAGCGTGTATGAAGTGTTGGTGTTTGTGATGAAAAATGTCTGCCTGCCTGAAAGCTCCCCTGTCGCGGGGAGTGCACCATGAGGAGAGATGCCGGTTAAAACCACAAATGAGTAAATCTAACACTACAGAATCAGATCAGGTTTATTGCCATTGTTCATGTAGTACACAAACTAGGAATTTGTCTCGGTACAATGCTGCAACATTAAACATGATAAAGATAAGAGAAATAAACTATACATGTAATAAAGTGTAGGATAAGATTAAGTGATATGGTCACAGTTAAAATATATATTAGCCAGCAGCAGATACTGTGGAGAACTATATAGTGCAGTCGGTAATGCAGGAAGAAAACAGTGATGATCTGACATGAGTCTGGTTGAGCTGCTGTACATGGTGCACGAGAGTCACTTAGTGTTCAGCAGTCTAATGGCAGAGGGGAAGAAAGCTGTTCATGTGAGGGAGGTTTTAGTCTGGATGGACCGAAGTCTTCTACCAGAGGGGAGGGGGGGCAAACAGTAATGAACCAGGGTGTGAGGGATCGGCTATGATCCGGCCAGCACGCCTCCGGGTCCTGGAGATGTACAGATCCTGGAGAGATGGGAGCTTGCAGCCGATCACCTTCTCAGCAGTGCGCACGACGCGCTGCAGCCTTAGTCTGTCCCTGGCAGTGGCTCTGCATACCACCACGGTTATGGAGGTGGTGAGGATGGACTCGATGATGGCTGTGTAGAACTGCACTAACATCTTGGTGGGTAGCTTGAGGCTTCCTCAGCTGCCGCAGGAAGAACATCCTCTGCTGGGCTTTTTTTGATGAAGTGAGCTGATGGTCAGCTCCCATTTGAGGTCCCTGGTGATGGTAGTGCCTAGGAAGCGGAAGGAATCAGCAGTGGTGATGGGAGAGCCTGAGAGGGTGAGGGGGGGCAGAGGAGTAGTGACTTTCCTGAAGTCTACAATCATCTCCACTGTCTTCAGAGCGTTCAGCTGCAGGTTGTTATTGCTGCACCAGGACGCCAGCTGGGCCACCTCTCTCCTGTAGGCGGACTCGTCGCCGTTGGAGATGAGCCCGATGAGGGTGGTGTCGTCCGCAAACTTGATCAACTTGACAGACTGGTGGCTGGAGGTGCAGGAGTTGGTGTAAAGGGAGAAGAGTAGGGGGGAAAGTACACAGCCCTGGGGTGATCCGGTGCTGATGCTAGTATAGTCTGAGACAGTCTTTCCCATCCGCACATGCTGCCTCCGGTCCGTCAGGAAGTCGATGATCCACCTGCAGAGGGAGTCAGGCACGTTGAGCAGGGACAGCTTGTCCCGGAGCAGAGCGGGGCGGATGGTGTTGAATGCGGAGCTGAAGTCCACAAACAGGATCCTGGCGTAGGTTCCCGGGGAGTCCAGGTGCTGCAGGATGGAGTGGAGGGGCCAGGTTGACTGCATCGTCTACAGACCTGTTGGCTCGGTAGGCAAACTGCAGCGGGTCCAGGAGAGGGGTGGTGATGGACTTGAGGTGGGACAGGACAGGCGCTCAAAGGACTTCATGACTACAGAGAGTGAGCGCTACAGGTCTGTAGTCATTAAGTCCAGTGATCCGTGGCTTCTTGGGGACAGGGATGATGGTGGAGGATTTGAGGCAGGACGGCACGTGGCATAACTTAAGGGAGGTGTTAAAAATGTCTGTGAATACAGGAGCAGCTGTTTCGCACAGAGTCTCAGGGTGGAGGGAGACACGCCGTCTGGGCCGGGGGCCTTGCGCGGTTCAGTCTGGAGAACTGTTTGAGCACATCCTGCTCACTGATGATAAGGGGAGGGGGGGAGGTGGGGGGGGGGTGCCTTAAATGAAGTAGGGAATGTGGAGGCTGTGGAGCTGGAGGGAGGGGGGGAGTTGGACACAGATGACGAGGTGTCAAAACGGGCATAGTGTTGGGACAGTCTCTGACAAAGGGCTTTGTCATCCTGACCTTTAGGAGCCTGAGGCCGATAGTTGGTGATCTGCCTCAGTCCTCTCCACACGGAAGCCGAATCATTAGCAGTGAACTGCTGCTGGAGTCTCTCTGAGTACACAGATTTAGCCCTCTTCAGCTCTCTGTTAAACCGGTATTTAACCTCCCTGTAGCAGTCCCTGTCTCCACTTTTCAGCGCTGCTTCTTCTCCTTCCTGATCTGTCTGAGCTTAGCTGTGAACCAGGGTTTGTCATTAGAGTAACTCCACCCTGGTGCGTGATGGAAGAATGTTCTCTTCACAAAAGTGGATATATGAGTTCACAGTGTCCGTTGTACTCATCCAGATCATGCGTGGCTCCTTTAAGCATGCCCCAGTCAGATATTTCCATGCACGTTTCCAGCTTCTCCTCAGCATCACTGGTCCGTATCTTCGTAGTGCTCACAACAGGTTTAGTGAGCTTCAATCTCTGTCTGTATGTGGGAATGAGGTGAACCATCACGTGATCAGATAATCCCAGCGCAGCTCGAGGGACAGCGCGATATGCGTCTTTCACTGTGGTGTGTAACAGTGATCCAGTGTGTTTAATCCTCTGGTGGGGCATTTAATAAACTGTTTGTAGCGGGGGAGATCGTGGCTCAGATTGCACTGATTAAAGTCGCCAGCCACAATAATCAGCGAGTCTGGAAAAACTCCGCTCTGTGTGTTGAATGTGATCGCGAGCACGCGCTGAACTTCGCGCGTGTCCGCGTCGGGAGGGGCGTACACAGCGATCAGTATAAAAGAAGCAAACTCCCGTGGGGAATAAAAAGGCTTGCAGTTGATAACAAGAAATTCCAAGGCAGGAGAACCAGTGTTTGGAAATTTCCGTTACATCAGAGCACCAGCTACAGTTGATGTAGAAGCAGACTCCGCCTCCCTGTGGTCTTGCCGGAAAGCTCTGTGTCACGATCAGCACGGAAGAGCTGGAAGCCGTCGAGGCGCAGCGCGCTGTCCGGTATATTTTCCCGGAGCCAGGTCTCAGTAAAGCAGAGGACAGCTGAGGAGGCGAGGTCCTTAAAACGCATCAGCAGTCTCAGTTCATCCACCTTGTTAGAGAGAGAGTTGGTATTGGACAGAAATATGCCAGGCAGCGCCGTTCGCGAGCCTCTCCTGCGAAGTCGTACGAGAGCGCCCGCTCGTCTTCCCTCTCTTCCGCCGTCTCACTTTCCGAGCCAAACAAATAAACCAGATCGGCGGCAGGGGCTAGAAAAACTGGGAGGAGGTCCGTGGGGGTCAAAGTCCTGATATTTAAAAGTTCTTCACGGGTATAAGTGCAAGCAGACACACAATTGACAAACAAAAACAAACAAAGAGCGGCCAGTGTTATATACAGCCAGTGTTGTAACACTTTATACATCTTTAGAGGTAAAAGTCACTACTACATCTTGTCAGTGAGTTTTAAAGCTGTGAATCTCCGATCTGGACATGGGCCGATGCACAATTCAGGCAAATCCCCAAGGACAGCCACTCAACTTACAAACAATAAATCAACAATCAAAAAAAAATCCTGTGAAATCCTGGAGGGACTGTACTGTGCTTAGTCTGGCCCTTACCCAGGACCAATTTGACTTGGGAGACCCTTGCAGGACAACATCCCTCCTGGGATCATTAAGGCCTGTACATACTCCTCAAGAACAGAGAAATGTGTTCTTTTTCTTGAGTGGCCAAGAACAAGAAAAAAGTTCTTTCTGGCCAGGACATTTCATACTACACAAGAAACTCAAGTGCAGAACTCCTGGGACATTCAAATTTCTGACCAATCACACTATAGTTCTTGGAGACCATGCAAGAAAAAAGTTCTGCCACGATGATGTGTCAATAATAAGCTGCAAGAACTCCCAAACCAGGCCTGCAAGAACAAAATGATGTCATTTCGTTCTTGTAGCCTTGGGAGAGAGAACAATTTTTTACTGTTCTTGTAGAGTATGTAAAGGCCTTAAAGGTTCAGGTTCAGGTTCAGGTTCAGGTTACTTTATTTGTACCCGTAGGTAGATTTGTTTTGCAGTTGGTGACATCCATATTTACAAGCCACAATTACATTCAACATAGACACAAACACAGGCACACATCTTACAAAATAGGTAAATATAAAATATGTACAATATAATTTTTATAGCTTGTTCAACTCTTTGACAGCAGCAGGGACAAAGCTGTTTTTGTAGCGCTGGGTTCTACTTTTTGGGACAGCAAACCTCCGTCTGGAGGGAAGAAGCTGAAAGTTGCAGTGCAAAGGGTGGGAGTCATCATTTAAAATCGAGTCGGCCATCCTCTGTACTTGTCTGGTGTACAGGGATGTCAGGCTCAGCTGTGACTCACCAAGCAAACGACTGGACCATCTGACTACCTGATCCAAGGATTTCCTCTGTTTCAGTTTTATCTGACCAAACCATGACATTAAAGAAAAGGATAAAACAGATTCAATAAAAGCCCGATAGAACATAGTCATTATGGTTCGGTCAATTTGGAAGCGTGCAAGTTTCCTCAAACAATGCAAATTTTGCTGACCCTTTTTGCACACCCTTTCACAGTTCACCTCAAAGTTCAATCCACTATCAATAATCGTCCCAAGATATTTGTACGATTGTACACATTCGGTGGTCTGGCCTTTTAGTATGGTGACTTTGTGCCTGGGAGTTTTCCTCCTAAAGTCAATAATCATATCTTTCGTTTTTGTTGTATTCAGCTGCAGGTAGGAATCCTCACACCAGTGAACAAAGTCATCAACTACTGGGCCATGGCCACTCTCACCATCCTGG
Organism: Pholidichthys leucotaenia; assembly: GCA_020510985.1. Lineage (NCBI taxonomy): Eukaryota > Metazoa > Chordata > Actinopteri > Cichliformes > Pholidichthyidae > Pholidichthys > Pholidichthys leucotaenia. The sequence continues at coordinate 251,389,676 of CM035843.1, forward strand.
AGGAGACTGACAATGACTGAGTCATCAGCATACTTTATAATGTGTCTGTTGTCATGTCTGCTCCGACACATGTTTGTGTACAGGATGAAGAGTAGTGGTGACAACACACACCCCTGAGGAGAGCCAGTAGAAGAGCACTTTAGGTCAGACAATGTACCATTGACCCTTACTCTCTGCGTCCTGTTGGTTAAGAAATCCAGAATCCAACCCACCAGATTATTGCTTAAATCAAATTGTTGCAGGAGCCTTTCAACTAAAATATGAGGTTGGATTGTATTAAAGGCAGAAGAAAAGTCCACAAATAAAAGCCTGGCGTGTGTCCCATTAAAATCCAGATGTTTAAAAAGCATGTTAAACAGAGTGACAGTGGCATCCTCCACTCCTCTGTGAGGCCTATAGGCAAACTGCAGAGGATCCAATGCATGTTCAGTCTGCTTTAGGACCTCACATCTGACCAGTTTTTCAAAAATTTTCATTAAAATTGAAGTCAAAGCAACTGGTCTAAAGTCATTTACCGTTTTAGGACAGCTGGATTTTGGAATGGGAACAACCACGGCATCTTTCCAGATCTTAGGCACATGTTGTGTCTGTAAGGACTTATTGAAAATGTAGTGAAATATAGGACTCAGTTCATGTGCACAGGACTTTACCAGGCGTCCACATATATTATCAGGGCCCTGACTTTTGTTCACTTTTACAGCGCGGAACTCCCTTTCAACATCCTGCATCTCAATATTAAAGTGCTGATTGTCTTTGAGTTTCTGTTTCAAATCTTGGATTTCTGTGCTAAAATCAAAGGAGTCAAAACGACCATAAAAACAATTAAGAGCATTAGCCAGCTCTGTGTCTGAACTAAAACCATCTAAAAACACACGATTACTGTGCTCTGTGCTCTGAAGGCCTGCAATAGTTTTCATACAGGCCCAGGCCGAACCAAGTTTATTTGCTGCCATCTTGCTTTCCAATTCTGATTTATAATTCTGTTTTGCTCTTAAAATTTCGGCCTTTAGCTCCTTAGTGGCAACCTGTAGCGCAGAAACAGACCCCTGTTTAAAGGCAAGTGCTTTCCTCTGTAAGCAGGATTTAACTGATTTAGTAACCCATGGTTTGTTGTTGGGATATATTTTGACACGTTTACGTGGAACAAACTTATTTTGACAGTGAGCCATGTATGAGCATGTGAGCTCAGCCAGAGAGTCCAAATCATCCCCGCAGGCCATTATGAACATCTTCCAGTCTGTACAGTCAAAGCATTCCTGGAGGCTGTGCTCTGAATCTTCTGTCCACACATCAATGTCTCTCATCTCCACCTTGCCTCTTCTGAGAGCAGTTTTATATGTGGGCAGCAAATGAACACAGTTGTGATCTGATGATCCTAAAGGAGGAAGGGGGAGTGATTTATAGGCCCTCTCTATGGATCCATAGCACAGGTCCAATGTCTTTTTTCGCCTGGTTGGGCAGGAGACATACTGATGAAAGTTTTTAAGTGTCTTCTTTAAAGAAACATGGTTAAAATCCCCAAGAATGAAGTTTGGCGCCTCTGGAGAAATTGACTGCAGCCGCTGGATCACATCAGAGATGGTGCTGGAGGCGGAGTCAGCGTCTGCCCTCGGATGAATGTACACAACTGTGATGAAAAGTTGGGGAAACTCTCGAGGCAAATAAAAGGGGCGAAGCGACACAGACAGCAGCTCCACATGGGGTGTACAGATGCGCTCTCTGACCGTGACAGATGTGCAGTACTGCTTATTAATGTATAAACATACTCCGCCCCCCTGACGTTTCCCCGTTACCTCTTCCTGCCGATCCGAGCGCAGCGGAGCTCCAAAGCCGTCAATCCACAGCTCTGCATCTCGATCATGCGCAGTAAGCCAAGATTCAGTGAAAGCCATGACGCAGCAGTTCTTAAAATCCTTCTGGTAACGTACGTTGCCTTGAATTTCCTCCACCTTGTTTCTCACAGACTGTGCATTCCCAAAAATGATCGAAGGAAGAGGAATGTTACCAAACTGACGTCTCCTAAGGCGCAATTTCACACCTCCACGTCTTCCACGCTTCCTCCTGCCGCTTCTCTTTTCACCGCTGTGTCCGTCTCTCAAAATAAAGTCCGGCAGCTGAAATCTGGGCGCAATCAGAGACTCTGCACCAGCTGTGTTAAAGCGCAGCAACATGTCCCTGGAATATTGTATTCTGCCCGCTATTCTGCTCGCCATGGAGCCGAACGCGTTTACCTCAGAGACAAAGAGCCACAGCACAGAAAGCAGTAGTGCGAGATATGACAGGAAATCCATGTTGCAGATACCAGGGAGCTGTTCGCCATATATTCCACCAACGCTCCAGGGCAGAAACGACACAGAGGATTTTCTAAAAACGTAAAAAAGTACAAAAAACACACACACGCACACACGCACTATATCACCAAGCTGCTGGTCGCTGCGTGCGCATGCGCCCGCAGCGCACGCAGCGACACACCACAAGGCACACAAACCTCTACACCACAATAAGGTGGTGATCCACAGAGGGGATGAATTAATATGTGATTTACAAATATCTCATATAGTACAAGTGTGGTACACTGCTATATAAATGTTGATCTTTTAGCCATTAGATAAGCACATTGTGTTAAATTATGTATCAATCATAATACTGGTAAATGTAGCAAAACTGATCTAATTATGAAAAATGTAAAAATCCTGTTTTCCACAACTCTGTCACCCACCTGTTTCACTTATGAAACAGCAACATCAGTGGAAGCAAGAAGGCAACTGCAGTGGACAAAATGGATCTGCCCACAAGCAGCTGACTGTAGGAGGCGTTGGCAGCACCTGGTGGCCTCGCTGTGCTCAGTCTGGCTGTACAGTCAGGACTGTGTAGGTGTGTACATACAGTGCTGGACTGACATCTCATGCTTCTGTTGGGTTTGTTGCACCTGTCAGAGGAGAACTAATACCAACATTATCGCTATTAATGGACAAGATTCAAATTGAAATGTACATTGTTTGTGCTAGCTGTGTGGATTCCATACTATTGTTAGGAATGTTTGATTTAAATGGAAACAGGTTGTGTAAAGTAATGATTTAACAAAGAAAATCTTGCTTTAGGCCATACCAGGAATAGGCCCTATTGGGACATAATCAGTCACACTAGGCAATACTCCGGAGTCACAAACTACAGAGGGAGTATCATCACCTGGTCAGAGAACTTTGGCTCCACGAGCCTGTGTTCGAGCAGTATTTTTGTCTACAAAAGTCTGTCCTTCCTGTCCTGCTCTGCCGTCTCCGACCTGCACAGCCTGCACATCACTGGTTGAGGCCACTCCTGGTGGTGGGCTGTTTTAGTCTGCTCATGACATCTTGGGACACATTAAACTTTCGCCTATATCTTCAAAAGCAAACAGGGAAACATTTCTGAAAACAGTCAAGGCGAGAAATAAATGTACAGTTGCTGAATATGTGTTTACTTTTTACTAATAATCACAGTTTTATTCTTCACTCTCAGAAGTACCAGTGCACATCTTATGTAAACAAACAAGTGAGAGCGGCTGTAACAAAATGAAGCGAAGGTATCCATCTGTCATCAGTGACAAAAGAGAAGAAAAAAGAGGAAGAAGAGAAAAGATGGCAAGACAACGGTAAGTAAATAATACAGTAGTAAATTTAGCTCACAGCAGCTTAGTGTGTCCTGCCTCTGCTGGCCCTGATGTGACTGCTGAGTAACTGGGTGTCGATGAGGACACCAGTACCCATCTTGTTTGCTCGGCTAACAGGCTGAAAATAAAAACAGGACAATACTACTTTTTTAGTTGTCAAACTAATGCAGAGGTATAGGAGTAGACATTAGCAGCCTTTTTTTTTTTAGCTGGAATATTACTTTGACCACAAAAACCGCACATCTTTGTAATCTGTAGTCTTTGCTTTCACGTGACGACATGTTTGTGTGGTTTGCTTGAAGCAGTGACAATACGAGATGAGTTAATATGGACATGCACAGTTTTCATGTTTTTGTTGCCTGCCCATATAATTGAATGGGCTTTGAATTATTTTTTTTTTATGTCAATTCAGTTCAATTCAGCTTTATTTATATAGTGCCATTTCACAAAAACGGTCATCTTATAGCTCCCCATCAATTTTGTATGCTACATGTTAGGATTGGTGCCTCCTAGTGTGCACATAGATCGTCTGTACTGCACGCCTCTCATGCAGCCCCCTGTACAGGTGGCTCTCATACTGAAGAGGGAGGGTCTATCAGACGGCTTTTGTCGATTAATAATTGTGGTCATGTGTGCAGGGTGGGGGCACCTCAATCTTGCCTACAGTGCCAAATAACTACAGCCAGCCCTACTCCACACAAATGCATTATAATACCTGAAAATTTTGTGGTTGGATGTGGATCCGTCCATTTTGTATTGCTTAATCCTTTTTGGGTCACGAAAGTGGCGGGGGGGGGGGGTGGCAGATTGCCAGCCCATTGCAGGGCCAACACAGAGAGACGGACAACATTCACGCTCACATTCATACCAAAGGACAATTTAGAATCCCCAGCTGATGCCAATTAACCTAACCTGCAGGTCTTTGGCCTGTGGGAGGAAACCGGAGTACCGGGAAAAACCCACGTAGACACAGAGAGTTTTTTGAATTCTTGAATAGTTTTGGTGCAAATGAGGCACACAGGCAGACTCAACACCATGGGAGGAGGGAGTGTGTGTGTGTGGGGGGGGGGGGAATCATGCACGGGGCATGTCCTGCCAAATCAGTTACTGTCCCCCCCCCCCCAAAAAAAAGCCCTAGACTAAGTCTTTGGCGTCAAACTTTGGTTTATTAATTTATGAAAAATCAGATTTCTGAGTGGAAGTGAGTGCAGCATAATAGAGCTCATCCTGCACACAGCAGGAAGAGAACAGAGCCAGCCGCCTGCCAGCAGCTGCTGCTTCCAAAGGTAATCCATGCCTTTAATTTATGATGCCAGCCTTGGCTTTTATGACTGCTGTGCAAAACGTTGAATATTTTGGGTCTGTCTGAATTTATTTTGTAAGAGAGAGGATGCATAGGCTATTAACTACGGAGGTTTTGACTGAGGCATGTGGGATGGGGACCATAAAAACTATTAGGCTCTCACATGACTACAACAGAAGTAAATGCATCTTTGGTCATCTGAATGAATTTTATTGAATTACACATAGTTTTATTCATATTTTTATTTAAAATCAGAAGTAAACTCTTTGTTTTGTTCTGGCTCTGCAAATCAACATTCAGATATTCAGGTTCAGGTTCAGGTTACTTTATTTGTACCCGTAGGTAGATTTGTTTTGCAGTTGGTGACATCCATATTTACAAGCCACTAATTACATTCAACATAGACACAAACACAGGCACACATCTTACAAAATAGGTAAATATAAAATATGTACAATATAATTTTTATAGCTTGTTCAACTCTTTGACAGCAGCAGGGACAAAGCTGTTTTTGTAGCGCTGGGTTCTACTTTTTGGGACAGCAAACCTCCGTCTGGAGGGAAGAAGCTGAAAGTTGCAGTGCAAAGGGTGGGAGTCATCATTTAAAATCGAGTCGGCCATCCTCTGTACTTGTCTGGTGTACAGGGATGTCAGGCTCAGCTGTGACTCACCAAGCAAACGACTGGACCATCTGACTACCTGATCCAAGGATTTCCTCTGTTTCAGTTTTATCTGACCAAACCATGACATTAAAGAAAAGGATAAAACAGATTCAATAAAAGCCCGATAGAACATAGTCATTATGGTTCGGTCAATTTGGAAGCGTGCAAGTTTCCTCAAACAATGCAAATTTTGCTGACCCTTTTTGCACACCCTTTCACAGTTCACCTCAAAGTTCAATCCACTATCAATAGTCGTCCCAAGATATTTGTACGATTGTACACATTCGGTGGTCTGGCCTTTTAGTATGGTGACTTTGTGCCTGGGAGTTTTCCTCCTAAAGTCAATAATCATATCTTTCGTTTTTGTTGTATTCAGCTGCAGGTAGGAATCCTCACACCAGTGAACAAAGTCATTAGCTACTGGGCCGTGGCCACTCTCACCATCCTGGAGGAGACTGACAATGACTGAGTCATCAGCATACTTTATAATGTGTCTGTTGTCATGTCTGCTCCGACACATGTTTGTGTACAGGATGAAGAGTAGTGGTGACAACACACACCCCTGAGGAGAGCCAGTAGAAGAGCACTTTAGGTCAGACAATGTACCATTGACCCTTACTCTCTGCGTCCTGTTGGTTAAGAAATCCAGAATCCAACCCACCAGATTATTGCTTAAATCAAATTGTTGCAGGAGCCTTTCAACTAAAATATGAGGTTGGATTGTATTAAAGGCAGAAGAAAAGTCCACAAATAAAAGCCTGGCATGAGTCCCATTAAAATCCAGATGTTTAAAAAGCATGTCAAACAGAGTGACAGTGGCATCCTCCACTCCTCTGTGAGGCCTATAGGCAAACTGCAGAGGATCCAATGCATGTTCAGTCTGCCTTAGGACCTCATATCTGACCAGTTTTTCAAAAATTTTCATTAAAATTGAAGTCAAAGCAACTGGTCTAAAGTCATTTACCGTTTTAGGACAGCTGGATTTTGGAACGGGAACAACCACGGCATCTTTCCAGATCTTAGGCACATGTTGTGTCTGTAAGGACTTATTGAAAATATAATGAAATATAGGACTCAGTTCATGTGCACAGGACTTTACCAGGCGTCCACATATATTATCAGGGCCCTGACTTTTGTTCACTTTTACAGCGCAGAACTCCCTTTTAACATCCTGCATCTCAATATTAAAGTGCTGATTGTCTTTGAGTTTCTGTTTCAAATCTTGGATTTCTGTGCTAAAATCAAAGGAGTCAAAACGACCATAAAAACAGTTAAGAGCATTAGCCAGCTCTGTGTCTGAACTAAAACCATCTAAAAACACACGATTACTGCGCTCTGTGCTCTGAAGGCCTGCAATAGTTTTCATACTGGCCCAGGCCGAACCAAGTTTATTTGCTGCCATCTTGCTTTCCAACTCTGATTTATAATTCTGTTTTGCTCTTAAAATTTCAGCCTTCAGCTCCTTGGTGGCAACCTGTAGCTCAGAAACAGACCCCTGTTTAAAGGCAAGAGCTTTCCTCTGTAAGCAGGATTTAACTGATTTAGTAACCCATGGTTTGTTGTTGGGGTATATTTTGACACGTTTACGTGGAACAATCTTATTTTGACAGTAAGCCATGTATGAGCATGTGAGCTCAGCCAGAGAGTCCAAATCATCCCTGCAGGCCATTATGAACATCTTCCAGTCTGTACAGTCAAAGCATTCCTGGAGGCTGTGCTCTGAATCTTCTGTCCACACTTCAATGTCTCTCATCTCCACCCTGCCTCTTCTGAGAGCAGTTTTATATGTGGGCAGCAAATGAACACAGTTGTGATCTGATGATCCTAAAGGAGGAAGGGGGAGTGATTTATAGGCCCTCTCTATGGATCCATAGCACAGGTCCAATGTCTTTTTTCGCCTGGTAATGTGAGATATGTGAGAAAGTCACGATTTTAATATGAGTCTGTTAACACTGACAAAGGCTAAAAAAATAACAAATTTGGGAGGAAAATTAATATATCAAATAATATGTTATTTAGGCTACAATATTAATTTATTTTATTAGAGCATCTGGCCCTCACAGAGTCTGTGGAGAAAAATTCTGGCCCTTGGACAAATGTGGTTGATGATCCCTGCAATCGACCCTTGAAAATAATCAAGAATCTCAAGGGGATAACCATTAACAAAATATCTGATGAAAAATACATTTACATTTCTTTAAAAAGTTTTCAGATATGACCTGTGGTAACATGAAACATTAAAAAAAATGAAGCTCTGGGTTGCTAGACTGAACACTTTGTCCAAAAGGGTCCATTCAGAAGAATAGAATAGAATAGGGGCAGCTCAGTGGGGCAGTGGTTAGCACTGTGGCAGCCCAGTGAGAAGGTCACGGGATCGATCTCACCCCCGACCATCAGTGACCCTTCTGTGTGGAGTTTGCATGTTCTCCCCGTGTCTGCATGGGTTTACCCCGGGTACTCCAGTTTCCTACCACAGCCCAAAAACATGCAAGTTAGGTTAACTGGAGACTCTAAAGTGGCCCTAAGTATGAATGTGTGTGTGAATGGTGAAGGGACTGGCACCACACCATGGCTGCTGCCCCATCCATCCAGGTGGATGCCCTGAATTTCCCTCTGGGGATTAATAAAGTATACAAAAAATAGGCTTTATTGTTAATGTACAGTTGTAAAGTACAACGAAATTGTAATGGTAAACGAAATCTGTTCACCCAGCAATCACTCCCAGGTCAGATGATTCTATAGCAGACATAGAAAAACATTACAGCCGGGATTTCATGGTTTGGATAAGCTATGGTACAAGAAAATAAAACTGAACACCATCTGGCTTCCATGTTGCTTTCTGTTCTTCACCACAGTTTTCTGGCATGTTCGTGACATCACCAATGTGATGATGTCAAACATGACGCACCTGCTAGCAATCAGAAGTGGGTCTGCAGGCACTGGGAATGGATTCAATTGCTGATTGAGTTTGTGCACATTCAGAAAACCAGAGTATCAGTGCTACTTTTGTCTGAAAGCATCTTTTTATTCATTCTCTTGGTTTGATCAGTGAATTACTGTAAGTCATAGTTAACCAAAGTGCAGATATGAGCGGTAATTCCGTGCAGCCCCCAAAGTGGGAATCATCTAGGATCCATTTCTAGGAAATAAGCTGTATAACTGGGAGAAGAGTATATGGCAGCTGCCATATGGTGACGTGGGGTACATCCTCAACAGGGCCAACACAGTGTCCTTAATTATCCTGAGTTTCATGTCATTGTGAAAGAAACTCACTGAGACTCGGCGAGAACATGTAAACTCCTAAATTGTTTATAAATAACTGCCACACATTAATCACAAAAGCACAGATTTTGAGCTTTCATTATAGAGCAATCAGATTTTTTATGTATATAAACTTGTATACATAAGCTCATGCTCCGGGCAAAACCTTCCCCACTGCTGTGTTGACACCACAGCAGACAAACTGGTCAGGGAAGAGGCAGCCTGCTGGGCTGTGAGTCACGTCAATCTGGACTGCAGCGAGACTCCGTCACTGCGAGGCAAGAACAGAAGACGATCCAGACCGCAGGATGACACAGTATCCCGCTACGCAGAGAGACGTACTGCCGGTATGTTGGGCATGTCTGGCTGAATCACACACCGTCACCATCCCGCACACTCACCCTAGCCTTACCGCAGCGTGATTGGGCTGTTGCTGCTGACGGCGTCTAATCAGCCACCCCCACCCTTCACTCTGACTCATGTCTAAGAAATTCTATGAAATGACAACTCACTGTAGCAGCATTTAAATCCTATCGCTGCATCTGCTGTTTAATGAAGGCTGTCTGTGTGAATGGCTTAATAAACAGTGCCTGCAGACTGGCAAGTTTACGCAGAAGATTATCTGTCCATAATCAGTGAGCACGTTTTAAAACAAGATAACATATCCTCTTTATGGGTCTTCAAAGTTTATGTATGATCACAAGCCATATGATTGTCCATTTTATTTTTTGTTACACTAAAATCACCATAAAGACCATGTAGGATTACATCTACTGTTGCTATTTTGTACAGGTCGGAATCACCAGAAGCTCCAGCATGTGATATTATCACAATGCTTGGACTGTGATGCAATATTATTATTGCAATACACTGATAATTGCAAAATCATATGCCGTGATTCTGAGCTTTGTCTTGCCCAACTCCTAGCTAGACCTCAGGAGTCTCTCCTTTCATTGTACTGACCTAATCAGACGGTGAGCATTTAGCACCATCTAGTGAACTGAAAAGTCAATTGGTTTTATTACTCTGATACCCAAATACAGACACTCACACTCACTACACATTGAATTTATTGGTACCCTTCTACAAAAAAAAACAAAAAACAAAAAAAAACCCTCAACTACTTCTGAAATACGTAACTTGAAACTGACAAAAGTTTATTTCGTTTATTTAGTTTTAGTTTATTATCCCTTATTGTTTATGTCACATTTAACAAAAATCAGACTTTGCTTTTGATTATTGATTCAACTGAACATTTTATAAAATTAAAGAAAATAAAATGGTATGGACAGAATACTGGAGTGGTGGCCTAGTGGTATCCACTCGATAGATGGGGGTTCATGCCCGAGGCAGGTCATACTAAAGACCATAAAAATTGTAGATCCGCCTTCTAGCTTGGTGATCAGCTTAATAGAATGGGGAAAGGAAAGTTGGTTGGTTACCCAGCCATGGGTACTTCTGCCAGTCCCAAGCCCTATAAATGGGGAAGGTTGTGTCAGGAGGGCATCCGGTGTAAAATCCTTGCCAAATCAAATGTGTGGCCCGTGATCCATTAAGGCAACTCCTAATAGGGAGCAGCCGAACAAAGAAGAAAAAATGACATGGACAAAAAATATGGTACCCTTAATTTAATATTTTGTGGACCCACCTTTTGCAGCAGTCAATTGTAGCATCATCTCACTTTGGCTCAGCAACAATTATTTTTCTGCTTAAAGACATTTTTGTTTCATCCAGGAATAATGCAAAGAAATGGATTTTCTTCCCCCAGGCCACAGCTGAAATCCCCTTTTGTTAAAACCAGCCTAAGGAATTTCCCCAATGTCCGGCTGCACTTTTATTGCCCCCATAAAACCTACACAGATCCACGACTCAGTTAATTTCCTTAAACTGTGGACATGCTGGATTTAAACAACTTTAAAGTACATTATTACAAACTCAATTCTAAACCTTCATTCTTTTCAGAACTATGAAAATGCAGATGGACTCTGATGTGTTTGATGTGGAAAATCAATAATATGTGTGAAATGCATTAATCTGTGATTTTATATATATATATGCATGTTGATGTTAAATGAATGTTTATTCCTGCATGTTGATTTAGAAGCACTGCTTATAAGATACACTAAGGTTAGTTTAGTTATACATAAGTTTGTAACAGTACATTCCAATGCATTTAAAACTGTGTATTCCTGTGGACTGATATCATGTGTCACCAGTCTTCATAGAACCCCAGCTTCTTCATCCTATTGGTCTCTCACAGACAAGGCCTGTTATTGGACTAAAGGTTCATCGAGCCCGCCCACGAAGGACGCTCATTGGCTGAGGTTCCGGTCAGGCCAGAATCCCGCGAAACTCAACAGAGCTTATAAAAGGGAGAGAGAGACTCTGTTTCAGCCTTTTTTTTGCCTTTTTCGTCAGACACCACTCTCTTTCTGCTCCGGATTCTCTTTTCGCCTGCTCCCTTCTTTCTGATCTCCTCCATTGTCTACACACAGCAAGGAAGAACAAAGGACCACATGGCGCTTTTCTGAACACAGCAGATAATTTGTTTATGTAACTTTGTATTTTTTTCTTCTCTTAAATGCCTAGGAATTCCTTTTTCTTTGAGCTCAATTCTTAATCGGAGTCAAACTCCAATTCTTAATTTATCACTTTTTGTTAAACTTTCTGTAAACCGCCGTTTGTTTAATTTTAAGGTAAACTTTAATCTTGACTTTATTTTTATAATATTTTTCTTGACCAAGCACCTCTCAAAACTATTTTTATCTAAAGTCCGAAAGTTTCTTTTCTAATTTGAAATCGGATTAGATATCTCTTAATTATTACCGAAGACCTCTTGAAGAAAGACGCAGCTCCCACATAACGTGCAGCTGTAGGATCAACACACAGCTGTCCCACATCACTCTGAAGAGACGTCGGCACCATCTGGCTAAGACCCGTTTCAACTGTGGGTCATGCAGCCCAGAATCCAGCCTCCTTCGACCGCTTGAATCTAAAGGTCGAGCTGTGAACCCTTGAAGTATCTGCTGGCAGATATTTCCCTCACATCCACAAAGTCTTGGGCTGAAAAAGGACGACAGAACTGCCATCACTGAGGATCACGTGAGCTGAAAAAACTTTAATTCATCTGCTGAATTAAACTTGAGGTTCGGTACTAATTTATATATCTAATCAGATGCAAATTAAGAAGCCCTTAACATAACTCTCCTTTTCATTAAAATTCCGTTTTTATTTTCTTAAGATTAATTTAGGACTTTTTCATAATTAGCAAACTTTCTCCATAAATTTGCGTTGTTTTTGATGATCTGTTAACTCAAACTGATAGAAATTCGTTTCTCAGTTTAACCCTGGTTCCGAAAATATTGACATTGTTAATCTATCATTTACAAGATTGATTTTATGATTAATGAAATTATTTCGATGTCTATTAATCATTTTGTTTAATAAATATTTAAAAATGAGAAGTTGTTGGGAATTTATTTCATTCTGAGTCTGTTTCAAGCCCAGGTATCGAATTCACGGAAAATTTTTGAGACTGATTATTGATTAATTTATTGAGTGATCAAACAGGTATAAAGTGAAATTAAAGATCAAATTGCTTCTTAAAGATAGAAGCTGGTGCCCCTTACGAGTGTTATTAACTTTTCTGATGTATATGAAATGAGATTTGAGCTCAGATTCCAATACATCAATATAAATTAAATAATTCATACCTGATCATATTTATTATTTATTAATATTCCCATATTTTACGTTACACAATGCTAACAAGTAATCTCTGTACTTCATAATGAGATGTCTGCATTCGCCATTTTGGCTCGAATGCCCAACGCTGCCTGTCGCCATGCCAATTCAAGAAGCTGGGAAGATGGCACGTTTGGAATTCAGAGGCAGCCGCAAACAATGGTGACAGGAAAAGGCTGCTTTATGTCACGGACACACGTTCGGGGAGATGTTTTTTGGTGGACTCCGGCTCCCAGAATAGGCTCATCCTGCCGGTCAACGTAGACAGGGTGGCAGGACGCAGTGGTCCCAAGCTCACGGCCGCCAACGGATCCACCATTAGGACATTTGGCGAGCGGACACTGATGATATGGGTTATAGCTTGTTAGTTGTTAGTGGATGCAATCTCTTTCACCTCACTGCCCTGTACAGCTTGGGGAGCTGGGTCGACAACACTGGCTAATGTTACAGCTCCAGGGGGTAAGTACCAACAGTTACTTGCACAGTTCGCAGCACTCACGGTCCTGACTTTTTCGGCTACAGTAATGAAACACGGGGTCGAGCACTTTATAATGACAAAAGGTCAGCTGGTGTTCGTGTGACCTCAGCGTTTGGACGCAGCTAAACTGGCCAGCGCAGGAGAGGAGTTTGCCAACTTAGAGCAGCTGGGCATCGTCAGGCGCTCCAACAGCCCGTGGGCATCCCCGCTACACATGGTGTCTATAGCCGATGGGTCATGGTGACCGTGCTGCGATTTCAGGCACTTGAATAATGCCACGGAACACGATCGTTATCCCATTCCGCACAGCCAGGATTTTTCCGTGCACCTGGCCGGGGCACGGGTTTTTCCAAAGTGGATCTGGTCCGCGGATACCATCAGGTCCCAGTGCGCACAGAAGACGTTCAAGTCAATTCAGTTCAATTCAACTTTATTTATATAGCGCCATTTCACAACAACAGTCATCTCATAGCACTTTCAACTGTAGGGGGGACCCCCACAGTCGCAGAAAGACCCAGCAATCAGGCGATCCCCTGTGAGCAAGCACTTGGCAATGGTGGAGAGGAAAAACTCCCTTTTAACAGGAAGAAACCTCCAGCAGAACCAGGCTCAGGGAGGGGCAGTCATCTGCTGCGACTGGCTGAGGGGTGAGGGGACAGAGAAGATGAAAAGAACAGACATGTAGAGAGCAAACAGCACGATGGGGACTCAATCTATGGGAGAGAACAAACAGATGTTAATGACCAGCAAAAAAAAAAATAATATTTCATTGAGAGTGAAGAAAGGAGTGAGGCCCAGTGCATTATCGGAGGTCCCCCGGCTGACTAAACCTATTAGCAGCCTAACTAAGGGAGGGTTCAGAAACACATGATCCCTCCCTAATTGTAGGCTATATCAAAAAGGTAGGTTTTAACCCTATTCTTAAAAACGGAGATCAAGTCTGACTCCCGAATCCAGATTGGCAGCTGGTTCCATAGGAGAGGAGCTTGATAACTGAAGGCTCTGCCTCCCACTGTACTTTTGGAGATTCTAGGTATTACAAGTAATCCTGCATTTTGGGAACGTAGTGCTCTGTTAGGATAATACGGTAGTATCAGATCTTTTAAATAAAAAGGAGCCTGATTGTTTAGAGCTTTGTAAGTAAGAAGAAGGATTTTAAACTTAATTCTAAACTCTATGGGAAGCCAATGAAGGGAGGCCAGAACCGGAGAGATATGATCTCTCCTTCTAGTACCTGTTAAAACTCTTGCTGCAGCATTTTGGATCAGCTGGAGACTTTTTAAAGATGTTCTAGGACAACCTGATAATAAAGAATTACAATAATCTAATCTCAAGCTAACAAAAGCGTGGATCAGTTTCTCAGCATCACTCTGAGACAAGATGCTCCTAATCTTGGTAATATTACGCAAATGATAGAAGGCAGTCTTAGAAACAAATTTAATATGTGAATTGAAGGACAGATCTTGATCAAAAATAATTCCAAGGTTCCTCACAGAGCTATTAAGAGAAAGAGTAACCGCATCCAAACTGAAAGTTTGATTTGGAAAGGTATTTCTAAGGTTTTTATGGACCAACAAGAATGACTTCAGTCTTATCAGAATTTAATAGTAGGAAATTACAAGTCATCCAAGCTTTGATTTCCTTAAGACAGGCTTCCAACTTGGCTAATTGATTACTATCATCTGGCTTCATTGACAGGTATAAACTAGAGTTACTAGAGTAGGGCCTGGCACAGATCCCTGTGGAACTCCATGACTAAGCTTTGAGTTGAAAGAAAACTCATTACTGACATGAACAAACTGGAACCTATCAGATAAATAAGATCTAAACCACTGCAACAAAGTTCCATTAAGTTCAACATAGTGTTCTAATCTATCAAGTAGAATATTATGATCAATAGTATCAAAAGCTGCACTAAGGTCTAAAAGGACAAGTACAAAAACCAGTCCACTATCAGATGCGATGAGGAGGTCGTTAGTGACCTTCACTAAGGCTGTTTCAGTACTATGATGGATTCTAAACCCAGATTGAAACTCTTCAAGTAAACCATTTCCCTGCAGGTGGTCAAATAATTGCGTAGGAACAACTCTTTCTAAGATTTTTGAAATGAAAGGCAGATTAGAGATTGGTCTATAGTTAGCTAAAGCTCCTGGATCTAGCGTTGGCTTTTTGAGTAAGGGTTTAATTACAGCCGTTTTAAAAGCCTGCGGTACATGGCCTAAAGTTAATGAAGAATTGATTATATTTTGGGGTGGGGGTGATAAGATCTGAAAGGGATGCATTGTTATTTGGGATTAAATGCATTGTGACTGGAGCTTTGAAGCTCCTGGGGTATAAAAAGGGGATGAAGGTCTGGGTTTCTTTCTCTTTTTCTGTATTACTGATGTTGGAGAATGTGAATAAACCTGACTCGTGAGATAAACTCTGTCTCGTCCTTTCACATTTCCACAGTGGTGACCCTAAGACGATGAGTGAAAGAAATTCCCCCGAAACAGCCGGGTCAGTAGCTCCCAGCCAGGCGTATGCCGCTACCATCCAGCTACCGGACTTTTGGCGAGACAACCCGTGCTCCTGGTTCCTCTTGGTTGAAGCACAGTTCACCCTCCGGGGGATAACGGTAGATGAGACGAAATTCTACCATGTAATTGCCAAGCTCAACAACCGCACGTCTCGGCATGTGCAGAGCCTTTTGGTGAAACCACCGGCTGACGACAAATACGACGCGTTGAAGGCTGCGCTCATCCAGCGCTTCACTCTCTCAGCCCAGGAGAGAGTGGAGAGACTCCTGGCTCTGAACGACTTGGGAGATGGCACGCCCGTTGACCTGATGGAGGACATGCTGAGGTTGAGGGGCTCAGACGGCAACAATTTCCTCTTCACCCACATTTTCCTGAGAACCCTACCGCTGGCCACGAGAGCGACCCTGGCCGGTTCGCCGTTGTTGGCCCAGCGGGACTTCTGCGCGCTGGCCCAGGAGGCGCACTGGATTCTCAACGCCAGCAAATAGCGCGCGACCACCGCAGCAGCGACGGGGTGTGGCGCAACAGCCGGAGACGGCGAGGGGCCAGAGACGGCGGTAGCAGACCCACCAACGACGGCGGCGGCGGGGGCCAAGGATCGCGGAGGAGACACCCTCTGTTTCTACCATCGCCGCTTTGCAGAGAAGGCACGCAAATGTATACCACCGTGCCATTTCAAGCGCTCGGGAAACGCGAAGACCGGGGGTCAGTAGCAGCTGCGGCCCTCAGGGAGGAGAACAAGCTGCTCTACTTGAAGGATGCGCGCTCGGGGAGGCATTTCCTCGTGGACACAGGCTCCCAGTTGAGTTTCATCACACCTTCCTCCGCTGACCGGCTGGCGCCTTCCAGTGGTCCCGGGGTGTCAGCAGCGAACGGCTCGGCGATTAAGACCTTTGGTGAGAGGACTCTGCTTCTGTCCCTACACGGCCGTACATTTGAGTGGACTTTCGTCATAGCTGCAGTGAATTTCAATATGTTAGGGGCTGATTTTCTGTGCTCACATGGTTTGTTGGTTGATCTCGCTAACAGGCGCCTGGTTAATGCACTCTCTTTTTATTCTATTCACTGTACAGGTCGAGTGGCCCCGCCAACAGCACAAGCCAACATCACAACTGCAAGTGGTACGTTCCACACACTGCTCACTCAGTTCCCAGCACTCACGGTCCCAACATTTTCGGAGGCTGTGGCTAAACACGGGGTGGAACATTTTATTACTACCACCGGACCGCCCGTTTTTGCAAAAGCCCGGCGCTTGGATTCAGCTAAACTGACCATAGCGCGCGAGGAGTTCGCCAACCTGGAAAAGTTGGGCATCATCAGGCGTTCGAAAAGCCCATGGGCTTCACCGCTTCACATGGCCCCGAAAGCTGATGGCTCGTGGTGACCTTGCGGAGATTTCCGCGGGTTAAACAATGCTACAGCGCACGACCGCTACCCAATCCCGCATATCCAAGATTTTTCAGTTCATTTGGCGGGGGCGCGCGTTTTTTCTAAGATAGACTTGGTACGCGGTTACCACCAGGTCCCAGTACGCGCTGAGGACATACCCAAAACAGCGGTAATAACTCCGTTCGGTCTATTCGAGTTTTTGCGCATGCCGTTTGGGCTTAAAGGCGTGGCACAGACGTTCCAACGCATGATGGACGCGGTGTCGCGCGATCTCCCCTTCGTGTTCGTCTACCTGGACGATATTTTGGTAACCAGCGGGTCCGAAGACGAACACGAAAACCACCTCACGGCAGTTTTCCGGAGGTTGGGAGAGCACGGGTTAATAATCAACCCAGCGAAGTGTCAGTTCGGGGTGACGCAGATTGATTTTTGGGGGCATCGCGTCTCTCCAGAAGGAGTGGTTCCTCTGCTTGACAAAGTGCGCGCGGTAACAAATTTTCCCCAGCCACAAACGGTCAAATCGTTACAGGAGTTTTTGGGAATGGTGAATTTTTATAACCGTTTCCTCCCCCGCGCAGCGTAGCTCATGCAACCATTATATGCCGCACTAAAAAAACAAAAACCCACAAATAAAATCGAATGGTCTCCGGAGCGAGAGCGAGCATTCTCGGAAGTCAAAACAGCCCTGGCAAACGCTGCATTATTAGCACATCCAGACCCAACGGCCCGCATAGCGCTCACAACTGACGCGTCAGATGTGGCCATAGGGGCGGTCGTGGAGCAGCATGTAGCCGGGGCTTGGCAACCGCTCGCCTTTTTCAGCAGGACCTTGCGCGATAGTGAACAAAAATACAGCGCATTCGACAGGGAGTTGTTAGCTCTCCACTTGGCCATTCGCCACTTCCAGTTTTGGCTGGAGGGACGCCGTTTCACTGCGTTCGTTGATCACAAGCCACTGACTTTCGCGATGGCCAAGGTTTCAGAACCGTGGTCAGGCCAGCAGCAGAGACAGCTGGCCGTGATCTCAGAGTTTACTACCGATATCCAGCATGTGGCGGGTAAACTTAATGTAGTGGCAGACTGCCTCTCACGCGCCGTGGCTGCTCCAGTCCGCGTGGGGGTAGATTATGCAGCCATGGCCGCGGATCAGGTTAGCGACGCGGACGTGCGTGCGCTCCAGTCTGGACCAACAGGGTTAAGACTGGAGAACAGGGTGCCGCAAGACGGTATGCCCCCCCTAATCTGCGATGTCTCCACTGGGCGACCGCGTCCGGTGGTACCCGCCGCGTGGCGCCGCCACGTTTTTGACTCGATTCATTCTCTGGCATACCCGGGAGTGCGCGCATCGGTCAAAATGGTGGGACAGAAATTTGTATAGCTGAGCCTGCGCAAACAAGTTAGGGAGTGGGCAGCAGCCTGCATGGCCTGTCAATGAGCCAAGGTACACAGGCACACGAGAGCTCCTTTGGAGCCGTTTCACATCCCGGCTAAGAGGTTCGATCATGTTCACGTGGACCTCGTAGGCCCCCTTCCGCCATCGCAGGGGTGCACACACCTTCTGACAATGGTAGACCGCACCACGCGCTGGCCTGAAGTGGTCGCGCTGGCCGGAAGTGGTCCCACTGGCGTCAACCACAGCCGAGGAGGTGGTGCGTGCATTTTTAACAGCATGGGTAGCGCGTTTTGGAGTCCCGTCGGACGTTACGTCCGACAGAGGCCCTCAATTTGTTTCCGAACTTTGGTCAGCAATAGCCCGCAGCCTGGGGGTAACGATCCACCGCACAACCGCGTACAATCCGCAGGCTAACGGGTTATGCGAACCTTTTCACAGGTCATTGAAAGCGGCTCTCAGAGCGTCGCTTACGGATGCAAATTGGGTGGATAGGCTACCATGGGTTTTACTGGGGTTGCGTTCTGCACCTAAAGAGGATTTAGAAGCCTCCCCGGCGGAGCTAGTTTTTGCGCAGCCACTTCGGCTGCCCGGGGAGTTTCTCCCAGATAATCCTGCGCCAGAATGTTCCCCGGCTCAGTGGTTGCAGCGTGGCACGGAATCAGGCGCGCTGCCTGGCCCCGTTCACCACAGTTTTCCGCGTGTTTTTATACCTAAGGCTTTAAAAAACGCGGAGTTTGTTTTTGTCAGACATGATACCCATCGCCCGCCGTTAAGACCACCTTATGATGGGCCATTTAGAGTGCTGGAAACAGGGGATAAGCATTTTTTGCTAGATTTGGGGGGCAGGAAGGAGAAGATTGGCATTAACAGGCTCAAACCCGCCTTTGTGGTGGCGGACGACAACGTGCTGTTGGCCAGGGCTCCTCGGCGCGGCAGACCCCCTAGAGAACATCCCCCAGAACATCCACAGGGATTGACTAACAATTCTCACCCTCAGACAGCAGCCCCCCCCCCAGCAGGATGGCGCCACGGAAGTGTTGAAGCCTGCTTACAGCAGATACGGGAGGAGACTGAGGCCCAAGCAACACGTGGGCTGATGTGTAATGATTTTATCATGACAGGCTGACTGTTATTTTGTTGTTACATCTTAGACGTTTGGGGGGGGGGGGGGTCATGTGGGACACATATGTGGGTTTCATATGCACAAATGTATATCACCTTATGCTTCATATGTATATCACTGTATGCTTACTGTATGCTTCACGTCTCAGATGAACAAAGGACTGAGCCTCCTCGGAGATAACAGGAGGATGTTAAAAGTGGTCTTTGGTATGCAAAGAGATGGCCGTGGGGGATTTCCTGGCTGCCAGTGACTTTGGGGTGGGGGTGATAAGATCTGAAAGGGATGCATTGTTATTTGGGATTAAATGCATTGTGACTGGAGCTTTGAAGCTCCTGGGGTATAAAAAGGGGATGAAGGTCTGGGTTTCTTTCTCTTTTTCTGTATTACTGATGTTGGAGAATGTGAATAAACCTGACTCGTGAGATAAACTCTGTCTCGTCCCTTCACATTTCCACAATATGAAGAATAAAGCTACTAATAAGTGGGAAGACTTCTTTAAATAACCTAGCAGGAATAGGGTCTAAAAGACAAGTTGAAGGCTTGGATGAGGAAATTATTTTGTCTAACTCTAAAAGGTCAATTGGAGTAAACTCATCCAAACAGATATCAGTTGAAGGAGTTGTAGTAGTTACTGTATTTAAGTTAACTGTGGGAAGAATCTGATTGATTTGATCTCTGATGGATGAAATTTTATTATTGAAAAAATTCATAAAGGTCCTGACTAGTAAGCTCTAAGGGAATGCTAGGATTGACAGAGTCTTGACTCTTTGTCAACCTGGCTACAGTACTGAAAAGAAACCTAGGATTATTCTTGTTCTCTTCTATTAATGCAAAATAATAACTCGTTCTAGCTTTTCTAAGAGATTTTTCATAAATTAAAAGATGATTTCTCCAAGCTAAATAGATTTCATCTAAATTAGTGGAGCGCCATTTTCTTTCTAATTGACGAGTCTTCTGTTTTAAGCTACGAGTTTCTGTGTTGAACCAAGGAGTTAGAAATCTCTGATTAGACTTTTTCTTTTTTAAGGGGGGCCACCAAGTCTAGAGTCTGATGCAGAGAAGCTGTAACACTATCCACCATGCTATCAATTACAGAAGGAGCAAGCTGTCTATAGCTTGTTTCCGTTGTGTTGACACATCGCATAGAGGAAACAATCTGCATAAATTTGGTAACAGCATCATCTGAGAGGCATCTACTGTAGTAATATTTTTCTTTAGGAGCCAAATAGTCAGAAATAGTAAAATCAAAGGTTAACATAGAATGGTCTGACAGTACAGGGTTATGAGGAGACACTACAAGATTTTCTATTTCTATGCCATATGTCAGAACAAGGTCCAATGTATGGTGGAGGTAATGAGTAGAATTTCCTACTTTCTGAGAAAACCCAATCGAGTCTAATATTGAATTAAATGCCACATTAAGGCAGTCACTACATGTATATTAAAGTCCCCTACTATAATAATTCTGTCTGATTTCAGCACTAAATCAGCTAAGAAATCAGCAAATTCGGATAAAAATTCTGAGTAGGTTGATGGAGGACGATAAACTATGGCAAATAAAATTGAGTTTAGCCTAAAATTGCTAAAGTGCCCAATACTGAGGACCAGGCCCTCAAAGGAATTATAACATGTTTTTTGCTTTACATTAACTAGTAATTTGGAAAGATAAATTGTTGCTACTCCTCCTCCACGACCAGAACTTCTGGGATTTTGACAGTTTAAATAACCAGAGGGAGTTGATTCATTTAAACCAACATAATCCTCTTGTCCTAACCAAGTCTCTGTAAGGGATATTAAATCAAATAAAGGGATATTAAAGGGATATTAAATCAATCTGATGATCAATTAACAGATCATGGACTAACAGAGACTTAGGAGTTAGAGACCTAATATTTAACAAACCGCATTTAATTTTTAAATTATGAGGAGGAACAGAGGCCAAATCATTAAATTTAGAGGCTTCACGTTTAATTTGAGTTTTACCAACTTTTTGCTTAATCACTTTGGGATGCTTAAATATTATATTTTTATTTGCTTTGGAGGGAGCAGACAATGATTCTCTGATGGGGAAGACAGGGGCTAAGTTGAGGGGTGGCGGATGAAGAGGAGCTGCAGAGAGGTGTGTAAGACTGCGACTCTGCTTCCTGGTCCCAACTCTGAGTTGTCAAGATTTTGGAAATTTGGATAAAAAAGATGCCAGATTGTTAGATAAATGAGACGCACCATCCAAAGTGGGGTGGACGCTGTCTCGTCTCAAAAGACCAGGTTTTCCCCAAAATGAGCTCCAATTGTCAATGTAGCCCACATTGTTTGCAGGACACCACACAGACAGCCAGCGGTTGAAGGATGACGAGCGGCTAAACATGTCATCACTGGTCAGATTGGGGAGGGGCCCAGGGAATACTACAGAGTCCGACATTGTTTTGGCAAAGTCACACACCGATTCTACATTAAGCTTCGTGACTTCCGACTGCCGGAGACGGATGTCATTAATGCCGGCGTGGGTAACAATTGTGGAGTATTTACAGTTACTTTTAGACAGCATTTTCAAATTTGACTCG
Organism: Pholidichthys leucotaenia; assembly: GCA_020510985.1. Lineage (NCBI taxonomy): Eukaryota > Metazoa > Chordata > Actinopteri > Cichliformes > Pholidichthyidae > Pholidichthys > Pholidichthys leucotaenia. The sequence goes on from CM035843.1 coordinate 251,411,758, forward strand.
ATGTCGCCTGCTCTGGCCCCAGGAATGCATTTAACTATGGCTGCTGGAGTCTCTAGGTTCACGTTTCTGGCTACAGAGTCGCCAATGATCAGAGTTTTTTCCTCAGCGGGTGTGTCGCTGAGCGGGGAAAAACAATTAGAAACGTGAACAGGTTGATGGTGTACTGGGGCTTTGCAACTAGGCTTCCTTCTCACCGTCACCCACCCATTCTCCTCGCTGTTGAGGAGAGCCGGAGGACCGCTAACGGGGCCTATGCTAGCTAGCTCCGCTGCAGCTAGGGGTCGTCCGTCGAGAGTAACTGGCGCAGACGGTGTTTCAATGCAGAGGAGCCGGGATTCCAAATCAGACAACCTCACCTCGAGCGCCTCTAAAAGACAACATTTATTACATTTACCGTTATCACTAAAAGAGGCAGAGGTGTAGCTAAACATCTGACAGAGAGAGCACACCAGAGAAGGAGAGGAAGGAGAGCTAGTAGCCATAGCTAGTGGCTAACCTGAAGCTAACAAAAACACCGATTTAAAGGTGAACAGAAGGCTAAAGAGCGTGATTAGGTGACATGAAGAGGCTTGATAAACAGAAGTGAGAACTTACGGTAGATGTAAAAAAGTGGTTAAAACACAATTAAAAGCAAAAACCTTAGGAGAGTGAGGAGAGCAAACCACACGGACAGACAGCAATACAGGAAGTGACGATACGTTACCACAAGTGACGTTCCCCAACAGGAACCAAAAATACTGTTCCAAAAACAGTGATAATAACTCCTTTCAGCCTTTTCAAGTTTTTACACATGCCGTTCAGATTAAAAGCCATGGCACAGACTTTCCAGAGGATGATGGATGCAGTGCTTCGCGACTTGTCCTATGTCTTCGTCTGCTTAGATGACGTTCTGGTAGCCAGTGCGTCCAAGAAGAAGCACGTCGCCCATCTCAAGACAGTTTTCCAGAAATTGGAAGCGCACGGGCCGATAATCAACCCGGCGAAGTGCCAGTTCTTTGTGCCAGTGATTGATTTTTTGGGCCACCGCATTTCACCGGAAGGCACGATCCCATTACTGGATAAGGTGAGCACGGTGTCGGATTTTTTTTTTTTCCGCAGACCGTGAGAGTACTACAGGATTTTTTGGGAATGGTTAATTTTTATAACCATTTGCTTCCCCGAGCAGCCCAGCTGATGCAGCTGATGCAGCCATTGTATGCTGCGCTTAAAAAAAAGAAGTGCGGAAACCATCGACTGAACTCCAGCGCGAGACCAGGCTGTTGCAAACACCAAAACAGCGTTGGCGGATGCCGCATTGCCAGCCCACCTGGATCCGTCTGCACAGATAGTGCTCACTACTAATGCATCTGATGTTGCCATAAGAGCATTGGTGGATGTGATATCCTACCGTGTAGCAATGATCACACTTCAGTTGTTTCTTTGGCTAACTCTGCCGTTTATTCTGCAACACACATAATATGACTGAACATGGATTCTGCGCGGGGTTTTCACACTCTTGTTCTAATGTGTCCCCTTAATAGTAGTGCTGAACAATACAGGTAGTTCCCCCTAGAGGCATGTGCCAGTAATGTTTTAAATTAGACTTGCAGTCTACCACATCCCTCCCCTCTAGATTAAACTACTTTTAATTACACTAGCCAATTATGCTAGACATCCTGGAACTCCCATTTAACCCTAAACAATCACAGTTACTTTTAACTTCTTAAACACATGTGCCATACACATAATTTCTTTCTCTTTTTTTTTTTTTTTTTTACATGTATAACACACATAACAGTCTAACTGGGGAATTGGTTTGACTACCGCATCCCAGTGAGGTTCCAGGACGCATTCTTGTCCTGTGGCTGGGGAACTCACTACTGACTAAGAATAGTCCTTCAAGTAGTCTGGAGCTTTCCTAGCTCGCTGAGATCTTCTCACGGCGGGTGAGCCAACTGCAGGTGAAGACTCAGACTGCTCCACTGTTTCGGCTGCTGCAGTGCTGCCCGTAGAATCTGCAGAGACGGTTACCTCAGGTTTCACCTGAAGTGGTGGTTCGTTGATGCTCTCCTCAAGATGGGTGTCAGACAACACCTCTGGTGCCATCGGCAGGGGAATGGAGCTCCTACCATGAACTTGGTCGATGTGTCGCCTCACCACTTGTCCATGGCCTAATGTCACCTTGAATGACACAGGGCCTGTCTTTTCTGTTATTTCTCCTGGTACCCAGGCTGGTCCTGAGCCAAAGTTGCGGGTGTAGACCACGTCTCCTTCTCTCAGTATTCTCTCTCTAGCATGCATGTCATGATAACCTTTTTGTTTCTCTTGTTTGTCATGCACTTTGTTTCTGAAGTCTGGATGTATTAAGTCAAATGTTGACCTCAACTTTCTTCCCATCCATGGACCTGCGTAGTCAATGTGAATTCTTCTCCATGGTTTATCTGGAACTTCCCAGGGATGTAGTGGGGCTGCTGGAGGACTGTTCCTGTTCTCCTGGCATGCCGCACATGACTTCACAAGCGCCTCCACCTCTGCATCCATGTTGGGCCACCACATGTAACTCCTCGCCAACGCTTTCATGCGAGTGATGCCAGGGTGTGCTTGGTGTAGTTGTTGCAGTAAGGCATTCCTACCAGGTGGTGGAACAACCACGCGTCCTCCCCACAGGATACAACCTTCCTGGGTGCTGAGCTCATCCTGTCGTCGGGCATAGGGAATGAACTCAGGACTGTTCATCTTCGGCCATCCTCGCAAGATGTATTCTCGCACTCTTGCTAGAACAGGGTCTTTGTCTGTCCACTTCTTTATTTGTTGTGCGTTCACCAGGGGCACGCCGATATCTTCAAACAATAGCACTCTCTCCTCCTCCTCAGGCGTGCTGTCTCTTCCTCCATCCAAGGGTAGCCTACTCATCGCGTCAGCATTTGTATGGTCCCGTCCGGCTTTGTAAACGATGGTGTACTCATACGCTGCTAATGTAACGGCCCATCTCTGAATTCTCTGAGATGTCATCTGGGGTATGGCTCTCATTTCACTGAACAGTGAAATTAGTGGCTTGTGGTCAGTCACTATAGCGAACTGTCTCCCATACAGGTATTTGTGGAACTTTTTTACACCAAATACTACTGCAAGGCCCTCCTTGTCTAGCTGGGAGTAGTTTTTCTCAGCTGCACTAAGAGTTCTTGAGACGAACCCTATGGGTCTCTCTGAGCCATCCTCCATACGATGAGAGAGTACAGCACCCACACCGTAGGGTGATGCGTCACACGCCAGGATGAGTGGTTTGTTTGAATCATAGTGCACTAACACACTACAGGACTGAAGTAGCACTTTGGACTCTTCAAACGCCTTCTGCTGCTTGACCCCCCATGACCATTTTTCTTCCTTCTTAAGTAAGGTATGTAGTGGTGCCAGCAGCGTGGAGAGCTTTGGGAGGAACCTATGGTAATAGTTCAGCAAGCCCAGGTAGGCTTTTAACTCAGTAACATTTTGTGGCTCAGGCGCCTCCGCAATTGCTTCCACTTTGTCTGTTAGAGGGTGTAGACCACTGGCGTTGATCTTGTGGCCTAGGAACACCACCTCTTTTCCCATGAACTCACACTTGCTTCTTTTCAACCTCAGACCGCTTTTCTCCAACCGTTGAAGCACTTCCTCCAGCGTTTTCAGATGTTCTTGTTCATTTGGTCCTGTACAAAGGATGTCATCCAAATAAATGGTAACATTCGGAATTCCACCTAGGATGCCCTCCATAGTTCTCTGGAATATAGCAGGACTGGAAGCTACTCCAAATGGTAAGCGTGTGTAGGTATATAAGCCTTTGTGTGTATTGATGGTTACATACTTTCTTGATTCTTCTTCCAAGACTACTTGTTGGTAGGCGTGACTCATGTCTAATTTCGTGAAGTGTCGGCCGCCATTCAGCTGTGCGAAGAGGTCCTCCACTTTAGGAATTGGATACTGATCCACCCGTGATGCTCGATTGACAGTGAGTTTGTAATCTCCACATATTCTAATGGAGCCATCCGGCTTTCTCACTGGGACTATGGGTGCCGCCCATTCTGCAACCTGCACTGGCTCAATGATCTTGTCATCCAGCAGCCTCTGTAGCTCGCTTTCGACCAGTGGCTTGACTGCATAGGGTACCGGTCGGGGTTTGCAGAATCGTGGTTGGGCCTCCTTGTCCACATTAATCTTTGCAGTGACACCTTTTAGCTGTCCTAAGCCTTCTTTGAACACCTCAGCGTGTCTTTCGAGGATCTCCTCCAGCTGCAATTTGGGCTGAGATTCCACTTTATTCACCAACTGATCCATCATGGCCAGTTCTTGTAGCCAACTTCGCCCTAGTAGATTTGGTCCTTCGCTCCCAACTACTACTACAGGTAAGTCCTTTTCTTTGTTTTCGTGCTGCACCTTCACTTGTGCCATGCCTAGCACGTCTAGCTTCTCTCCTGTGTATGTTTTTAATTTTAATGAACAGGGATTTAATTCTGCTGTGTCTGTTTTCTTCCACAGTTGTGTATATTGCTGTTTACTTAATATGGTTACTCCACAGCCTGTATCAACTTCAAATGTTACTTTCATTCCATTAACATTCATGGTACGCGTGATGGGCGCTACCTTGGTCAGCTCCTCTGACGTGTTGTAAATTGTGTGAAAACCCATGTCTTCTGTATCACTTTCTCCCTCCCCTCTCAGTTGATTCGCTCGCTGTTCCTTTCCTGGGCCCTTGTTTTCATACTTTTGCCCATTAACTGTCGCTTTCAGCACCTGTGCGCTGTCCACCTTTATTCTACATGCTTTCTTAATGTGCCCTCGCTTGCCACAATTATGACACAGCTCAGTGGCAAATTTGCACTCGGCGGCATTGTGCTGGCCTTTGCAGCGATAACAACTGGGGAATTTGTGCTGAGTTTTGTCAGTCGACACTTTGTGGACACCTACTTGGGTCTTAGGCACACGAACATGCGTTGCTGTGTCCTCTGTTAGCTTCCCTTGCATCTCTCTCACATCTTTAGATGCTGTTTCCATCGCTTGGCATAATTCCAAAGCCTTCGCAAAAGTGAGTTTTGTTTCAGATAAAAGTCGCCGTTGCATTCGGTCATCATTCACTCCACACACAAGTCTGTCTCTTAACATTTCTTCCAATGAGTCTTTGTAATCACAGTGCAGTGTTAATTTCCTCAATTCTGCCACATACTCTGCTATGGACTCAGTGTTCCTCCTTATGCGTGAATTAAATTTGAATCGTTGCACGATTTCACTCGGTTTGGGGCTGAAGTGCTTCTGAAGCTCAGCAGTAAGCTGGTCGTACGTTTTATCTTTCGGTAATGCAGGGCTTATTAAATTTCTCAACAAGCTGTAAGTAGTTGCACCAACTCCACTCAACAGTACAGCCTTCCTTTTGTCTGGCTCCTCAATCTCATTAGCTTGGAAGAAAAAGTCCAACATTTCACTATATTCTTCCCATGACTGAGTCGAGTTATCAAAAGGGGTTACCGTTCCGATTACAGCCGCCATTGCTCGTCGTGGTGGGGAAACCTCGTTTTTCCTCCTCTGAACTTGCACTCGAACTACTGGAGTCACTTGAGTTCGCCACACTTGCAATGTTCTCTGTTTCTCGCCGCTGATTTTTTTCTTTTAATCCTCGTCGCCAATTGTGTGATATCCTACCGTGTAGCAATGATCACACTTGAGTTGTTTCTTTGGCTAACTCTGCCGTTTATTCTGCAACACACATAATATGACTGAACATGGATTCTGCGCGGGGTTTTCACACTCTTGTTCTAATGTGTCCCCTTAATAGTAGTGCTGAACAATACAGGTAGTTCCCCCTAGAGGCATGTGCCAGTAATGTTTTAAATTAGACTTGCAGTCTACCACAGTGGAGCAGTGCATCTCAGGTTCGTAGCAGCCACTAGCATGTTTTAGCCAAACCTTGTGCAACAACGAACGTAAATACAGCACATTCGATAGAGAATTGCTGGCTCTCCACCTGGCGATGCACCATTTCCAGTTTTGGTTTGGGGGGCGTGAGTTCACCGCGTTAATGGACAATAAGCCACTAACGTACGCGATGGCCAAGGTCTCGAAGCTGTGGTCGGTCTGGCAGCAACAACATCTGGCCACAGTTTTGGAGTTTACCACCGACATTCAACACGTTGCTGGTAAGCTCAACGTCGTGGCCGATTGCCTGTCGTGCGTGTTAATGGCCCCAGTCTATATAGGAATCGATTTCCCTGCCATGGCCACGGAACAAGCCGGGGACGCGGACATTTGCGTACTCCAGTCTGCGCCAACTGGGTTAAGGCTGGAGAACATGGCGGTGCAAGAAGGGAGCCCTCCCTTGCTCTGCAACGTTTTGACTGGCTGCCCACGCCCAGTTGTTCCGAGCTCTTGGTGCCGTTGCGTTTTTGAGTCGGTCCACTCCCGTTCGCATCAGGGAGTGCATGCTTTGGTTTTATGCACCTCTTAACAATCGTGGACCGCACCACGCGCTGGCCTGAAGTGGTCCCACTGGCTTCTACCACATCCGCAGAAGTGGCTCGCACTTTTTTGTCGGCTTGCGTTGCATGTTTCGGATCTCCATCTGACATCACGTCCGACAGGGGTCCACAATTCGTTTCAGAACTCTGGTCTGCTATGGCCCAGAGCCCGGGGGTCAAAATTCACCGCACTACAGCGTACAACCCCCAGGCTAATGAGTTATGCGAGCATTTTCATAGGTTGCTTAAAGCAGCGCTCAGAGCTTCGCTCACGGACACAAATTGAGTCGACTGCCTGCCCTGGGTTCTTTTAGTGTTGTGCTCCGCACCTAAGGAGGATTTGGCAGCCTCCCCGGCAGAACTCATTTTTTCTCAGTCGTAACGTACCAGGCCAGGCCCACTATAGTTTTCTCCGCACATTTGTCCCAAAAAGCTTGCAGAATGCCCGTTTTGTTTTTGTCAGGCACAATGTGCACCGGACCCCACTGTGTCCACCGTACGACGGACCATTTAGAGTGCTGGAACCTGGGGCAAAGCTTTTTGTGTTAGACTTGGGGGGACGTAGGGAGACCGTCTGCATCGACAGGCTTAAGCTCGCTTTTGTGTTGGCAGACGAGCAGGTGGTGTTGGCCCAAGCTCCCCGGTGCGGACTTCCACCGTTGGTGGCTCCGCAAGTTGGTGATCCCTCAGCAGGGGCCTGCGCTCGCGAAGATAATGTGTTTTCCCCCCTCCCTTTTTCCCTCCACAGACTGATGTGCCCTCCTGTACACCTCGCCAGCAGGGCAGTTTGACTAGACCAGCGACCCCCCTCTACAGCCGTTATGGGCGCCAGCTCAAGCCCAAAGGACGAGGGGGTTAGTGCTCCTTCTGGGTGTTCGGGGGGGAGGGAGGGCTTGTGAGGGCACAGCGGGGGGGTTCTCCACCCAGAGAGGGCAGGGGGAAGACGAAACAATGGACCGAAGGAGGAGGTGTCACCAGGGTATCAGACAGGACTGTTGGGTCTATGTGCCCCCCGGGGAGAGTGAGAGCTGTTAGAGCCGCTGAGGGTAGAAGGGTGTAAGAGCAGCCCTGGCGTAATGTCATGTTAATGTGCCACACATTCCTTTGTTCAAACGACAATGTGTTATGGTTGGAAGTTCCAGGTCTCGATGCATGTAAATAAAGAGATAAAAGTGGAATGCACAGAGACCCAGGATCGCTGTTTGCTGTACTTCATGTTTGAGAAAGAATAAAGTTTCTGTGTCATCCAGCTTGTTGCCTCACTTGCCTTCTTTCTCAACAATGTAACCATCCATCCATCCATCCATCCATCTTCTACCGCTTAATCCTTTCGGGTAGCGGGGGGGCTGGAGCCTATCCCAGCATCTTTGGGCGAGAGGCAGGGTACACCCTGGACAGATCGCCAGTCCATCGCAGGGCCAACACAGAGAGACAAACAACCATTCACTCTCACATCCATACCTAAGGACAATTTAGAATCCCCAGTTTTGATGCCAATTAACCTAACTTGCATGTTTTTGGCATGTGGGAGGAAACCGGAGTGCCCGGACTAAACCCACGCAGACACGGGGAGAACATGCAAACTCCACACAGAAGGGTCACCGATGGTCTGGGGGTGGGATCGAACCCACGATGGTCAAGGGTGGAATCGATCCCATGACCTTCTTGCTGTGCTGCCACTGTGCTAACCACTGCGCCACCGTGCTGCCACAATGTTACAATGTAACCAATTTTTCTACAATACAGACTATTCTTCTGATCTTACACAATGGTCCCCTCCGGCATACAACTAGGAAAATACCGGTCGCTATGGAGGGTGAGAATATGTATGGGCACATAATCATACCATGTAGGATAACTAAGTAGAGGGTTATGCTGTTTCATCCCATCTAGCAACAATGCTCTGCACTGTGTGTGTTTATATATTTACATATTTATTCCATCTAGCTACAATGCTCAGCACTGGGTGTGTTCATATTTATATATCTATATATTTATTCCATCTAGCTACAATGCTCCGCACTGTGTTTTTATATATCTATATATTTATTCCATCTAGCTACAATGCTCCGCACTGTGTGTGTTTATATACTTACATATTTATTCCACCTAGCTGCAGTGCTCCGTACTGTGGGTGTTTATATATTTACATATTTATTCCATCTAGCTACAATGCTCTGCACTGTGTGTTTATATATTCATATATTTATTCCATCCAGCTACAATGCTCTGCACTGTGTGTCTGTGTGTGTGTATATATATATTTTATAGTAATATGTACATATGTATATTAGCTGCTCTTGCTTGCTTGTTGGTTTTTTTTTTTTCCTTGCCTTCTGATTGTTGCTCTGAGTGTTGCTATCCCTGTGCTGTTGCAATCCTGGAATTTCCCCGTTGTGGGACTAATAAAGGCTTATCTTATCTTATCTTATCTGATCAACCTGGGGTTGCATTTCCTCTTTCATACAGAGAGGTTGGCTACAGCCCCATGAACCTTATACTTTTTAAAAATAATGGCCACAGTGGTCACAGGAACATGAAGCCTCTTAGAGATGGTGTTATAGCCTTTACCTTTAACATGGTTATCTATAGTCTTCTTTCTGAGCTCCTCAGACACCTCTCTCCTTTGTTTCCTCTGGTCCAACTGTGGTGCACAGAAAGATGCCAAACTACACATTGGCATGTTTTTTCCCCTTTAAATAAGCTTAACGGCTGATGAAAAGCCTGAAGGCATCTATGATGCTATTTTCAATGATGCTATTTAACCCTTTGATGCCTATTGTTGCGAATTCGCATCAATCCAAAAAAAAAACCCAACAAAAAACAAAAAAACAACGATTTTCCATTATGAAAAAAATTAAAAAAAATAATAATAATGATTGCTGCAAAAGGTGGTGACACAAAATATCAAATTTAAGGGTACCATGTCTTTGTCCATAAATTATATAAAATATTCAACTGAATCAATAATCAAAAGCAAAGTCTGATTTGTATTAAATACTGTATGATATAAAGGAAAGAAGTCATTAAAATTGTCAGTTTGAAGTTATTTCAGAAATAGTTGTTGTTTTTTAAAGGTTACCAACAAAATTGTCCATGCCGGTAATTCTATATTTTCAACATTTATTAATAATTTTTAATAAAGTATCACAAAGCTGGTGTCTCTGAATCAGTACAGTATCACCACCACAAAGTATCAATTACCAACCAACCCTAATATTTCCATCCATAAACAGAATACTGTGGCAGACTGAAGAGTGTACCTCTCACCTAGTGGGACTTGGGGTTGGGGGGGAGGGGTTGTTTTTCCCCGGTTTTGGAATCTGGGAGTGTTACAGTCAGTTGTTGGTGGCACTTTGAAGAGTAAAGATAAAAACTCACCTTTGGCTCTTGTGTGTTTCTTCCGCTTGCCACATTGGTGACCCCGATTTGAGCGTGTCCAACACAGAAGAAAACTACGTTTCCTTGTCAGTCATGTCGCCACAACCCTCACAGCCGGCCGCTTGCACTGTGGCTGTGAAGCTTTGAGAGTTTTGGCAGAGCGACCCAGCTTCATGGTTCCAGCATAACGAAGCGCTGTTCCACCTGCAAGGAATCACTGCAGATGAACCAAGGTACTACTTGGTCGTCGCTGCTCTGGATCAGCAGTCCACGCAGCGTGTCATGCAGTTACTTTGCGCGCCCCCACAGCAAGTTAAATACGCTGCCATCAAACAGTTCCTGCTCTGGAGATATAATCTATTGGCAGCGGAAAGAGCGGATAAAATCCTTTCCCTGTCAGGCTTGGGTGATGGCATGGCTGTGGATCTTATGGACAGAATGCTATCACTGCTTGGAGCAGACGAAGGTGGTTTCCTGTTTCCACACATTTTCCTGCACCAGCTCCCGCTGCCTGTGTGCACAGTTTTAGCTAACTCCCCGCATTTGGCAACCGATGACTACCAAGCTTTAGTCAAGGAAGCTGATCAGATCCTACTCGCTACTAGGCAGTTTGCTGTGCAAAGCGTGGCAAAGGTCTGTGTTTCTTCCACCTGCAGTTTGGCAGCAAGGCTAAGCGCTGTGTTCCTCCATGCATGTTTGAGACGACGAGAAACTCCAGAGCCAACACTCAGTAGCAGTTGGCGGATGAGGTGAGCTGCTCTTCGTTAAAGACTCGCTGTCAGGAAGACGTTTCCTAGTGGACTCTGGCTCACAGAAGAGCCTGCTCCCACCAACTAGCATGAACAGACTGACGGCAGGCAACGGCCCGCGTTTGAGTACAGATAACGGTTCTTCCATTGAGACATTTGGCACAAGGTCTGTGACTGTTTCCAGGGACACAGTTTCGAGTGGGACTTTGAAATTGCTTCCATTACAGAATCTATTGTTGGCACGGATTTTCTGTGTGCAAATGGTTTGCTTGTTGATGTTGCTAACCACCATTTGATTGATGCTGTGTCTTTTGCCACCTTTCCATGTGAGGCTGGGGGAGCTGGGCTGTTGTCACACACTAACTTTTTAGCATTGGATAATGTTTTTCTTTGTTTTCTGACAAATTTTTTGTCGCTTACAACGCCTGCTTTTTCCACTGCAGCTACTAAGCAAGGGGTGGAACATTTCATCCCCACTGCGGGACCACCGATTTTTGCACGCGTGCGACGCCTCGACACAGTTAAGTTGGCCATAGCGAAAGATGAGTTCGCCACTATGGAACGTCTGGGTATAGTGAGGCATTCTAACAGCCCATGGACCTCTCCGCTTCACATGGTACCTAAGGCGGATCAGTTGTGGCGGCCGTGTGGTGATTTTCATCGGCTTAACAACTTCACTGCAAATGACCATTATCCTGTTCCGCACCTCTAAGATTTTTCCGTGTGTTTGGCGGGCTCTGCCATTTTTTCAAAGGTGGATCTGGTGCACGGTTATCACCAGGTTCCCGTGCGCACAAAGGACATCCCCAAGACCACTGTAATTACCCCGGTGGGGCTTTTTGAATTCCTGCACATGCCATTTGGCCTTAAAGGCACGGCCCAAACACTTCAGAGGTTGATGGACTCGGTGTTATGCAACCTCCCATTCATGCTTGTCTACCTTGATGACATATTGGTGGCCAGTCCGTCAGCCGAAGAGCATCTGTCGCACCTCAAACAAGTTTTTGGGCATCTTGAAGAACACGGCCTGATCGTCAACCCGGCTAAGTGTCAGTTTGGGCTGCTGCTGATTGAGTTCTTAGGCCACTGCATTTCGTCGCAGGGCACTATTCCGTTGCCTTCTAAGGTTCAAGCAGTGGCGGAATTTCCCCATCCGGGCTCCATTAAGGTACTGCAAGAATTTTGGGGCATGGTAAATTTTTACAGTCACTTCCTCCCTCGCACTGCCCACTTCCTGCAGCTGCTTTATGAGGTTCTGAGGCTTAAAAAAGCCAATGACCCTGTCACCTGGACTCCCGAACGGGTGCAAGCTTTTGACGGAGCTAAGTCTGCCCTTGCAAATGCAGCACTACTCGCTCACCCTGTGCCCACGGTGCCCATGCACCGTGGATGGGCGCATGCTCATGCAGCGACCGGCAGCTGGTGAAATAGTGCGTCATCTGTGTGTGTGTTTTTATGTACTTTTATATGTTTTTACAAAATCCTCTGTGTCGTTTCTGCCCTGGAGTGTTTGTGGACTATATGGCGAAGAGCTCCCTGGTATCTACAACATGGATTTCCTCCCCTTTCTTGCACTGCTGCTATCTGTCCTCTGGCTCTTTGTCTCTGAAGTAAACGCATTCGGCTCCATGGCGGGCAGAATGGCGGACAGAATACATTATTCCAGGGACATGTTGCTGCATTTAAACAAGGTTAATGCAGCGGCTGTGATTGAGCCTAAGCCACACCTGCCGGACTTTATTTTGAGAGACGAACATAGCGGTGAAAAGAGAGGCAGGAGAGATGGCAGAAGGAAGCGCGGAAGGCGTGGAGGTGTGAAATTGCGCCTTAGGAGATGGCAGTGTGGTAACATTCCTCTTCCTTCAATAATTTTTGGGAACGTACAGTCTCTGAGAAACAAGGTGGATGAAATTCAAGGGAATGCACGCTACCAGAAGGACTTTAAGAACTGCTGCGTCATGGCCTTCACCGAATCTTGGCTTAATGCGCATGACCGAGATGCAGACCTGTGGATTGACGGCTTTGGAGCCCCGCTGCGCTCGGATCGGCAGGAAGAGGTAACGGGGAAGCGTCAGGGGGGCGGCGTATGTTTATATATTAATAAGCAGTACTGCACATCTGTCACGGTCAGAGAGCGCATCTGTACACCCGATGTGGAGCTGCTGTCTGTGTCACTACACCCCTTTTATTTGCCTCGCGAGTTCCCCCAACTTTTCATCACAACTGTGTACATTCATCCGAGGGCAGACGCTGACTCCGCCTGCAGCACAATCTTTGATGTGATCCAGCAGCTGCAATCAATTTCTCCAGAGGTGCCAAACTTCATTCTTGGGGATTTTAACCATGTTTCTTTAAAGAAGACTCTTAAAAACTTTTATCAGTATGTCTCCTGCCCAACCAGGCGAAAAAAGACATTGGACCTGTGCTATGGATCCATAGAGAGGGCCTATAAATCACTCCCCCTTCCTCCTTTAGGATCCTCAGATCACAGCTGTGTACATTTGCTGCCCACATATAAAACTGCTCTCAGAAGAGGCAAGGTGGAGACGAGAGACATTGATGTGTGGACAGAAGATTCAGTGCACAGCCTCCAGGAATGCTTTGACTGTACAGACTGGGAGATGTTCACACTGTCCTGCGGGGATGATTTGGACTCTCTGGCTGACGTCACATGCTCATACATGTCTTTCTGTAAAAATAAGATTGTTCCATGTAAACGTGTCAAAATATATCCCAACAACAAACCATGGGTTACAAAATTAATTAAATCCTGCTTAAAGAGGAAATCACTTGCCTTTAAACAGGGGTCTGTTTCTGAGCTACAGGTTGCCACAAAGGAGCTGAAGACCGAAATTTTAAGAGCAAAACAGAATTATAAATCAGAATTGGAAAGCAAGATGGCAACAAAGAAACTTGGTTCAGCCTGGGCCTGTATGAAAACTATTGCAGGCCTTCAGAGCACAGAGCACAGTAATCGTGTGTTTTTAGATGGTTTTAATTCAGACACAGAGCTGGCTAATGCTCTTAATTGTTTTTATGGTCGTTTTGACTCCTTTGATTTCAGCACAGAAATCCAAGATTTGAAACAGAAACTCAAAGACAATCAGCACTTTAATATTGAGGTGCAGGATGTTAAAAGGGAGTTCTGCGCTGTAAAAGTGAACAAAAGTCAGGGCCCTGATAATATATGTGGGCTCTTGGTAAGGTCCTGTGCACATGAACTGAGTCCTATATTTCATTACATTTTCAATAAGTCCTTACAGACACAACATGTGCCTAAGATCTGGAAAGAAGCCGTGGTTGTTCCCGTTCCAAAATCCAGCTGTCCTAAAATGGTAAACGACTTTAGACCAGTTGCTTTGACTTCAATTTTAATGAAAATTTTTGAAAAACTGGTCAGATGTGAGGTCCTAAAGCAGACTGAGCATGCATTGGATCCTCTGCAGTTTGCCTATAGGCCACACAAAGGAGTGGAGGATGCCACTGTCACTCTGTTTAACCCCTTGCACTCCGGTCAATTTTCCTAAAAACGCCAAAAAATAATGTGCCCAAAGTAAATCGAAAGCTGTTCTTCAACCCTTTGCAGCATCTTCATGGGGTTGGTCTCATTTAAAAGAAAACACTTTGAATTTTTTGGCATAAAAAACATGATCTCTCTAAGTGCTCCGGCCACTGAGTTACAGTCATCTAAACATAGTGAACTTGAAGAAAATAAATTTGGCCTGGGTGTTTTTTTGGATACAAATGCTTGCAAATAACACACAGCTGGAAAATGCAACAGAAATGTAGAACCAAGTGTTATCCAGCTGAGGTCCAAATTTTGTAACAATACCACAAAAAATGAATATATTACACAGCTTTTTCCTCGGGTAGTTCCCAGGCGTTTTGGAACTGTGCCAAATTGTGCCAAATGGCACAGTTTGGAAAAATGTCTGTAACTTTTGAATAATTCAATATAGAAGCTTCATTTTGGGCTCTAATGAAAGGTGACACTCAGGGCTGTCTGTGTGTGTGTGTGGGGGGGGTTGTTCCCCCCCCCCGCTCGCTACAGAGGATGGACTTCGGCCATCGCTACACAACGGATTAGCCTCATGTGGTGATGTGGGACAGCAGCGCAATCACCGCGGCTTCCCCCCCCTCGCTGCAGAAGAATAGCGGGGGTGGGGGGGGGGCATTCACAGTCTGTACGCGGCGAACAACCCCTTGTACAGCGGCGCACAAACTGCGCCGCGAAGTACAGTTGTAATTTACCGATCGGTCAAAAGTCATTTTGGATTACAATTTTCAGGGATAAAAAATAATTTGGCTTATAACACCTTACCTCTTCACAGCCACATTGTCCTGGCCAACTTCTCTTCCTCATTGTCAGACGAACACGACGCTGGTCCGCTCGTGGTTCTGGTCTCGCAACCCGGTCAAAACATAATTCCATTATTGCGGTTTTGTGCTTCCATGATTGCGGTTTTTGGCGAACGATTTTTTCAAAACAAATAACAGTAGTAATTAAAAAAAGACTGGCGAAGGCGTGTGTGTCACTCAGCCTTCGTCGTCAGCCTCCGTCGGTCTATGACCATGGAAGAAATCATAACATCTCATAACCCTTTTTTGATCCACTCCAGCAGTCAGTCTTCACCCAGCCTTAAAAAAAAAAACAGCTCGCGGACTTCTCTGCTTCAATTGGCTCACTGCATTCACAGCAGGCGGGTCCTTCTGGCTAGGTTTTCAGTCATTGGTTCTTCAAGGTTTCAGAAACCCAATTCAAGGCTCTTATTAGTCGAATGAGAGGTCAATCAGATGAACTAATCTGTTCGCAGCTGTGTCTGCAGCTTTTATTTTCAGTGCGCGCTTGGACGCCACTACATCACCATCACCACCTACATCACCATCTACACCATGTGTCCTAGAGCGAACGAGAGCGCCCTCATGCGCTCTCGTGCGCTCTAGGACGCAGAGACTTGCCCGTCCGCGGTACAACGGAGCGCAAGAGGTTAACATGCTTTTTAAACATCTGGATTTTAATGGGACACATGCCAGGCTTTTATTTGTGGACTTTTATTCCGCCTTTAATACAATCCAACCTCATATCTTAGTTGAAAGGCTCCTGCAACAATTTGACTTGAGCAATAATCTGGTGGGTTGGATTCTGGATTTCTTAACCAACAGGACGCAGAGAGTAAGGGTCAATGGTACATTGTCTAACCTAAAGTGCTCTTCTACTGGCTCTCCTCAGGGGTGTGTGTTGTCACCACTGCTCTTCATCCTGTACACAAACATGTGTCGGAGCAGACATGACAACAGACACATTTTAAAGTATGCTGATGACTCAGTTATTGTCAGTCTCCTCCAGGACGGTGAGAGTGGCCACGGCCCAGTAGTTGATGATTTTGTTCACTGGTGTGAGGATTCCTACCTGCAGCTGAATACAACAAAAACTAAAGATATGATTATTGACTTTAGGAGGAAAAATCCCAGGCACAAAGTCACCATACTAAAAGGCCAGACCACCGAATGTGTACAATCGTACAAATATCTTGGGACGATTATTGATAGTAATTTAAACTTTGAAGTGAACTGTGAAAGGGTGTGCAAAAAGGGTCAGCAACATTTGCATTGCTTGAGAAAACTTGCACGCTTCCAAGTTGACCGAACCATAATGACAATGTTTTATCGGGCTTTTATTGAATCTGTTTTATCCTTTTCTTTAGGGTCATGGTTTGGTCAGACAAAACTGAAACAGAGGAAATCCTTGGATCAGGTAGTTAGATGGTCCAGTCGTTTGCTTGGTGAGTCACAGCTGAGCCTGACATCCCTGTACACCAGACAAGTACAGAGGATGGCTACCTCCATTTTAAATGATGACTCCCACCCTTTGCACTGCCACTTTCAGCTTCTTCCCTCAAGACGGAGGTTTGCTGTCCCAAAAAGTAGAACCCAGCGCTACAAAAACAGCTTTGTCCCTGCTGCTGTCAAAGAGTTGAACAAACTGTAAAAATATATTGTACATAATTTAGGTGCCTATTTATTAACTTCATTTTATATTTACTTATTTTTGTAGGATGTCACTTGGGTTCTAAATATTTTATTGGATTTTAGACCTTTGAGTTTTTTAACCTCTTTGACTAGTTTTTAACTTTTAATATGACCCTTCTCTCTTACCTCTGGTTTCTCCCTCATCTCTTTGTCTTTTTTTACCCTGATTGATGGAGCCTTGAGTATTTTTATCATGTTTATAGTCAGCTTCATGTGTGCCTGTGTTTGTGTCTATGTTGAATGTAATTAGTGGCTTGTAAATATGGATGTCACCAGACTGGAAAACAAATCTACCTACGGGTACAAATAAAGTAACCTGAACCTGAACCATAGCTTTGACAACAGCGTAGCCGTGAGGGCAGTGGTCGAGCAGCACATGGCAGGGGTGTGGCAGCCCCTTGTGTTTTTCATTCGCAAGCTGCGGGATGGCAAGCGTAAGTACAGCGCTTTTACTGGGAGCTGCTGGAGCTGTACCTGGAGACCCGTCATTTCCGTTTCTTATTGGAGGGTCGTTCTTTCATACATGTGTAATGACAATAAAGTTGAATCTCATCTCATCTCATCTTAGATCATAAACCACTGTCGTTCGCTATGTCCAAGGTAACTGAGCCATGTTCTGCTCGTCAGCAACGCCATCTGGTGGCCATCTCTGAGTTAACAACAGATGTTCAGCATGTGGCTGGCAAGTCCAACCTTATTGCTTATTGCCTGTCACGTGTGCTAGTGTGTCCGGTGCACCTTGGGATGGATTTTTCTGCCATGGCCGCTGAGTAGTTCAATGACTCGGCCTCCTGGCCCTTCAGTCTACAGGTACAGCCCTCAAACTCGAGGAGGCAGTGATGCTGGAATGCGGTCCTACTCTCCTTTGCGATGTCTCCACTGGATGGCCCCACCCTGTTGTCCCTGCGGCCCGGCACCATCGAGTTTTCAACTCAATTCACTCCCTTTCTCACCCTGGAGTCCGGGCATCAGAGAAAGTGGTTGGCACCAAGTTTGTCTGGCCCGGCCTCCGCAGGGATGTCAAGGGGTGGGCGGCCGCATGCTTGGCATGCCAATGCACTAAAGTTCATCAGCACACCAAGCACACAACCATTTTGGATTCCGGTTAAACGTTTTAACCACGTGCATGTGGACCCGGTGGGTCCTCTACCCCCTTCACAGGGTTTTACACACCTGCTCACCATAGTGGATTGGACCACTAGGTGGCCAGAGGTGGTCCCTCTGTCCTTCACTTTGGTCGCGGACGTGGCACGCACATTTCTTTCCTCCTGGGTTGCGCGTTTTGGCACCCCATCAGATATTATCTCCGATAGGGGGCCCCCAGTTTGTGTTGGAGCTCTGGTCAGTGCTTGCAAGGTCCTTGGGGGTGCAGGTACACCATTCTACAGCGTACCACCCTCAGGCTAACGGCTTGTGTGAATATTTTCACCGGTTGCTGAAAATGGTGTTGCGTGCTGCACTCTCCGATGGTAATTGGGTGGATTATTTGCCTTGGGTGATGCTTGGGTTGCGTTCAGCTCCTAAGGAAGATCTTGCTGTTTCGCCTGCTGAACTGGTGTTTAGTTAATCGCTCCGCGTTTTGGGAGAGTTTTTGCCAAAAAGTTCCGCCCCGCAGACCGGCCCCACCGTTTACCCTGTTTCGCCCGACGGTACACTGGCTCTGAGCCCCGTTCACTGTTTTCCACGATCGTTTAGGTCTACTGGGCTCAGTTTGGCCCGTTTCATTTTTGTGCAACATGACGCTCACTGCTCACCTCTCCAACCCCCATACGACAGTCCATTTCGGGTTCTGGAGATGGGCCCTAAGAGTTTTGTGCTAGAGATGGGTGGACATAAAGAATGGGCCACTCTAGATAGGCTTAAGCCAGCGCACATTATGGCCGATGAGCTTATGGTTCCAGCCCAGGTCCCCCGTTGGGGTCGCCCCCCTTCTAGGACCCCGGCTAGGTCTGCACTAGATGAGTTTTCTGGTTTCCAGCCTGCTATGGACCGTGTTTCACCTGCCCGTCGTCCATGAGGATGCCCCGCATGACAGGTTCCTTCTGTGGCTCTGGCTGGAGGACGACACAGCCGTTACAGCAGGCTCATCAGGCCCCCAGTGAGAGACTGATTTTGACTACAGGAGTCCCCTCTGGGTGTTCGTGTGTGTGTGTGGGGGGGGGGGGGGGGCGCTGTGTGGCAGACTGAAGAGTGTAGCGCTCTTTAACCCCGGTTTTGGAGTCCGGGAATGTTACAGTCAGTTGTTGGTGGTACTTTGAGGAGTAAAGATAAAAAGAAATCACCTTCGGCTCCTGTGTGTTTCTTCCTCATGCCACAATACAAATTTTAAAAATCTGTATTTTTAAAACTGTCTGTCCTGCCTGTGAACCTGTGAAAGTATTAAGTGGGATCTGGCTTGCTCTGTATTTTTTAAAGGAATTTAAAAAATTAATTAATTAATTTAAACGATTAAGATCTAACAGTAGTATTGGTACTTGTAATCATTTTTCATGTAATCATCACGAGTAATCATTTCTAATTTACAATTAATATGCTGCATTACATTCATATACTGTCTTATCTTTGGTGTTCCCTTTTGTGTTACCTGCCCTGCATTCATTCACTTCACTTCAGCTTTGTTTATTTAGCACTGAATTGTAACATTTCTCTTAGAGCAGTTTTAATTGTAGTGTAAAGACCTCACAATTTTTTAGAAAAAGACTGCAACAATCAGGAAATCTCCCGTGAGCAAGCACTTGATGACAGTGGAGAGAAAAAAACTCCCTTTTAACATCAAGAAACCCCAGCAGAACCAGGCTAATCTGCTGTGACTGGTTGGAGAACGGTCCAAAAAAGAAGCAGCAAAGAACAGACATGTAGAATAAACAACTGGGACAATCTCAGAGGAAAGGGCAGGCAAATGTAAATGAAAAGTTAAAATCTTTAAATGTGTGGAAGGTGAAAAGGAAGTGAGAACCCAGTGCATCGGGGGTCCTTCATTCATTTCCTTAACGCTGGACAGGGCTCACTCTGAATAGATCACCACTCCATTACAGGGCCAAAAAAGCAAGCCACACAGCCTCTCACTTATACAGTATGCATGGGAAATTTAGAATGACCTGAAGCAACAGGTTATCAGAGCGAGAAGCAGAAGCAGAGAGGTGAGAGGGAGCCTGCATGAGGACAAAGATCACAGATTCCTCTCCTTGGTTTTAGTCCCTTTCACCAGAGATAACAGCAAAAAAAAGGTATTTACCAACATGAGGCATCATCTAGTGAAATGATTTTAGAATTAAATACACACAAAGAGGCACAAAGCTGCTGTTTTCAGGATCTTAGTTTTTTCTAAATATTATTCAATTAAATCATAATGAACTAGAGGGCGCTCAGATTGCATACCTCCGCCAAGGTCAGTCTGTCTATGGTGAAAATTTGATCAAAATCTGTACAGTAGTTTTTATGTAATCCTTCATGCAAGTAAAAAAAAACAGGCCTTGGCGGAGATATGTGCTCTCAGATTACTTCCAACATTTAGTGGGTTCATCCATAGCCCAAGGGCCCCCTGTGGTGAGGGCCTACTGCTAACAAACAAACCACCCCAGTCGCATTGCCTCCTTGGTGGAGGTAAATATGACACACACATGAAGGCAGATGGAATAGCTAACATCCAAAAGAAGAACTCACTGGAGGTAATATGTCTCTTGGAGGGGATGAGCATGCACTAGAACTTGTCAATGAGGTAGGGCACAATGGCATCCAACTGTGTCGAGGACATTAGCGCTGAATTTTCTCCCTAAGGTGTCTTTGGACATTACAGAAGAACTGCATCTTGACAGCATGGCCCAGAGGGATGAGTTCATAATGCACAGTCCCATGAAGGTTAAAGAATGACAAGCATGCCACTGACTGAAGGCACCTTCTATAGGCGTGGAGACAGTTCTTCTCTGAATGTAGCTGATGACTCAGCTGTCATTACCAGTGATGATCTTCAGCATGACAGTCCAATCAGTTTGACACAGAAAATGATGAGCCATGAAGAAGTTGTGTGTCATGAATCTGGGTTTGGAGGCCAAACCCGATTCTGACTCACGGTTATGCTTTGACCTAGTTTCCTCCTGACAGCTCGGGCACGGCCCCTCCTCCTGTCAAGCTCCGTCAGCTGCACTGTCACGGATGCTCACACATACACACCCACCCACACGCGCGCACACACACAAGCACACACTCCATTCACTCTCATTCACGCACGCTCTCACACACCTGATGCCAATCAGTTCTGCCCATGCATTTTCACACTGGCAATCTCTTTCCTCATTAGCTTCTGGAATATATGTTTGCCACGCCAGAGGAAAGAGATTGTCGGGGCATTCACTCTCGTTCATGGCAGCATGCTCTCCGTGAATGACGTACCACTCCCTTCACATTCTCAGCCCGACATCTCCAGACAATCTATTCCTGGGTGTTCGCGGCTGCCTCAGTTTACAATCCTCCTCCACCGGACTGCTCGGATCGCTCCAGCCCTGTAAGTGTCATTTTGTTCCACCTTTCTTTTCGTGCTGTTTGCAGCCCTGCAGCGCTAGGCTTATCGCCCTCCCTTTTTGCTATACGGTCCTGCAGCACTAGGCTTCTTGACCATCGGCATCCTGTATGTCTGGTGGCCTCATTCTGTCATTACACCCCCGCTGTATTTTTGTGTGCTGAACTGAACTGTTACTTAGTGAGATCGGACTTGTGATGTCCTTTGTGTTATAAATAAAAGTGCACCATCTACTCTCGTTTTTGGGTTTATGACAGAATGCCCCGACCAGTGTAAAAACCCAGCGGAGAGGTGGTGCACGAGTGTATTTTCACTTTTTCTCCTTAGTGCTTTTCCTCCTAGTTGGCTGCATGGATTTTTCCGTTTTTGGACTGCGCCCCGAGGAGCGTGGAGTGGCTGATCGAGCTGTGGTATTCGTTTCCCAGGCTAGAGCCATCAACTTCCCGGAAGAGAATTTCTTGCTGTTTGACATCGCTGTCAGGGTGATCCAGACGTGCCCCGGTCTCTGGAAATATCCGGGATTGACGTTGTTTCTCACCGCGGTCCATGAGTCATGCCGACAGCTGGAGGAGATGACAGGAGGAGCCATCAGAGCTCAACCGTGGCTTCCCACGACGCGCTCCCGGAGGACCGGACCTTGCCGCTCGCCGTTCGAGCAGGAATGCTCCTCCCCCCGCCGGATTTCTCATCCTACTCCTGGGAGGACAAAGCAGGACACCGAGGCAGCAGCGGACATTATCACCAGTCAAGTGTTCAGGCAAGTTCATCTCCATTCTCTTGCTATGTCTCCTGAGGTGATTAATCAGATTTCTGTGGAGGAGCTTCAGAAATTGCTACCCTCTGAAGCTCCCCTGTCACGGCTCCTCATTCCCTGTCTTCTGTCTCCCTTCACTCCCTGCCGGCCCCAGGAGAGGATCGTCATATGCAGGAGGAGTCAACCACTCGGTGGGAGGTTAATCCTAGGTCTAAGTGACGGAGGAGGCCCGTCACCTCATCGGCAGTTCCTAATCGGACGTCAAGCATGATCACTGCTGCGGTGAAGCCCCCCTCGGTGCCAGCTGTCGAACCAGCAGACGCCCCTTCAGCTTCAGCCATAGTTCCTTTCATTGAGTCGTCCACCCCAGCCGCCGGAAGGATTGTGTGTGCCACTCCAGACCCACCCACCTCCGTGCCGTTCGGGCCAGCTCCTCCGTCAATCGCCTAGAAGACCTATGGGCATAGAAAGGGAGGACAACCCGCAGTCGGCAGCCACCAACATTCAGACCCGGGAGGCCAGGCAAGTGGGTTTTCATGTAACCTTAGTCATTAAGGATAAGCCTTGTCTGTCCCCGGGAGAGAGCCTCAGGCTAGGCAGTCGCCTGAGTGCTCTCCCCCTGCTGCTGCTATGTTGAACTCACCTATTTCCTCTGTGTCTCCATTCCCTACCTGGGAGCGTCCACCAGCCATGGAGCTCGACGATCGGGGGAGGCGGGAATGCGCGGTTCTGGAGGACCGCACCCCGCAGATCCGCTACGACCAGAGGAGGAGTGCTGTGACCGACAGGAAGCGGGTGCCAATGAAGGAGCATCCTCCCGCTTCAGTCTCTGCGGACACAGTGCCACCCAGGTCTCCACCTCCAGACTTCATGCCGGGAGGATTACTGGCATTAGGGGCTCCACTGGAGGAGACCACGACTGCCGAGACCATCATGCCTGCTGTGGGGGCCGCCACGGCAGAGCCATTCCCTGGACTGGACCTCCAGCTGATTGGGCCCCAAATATCATCGTCGAAGTCCTGGATGGCGGTAGAACTCGAGCACAGGCAAGTAATCTCTCCTATCATTCACCTGTCATGTGTTGAGAGTTCTTGCCTGACCCTTGGGGAGGAGAGTCGGGTCCAGCCCCCAGCTGCATCCAAACTTTCCTCGCTGGGCTCTGCTGCCGGCGGCGACCTTAACCGTCTCCATTCTCCCGTCTCCTTCGAGCTCCTTCCTAGGGTCGCCGGAGAGGAGCCGCCGCAACCAAGGTTACCCATGGATGACAAGGAGGGTCCAGCTGTCCCCAAGGGAGGTCAACGGGGGTGCAGCACCCGATGGACTGGAAAGACCTATGCACCCTAAATTGCCGGAGTCCTGGACGGCGGTGGAGCCAGAAGTCAGGCAAGTCTGCTCCATTATGTCAGAAGTGTCAATAGTAATGTCTCACTGCCCAACTTATGGTGAGGTGGACCCAGGGCAGCTCACAGTAGCCCTCAGGACCGCCACACCGGGCTCTGTCGCTGCCGGCGACCCTGACCCGGTTTCTCTTTCTCTCTCTTTGGGTTCGGAGCCTCCGGCCCGGGTCGCTGAAGAGCTACTGGAGGCAACTGAGGATCAGAGTCCAATACCAGAGGACGTGAGGAGCATCACCTCCCTCGCTAGGGAGGCCACCGTGGGAGCAATGAGGCTCCTGATGGGGGTCACTGCGGGTGCAACAGTGCTCCAACTGGAGCCCACCACGGGTGCAGCAGGGCCTGAGGCAGGGTCCAACGCAGGTGCAGGGCCTGAGCCAGGGTCCACTGTGGGTACAGCCACGTCCCAGACTGGGACCGTCGCAGGTGCTACGGTCCCCCTCCCCAAGCCTCGAATGGCAGGGGGACTCCCATTCCGTGGCTTTGCCGCCGAGGTTCCCGAGCTTGGAGGCTGCCTCTCCAACATCCTCTCAGGTTCTGGTAGCTCCACCACACTAGTCAGCCACCCGAAGGACTTGGCTTATGGGTCGGGTGGTCCATCGGCTCGGGCAGGCCACCGGACACTATCCTATGGGCTGCCTGCTGGACTTGGGACTGGGGAAGGCCACCCGATCTAACACTCCTAACCATACTGGAGGCCTGGGACTCAGGTCGACCCCCTGAACTTTGGACTTCGGGGGAGGGGGGTTAGTGTTCCAGGTTGGGGGTCATTAGGAGGGGTTTTGTTCCTGACTCTATTTTTGTTCTGATTGTGTTTTCACTGGTTGCTTCCCTCCTAACCGGTTTTCCCCCACCTCCCACCCTGGGTTAGTGTTTGGTGCTGGGGGGAGGGGTTCCCTTAAGGGGTGTTGTTTCTTTTCTTCTTTGCTGATGGTACTGTGGTGTCTAGTATCCACCCCTAGAGGTGGGGGCCCTGTCATGAATCCGGGTTTGGAGGCCAAACCCGATTCTGACTCACGGTTATGCTTTGACCTAGTTTCCTCCTGACAGCTCAGACACGCGCCCCCTCCTCCTGTCAAGCTCCATCAGCTGCACTGTCACGGGTGCTCACATATACACACACGCCCACACGCGTGCACACACACAAGCACACGCTCTATTCAGTCTCATTCACACACGCTGTCACACACCTTATGCCAATCAGTTCTGCCCACCCATTTTCACACTGGCAATCTTGTTCCTCTTTAGCTTCTGGAGCATATGTTTGCCGCGCCAGAGGAAAGAGATTATCGGGGCATTCACTCTCGTTCATGGCAGCATGCTCTCCGTGAATGACGTACCACTCCCTTCACGTTCTCAGCTCGACATCTCCAAACGATTTATTCCTGGGTGTTTGCGGCTGCTTCAGTTTACAATTCTCCACCGGACTGCTCGGATTGCTCCAGCCCTGTAAGTGTCATTTTGTTCCACCTTTCTTTTCGTGCTTGTGACAATGTACAGCGGGGCGGCGAGGCCAGATTTCCGTTTTCAATTAATCAATTTTTATTTTCAATAACTTACACGTAAATCATTCCAGACATCCGACACGATCCTTCAAAAAACTCTCTAAACGAACAACCCAACACCTGTTATATATTACCAGAGATAATTAGGGCTGATTAGCCCCTACCATAATCCCAGGCAAAACAATCAACATTCCCATTATTTTCCACATACCCACTGATCTCTAAAAATACATAAATACTTCCCAACTATATACAATACAAATATACGTAAATAACATATAATAAATAACAATATAAATAATTCAATAAATATTTCAATCCCCTATTTACAAATGTTAAACCACCCCTCTAACTTACCATACATGTTTCCTTCCTGCTGGTGTCCTATAAAAGGCCCTCAACCCCTCACAGAGTCTTTTGCCTGGACACCCACAGGAAGCATGTTGGCAAAGGTATGTGAAATAACTCATTATCTATTATTATCTATTATTTACCCAAAATACTTAACCATACCAATTATCTCCCAAGGGCATTCAAATTAAACAAAGACAGATCCCAAAATAATATGTGCACTATACAAACAATCATAATAACATTCACCATATTATAAATACAACACAATCACACATACAATAAGACGTACAGTGGTGACACTCCATCGTCACATTTCCTCCCCGCTTTCCCGAGAGTACAGTACTCTAAGAGTCATGTACTCTTGAGAGGGTATCTGCCACAAGGTTGGTCTTCCCTGCCACATACCGAACAGTAAAATTATAAGGTTGAAGGGACACATACCACCCTGTGAGACGACTGTTTACGTCCTTCATCCTGTCCAACCACTGTAGGGCTCGATGATCTGTTTCCAACAAAAAATGACGTCCCAATAAATAGTACTTAAGAGACCCTATTGCCCATTTCATGGCAAGACATTCTTTTTCTATTGTGGAGTATCTTGTCTCCCGGTCCAACAACTTACGGCTGAAGAACAGCACTGGGTGTCTCTCTCCCTTCTCCTCCTGGAGAAGTACTGCTCCAATGCCAACTCCTGAAGCATCTGTCTGTAAAATGAACTGGCGAGCAAAGTCTGGACTGTAGAGAACCTTCTCCCCAGAAATAGCCCTCTTCAGATCCTCAAACGCTCTGTCACACTCCTCTGTCCATTTTACCTTATTTGGTGCCGAAGCCTTAGTGAGGTCAGTCAAAACTGCGGCTCTTTCAGCAAAGTGGGGGATGAACTTACTATACCATCCTACCATTCCCATAAATGATCATACCTTCTTCTTAGTGGTGGGTACAGGATAGGTCCGGATGGCATCCACTTTACCTACTCGTGGTCTAATAACCCCTGACCAACCACATGTCCCAGGTACTCCACCTGCTGCTGTCCGAACGCACATTTGCGTGGATTAATAGTCAGTCCTGCCCTCTTAATTAACTGAAGGACCTGCCTAAGGTGTATCAAATGTTCTTCTCAAGTCTGACTATAGATGACCACGTCATCCAGATAGGCAGCCGCAAAGTTTGATACTCTCCTTAACACTTGGTCCATCAGCCGCTGGAAAGTTGCAGGTGCCCCCTGAAGGCCAAATGGCATGACCCTAAATTGGAAACTGCCATAAGGTGTTTTAAAGGCTGTAAGTTCCTTTGTTTCCGGTGCCAATGCCACCTGCCAATACCCCTTGCATAGGTCCAGAGTAGAAATAAACCTAGCCCTGCCCACTTTCTCTAACAGTTCATCAATCCGGGGCATGGGATATGACTCAAACTTAGATACTGAATTAAGGTATCTGAAGTCAATACAAAATCTTAATGAGCCATCCTTTTTGGGGACCAGCACAATCGGGCTACACCACTCACTAACTGACTCCTCGATCACTCCCAGCTGCAACATCAAGTCAATTTCTTGCTTCATTTTTGGGACCAATCGCTCCGGGATCCTATAAGATTTTCTATGTGGAACAGCTTCCTCTTTCAAATAAACTTTATGATGCACCAACGTGGTGAAACCAGGTCTCTCCTGAAACAATTCTGGTTCTAATAGAGCCTCTAACTCTCTCTGCTGATCCACCTGTAAATGAGACACTTGAAATAAATAAGGCTCTGACACATTTGTGGGAAAGGATTGTTCTTTCTCCTCATCCACTTCCGTCGCACAAATTAAGAGCTGATGTGTCTCCTGAAGAACAGGTTGCTGCTGCTGATGACCAGGCTGCTGAAACTCTTTCAACAAGTTAATGTGGAAGGTCTGATATTTTACCTTCCTGTCAGGCATATATAGTTCATATGTCACTGAACTTAGTTTCTTAGAAATTTCATATGGCCCCTGCCATCGAGCCAACAGCTTACTGTCACACGAGGGCAGCAATAACAAAACCTGTTGTCCTGGGTGAAAAACCCTTTTTCTGGCCTTCTTGTCATACCAAGTTTTTTGTTTGGCCTGCGCCGTCCTCATGTGCTCCTGAGCCAAAGCAGTCATTCGATCCAGTTTCTCTCTCATCTTAATAACATAAGAGACCACATTGTCCTGATCACTCAGTGGACTCTCCCAGTGCTCCTTTAATAAGTCCAGTGGGCCCCTCACCTGACGACCATACAGTAGTTCAAAAGGTGAGAACCCTGTTGAAGCCTGGGGCACCTCCCGATAAGCAAACAATAAGTATGGTATCCATTGGTCCCAATCTGAGCCCATTTCAGAAACAAATTTCCGCAGCATGTTTTTTAGAGTCTGGTTAAATCGTTCCACTAATCCATCAGTCTGAGGGTGATATGGGGTGGTCTTAATACCCTTAATACCCAACAGCTTATATACTTGCTGCAACAGTTTGGACAAGAAATTTGTTCCACAGTCTGTTAGAACTTCTCTGGGTATGCCTACCCTTGAAAACAACTGGATAAGGCAGTTGGCAACCTGCCTAGCCTTGATAGATTTCAGGGGAAAGGCTTCTGGGTACCGAGTAGCATAGTCACAAATTACTAGAATGTATTTATTACCAGAGGAGCTTCTCTCTAGGGGGCCAACTACATCCATCCCTATTCTATCAAAAGGTGTTCCAATGATTGGTAATGGTTGCAGTTGGGCACGGGCTACTCCCCTAGATGATATAATCTGACATATTGAGCACGTTGTGCAGAACTCCTTTATCTGGGTATACATTCCCGGCCACACAAACCTTCTAGCAATTCTCTGCAAAGTTTTTTGAAATGCTAGATGACCTGCCCAAGGGATAACATGTCCCAGTTCCATAATTTTTGGTGTGAGGTCCTGTGGCAAAGCTATGGCCATAACTTCACCTTGTTGCTGGTACAAAATGCCCTTTTTAATGACATATATGGCCTCAGCCAAACAATCCATTCTACCCTGTTTCACACCCTCAATCTCCGAGACTTTATCAAACCATGGTTTAAGTGCTGGGTCAGCTTTCTGCAATGTAACTATGTCAGGAGGGATGTCAAACTCTACTGACTGATTTAGCTGTGGTGTTTCTTCACCCAAGTTCTTTACAGAAGCTAACACCTTATCTCTTCTCTTCTGAGCCTTGGATTTGGGTTGCTTAATAGGGCCTGCCTCTATCTCAGAATCATAGAATGGTAGCTCCTGAAGAACATTGGCAGCCCTCTGTGCCCTCTGTGCCCTGGTTGTCACCATATTACAATTTTTCACCACAGGTGTGTTTACTCTCTGCTCATCAGCGCCACCTGCCTGTCTCTCCTCCGTTCGTTCCTCTCTAACCTGTTGTATGATGTCCAACAAAGTTGGAACATCATTGCCAAGAATAACTGAATAAGGCAAATCAGGCACAAGAGCTACAGGAAAGAGATAAGTTTGCCCCCCCCCCCCCACTGTTAAATAAACCTCAGCGGTCGGGTACAGTTTTTTATCCCCATGGACACAACTGATATTTATTTTAGACTCATTCCACAAATCCCTAGGGACCAAACTAGGCAGCACAACCGTTTGGAAACAACCAGAATCTAACAGGGCCTCTTCACACTGACCATTAAGCAACACCTTCGTTTTACACACTCCACTGTGCACTGGGGTTGAAAAAGTGGGTCTAGGAACTGAACATAATAATGATGGTTTCTCATTCTTTATGGCAGGGCATGAATACTGGGTGTGACTGATTTTATTACACTGATAGCAGCATATATCTTTATTTGCAACACGTGACTTTTTGCTATTATCATATCTGCTATTTGTGATCTGACTGGGTCTGGAATACTGCCTATTTCGAGCTGGACCACCCCTTTCACCCTCATTAAACTCACTCCGTGTGGTGAAAGATCTGTCACGGCCGAGAGTAGGTCTCCTGCTCCCAGACCTGGTTGACAGAAAAACCTCCGCCAGACGAGCAGCGTCCTCTGCAGTCTTCGGGTCCCGCTCTTGTATCCAGACTCCCAGTTCCGGATTCACCATCGTTAGAAACTGTTCCAAAATCAATAGTTCAGAAATGTCTTTTACTGATAAAGTCTCTGGTTTCACCCATTTATAAAACAGGTCTTTCAAACGTACATATAGTTCACGAGGGGTTTCGTCCTGATGAATGTCCAGGGACCGAAACCTTCTCCTATATGTGTCAGATGTAATTTCATATTTGTTCAAAATAGCTTCTTTCACTTTCCCGTAATTGTCTGTGTCTATGATGTCCATCAGAACATATGCGCTCCGCGCTTTACCTGTAAGTAGAGGAGCCAGATGAATAGCCCACTCTTCTTCACACCAGTGGCAGACCGTAGCGATCCTCTCGAACGACGCTAGGTAGTGCTCGATGTCATCCTCGGGAGAGACAGGATTCAGCCTGGGCTCGTGGTGCATTCGTGGCCTCCTTGGCTGCACCTGCAGTGGCAAATCATCCTCCTGCGGGCCGACCCGACTGGCCATCACCCTGGGGTCCTCCCTCAAAGTGCCGTCGTCACCATTACGCTCAGCCCGGCTCCCATACTCCTCTCTCAGCTCCACAACCTGCAACTCCATCCGATGAATGTGATTCTCCACAGTCTGCCACTTCCGGTCCTGAAGAGCGGCTTCTTCCTCCATCCGGCGATCTCTGAGAGCGCATGGAGGTTTATGACATTGTGACTATGTACTGTAACTGGAATTCAGACATGATTAGATTAGGACCACTAAATAGTAAAATAAGCATAGAAGAAGTGCTGGTGTCATTTAAGGTGCTCACATTTAAGGGTCTAGCACTCAGATTTAGAAAGAACAGCAGCACTAAAATAAAAGATGTGACAAATGCACTACAACAGGTAATACGCCTTGCTATTACTGGGTTGGATCCCTGTTGCCTTCAGAACTGCCTTAATTCTTCATAGCATAGATTCAACAAGGTGCAGGAAATATTCCTCAAAGATTTTCGTTCATATTGGCATGTTACCGTCACAGTTGCTGTAGATTTGCAGACTGCACATCTATGATGCTCCATGCATGCAATCATTGAATCATGCTGTTTGCACCAACTCTGACATCATCTGAATGCTGCAGCAAAAATGAGACTCGGACTAGGTAACAAATTCCAACCTTGTGTTGTCCAATTTTGGTGAGCCTGTGTGAATTGCAGCCTCAGTTTTTTTATTCCTAGTTGAGAGGAGTGGCATCAGCTGAGGCCTTCTGCTGCTGTAGCTCATGTCCTTGTAAGATAAAATAAGATAAGCCTTTATTAGTCCCACAATGTGGAAATTCCAGGATTGCAACAACACAGGGATAGCAACACTCAGAGCAATAATTAAGAAGATAAGAAAAATAAAAATAAGAGCAGTGAATATACATACGTACACATAAATATATAAATATATATACACAGTGCGGATCATTGTAGCTGGATGGAATAAACAGCATAACCGTCTACTTAGTTATCCTACATAGTATGAATATGTAGCCATACATATCGTCACCCTCCGTAGCGACTGATATTGTCCTAGTTGTATACTGGAAGGGACCATTTGTGTAAGTCTATTGCGTCTTTTGCATTCAATACTATTAGGTCGTCACGTTTTTTTGCTATCTCTGCGAGCAGCCCTGCTTAGGTTATACAGTCTGACAACTGTAGGTAGGAAGGACCTGCGAAACCTCTCGGTTGTGCACCTAGGATGATGTAGTCTACTGCTAAATGAGCTCCTCAGCTCCTCAGTGCGTTCAGTATGTCCTGCATAGGGTGGGACTCGGACTCCAGCAGAGATGACAGTTTAGCCACAATCCTTCTCTCTCCTATCTCCTCCAGTGGGTCAAGGCGTTGCCCCAGGACAGAGCTAGCTTTCTTGATCAGTTTGTTCAGTCTCTTCCTATCGGCTGCTGTAATGCCACTGCCCCAGCAGACCACTCCAAAAGTGATGGCTGATGCCACCACCGTGTCGTAGAATGTCTTCAAGAGCACCCCTTGTACACCAAAAGACCTGAGCCTCTTCAGTAGGAACAGCCTGCGCTGTCCCTTCTTGTAGAGCGCGTCGGTATTGTGTGACCAGTCTAGTTTATTGTTCAGATGAACACCCAGGTACTTGTAGGATGTCACCATCTCAATGTCTGTTCCCTGTATGTTTACTGGTGCTGTGAGGGGTTGTCCTTGCCTGCGGCAGTCCACCACCAGCTCCTTAGTTTTCCTTGCATTGATCTGGAGGCAGTTCCGATGGCACCAGTCCATGAAGGCACCAGTCCACGAAGTCCTTGTGTTGTTCCTTCAGAGATACTCTTCTGCTTACCTCAGTTGTAATGAGTGGTATATGAGTTACTGTTGCCTTTCCATCAGCTCGAGCCAGTCTGGTCATTCTCCTCTGACCTCTGGCATCAGCAAGAGAACTGCTGCTCACTGGATATTTTCTCTTTTCAGAACATTCTCTGTAAACCCTTGGGATGGCTGCGTGTTAAAATCCCTGTAGTTTCTAACAGTTTCTAAGATAGACAGATAACAATCACACCACCTTCAAAGCCAGTTAAATCACCTTTCTTCCTCATTCTGAACTGCGACAGCTCGTCTTGACCATTGTCTTCATGCCTAAATGCACTGAGTTGCTGCCATGGGATTAAATGATTATTCGACATTTGTATTAATGAGCAGTTGAACAGGCTTACATATTAAAGTGGCTGGTGATTCTTTGAGCCTTTTAGTATACCGTTTCTTAACAGCAAAGCTAAAACATTTATTTGAGCATATCCCCTGTCATAATTAAATTCATTGTGAACTTTGCTAGAGGTCAAAATGATTAAAATCTTAACGGGAACTAAATGCAGTAAATGGTACCAAAGCAAAAAACAAAAAAATCTGCAAAGACAGGGTCACTGGACAATAAAGTGACAAAAACTAACCAAATCCAAATGAAGGGACCAGACAAAATTATAACCAACACACTGATATAGTTGAAAAAAAAAGTCTAATTAAGAGGGAGATGTCTCCAAATTATGAAACATAGTATTTAGGAAGTGATAACCCTTCAGAAGCCTATACTGAAGGTGGATGATGGGGTGGTGGAGGGGTTGAAATGGCAGGCAGGGATCTAAGGCTGCAGCACTGACGTATCAGAGGTGTATATATGTAATAGGTTGTTGCTTAATTAGTCCACCAAATTTGGGGCATCTTTGCAAATAAAGTTAAGATAACCAAATTTTCTGCACAATGGAGCTCATTCATTTTGATCCATTGTTAGTCTAATATTAAAGATTCTTGATTGAAACTTTTCTATAGCTTCTTAGTAGCAGTAGCGTATTTGCACTTCTCATCTGGCTTTACATATTCTAACACAGGCTGAATAAACTGTCAGTTGGAAATATGTATGAGGTGTCATGGCTCACAATTATAAATCACACTAATCTGAATGGCCCGAGAGATTTATGATGCAGTTACAAAGTCAAATGAACTGGACTTGACTTTGAAGTAAAAACAAAGATGATGTAGCAGACAGCTGTGTCGACCAAACCCCAGTACGTAGACGATGAAAGGACAGGTGGCTATTTGCTCATCCCAGGTTCTCAACATAATAATGAGGGACTCTGAACCTTGTTGGCACGGCTACCGCCGCTTCCCTGTGCCTTCTGTCTTCCACTGAGGACAGTGTGATGATGAGTTATTTTTCTGCAGCTTGGCACAGCATGACACATTCAGCTCCCCAGATGGTCCTCACCGTGATTCAGTTAGCTGCCTTGTCTGTTGCTGGGCAGCATGTGCCGGCCAATGAAACATCACACACGCTTCAGAGTTTTGTTTCACGTGGCGAAAATCTGCAGTCACAATACAGAGCGTGGTATTTTTTTCTCCCCAGAGGATTCTTGTGAATTAGCTTACAGGACTGAAATGTCTGCCATTCACCCTTCCAGTGCCAAGACTAAGCACCAGAAGGGTGAAGTTGGGGCTTCTGACTAATGGTCAAACTTAAAGTTTTATGTTGGGGTGCCTCCAACTAACTAAGTTTTAACCAATGAAAAAATTCTTAGCTAATTTTTCCTTGGTCAATTAGTTGAAGGGCAGACACAGGTTAAGTCATAGCAGGCCCCATTAACAACTTTGTAATATCCACTTTATTGTCATGCTGGAGGATAACACAGAGTGGTGCTACTTCCCTTTTGTAGAGGTGAGTCACATTCCAACGGAACTAGAGCCACACACTAGCAGTGTAGGTCATTTAGCATATTCTGTAATTCATGTAGCACTGTGAAAACTGGGCATTGTGTGGTCTTGTATAGATACTGTAAAATAAAGCACCAACATGGAAATCATTATTCTGATGACTTTCTGTGCCATAAGCTATTATGGAGCACATGCTAACTGATTCAATGTATATACAGTGCAACCAGAAAGTATTTACAGCGCTTCCCTTTTCCCACATTTTGTTATGTTACAGCCTTATTCCAAAATGAATTAAATTTGTTTTCTCCTCAAAATTCTACACACAATATTCCCATTCCTTTTTGCAGCACCTCTCAGCTCCATCAGGTTGGATGGGAAGTGTCGGCGCACAGCCATTTTCAGATCTCTCCAGAAATGTTCTATTGGATTCAAGTCTGGGCTCTGGCTGGGCCACTCAAGGACAATCACAGAGTTGTCCTGAAGTCACTCCTTTGATATCTTGGCTGTGCGCTTAGAGTCGTTGTCCTGCTGAAAGATGAACCGTCACCCCAGTCTGAGGTCAACAGCACTCTGGAGCAGGTTTTCATCCAGGATGTCTCTGTATGTTGCTGCTTTCATCTTTCCCTCTATCCTGACTAGTCTCCCAGTTCCTGCCACTGAAAAACATCCCCACAGCATGATGCTGCCACCACCATGCTTCACTGTAGGGATAGTATTGGCCTTCTGATGAGCGGTGCCTGGTTTCCTCCACATATGATGCCTGACATTCACGCCAAAGAGTTCAAT
The DNA here is from genome assembly GCA_020510985.1 of Pholidichthys leucotaenia. Classification (NCBI taxonomy): domain Eukaryota; kingdom Metazoa; phylum Chordata; class Actinopteri; order Cichliformes; family Pholidichthyidae; genus Pholidichthys; species Pholidichthys leucotaenia. Next base: position 251,445,892 of record CM035843.1, read on the forward strand.
CTTTGTCTCATCAGACGAGAGAATTTTGTTTCTCATAGTCTGAGTCCTTCAGGTGCCTTTTGGCAAACTCCAGGTGGGCTGCCATGTGCCTTTTACTAAGGAGTGGCTTCCGTCTGGCCACTCTACCATACAGGCCTGATTGGTGGATTGCTTCAGAGATGGCTGTCCTTCTGGAAGGTTCTCCTCTCTCCACAGAGGAATGCTGGAGCCCTGACAGAGTGACCATCGGGTTCTTGGTCACCTCCCTGACTAAGGCCCTTCTCCCTGATCATTCAGTTTAGATGACCGGCCAGCTCTAGGAAGAGTCCTGGTGGTTCCGAACTTCTTCTATATACGGATGATGGAGATGATGGAGGCCTCTGTGCTCATTGGGACCTTCAAAGCAGCAGAAATTTTTTCTGCATCCTTCCCCAGATTTGTGCCTCGAGACAATCCTGTCTCGGAGGTCTACAGACAATTCCTTTGACTTTATGCTTGGTTTGTGCTCTGACATGCACTGTCAACTGTGGGACCTTATATAGACAGGTGTGTGCCTTTCCAAATCATCAATTTACCACAGGTGGACTCCAATTAAGCTGTAGAAACATCAAGGATGATCAGTGGAAACAGGATGCACCTGAGCACAATTTTGAGCTTCATGGCAAAGGCTGCGAATACTTATTATGTACATGTGATTTCTTAGTTTTTTATTTTTAATAAATTTGCAAAAATCTCAATAAAGCTTTTTTCATGTTGTCATTATGGGGTATGGTGTGTAGAATTTTGAGGGAAAAAAAAGAATTTAATCCATTTTGGAATAAGGCTGTAACATAACAAAATGTGGAAAAAGTGAAGCGCTGTGAATACTTTCCGGATGCACTGTATGTGCTCAAAAGCCATCTGATCACAGAAAACACATTTTAATGCCAAGTGCAACTGTTTCTCTGGCAAAACACAGAGGACGCATCTCCACGACAATCTGGACAAGCTTGCAACAACTGAGAAAGCAGGACAGAAGTGGTGATTCTGAAAGCTGTCTTCACACCGTGCTTACCTGGTCTGACTGTGCAGATTAAGTTGTACTTTAACCTCTTGCACTCTGGTGTACCGCGGACGGTCACGTCTCTGCGTCCTAGGGCACACGAGGGCGCCCTAGAATGCATACTGTGCGTCCTAGTGCGCACTGAGAACCCCTCCCCCCCCCGCATTTCCGTTCACAGCCGCGAACAGAAAGCCAAAGGAGTGCTTTGATTGGTTTAGATGTGATTGACCTCTCATTCGACTAATAAGAGCCTTGAATTGGGTTTCTGAAACCTTGAAGAACCAATGACTGAAAACCTAGCAAGAAGGACCCACCTACCAACGGCTGCGAATACAGCCAGCCAATTGAAGCACAGAAGTTCGAAAGCTGTTTTGTGTAAGGCTGGGTGACACACAGGCGTTCGCCAGTCTTTTTTTCTTACTACTGTTCTTATTTGTTTTGAAAAATCGTTCGCCAAAACCGCAATCATGGAAGTGCAAAACCGCAATAATGGAATTATGGTTTGACCGGGTCGCGTGACCAGAACCACGAGTCCGTAACAAGCGGACCAGCGTCATGTTCGTCTGACAATGAGGAAGAGAAGTTCACCAGCGACACTGCTGTTGTGGACAGGTAAGTGTTATAAGCTAAATTATTCTTTATCCCTGAAAATTGTAAACCAAATGACTTTTGACCGATTGGTAAATTACAACTGTGCGTTATCGCAACATGACGGCTCCGGTCCAGTCCGGACAGCGCACAGACCGTGTCCAGTCCGTGCGCCGCGTCCAGCCCCCCCCCCCCCCCCCCGCGAACACCCCCCCCCCCGCTACTCTTCTGTAGCGGATTGCAGATATTTTAGTACAACTGTGCGTAGCAGACCGCGGCGCCCGTCATGTGTCGATGGATGATGTCCGTCCTCTGTAGCGGGGGGCGGGGGGGGAGTTGTTATCTTCTACATTACAGATATTTTAGTATATTTTTTATTGCACTGTAGGTTATTTTTTCTTGTAAAAAAAAGCCACACATTTTTTACGTGGCATGCTTCTTTGTGTGTGGGGGCTTGTTTGTTCATTCATTCATTCATGAATGAATAAATAACCCCCCCCACACACATACACACAGCCCTTCACCTTTCATTAGAGCCCAAGATGAAGCTTCTATATTGAATCATTCAAAAGTTACAGACGTTTTTCCAAACTGTGCCATTTGGCACAATTTGGCACAGTTCAAAAACGCCTGGGAACAACCTAAGAAAAAAGCTGTGTAATATATTCATTTTTTGTGGTATTGCTACAAAATTTTGACCGCAGCTGGATAACACTTGGTTCTACATTTCTGTTGCATTTTCCAGCCCGGATCTGACAGCTGTGTGTTATTTGCAAGCATTTGTATCCAAAAAAAAACCCAGGCGAAATTTATTTTCTTCAAGTTCAGTATGTTTAGATGACTGTTACTCAGTGGCAGGAGCGCTTAGAGAGATTATGACTGTTTTGCCAAAAAATTCAAAGTGTTTTCTTTTAAATGAGACCAACCCCATGAAGATGCTGCAAAGGGTTGAAGAACAGTTTTTGATTTACTTTGGGTACGTTATTTTTTGGCATTTTTAGGGAAATTGACCAGAGTGTAAGGGGTTAAGGGCCGGCCTGATGATACATAAAACATTCTTTCTCAACACTGGGATCTAAACCTAAACCATTTTTTGATGTTGCAAATCTCGTTCGTTCGTCCATCGTTGTTGATGATGACCTCGTAATCCTATTGATCAGTTGACGGTTGACGGTGAGTCCTGAGATGACTGATCAATCCAATTTTGGCATGGAATGTCCTGGCACATGTGGGGCAGGCATGCATCATCACATTAGCTGATGTGCTGGGCTGTCTAGTCTTGCGCAGTTTGCGCTTGGCTTTAGCTCCAGCAATACGTCTGGCTTCTAGACTTCTGCAGCCATCCTTGATGCTCATATGCCAGGTCAAGCGGTCTTGTGCTAGAGTTTCCCAGGAGGCCACGTCTATATTGAGGGATTTCAGAGAGGCCTTCAGGTGTCCTTGTAGCGTTTCTTTTGTCCCCCTCTCAACCTTTTTCCTTCTGAGAGTTCCCCATAGAACAGCTGCTTTGTAATGCGTTCATCAGGCATCCTGACAACATGACCTGCCCACCTGGCTTGTGCTCTTATTAGCATGGTGTTGACCATTTCCATTTTAGCTTGCTCAAGGACTTCTGTGTCGGGTACCTTGTCCTGCCATTTGATGCTGAAGAAACGGTTGAGCTGTCTGGCATGCCTTGCATACACCGTCCATGTTTCACAGGCATAGAGGAGTGTTGGGAGCACAACAGCACGGTAGACCTTTAGCTTCATTTCTAGTCTAATGCCCCGTCCTTCTCATGCAATTTTGCAGAGTCTGCCGAATGCAATGCTGGCCTTGGTTATTCTGTGGTTGACTTCGGTATCTATTGTTGCAGATTGGGAGAGGGTGCTACCTAGGTATGTGAATTGGCCTACAACTTGCAGTCTCTGCCCCATCACTGTAATAGTTGGTTCTGCTTGTCGGCCATTTGGAGCTGACAGGTGCATAACTTTGGTCTTCTTGGTGCTGATAGTGAGGCCGAAGCTGTCACATGCCATGGAGAATTTGTCCATGCTTGACTGCATCTCACACTCTGAGCTGTCATTTAAGGCACAGCCGTCGGCAAAGAGGAAGTCCCTCAGTACAGTCTCTTTTACCTTGGTGATAGCTTGGAGTCTTCTTGGGTTGAAGAGCCTTCCATCCTGCCTGTACCTGAGGCTTATCCCAGTGGTGCTATTCTGAAAGGCATCAGTGAGCATGGCTGAGAACATCATTCTGAACGAGGTGGGTGCGAGCACACAGCCTTGTTTAACGCCATTCATGACTGGAAAAGCCTCTGATGCCTCATCGTTGTCTAGGACACTTGCATTCATCCCATCGTGGAACTGGCGCACCATCAGGATGAATTTGTCTGGGCAGCCAAACTTTGACATTATCCTCCATAGTCCCTGGCGACTGACAGTGTCAAATGCTTTGGTGAGGTCAACAAATGTGGTGTAGAGCTCGCGGTTCTGTTCTAGACACTTCTCCTGGAGTTGACGAGCTGCAAAGATCATGTCCACGGTCCCTCTACCCTTACAGAAGCCACATTGTGATTCTGGCAGCAGGCCTTGTTCTAGGTGAGTGATCAGATGATTTAGCAAGAGTCTTGCGAGGACCCTACCAGCTATGGAGAGTAGCGAGATACCTCGGTGGTTGTCGCATACTTGTCTGTTGCCCTTTCTCTTGTACAAGTGGACAATTGACGTGTCCCTGAGTTCCTGAGGAATGGTGCCTTGGGTCCAAAAGGACCGGAACAATTCAGTCAGCTTCTCAAGGAGTGCTGGGCCACCTGTCTTGTATATCTCAGCTGGAATGGTGTCTGACCCTGGTGCTTTACCACTTGATAGTTGGCCAACATCCTTTTGGACTTCAGCAACAGTAGGAGGTTCATCCATGGCATCGTTGATCTTGACCTGGGACATCCTGTCGATTGCCTCATTGTTTATAGTAGATGGCCGGTTCAGGACTCCTTCAAAATGCTCAGCTCATCTTTGGAGGATTTGGGTCTTCTCTGTCAGGAGGGTTGAACCATCTGAGCCCAGGAGTGGGGAGCTTCCTGATGGCTTGGGTTTGTACAGGGCATTGAGAGACTCGTAGAATCGTTTTGAGTCATTCCTGTCTGTGTAGCCCTGGATTTCAACCGCCTTGGCACTCAGCCATGAGTCTTGCATCTCTCGGAGTTTTAGTTGTACTGTCCTGCGTGCGCTGGTGAAAGCCACCTTCTTTGAGATGGATGAGGGATCGTTTTAATGGGCTCGATGAAGGCTATGCTTCTCCGTTAGTAGAGCTTTGATTTCCTCATCATTTTCATTAAACCAATCATGCTTTATCCATGTTGAAAGGCCAAGGACTTTCTGTGTAGATGAATAGACAGTGTTCCTGAACAGCACCCAGTCTTTCTCGGCATTAGCTGTGAATCTCAGATCTGCAAGTTCGCGTTCCAGGTCTTCCGTGAGTGCATTAGCCTTGGAGTAGGTTTTAAGTTGGGACACATCAAGTCATTTCATGCTCTTGTTCTTGTCCCCCTGTGGCCTTCTCTTAGGCCTGATGTGCAGTTTCACCCTGGAGACAATAAGCCTGTGGTCAGTCCAGCAGTCAGCACCACACATGGCCTTTGTGACTCTGACGTCCTGCTTATCTTTTTGCCTGATGATGACATAGTCGATGAGGTGCCAGTGTTTGGAGAGGGGATGCCTCCATGAGGTTTTGTTTCGAGTGGGCAGGTGGAATACAGTATTTGTGATGAGGAGGCCATGTTTGGCACAGGTCTGTAGCAGGAGAAGGCCGTTGCTATTGCACTTGCCCACTCCATTTTTGCCTATGATGCCTTCCTAGGCAGAACTGTCCTGTCCTACTCTGGCATTGAAGTCCCCGAGCAATATGAGCTTGTTGTTGTGCTTCACAGTAGACAGAAGAGCATCAAGTTCTTAGTAGAACTGGTTTTTGGTCTCATCAGGGTTTGTCAACGTTGGCGCATAGGCACTGATGAGAGCAGCCTGCTTGCTGTCATGCAGTGGAAGCTGCATTGTCATGAGGCAGTCATTCACTCCCTTTGGGAGGCTGGAGAGTTTGCTTACAAGGTTGTTCCTCACAGCAAAACCAACTCCTGCTTCGCGGCGCTCATCTTTGCTACGGCCACTCCAGAAGAATGTATATCCACCTCCCGACTCATTTAACTGACCTTCTTCTGCAAGCCTGGTTTCACACAGAGCTGCAATGTCAATGTTGTATCTTGCAAGTTCCCTGTTAACTAGAGCTGTTCTTTTTTTCAGGTTGATCAGCTGACGGATTGTCTAAAAGTGTGCGCATGTTCCATGTGCCAATGTTGAGTGGTATCACCTTTTCTTTCCTCTGTTGTTTCTACTGCTAGTGTGGGATCCCCTCCAGCCATGGTAAGCTGGCCAGGGTTGTGAAGCAGGCAATGTTTAGGGCACATTTTCTAGCCCCTTCCTCAGGCTGTGGAGGTGAGCAGTGCAATCCTAAAAAGGGCTGCTCAGTCACTCAGACAGACACCGAACCCCGCTGCTGCTTCTGTCAGTGAGGAGCGATCATTAGGCCTGAGCTGCCTGTAGGCAGGTCCATGACTACAGCTGCCAGTGTATCCTCACCTGCTGCTTTGCCACTCGCCCATCGCCACAGGACTTTTGAGACAGATTGACGGATTGATGAGACTTACGTGAGAAAATTGGATTAAAGTGAAGGAGGGATGCGCAGCGTCAGCCTCACTCTCTCTTCCAGGGTCATCTGATTCCAGTGGCAGGACGTAGTCGAGATGGCTGGAGATGATACTGGATGCAAGAGTTGCCAGAGTCTAGGCAAAATTTGACCATGACTCCGCCTATGGGGCTCCACGCCGATATTTCTGTCAGGGTTGATTCTCTTAGCCTTATACTATCCCTAGCACTCACAGGGCAGTGAGGCTATTTGACCCATAGCTGGGGGTCTGTTCATGGGCATCAGGACGTGTCCACACGCTGGTGGGCCTGACATGCCACATGTCTGGGGGCAGACCTCCTCTGAGTCCCTTGCAATTTGGCTTGAGCCCGCAAGGTGCTCAGTTTACGTGCGTCACCACAAGAAGGCATTGCATAGGTGTTGCAAAACTATTGTTTATATCTACCAAAGGGGTTTTATAATTAAATTGTTAGATCTATCATAAAACTGCAACAAATAGTTGACCATCTGCTTGAATTTGTGACTGCTGATTTACCAGGAAGAGCTTTAGCTGGAGGCGATCGTTTTATCCTATGGTGATCCGAGCGCTGAGGTTATCCACGCCCAGGCCACTCAGTATTCTCCCTTTTTCTCCCTTATTATTTCTGCTTAGTTTTCATTGGTTCTCCCAGGGCTTTTACTGTGACAGCGCTGCAGCCGGGCTTCCGGTTGTCAAAGGCTAGCCGGCACTGTCACAGCTGTTCGTGATTTGCAATTATGTTTCCTCCTCTCCCATTTGGTTCATTGCTCTTTGTCTCCAGTATTTAAGGGAGCAGCTGAGGCTCACTCCTCGCTGCGACCTACATCAACGTTAGACTGGAGTCCCTATGCCTGGCTCCAATCCTGTTCCAGTTTCCTTCCTTGCTCCTAAGTATCTGTAAGTGTTTATTCCATAGCGTCAGGTTCCGCCCTCGCTACTTTATTGTTTCAGTGTTAGTATTCTTTATTTGTGCCCAAGTTTAGTGTTTGTGTTTTGCCCCACATGGCTCTTTATTTTGCATCTTCTATAATAAACAAGCAAACTCTCTGTTGGCATCTGGCGCCTCATTTATGCCCTGAAAGGGGCAAACACGACAGTAGGTCACAGCCAAGTGAGGTGCCAGCCACAGTAAGTTTGTATTTTGGGCTTGAGTTTTTTCCCTTTTCCGGGTGCCAGTTTTATTTGGAGAGATGGCGTCATCTGAGCTTGGGTATTGCATCAAGTATCTGATGAATGTTGATGACCTCCTGTCCAATGCCCATCTGTTCATCCTCTTCAACACCACACACTGGTACCTGGACCTTGCGCAAAAGTCTTTAAAGCACTATCACCTGACCTCGTATCCAGAGGGCAGGTTGAGGTTGACGACGTTGACGGTTCTACATCAGAAGAACTGGGAACCGATGGAGAATCCGGCCAAGAAGCCTCCATCTCCTCCCCGGGACATGGTCATTCTGACGAGGGGGAAGCCTCCTGATCAGGCCGGTTTTCCTTGAGGTTCCCGTCCAGATCCTGTCCCGGGTCGCCAGAAGAACTCCCGCCTCCCAGCCAGCTGTTTTCCCCACACCACAACGAAAGGTAAAGACAGCAGCCTCAGCCTCCGGGTCATCTTGTCCCGCTGTTCTATCAGCTCCATGTCCCTGGACTGCCCCAGCTGGTCCTCCCTCCTCCTTGGAGCGCCATTCAGCTGCGGTGAGCCCAGTGAGTCCTTTCCTGGCTTCGGCCATCACCGATCCTCCGCCAGGTTCCCGTCCGGATCCTGTCTTGGGCCGCCAAAGGAACTCCACCTCCCTGCCAGCTGTTTTCCCTGTGTCACGACAGAAGGTGAAAATAGCAGCCTCAGCCTCCGGGTTATCTTTTCCCGCTGTTCCATCAGCTCCATGTCCCCGGACTGCCTCGGCTGCTCCTCCCTCCTCCTCGGTGCTCCCTTCAGCTGCTGTGAGCCCTAGGGTTCCTTGTCTGGCTCCGCCCGGCACCGATCCTGTTGGGATGACTCCTCCTTGTCTTCTGGAGGGGTCCTCCATCACCATCCCTATGGGAAAAGGGAGAATCAAGCCCGCTGCAGCAGTCACCATCCTTCCCCGGGAAAGCAGGCAAGTGTTTTTGTTCATTCTAAATCTCTGTTTGATGAATTACCTTGTCTGATTCCTGGGGGTGGAGCTCAGGGTTCACAGTCCACTGAGCTCCCACCACCTGCTGCAGCCATTGAAATTGAACCTGCTACCTCTGTGTTTCCTCCCCTTCTCTCCGAGTGTCCCCCAATGCCAGGAGTAGACCATTGGATGGAGGAGGAGCCTGCGGCTCTGGAGAGCCTGGTTCCAGCGCTGCAGTCACGTCATGGGCAGAGGAGGAGGGCTGACTGTCATTTGGAGCCTGCGTCGACGATAAAACGTCCCCGGGTCTCGGTGGAGCAGCAGTCAGCTCCAGCAGGCAATCGATCCTCTGCCACCTCGCCGAGTGGGCCATCGGCATGGGTTTCAGTGCCAGGGGGTTATCAGACTGTGGAGACCATCATGCCAGCTGCGGAGGCCACCGCAGTCGAATGGGAACTGGAAGTGGACCTCCAGATCATCGAGCCTGAATCGTCAGAGTCCTGGGTGGCAGTAGAACTTGAGATCAGGCAAGTGCTTTATTTTGTCTTCTTACTTTCTGTCTTGGGGCATTCATGCCTGTCTCTTGGGAAGAAGAGCTGGGTGCAGCCGGCCACTGCATCCAAGCTCATCCCGCCGGGCTCTGCCGCTGCCGGTGACCCTGACCCCTGTTCTCCCTCTCTGTCTGAGCCTTCTTCCATAGTCATCGGAGTTGAGTCAGCTCCAGTCGTTGTCATTGAGGCTCCGGGTTCTTGTTTGGAGGTCATCCCGGGTGCTGCGGTGGCCCAATCAGGGTCCACCAAGGGTGCTGCGCTGGCCCGGTCGGGGTCCACCGAGGGTGCTGCACTGGCCCGGTTCGAGGTCGGTGAGGGAGCTGCAGATCCCCTTTTGCCTGACACTGGACTGGTTCTCCATTTCCCCCCTCTTTCCCCCCCCATTCTCCACCACCGGACGCCTCACTGTGCCTCTCGGTAGGGAAGCCGCCTGCGAGCTCCCCGCTCCGGTCCTGGTGGTCTAAGGACACGGGCCGGTCACCCGGAGGATTGTTCTGCCAGTTCTGTGACCTGGGTTGGCTGCCTGAAGGACTACTTCGTTGGTTCGGCGACCTGGGCCGGCCACCTGAGGTACTATTTCCCCAGTTCTGGGACTTGGGCAAGCCACCCGAACTGCTTTTTTCTTTTTTTCTAATGTGGAGTCTGGATGCCGGTAGGCCACCTGAACTGCCCTTTTTTTTTCTCTCTCTCTCTACCTGCCGATATCCCCATACTTGTGTTTTCGTGGTGGGTTTTTTTCCCTTTCGTATATTGCTAAAGAGTTTTTTTTCCCCTTGCCTTGAGATCGAGTTGTAGTATACTTATATGTTTTTGTGTTCTCCCCGTGTTGCGTGGGTTTACTCCGGGATTTCTCCGGTTTCCTCCCACATGCCAAAAAACATGCATGTTAGGTTAATTGGCTGTTCTAAATTGTCCCTAGATATTTGTTTCCTATAGGCCCTTAGAATAGAGGGTTAGTTATATTAATGAAAGCGCTTTGAGTGGTCTTTGTGACTAGAAAAGCGCTATATAAGTGCAGGTTAGTTAGTTAGTTAGTATTGTGCTGAACCTGAACATTTTCTGAGTTGTAGTGTACATATATTTTTATTTCCACTTATTTATCTGGTTTTGGACATTTCTAAGATGACACTAGTGTGGTATGAGAGTCTTAGCCATGCTATTTTGTGTTTGATCCCTTATTATTATATGATCCTTGTGGGGGGATTTTTTTTCCCTCTGTATGTCGCTGTTAGACATTTTGTGCCTGTTTTCTTTCAGGTTTCTCTCCCTCCTAGCCTGTTTCCCCCTTCCCCACCCAAGGTCGGTCTTGTTAGCCTTCTGGTTGGGGGGGGGGGGCTCTTTGGATGTTACTTTGGATGCCTGGAATGCGTCCCTTGAACGGGGGGGACTGTGGTGATCCGGGCGCTGAGGTTATCCGCACCCGGGCCACTCAGTATTCTCCCTTTTTCTCCCTTATTATTTCAATCAATCAATCAATCAATCATTCAATCAATCAATCTTTATTTTGGATAGATTAAAAGTACAGATTAAAAGAAACAGAATAATATAACAAAGGGGGAAAGAAAATCCAACAAGGTCAAATTAGACAATAACTCCTCTGATTATACAGTTCAACATAAGTTATCCAAAATGGGTGATGGCTGAAGCCGCAGCTTATATTGCCCACCCATATTCCATCCAAGAATTCAAAAGAAAAACAAACAAGAGCGATTACAATTTCTGCTTAGTTATCATTAGTTCTCCCAGGGCTTTTACTGTGACAGCGCCAGGGCTGGGCTTCCGGCTGTCAAAGGCTAGCCGGCACTGTGACAGCTGTTCGTGATTTGCAATTATGTTTCCTCCTCTCCCGTTTGGTTCATTGCTCTTTGTCTTCAGTATTTAAGGGAGCAGCTGAGGCTCACTCCTCGCTGCGACCTACACCAACGTTAGACTGGAGTCCCTACACCAGGCTCCAGTCCTGTTCCAGTTTCCTTCCTCGCTCCTAAGTATCTGTTAGTGTTTATTCCATAGTGTCAGGTTCTGCCCTCGCTACTTTCTTATTTTAGTGTTAGTATTCTTTATTTGTGCCCAAGTTTAGTGTTTGTGTTTTGCCCCACGTGGCTCTTTATTTTGTATCTTCTATAATAAACAAGCAAACTCTCTGTTGGCATCTGGCACCTCATTTATGCCATGAAAGGGGCAAACACGACATATCCATCCACCCAGCCATCCTGGTTGTGGAGGCAGCAATCTAAGCAGAGAATCCCAGACTTCCCACTAGCCAGCCACCTACTCCAGCTCTTCAGGGAGGATACCAAGGCGTTTCAAGGGCAGCTGAGAGACATAGTCTCTCCAGCATATCCCGGGTCTGCCTTGAGGTCTCCTCACAGCAGGACTTGCCAAAACTCCCTCATGTGTGAGGCTTCCAGGAGGCTTCCTGATCAGATGCCCAAGCCACCTCAACTGCCTCCTTTTGATGTGAAGGAGTAGCAGCTCTACTCTGAGCCTCTTCCAGATGACTGAACTCCCTACCCTATCTCTAAGGGGGAGTCCAGCAACCCTATAGAGAAAGCTCATTTCAGTCATTTGTATCTGTCATCTCATTCTTTCAGTCACTACCCAAAGTTCACGAGCGCAGGTGAGGGTAGGAAGGAATGTAGATTGGCCGGTAAATCAACAGCTTTGCTTTGTAGCTGACCTCTCTCTTCACCATGATCATTACAACATCCACATCACTGCAGATAAGAAAAGGTAAAGCCAACTTGATTGTCATTCAATCCATACAGCCAATCATGTACAGTAGAACGAAATTACGTTTCTCTTTTCTACAATGTTAATCACATCGAGAATCAGAGGGGTCGCTGCCATGCAAGGCGCCGTCACAAATTCCGTCCTCCATTCCATTATTGCTGAGCACCAAGCTGGATGGCAGGAAGTTCCACTTTTTTATGGTCTTCGGCATGAGCCGGCAGGGATTTAAAGCCCGGCTTCCCAGGTGTGGGGCAGATGCTCTGTCAACTAGGCCCCCACTCCGGTTGCTGTTCCGATCTGTCTGAGCCTTAGTTTTATGCTTATAAAAATTGTATATTTCTTTTCTTAGACAAACTGTATATATCTTCTTCATTACTTGACACAGAGTGAGGATACTCAAACTCTGAAAATATGCCATTATGCTGAACATAAACTACAAGAGATGGAGAATGATATTGATCCTGATAACCACTTTTTCAATAATATTCATAACCATTGTGAATATCACACTGAAAAGCAATTCAAAAGTCAAGTGCAACTAGATGGTAAACTATCAATAATACACTTCAACAGCAGAAGTCTTAACAAAAACTTTCCACAGATTCAGAACTATTTAAAACAACTAGACAGAAAATTTACAGCGATTGCAGTCTCTGAAACCTGGCTTAATGAAGAGCAGGCTCCCCTACTGGCAATGGAGGGATATCAGATGTTTCATATTAACAGATCTCAAAAAAAGGGTGGTGGTGTTGCACTGTATATTGATGACCTGTATAGGTGTAAGCTTGTAAATGGAATGTCCTTTGCACTACCAGGGATCTTGGAATGTGTTACTGTCGAGATTGACCAAGATAAAACAAAAAATCTAATTATAAGTTGTATATATAGAATGCCGGGAACTTGCATTGAGACATTCAGAGATAAATTAGTCGAGCTGTACAATAATATTACTAGTAAGAAAATGGTAGCAATTTGTGGAGATGTCAATATTGATTTACTAAATCCACATCAACAAAATGTAATTACAGAGTTCATGAACTCTATGTACAGCATGAGTCTATATCCCACAATAACACATCCCAGTAGAATCACAGTTCACACTGCTACACTTATTGACAACCTGTTTGTTAATATTATTGATAAGAAAATAGAAAGTGGATTATTGATAAATGATATAAGTGACCACTTGCCAACCTTTGCACTTATCCATGGCCACACGGGGGCCAATACAAAAAAAAAAAAAATTAAAATCGTTCAGATACAAATCACCAAATGCAATCAGTGAAGCAAGACTGGACAGAAGTCTATGTATCAGATGTAAATGAAGCCTATGACACATTTATGAACATTGTAACTACTCTTTATGAAAAAAACTGTCCATTAGTAAAGGAAAAGCTTAAACATAAATTTGCCGATAAGCCATGGTTAACCAAAGGATTACAAAAGGCGTGTAAAAAGAAAAATGTATTATATAAAGCTTTCCTAAAGAAAAGGACAAAAGAAGCAGAGCAGCGGTATAAAACATACAAAAATAAGTTAACATATATAATAAGATGTAGTAAGAGAGACTATTACAGTAAAGAACTGGAGAAAAACAGAGACAATATTAAAAATACATGGACAATACTTAACAGTATTCTTGGAAATAAAAGCAGAAATGCAAGCTACCCAACCCATTTTTCAAAAAATAATAAAACGACTCAGAGTGTGAATGCAGCTTCACCTGCAGATGAATTTAATAACTTTTTTGTTAAAATTGGTCCTAATTTGGCTCGAGAAATACCCTCTACGGCGCCTACAGGTGATACAATATGCAATAACACTGCTATAAAAGACTCCATTTTCGTAAAGAACACAGATGAGAGAGAGGTCATTGAAATTGTTAAATCGTTTAAAAGTAAAACATCTACGGACTGTGATGGTATTGACATGCTCTTAGTCAAAACTGTTATTGAAAGCTTAGTGAAACCACTGACGTATATCTGTAACCTGTCTCTCCAAACAGGTATATTTCCCAATGCAATGAAAATAGCTAAAGTAATTCCGATATACAAGACAAGTGACAGAGGGGAATTCTCAAACTATAGACCAATTTCACTATTGCCGCTATTTTCCAAGATACTTGAAAAAATATTCTATGAGAGAACTGACAACTTCATACTGAAGAATAATTTATTGTGTGAGCAGCAATATGGGTTCAGACACAAGAGGACAACTGCATTTGTTCTAATGGAATTTATAGAAAAAATATCAACTGCCATTGAAAATAAAGAGTATTCAGGTGGAGTATTCCTGGATCTTAAAAAAGCATTTGATACAGTGGATCATAATTTATTATTAAAGAAACTACAAAATTGTGGTATTAGATGGGTAGCACTGTCCTGGTTAAGCAGTTACTTAAAGAATAGATATCAGTATGTATGTGATGGTAACAAAAACTCACAGTTACTGAAGGTTACTTGTGGAGTCCCACAGGGTTCAGTTTTGGGGCCATTATTATTCAATATGTATATAAATGACATATGTAAAGTTTCAGAAAAAATGGACTTAATATTGTTTGCCGATGACACTAATCTATTATGCAGTGGAAACAATTTGGAACAACTTCTGGATACACTCGGAAAGGAATTAGGAACGCTTAAACTGTGGTTTGATTCAAACAAATTAACGCTCAATTTAAGTAAGACAAAATTTATAGTCTTTAACAACCATCACAATAACTCAGTATCTAAACTCAGTGTAAATGGTGTAGAGATTGAAAGGGTATCTGAAACTAAACTTCTTGGAGTAATAATTGATAATAAACTGTGTTGGAAGTCACACATTAATTGTATTAAAGGTAAAATATCCAAATCAATTGCAATATTACACAGAGTGAAATATTTGCTGAATCAACCCACACTATATACCTTGTATCATTCATTAATACTCCCATACATGACATATTGTAATGAAGTATGGGAAAATACATATAAAACAAACATATATCCACTCTTTATGCTTCAGAAGAGAGCTATTAGAATAATAAACAAAGCAGCTTACAGGGAAACAACAAACCCACTTTTTCTTAAACTAAAAGCTCTCAAGTTGAAAGATCTGGTTGACTTTAAAACTGCAATAATAATGTTTAAAGTGAAGAATCTATCACTGCCATATCCAAAAGTTGTTCCAAATAAGGGAGAAACAATATCATTTTAGAGGAACATGTATATTTCAAAAACCTTCAGTGAGAACTACCACCAAGCAACACTGTGTTTCAGTGCAAGGAGTCAGATTATGGAACGATTTTGGACCTGAATTAAAATCATGTACAACGCTTGGACAATTTAAACAAAAACTAAAGGAAGAAATACTCCAAACATATATACAAGATGACATGTAAAATCACATAAGGATTGTCATATCCAGCCTGTGTTGTGTTGTAGCTTAGTTTTTTCTGTCACACTTAGTCTTAGCTTTGTTTTTTTGAATTGTAATCACTCTTGTCTTGTTTTTTCTTTTTTTTCTTTTGAATTCTTGGATGGAATATGAGTGGGCAATATAAACTGCGGCTTCAGCCATCACCCATTTCGGATAACTTATGTTGAATTGTATAATCAGAGGAGTTATTGTCTAATTTGACCTTGTTGGATTTTCTTTCCCCCTTTGTTATATTATTCAGTTCCTTTTAACCTGTACTATCCGAAATAAAGATTCATTCATTCATTCATTCATTATTTGAAAGAATAAACAAAGTTATTCGCTACTCAATTACATTTCTTTCTCCAAATTATATTTTTGCTGATACTTTTAATTACACTTCAGCGGTGAATATAATAAGATAACTAGTTATACTCCTCATCCTACAGACACCCTCAGGACAAAGTCCCTTTCACCCTGTCCTCCAGGGGATGTAGCAAGGGAAAAACATAACACATGACTTTTGCATGTCACCCTCTCTGCTCCGTTGCTTGCAGGTTCAGCATAGACAGAGAGGCTAGTCTCTACCATTATCACTCCATGGTTTAGGCTGGTGTACAACATACTGATTGTGATATATCAGGCCATTTTATGTTGCACTGCTGATTTCAGCCAAGGAAGTTCAGTATCAGTTGGGGCTATCTGCAGCATTTAGAAGAAAGAGATGGAAGGAAGCTTCACAGTGTCAATATGTGAGTGAAGCATCACGTGTGTTATAACTGAGTGGGGAGAAGATGGAAGAAAACTAAGGTCGACCCTGGCCCAAAGCAATGTGGTGAAATAACAATCAAACGCCAGCCCAGTTTGTTAATTAAGTCAGTACCCATCATTCCCAATGCCCCTTGCAAGGTTCTAACAGGGCAGACTAATTTGTTTTGTGCTCAAATGTTTCTTCTTTTGCCAATTTCTAGTACCGATAACTAGATATCTACAACAGCCAATCCTTGGGGGGGCTTCCCAAACTACAGCTTTTGGGCTAGTTAACTACTTTAAGGTAGTCCTGGCATGCAACTGTAGAAATGAGGATTAGCTGTGCATAGTCATTTATTCAAGTTTTCACTGCCAGAGACATAACCTCCACAAGATCAAAGATCCAACGATAGATGCTTAGGGCAGGCCACTGGCTTTGATTTTGGAGTGGAAAGAATAGTATTAAATGTTTAGAGAAATTCAGCATCCAGCATTTCTCACATAGCTCTCAAAACCTGCTGAGGCGAAGGCAGTTAGAGTTGTTACATATTTCTTGATATGGGTCACAGCACTTTAGGCTGACAGATGTGAGAGCTGCGGGGCAGTGGTGGTGATCTTCAGATAGGTAGGGGATTCGAGCCTGAGCCAGGACACACTGAATATGTCAGGGCAGCCTGTTGACTGGAACGTGCTTGGAAGACCAGCTCGGGGGCACTGCAGAGGCCAACATCTTTTTTACATGTATTCAAGTCCCTGAGCCCAACTGTCAGGATCAGTGTCAGACAGTAGTGGCTTTAAGGCAGCATTGAATGTGCTCCTCACTGCCTAAACAAGTGCAGAATATTTTTTTACTCTAGCCACCTTATTCCTAGGCCCCATGATGCCTTGCGTGAATTATAGTAGCAACTTCCAGTACTAGTTTAGAACATGTGGTTGTCACTGAAATGGGACACTTTTCCTTGTTAAAAAACAATGACTTTGGCATCAGGAATGCGGGAACAAGGCCTTTTGCACCTCAAAAGCAGTAGTAAAATCATACCACTTCCCACGACTATCTAGGGATAGGAAGATGACCTTAAAAAGTGGCCTCGTAGACATTAGCTCTGTTTGTTAGCACCGCTTCTAAGATGCTAACGCTGTAAACAAATAAAAGCTTTGAGATATTTCAATGTTTCCACGGCAATAAAGTCGGTTGCATTTTGTTAAAATATGTTGGACTGGCGATCCATCCAGGGTTTACCCTTCCTCTTGCTCAAAGATGCTGGGATAGGCTCCAGCCCCCTCCCCCGTGACCTGAAAAGGATTAAGCGGAAGAAGATGGATGAATGGATGGATGTTGGACATAATCAGATTTATCTCAGAGCAGACGTAGAGTCTAGTCAGAGCCACAAAGAACTACAACACCGTACTTGGGCATTTTAATGGGGTAAAAGGTCAGATCTGTGACATTCAATCAAGTGAAAACATACCTGGTGCTGTTGTGTCTGTACCACCGATCATACGAACAATCCTTTAGTTTTCGGTGCATGATCTACGCTTTGCTGTTGAAGCCACAGATTTAGCTGTGCTTGTGAGGAGCCTCACACCACGAACAGCAGCAAGTACCAGAACTATGCAAAAACATTCCAAAATACAAAAACTACAAGTGCTGAAATTATCTGCCACTTGTCTGCAAAACAGGTATGTGGACTATACAATAAAACAAATTAGAAACACTTTTAAAAATGCTATTTTAAATGCCTCCCTACTCCACTCTTGCTGACTGATTTAACACAACTTCAGCCGAAACCGGAAGTTCCGCCCATAATCGTTCCTACAGCATCACCCCCAGGAATAATGTAGATTGAATTCTGTTAATTATTGACCTACTTGCTGCCTCAAATAATTGCTTCAGAAATTCTACAAAATCAATAGGACATGAGAAGAAATTGATATTCGGTTGAAAGTGCTATGAGATGACCATTGTTGTGAAATGACACTATATAAATAAAGTTGAATTGAACTGAAAGTGAATATTCAGTAAAGGTAAAGAACAATTTTTTTCTGAAGGTCCGTTTGGGTCCAAGTTGAGTCTGATGAAGTACTGATCATATGAAAGAAACTTTTGTATAGGTAGCCTATTTCTATACAAAAAGGTATAGGCTACCTATAGCCTATACTAGGTATAGGCTGACCTTATGCTTATGACTCAGCATAAGGACAGAATATTGTAATGGTAGCTCTACAGGACAAACCGTTAAAGAATCTCCAGAGATGGGGACTTGAGGCTGAGACTTGGACTCAAGTGGCAGATACAAGAACTTCAGACTTGACATGGACTCACACTCAAAAGACTTGAGACTTGACTTGGACTCGTGATTTGGGACTTCTGCACAATCCTTTATTACCCCTACCAAGGAGGCTATATTTTTGCTGGTGCTGGTCTATTTGTTGTTTGTTTGTTTGGTTGGTTGGTTTGGTGGTTTGTCTGTTTAGCATTACTTAAAAAGTTATGAACAGATTTTGATGAAATTTCTGGAAAGGTGTGTAATGGCACGGGAAACAGATGATTAGATTTTGGTGATGATCTGAGAGTGCATACCTCCACCAAGGGCTTTGTTTGTATTTGTGCAGCAGGATGATACAAAAACTACTGGATGGATTTGGATTAAATTAGCCTTGGGCTAGAGAAGAACCCATTACATTTTGGTGATGATCTGAAAATATATACTTCTCCCAAGGCTCTTATCTTCTCACAGAATGTTACCGACAATACTCCCAAACTAATGGACAGACTTTGATGCAATTTTCACCAGAAGTGGCTCTAGGCCTACACACAAACCCATTATAGTTTGGAGGTGATCCATGAGAGATGGAAAGAGCCTTGGCGGAGGTATGCGCTCTCTGAGTGCTTTTCTAGTTTTTTAATGTTTTCTTCAAAAGCATCCAAAACACTGAATTTCTTTCAGGAATATTTGATTTGATTGTGTCATACACAAAAGTGTCCAACCACACTAATACAAAGTTACAGCAGTGATACAGCATTTCATTACAAAGGATTTACAAAAGTTTTCCCTTAGTTTTACATCCCAAATCTGGCATTCTACCTTCTTTCCCAAGCTGCCACAATGACTGGTTTTCTTTGAAAACATAATTCTAGTTTCTCATAGTCTTCCAACCAAAAGAAATCTGCACAAACCTTGGACATCGTCTCAAAACGTATGGACCTTAATTCCTCTACGGACAGTAGAAACAAAAATGAATTTCACTTCAATTTCTTCTAATTCACAAAATAGACAAATCAAATCTACCAGTCTATATAGCTCACGATAAAGTTCCTGCGCACAACTGTGCACAAAAAGCTCTGCGCCTTCTATTTAAATTATATCTTACATAGGGTTCTAAACAACAATCACTTTTTATAAGAAAATATGTCTATAATTTTTGCTTATTCTGTGCATCAACAAGCCATTTTTGTTTATGTGTAGAAACATGGTGCTCCTGAGTTCTTGGATAAAATAAAATACAACTCAGGTGATTATCACTGTTAAAATAACACAACTGGAACCATGAAACATGACTGTTTCTCAAGAAAAGAACTGTCAATTTTTGGGGGAAAATGCAGATGTTAAGTCTATAAGGGAAACTTTCCCTGTGTTTTTATTTAATTTCATCAGCCTGTTTAAAGGAATAATATAAAACTGCTGACCAGTTCTGTTAGTAAATGCTAATTGATAAAGGATAATGTGATGCATATTTTAAATTTCTTAGATATTACAACCATAAAGTGACTTGAGACTTGACTTGGACTCGAGATCAAAGATTGAAGTCTCCACTTGGACTTGCAAAAAATTACTTGTTAACATCTGAGAATCGCAAGCATGTATGATGCAACAAAACTACAAAAACGGATTCTCAGTCACATCCTGTCAAAACTGAGTTTTACTGAAACAGACAACATCCAAATACCATATGCATCATTTCCCTTCCTGTGGCATTGAGGGAATATGAATGGGTTTGTTTGAGAAGTTTTTGGCTTGCTTAAAAGTGAGTATTAAGTTTCAAATATTGACATCTTCTGCTGATATCTTCTGCTGATTACGTACAGACTACTAATAAAAAATAAAATAAAAAGTGAAATTAATTACTATCCCTGCATGACACGTCCTTTTTCCACTTCATATTTACCATGAGAACCAGCTTTTGTTCAAGTTATGAGTTGTTTATTCCCAGTTAACCATCTTGGATCATGTCTTAATTACCTCCACCAAGGAAGTAATGTTTTTATGTCTGTCTGTCAAAAACTACTGGAGGGACTTTGATGAGACAGCTCTAGTTAAGGTCCTTAATGACATCCACTCCAATACAGATAATGGTAACATTTCAGTTTTGGTTCTACTGGACCTCAGTGCTGCATTCGACACAGTCGTCCATAACATCTTACTAGACTGGTTAAAAAACTGGGTGGGACTTTCTGGTTCAGCACTTAGCTGGTTTGAGTCCTATTTAAAAGACAGGGATTATTTTCTGTCTATAGGTAACTACAAATCCGAGTGAATAAAAATAACCTGTAGAGTTCCCCAAGGTTCCATTTTGGGACCTTTGCTTATCAACATCTATATGCTCCCATTAGATCAAATCATAAAAAAATCAACAAAATATACTACCGTAATTATGCAGATGATACACAAATCTACATAACCATCTCACCAGGAAACAATGGTCCAGTTAAAACCCTGATCAAATGCATTGGCCAAATTTAAGAGTGGATGTGCCAGAATTTTCTTCAGTTAAATGAAGACAAAACCAAAATAATAGTTTCTGGAGCCAAAGAACAAAGACTCAAAGTTAGTACTCAGCTTTAATCGATGATGCTAAAAACCAGCAGCCAAGCCAGAAATCTGGGTGTGGTTCTGGACTCAGACCAGAATTTTAACAGCTACATTAAGACAGTAGTGAAATCAGCCTATTATAACTTAAAAGAACATAGTGAGAATTAAAGATTTGATGTCCCAGCAGGATCTAGAAAAACTTGTCCATGCATATAAAATTTCATCTAACAGAGATAAAAATCAGTCAGATTCTTCCCACCGTTAACTTAAATACTGTAACTACTACAAATCCTTCAAGTGACATCTGTCTGGATCAGTTTACTCCAATTGACCTTTTAGAGTTAGACAAAATGGTTTCCTCATCCAAGCCTTCAACATGTCTTTTAGACCCTATTCCTACCAGGTTATTAAAAGAAGTCTTCCCATTTATTGGTAGCTTTATTCTTCAAATAATCAATTCTTCATTAACTTTAGGCCATGTACCACAGGCTTTTAAAACTGCTGTAATTAAACCCTTACTCAAAAAGCCAACACTGGATTGAGGAGTTTTAGCTAACTATCGACCAATCTCTAATCTCTCTTTCATTTCAAAAATCTTAGAAAGAGTTGTTGCTACGCAATTATTTGACCACTTGCAGGGAAATGGTTTATTTGAAGAGTTTCAATCTGGGTTTAGAATCCATCATAGTACTGAAACAGCCTTAGTGAAGGTCACTAATGACCTCCTGATTGCATCTGATAATAGACTTGTTTCTGTACTTGTCCTTTTAGACCTTAGTGGGGCTTTTGATACTATCGATTATAATATTCTACTTGATAGATTAGAACACTATATTGAACTTAATGGAACTTCATTGCAGTGGTTTAGATCTTATTTATCTGATAGGTTCCAGTTTGTTCATGTCAATAATGAGTTTTGTTTTTGTTTTGTTTTTTCAACTCAAAGCTCAGTCATGGAGTTCTACAGGGATCTGTGCTAGGCCCTACTCTTTTTAGTTTATATATGCTTCCGTTAGGCAACATTATTAGAAAGCATTGTATACATTTTCATTGTTATGCAGATGTAACACAATTATACCTGTCAATGAAGCCAGATGATAGTAATCAGTTAGCCAAGTTAGAAGCCTGTCTTAAGGAAATCAAAGCCTGGATGACTTGTAATTTCCTGCTATTAAATTCAGATAAGACTGAAGTCATTCTTGTTGGTCCAATAAATCTTAGAAATACCTTTTCAAATCAAACTTTTAGTTTGGCTGTGGTTACTCTTTCTCTTAATAGCTCTGTGAGGAACCTTGGAGTTATTTTTGATCAAGATCTGTTTTTCAATTCACATATTAAATTTGTTTCTAAGACTGCCTTCTATCATTTGCATAATATTACCAAGATTAGGAGCATCTTGTCTCAGAGTGATGCTGAGAAACTGATCCATGCTTTTGTTAGCTCTAGATTAGATTATTGTAACTCTTTATTATCAGGTTGTCCTAAAACATCTCTAAAAAGTCTTTAGTTGATCCAAAAGTGCTGCAGCAAGAGTTTTAATAGGTACTAGAAAGAGAGATCATATCTCTCCAGTTCTGGCCTCCCTTCATTGGTTTCCCATAGAGTTTAGAATTAAGTTTAAAATCCTTCTTCTCACTTTCAAAGCTCTAAACAAGGAGATGGTTGTTTCTCCCCGGCGACCCTAGAAAATGGCTCAGGAGCGGGAGAAAAAACAGGGTCAATAGGGTCGCTGGCAGCGGCGGAACCTGGCAAGGGGAGTTCAGACACAGCTGTGCACTGTGCCTGACTCTCCTCACCTAGAGCCAGACAAGATCTCTCTAGAACTGCCATAAGAAAAACCAGAGAGAGTACTTGCCTGAGCTCGAGCTCCACCGCTGTCCAGGACTCCATCAATCCTGGCAACGAACACTCGGGCCCGGCCTCAAGGCGGTCCAGCTCAGGCTCCCAGTCCGCTGTGGATGCCTCCGCAGCTGGCAAGATGGTGCGAGCAGTCCCGTTGTCCTCCTGCAGCAGCTCCAATGCTGGGAATTCCTACAGCATGGCTGCAGGGGGACCTCTCTGTGCTGGCTCTGGGAAGGGATCGTCCAAAACCACCGGCTCCTCCACCATCTGGCGGCTTGGCTCTTGGACCGACAGTCACTCAGGAATCAAAAGAGGAGACACAGAGAGGTTCGGAGAAGGGTTATAAGCTGCAGCAGGTGGAGGGAACCCAGCGGACTGCTGTAACTGGGTCCCTCTCCCGGGAGGCAGACAAGGTTTATTATTGTCAAAATGAGTTGAAAGGAAAAACACTTGCCTGTCATACCAGCCTTTGATGTTAACTGCTGCAGCTGGCAGGCTGTCATCCCCCTCTGTGTCCACGGTCATTCGGTCCTCTTCAACGGGTGGAGGAGGAGCATCTCCATGGCAACAGAGGTGGGCGTTACTGGGGAGAGCTCAGCAGACCTTACGGCAGCTGGAAAGGCGGCGGCTGCTGCTGAAGAGGCGGGCTTCTCCCGGCGTCTTCACGTTGGATGACGCCGTCTGCGGGGGACTGGAGCTGGTTGGTTTGGAGCAGGAACTGGCGCCGAACTCTGGCGTGGAGCAGAATCAGTGGAAGCCAGGGAGCACCCTCCCTTCAGCGCGAGCCCGGTCTTGTTGGGGGACTTCCTCACCCCTCTGCCGTCCTCTCGCCGTAGCGCTGCCAAGCGGGCCAACCTCTCAGCTCCCTTCGGATGATCCTTGAGCTGAGGGCACCGCCAAGTCCACATACCGCAGTATATCCTCCGGGGTGGAATATGTGCTTGTCGAGGCGACAAGCCTGTCTATCTCCATGAGTGCTAGGCAGCACTCCCATCCCAGACTCAGAGGATAACTGCATGTTCCCGTGACGTCACAAAATTTAGGCTGCATGCAGTCGTCCATGGTCGAGCACTCCGGACACTAGCAGAGTGGAGACAATGATGTATATTTCGTCACACGAGGTTTCCGGTTACACGTAGGTGGACAGCAGAGGTGCAGCATGAATCCAGCTTAAGCTCTTTGGGACGAATGTGTGGGGAAAATAATGGTGGGCTGGGCCCAACATGGTAGCAGCTTCTGTACTGTAAAAAAAAAAATTGCGCGAGCAGTTCACCTGGTCCTGAGTGCAGGGTTTTCTGGTAAAAATTCACCGGGGATCCGCAGCGGCTGAGAAAAACGAGTCTGCCAGGGAGGCTGCCAGATCCTCCTTAGGTGTGGAGCACAACCCTAACAGGACCCAGGGCAGGCGGTCAACCCAATTTAAGATAAGATAAGATAAAATAAGATAAGATAAACTTTATTATCCCTCAAGGGGAAATTTGTCTTGGGCTTGTCACCTGTGCTGCAACCACACAATTCACACATACACAATGGATGTAGTACATAATAAATGAAGTAAAACCCAATGAATAATACAAGTACATACATAAATATATAACAGCGGTCATCAAGAACAGGCGTTATAAGTGTCCCTGACCTGTTTGTCTGAGTTTAAAAGTTTTACTGACGTCGGGATAAATGAGTTCTTATATCTATTGAACCTGCACTTGGGGACTCTGTATCTCCTCCCTGAGGGCAACCGCACATATTCATTGTTTAGTACATGGCTCATGTCACTGATTATTTTTTTGAGCTTGTCTACAGGCTGCCTGTTCGTGTAAGATCTGCATGGGTAAATACTCTTTAACTCCAATAATTTTCCATGCTGTATGAACTAAACGCAACACTCTGTTCTTTAGTTTCACAGTGAGGTTGCCAAACCAAGCTGCAATGTATCTAATACAGCTCTCCAACACAGCCTGGTAAAATATTAACATAATCCTTTTATCAACAGCATGTATTCTTAATCTACGAAAGAAATGCAGCCGCTGTTGTAGTCTACTATAGAGGTAATCAATATGTGTGCTCCAGGTTAATGAATTGTCAATACATACTCCCAAATATTTATAGGAACTAACTTGTGTTATAGTGTGGTTGTGGATGACCACAGGCCTGTGGTCACCAACTCCCTGAGGGTCAAACACCATCTTCTTTGTTTTATCAGTATTCAAAATGAAATGACTGTCATCACACCAATTGACAAACCTCTGAATTTCTATAAAATAGCTTGACAGATCATGAGTCTTTTGAAGTAGTGATAAAATAGCAGTGTCATCAGAAAATTTAAAAATCCGATTGCCTGGATAGACACTTCTGCACTCATCAGTGTACAAGGTGAACAAAAATGGTGAACTAACACAGCCTTGGCGAGCTCCTGTGCTGAGGGTTCTAAATTTAGATAAAATTTGCATCCATGAGTGAAGCTCTGAGTGCTGCTTTAAGTGGCCTATGAAAGCGTTCGCATAACCTGTTAGCCTGGGGATTGTACATGGTGGTGCAGTGGATTTTGACCCCCAGGCTCTGGGCCATCGCGGACCAGAGTTCTGAAACAAATTGCGGACCCCTGTCGGAAGTGATGTCCAACAGGGATCAGAACAATGCCACCAAAGCCAACAAAAAAGCATGAGCCACTTCCAAGGACGTGGTAGAAGGCAGCGAGACCACTTCAGGCCAACGCGTGGTGTGGTCCACGATTGTCAAAAGGTGTGTGAAACCTTGCGACGGTGGGAGGGGGACCACCAAATCCACGTGAACGTGGTTGAACCTTCTGGTCAAGACTTGGAACAGCTCGAGGGGGGCTTTGGTGTGCTTGTGCACTTTGGCCCGCTGGCATGCGACGCACGCTGCAGCCCACTCTTTCACGTCCCTGCGCAAATGAGGCCAGACAAATTTTGCCAACACCAGTTTAACCAAGGTGCACACGCTGGGATGTGAAAGGAAGTGTACTGACTCAAAAATGCGGCTGCACCAAGAGCTCTGAACCACCGGGCATGGGCAACCAGTGGAGACGTCGCAGAGCAAGGGGGGGCACCCTTCTTGCACCACCCTCCTCTCCAGTTTTAACCCAGTAGGTGCAGACTGGAGTGCGCAAATGTCTGCATCTCCGGTATGCTCCGCGGCCATGGCGGGGAAATCTATTCCCATGTAGGCCGAGAAGACTAACGCACACGACAGGCAGTCGGCCACGACATCAAGCTTACCAGCTACGTGTTGAATGTTGGTCGTGAACTCCAAGATCGCGGCCAAATGTCATTGCTGCCGGGCCGACCATGGTTCAGAGACTTTGGACATTGCGTACATTAGCAGCTTATCATCAAGGAACGCAGTGAACTCGCGCCCTTCTAGCCAAAACTGGAAATGGCGCGTCGCCAGGTGGAGGACCAACAACTCTCTGTCAAATGTACTGTATTTGTGTTTGTTGTCACGCAAAGTACCGCTGAAAAATGCGAGTGGCTGCCACAAACCAGAGACGTGCTGCTCCACTGCTGCCCCTATGGCAGCATCAGACGCGTCTGTTTTGAGTGCTATCCGCGCTGACGGGGCAAGGTGGGCTAGCAAGGCGGCATTACCGACTGCGGTTTTGGCATCCACAAAAGCCTGGACTCACTTAGGGGTCGTTGTTTTGAGGCTGCTCAGGGGAGGAAACAGTTGTAAAAGTTGACCATGCCCAAAAATTCCTGTAGAGCCCTCACGGTCTGTGGACGCGGAAAATCTGACATGGCGCGCATCTTATCAGGCAGCGGAATTATGCCCTCTGGCAAAATGCAGTGACCCAAAAAATCAATCATTGGCACACCGAACTGGCACTTCGCCGGGATAACAATAAGCCTGCGTGCTTCCATCCTCTGGAAAACTAATTTGAGATGGGCGAGGTGCTCGTCTTCGGACAAGCTAGCCACCAAAATGTCATCTAAGTAGACAAAAATGAAAGGCAGGTCACGGAGCATGGCGTCCATCATTCTTTGAAAGGTTTGCGCAGTGCCCTTTAATCTGAACGGCATGTGTAAAAACTCAAAAAGGCCAAGGAGTTTTTACTGCTGTTTTGGGAATGTCCTCCACGTGCACTGGGACATGGTGGTAACCGCGGACCAGATCCACTTTCGAAAAACATGCGTCCCGGACAGATGTACAGAAAAATCCTGGATTTGTGGGATGGGATACCAATCGTGTTCCGTGGCATTCAAGCTCCGGAAATCATCGCATGGTTGCCACAACCCATCGACCTTATGCACCATCTGTAGTGAGGATGCCCAGGGGCTGTTGGAGGGCCTAACGATTCCCAGTTGCTCTAAGTTCATGAGCTCCTCGTGCGCACTGGCTAGTTTAACCGTGTTCAGGCACCGATGTCGTGCGAATACCGGCGGGCCTTTTATGGTTATGAAATGTTCTACCCCGTGTTTGGTTACTGTAGCAGAAAAAGTTGGAACCGTGAGTGCTGGCAACTGTGAAAGTAAATGCTGAAATGCTGGTACTTATCCCCTGGAGCTATAACGTTAACCAGTGTTGTTGACCCAACTCCCCAAGCTGTGCAGGGCAAGGAGGAAAAAGAGACAGCATCCACTAAATGTCTGTTGGCAACATCAACTAACAACCTATAAGCACATAAAAAATCTGTGCCTAAAATGGGGACAGAACATGCAGCTATCACAAAATCCCACTGGTCATTGCAACTGAGCCACCACCGGAGTGGTGGCTCAGTTGGTAGAGCATCCGCCCCACATCCGGGAGGCAGGGGTTCAAATCCCGGCCGGGTCATGCCGAAGACCATATAAAAGTGGAACTTCCTGCCGTCCAGCTTGGTGCTCAGCAATAATGGAATGGAGGAGGGAAATTTGTGGCGGCGCCTTGCATGGCAGCGGCCCTCTGATTCTACACTTGGGGTGTGTGTGATTAACACTGTAGATAGGTAAAACACAATCTCGTTCTACTGTACATGATTGGTTGTACAGTTGAATGACAATAAAGGGTGATTTAATTTGATTTAATTTAATTTGATTTAATCTGTGTAAGCATACCATCAGCATCAGTTCGCCAAACGTCTTGATGTTGGATCCGTTGGCGGCTGTGAGCTTGGGACCGCTGCCTCCTGCCGACCTGTCTGCACTGACTGGCAGAATGAGGCTCTTCTGGGAGCCGGAGTCCACCAAGAAACGTCTCCCCGAATGTGTGTCTGTGATGAAAAGCAGCTTGTTCCTGTCGCTAGTGGTCGCAGCTGCTACTGACTGCTGGCCATGCCGTTTCCTGACTTCTTGAATTGGCACGGTGGCAGACAGCATTGGGCATTCGAGCTAAAATGGCAGTGATAGAAACAAAGCGTCCTGTTCCTGTGTCTCTTGGCCTCCGTCCCAGCCACCACCAACAGCTCCTCGACCTCGCTGGAGTCCTTCATGTATGCTGGTGTCGTTGTGCGCACACTGAGAGCTTTGGTCTCTAGGATGATGCAGTCCACTTCCTGCGCTACAGCACGGTAGTCCTTTGTTGCCAGCAGTGGTGAGTTGGCCAGGATCACCCTTGCTGTAGCAGGTAGGTTCCTGAAGAAGAGGTGGGCGAACAGGAAGGATTTGTCCTTCTTCCCCATCAATGCTAACATGCTCTCCATCAGCTCCACAGCTGATCTGTCACCTAACTCTGAGCGTGTTAGGAGTCTCTCTGCTCTCTCACTGTCCGACAGGGTATAACGCTGAAATAGCATCTGCTTGAGCATGTCATATTTTCCCTGGGCCGGCGGCAACTGGAGCAGGCTCGTCACTT
This sequence comes from Pholidichthys leucotaenia, assembly GCA_020510985.1. Classification (NCBI taxonomy): domain Eukaryota; kingdom Metazoa; phylum Chordata; class Actinopteri; order Cichliformes; family Pholidichthyidae; genus Pholidichthys; species Pholidichthys leucotaenia. Next base: position 251,474,163 of record CM035843.1, read on the forward strand.
GCTGCATGGCGCACACATCCAGCCAGCGACCACATGGTAATATTTGGTGTCATCCGTTGTGATCCCACGGAGTGCGAATTGGGCTTCCACATGTAGAAACCAATGAGTCGGATTGTGAAGCAAGAAGTCTGGGAGCTCGACTGGACTGTGACAGCACATGCTGCGCTGGTGTTGTCCATCTGGGTTGTCTCTGGGGCGATGCTTGACTCGTTCTCCATTCCACGTTTTAGGGTCACCAATGTGGAAGATGAAAGCAAACGAGACAGCGAGCTGGACGACACGCGAACTTTATTCAACTTCCAACATTAAACACAGAAAAAACTTTCCCCGGGGTCTCTGGGCACCTCTTTTTATACCACTTTATTTCTGCCCCATGAGATCCAGAGAACCAAAAATAATACACACAGTACACAAAGCCTATCTGGCACATTAACATTACAGAACACAAACCCTGCTTCTCACTTCCTCTCCCACTCTAGCGAACTCTGGTGTCTCCTGACTCCCTGGGGTGCAGCTAGTCCTTTCCGTTACATATGAGACCCCCCGGTGCCACTTCCTTCTTCAGTTCTCTGTTCCCCCCCCCCCACACACACACACACTTCCGACTCTGGGTGGAGAACTCCCCACTCAGTGCCACCACAACATGTTTATTGGAGGAAGGACAATTTGAACTGGTTTGAATCTGCTGTATATCAGCAGCTAGAAAACTCACAATCTGCGGTTATCTGCAGGATAACCGTGCGTGAAGCTACGGGAGTACAGACACCACGCACAGTTGACCCTCCTCTCACAGATGTCTCCCTAGCCTGCCCTTGCAACTCCTGCCCCCACACTCCTCGTCCTCCATGCCAGCTCAAGCCCACAACTTTGCTTGGCTCTAAGAGTGGCTGTCTAGTACCAATTATGCTGGCACACACCCAGGCTGATGCCAGGCCCTGGTTGACAGAGAGGCTTTTGTGCTGAGATGACAAGCTGCAAAGTCAAGCCAACATCTGCAGGATAAAGGGTCGGAGTAGTGGGAGAGTCAGCTAGAGGAAGGGCCAGAGTGGAAAAGAAGGGCAACAGACTAGAAGGGCAATGAGTGCAGACATCATCTGAGTGAACTCAACAACTCCCCCTAGAAATGTTTCTGCAATGCTGAACAGTATGAAACAACAAAATGAAATAAAAACAATTTTAAAGAATAAAAAAGCATCACTAATTTTTGCCAACCAAATTATTTAGAAAGTTCCCCTTCTTGGTTTTGTTCTAAGAGAAATTCTTTCATATGAATGATGACTTTTTATAATCAAAAGAATTTAAAGGGTGGAAAGGCATGAGAAACATTCAATTTGCCTGATGATTGTGTGCATGCATTTTATGTCTCTATATGAGGGCTGCTCATTAAGGATTTCCCCTGACTCATTTCCCATAGACTGAGAGGAACCAAACTGTGCACAGTTTAATAACTTTTTCTCTTCATAGGTACCACCCAGGGTCACCCACTTCTTCCATCGCTTTATGCAGCTGTGGAAACTTCATCTGCAGGTTGTGTCAGAAGCCAAGACTTGACCTCAGAAATCAGCATTTCATTGTTTTGGAAGTGCTTTCCTTTCAAAAATGACTTCATGGCTGTAAAGAGGTGGAAGTCAGATAGTACGAGGTCAGGAGAATTGGGGGTGTGAGCAAGGATTTCATAGCTGCAGGACTGTGCTTCTTTCTAGGAAACATGCGAGTAGTGAAGCAGAACATTGTCTTGCAGGAGGCACAAACCTTTGGTCAGCATGCCACGCTGCTCGGGTTTGATGGCCTTCCACAATTTCTGCAGCAGTGAAGTGTAGTAAGTCTCAGTAATTGTGGTACCCTTTGCCAGGAAATCCATCATCAATACTCCATGCTGGTCCCAAAAGACCATAAGCATGGCCTTGCCACTAAGGGTTGGACACATGCCTTCTTCAGAGGTGGTCAATCTATTGCTTCCATTGCTTCACTTGGCTTTAGTCTGTAGATCATAGTGATGGACCCATGTTTCGTCCTGCATGATTAGTCTGTCAAAAAAGTCCTCCTGGGAACATGTGACTCATTCCTCCTTCTGGATGAATGTGAGCAACCTATCATCCAGACAACCTCCGCGTGTGCAAATGGTCATGAGTGATTTTTTTTCCATAGACCCTACACTGACCTTGACATCTTGGGTTAGTTGGTGAATGATTATGCGGTGTTCCTCCAAAATGGTGGCCTCCAATTACTGGATCGTGTCTTCATCGATGGTGTACCGTGGTCGCCTGGGAATGGGTGCTGTATCCACCGATGTCCAACCCCAGTTCTTGACTGGGTCATACGATGGGGCATCCTCTCCATAAGTCTCTTTCATCTCATCGAACGTCTTTGGTGGTGTGCGGCCTTTCAAGTACAGGAACCTGATGACCGCTCTGCATTCAGCTGGCTCCATTTTCACACCTTACTCCAACTTAGCAACTGGAAAAAAGAAAATCTTAGGAATTCAGAGCTGCAAATTATCACGTGACCTACAGAGTTGTTTATTATTATACATGTGCAATTTCTGCCTCCTACAATAACTGGAAGTGGTTCAGAGCAAATCTGATGAACAACCCTCATAACATTAGCAAAAATATCCAAACAAAACTTATGCTTAGGGCACCCAAACAGCTAGCAGTGACTCAGGTAGGATGCATATATTGTAGCTTATTTTCATAACAGTACAGCTGAGTGAATGGGACAGTGGTGTGCAAGATTAATGTCCTCACTTTCCCCATAAAAAACACACAACACAAACAAGGTCATAATAATAGGTTCAATGAAAATTAAGTGTGATGTATTCTATTTGTGTTATGATTGTTGAAGCAAAGTATCACCGTCCTCTCCTTAAGTAACTTGGGCCTCAAAGGGAAAAAATGCCTCTGCCCTGAGTAAGTAAAGGCCAATAAAGCTCAGAACATTCCCATATGATGGTCCACTCAGTGGTTGTGATGCATTTTGCCTGCTCCAGTCATGACGGGGTGTGGTCCTCTCAGTTTATGACCTAATGCTAGAAGCCAGTTAGTTGAACCTTGGAAACGTACTGCAGGACCTGCATCTGGGGGAACTTCAAATAGACTGACACCCAAATTTATGATGATTAATTGCATGTTGAAATGATGAAGCCAAGGCGTCTTGGTGGAGCTGATGTACGTCATCTCTAGAGCCACTGGATGTGGTTTTAAAGAGTAGTGCTGGTTGAGACCTGTGCAACTGTGAACAAAAGGGCTCATAGGCCTCAGTTTCCTTATCAGTCAGAACTGGCCAGTCATTTCACTGGATCAGAGTGACGCAAACACAGAACATTCTCATTCTCAATTAACAGGCTTGAAACCTACATTTCACTTGCATGACAGTGCTGTGCAATTGTAAGCTGGTGAAAGTGGGAGGCAGGTGAGCAAGAGGTCACACCTCTGCCAAGAAGGTTATGTGATCAGTTCAGGCTAATTGTTTGATGCTAAAAGGAAGTTTACCAGAAGTTCAGCTTTCCCATTTTTTTAAATTTCTAAAGCCATGTCAGCCTTGCTATAGGCATGTAGTGATCATGGAAGAGCAGGGAGCTTTGCTTTATTTAGCAATGATGATAGAAATGATCTTTTGCTTAAACCTACCAGTCCCCCCCCCCCCCCACCAACACACTCTAAGCCATAACAAGGTTCAGGTTCAGGTTACTTTATTTGTACCCGTAGGTAGATTTGTTTTGCAGTCTGGTGACATCCATATTTACAAGCCACTAATTACATTCAACATAGACACAAACACAGGCACACATGAAATTGACTATAAACATGATAAAAATACTCAAGGCTCCATCAATCAGGGTATAAAAGACAAAGAGATGAGGGAGAAACCAGAGGTAAGAGAGAAGGGTCATATTAAAAGTTAAAAACTAGTCAAAGAGGTTAAAAAACTCAAAGGTCTAAAACCCAATAAAATATTTAGAACCCAAGTGACATCCTACAAAAATAAGTAAACATAAAATGAAGTTAATAAATAGGTACCTAAATTATGTACAATATATTGGTAAGGTGGTTAAACTTAAAATCTTAAGTTAATTTGGTACCTTAAAGTCATAAAGAAAATGTCAAGAAAAAAAATGTTTTCGTTCATGAAGATAAGATATGCATTTTGATTAAAGGGTTTGTGTGCTTAGGGTTGCCACCCGTCCTGTAAAATGTAGTATTGTCCTGTTTTTTTTACACTAAAATAATGCATCCTGTATTGAATCAATACAGACATGGTTTGTCCTATATTTACTAACTGCCTTTAATGCAGCATCTCATCCCATTCTGCATGTTGCCCTCCTACTCAGTAGTTGTTGGTTGATTTGTTTACTTTTACGCACCACATGTGAAGTCATCGCTCGACAGTGATTGGGCGAGAGGTGGCCAGGTGGGCTCAGCAGCAGCCGCAGTGCCTTGCCAGCTTCTCACTCACAGACCAACATGTCTACAACTTCATCATGTTCCAATACTCTGCACCGTGCATCAGTCAAACGTAAAGGTTTGCAAAAGTACCGACACGAGTGAGAAGAACTCAATAATTAGCTTGGCAGCGTAAAAGACAATGAGTACAATGCAAACTGGAAAGCTGACGGTGTGTGTTTTCTGTGGTGTATGGTGGCTTGGGAGATGTACAGCAGCATGCTACAGGAGAACAGCATTCTTGTAATACCAGGAGCAGAAAAACTCAAATTGCAGTCTCTCAATTCTTGGTCCCCCAAGCATCCCCTGAGGCTGATGTGGTTACAGTAGCTGAGTTAACCCAGGTATACAATAGTCTGCACACCTGATAATGGTGATGATGATGATGATGATGATGATGATGATGATGATGATGGTAAGAAAGGCAGTATTTCAGTCAAATGTATTTAAAGTAATATCAGTTGGTCTCCAATCGGGGGTGGTACGCATTTTACAAGGTCAAATTCAAGCACTTTTAAGCCCCCCCCCCCCCAGTTATTTTCAGCACCTTCTAGCTGGGGTGAATTACTTATTTACAGGAATACATACTCTATTCAGTCATAACTATTCAGTCTGATCCCAGTTTGGTGAAAGAAAGATTTATAATTTCAAGCACTTTCAAGCATTTAAACTAAAATTCATATGCAATTAATATGTATATGTATGTAATGATATGTATTTATATTGTAATGACCTGGGTAATATTTCATATTCCATGCATTACATAGCCAAAGTTATATTTGCCATGTTCGGCATATAAGGCGTCCTTACGCAGCTCAAAGTTCCAAAATGTAAGTGAAGGTATCATGCAGAGTCTGCAGATATGCTTGGTCTGAAGCCCGTTAGTCATTCCTGTTACCTACAGTATGGTAACCAGTGTTTTGCTGATTCTTAGTGTTCATTGGTTGGGGGAAAGGAAGGGGCCTGCTCCTTCCTGGGTATGTTGTTCGCGGGCAAGACCAGTTTTAGATCTTCCTGAGCTCAGATTTTGCTACGGCGTGTTTGGTTTTTTTGGGTGGGGGTGCCTAGTGCCATGAATTGCACCTCGGGGCAGAAACGAAGACCCGAGTGCTGAACTGCAGTTTGTGGTATTTAATAAGAAAAACACAAAGTCCAAACAATGCACAAAATAAACTTACAAATGGATGAGACAAGGAGAAAGTGAGGTTGGCGTTAGAACAGGGACAGTGTTGTAACAGATATAGATTCTTGATTGAGACTCCGACAAGGAGTGGATGAAACAGTCAGTCTTAAGTAAGGCAAGCAATTAATCATAACAAGTGCCATCAGGTGTGGATCACATGAGTAAGCAGGTTAACCTAATTACAGGCAGGAAAAGCTGAACAACACATGCAAGATGATAACAAGGTAGGAATGTCTGGAAAAAGGGGTGGAGAGCTCATGTCACAAAGAGACAAAATATAAACACAATAATAAAGCAAGACCTAGATAAAAAAAAAGGCACCTAAAGAAATTAACAGAATAACACTAAGAGCTAGAATTACATAAACAAGCAACTCAAAAACACATTATCATCCAGAAACAATACACAATAAAATAATCACACAAGACTGAGAAAATACAAGAAATAACTGGAAATTAAAGCTGCACACAGCTGTAAGCGGGCTCTCACCCCCCGCACAACCGTGGACCCCGGTGCCCGTCATACCTAGCTGGCTCAGAAAATTTCCCGTTGTCGCGGCAAGCGATGCGTGAATAATAAAGTAAACCGTTTGATGCAGTACTTCCTGTGAGCAGTAGGTGGCACTATAACTTTTGTCAATCATTTTTTTGTAGGAGTGTGTGGGGCGGGATTAATATCCATCATAGAAAATTTGATGAAAATCAGAGAAAGTTTGTTCAAGTTATAACTTTCCGATGTCCCATGGCAAGGAGTCAACCTTCGCCATGTCGCCATGGTAACACTTACCTATCAGTTATGCAATGCCCACCCATATAGGACTACATATGACAGTCACTTCAATCTATGTTTCAGATTTCATGACCCCAAGTCATTCCCAACCATCCCAACAAGATCACGGACTGAATGGCGAGGAGGGCGTGTCCATGGTAACAAGACTGACATCATGCTAAAGTTGATGTGCAGTTATGATCAACCCTGTGGTCTGATGAATCTCAGAAAATTTCATGTCATTCTGGCAAGTGGCACGTGACTAATAAATAAAATAGTTTTCAGTAATTCTTCCTTTAACCACTAGGTGGCGCTATAGTCTTTTGTCAGATATTTTTATGTAGACACATTTGGGGTGGGACTATTTTCCGTCATGGAAACTTTGGTGGACATCGGACAAGTTTTGCTCGAGTTACAGCTGTTTGATGTTGTAAGGGGAGGAGTCAAACTTCGCCATGGTGTTGTGGCCATGCCTTTTGAGATTGCGACTCACATTTGATAACTTAATGGCCAATGTCTATAGATGCTGCCATGCGAAAATGAGTTCAATGGGAGCAGGCCCCCATGAGTTTGTTCAAATGTGAGTGGCGCAGTACTTCCCGTGAGCAGTAGGTGGTGCTATAAGTTTTGTCAATCATTTTTACGTAGGACCGTGCAGGGTCAGACTAATATCCATCGTAGAAAATTTGGTGAAAATCGAATGACATTTGTCCAAGTTGCAACTTTTTGATGTTCCATGGCGAGAAGTCAACCTTTGCCATGTCGCCATGGCAACACTTCCCTATCAGTTATGTGTTGCTGACCCATATAGGACTACAGATGACAGTCACCTCTACCTATGCTCCAAATTTCATGACTCCAGGACCTTCCCAACCCTCCCCACAAGATCACGGATTGAATGGTGAGGACGGTGTGTCCATGCTAACAAGTGTGATGTCATGCTAAAGTTAATGTGCAGTCATGATCATCCCTGTGGTCTGATGAAGCTCAGAAAATTTCACGTCATTCTGGCAAGTGGTGCATAATAAAGAAAACAGTTTTCAGCAATTCTTCCTTTAACCACTGGGTGGCACTGCAGATTTCTATGAATATTGTTCTATAGGACTGTTTGAAATTGGACTGATATCCATAATATTGAATTTGGTTGAAATCCGACAATGCATACCAGAGTTATTGCCGTCAGAATGGTCATAGAATGATCATGGCAAGGCATCAAACTTTGTCACGCCCCTACGGCCAAACCGTCACGCTTTAAGAAAAGTTTTTAATAACTTTAATGGCACATGGATATAGATGATTGTCACTACAAATGAGCTCAATCGGACAAAAACCCTAGGACGAGTTCGATCAAATGCACGAGGTGGACATTTGGTCACAGCCACTTGCCAAAATGGCCGACTTCCTGTTGGGTGTACACCATCACTTCCGTAGAGTTTTTTACATGTCTTGACATGATAAACATCTCACCCAATTTTCATCTTTCTACGCGAAAGTAAGCATGTGCCACTCCCCACTGACTTCACATGTTAGGTGGCGCTGTAGAGCCATTTTTGTAGGGTCATTCATATTTCCTCCAAAATATTCAATTTTTTGCCAGTGTTGAGGGCCCTGCAAAAAATGGTGAGTTTCATGCACGTTCACTACCCCAAAAATGAGATCTTAGATGGAGAAGAAGAAAAAAAAAAATTCTAACAACAATTACAATAGGGTTCTCGCCTACTGACTTTGTCAGTGGCTCAGGCCCTAAAAATTACAATAGGGCTCTCGCCCACTGACTTTGTCAGTGGCTCGGGCCCTAATAAAGTGAGAGCATGAGCCCGGTGAAACACCGTGCTCAGCCTCATGACACATAGGCTACGGCCAACAGTAACCTGTGCTGAGAAGAGAAATAAAACGGATTAAACCTGGTAACAACTAGCAATTTTATTCATGCCGAACATTAGATTTGGTGTCAGAAGTGACGGACATTTGCCTGCTTGGCCTCCTTTGCTATTTATCAATTACTGACCTGGGTGTTATGCATATACTGTGACTATGAATGGGATGTGAGCATGCTGCCCGGGGATCTGACTAAGTTTGAGAGGGAGGAAGGTATGGATGATTACAAAGCAACACGGAGATGGACAGAGGAGCCTGCCTGCCCACAATGAAAACACTCAGGTATGATGGCAAAGCCGACTGGGATGCTTTCCATGCACAATTCAAACTGCTAGCGGAGGCTGCTAAATGGACAGTTGACCAGAAAGCCCTCCAGCTGGTCATGTGCCTTACTGGCGATGCCCTATCCAGCCTACTGCTACTGAGCCCCCATGATAGGAGAAACTATGATGCATTGGTTGCAGCATTGAGACGGTGGTTTGGGCTGTGCTCAGTGGCTAGCTTGCTTCGCTCTGAATTGTGCAACCGCAAATGCCGCTCTGGTGAGCCATTGCGGGAGCTTGCTAATGACATTGAAGGACTTGTTCACCCTGCCTATGCCCACATGCCACCTGGCATTCAAAGTGAACTAGCCCAAGACTATTTTCTCCAAGCCCTGTTGCCATCTGATCTGCATATTCAGACACTGTTGGCTTACCCCAGCTGTCTCCAGGAGGTTTTGGAACTGGCTACAGAGAGAGAAATGTGTGCTGAATCAACTGAAGGCCCGGGTTCTGAACTGCTGCAGGTGAAAGCTACAAGCCCGCCTGAGCCAAACGCACCGGAGCCTGCCTGGGTGGGTGACCTAGCCCAGCTTGTGCGAGAAGCCACACTGAGGGATGGACAACAATACAAGACCACGCCAGCACTTGTGTTGGGGGTGTGGTCAGCCAGGCCATCTGGTACGGCAGTGCCCCAACATTACGATGAAGGAGGGAAACGAGAAAGGGACCACAGACCGGGACTGTGCTGGCCCCTGACACCATGTCCCAACCTGGCCTGGGTGAGGATGCAGCGCCACTGAGGGTGCCATGACCTATAGACTATATTGATGACCAGCTGGAGCGTATCGTGATGCTTCGCCGGACCTGGGTGGGTGACTGCTGGTATGCCCCAATATCCATTGGGAAGACACATTGTTCAGCATTGGCTGACACAGACTCCTCGGCAACCCTGGTCACATGTGGGACACTGGACAATGAAACTTCCATTTCTCCCACACTGTTTAAATTGCAGACAGTTACAGGCGAGCACACTCCTTTGGTAGGTGAGACACCTGTGATAGTGGGGGTGGGGAAAATATCAGCTCGCTGCCCAGTATGGGTGGCGGACTTGGATGAGTGTATCCTGGGTCTGGACATTCTGGGGACATTGGGGTGCATTATTGACACAAAAAGGGGAACTCCGACTTTTCAAGATGGGTACATGGTTCAAATGCACAAGGTCCCACCTTATTCACACTGTCCCAGGGCCCACATGGTCAGTGCGTTGCCGACGGGCACTTCATCCAATGCAACCACCAAAAGCAGTTCTGGGGGTGTGCGGCCCACTCCAACTGTCACCCAACCCACACGGGATGTTGTTGGGGCCATGGGAGAGTTTTTTGATAAAAACTGTGATGGACTGTCGATCACAGAGCAGGGTCTGCTATAGCAACTCCTACTCGACTTCAAGGACTCATTTTCGCTGTCAGAAGACGATGTGGGACAAACAACACTCATCCATCACCACATCGACACAGGGGATGCGAAGCCCATCTGGATGGGACCCCGGCATCTCCCCCTGGCACGGCAGATGGCAGCAGATAAAGCCTTGCGGGATATGCAACAGGCAGGGCTCATTTTTTTTTTTTTGTTACTTATTTGTACCCGTAGGTAGACTTGGTTTGCAGTCTGGTGACAAGCCACCGGCTGCTGGTCGCTGCGTGCGCGAGCGCCCTAAACCTACATGTTTTTGGTGTGCGGGAGGAAACCGGAGAAATCCCGGAGTAAACCCGCGCAACACGGGGAGAACATGCAAACTCCACACAGCTCACTGTTGGTCGGGGGCTGGGATCGAACCCACGATCTCATGATCCCCGCGATCCCCCGGCCGAGGGTAAAACTGTGCTGCCACAGTGCTAAACCACTGCGCCACCGTGCACCCCTCATTGAATCATCCACCAGTCCATGGGCGTCTCTGGTGGTGATGGTTCCTAAGAAACAGAAAGATGATTGGCGGTTCTGCATGGACTTTAGGCCCCTCAACAAAGTGACCAAGAAAGATTCCTACCCACTCCCATGCATCGATGAGGACTTGGACGCTGTGGCGGGGTCCTCGTGGTTCTCCTCCCTAGACCTGCGCAGCGGATATTGGCAGGTTCCCTTGGCTCCTCATCACCAACAAGGGACTGTGGCAGTTTAGGGTCCTGCCATTCGGACTCTGCAATGCCCAGCCACATTTGAGAGACTCACTGATAAGGTCCTTGCCTGCATCCCACAACAGGAGTGTGTCGTGTACTTAAACGATATACTCGTCCATGGTGGGTCCTTCAAAACAGCTCTGGAGGCCCTCAGATGTGTGTTGGAGAGAGTGGCAGCAGCAGGCCTGAAACTACTCCCCCACAAGTGCTGCTTCTTGAGACGTGAAGTCACGTTCCTGGGCCACAAGCTTGGAAATGGTGGGGTCAGCACTATGGAGGACAAGATACAAGCAGTGAGAGATTGGCCCATTCCTACCTCTGTACACGACCTGAAGAGCTTCCCGGGCCTAGCCTCCTACTACAGGAGATTTGTGAAGGGGTTTGCCTGCATAGCTGCACCACTGTTTTGCCTGTTGAGAAAAGGGGAAGTATTTTGGTGGTCAGATGAGTGTCACACGGCATTCACCACAGTACAGAAGGCCCTTGTGGAGGCCCCAGTCGTCTCCACACCCGATACGACACTGCCTTTCATCTTGGATACAAATGCCAGCAATGTGGGATCAGGCGCTGTGCTGGCTCAGATTGGACCAGAAGGTAAAAGAGTGGTGGCGTACTTCAGTACAAAGCCAAGTGCCGCTACTGTGTCACCAGGCGGGAGTTGCTTGCAGTGGTTAGCACCATTCAACACTTCAAATATTACCTGGAGGGCCTCCATTTCATGGTCAGAACTGACCATTCTGCCTTGCAGTGGCTCATGTCATTCAGGGAACTTGAGGGCCAGCTGGCACACTGGATCAAAGAACGACAAGCCTATGATTTCACCGTGATCCACAGGCCAGGGACACGCCATGAGAATGCGGACGCACTTTCCCGCCAACCCCGCAATGCAAGTGACTGGCATTATTGTAACAAAAGGGAAATGCGGGAAGAGGAGGGAGTGCAACGAGATGTGGGGTGTGCAGCTGCAGGCCTGGAGAAATAGCCAGATAGCCTCGGGCTGACAGCAGTCGAAGAGTCCGAGTGGGCACGCAGCCAGGGACAGGATGCAGATATCATGCCAGTGCTCCACTGGGTGAGGTCCCAGTGCCGACCATTGTGGGAGGAGATCTCCATGTTTTCTTGAACCACAAAGGGTCTGTGGTCCATGTTTGAGACCCTGCACCTGTGCAACAGGGTGCTCCAAAGGGGGTGGAAAGACCCAGCATTCAGGGAAATGAGGTGGCAGGTTGTTGTCCCAAAGGCCCTGCAGGGGGCCATGCTACAGGCTGTACATGGCGCCCTGGGTTCTGGACACTTTGGGGTTGCCAAAACACTCTGCCGGCTTCACCAGGGATTTTACTGGGGGCTTCAGAGGCGTGATGTGGGAGACCACTTCCACCACTGTGACAGCTGTGTTGACCGCAAGTGCCCCACAGACAGCTCCCATGCCCAACTCCAACAGTTTCCAGCAGGGTCACCCATGGAAAGGGTGGGGATTCATGTCCTCGGGCCATTTCCACACACAGAGAAGGGTAATCGCTATATTCTCACCGCAATGGACTATTTCACAAAATGGCCTGAGGCGTATAGTCTCCCAGACCAGGAGGCGGAGACCATGGTAGACGCACTAGTGGAAGGAATGTTCAGCAGATTCGGAGCTCCTGAAATAATTCACACTGATCAGGGATGGAATTTTGAGTCCCGCGTTTTCAGCGCCATGTGTGAGAAGCTCGGTTCCCATAAGACTTGCACCACACCCCTCCATCCCCAGAGTGACGGGTTAATCAAGAGATTTAACCATACACTGGTGCAGCACCTTGCCATAGGGATCACTAAACACCAACGTGACTGGGATACCCACCTCCCCCTGGTACTGATGGCATATCGATCCGCTACCCAGGACTCTACAGCCTGTTCTCCAGCTCTCCTCATATTGGGCCGAGAAATCCATACCCCGGCAGAGATGTTGGTGAGTAAGCCCCCTGATGCCCCAGTAGACCCCCCAGGGCCAGAATAAGCCAGGAGACTACAGGATTGTTTGGAGTCCGCCCATGACTTTGCGAGAGAGCAGCTTTTGAGTGCAGGAGCAAGACAGAAGAGGAATTACGGCGTGCACACCAAGGGCGACACTTCTCTACAGGGGAGCTGGTGCAGGTCTATAACAAACAGAGAAAAAAGGGAAGGTGTCCGAAGCTGGACAGCGACTGGATGGGGCCCTGCAGAATCTTAGAACGGATGGAAGTGGCATACAGGGTCCAGCTGCCTCCTAAGGGACACAAGGTTGTCTTACATCGAGACAGGCTCACCCCAAATCAGGGGGTGGCTGCCACACAAGGTCTCACAGAAGAAACAGGCGGACTCAAGGACACCACCATAACCCCCCCCCCCCCCCCGAACCACAACCACGCTTCTGAGAGTGACCAAGACATCTCCTTCCCTTCCCCTTCCCCCTGACCCCTTTTTCCTATCCCCCCCCTTCCCTTCCTCCATCTTGCTTCCCCACCCCTGCTGTGGCTGATTCCACCCCACATGCCCCAAAGCGACCTCAGAGGAACCACACATTTCCTGCATACCTAAGGGACTTTGTCTGCTCCTCGGGGGCGAGGGACTTTGAGGGGGGAGGGTAGTGTAACAACCTGGGTGATATTTCACATTCCATGCATTACGTAGCCAAAATTATGTTTGCCATGTTCAGCGTACTAGGCATTCTTATACAGCTCAAAGTTCCAAAATGTAAGTGAAGGTGTCATGCAGAGTCTGCAGATATGTTTGGTCTGAAGCCCGTCAGTCATTCCTGTTACCTATGGTAGCCAGTTTTTTGCTGATTCTTAGTATTGATTGATTGATTGATTGATTGATTGATTGATTTTATTTGAACATCAAGACAAAAAAAAAAATTAAAACAAAAATCAAAACCAAAAAAATTAAATAAAAAAAGCCTTGTTCAAAAGGAGTGGGAAGAAGCCAGCGCTTATATAGTCCCACCCCTTCTCCATACCCAATAAACTGTAATATCATTCCAGTCATTATTCATCCCACAATTACATTCATTATACAATACCATAATATACTGTATATATACCATAATATATATAAAAAGCACTTCTGAGAGAGAAGAAGAGGATCTTCAGGTCAGGGAACAGGGAGATGCTGAAGTCCGTACAGAGGGAGCTGAGGAGAAAGATCAGAGAAGGCAAGGACAGCTTCAGGAAGAAGATGGAGGACAAGCTGCAACAGAGCGACATCAGCAGGGTCTGGAGAAACCTTAAAACCATCTCTGGGCTCCAGAATACCTCCCCCAAGGCCATGGGGGGCAGGGAGTGGGCGAACAATCTGAATCTGTTTTTCAATAGGTTTGACCAACCGCCTTCCCCCCTGACTGCACAACAACCACTGCTGCCTCTAAAGACATCAAGTCCTGCTGCCCACTCCCCACTCCACCAACTCCCCCCCACTCCCAACACACAGCCCCCCAACCTGACCCTGACTAAGACCCAGGTGAGGACGGAGCTGAGGAAGATTAAGGCGAGAAAGGCGTCGGGACCGGACGGCATCAGCGCAAAGCTCCTCAAGTCCTGTGCAGACCAGCTGTGTGGGATTGTGGAGTACATCTTCAACCTGAGCCTGAAGCTGGGGAGGGTACCACAGCTGTGGAAAACATCTTGTGTGGTACCTGTACCAAAGACTTCCCACCCCAAAGACCTGAACAGCTACAGACCAGTGGCCTTGACGTCCCACATGATGAAGACCCTGGAGAGACTGCTCCTTGCTCACCTCCGCCCCCTGGTGGGACCAGCGATGGATCCACTCCAGTTCGCCTACCAGCATGGCATTGGGGTGGAGGATGCGGTGATCTTTCTCATTCACCGTTCTCTGTTCCACCTGGAGAAGCCCGGGAATGCAGTGAGGATCATGTTCTTTGACTTCTCCAGTGCTTTCAACACCATCCAACCGATGATCCTGAAGGACAAGCTGCTGTGCGCAGGGGTGGACCAGCACCTGTCATCATGGATCCTGGACTACCTCACTAACCGGCCTCAGTTTGTGAGAACCCGGGACTGTGTGTCCGACACGATCATCGGTAGCACGGGGGCCCCCCAGGGAACGGTTTTGGCTCCCTTCCTGTTCACCCTTTATACTGCGGACTTCTCACACAACACAACACACTGCCATCTACAGAAGTTCTCTGACGACTCTGCGATCGTTTGCCTCATCTCCAATGGAAATGAAGCTGAGTACAGAGGGCTTATCCAGGACTTCGTGGACTGGTGCCATCGGAACTGCCTCCAGATCAATGCGAGGAAAACAAAGGAGCTGGTGGTGGACTGCCACAGGCAAGGACAACCCCTCACAGCACCAGTAAATATACAGGGAACAGACATCGAGATGGTGACATCCTACAAGTACCTGGGTGCTCATCTGAACAATAAACTGGACTAGTCACACAATACTGACGCACTCTACAAGAAGGGACAGCGCAGGCTGGTCCTACTGAGGAGACTCAGGTCTTTTGGTGTACAAGGGGCGCTGCTGAAGACATTCTATGACACGGTGGTGGCATCAGCCATCACTTTTGGAGTGGTCTGCTGGGGCAGTGGCATTACGGCAGCCGATAGGAAGAGACTGAACAAACTGATCAAGAAAGCTAGCTCTGTCCTGGGGCAGCGCCTTGACCCAGTGGAGGAGATAGGAGAGAGAAGGACGGTGGCTAAACTGTCATCTCTGCTGGAGGCCGAGTTCCACCCTATGCAGGACATACTGAATGCACTGAGGAGCTCATTTAGCAGCAGACTACATCATCCTAGGTGCACAACCGAGAGGTTTCGCAGGTCCTTCCTACCAACGGCTGTCAGACTGTACAACCTAAGCAGGGCTGCTCGCAGAGATAGCAAAAAGACGTGACAACCTAATAGTTTTTGAATGCAAAAGACGCAATAGACTTATACAATGGTCCCCTCCGGCATACAACTAGGATAATACCGGTCGCTATGGAGGGTGAGAATATGTATGGGTACATAATCATACCATGTAGGATAACTAAGTAGACGGTGGTGCTGTTTCATCCCATCTAGCAACAATGCTCTGCACTGTGTGTGTTTATATATTTATATATTTATTCCATCGAGCTACAATGCTCCACACTGGGTGTGTTTATATATCTACATTGTGGTGAACACACATGGGACCTGTTGGACCGGTTTTGTGACTCACATTTTAGGTCAGAACAAAGGCAGGAATCTTAGCCTTGGTATGCAAGGCTGGAGACTGTGGGGGGTCAATTAAGGGATTAAGGAAAGGATGCATGGGAGACAGTGGAAGTGATATCATGGGGAGAAATGCATTGTGACTGTCTTTATTATGCAAGGTGGTGAAATGCATTGTGACTGTATTATGCAAGGTGGTCTGTGTGACATGTGATCTATGAGGTGTGAAGTCCCTGATATTTAAGGACGAGAGTTTACTGTTTCACTCTCTTTTTTTCTCTGCTTTGAAATGATGGAGATGTGAATAAAGCTGACTCTGAGAAAGAACTCTGCCTCGTCATTTTCACATCTTCCACAGTGGTGACCCGAGACGTATCATGGAAGAAGAAAATTCCCCCGGACCAGCCGCGTCAGGAGCCCCCAGCCAAGCGAATGCCGCTACAGTCCAGCTATCGGACTTCTGGCAGAACAATCCGCGCTCCTGGTTCAACGCGGTTGAGGCGCAGTTCAACCTCCGGGGGATATCGGTAGATGCCACGAAATTCTACCACGTAGTCGCAAAGCTGGACAACAACACGGCCCAGCATGTGGAGAGCCTGATCGACCAGCCGCCGGAGAGCAACAAATACGGCACATTGAAGGCTGCACTCATCCAGCAATTCACCCCCTCGGCGGAGGAGCGAGCAGAGAGGCTCCTGGCGCTGACGGAGGGGGAAAACGACATGCCCGAGAGCCTGATGGAGAAGTTGTTGAGGTTGAAAGACTCTGACGACGATCACTTCATTTTCACCCACCTCTTCCTCAGGACTCTACCGTCAGCAGCGAGAGCGGTTCTGGCCAGTTCGCCACTGTTGGCCCTACGGGACTACCGTGCGCTGGGCTGAGAGGCGCAGCAGATTGTCAACGCCACCAAGCGGCGCGCAGCCACGGCCACTGCAGCGGAACTCGGCGCGACGACCGGAGATGACAGGAGGCCAGAGGCAGCGGTGCCAGACTTACCGACGACGGCGGCGGCAAGGGCCAGGGAGCGTGGACCGGACGTTTTTTGTTTCTACCATCGCCGCTTCGCAGAGAGGGCACGCAAGTGTGTACCGCCGTGCCAGTTCGGGCGTTCGGGAAACGCCAAGACCGGAGGTGGGTAGGAGCCGTGGCCCTCGGGGAAGAGAACAAGCGGCTCTACTTGTCGGACGCACGCTCCGGGAGGCAGTTCCTCGTTGACACAGGCTCCCAGTTGAGTTTCATCATAACTTCCTACGCGGACAGACTGGCTGGTTCCGGAGGTCCCCGGGTGACAGCGGCGAACGGCTCGGAGATTAAGACCTTTGGTGAAAAGACTGCTTCTGTCTCTACACGGCCGTGCATATGAGTGGACTTTTGTTGTAGCAACAGTAAATTTCAATATGCTGGGGGCTGATTTTTTGTGCTCACATGGGTTGTTGGTTGATCTCGCTAACAGGCGCCTGGTTAATGCACTTTCTTTTGATTCTATCCCTTGTACAGCGCGAGTGGCCCCACCTACAGCACAAGCCAACGTCACAGCAGCAAGTGGTAAGTTCCACACACTGCTCACTCAGTTCCCAGCACTCACTGTCCCCACTTTTTCGGCAACAGTCACTAAGCACAGGGTGGAGCATTTTATTACCACTACTGGACCGCCCGTTTTTGCAAAAGCTCGGCGCTTGGATGCAGTTAAACTAGCCATAGCGCGTGAGGAGTTCGCCAACCTGGAGAGGTTGGGCATTATCTGACGTTCAAACAGTCCGTGGGCTTCCCCCCTACATATGGTCCCAAAAGCTGATGGATCATGGCGCCCTTGCGGGGATTTCCGCAAGTTAAACAACACTACAGCACATGACCGCTACCCAATCCCACATTTCCAAGATTTTTCGGTTCATTTGGCGGGGGCGCGCATTTTTTCTAAAATAGACTTGGTCCGCGGTTACCACCAAGTCCCAGTGCGCGCTGAGGACATACCCAAAACAGCGGTAATAACTCCGTTTGGTTTATTTGAGTTTTTACGCATGCCATTCGGACTTAAAGGGGCTGCTCAGACGTTCCAACGCATGATGGATGCGGTGCTTCGCGATCTCCGTTTCATGTTCGTCTACCTGGACGATATTTTAGTAGCCAGCGCGTCCGAAGACGAACACGAAAAACACCTGGCCACAGTTTTCCAAAGGTTGGAAGATCACGGGTTAATAATCAGCCCAGCGAAGTGTCAGTTCGGGGTGGCGCAGATCGATTTTTTAGGACACCGCGTCTCCCCCGAAGGAGCAGTTCCGCTGCCTGACAAAGTGCGCGCTGTGGCAGATTTTCCCCGGCCGCAGACAGTCAGGGCGTTGCAGGAGTTTTTGGGAATGGTGAATTTTTATAACCGTTTTCTCTCCAGTGCGGCGCAACTCATGCAGCCGCTGTATGCCGCGCTCAAAAAAAAGAAACCCGCGGATAAGGTCGAGTGGTCCCCGGAGCGGGACCAAGCATTCTCGGAGGTGAAAGCAGCCTTGGCAAAGGCTGCGTTGTTGGCACACCCAGACCCAACGGCCCGCATAGCGCTCACCACTGACGCATCAGAGGTGGCCATAGGGGCGGTCGTGGAGCAACATGTAGCCGGGGTTTGGCAGCCCCTCGCATTTTTCAGCAGAACCTTGCGCGATAGCGAACGTAAATACAGCGCGTTCGACAGGGAGCTGCTCGCTCTCCATTTGGCCATCCGCCACTTTCAGTTCTGGCTGGAAGGACGCGCTTTCACCGCGTTCGTTGATCACAAACCGCTAACGTTCGCAATGGCCAAGATCTCTGAACCGTGGTCAGGCCAGCAGCAGAGACAGCTGGCCGCCATATCAGAGTTTACCACTGATATTCAGCATGTGGCGGGCAAACTCAATGTAGTGGCAAATTGCCTCTCGTGCGCCGTGGCGGCCCCAGTCAGCGTAGGGTTAGATTATGCAGCCATGGCCGCGGAGCAGGTTAATGACGTGGACGTGCGTGCGCTCCAGTCTGGACCAACAGGGTTAAGGCTGGAGAGCAGGGTGCTGCAAGACGGTATGCCCCCCCCTAATCTGCGATGTCTCCACTGGACGGCCGCGTCCAGTAGTACCGGCCGCGTGGCGCCGCCGCGTTTTTGACTCGGTTCATTCTTTGACGCACCCTGGAGTGTGCGCGTCGGTCAAAATGGTGGGAGAGAAATTTGTGTGGCCGAGCCGCCGCAAACAGGTCAAAGAGTGGGCAGCAGCCTGCACGGCATGTCAACGAGCCAAAGTACACAGGCACACGAGGGCTCCTTTGGAGCCGTTTCACATTCCGGCCAAGAGGTTCGATCACGTTCATGTGGACCTCGTTGGACCCCTCCCGCTGTCACAGGGGTGTGCACATCTTCTGACAATGGTGGACCGCACCACGCGCTGGCCTGAAGTGGTCCCGCTGGCATTAACCACGGCCGAGGAAGTGGTGCGCGTGTTTTTAACAGCTTGGGTGGCGCCCTTCAGCGTTCCGTCGGACATTACGTCCGACAGAGGCCCTCAATTTATTTCCGAGCTTTGGTCGACAATGGCCCGCAGCCTGGGTGTCACAATTCACCGCACGACCGCGTACAATCCACAGGCTAACGGGTTATGCGAACGTTTTCATAGGTCATTGAAAGCGGCTCTCAGAGCGTCACTGATGGATACAAATTGGGTTGACAAGTTACCATGGGTGTTATTGGGGTTGCGTTCTGCACCTAAAGAGGATCTAGAAGCCTCACCAGCGGAGCTCGTGTTTGCGCAGCCACTCCGGCTGCCTGGGGAGTTTCTCCCAGATAACCCTGTGCCAAACGTCTCCCCGTCGCAGCTGTTGCGGAGTAACATAGAATCAAGCACGCTGCCCGGCCCCGCGCACCACAGTTTTCCGCGCGTTTTTGTGCCTAAAACTTTGAAGAACGCAGAGTTTGTTTTTGTTAGACACGATGCGCATCGAACCCCATTGTGGCCGCCTTATGACGGACCATTCAGAGTGCTAGAAACAGGGGACAAGCAGTTTTTGCTAGATTTGGGGGGTAGGAAAGAGAAAATTGGCATAAACAGACTTAAACCCGCTTTTGTGGTGGCAGATGAGGAAGTGCTGTTGGCAAAGGCCCCGCGGCGAGGTAGACCACCACGGAGGGTTTCACACAGTAATGTTTCCCAAAGTAATGTTTCCCCAGAACACCCACAGAGACTGACAAAGGGTTTCCGCCCCCAGACGGCAAACCCCCAGCGTGACAGCGCCGCAGAGATGGTGAACCCCAGCTACAGCAGATTCAGCAGGAGGCTGAAGCCTATCCAGAATGTGGACTGATGTGTATTGATGCTATCACGGCATGCATGTGGTTATTTTCTTGTTGTTCTGTTTTTCTAAAATGTTGGGGGGGGGGTGCTTGTGTGGTGAACACACATGGGACCTGTTGGACCGGTTTTGTGACTCACATTTTAGGTCAGAACAAAAGCAGGAATCTTAGCCTTGGTATGCAAGACTGGAGACTGTGGGGGGGTCAATTAAGGGATTAAGGAAAGGATGCATGGGAGACAGTGGAAGTGATATCATGGAGAGAAATGCATTGTGACTGTCTTTATTATGCAAGGTGGTGAAATGCATTGTGACTGTCTTTATTATGCAAGGGGGTCTGTGTGACATGTGATCTAAGAGGTGTGAAGTCCCTGATATTTAAGGATGAGAGTTTACTGTTTCACTCTCTTTTTTTCTCTGCTTTGAAATGATGGAGATGTGAATAAAGCTGAGTCTGAGAAAGAACTCTGCCTCGTCATTTTCACATCTTCCACAACATATTTATTCCATCTAGCTACAATGCTCCACACTGTGTGTTTATATATCTACATATTATTCCATCTAGCTACAATGCTCCGCACTGTGTGTTTATATACTCATATATTTATTCCATCCAGCTACAATGCTCCGCACTGTGTGTCTATATATATATATACAGTATATATGTATATACAGTATATATATATATATATATAGTTGAGTATATATGCTGCACTGTGCTGTAAATCTGCCTCTCTTTCTGATTCTGCAACTGGTAGACACACACGTGTCTCCTCCCTTTGAGAGCTGGAGGAATGAAGCTGCAGCCTGCTCAAGCCATGGGCTGCAGCCGAGTTCTGATGAAGGCGGGTGATAATAAAGCTATTTAAAAATTCAACGCTGCCTTTATTTTATCATCCTCTTCACATATATATATATATATATATATACTGTATATATTAATATGTACATATGTATACTCGCTGCTCTTGTTTTTCTTGCCTTCTGATTGTTGCTCTGAGTGTTGCTATCCCTGTGCTGTTGCAATCCTGGAATTTCCCCATTGTGGGACTAATAAAGGCTTATCTTATCTTATATAATACAACTTATTATTAAATTATGCAATAGAAATGATACACCAATTATAATTTATAGTGACAATAATACCAACATCTAATAATAACTGTAATAATAATAAATAAATACTTCTGGTATGCTTAATATAATTATAGATAATATTATCATCATCATAATCACCATATATACCACCGTATACTCCCACATGGTTTACAATACCTAGGCGCAATAAGTAACCATATGATAACAATAACCATAATAATAGGTAGACATATAGTAGTTACAATAACAACAACAACAACAACAACAACAATAATAATAATAATAATAATAATAATACCACCTGGCCTCTATAATACTTCAAATAATTCCATCCTAACAACAATTATAATCCCATAATACTGTTGTAATATTCTAGTAATAATGATATCAATAATAATAGTACTCAGCATATATATTCAACAATAACAACCTTTCTTCATTGAAGACACATTGCAATATTACTGTCCTTTATTCTTATATTGTTCAAAAATCATTTCTTTATATGTTGATTTAAATATATGGATGTTTGGACATTGCCCGTGTTTCTCCCCCGACCCATTCCACAATTTTACCCCAAACACAGACACACAAAAACTTTTCCTAGTAGATCTTACTAGGTGCATTTTAAATTTTGTATTCCCCAGTAAATTGTATTTCCCTTCTCTCTCACCGAAAAGATTGTGTATATTGTGTGGAAAAAAGTTTTTACTGACTTTAAACATTAACTGTGTTGTATAATAATCAACCAGATCCTGTAATTTCAATAACTTTGAATGTAAAAACAATAAATTAGTATGTTCAAGGTACCTGACTTTATGTATAACACGGACTGCCCTTTTTTTGTAATATTAGCAATGAATTAAGTGTACTTTTATAATTGTTACCCCAGACCCTCTATACAATAGGTCAAGTATGGAAGTACTAATGAGCAATACAAGATATGAAGCGATTTGTAATCTAGGATTTGCTTGATTTTATTGATAATTTTGGGGGCTTTGTTTTGTATGTATCTGACATGCTGGTAAATGGTATTCACTGTATAGTGCTTTTATTTTCATCTCTTGATGACCAAAGCGCTTTACAGATCCTGCTATCCACCTATTCACACACACATTCACACACTGATGGTGGCATGCTGCCTAACATGGCGCTTCCAGACCCACCAGGAGCCAATGGGGTGAAGTGTCTTGCCCAGGGACACAACGGCAGGATATCTGGGGAGAGCGGGATTCGAACCGCCAACCATGTGGTTATTGGATGACCTGCTCTACCTCCTGAGCCACTGCTCCTTCCTGGGTATGTTATTCACGGGCAAGACCAGTTTTAGTGCTTTCTGAGCTCAGATGTTGCTACGGTGTTTTTTTTTTGTTTTTTTTTTTGGGGGGGGGGGGGGTCCGTAGGCTACGGCCAACAGTAGCCTGAGTTGAGAAGAGAAATAAAACGGATAAAACCTGGTAACTAGTAATTTTATTCATGCCGAACGTTACAATATTTTCAAATTACAAAATTACTGCTCTTAATTACTGTAGGCTTATTAAATTACATCATTTTTTCAGGAAGGGTATTTGTGTCCATTTCTACAGGTATACCCCATGGTCAAAGACAACCATAGCTATGACAGCGCAGACTGTGGACACAAACAAAAGATTTTCAAAAGATTTTGCATAATTCCAAAATTGGAAAGATGTCTCTAGGGAGAACAAAGGCAGAAGCATATATAAAAGATGTCCTCGGTCCAAAGGCAGGGATGGTGGGGGTGTCCTTTATTTTTCTGCATTGAAGGTGGCAATCCTATGTGTGCTTGTCCCTGTTTTCTGAGTTATCTTAAAAGTGCTCAAAGGCGTAAGCAAGGTGTACAGTTGGTAGCACTGCAGCACTTTTCTCCCCAACTAGGCTCCCCAATGGTCAGCATAGTCCAGCAGATCAGGCTGCTAGCATTAGCTTAGCTGACTGATGGTGATTTTTAAAAAATTTTCTATATTATCTATTCAACTCCTTAGACATGCATGATCCCAGCTTGATCATTTACCTACACTTGACTGTAAATCTCATTTCTAGCAATTGTTTATCTTATTTTACTATAGTTTATTGTACACAGGGCAGAACTGGTAGTGGTTAGATACCATTAGCAGAACTAGCCATTCAGTTCAGGGCAGTTTTTGTGTTTATGACACCTCAGGGACTGGTGATAAAATACTAACCATCCTCTCTCTAAAAATGCTTTATTTGGACTTTTACACTGACCCTTACTCAGGCTGTGTTCACTACCAAAGCTATGAGCTAACCAGCTAACATTAGCTGCATAATGGCATCATCAGCCACAGAAAGCAGTAGTAATGAAAGCATGAGACTATCGTGAAAAATAAACCATATTTGGTCAAATTTGACCACTATGAACTTTTCTGCACCCTCTCGTACATTATCCCATGGGCCTCTCACCTAGAAAAATTGTGACTGCCTCCAAAGTTTCACCTGGATGATGGCTGTTTACACTGCTGGTAGCCTTCGTTAGCACATCTGTTGCAGGACTCCATGTAGGGCCGGGCGATATGACTTTTCACATGTATCGCGATACATGATATACAATTGCGATATTTCAACATCTCCTCCGAACCACTGTATAAATGTAAATGTGTGTCTGTAAAATGTGTGTCTGTGTGTGTGTGTGTGTATATATATATATTTTATAGTAATATGTACATATGTATATTAGCTGCTCTTGCTTGCTTGTTTTTTCTTGCCTTCTGATTGTTGCTCTGAGTGCTGCTATCCCTGTGCTGTTGCAATCCTGGAATTTCCCCGTTGTGGGACTAATAAAGGCTTATCTTATCTTATCTTATCTTAAATGTAAAACCCTTGCATAAAATTACACCAGCATTATAATAGAAACAGACTTTTGTATTTGTAACCTGCTATAACACCTGTAGCATATATTAACCACCACGTGTATGTAACTTGTGTGTATAATTTGTCCATCCATCCATCCATCCATCTTCTACCGCTTTTCCGGAGGTCCGGGTCGCGGAGGCAGCAGTTCAAGCAGAGAAGCCCAGACTTCCCTCTCCCCAGCCACCTGCTCCAGCTCTTCAGAGGGGATACCAAGGCGTTCCCAGACTAGCTGGGAGACATAGTCTCTCCACCGAGTCCTGGGTCTGCCCCGGGGTCTCCTCCCAGTGGGACGTGCCTGAAACACCTCAAGTGGGAGGCGTCCAGGAGGCATCCTAATCAGATGCCCATACCACCTCAACTGACTCCTTTCAATGTGGAGGAGCAGCGGTTCTACTCTGAGCCTCTCCCGGATGACTGAGCTCCTCACCCTATCTCTGAGGGTGAGTCCAGCAATCCTACGGAGAAAGCTCATTTCAGCCGCTTGTATCCGCGATCTCGTTCTTTCGGTCATTACCCAAAGCTCGTGACCATAGGTGAGAGTAGGAACGTAGATTGACTGGTAAATCGACAGCTTTGCCTTAGAACTAAGCTCCCTCTTCACCACAACAGACCGGTACAACGTCCGCATCACTGCAGATGCTGCTCCAATCCGTCTGTCGATCTCTCGCTCCATTTTCCCCTCACTCGTGAACAAGACCCCAAGATACTTAAACTCCTCCACTTGGGGCAGGAGCCTGTCCCCAACCCGGAGAGGACAATCCACCTTTTTCCGGCTGAGGACCATGGACTCGGACTTGGAGGTGCTGATTCTCATCCCAGCCGCTTCACACTCAGCGGCAAACCGTCCCAGCAAGAGCTGTAGGTCATTGCTGGATGAAGCCAACAGGACAACATCATCTGCAAACAACAGAGATGAGATCCTGTGGTCACCAAGCATGACACCCTCCATTCCCTGGCTGCGCCTAGAAATCCTGTCCATAAAAATTATGAACAGGACCGGTGACAAAGGGCAGCCCTGGCGGAGTCCAACTCTCACTGGGAATGACTCCGACCGAGTGTTGGCAATGCGAACTAAACTCTCACAACGGTCGTACAGAGACCGAATAGCTCGTAACAACAAGCCCGATACCCCATACTCCCGAAGCACCCCCCACAAAAATCCACGAGGGACGCGGTCAAATGCCTTCTCCAAGTCCACAAAACACATGTAAACTGGTTGGGCAAACTCCCACGAACCCTCAAGAATTCTCGAGAGGGTAAAGAGCTGGTCCGATGTGCCACGGCCAGGACGAAAACCACATTGCTCCTCCTGAATCCGAGGTTCGACCAACGGCCGGACTCTCCTCTCCAATACCTTGGCATAGACCTTCCCAGGGAGGCTGAGGAGTGTGATCCCTCTAAAGTTGGAGCACACCCTCCGGTCCCCTTTTTTGAAGAGAGGAACCACCACCCCGGTTTGCCATGCCAAAGGCACTGCCCCCGACCTCCACGCAATGTTGCAGAGGCGTGTCAACCATGACAACCCAACAACATCCAGGGCCTTGAGGTACTCGGGGCGAATCTCGTCCACCCCCGGGGCCCGGCCACCAAGGAGATTTTTAACCACCTTGTATAATTTGTGTCACTCAAAATAAATAAGTTATTACCCAATACAAGTTACTCAGTTGGACCAGTAGGTTCGGCTGCTGGAGCATAGTGGAGCATTCAAATGAGACTCAGAGGCAGCAATGTAAAGCTGAATAATTGCCAGCTTTAGTGAAGAATTGCAAAAATAAAAATAAAAAGACAAAAAGGCATTTAACGACACACAATTGAAATGGATATAACATCCACCAAGTGAATGGTCAAAACCAAACCAAAAGTTTGTTACCTTTGTTTCACTTCTAATCTCAGCTGAGTCAAGTTTGATCTCGGGTGCACCCTTGTTATCTCAATTTGGAGTATAACCTAAAATCCAAGTTACCTGATTCAGTTCTAGGTTCACAGTTCACTGTACAACAGTCAGTAACAAACACCATTCGGACAGGGAGGATACCCTGCATTTCAGCACTAGAATACAATTTTAGCAATAAGCAATCAGTAGTTGAAGTATGTCCAAAATATTAGAAACAGTAAGTACACAGTTCCCACGATAAAAAAAAAAGAGAAAAAATGTCAGTAGTGTCCAGAGTCCGAGGGAAGAAGGGGAAATGTATGTGTGATGTTGGGGGGAAAGGGGAAATTCTGTAATGGGCTGAGTGTGAAGCCGTCTGCAGATACTGACCCTACCACACCGAGGAGTGCAGCAGAATTGGTCCAGCATCCAGTGATATCTTGATGATTCTTTCTAGATCCTATTGGGACTTCTCACCATCAAAGTCATAGCGTGGATCTTCACAGGACAGATTCACACAGGACAATCAACGCAGAATCAAGGCACAGCAAAAACATACCTGACCGATCTCTCTGGGGGGGGGGGGGGGGGGGGTTTGCACATGGCACGAAATGGAGGCGCCCAGCTAAACCACAAGGCCTCTTTTGGCTTCAGGCAGTAAAGAACAAGTTGTAGAAAACTGTTGGAAGCTTCACTCTTTCAGCTGCACAAGGGGTGACAGTTAAACGGAGGCTTGGCTTAGCATTTAGTGTTAATCGGTATCTACTGAGCTAATTTAGATCACTTATGGTTACTTTTTACAAGTCACAGCTTCAGTAAAAGTAATTTACCTTCAGTATATTGTAGGTTTATCTCGTTTCACTCTCGCTGTGCTTCTTATCGTGTACTCCCACTCATGTGCACTGTGACCATGTACTCTGCTGCTGAAATCCAACGTCCCTCTGACCCACAAACAGCATTACCCACACTCTTAGCAGGTGGGCAGGACTAACTGCCACAAGCAACATCTTGGACTGGCCGAGCCAACCTTGTAATGACAATCTGAACTGTTCATTGGGTGAAAATGTGCAACTTCACATTTGACAAATAACGGCAAACAAAATGAAATAAAAATATATTCTTTCTCTCTTGGCACAATAATTGATATTTTTCACTTAGCAAAAGCTTTAAGAGAGTAACTAATTTTAATTAACTATTTTACCTTTGATGTTCTGCATGTTTAATGTCTTGTAAGTAGCCCATTTTATCATGTGGCTTACATATTGCTTTTATTTATTGCATGGGGGTGGGGGTGGGGGTTAGAATTAAGTTAAGTTAAGAAAACTTTATTGAACCAGTCAGGCAATCCCACTCATAAATTTGTAACAAATCAGAATAATGGTAGGACTTCCCATTACGGCCTGTAATAAAACCAATAAACTAAAACTTAAAAGAAAAAAGGACGACACAATAAAAAGTGCATTAAGCAAGAATTCTACAGAAAAATATTTAAAAATACATTTAAACTAAAGTCCACTTTTTCTGTTTGGTTATGCTTTTAATATCATCTTTAGCATCTTTGGCATTATAATTTGTAACTGCATTTATAATCGTCCATTTTGCGCTTTTGTTGTATGGGATAATTTTTCCAAATGAATAGAATAGAATAGAATAGAATAGAATAGCTTTCTTGTCATTGCACAGTTGTACAGCACAGTGAAGATAAGATAAGATAAGTCTTTATTAGTCCCACAATGGGGAAATTCCAGGATTGCAACAGCACAGGGATAGCAACACTCAGAGCAATAATTCAGAAGATAAGAAAAATAAGAGCAGTGAATATACATATGTACACATAAATACTGTATATAAATATATATACACAGTGCGGAGCATTGTAGCTAGATGGAATAAACAGCATAACCGTCTACTTAGTTATCCTACATAGTATGAATATGTACCCATACATATTGTCACCCTCCGTAGCGACTGACATTGTCCTAGTTGTATGCTGGAGGGGACCATTTGTGTAAGTCTATTGCGTCTTTTGCATTCAATACTATTAGGTCGTCACGTTTTTTTTGCTATCTCTGCAAGCAGCCCTGCTTAGGTTATAAAGTCTGACAGCCGTAGGTAGGAAGGACCAGCGAAACCTCTCGGTTGCGCACCTAGGATGATGTAGTCTACTGCTAAATGAGCTCCTCAGTGTGTTCAGTATGTCCTGCATAGGGTGAGACTCGGACTCCAGCAGAGATGACAGTTTAGCCACCATCCTTCTCTCTCCTATCTCCTCCACTGGGTCAAGGCGTTGCCCCAGGACAGAGCTAGCTTTCTTGATTAGTTTGTTCAGTCTCTTCCTATCGGCAGCTATAATGCCACTGCCCCAGCAGACCACTCCAAAAGTGATGGCTGATGCCACCACCATGTCATAGAATGTCTTCAGCAGCGCCCCTTGTACACCAAAAGACCTGAGCCTCCTCAGTAGGACCAGCCTGCGCTGTCCCTTCTTGTAGAGTGCGTCGGTATTGTGTGACCAGTCTAGTTTATTGTTCAGATGAAACACCCAGGTACTTGTAGGATGTCACCATCTCAATGTCTGTTCTCTGTATGTCTACTGGTGCAAAACTGTTCCCTGGGGGGCCCCCGTGCTACCGATGATCATGTTGGACACACAATCCCGGGTTCTCACAAACTGTGGCCGGTTAGTGAGGTAGTCCAGGATCCATGATGACAGGTGCTGGTCTACCCCTGCGCACAGCAGCTTGTCCTTCAGGATCATCGGTTGGATGGTGTTGAAAGCACTGGAGAAGTCAAAGAACATGATCCTCACCGCATTCCCGGACTTCTCCAGGTGGGACAGAGAACGGTGAAGGAGGAAGATCACTGCATCCTCCACCCCAATGCCATGCTGGTAGGCGAACTGGAGTGGATCCATCGCTGGTCCCACCAGGGGGCGGAGGTGAGCAAGGAGCAGTCTCTCCAGGGTCTTCATCATGTGAGACGTCAGGGCCACTGGTCTGTAGCTGTTCAGGTCTTTGGGGTGGGAAGTCTTTGGTACAGGTACCACACAATATGTTTTCCACAACTGTGGTACCCTCCCCAGTGTCAGGCTCAGGTTGAAGATGTGCTCCACAATCCCGCACAGCTGGTCTGCGCAGGCTTCGAGGAGCTTCGCGCTGATGCCGTCCGGTCCAGAGGCCTTCTTCGCCTTGACCTTCCCCAGCTCCGTCCTCACCTGGGTCTTAGTGAGGGTCAGGTTGGGGGGCTGTGTGCTGGGAGTGGGGGGGTGTTGGTGGAGTGGGGTATGGACAGCAGGTCTCGATGACAAATGAAATGAAATTGTAGAAGTTCATAACCATGAGCTACGTTCCGATCCACACTGTGGATCGGAACGTAGCTCCTATTCCCTACTCCCTGCTCCATTCTCAGGGAATATCAGTGAAGTTAACTGCCCTTCACAAAATTTCTCCATTTGAAACACCCTGTAACCATCGGCTCCTTCCTCCGTGTGTTACCACAGTAACCATGGACACATACTGATACTATGGTGGATAATTTATATTTCTTAAATAAAATATTAATACAAATATATTTTTATTACAGTTAGTTGATATAAACAATAACCAACATCAGTTTAGCTTGTTAATAACATTAGCAACAATACTTTGTTTTACTCGTATTTGAGGCGCAATGGCTTATGGATAATCTTCCTGCCAACTTGAATGAATGAATGAATGAATGAATCTTTATTTCAGATAGATTAAAAGTAAAGATTAAAAGAAAGGAAGAGAATAATATAACAAAGGGGAAAAAAATCAAAACAAGGTCAAATTAAACAATAACTCCTCTGATTATACAGTTCAACATAAGTTATCCAAAATGGGTGATGGCTGAAGCCGCAGCTTATTTTGCCCACCCATGTTCCATCCAAGAATTCAAAAGAAAAAAAAAAAAGAGTGATTACAATTCAGAACAAAGCTAAGACAAAACGTGACAAAAAAAAAACCAAAAACTAAACAACACAACACAGACTGAATATAATTCTTATGTGATTTTACATGTCATCTTGTATATATGTTTGGAGTATTTCTACCTTTAGTTTTTGTTTAAATTGTCCAAGCGTTGTACATGATTTTAATTCAGGTCCAAAAGCATTCCACAATCTGACTCCTTGCAGTGAGACACAGTGTTGCTTGGTGGTAGTTCTCACTGAAGGTTTTTGAAATATACATGTTCCTCTGAAATGATATTGTTTCTCCCTTATTTGGAACAACTTTTGGATATTTGCGGGCAGTGATAGATTCTTCACTTTAAACATTATTACTGCAGTTTTAAAGTCAACCAGATCTTTCAACTTGAGAGCTTTAAATTTAAGAAAAAGTGGATTTGTTGGTTTCCTGTAAGCAGCTTTGTTTATTAAGATAAGATAAGATAAGAAAAGCCTTTATTAGTCCCACAATGGGGAAATTCCAGGATTGCAACAGCACAGGGATAGCAACACTCAGAGCAACAATCAGAAGGCAAGAAAAAACAACATCTAGTAAACATGTCCATATTACTATAAATGTATATATATAGACACACAGTGCAGAGCATTATGGTTGGTTGGTGAATGTGCAGCAGAAAGTCTAAGCTCTCTCTCCGCGGATGCGGCGGGCCAGCTGGAAGTGTTTGGGCATGATGGTGATCCCCTTAGCAAAGAAGAGACCACCAGGTGGGCCTCGCTGGTCTCCTGCAGAGCCATGACGGCGAAGCTCAGGAAACGCAGGACGGTCTTGAAGTCCTGAGCGATCTCCCTCACCAGGCGCTGGGCGGGCAGCTTACGGATGAGCAGCTCCGTGGATTTCTGGTAGCGACGGATCTTTCTCAGAGCCACGGGCCTGTGACGGCGAGGCCTCTTCACTCTGCCGGTGGCCGGAGCACCAATCCGAGCAGCCCTAGTGGCTAGCTGTCTCCTGGGGGGCTTCTTCCTCCAGTAGATTTTACGGGCGGTCTGCTTGGTTCTTGCCATCGCTCTTTATTATTCTGTCTTACATTTCTTGCACGCCGCCTAAACTTCAGCCCGGCACCCGCGTCGTTTTCGCTACAGCTCCCGGTATGTCGAGTTTCCCATTAGCCCCGGGCAGCGGCCAAGTGCTAGCTAGCACTAGCTCCTCCCCGCTGTAGCGTCTCCCGCTGCAAACCGTGGCTCCCTCCGCCGACCCGGGAGACCCCCGGGGCGATCCGTGCGTCCGTGATATATATACAGAGTGAAAGGTGTAGAAAGAAGAAGGAAGATTAAAAAAAAAAAAAAAAAAAGGCTGTTGCAACGGGCAGCCTACTCGTGTGGCGCCACCGGTCCGGCGAAACCGGATTATTCTAATAGCTCTCTTCTGAAGCATAAAGATTGGATATATGTTTGTTTTATATGTATTTTCCCATACTTCAGTACAATATGTCATGTATGGGAGTATTAATGAATGATAAAAGTATATAGTGTGGGTTGATTCAACAAATATTTCACTCTGTGTAGTATTGCAGTTAATTTGGATATTTTACCTTTAATATAATTAATATGTGACTTCCAACACAGTTTATTATCAATTATTACTCCAAGAAATTTAATTTCGGATACCCTTTCAATCTCTACACCATTTACACTGAGTTTAGATACTAAGTTGTTGTGATGGTTGTTAAAAATTATAAATTTTGTCTTACTTAAATTGAGTGTTAATTTGTTTGAATCAAACCACAGTTTAAGCTTTCCTATTTCCTTTCCGAGTATATCCAAAAGTTGTTCCAAATTGCTTCCACTGCATAATAAATTAGTGTCATCTGCAAACAATATTAAGTCCACTTTTTCTGAAACTTTACATATATCGTTTATATACATATTGAATAACAATGGCCCCAAAACTGAACCCTGTGGGACTCCACATTTAACCTTCAGCAACTGTGAGTTTTTGCTACCAACACATACATACCAATATCTGTTCTTTAAGTAACTGCATAACCAAGACAGTGCTACCCCCCCTCCAATACCATAATTTTGTAGTTTCTTTAATAATAAATTATTATCCACTGTATCAAATGCTTTTGTATGATCCAGGAATACCCCAACTGAATACTCTTTATTTTCAACGGCAGTTGATATTTTTTCTATAAATTCCATTAGAGCAAATGCAGTTGTCCTCTTGTGTCTGAACCCATATTGCTGCTCACACAATAAATTATTCTTCGTTATGAAATTGTCAATTCTTTCACAGAATATTTTTTCAAGTATCTTAGAAAATTGCGGCAATATTGAAATAGGTCTATAGTTTGAAAATTCCCCTCTGTCACCCGTCTTGTATAACGGAATTACTTTAGCTATTTTCATTGCATTGGGAAATATACCTGTTTGGAGAGACAGGTTACAGATATACGTCAGTGGCTTCACTAAGCATTCAATGATAGTTTTGACTAAAAGCATGTCAATACCATCACAATCCGTAGATGTTTTACTTTTAAACAATTTAACAATTTCAGTGACCTCTCTCTCATCTGTGTTCTTTATGAAAATGGAGTCTTTTATAGCAATGTTTTTGATTATTGTATCACCTGCAGATGCCGTAATGGGTATTTCTTGAACCAAATTAGGACCAATGTTAACAAAAAAATTATTAAATTCATCTGCAGGTGAGACTGCATTCACACTCTGAGTCGTTTTTGTTTTTTTTTTTTTAATTGGTTGGGTAGCTTGTATTTCTGTTTTTATTTCCAAGAATACTGCTAAGTATTGCCCATGTATTTTTAATATTATCTCTGTTTTTCTCCAGTTCTTTACTGTAATAATCTCTTTTACTACATCTCATTATATATTAACTTATTTTTGTATGTTTTATACCTCTGCTCTGCTTCTTTTGTCCTTTTCTTTGGAAAAGCTTTATATAATGATTTTTTCTTTTTACACACTTTTTGTAATCCTGTGGTTAACCATGGCTTGTCGACAAATTTCTGTTTAAGCTTTTTCTTTACTAATGGACAATTTTTTTCATAAAGAGTGGTTACAATGTTCATAAAATGTGTCATAGGCTTCATTTACATCTGATACACAGACTTTTGTCAAGTCTTGCTTCAGCAGGTCTTCTTTAAAAGAACTGATTGCATTTTGTGATTTGTATCTGAAAGATTTTAAAGTTTTTTTCTGTATTGGCCCCCGTGTGGCCATGGATAAGTGCAAAGACTGGCAAATGGTCACTTGTGTCATTTATCAATAATCCACTTTCTATTTTCTTATCAATAATATTAACAAACAGGTTATCAATAAGTGTAGCAGTGTGAACTGTGATTCTACTGGGATGTGTTATTGTGGGATATAGACTCATACTGTACATAGAATTCATGAACTCTGTAATTACATTTTGTTGATATGGATTTAGTAAATCAATATTGAAATCTCCACAGATTACAACCATTTTCTTACTAGTTATACTATTGTACAGCTCGACTAATTTATCTCTAAATGTCTCAATGCAAGTTCCCAGCATTCTATATATACAACTTATAATTAGATTTTTTGTTTTATCTTGGTCAATCTCAACAGTAACACATTCTAGAATCCCTGGTAGTGCAAAGGACATTCCATTTACAAGTTTACACCTATACAGGTCATCAATATACAGTGCAACACCACCACCTGAGATCTATTAATATAAAACATCTCATATCCCTCTATTGCCATCAGAGAAGCCTGCTCTTCATTAAGCCAAGTTTCAGAGACTGCGATAGCTGTAAATTTTCTATCTAGCTGTTTTAAACAGTCCTGAATCTGTGGAAAGTTTTTGTTAAGACTTCTGCTGTTGAAGTGTTTTATTGATAGTTTACCATCTAATTGCACTTGACTTTTGAATTGCCTTTCAGTATAATATTCACAGTAATTATGAATATTATTGAAGAAGTGGTTAT
Source organism: Pholidichthys leucotaenia (assembly GCA_020510985.1). NCBI lineage: Eukaryota > Metazoa > Chordata > Actinopteri > Cichliformes > Pholidichthyidae > Pholidichthys > Pholidichthys leucotaenia. Next base: position 251,508,124 of record CM035843.1, read on the forward strand.
CAGGATCAATATCATTCTCCATCTCTTGTAGTTTATGTTCAGCATAATGGCATATTTTCAGAGTCTGAATTTCCTCACTCTGTGTCAAATGACTTCCTCCAGCTGGGGAGGATTGATGTCTACTAAAGTCAGTCATAAGTTGTTTTTTTGTTTTGTTTTGTTTGTTTTTTAAAGTACATTGGCATGGTGTGTCACAAAAGAACTGTTCTTGTCGTGTGTGTGGATATGGATTATCATAGTCTCTTAATTTTCTTAATCAGTGTTCATCTATATTTATTCAAGTCAGTGAGATCTTTTATTATTATGGCCTTTGCTTCCTCAGGTGTTCCATTTAGTTTGATCCAAACTCTACAGTTTCTTGTCCATGTTGCTTGTATCTTGTTTTGTCTTTTCAGCATCCGTGCTTGCCATGCTATTTCAGCATTAGTCTTTGTTAAATGTTCATTTAGGTAAACTTCTGTTCCCCTTAGCTTTCTGTCCTGCCTCAGAATGTCATTCTTTACCCTTCTGTTCACAAAGCTCATCACAATTGATTTCTTTGTTTTATTATCCTTTCTGGGTAAAGAATGACAGGCTGAAATTGCATTTACTTCAACCTTTATATTTCTGGTGACTTCCGGTGAAATCATGTACCGTTGTTCATTTCTTCCCTGTTCAGTTCTCAGTTCCCTTTGAACTGAAGACCATTCGCTCCCTTTGGTTTGGAATCTCACTTAATGTGGTGGAATACCCTGTGCAATCCACTTCAGAATACATTATTTTGCAATCGGAATGCAGCCATAGTCATTTTCCTGAGGGCTGGCTCATTCATTCATTCATTCATTCATTCATTCATTTATTTATTTATTTATGTAGGGGGTACCTGGGATGTTGAGAGTAGATTTTAATGCATTCTTCATATTCTAGTGGATGATATCTCAAGTATTGAAACAAATTAGAGGTACTTTGCAAAAAACTGTATTTTGTTCATTTTCTACCTTCTTGAAATCTGAACCACTGCCAGACAATGAAGCCAGTGCTTTTTTCTCCTTGAAATGATCTTGTTCAACTCTGCTTCCATTGCAGCCAGTGTGTGTGTGTCGTTTCACCTTTTTCCCTTTGCCCGAGCTCTGCCAGTGTTGCCAGATTGTGCATAAGAAAGAAGCTTCTCTGCTCCATTAAAACAGGCTCAAAACAAGCAGTTTCTTAAGAAAAAAAATGCAGGAAAGAAAACAGACCTGGCAATGACATTGATATGAAACACGGGAGGTGGGGAGTGGTGACTGGGCTGCAGTGCAGATGTGTGAGAGGAGTTTGGAGGAGAGGACAGGGGAGCAGAACTTCAACCGGACAAATAAAATGTTGACAGCTTACAGTGCCACGACAATTTATGCTCACTATCTGTGATCGCACATATTAGAATGTAGAAGTCCGTGGGAGAATAACCCTGACACTCTGATTCAGCTGCAGAGCTCCAAGTCCATTTGTCTGCAGATGAGTGGCAGTCTCATTTTCAAACTCTCCAGTTTTGATACTTTAACTCTGGTGATGGCAGAATCTCAAGGCTGATTACTAGCTGGTGCTACCAAATCCCTCAGATGCCCAAATGCCCAAATTTGCATGTTTTCCACATGTTTACATTAACTAAAAAACAAGCTAAAAAAACACCAAAAAATGCCTGTAGAGGAAACGAACCCTGAACCCTTCGAGGCTGCTGAACTGGAGAAAGTCCTACAGGGCCTGAAATGTGGAAAGGCAGCAGGATACGATAACATCTTCCCAGAATTCATGAAAAATCTTGGCCCCCGAGCCCTAACCTGGTTGACACAATTCTACACAAGGATCACACAAACGAACTCGATCCCAAAGAAATGGAGGACAGCAAAGGTCATTGCCATCCCAAAACCTGGCAAAGACCACAAACTACCAGCAAGCTACCGCCCAATCTCCCTACTCAGCGTTCCTTACAAAATCATGGAGCGCCTAATACTGCAATGCATTTCCCCAGAAATAGAGGATATTCTAAGTGTGGATCAAGCAGGTTTCCGCAAGGACCGCAGTACAGGAGAACAAGTACTGGCCCTAACCACCTTCATTGAAAATGGCTTCGAGAGCAGACTGAAGACAGGGGCTGTGTTTCTCGATCTTACAGCCGCCTATGATACGGTCTGGCACAAAGGCCTCCTCCTGAAACTTATAAAGGCGATCCCTGCTTGGGCAACAGCAATTATAAAAACCCTGCTGACCAACCGAAGGTTCAGAGTCCACCTCAGTCAGAACACAAGTGCATGGAGAATGCAGAAAAACGGACTCCCACAAGGCTCAGTTCTAGCTCCAACTCTGTTCAACCTCTACATAAACGACCTGCCTACTACAAAATCCCGCAAATTCATCTATGCAGACGACATCTGTTTGGCATTCCAAGCACCAGACTTTGAACCACTGGAACGGGTGCTCATGGAAGATCTTGCTAAACTGGACCAGTTCTGCAAAATCTGGCGCCTAAAACCAAGCCCAGCAAAAACCGTCTCCAGTGTATTTCATCTCCACAATGCAAAAGCTGCCAGAGAACTAAACATCCACCTGAGCGGACTCAAGCTTAAGCATGCCCCAAATCCAACTTATCTTGGAGTGACCCTTGATAGGACCTTATCCTTCAAGGAACATCTAAAGGGGACGGCTGCTAAGGTGAAAGTACAAAACAACCTGCTCTGCAAGCTCGCTGGTGCAAAATGGGGGGCGGCAGTCTCCACCCTGCGCACCTCAGCACTGGCCCTTTCATACTCTGTAGCAGAATATTGTGCCCCTGTCTGGTCCAGGTCATCTTACACACACCATGTAGACACCCAGCTCAACTCAACCATGAGAACTATAACTGGAACAATCCGCTCAACACCACTCCCCTGGCTCTCTGTACTGTCAAAAACATAGCCCCTCCACACATCCGGCGAGCAGCATTAACTCAAAGGATGCTCCAAAAAGTTAAAGATTTTCCTCACTTACCAATCCATGCAGATATCTACACCCCACCCGCTGCCCGACTTTCATCCAGACGGCCGATTTGGAAAAACCCTCCCCCAGCTGACTTTACCATCCAGACAGCTTGGCAAGAGGAATGGGAGACCAAGGAGGTCCCAAACAAACAGCTGGTGATAAACCCCAACCAACAGGTCCCGGACACCAACCTCCCAAGGAGACAGTGGTCTACACTCAATCGCTTCAGGACTGGACATGGCCCCTGCTTGGCCAGCCTTCACAGATGGGGCAGTAGCCCTAGCCCACTGTGCGCATGTGGAGAGGAGCAAACTATGGAACACATCATAGAGGCTTGCCCGCTCCAAAGACTGGAAGGAGGATTACACACCCTCCATACAGCAAACCAGGAGGCAACTGCTTGGCTTAAGGACTTTGCATTCGCTAAATAAATAAATAAACATTAACTTCATAAGTATTCGTATCACGCTTTCGCATTTGGTCTGAACACATCTTAAATCTTCCAGGTGTTTTATTTGGGAAAATAGCTTGAAGTTCTCTCTTTTTCTGTGCTGTGTGTTTGTCTGCACAGTCTTGATGCACACCTGTATCGTGGTATTGCTCAAGAGTTGAACCCTATGGGGCTGGCTGGCCAGTTTGGCTGGCTGGTGTCTGGCCGCCTGTCTTTGCTTTCTAGTGATTCTGAGAATTGCTTCCTGACCACAGGAGATCCGTGGACCCTTTCCCCTCTGTGGGCACCATAAGCGTGTCAGTCTTGCAGGTGCAGGAAGGCTAGCTGCCCAGGACCACAAGTGACAGCTTATGCACCCCTCCATAGGGAATTAGTCAGTGGTGCAGTCCCTGACACCTTAGCGTACACCTCCATTACTAGCTGAAAGCTAGTGAGGAATTCCTCCTTGGCTTAGTGGTTGAGGTTTTCTGACCATGGTGTCATGGGTTCGAGACTCGGCCAGGGATATTTGTAGGTGTTAAGTCTACTATGCGTAAGTGCGGAGAAGACTTATTAGGTGCTAGTCTTCCTTGCCTGTGGGATGAAAAATGACTTAGGTCTGTTCACCTTGACTGAGGGTCGAAACGGGTTTCGTGATTAGTGATCCCAGGATTAAGATAAGATAAGATAAGCCTTTATTAGTCCCACAACAGGGAAATTCCAGGATTGCAACAGCACAGGGATAGCAACACTCAGAGCAACAATCAGAAGGCAAGAAAAAAACAAGCAAGCAAGAGCAGCTAATATACATATGTACATATTACTATAAAATATAGTATATACACACACACAGACACACAGTGCAGAGCATTGTAGCTGGATGGAATAAATATATGAATATATGAACACACAGTGCAGAGCATTGTAGCTAGATGGAATAAATATGTAAATATATAAACACCCACAGTACGGAGCATTGCAGCTAGGTGGAATAAATATGCAAGTATATAAACACACAGTGCGGAGCAATGTAGCTAGATGGAATAATATGTAGATATATAAAAACACAGTGCGAAGCATTGTAGCTAGATGGAATAAATATATAGATATATAAATATAAACACACCCAGTGCTGAGCATTGTAGCTAGATGGAATAAATATGTAAATATATAAATACACACAGTGCAGAGCATTGTTGCTAGATGGGATGAAACAGCATAACCGTCTACTTAGTTATCCTACATGGTATGATTATGTGCCCATACATATTCTCACCCTCCATAGCGACCGGTATGTTCCTAGTTGTATGCCGGAGGGGACCATTGTGTAAGTCTATTGCATCTTTTGCATTCAAAAAACTATTAGTTTGTTACGTCTTTTTGCTATCTCTGCGAGCAGCCCTGCTTAGGTTGTACAGTCTGACAGCCGTTGGTAGGAAGGACCTACGAAACCTCTCGGTTGTGCACCTGGGATGATGTAGTCTGCTGCTAAATGAGCTCCTCAGTGCATCCAGTATGTCCTGCATAGGATGGAACTCGGACTCCAGCAGAGATGACAGTTTAGCCACCGTCCTTCTCTCTCCTATCTCCTCCATCGGATCAAGGCGCTGCCCCAGGACAGAGCTAGCTTTCTTAATCAGTTTGTTCAGTCTCTTCCTATCGGCTGCTGTAATGCCACTGCCCCAGCAGACCACTCCAAAAGTGATGGCTGATGCCACCACCGTGTCATAGAATTACTTCAGCAGCGCCCCTTGTACACCAAAAGACCTGAGTCTCCTCAGCAGGAACAGCCTGCGCTGTCCCTTCTTGTAGAGTGCGTCAGTATTGTGTGACCAGTCTAGTTTATTGTTCAGATGAACACCCAGGTACTTATAGGATGTCACCATCTCGATGTCTGTTCCCTGTATATTTACTGGTGCTGTGAGGGGCTGCCCATGCCTGCGGCAGTCCACCACCAGCTCCTTAGTTTTCCTCGCGTTGATCTGGAGGCAGTTCCGATGGCACCAGTCCACGAAGTCCTGGATAAGCCCTCTGTACTCAGCTTCATCTCCATTGGAGATGAGGCCAACGATCGCAGAGTCATCAGAGAACTTCTGTAGATGGCAGTGTGTTGTGTTGTGTGAGAAGTCCGCAGTATAAAGAGTGAACAGGAAGGGAGCCAGCACCGTTCCCTGGGGGGGCCCCCGTGCTACTGATGATCGTGTCGGAAACACAGTCCCGGGTTCTCACAAACTGAGGCCGGTTAGTGAGGTAGTCCAGGATCCATGATGACAGGTGCTGGTCCACCCCTGCGCGCAGCAGCTTGTCCTTCAGGATCATCGGTTGGATGGTGTTGAAAGCACTGGAGAAGTCAAAGAGCATGATCCTCACCATATTCCCGGGCTTCTCCAGGTGGGACAGAGAACGGTGAAGGAGGAAGATCACCGCATCCTCCACCCCAATGCCATGCTGGTAGGCGAACTGGGGTGGATCCATCACTGGTTCCACCAGGGGGCGGAGGTGAGCAAGGAGCAGTCTCTCCAGGGTCTTCATCAAGTGGGACGTCAAGGCCACCGGTCTGTAGCTGTTCAGGTCTTTGGGGTGGGAAGTTTTTGGTACAGGTACCACACAAGATGTTTTCCACAGCTGTGGTACCCTCCCCAGTTTCAGGCTCATGTTGAAGATATACGTCACAATCCCACACAGCTGGTCTGCACAGGACTTGAGGAGCTTTGCGCTGATACCGTCCGGTCCCGACGCCTTCCTCGCTTTGATCTTCCTCAGCTCCGTCCTCACCTGGGTCTTGGTCAGGGTCAGGATGGGAGGCTGTGTGTTGGGAGTGGGGGGGGGGGTGTCGGTGGAGTGGGGAGTGGGCAGCAGGACTTGATTTCTTAGAGGCAGCAGTGGTTGTTGTGCAGACAGGGGGGAGGGCGGTTGGTCAAATCTATTGAAAAACAGATTCAGGTTGTTCGCCCCACTCCCTGCCCCCCGTGGCCTGGGGGGAGGTATTCTGGAGCCCCGAGATGGTTTTGAGGTTTCTCCAGACCCCGCTGATGTCGCTCTGTTGCAGCTTGTCCTCCATCTTCTTCCTGAAGCTGTCCTTGCCTTCTCTGATCTTTCTCCTCAGCTCCCTCTGTACGGACTTCAGCATCTCCCTGTTCCCCGACCTGAAGATCCTCTTCTTCTCTCTCAGAAGTGTTTTTATCTCAGGGTTGATCCAGGGATTGTTGTTTGAGTGACGCCGTATGGTCTTGGTGGGAACGGATTTGTCCACACAGAAGCTGAGGTAGCCCGTGAAGGTGTGAAAGAGGCCATCGATGTCCTCACCATGTGGATCGCAGAGCTGCTTCCAGTCGGTGGCTTCAAAACAGTCCTTTAGAGTGTCCATTGTCTCCTCAGACCATAACTCCACAGTGTGCATGGCCGGAGGTTGTCTGTGCACTAGGGGTTTGTACACCGGCCGGAGATGAACCAAGTTGTGATCCGATCTCCCGAGTGGGGGGAGTTGTGATGAGGTGTACGCCTCCTTAGCGTTTGCGTAGAATAAATCCAGTGTTTTATTGTCTCTAGTGTGGCATGTGACATACTGGGTGAACGTGGGTAGAATGGGAGTAGTGAAACATGGTTGAAATCGCCTGAGATGAGGAGAAGAGCATCTGGGTGTTCTGTCTGCAGCCTGCTGGTTACTGAATGGATGACGTCACGCGCTGTCCCAGCGTTCGCCGTCGGATTTGCATAAACAACAATGCAGATCACGTGTGAGTGTTCTCTCGGGAGATATGTAGGCCTCATGCTAACAGCTAGCAACTCAATGTCTTTGCTGCAGTGTCGTTGTTTAACAGTGATATGTCCCGGTCTGCACCAGTTGTTGTAGGTGATTCTGGCCTTGGCCCAGAGATTGGGTCATAATAACGGCGGACCTGAAATCATTCCTGGGCTGAAGCCAGGGCGGAGCAACCTGAGACCACCATGGAAGCACTGGAGGCCCCAGTCACGCTCAATGAAGATGAGTTTTTAACCCAATTTCCAAATTTAAAAATTTGAAAAGATACAGAACTGAGTTTAAAATTAAAAACTTATCAGAATATTTTGAATTAAAATGAAGATATAAGTAGACATGACTGAATGTGGTTTTCATTATTTTTAGTGCACTCAATCTATATATTATGAAATAATGTATCCAATTGGTCGCTGGTCATTTCTAAGCACCCTCCATCAAAGCAGCTGTGGGTTCAAGTCTATTTTATCCTCATTTATCTTCATTAGCACAGACATTCACCAATTCATCATCATATATGGATGGTCAAAGAGGACTAAATGGAGCCTATAGAGTATGGTCATTGATCTTTTAGCTTATGAGCTTCTAAAGGATAGATTACCACTTGAACATGATTAAATATTCCACTGATTAGCAAAACTTTATGCAACACCAAGACTAGTGCTTACTAGCAATATATAGTTTACAAATGCTCAATTTTTTGTATTTAATCCCTGTATTTCATGCAGTGGTCTGAAACACTCTGCTGTCCAACAGGCTGGGAATGGGAAGCTTTTTTTATTTCTTGTTGAAAATAGAAACAAGTCATACTGGACCAAAGTCACCTACACAACAGATGCTCAAAGAAGAATTTGTTTGAAGGGTACTGGAACTTTAATGTGCAAAAATAACAACGATTCATCATCATGAAGTCCTTCACAAAACTATTTATTCACACATTAAAGAAAACAGAGAGAAGCCAAGAGGAAAGACACTGTCATAAGTCTCACTCTCTAACAATATGGAGAGTGGCAGAAGTATTTGACCTTATGTTGAATTCCTCATTTAAACTACTCAAAATCCGGAGTGCACCCGAGTGGCTGCCTAGTGATAAAACATTTGCCCCACAGCCAGGAGGTTATGAGTTCAAGCTCTGGCAGGGTCATACCAAAGACCATATAAAAAATGGTACTTCCCACCTTCTAGCTTGGTGCTCAGCATAATAGAATGAGGGAAGGAAAAGTTATATTTGTGGTGGCGCCTTGCATGGCAGCAGCCCCTCTGATTCTAGATGTGATTAACATTGTAGATAGGAGAAATGTAATTTTGTTCTACTGTACATGATGGACTGAATGACAATAAAGCTGTCTTCTTCTTAAAAATAAATGAGTAATTTGTCATTTTAGTGGCTAGTTTATTTTAGTGGTGAAAAATGAATGATAATTTTTTCACATCAGAATCACAGGGGCAGCAGTCCAGGCACAGATACACAGCCCATCCTCTCCCAGCCACTTTCCTCCAGGTACTTTGGTGAAAAAGACAATCTCTATGCCCATCACCACATCTTGGGTCTCCTCTCCTTGTAGCCATCCAGAAGCTGTTTTCATCACATACTCAAACCACTCCAACTGGATGACTGAGCTCCTTATTCTCTTTCTAGGGCTGGACCTATAGTTTGTACATTTTGTACAATTGTATCAGCAATCTCATTCTCTTCATCACTATTCAAAGTTGGGGCAATAAATAAGAGGATGAATGTAAATTCATGAGTAAATCAACGACCCCCCCCCCAAAAAAAAAAACAAACAAACAAAAAAAACAGCTTTATGATGCATGTACTGCTACATCAGCTGCTCCACTTTGTCTGTCAATCTCCCATATCCACTCTGCTATCACTTGTACCTCCTCCCCTAAGCTGCAGAGAGAACTCACCGCACTGGCAACCATGTACTTACTGTAGATTTAGTGGTGCTAATTCTTCATCCAACTTCTCACTCTGGTACCAGTTTGAGATCAGTGCTTGAACAGAATGTTATCACTGCATTAAAGCAGAGTGAACCTAGGAATTCTGCCCACACAGATTACCAAAAGATGCAGTCCCAGCTGACTATAACATTACCTGGGGAACTAGCCTGATTTATTGCAAGGAATACAGACCAAGATTCTCATCATAGTTTTAGAGTGAGAAAAAAAACCCAATAGCATACCCCGTATAGCTAAAGGATATTGAGGGTATAGAGCCAAGCTCCTCAAATGGTGGACCCTGGTCTGCAACCGGAACCAGAAGGTCTTCCGTCTGGACCCCGAAGCCTTTTGATACCATTAGAAGAAAAAAAAAAAAAAACACGACAAAATGGAAAAAAAAAAAAAGGAACTCAAACATTGTAATGGCTGTCAGCCAGACAGTTTATTGCGTAAGGACAGCCCAGGATGGAGTGAGGTCTGAGGTCCCATCAAACAAGGGCAAAATGCTCAGTGAAGGCAGGCAAGCATGAGAAATCGCACTGTGCTCCCCACCCTGGAGAGAAAGAAAACAGAGCCCACATTCCGCCTTTGATTACCAGGGTCCCCAGCTGCTCCACTTCATGGACCAGAGATCCACACACGATGCAAAACAAAAGCCAGGGAGCCACCGTCAGGGTTGTTTATGGCTTTTATTAGAAATGTGATATTTATATGTTATAATAAGCAATATTACCTGAGAGCGAGTTCAGTATCGTGAATATGGGCACAAGCCGCATCATACCTGGAGTTAGTATATTCATGATACCGTAATGAACTTGAGTGTAATATTGCTTTTATACAACAGGTCCGCAAGAACAATTTATTAAATGGCAGCAATACTGGACAAAATATTATGATTTGTTTGTTTATCCAGTTGTTTTGCGTAGCTGAGAAAAAATAATATTTTCTAAATGTGGCCAGCAACTGTTGCTTAACATCTCAATCAGCATGAAGACATCTATTGTCATTTCTCGCAAATGTAAACAAATTAAATATTTTCAACTGCAAAAGTAACTAGAAAAGCACTCGGAGAGCGCAGACCTCCGCCAAGTGTCACAATTCCCCCCATACAGTGTTTGTGTGTACGTTTTCAGATTCCTTGAGCATGTAAACATATGACTAGCAATTGGATTCACAATGATTATTTGTTTATTTGACAGGGACAGTGCAATAAACACACAATTAATCAATGACAATCAATCTGATAGTGATAGGATTAGTGGTTCAGTAGTAAAAGCATTGCCTCCTTGGCGGAGGTAATAAACTGAAGTGTTGCTGTTGTGTCCATCTCCTCCACTGACGGATGCAAATTGGGTAGACAGGTTGCCGTGGGTTTTATATTATATTATTTTGGGGTTGCGCTCCGCGGCAAACGAGAATGTAGAAGCTTTGCCGGCAGAGAGCTCGTTTTTGCGCAGCGCCTATGGCTGGCCGGTGAATTTCTGCCAAATGTGCAGCTCCTATGGCTGGCCGGGGAATTTCTGCCAAAGAATCCGTCGGCGGACAGCTGCCCGTGTGAGGTTTTGCAGTTGCGCGCAAACACAGGCACGCTGGCGGGCCCAGGCCAGCAGTGTTTTCCGCGTGCTTTTGTGCCTAAAACGTTGAAGAACGCAGAGTTTGTGTTGCAGACACGACGACCAGCGCCCTCCATTGCGCCTGCGCACATGTTGAAAATGGCCTTATGTCACAGTGTTGAAAAATGCTTTAAAAAATTCCTGTATCCAGACGGTGAACCGGATCACCCCCAAAATTTAATCAGTTCTTCCTTGTACCATTTCCAACAACGCTGGAAAGTTTCATGGAAATCCGTCCAAGACTTTTTGAGTTATCTTGCTAACCAGCAGACAGACAGACAGACAGACAAACAGACAAACCCCGGCAAAAACATAACCTCCTCCTGGCCTTTTCGGCCTGGCAGAGGTAATAAGTGTTTATAAAACATACCATTGAGTTGTTACTGCAGAAGACCCCAGAGCTGCGAAGGGGGTGCTGTCCTTGGTATGACACCTATCGCCAGAACACCGTAGCTAGTAGTTAGCATGCTAGCGATTAGCACACTTTGCTCACTTTTCTTCTCATTTTCAGAAGAAACAAAGAGTCCATCGCCACAAAGGTATTGTGGTTTGTTAATTAAGACAATAAATGAAACTTTAGCACTGCCTTTTTTTTTTTTTTAAACAGACGTGAATGAAATGGTTGTTTTCAAAAGGGTGAAACTTCTGGGTCATGGATATATAATTTTTCTCAAGCAGTGCCTCACTGTGGAAATTAATGTATCCAAAACTGTACTGCAGTTGTCAGAGAGTTGATAGAAAATTACTGTTAGCAGAACACCTTTGAAGTGGGGTGATACATATCCAGTGACATTGGAGCGCAATTATAGCAGATTAAAGTAACCCCTGGAATCCTTGTTGTCCAATCAAATTGCTCGATCGGAACTAACTGTTGTATAAATTTTGTGTATTTTTGACTAAAGGACTACGTTACTTGTTTATTTCACCTTTATTTATGCGCTTCCCTTTGTGTGACTGAATCAGTGTTGTGTACATGCATTGCGCGATGCCTGTGCTCATAAGATAAGATAAGCCTTTATTAGTCCCACAATGGGGAAATTCCAGGATTGCAAAAGCACAGGGATAGCAACACTCAGAGCAATAATTTAGAAGATAAGAAAATAAGAGCAGTGAATATACATATGTCCACATAATCAATCAATCAATCAACTTTATTTATAAAGCACTTTAAAAGCAACACTCGCTCCACAAAGTGCTGTACAGGAACAGAACATAAAAGCAGGGCACTAACACAAAGGGCGCTAACACAAGAACCACAGTTGAAAAAAAAAAATTTTAAAAAAAAAAAAATTATAAATAAAATAAAAAATAAAATAAATAAAAATTCATTTCATTCAATAAAATCAATGTCTCATACTGGGTCGAAGGCCAGGGAGTAAAAATGTGTTTTAAGACATGTTTTAAAAATGAACAGTGAAGGTGCTTGTCTAATGTCCAGGGGTAAATCATTCCATAACCTGGGGGCCATGATCAAAAATGTTCTGTCCTCTCTGAGCTTGCGCCTCGCCTTTGGTACCTCCAAAAGCAGCTGTTAAGCTGACCTAAGGGACCGGGTGGGAGCGTAGGGATGCAGAAGCTCAGAGAGGTAAGGTGGAGCAAGACCATTCAAGGATTTAAAAACAAATAAAAGAATTTTAAAATGAACTCTAAGATACACGGGCAGCCAGTGGAGTGAAGCTAAGATGGGTGTGATGTGATCTCTTCCACGTGTACCTGATAAAAGACGAGCAGCGGCATTTTGAACCAGCTGCAGACGGAAAAGAGATGACTGGCTGACACCAGCGTAAAGTGCATTACAGTAATCCAGACGAGATGAAATAAAAGCATGGATTACTGTTTCCAAGTGTGGTCTAGAGAGAATGGGTTTTACTTTTGCTAAACACCTTAGATGAAAGAAGCTGGATTTTACCACAGAACGAATCTGCGTATCTAATTTAAAATCATTGTCCATGATAAAAACCAAGGTTCCTAGCTTTGGATTTAACATAAGGAGTAAGGGCCTTGAGTATTTTTATCATGTCTATAGTCAATTTCATGTGTGCCTGTGTTTGTGTCTATGTTGAATGTAATTTGTGGCTTGTAAATATGGATGTCACCAGACTGCAAAGCAAATCTACCTACGGGTACAAATAAAGTAACCTGAACCTGAACCTGAAGGGGGCCCAAGTATACAGGAAGGGACTCACGGGGCGACTAGGTCCAAACACCATCACTTCGGTCTTATCATTAAAATTTAGGAAGTTTAGGGCCATCCAAGACTTTATGTCTTCAATGCATGCCAGGAGTGAGTTTACTGATGAGGCAGCTTTTTGTTTTAGAGGGACATAAATCTGACAGTCATCAGCATACAGGTGGAAAGAGATACCATGCTTTTTAAAAATGGAACCCAGTGGAAGTATGTACAGAGTAAAAAGCATGGGCCCTAGAATTGACCCCTGTGGGAACCCATAAGGCAGAGGAGCAGAAGAGGATTCAAACCCAGACATGCTAACTTTAAAAGTCCTGTCTGACAGATAGGATCTAAACCAGTTGAGAGCAGTGCCACAAATGCCCACTAGGTGCTGCAAACGGGAAATTAAAACATGATGGTCCACTGTGTCAAAGGCAGCAGTTAAATCAAGCAGCACAAGAAGAGCATATTCACCTGAATCACATGCCAAGAGAATATTGTTAAAAACTCTTAACAAGGCTGTCTCTGTGCTATGAAGAGCTTTGAAACCAGATTGAAAAATCTCTAAAATACCGTGTTCATCCAGAAAACATTTCAGCTGCATATAGACAATTTTCTCTAAAATTTTTGAGAGAAATGGCAGCTTGGAAATAGGCCTAAAATTTGCCAACATGGTATGATTGAGACCAGGTTTCTTATTCAAGGGCTGCACTACTGCATGTTTAAAATTTGCAGGAACCATACCAGATGACAGGCTGCAGTTCAAGATGGCAAGAACTGACTGGCCTATACTGGGAAGCACCTCTTTAAAAAGTCTAGGAGGGACGGCATCACAGGGAGACCCTGAGGGCTTAATGTGGCCAACCACATCCTTTAAAAATGAGAGAGTCACAGGTACAAACTGATTAAAAACAGCAGAACAAGGGACAGAGACAGAGGGATCAGAGGCAGGAGGTGAGATGAGAGCCCTGGTGGTGGCCACCTTATCAATAAAAAAGTTCATAAAATCATTGCATAACTCAGAAGAGGCTCCAAACAGTCAGTCTGTGGGGTGTTAAGAACAGAGTCAATAGTGTTAAATAAAACACATTGATTATGACAATGAGATAAAACAATATTAGCAAAATATTTGCTTTTTTCCTGCTTGACAGTATTTTGATACTGATGCCAGCAGTCTTTTAAAATCTGCAGTGACACCTGCAGTTTGTCTTTCTTCCATCTGCATTCAGCTCTGCGGCACTCCTGTCTGACTGTACGAGTTCTGTCATTGAACCATGGCTCAGGTTTGGATCGAGGCTGCTTGGGTTTCAGTGGAGCCAGAGTCCAAGATGGTTTGGCAGGAGGAGTGAAACCAGGAGCTGAGTTCCTCCACAGATGAGATGGAACCAGGAGGGACACAGAGCTGGTCAAAGGCAGCGGAGAACTGACCGGCAGTGAAAGGGTTAAAAATCCAGCAGCGCTGAGCAGCAGCGCAAGTTTTAGCTGCAGTGCGTGACAGATCAGCCTCAAATAATACAGGCATATGGTCGGACAATACAGTGTCACATAAATATATAAATATATATACACAGTGCGGAGCATTGTAGCTAGATGCAATAAACAGCATAACCATCTATTTAGTTATCCTACATAGTATGAATATGTACCCATACATATTGTCACCCTCCGTAGCGACTGATATTGTCCTAGTTGTATTCTGGAGGGGACCATTTGTGTAAGTCTGTCGCGTCTTTTGCATTCAATACTATTAGGTTGTCACGCTTTTTGTTTTTTCTTTACTATCTCCGCAAGCAGCCCTGCTTAGGTTATAAAGTCTGACAGCCGTAGGTAGGAAGGACCTGCAAAACCTCTCGGTGGGCGCACCTAGAATGATGTAGCCTACTGTTAAATGAGCTCCTCAGTGCGTTCAGTATGTCCTGCATAGGGTAGGACTTGGACTCCAGCAGAGATGACAGCTTAGCCACCATCCTTCTCTCCTCTATCTCCTCCACTGGGTCAAGGCGTTGCCCCAGGACAGAGCTAGCTTTCTTGATCAGTTTGTTCAGTCTCTTTGTATCGGCTGCTGTAATGCCACTGCCCCAGCAGACCACTCCAAAAGTGATGGCTGATGCCACCACCGTGTCGTAGAATGTCTTCAAGAGCACCCCTTGTACACCAAAAGACCTGAGCCTCCTCAGTAGGAACAGCCTGCACTGTCCCTTCTTGTAGAGTGCGTCGGTATTGTGTGACCAGTCTAGTTTATTGTTCAGATGAATACCAAGGTACTTGTAGGATGTCACCATCTCAATGTCTGTTCCGTGGATGTTTACTGGTGCTGTGAGGGGTTGTCCTTGCCTGCGGCAGTCCACCACCAGCTCCTTAGTTTTCCTCACGTTGATCTGGAGTCAGTTCCGATGGCACCAGTCCACGAAGTCCTGGATAAGTCCTCTGTTCTCAGCTTCATCTCTGTTGGAGATGAGGCCGACGATCGCAGAGTCATCAGAGAACTTCTGTAGATGGCAGCGTGTTGTGTTGTGTTGTGTGAGAAGTCCGCAGTATAAAGGGTGAACAGGAAGGGAGCCAAAACTGCTGCACGGTGGCGCAGTGGTTTAGCACTGCAGCAGCACAGTTTACCCTCGGCCGGGGGATCGTGGGGATCATGAGATCGTGGGTTCGATCCCAGCCCCCGACCAACAGTGAGATGTGGGGAGTTTGCATGTTCTCCCCGTGTTGCGTGGGTTTACTCCGGGATTTCTCCGGTTTCCTCCCGCATACCAAAAACATGTAGGTTTAGGGCGCTCGCGCACGCAGTGACCAGCAGCCGGTGGCTTGTCACCAGACTGCAAACCAAATCTACCTACGGGTACAAATAAGTAACAAAAAAAAAAAAAAAAAAAAAAAAAAAAAAAGAACCTTCCCAGGGGGGCCCCCGTGCTGCCGATGATCGTGTTGGACACACAATCCCGGGTTCTCACAAACTGTGGCCGGTTTGTGAGGTAGTCCAGGATCCATGATGACAGGTGCTGGTCCACCCCTGCGCACAGCAGCTTGTCCTTCAGGATCATCGGTTGGATGGTGTTGAAAGCACTGGAGAAGTCAAAAAACATGATCCTCACCGTGTTCCCAGGCTTCTCCAGGTGGTACAGCGAACGGTGAAAGATGAAGATCACTGCAATCCTCCACCCCCGATGCCATGCTGGTAGGCAAACTGGGGTGGATCCATCGCTAGTCCCACCAGGGGGCGGAGGTGAGCAAGGAGCAGTCTCTCCAGGGTTTTCATCATGTGAGACGTCAGGGCCACTGGTCTGCAGCTGTTCAGGTCTCTGGTGTGGGAAGTCGTTGGTACAGGTACCACACAATATGTTTTCCACAACTGTGGTATCCTCCCCAGCTTCAGGCTCAGCTTGAAGATGTGCGTCCACAATCCCACACAACTGGTCTGTACAGAACTTAAAGAGCTTCGCGCTGATGCCGTCGGTCCGAGCCTTCCTCACCTTGATCTTCCTCAGCTTCGTCCCTCACCTGGGTCTTAGTGAGGGTCAGGTTGGCGGCTTGTGTGTCTGGGAGTGGGGGGGGTGTTGGTGGAGTGGGGTGTGGACAGCAGGTCTCGATGACTTTAGAGGCGGCAGTGGTTGGTGTGCAGGCGGGGGGGGGGAGGGTGGTTGGTCAAACCTATTAAAAAACAGGTTCAGATTGTTTGCCCACTCCCCCCCCCCCCCCGTGGCCTGGGAGGAGGTATTCTGGAGCCCAGAGATGGTTTTGAAGTTTCTCCAGACCCCGCCGATGTCGCTCCATTGCAGCTTGTCCTCCATCGTCTTCCTGAAGCTGTCCTTGCCTTCTCTGATCTTCCTCCTCAGCTCCCTCTGTACGGACTTCAGCATCTCCCTGTTCCCCGACCTGAAGATCCTCTTCTTCTCTCTCAGAAGTGTTTTTTTCTCAGGGTTGATCCAGGGTTTGTTGTTTGAGCAACACCGTATGGTCTTGGTGGGTACGGTGTTGTCCACACAGAAGTTGATGTAGTCCGTGATGGTGTGAGTGAGGCCATCGATGTCCTCACCATGTGGATCGCAGAGCTGCTCCCAGGCAGTGATTTCAAAACAGTCCTTAAGAGCATCCATTGCCTCCTCAGACCATATCTTCACTGTGCACATGACCAGAGGTTGTCTGTGTACTAGGGGTTTGTACACCGGCAGGAGATGAACCAAGTTGTGATCCGATCTCCCGAGTGGGAGGAGTGGTGATGAGGTGTATGCCTCCTTAGTGTTTACATAGAATGAGCACTCCGTTCCGAACACAGCCACCTGACCGCTACTACCAACTTGCCCCTGCTGCCACCGAAGCTCGAAGAGTGTGCTTGTTGCCCACTTGTGGGTGCGCCCATCACCAGTGCAATTATGTGCACTAATGTTCCTCTAACAGTCGCTGCCTTCACCCAGATGTTCCCACAGCAGACAGCCTGGTGACATAGATGTAAATCATGGGGATCCAGGGGAGGACAATTTTTTTTTTTGAAATTTGCAGTGCTTTTCATAAATTTACTACAATTAATTGTAAAAGATTTTTGTTGTAAATATGCCACTTTTTCTTCATAAATCTGCTGTTTTTGCATCTTAAATTAGCAAGTTTTTTTCTTGTAAATTTGTAACCTTTTTCTAATAGATGTGATTTTTTTTCTTGCAAATTTACATGTTTTTTCTAATTAATTTGTATCTTTTTTTTAGTAAACTTGAGTTTTTGTAAATTTGCAACTGTTTCTTGTAAATTTGCACTTTTTTCTCATAAATTTGACTTTTTTCTTGTAAATTTGCAGCTTTTTCACATAAGTGTATGCTCGTACATTATTTCTCGTACATTTATGACTGACTACAATGATACTTATTGTGTCCCCTCAGTATTTACTCTGGAGAAAATGTTCTGCTTATTGTCCCTCCCAACATGGAAATGAAACATCTGCCTATTCAGCATGTTGGCACTGCAGACCCCTGGCAAAAACATTTGAAGACCCCTGGTATAGAGGGTATGCTGACCATTGCATTAAAATTCAGGGTCATGCTCTTGCATTAAAAAGATGATTCATTTTGAATTAATTAAAATATATATATATAATCATTTGATCTGCAGTCTTGGGAAAGAGCATAATAGGTTTTGATGCTATCTGATGAGTCACATCACTCCGTAAATATTGCTTTGCAGTCAGATCAGTCTAATAAATGTAAAGTGCATTTCCATTTTTGATATGCGTATCAGCACTGCACAGAAAGACTGACACAGAAAAATGATCACAGCTGAAAGCTTGAGGAGTCTTGTGTAAATACACGCACTGCTCAACACACTTCATACATTATGGACACAGCCTCTTCCTCCTCAGCTGTTTTCCCTGAGCCAACACCAATATATCTGATGCGTGACTGCAGCAGCGGGATATTGTGTTACTGTGTGAGAGCTGGTGTGTAAGACGAGGTATGGGGTGGTGAGATTTAGCTCCATAAGCTTCCGGGGTATCTGGAGTATCTATGGCAATTGGCTTCCCTGAAACTAAGCCCATTTTCCTGGGTACACACTGCCACACCTGTCCCCACTGACATGTGCAGTATCATTTTCCTGGTATGCATAAGGTCACAGGAGAAATGATATGTGGATTTGGTGTATTTGTCTAGGAGTTTGTGTTCAAATCGGATTGTAAAGCAATGTTAGAAATAAGAAATACCCTATGGATATGTGGAACATTTACCACATGTTGCTGCATATGCTGCAAACAAGACTATATTAGAGAATTTGTTAATGGAACATGCAGATTTACTCAGAATGTTTGATAGGGAAAACTGTAGCTATTATGTGAGGCATGACATGGGAAAACTTAAAATAGAAGCTACATTGAGCTTAGTTGAGCTGCTGCCAGCTGAGGATTTGAGTCCAGAAACATGCCAATATGTTATATCTTCCGTCATTTAGAGTTTGAGAATTTGTTTACATCATGACTGAATTCACCTGTTCTTCATTATCCCTCTACCTGTGTGTCTGATCCTGATGCTTTCCTGTTTTGTCCACTTGTAAAGTTATCAACATGGATCTGCTTACACTGTCTTCAGTGTTGACTTCAACTGGAGATATCAGATCATGTTGAGGATCCTCTCAATCCCACTGGCACACACAGGTCTATGGCTCGCCCATCCAAGAAGTCCTTAGCATGTTTGTTTTTATGCCTCGGTGAAAACGGAGGCGTACTGTAGTCTATGTATGCATCTGTGTGTGGTTGTATCTGTCTGCCTGTCTGTTTCAGCTCGCTCGGTCAAAATCAAGTGGAACTAAAGGCTTGTATCATTGTATCGCCATATTTTCTCAACTTCTAATTTACCAGAATTTCGAGATAAGGCTTTGCTTTCAAAATAAACACAAATTTAACACCATCGCCATGTAATAGAGCCGGGGGAAAAGGTATTGTAATTACTATGCCAGGCCAGTAGAGGTGGCAGTGCCCCTTTTTTACAGCACACAGCAACTTTCTATCACAGTCATCTGGCTGAACTGCTATAAAATAGCAGCTGTTACTGAAAAAAAAACACATATTTAGCAACTACACCATTTGTTCACCACATCAATTGTTTTCACACTGGTTTTGCTGTTTACTGTAGTTTTGCAGAGGAAGGACGAGGTATTTTTTTCCTGGAGTTTTCAGTTCATTGGTAAAAACTACAAGTCCCAATATTCCTCACCTCAAAAACATGGTGGCGGACCACAGTGAAGACCTGAACAAAGCAAAAGACATTTAAAAGTAAGATTTGTGCTTAAATTTTGCAGTGATTTCAATATTAAAACACTAATAACTCCTACAACTGCAATATAAGTTTTAATACTAATGTCAGTAATATAAAAACACCACGGTGTGACATGCTTCATTTACTCACTTAAAAATGATTCACTCACTAAACCAAGCAATTTATTAAGTGGAGGAGAAACATGACACAACATTTCAATCAGATTCAGGTCAATCAGATTCAGGTCAGGACTTTGACTAGGTCACTCCAAAGTCTTCATTTTATTTTTCTTAAACTATTCAGAGGTGAACTTGCTGGTGTGTTTTGGATCATTGTCCTGCTGCAGAACCCAAGTGCGCTTCAGCTTGAGGTCACAAACAGAAGGCCGGACATTCTCCTTCAGGATTTTTTGGTAGACAACAGAATTCATGGTTCCATTTACCACAGCAAGTCTTCCAAGTCCTGAAGCAGCAAAACAGCCCCAGACCATCACACTACCGCCGCTATACAGTATTTTACTGTTGGTATGATGTTCCTTTTCTGAGATGCTGTGTTACTTTTATGCTAGTGTAATGGGACACACACCTTCCAAAAAGTTCAACTTTTGTCTCGTCAGTCCACAGAGTATTTTCCCAAAAGTCTTGGGGATCATCAAGATATTTTCTGGCAAAACTGAGAGGAGCCTTAATGTTCTTTTTGCTCAGCAGTGGTTTTCGTCTTGGAACTGTGCCATGCAGGCCATTTTTGCCCAGTCTCTTTCCTATGGTGGAGTCATGAACACTAACCTTAACTGAGTCAGGCAAGTGACGCCTGCAGTTCTTTGGATGTTGTTGTGGGGTCTTTTGTGACCTCTTGGATGAGTTGTTGCTGCACTCTTGGGGTAATTTTGGTCAGCTGGCCACTGCTGGGAAGGTTCACCTCTGTTCCATATTTTCTCCATTTGTGCATAATGGCTCTCACTGTGGTATGCTGGAGTCCCAAAGCTTTAGAAATGGCTTTATAACCTTTTCCAGACTGATAGATCTCAATTACTTTGTTTCTCGTTTGTTCCTGAATTTCTTTGGATTGCAGTATGATGTCTAGCTTTTGAGGATCTTTTGATCTACTTCCCTTTGTCAGGCAGGTTCTATGTAAGTGATTTCTTGATTGACAACAGGTGTGGCAGAAATCAGGCCTGGGCGTGGCTAGAGAAATTGAACTCAGCTTTCCAAAGATGTGATAAACCACAGTTAATTTATGTTTTAATGGGGGGGGGGGGATCACTTTTTCACAGATGGCCATGTACGGTTTTTTTTTAACCATTAATAATAAACACCTTCATTTAAAAACTGCATTTTGTGTTTACTTGTGTTATCTTTGTCTAATATTTAAATTTGTATGATCTGAAACATTTAAGTGTGACAAACATACAAAAAAATGAGAAATCAGGAAGGGGACAAACACTTTTTCACACCACTGTATCTGTCTGTTAGCAGCTTTTCAGCTCACCTGCTCAAAATCAACAGGAACTAAAGGCTTGTATCATTGTATCGACATATTTTTTTGACTTATATTTGCCACAATTTCCAGATTATGCTTTGGTTTTCAAAATAAACACAAATTTAGCTCACCTTTACCATCAATGCAGCTGTGAAAAAAGGTGTTATAATAACTATGCCCGCCTACTAGACGTGGCAGTGTGACTTTTTTACAGCCCCCCATGTTACCATGCCGCAGGCACTGAGGCATCAGCACCTCGTGCTTTCATTTGAACAGGTAAATGACAGTTAAGGTCCCTATTTCAGCAATTAAGTCTACAATCTATTGCCGGAGTAGCAGAGCAAATTTATGGATGTGTCCAAGTCCATTTCACTATTAGAGCAGTGCAAAAATAAATTTTGTGCTTGGTATAAAGTGCAAAGAGGCACTTAATGATTCAGAGGTGGGTTTTGAGCATCATGTGAAATAAATCAGCTGCTGCCTTTGCTCTTATTCCCTTCAATAAACAGGCATAAGACACAAGGTGCAATGCTAATATGGCAGGTTAAATGCCAGGGCAAATCCAGCTTGCACCCAGGACAATGCCAGCTTACACAAATAATAAATAAATAAAAATGTGTTTAAGGGCAAGGTGCTTAAAAGGAGCTTTTTTTGTTGTTTTAATGGAAGCAGTTATTGAGATGTGTTGATTTAATGTTGATGTGAACCAAAAAATTCTGTCAGTCAATGAAATCAAAAGCCTTGTTGTCCACAGCTCTACTCACACTGGGGAGACATAAGAAGGCACAGATGAGAGCTCTACCATTAAGAAATTATGCCAGTCTTTCTGTCCATGATCTTAACAGCCAGAATTTTTTTTGATTTTGTATACTTTATTGATCCCCAGAGGGGAAATTGAGGGCATCCACCTGGATGGATGAAGCAGCCACGGTATGGCGCTATCCCTTTACCATTCACACACACATTCACACCTAGGGCCACTTTATCCAATTAACCCAGTCCTTCTCAAATAGTGGGGCGCGATGCGATGCCGGGGGGGGCGCGTGTGACCCCGGGTAACAGGCTTTGCTTTTGCCGTGTAAAGTGTAATTGCACATCCACGGCAGCAGGTGGTGCAGTGGCGCTCTCATTGTCAAAGTCTGTGCGGGAGTTTAAAACTTTTTAAATTGCTGTCAACAAACCCCTTGAGAGACACCATGGAGAAATATTTAACAGTAACGAAAAGAAAGGCGGAGAGAGACAGAGGTAAAGAGACAAATGAAAGTCTCCCAAAAGCTAAGACGAGGAAATATGACGAAGCTTATCTAGCGCTTGGCTTCACTCTGACTACGGTGGGAGACGAGGAAAGACCGGTGTGTTCACTGTGTCTGAAAGTGTTGGCAGCGGACAGCATGAAGCCAAATAAATTAAGACGTCACCTACAGACATTACATCCTCAACACGTTGATAAGCCGCTTGATTTTTTTCAGCGAAAACGTGCGGAGTACGGCCAACAATCATCCCGCTTTGTGAACGCTACATCAGTAAACCAGCGAGCACTTTCAGCATCATTTAAAGTGGCGCACCAAATTGCGCAGTGCAAAAAACCCCACACAATTGCAGAGGAGTTGATACTGCCTTTTTCTACCTTTTTCTTCAGACTAAAATGTTAAATATATTGGTACTCCTGTGTTAATGTTCCAGATCAATTTACATTTAATATTATTTATTGATTGAATTATTTTTCTCAGCATCAAATGGTTCAGTTGGTCAAAAATGTTTCTAGTTTAAATAAGGATTGACATATTTTTTATTTCAGGCACTTTGATGCAAGTTTTTTTTTCTGTTTTAGACTATAACAGGGTTTCTGTGTGGCAAAATAAAGTTAATATTTGTTGAAAGTTGATTTATATTGCTTTTTTCTTTTGTTAATGTTAAAAAGGATACAATTTTAGGTATACTTATACAATTTTTATAGATAATGATCTTATTTATAGTCACTGCGGCGAGTTGGGGGGGCGCGAAATATTTTCTCTTTCCTAGGGGGGGCTTTGCAAAAAATAACTGAGAAGCACTGAATTAACCTAACTTGCATGTTTTTGGCCTGTGGGAGGAAACCGGTGAACTCCCGGAGTAAACCCACGCAGACACGGGGAGAACATGCAAACTCCACACAGATCACTGTTGGTCAGGGGCTGGGATCAAACCAGGGATCCCATGGCCAAGGGTGAATTGCTGTGCTGCCGCAGTGCTAACCACTGCTCCACCGCACCGCCCAAAAAACACCCTCAGTTACATTGTCACAGGATATGTGAGAGCTGGCACAACCACTTTGCTGTAATACAAATTTCTGTTCATGTCATGAACTGCCCAGGCGGGGCAGGAATGGAGACCCAAACGCAGGCTGTGAGTTAAAAGTGGTTTAATGAAAACATAAAACAACTGAGGCAAGGATAAACTTATAAGGCAGGACAGCATGGGAGTAAAGGCGTGTGGAAACGCCAGAATACAATGAGAGGAAATGTGGGGCTCACGTCTGGATACAAAGTGAAGGACGCTACCCCGAGCTGCGGAGCAGCATCCCTTAAATAGGACAAAGAATAATTAACCAAATGATAAACAGTTGTGGGTGATAGGAGCAAGGATAATGAACTCAAATACAACAGCTGTGACAGACCACAAACTGAACTTGAAAAGGAAGTAAACAAAGTTAAGTTAGGTTATTCCCATGCTAATGGCATGTGGTGTAGGGCGGTGCCTATCTCTGTTTCGTGACCCTAGGCCACACAGCTATTGTAGGTAGTGGAAGCTACAGTGGGGGGGGGGTCGGTCCTCTGGTAGCTCTGTGTGTTACAAAGAACCTTATCAAAGTAAAAGCACAAGAGGAATAATGTCAAAAAGTAACTAACTATAAATATGAAATGATTACAAAATGAGATTCAAACAAATAATACACAAAGAGGAAATAATAACAAACCACTAAGGTGAGGACAAGAAGAAATACAAAACCAAAAGATGCTAATAATACAATACTAATAAACACCAATGTTACCACGGAGAACTGAAAGAAAAAGACGAAAGTAGATTCATGTCAAAACACAGAGAGATGTAATTTAAAATACAAAATGATTCAATAATACATTGACTAAATAAACAACACTACAATAACCAAAGATTATGATACCGGGACAACTCAAAACAGAGACAAAGGCCAAACTCAGAACATCATACAAACAAAACCATACACAAATACAATAATAAAACTAAAGTGGAAAAAGTACAGAAAATAACTAGAAATAAACTGAAAGTGTGAGCACGGTTCTCCCACCATGCTCCACACATGACAGTTGTACTGAAAAAGAACGAGCTGTTCATCTTGGCCCGAGGTCCGTTAATGTGCCCGTTCTTATAGTTTAATTCAAAACAGCTGTCAGGATTATTTTCAATCATTCTGTTAAATGAATGGCAGTGAATGAGGTTAAAAAGTTTTAAAAAACGGTCATAAGTTACATAATGATGGCTTTGTGCACACCTGCCAGCTCCCTCCTGCCATGGTGACAGCTCTTTTCGTGGTGTAGGACAGACTGGTGGAGCTGCATGGCAGAATGGAAGTCCAGTAGATAAATTTAGAAAAAAAAAAAAGTGACCCACATTTAGTTCGTTTTTAAGGAGATGATAAATAAATGTGTAAATGGCCTTGCTAGAAGCTGATCTAGCTATCCAAACAGCTAAAAACAGATCCAGAAACTTCTCAAACTCCAGAAGACGCTCATTGTAGTTTACTGAATCTTTCATTTGAGAAACTGTAACAATACAGAAAAACAAGATATACACACGTCAATTTGGGCTAAAATAACAATCACAGGCAATGACTATCTTATTTACATATGTAAAGCACGGAGTAGCAGTCGTTAGCTTAGCACCAGTATAAACATTAACATATGGGTTTCAATGAGAAATCGTGCACCAAAACGCTGGACTACCAAACCGAAGACAACGTATGTGGTGACTAATTAATTCCACTCTAAAATACTTACAGATGATGCTTTAACAAACACAAATGAATAAAGAAGACCAGGAAAGTGGAGCTGCCGTGTATTGTAGTGGGACCATTTTTTCAACAACTTCCTGTCTAAGTTCTTCTTCTACCGTCTTAAATAAGTTAAATAAAAAGGCCACTAGATGGCGCATAATACCAAGAAATTAACATAACATTAACCACAGTGAACACAACACTCCCCGCCTGGGATCATTATGATCCCACATTTAAACAGTCTTGTTAACCACTTTACTCTGGAGAGAAGAGCAGAACCACTTCTGTTACAGGGCGGCAGAAAGTCCTTTTTTTTTTCCAGCATGAGAAGTTGTTACTTCAACTTTCCTGACTAGTCCATCTTGACTTGAAAAGGTTTTTGTGATAATAGACATGAGCCAGTAGTTCCGTTTCACCTGAGAGTCTTTGAGCAAAACAATATCTCCTTCTTTCAGACTTGGTTTCTTATCCTGCCATTTGTGGTGTAGTTGAAGTGTGTGGAGGTACTCCCGTCTCCATTTGGACCAGAACGTGTCGGCGAGACTTTGTACTCTTTTCCACTGTGCTTTCAGAAGTGTTCCCTTTTCAAAGTTACCAGGAGGTGGCGGTGGTGGTGATCCTGTTTTCATTGTGAGCAACACTGAAGGTGTGAGGATAAGTGGTGACAGGATCAGTTGACAGGAACAAGAGGGCGAGCGTTCATGATGGCAGATACTTCAGCCATAAATGTTGACAACAGTTCATGAGTTAGCCGTACCTTTTTACAGTCTTGGACCATGGAGTCGAGAATGCGTCTAGCAATTCCAATCATTCGCTCCCAGGCACCGCCCATATGTGATGTGTGAGGCGGATTGAAGATCCATGAGCAGTTTTGTTCATTCAGGTAGCTTTCAACGTCCTTTGTGTCAAAGTTTGTCTTGTCCATTTTCAGTTCTCGGGAAGCGCCAATAAAGTTTGTACCACAATCAGATCTTATTTGTTTCACAGGGCCTCTGACTGCGAAAAAGCGTCTCAGGGCATTAATGAAACTGTCGGTGCTCATTGTTTCAATTAACTCAATATGGACTGCTCTCATTGACATGCATGAGAACATTACTGCCCACCTTTCAGAGTTAGCCTGCCCTCCTCTTGTGCAGCGTGCTACCACATCCCACAGCCCGAACACATCGACACCCACATACGTGAAGGGGGGTGCTACTTGCATTCACTCAGATGGTAAGTTTCCCATTTGTTGACATTCTGTTTTTCCTCATAATTTTCTGCAGATGACACACTTGTAAAGGACTGAGCTGATGCCTCGCTTGGCTCCTGCTAGCCAAAATCCCGCTGCTCTTATAGCGCCGTCTGTGAAATGTCTCCCCTGATGTTTCACGGTCTCGTGGTAGTGGCGGATTAAAAGCGTTGCAAGGTGGTGTTGAGCAGGAATGATGAGGGGATTGGTGATGTCAATGCCTAGTTCAGACTGTGCGATACGGCCCCCAACTCTTAAGAGTCCATCTTTGTCAAGTATATGATGCAGCTTCCAGAGGCTGCTTGAGGGGGGTATCTTGGTCTTTTCTTGTATACATTTCAATTCATCTTTGTAGTACTCACTTTGAACACCTTTTACAACGCAAACCTTAGCCTTTATCAGCTCCTCTTCTTTAGGTCGACAAAGGTGCCAGCCACGACAAGTGGAAGTTTGGTTAGAGTGGGCAAAGGAACAGGCAACGTGAATCAAACAGGCTATTGCTCTGATGAGAGTACTGTAATTGGAGAACCTTTCAAAATGTGTGGAACTTCCTGTGGGTTTTGTAACACGGTGAGGCTTGTCACTAGAGGACGTATTTCAGTGTCGAGGGCAGGATCAGCAAGATCAAATGTGTCTGGAGATGAAGAATGCACAAATGAGTTGACAAGAAAAGCTGGTCCTTCTAACCACGTCGTGCTGCTTAGCTGTGCTGCTGTTACAGATCTGGACCCATAGTCTGCTGGGTTGAGCTCGGATGGAATGTATTTCCACTGGTTGGGATGTGCTGACTGGAGGATGCGTTGGACTCTGTTATGCACATATACGTAGAATCTTCGAGACTGGTTGTATATGTACCCTAATACAACTTTACTGTCCGTGTGATACTCATTGTTGTCAAATATAATGTCCATTTCTGCAACAACCAGCTCTGCAACTTCAATTGCGAGTACTACAGCGCATAGCTCTAATCTCGGGTTGTAAGGCCTGCTTGAGGAGCCAATTTTGCCTCTCCGAATACAAAGCCCGCCTCTGTGTTGTCCGGAGTAGATAGTTTTATATAGGCGACGGCGGCAATGGCTTTTAGAATGAGAGAGAGAGGCAGGTACCAGCATTCCTGGTTCTGACCAAGAGGTGGCGCAACTTCTGCATGTCCTCTGCTGAGCATGTTCTCCATAAACTCAAGAAAGTGTGCTTTCATTTCAGGTCGTTTTTCCAGAGTGTGTCTGAGTGACACGAGGCGGTCATGAGCTAGTTGTTTGTTGTTGGGCAGCCATTGCCGTGGCGACTTGAAAGGCAGAGGGCCCACTCAGCTATTGTCACTGTCCTGATAGAAGTCAGAGTCCATTACTTGGAGAAACTGTGTGTCCTCAACTGAAGGAGCAAGTTTGTGGTCATCCGATGTGCGTGCAAAAATCTGTTGGCCGATGCTGTCCGCACTACATCCAGACTCACGAATGCTTATCAAGATTTGCTCTGGGCTATGGTAGATTCCAGGAATCTTTGTGAACGTCTCTTTTCCATAATATTTTTTATTGACAGAAAAAAAAAATTACACACACACACACACACACACACACACACACATATATACTGTATATATATATACAAATTACATGTATATATAGTAAATCTGCCAATGTCACACTGTTGTGTCACCAGGTGGCCATAGGTGCCCATTCATTAACATTGACTTAACTCAAACCTTTAGGCCTTGCAATTATCAAAGTGAGTGATAAAAGGACCCCAAATATCAAAGAATTTTTGCAATGAGTTGTTTCTTATATACCTGAGTCTTTCCATCTGTATAACATTCATCATGTCCATCAACCATTGACGAAAAGATGGAGAGGAAGTGGCTTTCCACTCCTTCAAAATAAGTCTCTTGGCAACAGTCATGCCCAACATCAATGACTGTTGTATAGATTTGCAAAAACATTGAGTAAGTTGAGAACAGCCAAAGGTAGCGAGAATTGCATCCAGGGGAAGAGTGATTTGATAAACCGTAGAATACCAATCAAACACTCTAGACCATAAGTCAAAAAGCAAGGGACAGAACCAAAAAGCATGGGACAATGTACCCACTGACATTTGACATCTGTCACACAGTGATGAAATAGAAGAATACATCTTATGCAGTCGGTACTTTGAGTAATGAAGGCAGTGAACCACTTTATATTGTATCAGCTGGTGTCTACTATTGACCGAGCAATCCTTAACTGCTGACAGACTTCTGTCGCAAATGCCTCCAGATAATTCAACTCCCAACTCCTCCTCCCAAGCTGTCCTGATTGTCTCGGAAGAGGCAGTGGAAACACTGTCAAACATATTCACAAATTTAGAGACTAGGTGCCTGGAGCGAGGGAGGTTCTTAATAAGATCAAAGAAGACATGTTTTCCCGGAACTGCACCAGATTCATTAACTATGGATTGAACATAATGTCTGATTTGTAGATATTGAAAAAAATCTGAATGAGGAAGACCAAATTTTTCTCTAAGCAAATTAAATGACGCTAAACTCCCCTTAATATACAAGTCCCCAATGGATACCAAACCCCTCTCCCTCCAGACGTGGCAAGTTTTATCTGACCATGGGGATAAAAATGAATGGTTATAGCAAATTGGTGTATCTGCTGAGGTCTCTGGTAAATGCAAAAATGCCCGTACCTGATTTAAAATTTTAACCAAATTTCTTATTGTAAAGCTTAAACATTTCAGAATTTTCAAGTCATCCAATTTATTGAACAGCAGGGCGGGCAAAGAAGAGTTAGTGACAGAGTCAGATTCCATGTGCAATCACAAGGGGGCCTCAAATGCCACCTTATCCACGGCAGCATGTGACCAAAACATTAGTGATCTGACATTGGTGGCCCAGTAATAATGCTTGAACGATGGCAGGCCCAGCCCACCTTCCAATTTAGGCTTTTGCAAATGGGATTTAGAAATCCAATGATTTTTATAGTTCCAAACATAAGATAAGATAATTGTATCCAATTCCTTGAAAAATGCTGATGTGAGAAATATAGGAAGGTTTTGACAGAGATAAAGAAATCTAGGGAGAGAGACCATCTTGATTGAGTTTATTCGACCAATCATAGACAAAGGCAGGATTTTCCAATTGTCTACATGCCGCTTAAGATCTGCAATAAACTCACCAAAATTTAATGCAAATATCAATTTAGGATTTTTAGGTATAATTAAGCCAAGGTATTTAATATGATCATTAACTATTCTAAAAGATGCATTTTTCAGAAAACCTGGCGAAAAACCATCTGAAAGAGGCAAAAATTCACTTTTGGGCCAGTTTATAGTGTAACCTGACAGTCTACCGAAAGAAATAATCAGGTCCAGGAGAGGGGAAATTGATTTTTCTGAATTGTCTAAATATAATATTACATCATCCGCGTACAAACTGATGAGGGATTCAACTCCTCTAACCTTCAGGCCTACAATATTCGGATTATTTCTTATGCTTAAGGCGAGGGGTTCAAGTGCAACTGCAAAAAGGCCTGGTGATAAAGGGCAGCCCTGCTGAACTGAACGGTGTAGAAAGAATGGAGTTGACCTGTCACCATTTGTTAACACAGAACACATTGGATTGTCATATATCAATTTCACCCAAGCTATAAGAGTCACCGAACCTGAATCTCGTTAATGACTCTAACATATAGTAGGTCCACTCGACCTGATCAAAAGCTTTTTGTGCATCCAGTGAAAAAATTGCTGCTCCTTTAACTTTACTGTGATCAGCATGAATGATGTTAAGAAGTCGTCTTACATTAAAAAATGAAAATCTGCCCGGGATGAACCCTGTTTGATCAGGATGGATAATTGATGAAAGATATTTGTTTAGCCAAATAGCCAGCAATTTAGTAATCACCTTCCTATCAAAATTCTGAAGTGAAATGGATCTGTAACTGGCTGGGTCCGTCTCGTCTTTCCCTTTCTTTAAGATTAATATGATGTTGGCCTCATTTAATGTTTTAGGTAGGGCCTTGTTTGCCTTTGACTCGTATGTCATTCTAAGTAAAAGAGGAGCAAGAATATCACAAAACTTTTTATAAAATTCACAACCAGAACCATCTGGTCCTGCTGCTTTACCAGATGGAAATGACTTAATGGCAGATTTTATTTCGTCCAATGTGAAATCAGAATCTAAATCTTGCCTAGCTATATCTGTAAGTATGGGTAATATAAGGGAATCAAAAAAATCATTTAAATCAGAGTGAGAGGGGGAACATTTGGAACTATAAAGTTCACTATAAAATTCTTTAAAACAACCATTTATATCTTTGGGGTTGGTTAATAATATACCTGTCTTTGATTTAATACAATGAATAGACCTTGATGCCTGAACACCAAGGTACTGTACTAGCAAATCAAGCTCTTCTCCTGCAGATACAGACGTGGACAAAATTGTTGGGACCCCTCTGTTAATGAAAGAAAAACCCACAATGGTCACAGAAATAACTTGAATCTGAAAAAAGTGGTAATAAATAAAAATTCTATGAAAATTAACCAATTAAAATCAGACATCAATCCATCCATCCAGCCATCTTCTACCACTTTTCCGGAGGTCCGGGTAGCGGAGGCAGCAGTTCAAGCAGAGAAGCCCAGACTTCCCTCTCCCCAGCCACCTGCTCCAGCTCTTCAGAGAGGATACCAAGGCGTTCCCAGATCAGCTGGGAGACATAGTCTCTCCACCGAGTCCTGGGTCTGCCCCAGGGTCTCCTCCCAGTGGGATGTGCCCGAAACACCTCAAGTGGGAGGCATCCAGGAGGCATCCTAATCAGATGCCCATACCACCTCAACTGACTCCTTTCAATGTGGAGGAGCAGCAGTTCTACTCTGAGCCTGTCCCAGATGACTGAGTTCCTCACCCTATCTCTGAGGGTGAGTCCAGCAATCCTACGGAGAAAGCTCATTTCAGCTGCTTGTATCCACAATCTTGTTCTTTCGGTCATTACCCAAAGCTCTTGACCATAGGTGAGAGTAGGAACGGAGATTGACTGGTAAATCGACAGCTTTGCCTTAGAACTAAGCTCCCTCTTCACCACAACAGACCGGTACAACGTCCGCATCACTGCAGATGCTGCTCCAATCCATCTGTCAATCTCTCTCTCCATTTTCCCCTCACTCGTGAATAAGACCCCAAGATACTTAAACTCCTCCACTTGGGGCAGGAGCCTGTCCCCAACCCAGAGAGGACAATCCACCTTTTTCCGACTGAGGACCATGGACTCGGACTTGGAGGTGCTGATTCTCATCCCAGCCGCTTCACACTCAGCGGCAAACCGTCCCAGCAAGAGCTGTAGGTCATTGCTGGATGAAGCCAACAGGACAACATCATCTGCAAAAAACAGAGATGAGATCCTGTGGTCACCAAGCATGACACCCTCCATTCCCTGGCTGCGCCTAGAAATCCTGTCCATAAAAATTATGAACAGGATCGGTGACAAAGGACAGCCCTGGTGGAGTCCAACTCTCACTGGGAATGAGTCTGACCGAGTGTTGGCAATACGAACCAAACTCTCACAACGGTCGTCAATACCCCATACTCACGAAGCACCCCCCACAAAAAATAACGAGGGACATGGTCAAATGCCTTCTCCAAGTCCACAAAACACATGTAAACTGGTTGGGCAAACTCCCATGAACCCTCGAGAATTCTCAAGAGGGTAAAGAGCTGGTCCGATGTGCCACGGCCAGGACGAAAACCACATTGCTCCTCCTGAATCCGAGGTTCGACCAACGGCCAGACTCTCCTCTCCAGTACCTTGGCATAGACCTTCCCAGGGAGGCTGAGGAGTGTGATCCCTCTAAAGTTGGAGCACACCCTCCGGTCTCCTTTTTTGAAGACAGGAACCACCACCCCGGTTTGCCATGCCAAAGGCACTGCCCCCAACCTCCACGCAATGTTGCAGAGGCGTGTCAACCATGACAGCCCAACAACATCCGGGGTCTTGAGGTACTCAGGGCGAATCTCGTCCACCCCCGGGGCCCGGCCAACAAGGAGATTTTTAACCACCTTGGCGACCTCAGCCCCTGTGATAGGCGAGTCATCCCCCTCGTCCACAATATTATTATATCCCATTGTCTGAAAATCAGACAATGCTTTTGAATTGTGGTTCAACAGAATTATTTTAAAAAACAAACTCATGAAACAGGCCTGGACAAAAATGATGGTACCCTTAATATTTTGTTGCGCAACCTTTTGAGACAATCACTGCAATCAAACGATTTCTGTAACTGTTAATGAGACTTCTGCACCTCTCAGCAGGTATTTTGGCCCACTCCTCATGAGCAAACTGCTCCAGTTGTCTCACGTTTGAAGGGTGCCTTCTCCAGACGGCATGTTTCAGCTCCTTCCACAGATGTTCAATAGGATTTAGATCAGGGCTCATAGAAGGCCACTTTAGAATAGTCCAATGTTTCGCTCTTAGCCATTTTTGGGTGTTTTTAGCTGTGTGTTTTGGGTCATTATCCTGTTGCAAGACCCATGACCTGCAACTGAGACCAAGCTGTCTGACACTGGGCAGCACATTTCTCCCTAGAATACCTTGATAGTCTTGAGATTTCATTGTACCCTGCACAGATTCAAGACACCCTGTGCCAGATGCAGCAAAGCAGCCCCGGAACATAACGGCAACATAACGGCAGGGGACGGCAGTGGCTCAGGAGGTAGAGCAGGTTGTCCAATAACCACATGGTTGGCGGTTCAAATCCCGCTCTCCCCAGATATCCTGCCGTTGTGTCCCTGGGCAAGACACTTTACCCCAATTGCTCCTGGTGGGTCTGGAAGCGCCATGTTAGGCAGCATGCCACCATCAGTGTGTGAATGGGTGGATTGCAGGATCTGTAAAGCGCTTTGGTCATCAAGAGATGAGAATAAAAGCGCTATATAAGTGAATGCCATTTACCATTTACCATAACAGAACCTCCTCCATGTTTCACCGTAGGGACAGTGTTCTTTTCTTGGTATGCTTCATTTTTGCATCTGTGAACATAGAGCTGATGTGCCTTGCCAAAAAGTTCCGGTTTTGTCTCGTCTGTCCATAGGACATTCTCCCAGAAGCTTTGTGGCTTGTCAACATGCAGTTTGGCAAATTCCAGTCTGGCTTTTTTATGATTTGTTTTCAACAGTGGTGTCCTCCTTGGTCGTCTCCCATGAAGTCCACTTTGACTCAAACAATGACGGATAGTGCAATCTGACACTGATTTTTTTTTTTTTTTTTAATGGTGCGGGAGGCAGGGCGGCCGTACCAGCAGCAACTCTCTCATGTCTTTGTGTTTCTATCTGTTTATACCTGTATATAGTGTGTCTCTTATTAACCAGGGCTCTGTAGGAATACTCGGACTAAGACTGGCCAACTTTTTTTCTCTATTTTAGTCGGTCTTTTTTTACTTTTCGTCGCTTTTTCTCTTCCTCGGGAAATGGAGATCAACAGAGGTGGGGGTGGACGCATTGTTTACACACGCAAACAGCTGATTGCGCTGAGGAGGCCGGAGCCTGGAGCGCTGCAGCCGGCAGTGAAGCCCCTCATCCCGGATGAGCTGAAGAGGAGACACCGCGGGCGAAGGGCTGGAGTGAAGGTGAGGAGGAGGAGGAGGCAGCATAAGCCGGCTGTACCGATGATCATCACCGGGAACGTACGATCACTGGGAAATAAAACAGACAAGCTTACAGCGCTGGTCAGGAGGCAAAAGGAGTATCGTGAGTGTAGTTTCATGTGTTTTACGGAGACGTGGTTACACTCACAGATCCCGGATGTAAACGTAGCGATACCTGGCTTCAGGACTATACGAAGGGACAGAGACGTGAAAAGCAGCAGGAAAAAGAGAGAAGGAGAAGAATCACTTCTTGTTAATGAACGATGGTGTCACCCCAGACACATTTATGTGAAGGAAAAATGCTACAGCCCGGACATTGAACTGCTGGCTGTGAGTATGAGACCCTATTATATGCCGCAAGAAATGAAGTGCGCGTTAATTGTTATCGTCTACGTCCCTCCGTCAGCTCATGCAGCGGTGGCCCGTGATGTCATCAGCTCCACTGCAGCCACATTACTGGAGAAACACCCGGATGCATTCATGGCCATCACAGGTGATTTTAACCATGTCTCAGTGGGAAAAACACTACCAAACTTTCACCAGTTTGTTGACTGTCCCACCAGAGAGAACAAAACACTGGATTTACTGTATGCCAATGTCAGGGATGCATATAGTGCCACAGCTCTACCCCCCATTGGTAAATCAGATCACTGCATGGTCATGTTAACACCCAAGTATGTCCCCCTTGTGCAAAGGCAGCCTGCTTATACACGGACTGTGAGGAGGTGGACACAGGAGGCTGCTGATGCACTACAGGAATGCTTCAAGACGACAGACTGGAGCGTACTCTGTGAACCACATGGGGTTGGCATATACAATACGACCGACTGCATCACAGAATACATAAGATTCTGTGAAGACATGACCATGCCAGCTCAGACCGTACACTGCTTCTCCAACAACAGACCATGGGTCACCAGTGACCTGAAAGCACTTCTGAACAAAAAGAAGAGAGCTTTAGGGCTGGAGACAAGGAGAAGCTGAGGGGAGTGCAGCATGAGCTGAGAGAGATGCTGAGGAGGTGCAAGGACAATTATAGGAGAAAGATGGAAGAGAAACTCAGGCAAAACAACACTAAAGATGTGTGGGAGGGAAAGAAACAAATAACTGGGTACAAGGGGAGAGTCCGGCAGCCATCTGGGAGCCAGGAGAGAGCCGAGGAACTGAATCTGTTTTTTAATAGGTTCAACTCACAGCCTGTCTCCCGGGCAACACAACCAGACCCCCACGCACCCCTCCCCACCCATGCTCCCAAGCAGAACCTCTCTCCATCTCCCTCCTCCTAAGGGGGCACCAGGACCCTCCCTCACTTCACGGTGACTACAGATCAGGTGGAGAAACAGCTGGAGAGACTCCGTCAGCGGAAGGCTTCGGGTCCTGACGGCATCTCCGCAAGGACCCTGAGGACCCTGTGCCAACCAACTAGCTCCGGTACTGAAACACCTGTACAACCTGAGCCTGAGTCTGGAGAAAGTACTGGTGCTGTGGAAGACATCCTGCCTGGTTCCTGTCCCCAAGAAGTCATCTCCATCGGATTTGAATGACTACCGACCACTTGCCCTCACATCTCATGTGATGAAGGTCCTGGAAAGACTGGTCTTAGCCCACCTGAGGCCGCAGGTGAAGACGTGGCTGGACCCGCTGCAGTTTGCATATCAGCCCCATTTAGGAGTTGAAGATGCTGTCATCTACCTGCTGCAACGAGCCCATCTGCACCTGGATGGTGGACGAGATACTGTAAGAATCACTTTTTTTGATTTCTCCAGTGCCTATAACACCATCCAGCCACTGCTGCTGGGTGAGAAGCTGCGGGTGATGGGGGTTATCAGCTCTGTGATCTCCTGGATTACTGACTACCTGACAGGCAGACCACAGTTTGTCAGGCTGGGCAGTGTCTTGTCTGGAGTGGTGGCTAGTGATACGGGAGCGCCACAGGGGACTGTGCTCTCTCCTTTTCTTTTTACCTTATACACCACTGACTTTCAGTACAACACTGAGTCATGCCACCTGCAAAAATTCTCTGATGACTCAGCTGTTGTGGGGTGTATAAGAGGAGGAGAGGAGGGGGAGTACAGGGCACTGGTAGACAGATTTGTGGAGTGGACGGAGCAGAATCACCTGAGGTTGAATGTCAGCAAGACCAGAGAGATGGTGTTTGACTTCAGGAAGAGGAAGGCTCCTTCTCAGCCACTGCAGATTAGGGGGGAGGATGTGGGAGTGGTTGAGGACTACAAATATCTGGGTGTCAGGATCAGCAGCGGGTTGGACTGGAGATCCAACACCAATGCTGCGCACAAGAAGGGGATGAGCAGACTCTACTTCCTGAGAAAGCTGAGATCCTTCAACATGTGCAGCAGGATGCTGGAGCTTTTCTACCAGACTGTTGACGCCAGCGCCATCTTCTTTGCTGCGGTCTTTTGGGGTAGCAGTATTAGGTCCAGAGATACCAACAGACTTGACAAGATTATCAAGAGGGCTGGTTCTGTAATTGGTCTCAGACCGGAGACCTTTGGGACAGTGATGGAGAGGAGAACACTAAATAAACTGCGATCCATCATGGACAATCCTGATCACCCCCTCCACCACACACTAGATAGACAGCGAAGCACTTTCTCCAGTAGACTGCTACAGCTTCACTGTCGAACAGCCAGGTACAGGAAATCTTTCCTGCCACATGCAATTTCACTGTACAATAACTCACTATGATGTTGTATTCTGGTCATAGCTATGCTGCCACACTGCACCTTACAGACTAACTGGTACATCACTTTTCACTCTGCTCCTGATAGTCCTTCTTTGTGCAATGGGATGATTCATGTGTTTGTATGGGTCATCATATATTAAGCTATGATGTATATAGGTTTTATAGTCGTGTTAGTTTTTTACTTTCCATGGGTAATCCCTTTGTCTGTCATGTGTGTGTTTCTGTTGTTTGGTTGTCAACTGTCATGCTGCTGTTACACTGTAATTTCCCAGTTTGGGATCAATAAAGTACATCTATCTATCTATCTATCTATCTATCTATCTATCTATGTACCTTGACTTTGGAGTTCACCATGAATGTGTTTAGAGGTTGTTCTGGGCTCTTTTGTTACCATTCGTATTATCCGTCTCCTCCTGCGGCCACGTCCAGGCAGGTTGGCTACAGTGCCGTGGATCTTAAATTTCTGAATAATATGTGCAACTGTAGTCACAGGAACATCAAGCTGCTTGGAGATGGTCTTATAGCCTTTACCTTTAACATGCTTGTCTATAATTTTCTTTCTAATCTCCTGAGACAACTCTCTCCTTTGCTTCCTCTGGTCCATGTTTAGTGTGGTGCACACCATGTCACCAAACAGCACAGTGACTACTTGTCACCCTTTAAATAGGCCGACTGACTGATTACAAGTTTGTAGACACCTGTGATGTTAATTAGAGGACACATCTTGGTTGAACATGTCCCTATGGTCACATTATTTTCAATCTTTTCTAGGGGTACCATCATTTTTGTCCAGGCCTGTTTCATGAGTTTGTTTTTTAAAATAATTCTCTTGAACCACAATTCAAAAGCATTGTCTGATTTTCATTGGTTAATTTTCATAGAATTTTTATTTTATTACCACTTTTGTCAGTTTCTGTCATGGTCCATGTGCTGACTCTGTCTGCACTCGGGTTGTGCGGTAGTTCCCCGTTCTCTCCTCTGGCGCACCTCTTGGCCTCCAGGCCTTTACTATGACAGCATCTCGGCGGCGCTTCGGACTGTCGGAAGCCAAGCTCCGTGGGACGGCTGGATTCCAATCAGCTGATGACTTTTTCATCAGCTGATCAATCTGTCAAGCCCTATTTAAGGGAGCAGCTCTGTTTGCTCGGGGCTGCGACCTCGTTTGCCTTTCCACTCTGGTTTCCCTACTCCCGAAGCCAGTTCTTCCCAGTGTTCGGTGCTGTCCTCACTGATTGTATGTAAGTGTTGTGTCTTGCTTTTATTTGTGTTTTGCCCCACGAGGCTCATTATTTTGTCGTTCTGTCTTTATTCAATAAATGCACAAACTCATCGGCTGCCCACAGCGCCTCATTAGCGATCCGTGAGGACCGCACCATAACAGTAGGTCGCAACCAAAAGAGACGCCGGTGACCGTGAGTTTGCTAATTGGACTTGTAGTTTTTCCCGTTCAGCGTACCAGTGTGCTGGGAGGTGGCGTCACCACCTAAAGGCTACGCAATGAGTTTAGGCTACGAGCTAGTCATGGCTCTCATCGAGATCGATGGGATCCTCTCCAACGCTCATAGTCATCCCGTCCCCAGCGGCTCACGCTGGTACCTGGACCTCGCTGAGGCAACAATTAACTGCCATCCTCGCTACGCCAACCACCCTGAGATCACGGCGAGGATGGCGAACATCTCTACTCAATGGGAGAAGCTCCGTGGGCTGGAGGGAAACTCCGGCAGGAAGCCGAAGAGGAGGCATCCTCGCTCCTCACTTCGGGATCTCATTCCTGTCCTTCATCCAGTCCAGGAGTTCGCACCACCCAGGGGTCATCCCCAACGGAGTGAGACGTCAGTTGGGATTCCCTCGGAGAATTTACAGCTGACAGCGATTTCCATCCGGGAACGAGTGGCTGCAGCTCGCTCCGCCTTCCATCCTACACAGATAATGAAGCATATGACGGCGGCGGTCAGGCTGGTGGAGAGGAATCCGGAACCGGATTCCTCTCCACCACCACCTCTCCGGATTCCTCCGCTGGACAAACTCTGTCTCCCAGCCAGCTGCAGCCTCCATGTCTCGTCGGGGGGGGGGGGGGGGTAAGACAGCCGCCTCCACCTCCGGGTCATCTGTCTCTGCTGTTCCGTCAGCTCCTCGTTCCTGGTTCGCCTTGGCTGTTTCTCCCTCCTCCTTGACACTTCCCCCAGCTGCTGTGAGCTCCACGAGTCTGTCTCCAGCTGCCCCCGTTCCTGATCCAGTGCAAGAGGCTCCTCTTCGTCTTCCCGGGGGGTCCTCCGCCTCCATCCAGTGGGGAAAGGGAAGAACCAAGTCCACTGCAGCAGGTTCCATCAGCCCTCAGCGGATCAGGCAAGTGTCTCTTCATTCTTTTCCTTCACTGGGTGAATTCCCTTGTTTGATTCCTGGGGGTGGAGTTCGGGGTTCACAGTCCCC
This sequence comes from Pholidichthys leucotaenia, assembly GCA_020510985.1. Classification (NCBI taxonomy): domain Eukaryota; kingdom Metazoa; phylum Chordata; class Actinopteri; order Cichliformes; family Pholidichthyidae; genus Pholidichthys; species Pholidichthys leucotaenia. Next base: position 251,547,209 of record CM035843.1, read on the forward strand.
CGAGCTCCCTCCACCTGCTGCAGAAATTAATTATGAGCCTGCTACCTTTGTGTCTCCTTCCCCTGAGCATTCCTCGGCGCCAGGACTATGCCGCCAGACGAGGAGGGAGCCTGTGGGCCTGGAGAGCCTGGTTCCAGCCCCGCAGCCATGACACGGGCAGAGGAGGAGGGCGGACTGCAAAATGGAGCCTGCGCCGACGAGCAAGCGTCCCCGGGTCTCCACGGAAGGACAGTCCAACCCAGCAGGTCACGGATCCCCTGCCATCACGCCGTGCGGGCCCTTGGCATGGACATCAGCATCAGGGAATCCCCGGACTGTGGACACCATCATGCCGGCTGCAGAGCCCGCCGTAGCTGAGTGGGAACCAGAAGACGACCTTCTTCTATCAGAACCCAGATCGTCGAAGTCCTGGACAGCAACAGAGCTCGAGATCAGGCAAGTGCTCTACTTTGTCTTTCTCCTCTCAATTCTGGAGCATTTTTGCCTGTCTCTCAAGGAGACGAGCCGGGTGCAGCCGTCCGCTGCATCCAAGCTTGTCTCGCTGGGATCTGTCGCTGCCGGTGATCCTGATCCCGGTTCTTTTTCTTCTCCTGAGCATTCTCCCAGGGTCACCGGTGTGTAGTCGATCCCGGTCGCTGTGCTGGAGGTTCCGGGTTCGGATTTGGAGGCCATCCCTGGTGCTGCGCCAACCCAGTCGGGGTCCGTCATGGGTGTGGTCCCGGCCCAATCAGGGTCTGTCGTGGGTGCAGCATGGTCCCGCTTGGGACCCAACGTGAGCGTAGCGCCAGTCCGTGTGGGGTTCGGAGAAGGAGCTGCAGATCCTCCGCCGATTGACGCCGGATTGGTCCCTCATCTTTTCCCCGATCCCTCCCCCCCCCCAACTGGGTGCCGCTGGGATTTCCCGTCTCCCAATTCTCCCCTGCGGTCCTGGTGGCTGAGTGACGCGGGTCGGCCGCCTGGGAGACTGTTTCACCCGTTTGGCGTTCTGGGTCGGCCACCCGACAAACTTAACTTTTTGTTCGGCAATCTGGTCCGGCCACCAGAGGTTCTGTTTTTCCTGGCCTGGGACTGGGGTAGGCAGCCCGAACTTTTCCTTTTTCCCCTGCCAGCGATTTGGACGCTAGACGCAGGAAGACCCCCCCAAACTATTTGCTTTCATGCCATTGTGCTCTGCCTGCTGTTATCCCTGTGTTGTTGGTTTTTTTTCTGCTCTTCTGTAATTTTTGGGATGTGCTGGTGTTTGTTACTGAACTATGTATTTCGCCGCTCCTTAGGGTGTGTTTTTTTTCTCTCTCTCTCTCTCTCTTTGATTGATCCCTCCGTAGTCTGGGAGATGTCCTTTTGTTGCTTATAACGGTTTATTTGAATGGATTTAAACTGTAGGTATTCGCTGCTATTTAGCGTGTTTTTTTTTTCTCTCTCCCTTCCTCTGAAGGATATGTGGTGGCCATTTATTTCTTCTGGACCTGTGTATCTTGGTCTATAGACCTGGTATTTCTGTTTGTGGCCTGTAGGCTTAGTATTCCGTTATTTGCATTTATTGTCCTGTCTGTTTTCCACCGGTGCATTATGGAGTATTTTTGTGTTTGTTTCCCCATGCTCTGTAGTTGCTCCTTGTTATATTTTCTGTATTCACCCTTGTCACCTGGTTCTGGCCATCCTTAGCCTTTTCCCCCCTACTCCCTCCCTGGGGCGGTCCTGTTGACCTTCCAGGTAGGGGGACTCGATGTTACACTGCATCTGGAATCCGCCTCGTGAACGAGGGCAACTGTCATGGTCCATGTGCTGACTCTGTCTGCTCTCAGGTTGTGTGGTAGTTCCCCGTTCTCTCCTCTGGCGCACCTCTTGGCCTCCAGGCCTTTATTATGACAGCGTCTCAGCGGCGCTTCCAGCTGTCGGAAGCCAAGCTCTGCGGGGCGGGTGGATTCCAATCAGCTGATGACTTTTTCATCAGCTGATCAATCTGTCAAGCCCTATTTAAGGGAGCAGCTCTGTTTGCTTGGGGCTGCGACCTCGTCTGCCTTTCCAGTCTAGTTTCCCTACTCCCGAAGCTGTCATATCCGGCTCTAGGGAGCCGGGCAATCAGAGCCAGGGACAAGCCAGTGAGTCGTGATGGTTTATTTTGGGTAAGGGATAAGGGATGAGGAGAGCACAGATACTCATGCAGAGGTACACTCACAGGTTGCACAGCGCAGAGGTAAGCAGCTCGTACCGGACGTGGGGGTAACAAGACGTACATACTCACAGCGGGATACAAACACAGGAATGCTGTAAGAGGAGTATAAGCTGACACCAGACGAAGGGGCTTCAGCTTAGCAATGTGTTTATGTCGCAGCCCCGAGTCATCGAGGCTGCTCCTATTTATCCTCATTGGCAGCGCCCCAGCTGATGAAGACTAATTGGCCCCAGCTGTCCATAATGCTGCCAGCTGGGGGCCAGCTGAGACGCTGCTCAATGGGAAGCAGGGATGAGGGAAAACATGGGCTGAGTGCCGAGACGGCATCTCAACCCATGGTGACAGAGCCCCTCCCTCAAGGTCGGGCTCCTGAACGACCAGGAACATCCCAGCCCCCCCCCGCCCCCCCACCTAGGGTGGGAGGAAGGGAGGCGGACCGGAGGGGAAGAAGCCAAGGGAAGGACAACACCAATGGGGCAATGTAGGGTAGCGGGAAAGAAAAACCCAAATACAATACTGACAAAACAGAATAATTAACCCAGGTACAGATGGGGAGAAGAACTGGGTCAGCACGCCGGTTACATACTACCCAGAGAGTACCAACCATGCGTGACCCAGAGCAAGGAAAAAAAAGAACCACCAAAAAGGTACAGGGCAAAAAATGCTGAGTACGGTTAGATAAAGGGGAACCTATACACAGCGCTAATTTAAGTACATACACACAGTCACCAAGAAAAGTGAGGGTGACTGGAACAAATGACAATTATAGAGCATGGTGTTACGGAAAACAAGGCACATGACTCTAATGAACCAACAGGACAAAAAAGAAATACTGAGTGCAGGCAAAGAAAAACCCACACACACGAATATATAAATACCCAGTCACCTAAAGAAATGAAAGTGACTGGAATAAATGGATAACTGCAGAGCATGGTGTTACGGAAAACAAAACATAACTCTACAATACAAAAAACGAGGCTAAAAACATGGCACAAAAAGTAAAATGCTGAGCATGAGCGATGGAAAACAGCACTATAAAAACGAATCCACCAACAGGACAACACATTACACCCGAGTGACCTTAATAACAAAAGAAAAAGTGACACCCGAGGTGAATGGCAGGCAGAGTCCAAAAATGGCCGAGATGGCTCCGGAGATCTCCCCGCCCATTGTCCAGCTGGCGAATCAGGGAAAGAAGTGTTCGGACGGCGAACTCTGGACCCAGATCCCAGGAATCCAGTCCACCGGCAGCCGAACCAGGCTGCCCAGAGGGAAACACAGACCAGTGGGGGGAACCAGATCACCGAACCGAAAGTTCTGTGGGTCGGGTCGTCGACCCGCATCACTCAACCACCAGGACCGTTGAGACGGGCGAAGGATCAGAGCGGATCCCGGTGGAAGAGGCTCTGGGGAGAGCCGATGACGAGGGCAGCGGGCGTCAGGCCGCAGGGAAACGGCCACCTCCTCACCGGACCTGGACAATACTGGGGCAGCACCCACGTCGGACCCCGATTGGGCCTCAGGCGAACCCACGTCGGACCCCGATTGGGTCTCGGGCGAACCCACGTTGGACACTGCACCAGAACCGACCTCCAACGTTGAACCCGGACCCTCCAGCACCACGAGGAACAGCAACTCCTCGCCGGTGACCCTGGAAGAAGGCTCAGAAGAGAAAACAGAACCGGGATCAGGATCACCGGCAGCGCCAGAACCCGGCGAGACGAGCTCAGACGCAGCGGGCGGCTGCACCCTGCTCGTCTCCCCTGGAGATAGGCTGAAGTGCTCAAAGATAAAAAGAGAGAAAAGAAAGGAGAGCACTCACCTGATCTCGGGTTCTGACGCCGTCCAGGACTGCGAAGATCCAGGATCCGTCGTCAGGTCGTTGTCAGGCTCCCATCTAGCCGCGTCGGGCCCCGCAGCCAGCACGATGGTCAGCGCAGCTTGAGATTCCTCCAGCTCAGGTAACCCCGCCGACGATCCACTCGGCGTGAAGCCAGAAGAATCTCGTCCCGCTGGACCGAACCGCTCCTCCGTGGAGACCCGGGGACGCTCAATCGTCGGCGTAGACTCCACGCAGCAGTCAGTCCCCCTCCTCCGTCCGCAATGTAGCTGCGGAACCACAGGCCCTCTCCATATCCCACCACGTTGACCCGGAGCCGGGGACCGCTCGGCGGAGAGAGACACAGAGGATGCGGGATTAGGAATACAGGTTACAGCAGGTGGGGAGAGTTCAGGGAGCTGCGAACCCTGAACTTCTCCTCCAGGGATGTGACAGAGCAAATCATTAAGCAGGTGTGAAAAAACAATGACTTGCCTGCCCCCTGGAGGTTGAGTATCGCCTGCTGTAGTGGATTCTGCTTCTTCCTCTCCCCGCCCGGCGATAACGGAGGACCCCCCAGGAGTTCGTCTGAGGATCGCTCGCGTTGTCTCCAGCAGAGAGCTCACCAGGCCGGAATTCCAGGCACACACAGCAGTCAGAAAGCGCGTCGAGGAGGAGGGGAAAACAGCCGGGGTGAGCCAGCCCGAATGTCCAGGAATGACAGCGGGGAAATGAGGCTCAGGGAACGGGGCTGTAGAATCTCCACACAGACGAGGCGAAGAGATGACAGCTGCGTGGGAGGAACTGTCCTGACGATGGCTCAGAACTGGATCCGGACGAGGTTCGTGCAGAGGTGACTCGGCGATGTGATGGCGGCTATTCCCGGGGAACGAAGCGAGGGGGAAACCCAGGATTCGCCGCTCCAGATTGGAGATCGAGGCGAGGAAGGCGCCGAGCACGGGAAAGCTTCGTAGCCCTGAAGTCCTCTCCATCAACCTCACTGCCGCCGCCACATGCCTGAAGGTGGTGACAGGAAACACAGTGGAGCTCGCGACAGCCACTCGACCCCGGACATAACTGCTGTCAGCTGCGGCTCCTTGAAGGGAATCCCGAGTGACGTGGCGCAGGTCGGGGGAAGTCCTCTGGTTGGCGCGAACTCCCGGACTGGAATAACGGCAGGAACGGGACTCCGAAGCGGGGAAAAACGTCGCCCACTTCGACTCCCTGCCGGGATTTCCATCCACCCCGTGGAGCTTCTCTCGCTGTGTACCTGCAGCGTCTATCCTGGCACTGTCCTCCAGATGGTACAGAGAGTGAGGGTGACAGTCCAGGAGTTCCTCAGCACGGCCCGGATGCCAGCGTCTCGCGTTGGAGGCGTCGTGCAGGGTGAAGAATGTCCCGTCGACAGCCTCCGAGATGGACCTCAGCTCGTCGCCCTGGCGCCGGAAGTGACTCCTGGGAAACGGCATGCTAGCAGCGCTGACACCCGGACAGAAAGGTACATTTCCACAGCGACTCACGGCCGCCGGCAACTCTTCTGGCTGCGACATACTGTCATATCCGGCTCTAGGGAGCCGGGCAATCAGAGCCAGGGACAAGCCAGTGAGTCGTGATGGTTTATTTTGGGTAAGGGATAAGGGATGAGGAGAGCACAGATACTCATGCAGAGGTACACTCACAGGTTGCACAGCGCAGAGGTAAGCAGCTCGTACCGGACGTGGGGGTAACAAGACGTACATACTCACAGCGGGATACAAACACAGGAATGCTGTAAGAGGAGTATAAGCTGACACCAGACGAAGGGGCTTCAGCTTAGCAATGTGTTTATGTCGCAGCCCCGAGTCATCGAGGCTGCTCCTATTTATCCTCATTGGCAGCGCCCCAGCTGATGAAGACTAATTGGCCCCAGCTGTCCATAATGCTGCCAGCTGGGGGCCAGCTGAGACGCTGCTCAATGGGAAGCAGGGATGAGGGAAAACATGGGCTGAGTGCCGAGACGGCATCTCAACCCATGGTGACAGAAGCCAGTTCTTCCCAGCGTTTGGTTCCGTCCTCGCTGATTGTACGTAAGTGCTGTGTCTTGCTTTTATTTGTGTTTTGCCCCACGAGGCTCATTATTTTGTCGTTCTGTCTTTTTTCAATAAATGTACAAACTCATCGGCTGCCTACAGTGTCTCATTAGCGGTCCATGATGACTGCACCATAACAGTTTCAAGTTATTTCTGTGACCATTGTGGGGTTTTCTTTCATTAACAGAGGGGTACCAACAATTTTGTCCATGGCTGTAGATCTAAACCTGCTATGGCGCTTTTAAAGGATGATTTCCACGCCCAATAGTTCACAGGCTGGTCATCAAAAGTAGAAAGGCTTGAGATTATGAGTTGACTGCGTGCAAGGTATTTGGCAAGATCATAGGTTGGCTGGGTTGGCACATAATCACTGTTAGCATTGTATGTTTTGGGGATACTTTGGTTCACGGGTGTGAGTGTTTTAAAGCTAGTAGACAAGGGTTTATCAAAATCATCAGATGCAACCTGGTTTGATATGTAGCTTGGTTTGCTTCCTTGCTTTGCCACTACAGGTCGGGAAGGAGCTGCTGGAGTGACAGTTTCAGTCTTTTGTGGAATCGGTTGCTGCTCTGCAGTGACAGCTGCTTGTTCTAGTACATATTGAGCAGTGTGTTGTTTTTGGTCTTCAGCAAGAGATGACCGTAAGTTTCACTGCGTGTTTCAAAGTTCAATTCAAGTAGTCCAGCTTCTAAAGTATTAGCTTCTGCTATAGCAGCTTCCTTTTCTTGCTCTGCTCTAAGAGCGTCAAGAGTGGCTTGTAAACGTGCTTGCTCAACTTTAATTTCTATTTCTTTTTGTGCATATGAGGCTCTGGTTTGAGCGGCTTCTGCCTTTGCTTTTGCTCTTAGTAATTCAATGTTTGCTGCTGAGCTTGCTTGCGATGATGGTTTTCGTGAGAGGACCAATCGAGTGTCACTTTTTTGAGATTTGCTTTTAGACATTTTGAATCGGTTTGTTTCATATGTAGAGGAATTAAGTTGATGAGGGGGCTTTTGATGCCCATTTGCACTTTACTTAGCTCTTTGAGATGGCAGTGGCTCCATGTGATGGCTTCTGTAGCTTTGCTGCTTGCCGTGGTGCCGTCTTTTCACTGTAAATGGCCTTGCTAGAAGCTGATCTAGCTATCCAAACAGCTAAACAGCAATCCAGAAACTTCTCGAAGTCCAGAAGACGCTCAGTGTAGTTTACTGAATCTTTAATTTGTGAAACTGTAACAATACAGAAAAACAAGACATACACACATCAATTTGGGCTAAAATAACAATCACAGGCAATGACTATCTTATTTACATATATAAAGCACGGAGTAGGTGGCACGGTGGAGCAGTGGTTAGCGCTGCGGCAGCACAGCAACTCACCCTTGGCCGGGGGATTCCTGGGTTCGATCCCAGCCCCCGAGCAACAATGATCTGTGTGGAGTTTGCATGTTCTCCCCGTGTCTGCGTGGGTTTACTCCAGGATTTCTCCGGTTTCCTCCCACACGCCAAAAACATGTAAGTTAGGTTAATTGGCATCAAACTGAGGATTCTAAATTGTCCTTGGGTATGACTGTGAGAGTGAATGATTGTCTGTCTCTCTGTGTTGGCCCTGCGATGGACTGGCGATCTGTCCAGGGTGGACCCTGCCTCTTGCCCAAAGATGCTGGGATAGGCTCCTGCCCCCCCGCGACCCGAAAAGGATTAAGCAGAAGAAGATGAATGAATGAATGAATGAAGCACGGAGTAGCAGCCATTAGCTTAGCACCAGTATAAACATTAACATACGGTTTTCAATGAGAAATAGTGCACCAAAGTGCAGGACTACCAAACCAAAGACAACGTATGTGGTGACTAATTATTTCCACTATAAAATACTTACAGATGACGCTTTAACAAACACAAACGAATAAAGAAGACCGGGAAAGTGGAGCTGCCGTGTATCGTAGTGGGACCGTTTTTTCAACAACTTCCTGTCTAAGTTCTTCTTCTACCATCTTAAATGAGTTAACTACAACGGCCACTAGATAGCGCTTAATACCAAGCAATAAACATAACAACCACAGTGAACCCAACAAAATGAATGCTTAATACTTGTCTGTAAGTTTACAGTTCATTCACTCATCTTCTTAAAGGGGTCATTAGCCATGTTTACATGGACACAAGTAACCAGATTAAAAGCCTGATCGGAATAAAAATGCTTCATGTAAACACACCAATCTGAATATTCTGACCTGATCACACTCATTCAGATCAAAATTTCCTTCCGATTGAGACGGGTGGGTTATGCCAATTGTTAATCCGATTGGTGTACATATAAACACTTATTCCGAAGTCTGGGTCGAAAATATGTTTACTGTGCATGTCTGTACGTCAGCCACACGTTGACGTGACTGTTATGTCTGTGAAATGACGGAGAGCGAGGCGAGTCTTCATGCAGCAAACAACTCTAACTTTATTATACAGACAGGGTGTATATACAGAATGGGCCGTGCCCGCCTGACGTCACCCTGTGGGTGGGCACGGCGTTCAGATACACATATTCATACACCACAGTGACGTATTTCCACCTTTAAAGCAGCTAGTGGAAGACATGGCGGGAGTAAAACAAATCTGGTCTGTATTGTCCTGCTATCTCCCTCTGTTCGTCATATGTAGAAGTATGCACTGCTGGGCTTGTAGCTTCATTATGGAGACCAGCAGAAGCAAAAGTACAGTCTGAATAACACAATACAGGTCCATTTCAAAAAGAGAAAGACACGAAGCAGGGTTTGTTTACATCAGAAGTTGCTTCTTCTTCTACTATTTCCGGAATGTCGTATAATTGTGCGCATGTCAAAATGGCATCAATCATCCCCAATTGGAGGAAGTCATCTGACACAGAGAGAGGAAATTCAGACTCTGAAAATATCTCATTATGCTGAACACAAACTACAAGAGATAGACAATGATACTGATCCTGACAACCACTTCTTCAATAATATTCATAATCACTGTGAATATTACACTGAAAAGCAATTTAAAAGTCAAGTGCAAGTAGATGGTAAACTATCAATCATACAATTTAACAGCAGAAGTCTTAGAAACTTTCCACAGATTCAGGACTATTTAAAACAGCTAGATAGAAAATTTACAGCTATCACAGTCTCTGAAACATGGCTCAATGAAAAGCAGGCTTCTCTGATGGCAATAGAGGGATATCAGATGTTTTATATTAACAGATCTCAAAAAAGGGTTGTGGTGTTGCACTGTATATTGATGAACGATGTGTACAATTGTACAAATATCTTGGGACAATTATTGATAGTGGATTGAACTTTGAGGTGAACTGTGAAAGGGTGTGCAAAAAGGGTCAGCAAAATTTGCATTGTTTGAGGAAACTTGCACGCTTCCAAATTGACCGAACCATAATGACTATGTTCTATCGGGCTTTTATTGAATCTGTTTTATCCTTTTCTTTAATGTCATGGTTTGGTCAGATAAAACTGAAACAGAGGAAATCATTGGATCAGGTAGTCAGATGGTCCAGTCGTTTGCTTGGTGAGTCACAGCTGAGCCTGACATCCCTGTACACCAGACAAGTACAGAGGATGGCCGACTCGATTTTAAATGATGACTCCCACCCTTTGCACTGCAACTTTCAGCTTCTTCCCTCCAGACGGAGGTTTGCTGTCCCAAAAAGTAGAACCCAGCGCTACAAAAACAGCTTTGTCCCTGCTGCTGTCAAAGAGTTGAACAAGCTATAAAAATTATATTGTACATATTTTATATTTACCTATTTTGTAAGATGTGTGCCTGTGTTTGTGTCTATGTTGAATGTAATTAGTGGCTTGTAAATATGGATGTCACCAACTGCAAAACAAATCTACCTACGGGTACAAATAAAGTAACCTGAACCTGAACCTGAACCTGAACTGTATAGGTGTAAACTTGTAGGTGGAATGTCCTTTGCACTACCAGGCATTCTGGAATGTGTTACTGTTGAGATTGGCCAAGATAAAACAAAAAATCTAATTATGAGTTGTATATATAGAATGCTGGGAACCTGTGTTGAGACATTCAGAGATAAGTTAGTCGAGCTGTACAATAATATAACTAATAAGAAAATGGTTGTAATCTGTGGAGACTTCAATATTGATTGACTAAATCCATTTCAACAAAATGTAATTACAGAGTTCATGAATTCTATGTACAGTATGAGTCTATATCCCACAATAACACATCCCAGTAGAATCACAGTCCACACTGCTACACTTATTGACAACCTGGATGTTAATATTATTGATAAGAAAATAGAAAGTGGATTATTGATAAAGTGACCATCTGCCAGTCTTTGCACTTATCCATGGCCACACGGGAGCCAATACAGAAAAAAACTTTAAAATCTTTAAGATACAAATCACAAAATGCAATCAGTTCTTTTAAAGAAGACCTGGTGAAGCAAGCCTGGACAAAAGTCTATGAATCAGATGTAAATGAAGACTACGATACATTCATGAACATTGTAACCACTCTTTATGAAAAAAATTGTCCATCAGTAAAGAAAACGCTTAAACAGAAATTTGTCAACAAGCCATGGTTAACCAAGGGAATACACAAAGCGTGTAAAAAGAAAAAATCATTATATAAAGTTTTTCTAAAGAAAAGGACAAAAGAGGCAGAGCAGCGGTATAAAACATACAAAAATAAGTTAATATATAATGAGATGTAGTAAAAGAGACAATTACAGCAAAGAACCAGACAAAAACAGACATAAAACTAAACATACATGGGCAATACTTAACAATATTCTTGGAAATAAAAACAGAAATACAAGCTACCCAACTAGTCTTTCAAAAAAAAAAAAAAAAAAAACGACTCAGAGTGTGAAAGCCGTCTCACCTGCAGATGAATTTAATAAATTTTTTGTTAACATTGGTCCTAATTTGGCACGAGAAATACCCATTACGGCACCTACAGGTGATACAATAAGCAGAAACATTGCTATAAAAGACTCCATCTTCATAAAGAACACAGATGAGAAAGAGGTCATTGAAATTGTTAAATCATTTAAAAGTAAAACATCTATGGATTGTGATGGAATTGACATGCTTTTAGTCAAAACTATCATTGAATGCTTAGTGAAGCCACTGACGTATATCTGTAACCTGTCTCTCCAAACAGGTATATTTCCCAGTGCAATGAAAATAGCCAAAGTAATTCCAATATACAAGACGGGTGACAGAGGGGAATTTTCAAACTATAGGCCTATTTCACTATTGCCGCAATTTTCTAAGATACTTGAAAAAATATTCTGTGAGAGAATTGACAACTTTATAATGAAGAATAATTAATTGTGTGAGCAACAATATGGGTTCAGACACAAGAGGACAACTACATTTGCTCTAATGGAATTTATAGAAAAAATATCAATTGCTGTAGAAAATAAAGAGTATTCAGTTGGGGTATTACTGGATCTTAAAAAAACATTTGATACAGTGGATCAAAAATTATTGTTAAAGAAACTGCAAAATTATGGTATGGGGGGGGGGGGTAGCACTGTCCTGGTTATGTAGTTACTTAAAGAACATATACCAGTATGTATGTGTTGGTAGCAAAAACTCACAGTTACTGAAGGTTACTTGCGGAGTCACACAGGGTTCAGTTTGGGGGCCATTGTTATTCAATATGTATATAAATGATATACTGTATGTAAAGTTTCGGAAAAAAATGGATTTAATACTGTTTGCAGATGACACTAATTTATTATGCAGTGGAAGCAATTTGGAACAACTTTTGGATATACTTGGAAAGGAATTAGGAAAGCTCAAACTGTGGTTTGATTCAAACAAATTAACACTCAATTTAAGTAAGACAAAATTTATAATTTTTAACAACCATCACAACAACTCAGTATCTAAACTCAGTGTAAATGGTGTAGAGATTGAAAGGGTATCCAAAATTAAATTCCTTGGAGTAATAATTGATAATAAACTGTGTTGGAAGTCACATATTAATTATATTGAAGGTAAAATATCCAAATCAATGCAATACTACACAGAGTGAAATATTTGCTGAATCAACCCACACTATATACTTTGTATCATTCATTAATACTCCCATACATGACATACTGTATTGTACTGAAGTATGGGGAAATACATATGAAACAAACATATATCTAGTCTTTATGCTTCAGAAGAGAGCTATTAGAATAATAAACAAAGCTGCTTACAGGGAATCAACAAACCCACTTTTTCTTAAATTAAAAACTCTCAAGTTGAAAGATCTGGTTGATTTTAAAACTGCACTAATAATGTGTAAAGCGAAGAATCTATCACTGCCCGCAAATATCCAAAAAGTTGTTCCAAATAAGGGAGAAACAATATCATTTCAGAGGAACATGCATATTTCAAAAACCTTCAGTGAGAACTACCACCAAGCAACACTGTGTCTCAGTGCAAGGAGTCAGGTTCAGGTTCAGGTTCAGGTTACTTTATTTGTACCCGTAGGTAGATTTGTTTTGCAGTCTGGTGACATCCATATTTACAAGCCACAAATTACATTCAACATAGACACAAACACAGGCACATATGAAGCTGACTATAAACATGATAAGAATACTCAAGGCTCCATCAATCAGGGTATAAAAAGACAAAGAGATGGCAGAAAAACCAGAGGTAAGAGAGAAGGGTCATATTAGAAGTTAAAAACTAGTCAAAGCGGTAAAAAACTCAAAGGTCTAAAACCCAATAAAATATTTAGAACCCAAGTGACATCCTACAAAAATAAGTAAATATAAAATGGAGTTAATAAATAGGTACCTAAATTATGTGCAATATATTTTTACAGCTTGTTCAACTCTTTGACAGCAGCAGGGACAAAGCTGTTTTTGTAGCGCTGGGTTCTACTTTTCGGGACAGCAAACCTCCGTCTTGAGGGAAGAAGCTGAAAGTGGCAGTGCAAAGGGTGGGAGTCATCATTTAAAATGGAGGTAGCAATCCTCTGTACTTGTCTGGTGTACAGGGATGTCAGGCTCAGCTGTGGCTCACCATGCAAACGACTGGACCATCTAACTACCTGATCCAAGGATTTCCTCTGTTTCAGTTTTGTCTGACCAAACCATGACACTAAAGAAAAGGATAAAACAGATTCAATAAAAGCCCGATAAAACATTGTCATTATGGTTCGGTCAACTTCGAAGCGTGCAAGTTTTCTCAAACAATGCAAATGTTGCTGACCCTTTTTGCACACCCTTTCACAGTTCTCTTCAAAGTTTAAATTACTATCAATAATCGTTCCAAGATATTTGTAGGATTGTACACATTCGGTGGTCTGGCCTTTTAGTACGGTGACTTTGTGCCTGGGATTTTTCCTCCTAAAGTCAATAATCATGTCTTTAGTTTTTGTCGTATTCAGCTGCAGGTAGGAATCCTCACACCAGTGAACAAAATCATCAACTACTGGGCCGTGGCCACTCTCACCATCCTGGAGGAGACTGACAATAACTGAGTCATCAGCATACTTTATAATGTGTCTGTTGTCATGTCTGCTCTGACACATGTTTGTGTACAGGATGAAGAGTAGTGGTGACAACACACACCCCTGAGGAGAGCCAGTAGAAGAGCACTTTAGGTCAGACAATGTACCATTGACCCTTACTCTCTGCGTCTTGTTGGTTAAGAAATCCAGAATCCAACCCACCAGATTACTGCTCAAATCAAATTGCTGCAGGAGCCTTTCAACTAAGATATGAGGTTGGATTGTATTAAAGGCGGAGGAAAAGTCCACAAATAAAAGTCTGGCGTGTGTCCCATTAAAATCCAGATGTTTAAAAAGCATGTTAAACAGAGTGACAGTGGCATCCTCCACTCCTCTGTGAGGCCTATAGGCAAACTGCAGAGGATCCAATGCATGCTCAGTCTGCTTTAGGACCTCACATCTGACCAGTTTTTCAAAAATTTTCATTAAAATTGAAGTCAAAGCAACTGGTCTAAAGTTGTTTACCGTTTTAGGACAGCTAGATTTTGGAATGGGAACAATCACGACTTCTTTTCAGATCTTAGGCACATGTTGTGTCTGTAAGGACTTATTGAAAATGTAATAAAATATAGGACTCAGTTCATGTGCACAGGACTTTACCAGGAGGAAGGGGGAGTGAATTATAGGCCCTCTCTATGGATCCATAGCACAGGTCCAATGTCTTTTTTCGCCTGGTTGGGCAGGAGACATACTGATAAAAGTTTTTAAGTGTCTTCTTTAAAGAAACATGGTTGAAATCCCCAAGAATGAAGTTTGGCGCCTCTGGAGAAATTGATTGCAGCTGCTGGATCACATCAAAGATAGTGCTGCAGGCGGAGTCAGCGTCTGCCCTCGGATGAATGTACACAATTATGATGAAAAGTTGGGGGAACTCGCGAGGCAAATAAAAGGGGCGTAGTGGCACAGACAGCAGCTCCACATCGGGTGTACAGATGCACTCTCTGACCATGACAGATGTGCAGTACTGCTTATTAATATATAAACATACGCCGCCCCCCTGACGCTTCCCCGTTACCTCTTCCTGCCGATCCGAGTGCAGCGGGGCTCCAAAGCCGTCAATCCACAGGTCTGCGTCTCGGTCATGCGCAGTAAGCCAAGTCTCGGTATAAGCCATGACACAGCAGTTCTTAAAGTCCTTCTGGTAGCGTACATTCCTTTGAATTTCATCCACCTTGTTTCTCAGAGACTGTACATTCCCAAAAAATCATTGAAGGAAGAGGAATGTTACCAAACTGACGTCTTCTCAGGCGCAGTTTCACACCTCCATGCCTTCCGCGCTTCCTTCTGCCGTCTCTCTTTTCACCGCTATGCCCGTCTCTCAAAATAAAGTCCAGCAGTTGTGGCTTAGGCTCAATCACAGCCGCTGCATCAACCGTGTTTAAATGCAGCAACATGTCCCTGGAATAATGTATTCTGTCCACCATGATGCCGAACGCATTTACCTCATAGACAAAGAGCCGGAGGAAAAGTAGCAGCAGTGCAAGAAAGGGAAGGAAGTCCATGTTGTTGGAACCAGGAACCAGGAGTCAAAGTGTGGAACGCTTTTGGGCCTGAATTAAAATCATGTACAACGCTTGGACAATTTAAACAAAAACTAAAGGGACAAATTGTCATGGCGGCCTCTGGGCCGTCATTAGTGTCATTAGCCCCAGCTGCGCACAGACCAACAGGTGTGAATCAACGGCTGTTAAAAGCCAGTGTCGCTGACAGCCCAGACGGAGTCGTCTGTCTTCCTCAACGGAGAATGAACCTGCACTCCGCTCTCTGGTCTCGTCAAGAATATCTCTTGTCTCGTCTGGAACTTTGTCTGTCTCGTCAAGAACTTTGTCTGTCTCGTCAGGAACTTTGTCTGTCTCGTCTGGAACCTCGTTTGTCTCGTCTGGAACCTCGTTTGTCTCGTCAAGAGCTTCACTTGCTGCATCCAGGAACTCTTCCCAGCGTCAAGCAAGTAAGCGCACCATTTGCTACTCAACGCCAAACCTTTACCCCTGTGCACAGGTGGACCACCTTGGCGGCGGACCTGCGTCCCCAGCTGACGGGGTAACGCCATCACGTCTTCGTAGCGGCTCGCTACCACCACGCCTACCGGTACGTCTTGCTCCTCAATTGCCAGAACTATTATTGTATCAATTACAGGAGTATTGGCCAACGTTATCGGTGGAATCACTGTCATCAGCATCAGCTGTGTCGTCATTGCCACTGTGTGTGGAGTCACTAACCTCGTCTTTGTCTGCATCATCATCTGTGTCATCGTCATCCCGGTCTGTGGAGTCACAGCCGGTGTCATCGTCAGGGCTGTCATTGTCACAGCCGGCGTCATCGTCAGGGCTGTCATTGTCACAGCCGGTGTCATCATCAGGACTGTCATTGTCACAGCCACGGGGAGTAACCCCAGCACGGTCACGGACGCCTTCACCTCCACGCTGCCCGGCCGCTGGAACTCAGCAGAGCGAAGCCAGTGCTGCTCTCAAGTAAGCCTTGTTATCTGCAGCTCTTTGCTAGTGTGGAGCATTAGTAATTTGTCTCTGCTTATCTGTTCCAGGGTTGCCGGGTCTCCGTCCAGGTCGCTCAGCTCCAGTGACCAGAACGATATCCTCGCACTCACACTCGCATTACACTCACTCACAATTAAATAAAGATTATTGTCACTATCTGCTCGTGTCAGTGTCTGTCTCCTGGGTCCTGAAACATGTCACAAATACTCCAAACATATTTACAAAATGATATGTAAAATCACATAAGGATCATCATATCCAGTCTGTGTTGTGCTGTTGCTTAGTTTTTTGTCACGTTTTGTCTTGGCTTTGTTCTGATTTGTAATCACTTTTATTTTATTTTCCTTTTGAATTCTTAGATGGAACATGGGTGGGCAATATAAGCTGCAGCTTCAGCCATCACCCATTTCGGAAAACTTATGTTGAATTGTATAATCCAAGGAGCTATTGTTTAATTTGACCTTGTTGGATTTTTTCCCCCATTGTTATATTATTCTGTTCCTTTCTTTTTAATCTTTTTTAATCTAATCTGTCCGAAAAAAATAAAGAAAAAGAAAAATTTTTCAAAACAGTTAATTCTCTTAAAAAGCACACAGTGTTATGACCCGAGCGCCGGTTCTGATCGCGCTCGGGCTAAGTTGTTCTCGCTGCCGGCCGTGACAGCTGCGGGCTGTATTCTGGCCTCGCCGGGCTCTTATTGTGAAAGTGCTCGGTGGGCCTTCCGCCTGTCAACGGCCGGTCAGCTGATTGTCATTACCGTCGTTAGTGCTTCGCCCTTTTAAGCCCGGCACTGACGATGGTAGGACGCAGGAGTATTGGTCAACATTCTGTCAACGTCTCGTCTCGTTTTGCTGTTCAAGTCTGGGTCTACGCCTCACCATGTTTAGGAGTGCCGTGAGACCTTCATGTCAGGTTCGTGTATCATAGTCTTGTCACAGTTAGCTCGTAGCAGCTGGGTTAGCCCTACGAGCCCAAGTCTTAGTTATGTCTGTGTTTGCCCTAAGGGGTTAATAGTTGTGTTTTGTCACGTCTGGAAATAAATAACATCTTGCCAAACTCTCTGGTGAACTCTGTGGCGTCTCTTGGTGATCCGCGAGGATCACCACATGACAGTATACTCCTGCCAGGTCGCCTAAACGGAGGCGCCGCATCGAGACGCCGTTTCACCGGGAGTTTGTGCCATACTGGACTGTTGTTTCTTCTCGCTCGGGTGTCAACATCTGGGAGAATGCCGTCATCCAGGGGCCGCGGTCGGCGCCTGGACCAGGAGCTAGCGAGCGCGTTGGAATACGCCGATGGGGCGCTCCTCGCCGCTACATTTGACGACACCTCCAGCTACATGCGTTGGCATCTGGGCGTCGCTGAGGAGTATCTGGGCAGCCTTCCCCTCGACTACGACGATCATCCGGAGGTGATATCGAGGTGGGAGGAACTCGCTGCTCAGCGCGAGGTTCTTCGTGGGCTGGAGGAGGAAGAGAGCGGGAAGCAGAGGAGGAGGCATCCTCGCTCCCCGCGTTGGTGTCCCGTTCCCGTCCCGGAGCAGGTCCAGGAGTACGCGCCGTCTGGGGGCTGACGAGGACGTCGGCGTAACGGCACGGGCAACCCTCAGCGGAATCCCCGGCTGGACTAGCTGCCGGCGTATCCCGTCAGCGAATCTTCGAGAGCGGCCCCACCTCGTTTTCCTAGGGGGCCCTCTGTCGCCATCCAGCGGGGAGAAGGAGGAACGACGTCCCCCACAGCAGGAACCATCTCTGCCCCAGGAGGAAGGCAAGTGATCGGTTGTTTGTCACATCTTAATAATGATCTGCCTTGTCTGACTCCTGGGGGAGGAGTTCGGGGTTCGCAGCCCCCCGAGCTCCCTCCACCTGCTGTGGATAAAATTATTAAACCTACTGCCTCTGTGTTCTCCCCCGTTGAGCGGTCCGCGATGCCAGGCCAGCGTCGCCGGACGAAGAGGGCCCCTGCAGTGCTGGATAGCTTGCATCCGGCCCTGCAGTCACGTCTTGGACGGAGGAGAGGAGCGGACTGCGGCCCGGAGCCTGAGCCGACGAAGAAGCGTCCCCGGGTCTCCTCGCCGGAGCGGTCCGAGCCAGTGAGTCAAGGGTTCCCTGCCTCCACGCCATACGGGTCGTCGGCGTGGACGACAGCGTGGGAGGAACCTGAGGCTGCTGATGACATCGTGCCAGCTGCGGAGCCCAACGCAGCTGAGTCCGAGTCAGCTGATGAGAGTCGCCCTGAACCCGGATCGTCGGAGTCCTGGATGGCAACGGAACCCGAGTGCAGGCAAATGCTCCCTCTTATGTCTCTGTCCTCTTTTGTTGAGCATTTTTGCCTGCCTCTCGGGGAGACGAGTGAGGAGCAGCCGTCTGCTGCGCCCGAGCTCGTCTCGCTGGGTTCCGTTGCTACCGGTGATACTGATCCCGGTTTTTCTGTCCCCGAGCTTTGTTTTAGTGTCGCCGGCGGGGAACGGGTCTTAGTCACCGAGGTGGAGGTCCCAGGTTTGGGGGTGGAGTTCGTCAGCGGAGCTGCACCGAAGGCCCAATCGGGTCCCACCGCAGGGGCGGTTTTGGCCCAATCGGGGTCCAACGTGGGTTCGTCAGAGGCCCAATCGGGGTACACCACGGGTGCGGTTCTGGCCCAATCGGGGCCCAACGTGGGTGCAGCTGGGACCCAATCTGGGTCCAGCGGTGATGCAGCGCGAGCATGGTCCATTGGCGGAGGAGGAGCTGCAGACCCTTCTTCGCGGAGCGGATTTTTGGCTCGTCCTGCTCACAGATCCCCTCAGAATCACCGTCCCTTTTCATCATCGCCGGGGGCCATGGGGGTCCCTGTTCACTCGCCCCGGTTCTCCCGAGTTTTGTTCTCGTCAGGGAGGCCGCTGCGGGTTGTTGATGCCCTGGACTGGTGGCTGAGGGACACGGGTCGGCCGCCGGAGGGACTGTTTCGCCGGTTCGGCGCCTCGGTTCGGCCACCCGACCTGTTATGTGTGCCACGGGGCTACCTAGTTCGACCACCGGAGAAGCGGACGTGCGGGACTTTGGACTCTGGTGAGCCGCCTGGTCCGCCTCCGTTGACCATCTGTCGACATAAACTGTCGGGGGGTGGTAGTGGTCCCTGGGTGTGTCTCAGTATTTGTGCTTTTTTTTTTCTTTGTCCTGGTTATGTTGTATCTAGTGCTCATGTTTTTGTTTTGAAAGCCACAGTCAAGTCAGTCATGTTATGTCAAAGCAATTTTAGATTGCCTCTTGTGTTTTTGAAAGCCACAGCCTAGCCATAGTGAAGTTATGTTAAGCAATTTTAGTTTGCTTCATGTATGTTTGCAGTAGCCCTGCTGGCTTATGTATGGTCTGGGTAGAGCATGTGGTGCTCTGTTTTTTTTTTTTTTTGTTTCATGTATAGCCTGGTTTGAGCGAGTAATGCTCTGTTTTTGTTTCATATAGCCTGGTAGGAGCGAGTAATGCTCTGTTTTTGTTTCATTGTCTGGTATGAGCGGGTAATGCTGTTTTTTTTGTTTTTTCATGTTAGGTCTGGTATGAGCAGGTAATGCTCTGTTTTTTTGTTTTTTCATGTTAGGTCAGGTATGAGCAGGTAGTGTTCTTGTATCTAGTTTATCTGAACCTGTAGTTCTGGTTTTTGTTTTCCTTTGTACATTTTTTCTTGTTTGTCTTGTCACTGTCTTGTATGGTTTTTTTAGTCTTGTCATTGTCTTGTATGGGGTTTTTTTTTGCCTTGTCATTGTCTTG
This sequence comes from Pholidichthys leucotaenia, assembly GCA_020510985.1. Taxonomy (NCBI): domain Eukaryota; kingdom Metazoa; phylum Chordata; class Actinopteri; order Cichliformes; family Pholidichthyidae; genus Pholidichthys; species Pholidichthys leucotaenia. The sequence goes on from CM035843.1 coordinate 251,567,007, forward strand.
TATGGTTTTTTTTTGCCTTGTTCATGGGTTGGTTTCTCTCCCTCCGCACCTGTCCCCCAACCTCCCACCCTGGGGGGGGGGGGGGGGGGGGGGGGTCCTTGGGGCGTTCGGAGTCCGCCCGTGGAGGGAGGGTCCTGTTATGACCCGAGCGCCGGTTCTGATCGCGCTCGGGCTAAGTTGTTCTCACTGCCGGCCGTGACAGCTGCGGGCTCTATTCTGGCCTCGCCGGGCTCTTATTGTGAAAGTGCTTGGTGGGGCTTCCACCTGTCAACGGCCGGTCAGCTGATTGTCATTACCGTCGTTAGTGCTTCGCCCTTTTAAGCCCGGCACTGACGACGGTAGGACGCAGGAGTATTGGTCAACATTCTGTCAACGTCTCGTCTCGTTTTGCTGTTCAAGTCTGGGTCTATGCCTCGCCATGTTTGGGAGTGCCGTGAGATCTTCATGTCAGGTTCGTGTATCATAGTCTTGTCACAGTTAGCTCGTAGCGGCTGGGTTAGCCCTACGAGCCCAAGTCTTAGTTATGTCTGTGTTTGCCCTAAGGGGTTCATAGTTGTGTTTTGTCACGTCTGGAAATAAATAACATCTTGCCAAACTCTCTGGTGAACTCTGTGGCGTCTCTTGGTGATCCGCGAGGATCACCACATGACACACAGCTTTTATCTCGTTTTTCTCTCCCAAAAACGCTAGAAACATTTTTGATGATTCTGTCTAAATCATATAGAGAGAAAAAGCCAACCCACCGCCATCCTTGAGACCTGCCCGCTGCTCTGTTATTGGCCTGCCTAGCTGTCTGTCATGTAGATGGACGGGGTGCTAAAGGTAGCCTATTAGTCCCTGAGCTATTAGTCCCCAGGCTAACAGTGGTAACAGGAAGCTTGAACCAAGCGAGGCTTATGTTATTTTCTTCAGATCTTAGTCACCCTAACCATCCCTGTTACTACCTGGTTCACCGATCCATGATTCACAATGTGCCTTGAGTCGCTCTGGCCCATCTCCCAGTGGTTTCACTGTGGTTCCGCAGCAGGTTGCTGGCGTGCCAGCCGCTGGGAGCTGCCCATGACAGCCAGCAGCCCCAGGCAGCAATCCCTGGTTGTGGCAACCACCTGAGTCGTGACCCAGGGCTGCTGCCTGGAGCTGCTGGTTTTCATGGCCAGCTTCGCCACCATCCTCCACAGCTTTGCTCTATTCTTGCAGGCAGCGTGGGGGAGCTGCTTCATGATGAGGCATCCCCAGCTGGCCATGGGAGAGTTGCGGAATACTGCGGAGCGAGGCATTGCCATTTGAGATCCCGTGGCTCAGCCAGCGGCCTCGGATTGCGGTGATCAGTGGGTCGCCCAGTGCTGGGGATTTGTTGTGGCGTCTCGTCGGGGTTGTTGGGGGGTGGGCCAAGGTGGCACAAGTTGTACATACAACTGCAGATCAATGAACCAGTGCTGCTCATCCAAGCTAGAAGGAGGCTAGAAGCTAGTCAGCTAACTAACGTAACTGGGTGGGCGGAATTGAATAGTTGAAGGATGTTTCTTAAAGTGATAGGCTTTAAATCAGTGTTTCAAGAAAGCCAGGAAAAATTAAAAAAAAAATAATTTGCTTCAATAATTTAAAAAAAATAAAGAAAATGTGAACAAAATATGTCACCAACACTTCATTAAGACATGAGTGAGCTGTTAAAATGTGGAAAAAGTGCAGTCAGTGATCCCTTTAAAGATAGCATATTGCACGGTCATGCTGTCTGAATGTGCTGCTGAAATAGTGATCAATAATGCACTGCTGATTTCAGGCCCGCTTTTTGATACCCAAAGGTGCATTGACAGAAAATGCACCTTAATACCAACACGCTGAACTTTATGTTGAGCCTCACCCACTTTAAATCAGTTCCATCCTACAAGTGCAAGGTGCATGCACAGTCATTTCTGAATTAGATGGCCAGGTCGCACAGTGGAAAACAAGGCAATATTCTGACCAAAACTAACAAAAGCAACTGAGCAAGGTGCAAAGCAAGACACAAGAGCATGTTTTAGATTGCTGAAATAGGGCCCAAAGTGTCCAAAAGAATGATACCTATCCGGATGTCACAAGTTTGATTTACTTACCATTTTATGACAAAAATGCTGCTATTTGAAGGGTAAGATAAAAAGGGGCTGTTGAGGTTTAGGGCTGCATTGTCTCATTTAACAAAATTAGCCACAATGATCTTCCATCCTTTTTTATCATGATGTCGCCATGCTCTGTTCTCTAAATCCACCCTTCCATAGCAACGAAAAACTTTTCCATGAATGTAAATTTTAGGAAACCCGAACCACACTATGATGTTGAATTATTTTCAACTGCAGATTTTTGTCTGCATTTGTGCACAGTTGGTTATTAAGTTCCTCTGCATCTTTGGCTAGCCAACTGTGTTTTAATGTTAAACACTGTCTGACCAAGGGGACTGAAGGATGAGGCAAAGTTTTCAGTGTTAGTAAAAGCTTTATACATTATTCCTTACAGTAATAATGCACAGTGGACGGATTCCCAGCAGTGCTGAACTCCTTAACATGCATACACAGAGGAATGATAATGTGCAGAAAATCATACAGTAAATAAAATATTTAACTCTCTGTTTTATTCCCGTTATGCTGGATCATGTGTCGTCAGGCTGGGACTGGAAATATAATTTCCAGAGTGAGGAAAAAAAAAAGAAAAGAAAAACCTCTGCTTCCAAAAGTGGGGTTGTTAAATTACAGAGTACTCCTGCCGCCAACCACACTGTGGCCGAGTGCATTGTGGGAACAGTAAATACATAGGCAGAAATCTTTAGACAAAGCACAGGGTAGAAGGGTAAACATATACAATATAGCTAAAAAAAAGTGATTAAAACCAAATGCTGAGTTTGCATTTAAAGTGGATAATGTGATGATGTGGAAAAATAGAAGTAGTTTAAGGAAAAATGAGTTAACATCTTAAAGGGGTCATTGACTGAAAAATTGAATTTGTGTAGGTTTTAACCTTCTGAAATGTGTCTTTTGATCCCGTGATTATCGAGAAAACATCAAAACACTCACTTCTCTTAAAAAAAAAAACCACAGCCTTAAAATCGTTTTTGTGTCTGAAAAGCTGTTTTAATTCTTTCAGGTTTGCTATGGAACATCTTAAAAATGGTAAGCCCAGCCTTGATACCACTCAATACCAGCCTGCTGCTCTATTATTGGCCAGATGAGCCATTTGTCTGCAAATGTGCATGGGGTGCTAGGGAGTTAGTGTTATGGTCCGAGCACCGATCTCGTCCGCGCTCGGGCCATACATCATCTTTGCTGGCTTTTGACAGCAGTGGTTACCCTCTGGCTCCCCAGGCTCTTATTGTGACAGTGCTTGGAGGGGCTTCCTGCTGTCAGAGCCGAACAGCTGTGCTGCATTTACGGCTTGTTAGCGGCCGGCAATTATACGGGCGCTGACAGCAGTACAATGCAGCAGTCTCGGCTAACATCGTCTAACATTCCTTTGTGCCAGACGTTGAGCGAGCGGTTCTCGTCTCAGACGTCATCCTTTCCTTGTTCCTGGTCAAGACCGTAAGTAGCTGGGTGTAGCCTTACGGTCCCATGTGTCTTGTGTAGTGTGTTTTGCCCTCAGCGGCTTATTGCTTTGTATTTGTGTCTTGTGTTCGTGTATTAAACATCATTGCAAAACTCACTGGCGACTTTTGGCATCTTATGGTGGCTCGCGAGGGCCACCGCATGACAGTAGACTGCTGCCCGGTCGTCTAAACGGAGGCGCCACACCGAGACGCCGTTCCTGGTGAGTTTTTGCTAAACTGGACAATTGTTCTTCCCTGTCTGGGTGATTACGTGCTGGGAGAATGCCGTCATCCAGGAGCCGCGTTCGGCGCCTGGGCAAGGAGCTAGCGAGTGCCCTGGAGTATGTTGATGGGACGCTCCTCGCCGCTACATTCTACAATGACCCCAATGGCATGCGCTGGCACCTGAACTATGCTGAGGTACTTCTGGATAACCTTCCTCGCTACTACGACCACCCTGAAGTCGTCGCTAGGAGGGCTGAACTCGCCGCACAGCGCGAGGTACTCCGTGGGCTGGAGGAAGATTACGGCAGGAAGCAGAGGAGGAGGCATCCTCGTTCCCCGCGTTGGGATCCCGCTCATGTCCCCGATCCAGCTCAGGAGTTCACGTCATCCGGGGGCCGTCGAAGACATCGGCACCACGGCCAAAATCAACCTCAGCAGGATCCCCGGCTGAATCCGGTCCCGGCTAAGCCCGTGAGTGGACCCTTGAGAGCAGCTCCTCCTCGTCCTTCCAGGGGGCCCTCTGTTGCCATCCAGCGGGGAAAGGGAGGAACTACGTCCCCTACAGCAGGCACCATCTTCCCTCCGGGAGACAGGCAAGTGCATGTTAATTCTTTCCATCATTATTGTGGTCTGCCTTGTCTGATTCCTGGGGGTGGAATTCGGGGTTTGCAGTCCCCCGAGCTCCTACCTCCTGCTGTAGCCTTTATTACCCAACCTGCTGCCTCTGTGTCTCCCTCCGCTGAGTGGTCCGCGACTCCAGGCCTACGTCGCCGGATGAGGAGGGGGCCTGCGGTTCTGGAGAGCCTGGTTCCAGCCCTGCAGCCACGTCATGGGCAGAGGAGAAGAGCGGACTGCAGCCTGGAGCCTGTGCCGACGATCAAGCATCCCTGGGTCGCCACGCTGGAACAGTGCGAGCCAGCGGGTCAAGGGTCCCCTGCCACCACGCTGAGCGGGTTATCGGTGTGGATGTCAGCGCCGGAGGATCCACAGACTGCAGAAACCATCATGGGTGAGACAGGCTTTGATAAGGGGGGAGGGGATGGGGTCCAGGGGGCATGTAGATGATTGAATGAATGTCTGTCATTCGTGACTCATTCGTAATTTCTTTTTTTTTTAACTTTACAGTTTCTGTGTTTTTTGTTTGTTTGTTTCCCTACATTGCTGGACCTGGATACTACTATTTTTGTTCATTTTACTGGTGGTGTGGACGCTTACCTGCAAGACGATCTCGGCTGTCAACTTCACCCACCGGGCTGACTCAAGTGCCACTCCGGTCACAAACTGTTCTGTTGTCCTGTCATGGTTTGGATTGTCTTCATCTGCCTCTCTACTCTCCATCTCTGGAACATCTACCCGCGACTTGCTGGTGGCCTTGGCCTGCGGGAAACTGGCTGTTAGCCAGCCAGTTGACGGCTGGCCAACCGCTACCTGTCCGTGCTTTGGCTGTCATCTGTCTGGGACTCACTGCTTACATCGCTGGGCCATCAGCTAGCTCGCTACTGAGCTCGCTACCGGGTGTCTTGCTACAAGCTGGCAGGTCAACGGCTAACTGGCTGCTGCCTGGTGCTAGCGCTGCTCAGCTAGAAATCAGAGAGGCTGGGAAGCGTCCTTCCATGGTCGACACGTTCTGTCACTTCATCCTGCAACTCTGCCGACTCATTGGTTTTAACGCCTGCAACAAACTCGAACCTCCATCACCCACCTCCGGCACCGGCATAGCCCCAGTTATGGCGCTACGCTACACATCCGCACAACTCCTCCGACTAAACCACCAAACCTCTCCCTCCTTGGAAGTCATTGCCTCACTAAAAAGCTCCAGACTTCTCCTCCGGCCCCGATAAATCCACCGAAGTTCACGCCGCAAGTTTAATTACCACTTCACCACAACAAACTGTATCCCCGTTCTCTGGTCAAATCACTGCATGGACACCGGCTTCCGCACTTCCGCGTTGCGTCATCACAACAATGTGACGCATCATCAGAACAACCCCAACGTGAATCCTTTCAACCTCCGCCCTATCCCGACTTCCGCACCCGCATTTTCAAAACAAAAGCACCTGAAGCTTGCCCTCTTCAACACACGATCCCTTAACAATAAAAGCCTCATTATAAACAAATTCATCACTGATAATAAACTGGATCTCCTCTGTCTCACTGAAACTTGGCAAAAACCCCTGGATTACATTGCACTTAACCAAACCACCCCTGCTGGATATTCATACCTGGACAACCCACACCCTGAAGGCCGTGGAGGAGGCATTGCTGCTATTCATCTTCATGACCTCAATCCACGACCTCTCTCCACACCTGTTGTTTCCTCTTTTGAACACCTGACTTTTAAACTCCCCGGCCCAAAACCTCTCCTCATTGCAATTATCTACCGCCCTCCCAAACCAAATCCATCTTTCTTATCAGATCTTTCAGAACTCATTACAGTACTGTCTGCAACCTCACCATCTGTCCTACTGCTTGGCGATTTCAACCTCCACATTGATTCCCCTGACTGCAAATACGCAAACGATTTTCTGGACTTACTCAAGTGTCTCAACTTCATCCAACACATAACTTTCCCTACCCACAGACGTGGACATATCCTGGATCTGGTTTGCTCCACTGGTCTCCACATTCACAACATCTCCAGCACTGACCTCACCATCTCGGATCATCTCGCCATCACACTGGACATTGACATCCCGGCCCCTCAACCCAAACAAGACCGAACAATAACCTTCAGGAATCTTAAGTCCATCTGCTCAGTTTCTCTCTCCACATGCATATCTAACACTCTCTCCAACCTCACCTTCCCTGTAAACCCAACCCCTACGGACTTAGTAAACATCTACAACAACACATTGTCTACCTCCCTCAACAAACTGGCCCCCATGAAAACAAAAACCGTCACTTTCATTCATTCGGCCCCCTGGTACACCTTAGAACTTCACAAACTCAAAAAACAACTGCGACAGCTTGAACGCCTGAGCTGCAAAACTGGTCTGACTGTACACACCCTCGCTCACATAGAACTGATGCACCTATATCAATCCTCACTCAATGAAGCTCGCTCTGCCTACTACTCCAGCATCATTCATTCTGGACCCTCCAACCCCCGCACTCTGTTCTCCACCATCAACAAACTCCTCAAACCCCAGGACATCATTTCATCATCCTTCACCCCTGAAAAATGCAATAGCTTTCTATCATTTTTCCATTCCAAAATTGACAATATTCACAACCAGCTTGCCTCCTCCTCGGCCATCACCCCTGACTCAGAACCCACTTTTTCTCCACCCATAGATAAACAGCTCTCCCTTTTCTCACCCATAACCACTGATGAACTCTCCAAAATACTCTCCAGCATGAAATCATCTACATGAGACAGGCTTATCAAAGCCTGTCTCACCCCTCTTGCCCCCCTTATCATCGACACCATCAACTCCTCCCTCACCACTGGCACTGTTCCCCCATCACTTAAGATTGTTGCCATCACCCCCCTCCTTAAGAAACCTGGCCTGGACTCTGACAACCCCAACAATTTCAGACCTATCTCAAACCTCCCATTTCTGGCTAAAATATTGGAAAAAGCTGTCGCCACCCAACTCAAGAAACATCTCCTCTCCAACAAACTCTGCGAAACATTTCAATCTGGATTCCGTTTTCACCACAGCACTGAAACCGCCCTCCTCAGGGTCACCAATGACCTCCTGCTCGCCTCTGACTCTGGCTCCCTCACCATTCTTCTCCTCCTCGATGTCAGCACTGCTTTCGATACCATCAATCATTCCATCCTCCTCCGTCGTCTGCTTTCTATTGGCATCACTGACTCCGCCCTCTCTTGGTTCACCTCCTACCTGTCTGAGAGATTCCAGTACATCTCCATCAACAATCACAAATCATGCACCACCCCCGTCTCACACGGTGTCCCTCAAGGCTCTGTGCTCGGTCCAACCCTTTTCACTCTCTACATGCTTCCGCTTGGTCACATCATCCGTCAACATGGTCTTCACTTTCACTGCTACACTGACGACACCCAGCTGTACAGCTCCTCTAAATCCATCACCCCCGCCATTCTCTCCACCATCACCAACTGCCTCACAGACATAAAAACCTGGATGACTAACAACTTTCTCAAGCTAAACAGCAATAAAACAGAAATCATCATTTTGGGACCAAAATCTCTTTTCCCCTCTTCCCAGAACTTTTCATTCCAAATCAATGGTCACTCAGTCACCCCCTCCCCCCTGGCCAGAAACCTCGGCATTATCATGGACCCCACCCTCTCCTTCAAATCTCACATCAACCATATCACCAAAACATCATTTTTTCATCTTCGTAATATTGCATGCCTCCGTCCCACCCTCTCCCCCTCTGCTGCTGAAATACTCATCCACGCCTTCATCACCTCCAGACTTGATTACTGTAACAGCATTCTGTATGGACTTCCTTCCACCATCCTCCAAAAACTACAGTATGTCCAAAACTCAGCCGCCCACCTACTTACTCACTCCCGCTCCAGAGACCACATCACTCCTCTCCTCCGTCAGCTCCACTGGCTCCCCATTCAACAGCGCATCAACTTCAAGATCCTCCTCATCACCTATAAAGCTCTTCATAACCTCGCCCCCTCATACCTAACTGACATTCTGTCTCGTCATTCCCCCACTCGTCTCCTCTGTTCTGCTGACGCTCACCTTCTTACCCCCATCACCAAGACAAAATTCCGCACCCTGGGTGATAGATCATTCGCCATCGCCGCAACAACCATCTGGAATTCCTTGCCCCTTCACATCCGGTCTGCCAAAATGCTTGCTTCTTTCAAAAGTCAAATCAAAACCCATCTTTTCAAATCTACCTATGAAAACTGACTGCCTCTTCTACCTATGTGTACCTACCTTGTCTGTTTACCCGTTCTCTGTATGTTTGTCCCTATGCTGCTTTGTAAAGCGTCTTTGAGTATTTAGAAAAGCGCTATATAAGACTGATGTATTATTATTATTATTATTATTATTATTATTATTATTATGCCAGCTGCGGAGCCCGCTGTAGCTGAGTGGAGCCTGCGGACGAACTTCTTCGCCATGAGCCTGGATCGACAAAGTCCTGGACGGCGACAGAGCCCGAGTGCAGGCAAGTGCTCTATCTTGTGTTTCTCTTTTCTGTCTTGGAGCACTGCTGCCTGCCTCTCGGGGAGGCGAGTCAGGGGCAGCCGCCTGCTGCGCCCGAGCTCGTCTCGCTGGGCTCTGTCGCTGCCAGTGATTCTGATCCCAGTCCACTCTTATGAACTGTGGCAGATGTGCGTTTATCTCTGGGCCTTTGGCACCTTTCAGACGAGGTTGCAATTATTTTAGCAGAACTCTCAGTCTTAATACTTGGTTGTGTTCTACACGTCTTCTTTTAACATTGGTTTTGTTGACAATTTCAACCTGTTTTGGAACCGCCCATCACTTATGAGGCCTGATGGCATCCATCCAAATAGACTTGGTGCACGTGTTTTAAAGGACAATCTGTTCTATTCCATTCAGCATTTTTTAATGCAGTGACTGGGATTAGGTGCGTTAACTCACTCCGAAGTTCCTGGGTCTGCCAACCAGCCTTTTTTTGTTTCCACATCTCATATTAATCCCATTAATCCAAATAATCCTCACTTTTTGGATCAGTCTTCGATTTATAACCCTACAGAGATTGTGTCTGTCTCCCGTTACCCAAAATATTATAACCCAAGACAAATACAACACAACTTGATAAATACACGTCTTTCTGCAGCTCCTCCTCATCCACCACCCCCCAACTTTGCCCCTGTCTTCTCCCTTAGAGAACCCTTGTCTACTCCCCCCAAAGTTAATAAAAATATAATGCATAAACATCCCAAAGTGATTAAACAAAATGTTGGTAAAACTCAAATCAAACCTCAAGTCTCTAAATTTAATAATTTGGCCTCTGTTCCTCCTCATAATTACCTCCGCCAGGCCGCAGGCCAGGAGGTTATGTTTTTGCTGGGGTTTGTCTGTTTGTCTGTCTGTCTGTTTGTCTGTCTGTTGGTTAGCAAGATAACTCAAAAAGTTTTGGACGGATTTCGATGAAACTTTCAGGCGTTGTTGGAAATGGTACAAGGAAGAAGTGATTAAATTTTGGGGATGATCTGGATCACCGTCTGGATCCAGGAATTTTTTAAAGGATTCTTTACCATTGTGAGATAGGGCCATTTTCAACATGTGTGCAGGCGCAATGGAGGGCGCTGGTCGTCGTGTCTGACGAACACGAACTCCACGTTCTTCAAAGTTTTAGGCACAAAAGCACGCGGAAAACAGTGGTGGGCTGGGCCCGGCAGCGTGCCTGTGTTTGCGCTACGCTGCAAAAGCTGACACGGGCAGCTGTCCGGCGCGGGATTATTTGGCAGAAATTCCCCGGGCAGCCATAGGGGCTGCACAAAAATAAGCTCTCTGCTGGGGAAGCTTCCAAATCCTCTTTTGAGGAGCGCAACCCTAATAAAACCCACGGCAACCTGTCTACCCAATTTGCATCCGTCAGTGAACCCCTGAGTGCTGCTTTCAGTGATCTATGAAAACGCTCGCATAACCCATTGGCCTGTGGGTTGTACGCGGTTGTGCGATAAATTGCAACCCCCGCAGCCTGGGAGTTTGGAGATGGAGGAGATGGACACAACAGCAACACTTGAGTTTATTACCTCCGCCAAGGAGGTAATGCTTTTACTGGCATTTGTCTGTTTGTCTGTCTGTCTGTCTGTTATCAACATAACTCAAAAAGTTATGAACGGATTTTGACGAAATTTTCAGGAAAGGTGTGTAATGGCACAGGGAACAGATGATGAGATTTTGGTGATGATCTGAGAGTGCATACCTCCACCAAGGACTTTGTATTTGTGCAGCAGGATTACACAAAAACTACTGGATGGATTTGGATGAAATTTTCACCAGAGGTGGTTCTTGGCCTAGAGAGGAACCCATTACATTTTGGGGATGATCTGGGAATGCATACCTCAGCCAAGGCTCTTCTCACAGTGTGTCAGCCACAAAACTCCAAAACTAATAGACAGACTTGGATGTAATTTTCACAAGTGGCGATAGGCCTACACACAAGCCCATTACATTTTGGAGGTGATCCATGAGAAACGGAAGGAGCCTTGGCGGAGGTATGCGCTCTATGAGTGCTTTTCTAGTTTAAAAATTAAATGTGGTTTGTTAAATATTAGGTCTCTAACTCCCAAGTCTCTACTAGTTCATGATCTATTAATTGATCATCAGATCGATTTAATATCCCTCACAGAGACTTGGCTAGAGCAAGATGATTATGTTGTTTTGAATGAATCAACTCCCTCTGGTTATCTAAACTATCATAATCCCAGAAGTTCTGGTCGTGGAGGTGGAGTAGCGGCAATTTTCCATTCTAATTACTAGTTAATGTAAAGCAAAAATCATGTTTTAATTCCTTTGAGGGCCTGGTCCTCAGTGTGGGGCATGTTGGCTATCTTGGCTTGAACCCAGTTTTCTTTGCCATAGTTTACCATCCTCCCTCGGCCTACTAAGAGTTTTTATCTGAATTTGCTGAAGTTTTTAGCTGATTTAGTGCTGAAATCAGATAGAATAATTATAGTAGGAGATTTTAATATACATGTTGATGTAGATCGTCGTCGGCCTCCGTCGGTCTATGATGACCATGGAAGAGAATCCTAAACGTCTACTCTGCTGGAACAGCACCGCCTGTGGCTGAACAGGCCGATGTGCGAATGGCAGTCCCTGTCACACAGGTCACACTTGTGGGTGGTCTCCGTGCTGCTGGGTCTGTGGCAGTTCTTCCTGCGGGTCCTTTTTTCATCTGCTGCAGCAGTCAGTCTCTCTTCACCCGCCTTGAGCTGTCTGGTCAGGGTGCCTCTCCATTTGGAGCGGTCCGTTGCAAGGTCCTCCCAGCGCTCTGTGTTGATATCCAGGGCCTTCATGTCTCTCTTGCAGACGTCTCTAAAGCGCAGCTGTGGGCGGCCAACGTCTCTCCTGCCAGTTGCCAGTTCTCCATAGAGGACGTCTTTGGGGATTCTGCCATCCTCCATACGGTGAACGTGGCCTAGCCAGCGGAGCCTGCGCTGCCTGAGTAGAGTGAACATGGAGGGAAGGCCAGCGCAGGACAGAACTTCTGTGTTGGGCACTTTGTCCTGCCAGGATATGTCCAGGATGTGGCGAATGCAGCACAAGTGGAAGGAGTTCAGTCTCTTTTCCTGCCGGGCGTATGTTGTCCACGTCTCACTCCCATAGAGCAGTGTGCTGATGACGCAGGCGTTGTACACTGCCATTTTCGTCTTTTTCTTTCAAAGGTCTTTTTATTATTATTAATTGAAGTATCAATACAATACAAAGTATTAGAAATTTTCATTTTTGTTTCAACCAAACAGTAAAAAACTAGAACTTAAAGCCAACAAATGTAAATGCTTCAAAGCACAAAAACCTTTAAATAAACAATTAAAAAAAAAAAAAAAATACAAAGAAAAATTGTGTGTGTGAAGTGGGGGTGGGGTAAAGGGGATATGAGCTACTCAGAAACTATAATCGTGGGTCTTTCAAAGAAATCAAGAAACGGGCGCCATAATTTATAGAATTTGTTTTCTGAGCCACAGACTGTATATCTGATTTTTTCTAAATCCAAACAGGACATTATATCTTTTATCCACTGTAAATGTGAAGGGGGCGAAGAGTCTTTCCACTTCAGTAATACAGCACGTCTGGCCAATAATAATGAAAATTTGAATACTTTTAATTTGGAACTTGGCAAGACAAGTTCTGGAGCCACACCAAAAATGGCGCATAATGGATCAGGTTTAATTTGATATTGCAGGACTTCAGACATAGTGATAAAAACAGAATGCCAAAAATTCATCAATGCAGGGCAGGACCAATACATGTGAAGCAAAGTGCCAGGAGCGCTACCACACTTTTCACAAGTTGGGTCTATATCCGAGTAAATACGTGCTAACTTAACCTTGGACAGGTGCATCCGGTGTACAATCTTAAATTGAATAAGAGCGTGACGAGCACACATTGATACAGTGTGAACCTGGCCAAGAACAGAGTCCCACAGTTCATCAGTAAAAGTAAAATTAAGATCTTGTTCCCAGTTCAATTTGATAGCGGCCAGAGAAGAAGATTGTAAATTTGAAATTAAATTATATAAAACTGACATTACCCCCTTAGAAGTTGGTTTAACTAATAAAAAATCATCTAGAGGATTATCAGACGGTTTTTGAGGGAATTGTTTTGTCATGGTTTGCACATAATGTCTGACCTGGAGGAAGCGGAAAAAATGTGTAGAAGTGATGTCGAATTTGGTGGAAAGTTGAGAAAAACTTGCAAATTGACCATCAAAATCTAAATCCGCAAAAGATTTTAAACCTTTTCTGTGCCATATATGAAATGCACTATCAATAGTTGATGGGGTAAATAAATGATTTGCGGCAATTGGACTTCTAATGGAAAAAAACTGAAGACCGAAATTTTTCCTGAATTGAGACCAAATTCTAAGAGACTGACGAACTACTTTATTATTACCCAGTGTAGACAAAGCAAGGGGAAGTGGTGAACCTAAAATTGCCGGTAGGGAAGTTTGATTGTCCACATGTGACTCCATAAGATAAGATAAGATAAGATAAGATAAGATAAGCCTTTATTAGTCCCACAACGGGGAAATTCCAGGATTGCAACAGCACAGGGATAGCAACACTCAGAGCAACAATCAGAAGGCAAGAAAAAAAAAAAAAAAAAAACAAGCAAGCAAGAGCAGCTAATATACATATGTACATATTACTATAAAATATATATATACACACACACACACACACACACACACACACACACACACACAGTGCAGAGCATTGTAGCTGGATGGAATAAATATATGAATATATGAACACACAGTGCAGAGCATTGTAGCTAGATGGAATAAATATGTAAATATATAAACACCCACAGTACGGAGCATTGCAGCTAGGTGGAATAAATATGCAAGTATATAAACACACACAGTGCGGAGCAATGTAGCTAGATGGAATAATATGTAGATATATAAAAACACAGTGCGGAGCATTGTAGCTAGATGGAATAAATATATAGATATATAAATATAAACACACCCAGTGCTGAGCATTGTAGCTAGATGGAATAAATATATAGATATATAAATATAAACACACCCAGTGCAGAGCATTGTAGCTAGATGGAATAAATATGTAAATATATAAACACACACAGTGCAGAGCATTGTTGCTAGGTGGGATGAAACAGCATAACCGTCTATTTAGTTATCCTACATGGTATGATTATGTGCCCATACATATTCTCACCCTCCATAGCGACCGGTATGTTCCTAGTTGTATGCCGGAGAGGACCATTGTGTAAGTCTATTGCATCTTTTGCATTCAAAAAAAACTATTAGTTTGTTACGTCTTTTTGCTATCTCTGCGAGCAGCCCTGCTTAGGTTGTACAGTCTGACAGCCGTTGGTAGGAAGGACCTACGAAACCTCTCGGTTGTGCACCTGGGATGATGTAGTCTGCTGCTAAATGAGCTCCTCAGTGCATCCAGTATGTCCTGCATAGGGTGGAACTCGGACTCCAGCAGAGATGACAGTTTAGCCACCGTCCTTCTCTCTCCTATCTCCTCCATCGGATCAAGGCGTTGCCCCAGGACAGAGCTAGCTTTCTTAATCAGTTTGTTCAGTCTCTTCCTATCGGCTGCAGTAATGCCACTGCCCCAGCAGACCACTCCAAAAGTGATGGCTGATGCCACCACCGTGTCATAGAATGACTTCAGCAGCGCCCCTTGTACACCAAAAGACCTGAGGCTCCTCAGCAGGAACAGCCTGCGCTGTCCCTTCTTGTAGAGTGCATCAGTATTGTGTGACCAGTCTAGTTTATTGTTCAGATGAATACCCAGGTACTTGTAGGATGTCACCATCTCGATGTCTGTTCCCTGTATATTTACTGGTGCTGTGAGGGGCTGCCCATGCCTGCGGCAGTCCACCACCAGCTCCTTAGTTTTCCTCGCGTTGATCTGGAGGCAGTTCCGATGGCACCAGTCCACAAAGTCCTGGATAAGCCCTCTGTACTCAGCTTCATCTCCGCTGGAGATGAGACCAACGATCGCAGAGTCATCAGAGAACTTCTGTAGATGGCAATGTGTTGTGTTGTGTGAGAAGTCCGCAGTATAAAGAGTGAACAGGAAGGGAGCCAGCACCGTTCCCTGGGGGGCCCCCATGCTACTGATGATCGTGTCGGAAACACAGTCCCGGGTTCTCACAAACTGAGGCCGGTTCGTGAGGTAGTCCAGGATCCATGATGACAGGTGCTGGTCCACCCCTGCGCGCAGCAGCTTGTCCTTCAGGATCATCGGTTGGATGGTGTTGAAAGCACTGGAGAAGTCAAAGAACATGATCCTCACCATATTCCCGGGCTTCTCCAGGTGGGACAGAGAACGGTGAAGGAGGAAGATCACCGCATCCTCCACCCCAATGCCATGCTGGTAGGCGAACTGGAGTGGATCCATCGCTGGTTCCACCAGGGGGCGGAGATGAGCAAGGAGCAGTCTCTCCAGGGTCTTCATCAAGTGGGACGTCAAGGCCACCGGTCTGAAGCTGTTCAGGTCTTTGGGGTGGGAAGTTTTTGGTACAGGTACCACACAAGATGTTTTCCACAGCTGTGGTACCCTCCCCAGTTTCAGGCTCATGTTGAAGATATACATCACAATCCCACACAGCTGGTCTGCACAGGACTTGAGGAGCTTTGCGCTGATGCCGTCCGGTCCCGACGCCTTCCTCGCCTTGATCTTCCTCAGCTCCGTCCTCACCTGGGTCTTGGTCAGGGTCAGGATGGGGGGCTGTGTGTTGGGAGTGGGGGGGGGTGTCGGTGGAGTGGGGAGTGGGTAGCAGGACTTGATTTCTTAGAGGCAGCAGTGGTTGTTGTGCAGACAGGGGGGAGGGCGGTTGGTCAAATCTATTGAAAAACAGATTCAGGTTGTTCGCCCACTCCCTGCCCCCCGTGGCCTGGGGGGAGGTATTCTGGAGCCCCGAGATGGTTTTGAGGTTTCTCCAGACCCCGCTGATGTCGCTCTGTTGCAGCTTGTCCTCCATCTTCTTCCTGAAGCTGTCCTTGCCTTCTCTGATCTTTCTCCTCAGTTCCCTCTGTACGGACTTCAGCATCTCCCTGTTCCCCGACCTGAAGATCCTCTTCTTCTCTCTCAGAAGTGTTTTTATCTCAGGGTTGATCCAGGGTTTGTTGTTTGAGTGACGCCGTATGGTCTTGGTGGGAACGGATTTGTCCACACAGAAGCTGAGGTAGCCCGTGAAGGTGTGAATGAGGCCATCGATGTCCTCACCATGTGGATCGCAGAGCTGCTTCCAGGCAGTGGCTTCAAAACAGTCCTTTAGAGTGTCCATTGTCTCCTCAGACCATAACTCCACAGTGTGCATGGCCGGAGGTTGTCTGTGCACTAGGGGTTTGTACACCGGTCGGAGATGAACCAAGTTGTGATCCGATCTCCCAAGTGGGGGGAGTTGTGATGAGGTGTACGCCTCCTTAGTGTTTGCGTAGAACAAATCCAGTGTTTTATTGTCTCTAGTGTGGCATGTGACATACTGGGTGAAAGTGGGCAGAATGGGAGACAGTGAAACGTGGTTGAAATCGCCTGAGATGAGGAGAAGAGCATCTGGGTGTTCTGTCTGCAGCCTGCTGGTTACTGAATGGATGACGTCACGCGCTGTCCCAGCGTTCGCCGTCGGATTTGCATAAACAACAATGCAGATCACGTGTGAGTGTTCTCTCGGGAGATATGTAGGCCTCATGCTAACAGCTAGCAACTCAATGTCTTTGCTGCAGTGTCGTTGTTTAACAGTGATATGTCCCGGTCTACACCAGTTGTTGTTAACATACATTATCACTCCACCGCCCCTAGTTTTGCCACTCTCTGGTGTTCGGTCAGCTCGTATCATGTGAAAACCCTCCAGCTCAATGTTAGCATCTGCTGCTAGTTCAGTTAGCCACGTCTCAGTAAACAAAAGGAGAGAGCACTCCCGGTAAGTGCTATCATAACGGGAGATAGCCGCTAGCTCATCTAACTTTCCCAGTATCGACCGTACATTTCCCATGACAACAGATGGAAGGGAGGGTCTGTACCTTATATTTTTTGTCCTCCGCTTTACTCCAGCCCGGCAGCCGCGGCGTTTTCGCCTCAGTTCTCTCGGTATGTCGAGTTTTTCCAGTGGGACCGGGTGGCGGTTAAATGCTAGCAGCTCTTCCCTGTTGTATCGAATCCTGCTATAAACAGTGGCTCCGTCCACCGGCTCAGGAGACATTTGGGACGATCTGTGTGTCCGTGATATAAGTGGGGTGAAAAAAAAAAAAAAAGTGATCAAAAGAGAGAGGAAGGGAAAAAAAAAAAAAAACTCGGAATCGAGCCGCTGTTGCAAAAGGCAGCCGACTGGTGTGGCGCCGAGAGATCTATGGATCTATGGATAGATCTATGATCTATCAACTCTACCTATCTACATAAGGATCCAAATAGGTGATTTAGGTTCCAGATAAAAATGTTTCCAATATAACATGCACCTGATATTTGCTGCCCAGTAGTAATATTGAAAGTTAGGCAGAGCCATGCCACCTACTGATTTGGGTCTTTGAAGAAAAACTTTCCTCAATCTCGGATGTTTACCATTCCAAATAAATGAGGTAATCAAAGAGTCCAAAGACTTAAAAAAGGATTTAGGAATAAAAATGGGGAGACATTGAAACAAATATAAAAACTTTGGAAGTAACATCATTTTTACAGAATTGATTCTGCCAATTAAAGACAAGGATAATGGGGACCATTTGGAAAGTATTAACTTGCACTGGTCAAGTAAGGGGAGAAAATTATTTTTAAACAAGTAATTAAATTGTTTAGTGACACATATCCCAAGATAATTAAAATGATCAATAACAACCTTGAAAGGAAAATTTTCAAAATCCTGAACTTGAATCTTTTCATTAATCAGAAACAGTTCACTCTTATTAAGATTAATTTTATAACCAGAAAACCTACTAAAACTATCCAAAATATTAAGTATAGCGGGTAATGAAGTAAGTGGGTTGGAGAGAAATAATAAAAGATCATCAGCATAGAGTGAAACCCTATGCTCAATGCCACCCCTACGAATGCCTAGAAAGTCCCGGCTCCCACGGATTGCAATAGCTAACGGCTCAACTGCCAAGGCAAAGAGCAACGGGCTCAAAGGACAGCCTTGCCTCGTACCACGGTAAAGTCTAAAATAGTCAGAATAGCGACAATTAGTTAACACTAAAGCTAAAGGACTAGCATAGAGAAGTTTAATCCAGGAACAGAAGGAAGGACCAAAACCGAACCTCTCCAAAGTAAAAAACAAATACTCCCACTCAACCCTATCGAATGCCTTTTCAGCGTCCAAACTAATAAGACATTCAGGTATGTTGTGGTGAGGAGTATAAATAATATTAAACAACCGCCGCAAGTTAAAAAAAGAATGGCGATTTTTAATGAAACCGGTTTGGTCCTGTGAAATTATAAAAGGAAGAATCTTTTCCAACCTTGAAGCTAACAACTTTGACAAAATTTTAACAACGGTATTTAACAAGGAAATAGGCCTGTAAGAAGCACAATCAACAGGATCCTTATCCTTTTTAAGCAACACAGTGATACAGGCCTGATAGCATGAAGGAGGAAGTGTACCAGAGTCAAGCGACTCTGTAAAAACTTGACAAAGGAAAGGGGCGAGGTCATCAGAGAATTTTTTGAAAAAATCAGCGGAAAACCCATCAGGTCCTGGAGATTTTCCTGATTGCATGGATGATATTGCCAGCTGAATTTCTTCTTTTGTGATGGGAGCTTCTAAAATTTGCCGAGATTCTGAAGAAATCGAAGGAATATCAATAGAATCAAAAAAAATTTCCAAATCCTTTAAGTTTGTTGTATATTCTGAGGTATATAATTTGGAATAAAATGACCTGAAAATATCATTAATCGCTTGTTGGTCAGATGTCACCTCTCCTTTATCTGTCCTAACTCCAGTAATAATTTGCTTAGCTCTAATACCACGTAGTTGATTAGCTAGAAGTTTACTGGTTTTTTCGCCATGTTCATAAAATTCACTCTTGTTCCTTATTAAACAACCTTCAATTTGTCGAGTAGAAAGTAAATTAAGTTTAGTTTGTAATGTCATACGTTCCTTGTACAGAGCGGGTGATGGAGATTGAGCATATTGTCTGTCAATGTCCAGGATTTGATCTAAAATAGCCTTCTGTTCCTGTATTAAGGATCGTCTTTTAAATGCTGCCAATGAAATAAATTCCCCCCTAAGAAATGCCTTCATGGCCTCCCATATCGTTTTATTTGACATACCAGGAGTTTTATTTTCTTTCAAAAAAAAATTAATTTTAGAAGAAATATTCGCAACCAATTTTTCATCTGTAAGTAATAATGGATCCAATCTCCAATGCTTTCTCATGGAGTCACAT
The DNA here is from genome assembly GCA_020510985.1 of Pholidichthys leucotaenia. Taxonomy (NCBI): domain Eukaryota; kingdom Metazoa; phylum Chordata; class Actinopteri; order Cichliformes; family Pholidichthyidae; genus Pholidichthys; species Pholidichthys leucotaenia. Next base: position 251,586,301 of record CM035843.1, read on the forward strand.
CCATGGAGGATCATTTTAAGTACAAGAGGGGCATGATCAGAAACCGAGATGCTATCATAACTGCAAGAGCAAAGGTTATTAATTAATAAATTGTCAACAAAAAAATAATCTATTCTGGTATAAGTATGGTGTACGTGAGAGAAAAAAGAATAGTCCCTGCCGTTAGGATGTAAAAAACGCCAAGGATCTGTAAGGCTATATTCCTCAAGAAAAGACTTAACATAAGTTGCAGATTTATTAAGACTAGCAGGTTTTGAAGATGAGCGATCTAAGATCGGATCCATATACAAATTAAAGTCACCCCCAAGAATTAGAGAATGAGTATTTAAATCTAGAAGTTGCGAAAAAAGGTTGCGAAAAAAGTGCACATCATCAAAATTCGGTGCATACAGATTAGCCAAAGTGACATGTTTATCGCCAAGTTTACCTGATACTATTACAAATCGTCCATTTTTATCTGATACAACATTAGAGGGAATAAATGGGATATTTCGATCAATAAGAATAGCAGCGCCCCTGGCCTTAGCTTTAAAATTTGAATGAAAAAATTGTCCTGACCAACATTTTGACAAACGCAAGTGGTCGGAATCCTGCAAATGGGTTTCCTGCAAAAACAGTACCCCAGGCTTAAATTGCTTTAGACGTGACATGACTCTCTTTCGTTTAATTGGATGGTTCAACCCCTTCACATTCCAGCTTACCAAAGTAAGATTACTATTCATTCAAAGAGTAAAATTTATATATTATGTTGTGTAGCCCAAAGAAGAATAAAGTGAGGTACGGGTAAAAAAAAAAAAAAAAAAAAAGGAAGGGGTAAGGGGGGTGTAAATAAAACCATAACAAAAAAAACAAAACAAAAAAAAAAAAAAAAAAAAATAAAAATAAAAAAAATAAAAAAAAAAAAAAAATAAAAAAATCCAACAACCAAACCTATAACAACACTCCAGCCGGTTGCAAAAAAACAGCAACCGCTCCATCTCCAGCTCTATTTTCATCCTAACAGAATGCTCCCATACAACTGGCTTCAATCCTGCATAATATGAACGTTTTACCCTAAAAAAAAAAAAAATAAATAAGATAAAATTAAAAAAAAGAATTAAGTAAACAACAACGTATAGGGAGCCAATTTTACCTTGTTTTTAAACATCTGAAAATGCATCAATGTCCAGTCAGTGCAGCTTCAATGAAGTAACAAGCAGCCCAGCGCGGCAGCTGGTCAACAGGAATGTCCAGTTCAAGGCGAAAATTGCTGGTTTCTCTCCATAGTTTGCATGAAGCAGGTGGCCTCCGAGACGGACGCCAGCCACTGGTTTTTGCCGTCTGGAAGAGTTATCCGGAGCCTGGCGGGGAAAAGAAGAGAAGGACGAAAACCTCTCTTGTACAACTCGGACATAACCTCCTTATATTCGGCTCGTTGCTTCTGAACGTCGGCGTTATAATCCTCGTAGAACTGAAGTTTATGCCCACGATATTCCAAAGTCCCACGGCGTCTCCGCGCTTCTCTCATCACCAAGTCTTTGGTCCGAAACCGGTGGAAACAAATAATGACAGCGCGCGGCTTCCCATTCGGACTCGGCTTGGACATGAGGCTGCGGTGGGCTCTATCCAGCTCTGGGGGAGATGGCAAAGTTTGTGTGCCAAAGACGTCCACCAACAGCCGAGAAAAAAATTCAGATGGCCGTGGACCCACATCAAAGGACTCCGGCAGACCCACCAGACGAATATTCAGCCTCCTGCTTCTTCCCTCCAGGTCAGAAAGTTTGTTTTTCAAAAGTTTGTTCTCCTCCTGTATTGACTCGCATGTAACTTCAAGCGCCGCTAGGCGCTGGCTGACGTCCTCCGCGTTGTTTTCAAGGTCGCCAATGCGTTGCTCCTGGTTCACCACATCTGCTTGAATTTTGTCCAGCTTACCATTAATAAGTTCAAATGAAGCTTTGAAGTCAGCAGCTATGGACATTCTGTGTTGCTCAAGCAAGGCAACAAGTGCAGGGTTAAGGCTGATACTAGCATCCTCAGCTAAGCTGGTGTTAATATTGTTCCCTGCTGCCTCCTTTTCAGTCTGCTTTCTTGTTTTGGACATATTTCAAAACAGATTCTGCACGTATTAAATGTCCAAAACATTAACAGCTTACAGCAAAATAGGGTTTAAAAAGTAAAGAAAAAAATATAGCAGGAGCCAGCAACGCACACACCTACTCCATTGCCAGCACACCTGAAGCCAATCTCCGTATTGTCTGCCATTTTCGTCTTGACAGAGAGTTTGGGATTCTCCCACACTCGTGTGGTGAGGCGAGCGAGTGTGAAGGCTGATTTTCCAATCCTCTTGTTGATCTCTGTATCAAGGGAGAGGTTGTTGCTGATCGTGGACCCCAGGTACGTGAACTGATTCACGACCTCCAGCTTGTAGTCATCAATGGTGATGGTTGGTGGTGCTTCCGTGCCTTGCGCCAAGACGTTAGTCTTCTTCAGGCTGATGGTAAGCCCGAAGTCCTTGCATGCCTGGGAGAGGCGGTCCATCAGGGTCTGAAGCTCCTGCTGTGTGTGGGTTGCGACTGCAGCGTCGTCTGCGAACAGCATGTCTCTGATTAGAGCCTCGCGTACTTTGGTTCTGGCTTTCAGGCGGGCGAGGTTGAAAAGCCTGCCATCAGATCTTGTGTGCAGGTAGATTCCCTCTGTTGCTGTGCTGAAGGCATGCCTCAGGAGCATAGCAAAGAAAATCCCAAAGAGGGTTGGCGCAAGTACACAGCCCTGTTTCACTCCGCTGCGTATGTTGAATGGCTCTGAGACGTTGCCATCGTGCTGCACTATCCCCTGCATGTTGGTGTGAAACGATTCGATGAGGCTTTGCAACTTTGGTGGGCATCCTATCTTTGGCAGGATCTTGAAAAGGCCCTCTCTGCTGACCAGATCGAACGCTTTGGTGAGGTCGATGAAGGCGACGTACAGAGGCATGTTCTGTTCTCTGCATTTCTCCTGGAGTTGGCGGATGGAGAATATCATGTCTACCGTCGATCGCTCAGCGCGGAAGCCACACTGAGACTCGGGGTAGACACGTTCGGCAAGCTTCTGTAGACGAACGAGAACAACTCGTGCGTAGACTTTGCCAACAACGCTGAGGAGGGAAATGCCCCTGTAGTTGTTGCAGTCGCTTCTCTCCCCTTTGTTTTTGTAGAGGGTGATGATCTTGGCGTCCCTCATGTCCTGTGGTACGGCACCTTCCTTCCAGCACTGGCAGAGGACGTCATGCAATGGCAGCAGTAGGGCGGTCTTGCAGTGCTTGATCAGGTCAGGGGGTATGCCGTCGTTGCCGGGTGCCTTGCCAGCGGCCAAGCTATCAATGGCCTTACTGAGTTCGTCGATGGTTGGCTCGGCGTCAAGTTCGTCCATGGATGGCAGGCAGTCGATGGCATCAACATATTACATCTAATATGTAGATAGTGACTGCCTTAATAAGGCATTCAGTTCAATTTTAGACTCAATGGGGTTTTCCCAGAAAGTAGAAAATTCTACCCATTATCCCCACCACACATTGGACCTTGTTCTGACTTATGGTATAGAAATAGAAAATCTGGTAGTGTCTCCTCGTAATCCTGTACTGTCAGACCATTCTCTGTTAACCTTTGATTTCACTATTTCTGATTATTTGACTCCTAAAGAAAAATATTACTACAGCAGATGTCTTTCAGATGACGTTGTTACCAAATTTTTGCAGATTGTCTCCTCTATACCATGTGTCAACACAACGGAAATAAAAGATGGAGAGCCTGCTTCTTCCGTAATTGATAGCATGGTAGATAGTGTTACAGCCTCTCTGCATCAGACTCTAGATTTGGTGGCCCCTTTAAAAAAGAAAAAGTCTAACCAGAGATTTCTAATCCCTTGGTTTAATACAAAAACTCATAGCTTAAAATAGAAGGCTTGTCAATTAGAAAGAAAATGGCGTTCTACTAATTTAGATGAATTCTATTCTATTCTATAGTCAGATTCTTCCCACCGTAAACTTAAGTACATTAACTACTACAACTCCTTCAACTGATATCTGTTTGGATAAGTTTACGCCAATTGACTTTTTAGAGTTAGATAAAATAATCTCCTCATCTAAGTCTTCATCCTGTCTTTTAGACCCTATTCCTACCAGGTTATTTAAAATAGTCTTACCAGTTATTGGTAGCCGTATTCTTCATATAATTAATCCTTCTTTAACTTTGGGTTCTTGGGATCAGTCTGCCAAGGTCTCCGCCTTTGACCGCCACCTAATCCACATAGCACCGGACCCCCATGATCCCTCCTGCAGGTGGTGAGCCCACTGGAGGGCAGACCCATGTAACTCCTTCGGGCTGAGCCCGGCCGGGTCAAATGGGTGGAAACCCGGCCACCAGATGCTAGCCTGGTAACCCCATACCGGGCGGGGTACACTAAATCCTTGATCTAGAATTTATCATGAGAGTCTGTTGGATCATTCTTAGTCTGGCCCTTCACCCAGGACCAGTTTGTCTTGGGTGACCCTATCAGAGGCAAATTGCCCCGGACAACATAGCTCCTGGGATCACTGGGGCACGCAACCCCCCACCACCACTATAAGGTGACGATCCATGAGGGGATGTCCATGAGGGGATGTGGAATGTCACCTCTCTGGTGGGGAAGGAGCCTGAGCTGGTGTACGAGGTTGAGAGATACTGGCTAGATATAGTCGGCCTCACCTCAACACACAGCTCCAGTTCCGGAACCAGTCTCCTGGAGAGGGGCTGGAGCTTGGCCTTTTCTGGAGTTGCCCCGGGCAAGAGGCGACGAGCAGGGGTGAGTATTCTTGTATCCCCCCACCTTGCTGCCTCTATATTGGAGTTTTCCCCAGTGGATGAAAGGGTTGCTTCCCTAGGTTGGGAAACGGGTCCTGACCATCATTTGTGCCTATGCACCAAATGATGTTTCAGAGTACCCACTCTTTTTGGAGTCTGTGACTGGGGTGCTGGAAGGAGCTCCTCTTGGAGACTCCATTGTCCTACTTATCATCATCATCATCATCATAGCAGTCTGTCGGGGGCAACAATGACTGTTTCATTTAGGTCTGATCAGATTCCTCCACACAGCTCTGCCCTTAGCCTTCCGCTGCCAGGAACTCCTGTCTATGTCCAACTTCTTCAAGTTTCTTTTTACAGTGTCTTTAAATCTGAGCCTTGGTCTACCCTGATTGCGTTTGCCCTCGCATAACTGTGAGTAGAGTAACTGCCGAGGGAGACGCTGGTGGTCCATCCTCTCAACATGTCTGAGCCATCTCAGGTTCATCTGTATTAGCATGTCCTCCATTGATGGTAGACCAGCTCGTTTCAACACTTCTATGTTGGTTATCTTGTCTTTCCATGAGATGTTCATTATGGCTCGAAGGTGTCTCATCATGTACGCGTGGAGTTTCTTCACCTGCACTCTGTAGACAGTCCAAGTTTCAGCACTGTACAATAGAGTAGCCAGTACTGTCGCTCTGTACACTTTGCATTTCACATGGATAGACACATGTCAATTGTTCCACAGTCTCTCCCTCAAGTTTCCAAACACAGCGCTCGCTCTTCCCATTCTGAGAGATAGTTCATCCTCCAGCCTAGCATTCTCTGAAACAGTACTCCCTAGGTACTTGAAAGTCTTGAGAGAGCCCCTAGTGCTCTGTACCAATGCTGATCTCTTCTGGTAGTGATGTTGATAAGTGGAACTTTGGTGGGTGATAAAGACACTCTGTCTTCTTGATGTTGATTTGGATGCTGAATTGGCTAGCTGCTCTTGCAAATTTCTCCACTAAAGATTGCGTATCTTCCACGCTGTGGGCAACTAGAGCACTATCGTCAGCAAAGAGCATTTCTCTTACTACCTTTATCTATGTCTTACTCTTGGCTTTAAACTGTGCTACATTGAACAAGTCTGCTTCTTTCCTTGTTTGAATGTATACTCCTTCTGAAGTGTCTGTGAAGGCCACCTCAAGCATGGCTGCCAGATATAGTGAGAAGAGTGTAGGTGCCAGCACACACCCTTGTTTCACCCCGTTGCTTACTGAAAAGTCTTTAGATACTGAACCACTCATTGCCACGTTTGCTTGCATACCTGTATGGAGTGCCTCGATCAGGCTGACAAACTTCTCTGTACAACCATATTTCTTGAGTACCTGCCAAAGCCCTTGTCGCGAAACAGTATCGGAGGCTTTACTGAAGTCTATGAAGACTACATAAAGCATCATGTTCTGTTCGATACACTTTTCATGAACCTGTTTCAAGCAGAAAATCATGTCCATTGTGCTTCTTCCACTTCTAAAAGCCGCACTGGGTTTCTGGTAGTACATTCTGAGAGATGTGTTCACTGAGTCTGTTAAGTAGTACACGTGAGAGAATCTTACCAACAGTGGCTAGCAGTGATATACCTCGATAATTTCCACAATCCTTCTGTCACCTTTCTTGAACAAAGGCACAATACCTTGCATTCCTTCCAGTCTTGAGGTACTTTCTGGGCATCCCATATCTCTTGGATGAGCTTGTGCGGCAGTTGGTCAGCTGGACACCACCAATTTCCACACTTCTGCTGACTTCCATCCCTTCCTGTAGCTTTACCATCCTGTGTTGTCCTGATAGCTGCCATTAGTTCATCAAATTTGGTGTTCATCCAAACTTGATACAGCTGGTCGCTGCACTAGAGCTCCTTATAGCTCTTCAGTGAGATCTCCAGGGTGGTTTAGTATTTGGTCAAAGTGGTCTGCAAATCTGTCCATGATCTTGTCTTTCTCCTGCAAAACCGTTTCTCCATCCATAGCCTTTAGTTGGATCAATCCTCTTGGTTTAGGGCCGTAGATTTCTCTCAAACCTGTGAAGAATGTTTTCATGTCCTTCCTGTCTGCTGCAGTTTGAAGTTCTTCGTCCGCTTTTTCATCCCACCAGTTGGACATCTCTCTGGTGTACTTCTGTAGCTCACTCTGAGCCTTTGAGTATTTCTTCTTCTTCGACCTTGTGTTACACTGTAGGTTTTCCTGCCTAGCTGTATTCCCCACTTCTAGTAGTTTCTTCAGGTGTTCATCATGCTCATCAAACCAATCTTGATGTTTCCTCTCAGGGTAGCCTAATACATCACTCGCAGTCTGATACACCGTATCCTTCAGTGTTGCCCATTTCTCTTCTATGTCACTCTCTGAGTTGTTGCTGTCCCAGCCTTTCAAGTTTTCATCCATTTCCTGTGTAAGTTCTTCCTGCTTACTTTTGGCCTTTCAGTGCACTAGTGTTTAGCTTCCGTGGTGGCTTCGCACCCGTCCTGCAGTGCTGTTTCGTCTCCAAATCCTTAATCTAGATCTCAGCATAACATGATCAGTGCCACAGTCCCCACCTCTCATTGCTCTGGTGCCCAATACATCCCTTCTGTCTCTCTGCCTGACTATAATGTAGTCTAATAAGTGCCAGAGCTTGGATCTTGGTGCATCCACGTCTTCTTGTGTGTGTCCTTGTGCTTAAATAGAGTGTTGGTTATCCACAAGGTTGTACTCTAAACATAGTGCAAGTAGAAGTTCTCAATTAGCAATTGCACTTGCCTACCCCATGACTGCCTAGCACTCCTTTCCATTTCTCGGTGTCCGAACCAACTCTGGCATTAAAATCTCCAAAGAGTATCAGCCTGTCATCAGTCGGTACAACCGCCTCATAGGTCTTGCGTAAATCAACTGAAGAACTCTTCCTTCACCTCCTCTGTGTTGGTCATTGTTGGAGCATATACACTAATGAGTGTGGCATACATCTTCCGCTGTAGTGGGAGTCTCATATTCATTATCCTGACGTGATTGGCACCGGTTCCTCATCAAGCATTGCTGCTATCTCCTTTCTAACTGCAAAGCCCACTCCTGCTTCTCTCCTTTCTTGAGGTTGATCTCCCACTCCAAAAGAAGATGTACCCATGGTCTTCCAAGCTGTCATATCCAGGCAATCTTGTTCACTAAGTAACGCTATGTCTACATTGTACCTGTTCATTTCCAGGGCCACAAGTGCGGTCTGTCTTTCTGGGCGCTGTGATGTTGTCTCTGTCCAACAGAGTGCGTACATTCTATTCTGCAACATACAAGGTTGCTGTTTTTCCTCTCTTTTGTCTTCCAGCTCCTAGCTTACTTTTCGCTGCCTGTCGGAGTGTGAACAGATCAGCGCAGACCTTGTAAGCCCGGGCGACATCCGAGCCGGTATGAGTTGCTTTCTGATTGACCATTTCATGAAACTGCTTGCAAAGTATTTGAGTACTGCTAGCTTTTGCTGGACTAGCAGCACATTCTTGGCAGATAAAGGTATTATCAGTGGAGAGGTCAAGCCAAGACAAACTGACTCCAGTATCTGTTGCAGTGACTGACCAGATGATTGGTTTGTTTATCTCTGCTCTTTGTGTAGTGCATGTCACAATGCACCGACTGGCCCAGTCCACCACAGACCTTGCGACAGATGTGTTTATCTGCCAGGATGTCCAGTCTCACCTTGTGTAACTGGGAGTGGTCCACCACAGACCTGTAACAGATATTGTTTTTAGTTCTGCCAGGATGCCCTGTTTCACCCTCCACGCCCTCGGAAGGGCGGGGATGCCGGTTGAGGTCGCCGACAGGCCCGACCCATGAGACAGGTAGTACCGGTTTTCATGGTTATCCGGTAGCAAGCAAGCCAATGCCTGACCTGACAAAAAAAAAAAAGAAAAAAAAAGGGGGATGTAAGTCTCAGTTAAAAGCTGCCAACTTCTGACTAAAAAAGTGGAATTTTATGGGTAAAAAGCTGCAACTTTAGCAAAAAGACAAAAAAAAGGTGTAAATTTCCAACTGTTTACAACCTAAAAATGCTGCAGATCTAAGATTTGAGTAAAATGCTGCAAGTTTAAGCTTTTTTTATTTTTAAACTGCAAATTCAGGAGTAAGAAAAGTTCTAAATTCATGAGGAAAAAGATGCAAAATTATGAATAATAAAAAGCTGTAAATTTTAAAGTAAGAAGCTGCACATTTCTGAGTAAAATGGCTCTAACTCTGCAGGAAAATCCTGCAAATTTATGAGAAAAATCCTCACATTTACAGAAGAATGTTTCTAATTTACATGAAAAAGGATGTGATAAATTGGCGTGTGTTGGCCATTTTTTTAAGACAGCTGTGAGGAGGAACTCAACGGTGGTGTCCGGAGGTGTTAAATTCTGCAAATCTGCATTAATCAGCAGGGAAAAGGAGAAGAAGAGGAATAGGTGATCCCCAGCAGCAGAAATAATCCAGTTAACCCAGGAAGAGTAAATACATGACACCCCATGACACCCAACAGATCACCCCCCCATAACATCAGTGGGAACAGCTGAGCCAAACTTCACACCTCTGTCGATTTACATGTTCCCTTCTGAGGACAATTCAAACAGAGCTGCTGCTGAGATGGAAACCAAAGGGTTAAAGGGTGACGTGGCTTTGTCAGCAGCACTGATCTCCCCCCCCCCCCCCCAACTGACCTGCTGGACAGGAACTACAACTCCTCAGACCTGTTAACACAATTTTAACAACTAACTAACTAACTAACCTGCACTTATATAGCGCTTTTCTAGTCACAAAGACCACTCAAAGCGCTTTCATTAATACTAACCCTCTATTCTAAGGGCTATAGGAAACAAATATCTAGCAACAAAAGAACCATGCAAAAGAACGAAGATTCCCTTTGATTTAACAGGATAACAGCGTGATTTTCTGGTCTGTGAATGAACAGAGCACCATGCGTTGTTTCACGGAGTCACGTAATGAATTACAATGGTTAATCTAAGTCACAATTTCAGGAAACATAAACTTCAGGGGAAACTTAAACCCATGACACATTGTTTTAAATTTTGCTGATTTTTCTTTTTTTTTTCCGCTTCTCTTCCAGTCCTTATGGCCACTTTCTGATTGCTTTGAGTTTTTAAAACATCATTTTAAGAATAATGCTAACTGACTTAAAGTACATTTCTAACTATACTATATCATACATATGCCATTTGACATACAATTTCATTGTCCTACTGGGGGACTTCAATGCGCACGTGGGCAACGACAGTGAAACCTGGAGGGGGGTGATTGGGAGGAACGGCCTGCCCGATCTGAACCCGAGTGGTGTTCAGTTATTGGACTTCTGTGCTAACCACAGTTTGTCCATAACAAACACCATATTCAAGCATAAGGGTGTCCATATGTGCACCTGGCACCAGGACACCCTAGGTCGCAGATCGATGATCGATTTTGTTATCGTGTCATCAGACCTGCGACTGTATGTCTTGGACACTCGGGTAAACAGAGGTGCAGAGCTGTCAACTGATCACCACCTGGTGGTGAGTTGGATCCGATAGCAGGGGAAGAAGCCATTCAGACCTGGTAGACCCAAACGTATAGTGAGAGTGTGCTGGGAACGTCTGGCTGAGGCCCCTGTCCGGGAGGTCTTCAACTCCCACCTCTGGAAGAACTTCAACCACATTCTGAGGGAGTCTGGAGACATGGAGTCTGAATGGGCCATGTTCTCCACCTCTGCTGTTGAAGCTGCGGCCCAGAGCTGCGGCCGCAAGGTGGTCGGTGCATCTCGTGGTGGCAAACCCCGAACCAAGTGGTGGACGCCAGTGGTGAGGGGGGCCATTAAGCTGAAGAAGGAGTCCTATCAAGCTTGGTTGGCTTGTGGGACTCCCGAAGCAGCTGAGGTGTACCGGCAGGCCAAGCGGAGTGCAGCTCGGGTGGTTGCTGACGAAAAAACACGGGTATGGGAGAGTTCAGTGAGGCCATGCAACAAGACTTTCGGTCGGCCTCGAAGAGATTCTGGCAAACTGTCCGGCAGCTCAGGAGGGGAAAAGCAGCTCCCTGTCCACACTGTGTATGGTGCGGATGGGGCACTGTTGACTTCAACTGGGGATATCGTCAGGCGGTGGAAGGATAATACTTCGAGGATCTCCTCAATCCCACTGATACGCCTTCCACAGAGGAAGCAGGGTTTGTGGACGAGGGTGATGACTCGCCTATCACAGGGGCTGAGGTCGCCAAGGTGGTTAAAAATCTCCTTGGTGGCCGGGTCCCAGGGGTGGACGAGATTCGCCCTGAGTACCTCAAGGCCCTGGATGTTGTTGGGCTGTCATGGTTGACACACCTCTGCAACATTGCGTGGAGGTCGGGGGCAGTGCCCTTGGCATGGCAAACCGGGGTGGTGGTTCCTCTCTTCAAAAAAGGGAACCAGAGGGTGTGCTCCAACTTTAGAGGATCACACTCCTCAGCCTCCCTGGGAAAGTCTATGCCAAGGTATTGGAGAGGAGAGGTCCGGCCGTTGGTTCGACCTCGGATTCAGGAGGAGCCAATGTGGTTTTCGTCCTGGCCGTGACACATCGACCAGCTCTTTACCCTCTTGAGAATTCTCGAGGGTTCGTGGAGTTTGCCCCAACAGTTTACATGTGTTTTGTGGACTTGGAGAAGGCATTTGACCACGTCCCTCGTTGTTTTTTTGTGGGGGAGTTGCTTCGGGAGTATGGGGTATTGGACTTGTTGTTACGAGCTATTCAGTCTCTGTACAACCGTTGTGAGAGTTTGGTTCGTATTGCCAACACTCGGTCGGACTCATTCCCAGTGAGAGTTGGACTCCGCCAGGGCTGCCCTTTGTCACCGATCCTGTTCATAATTTTATGGACAGGATTTCTAGGCGCAGCCAGGGAATGGAGGGTGTCATGCTTGGTGACCACAGGATCTCATCTCTGTTGTTTTGCAGATGATGTTGTCCTGCTGGCTTATCCAGCAATGACCTACAGCTCTTGCTGGGATGGTTTGCCGCTGAGTGTGAAGCGGCTGGGATGAGAATCAGCACCTCCAAGTCGAGTCCATGGTCCTCAGCCAGAAAAAGGTGGATTGTCCCTCTCTGAGTTGGGGACAGGCTCCTGCCCCAAGTGGAGGAGTTTAAGTATCTTGGGGTCTTATTCACGAGGAAGGGGAAAATGGAGCGACAGATTGACAGACAGATTGGAGCAGCATCTGCAGTGATGCGGATGTTTGTACGGTCTGTTGTGGTGAAGAGGGAGCTGAGTTCTAAGGCAAAGCTGTCGATTTACCAGTCAGTCTAACGTTCCTACTCTCACCTATGGTCACGAGCTTGGGTAATGACCGAAAGAACACGATCGTGGATTGCAAGCGGCTGAAATGAGCTTTCTCCGTAGGATTGCTGGACTCACCCTCAGAGATAGGGTGAGGAGCTCAGTCATCCGGGAGAGGCTCAGAGTAGAACCGCTGCTCCTCCACATTGAAAGGAGTCAGTTGAGGTGGTATGGGCATCTGATTAGTATGCCTCCTGGACGCCTCCCATTTGAGGTGTTTCGGGCACGCTCCACTGGGAGGAGACCCCGGGGCAGACCCAGGACTCGCTGGAGAGACTATGTCTCCCAGCTGATCTGGGAACGCCTTGGTATCCTCTCTGAAGAGCTGGAGCAGGTGGCTGGGGAGAGGGAAGTCTGGGCTTCTCTGCTTGAACTGCTGCCTCCGTGACCCGGACCTCCAGAAAAGCGGTAGAAGATGGATGGATGGATGGATAACTTTGAGTTATGTACCGCAGGCTTTTAAAATTGCTGTAATTAAACCCTTACTTAAAAAACCAACGCTCGACCCAGGAGTTTTGGCTATCGACCAATCTCTAATCTGCCTTTCATTTCAAAATCTTAGAAAGAGTTGTTGCTGCACAATTGTTTGACCACTTGCAGGGAAATGGTTTATTTGAAGAGTTTCAATCTGGGTTCAGAGTTCATCACAGCACTGAAACAGCCTTAATGAAGGTCACTAATGACCTCCTTATCGCATCTGATAATGGACTTGTTTCTGTACTTGTCTTTTTAGATCTTAGTGCAGCCTTTGATACTATCGATCATGACATTCTACTTGATAGATTAGAACACTATGTTGGACTAAATGGAACTTCGCTGCAGTGGTTTAGATCTTATTTGTCCGATAGACTTCAGTTTGTTCACATCAATGATGAGTTTTCTTCCAACTCTAAGCTCAGTCACGGAGTTCCACAGGGATCTGTCTTAGGCCCTACTCTTTTTAGTTTATATATGCTTCCGTTAGGTAATATCATTAGAAAGCACTGTATACATTTTCATTGTTACGCAGACGACACACAATTATACCTGTCAATGAAGCCCGATGATTGTAATCAATTAGCCAAGTTAGATGCCTGTCTTAAGGAAATCCAAAGCCTGGATGACTGTAATTTCTGCTATTAAACCCAGATAAGACTGAAGTCATTCTTGTTGGTCCAAAAAACCTTAGAAATTCCTTTACAAATTGTACTCTTAATTTGGATTCCGCTACTCTCACTCTGAATAGTTCTGTGAGGAACCTTGGAGTTATTTTTGATCAAGATCTGTTCTTTAATTCACATATTAAATTTGTTTCTCAGACTGCCTTCTATCATCTGCACAATATTGCCAAGATTAGGGAGCATCTTGTCTCAGAATGATGCTGAGAAAATGATCCACGCCTTTGTCAGCTCTAGATTAGATTATTGTAACTTGCAATTATCAGGTTGTCCTAAAATATCTTTAAAAAGTCTTCAGTTGATCTAAAATGCTGCAGCAAGAGTTTTAACAGGTAGTAGAAAGAGAGATCATATCTCTTTGGTTCTGGCCTCCCTTCATTGGCTTCCCATAGAGTTTAGAATTAAGTTTAAAATCCTTCTTCTCACTTGCCTCTTAATAATCAGGCCCCCTTATATATAAAAGATCTATCATCCTAACAGAGCACTACGCTCCCAAAATGCTGGATTACTTGTAATACCCAGAATCTCCAAAAGTACAATGGGAGGCAGAGCCTTCTGCTATCAAGCTCCTTCTCTGTGGAACCAGTTACCACTCTGGGTCCGGGAGTCAGACTCGATCTCTGTTTTTAAGAACAGGGTAAAATCCTTCCTTTTCAATATAGCCTACGATTTAGGAGGGATCTGTGTCTCTTAACCCCCCTTTTGATTTGCTGTTAATAGATTCAGACTGCCGGGTGACCCTCCAATAATGTACTTGGCTTCTCCACCATTCATGTTCTTTATGTCTATTCTCTTAATCCTCTCTATCCCCTCCACCCCCAGTCAGTCGCAGCAGATGACTGCCCCTCCCTGAGCCCGGTTCTGCTAGAGGTTTCTTCCTGTTAAACGGGAGTTTTTCCTCTCCACCGTCGCTATGTGCTTGCTCACAGGGGATCCGTCTGATTGCTGGGTCTTTCTGCAATTGTGGGTTTTCCCTGCATTTGGTAGTGCTATGAGATGACTTTTGTTGTGATATGGCGCTATTTAGATAAAGCTGAAACCACTGAAACTGCACACCCCGTCTACCAATGATGCATTCTTTCATTCATTCTTAAAAAAACACACTTACATCAGCTGGTTCAGGCTTACTTTCCAAGCCAAGAGCTAGACAGGAAAGATGAGTAATAGTGGGGTTAGATAGAGGGCAGTGTTAATTGAGACTCTTGGACATTTAAAGAGACATGCACTGAAGGAATGCTGCAAAGGATGATTCACAATGATTCTGCAATTAATAATTGACTAAGGAAAATTTGATCAAAATATGTCACAAACATTTCTTTAAGATCTGTGGGAGCTGTCAACATGTGGAGAATGTGCAGCCAATGACCCCTTTAAATAAATGCATAAAATAGCAAAAATAACCAAAATAATTATCTTAATAGCTAAGAGACTAAACATGAAAGCAGACACTGTGATATCACTAATTAGTCTGCAAGAGCAAACCAGTTCAAATAGTAAGCTACGAACAATTAAATAAGAGTCGAAAAAGTAATAAGTAACCTAAAAAGTCAACATTTGCAAGTTAATAGTAAATGGATAAACAAATAAAGTTGTTAAAAACAGGACACTGCCATGAAGATATCCAGTACAGATGTTTACCCAAGTGGAATGCAGATGTGGGCAGATGGGAAAAAAAATAAAAACTTTTTTCCACACCTGCCTGTCACTTTCATAACACTTGTGCTACACTTCTACTGTATATACTTGCTGAGGTGTAATTTATTTATTTAATTTTGGTCCCACCCATTCTCCAAATTGTGTTTAATTCAAGTGAAAATATCTGACCTTGTCAGGTGGACGTGCCCTGCTCAGTTTAAGCCTTTTTTTTTTTTTCACTGATTTGACTACAGTGGCTCTGCATGATACACAATACAAAACTAGAAAAAGCACTCAGAGAGTGCATACCTCTGCCAAGGCTCCTTCCGTCTCTCATGGATCACCTCCAAAATGTAATGGCTTTGTGTGTAGGCCTCGAGCCACTTGTGGTGAAAATTATATCAAAGTCTGTCCATTAGTTTTGGAGTATTGTTGCTAACACAATGTGAGAAGATAAGAGCTGTGGCTGAGGTATGCATTCTCAGATCATCACCAAAATGTAGAGGATTCCTCTGTAGCTCAAGAACCAGCTCTGGTGAAAATTTCATCCAAATCCATCTGGTAGTTTTTGTGTAATCCTGCTGCACAAATACAAACAAAGACCTTGGTGGAGGTATGCACTCTCAAATCATCACCAAAATCTAATCATCTGTTCCCCGTGCCATTACACACCTTTCCTGAAAATTTCATCAAAATCTGTTCATACCTTTTTGAGTAATGTTGCTAACAGACAAACCAACGCCACTGAAAACATTATCTCCTCCCTTGCCGAAGATAAAGATGCTAATTTACTGTATCTTGTGCTTGGATCAGCCCCTCAGTTGTTCCTCTTAAACAATCCCCTTAATCTCTCATCCACTTCTCTTTAAAGCATCTTCCCTTACACTGGCTGCCCACCTCAATCAGTGAACTTGAAAGACAGGTGGGGGGGTGCCATGGTCACAAGTTATTCTTACCTCAGCCAAGGAGGTTATGTTTTCATTGCTGTCTGTCTGTGTTTTTGCAGGATTATGCAAAAACTACTGACCCAATGCTTTGGAATTTGACAGAAGGGACAAGATTTGGCCATGGAAAATTCAATTAGATTTTGAAGTGGGACTAAATAACGGAAGAGATCCAGTGGTTTTTCCTTTAACATTTTTATTAAGAACTTGATCAAATTCAGGCATACACGAGAACTGTCTACATGTGTATGTATAAACTGGAGTCTTTTGTGGATCCAAACATTGCGGATGGGTTGGAAATTAGCTTGTAGTCAGGCAGATAGGTGAAACAATTGTTCACTTCTGGATAGAAGCATGAAATTTGGCATAAATGTAGTCCAATAAGTCCTCTTTCATATAAGATTAAAACCCACTTCGAATCTTGCTTGGTACTTGCATTATTCAAGATGGCGCCCAAATATGGCCGCCAAAAAACACGTTTTTGCTTATAACTAGAAAATGTGAGCTTTTAGGGCATAATAATGTATTGTTGACTAATATAAATGTGTACATTCCGCACATTTTGATCCCAAAATTAAGTCTGTATGACAAACGGTTCTTGAGATATAACATTTTGAAAATTGCCACAAACTGTATAATCTTAATCATATCAAAAGTTACAGAGATACAAATGCTGAACAATAGTAATTGAACATTTATGGTATATGTTCATTCGAATCACATTCGAAGATCAATAATAGCATAATGAGAAACCCCAAGAAAGTTAAAAAAAACGCAGTCAGTGATATGCCAAATATTATGTAATCGAGTGTAACCTCATTACAACCCATGCATCAACAGAGTGAAGTAATCGAGAAGACCTCCGCTAACCTTCTGCCTGGTGACATGCACCACCACAATAACACAGAGAAGTGCAGCTTAAATTTGCCCTGCTGCACTTGCACAAGCCCCTTCAAGCTTTCTTGCAACCACAGTGCACAAGCTCTTGACATACTTTGGAAGCTTCAGGGAGAGTGGTCCACTTTGGGACGAAGCCTTCCCTTGCTTCAGTCCATCCCCAATGTGTAGGACTTGGTAGATTTTGCACTGGATCCAGTGCTTGACCCCACACATAGCCACCTTGATAAGCAGCTCTTTTGATATGTTCTGTTAATGCTGCCTTTGTTGGTGGAATATTTTCAAGTGACTGCGTTCCTTGTGCAAAAAGGATCTGACGAGCTTTGTTTACCTGATACAGTGGGCAGGTACGACTGTACATTATTACCGTGTACCGTTCAAGAACAGCTTCATCCTCTGCTGTTATAACTTCAGGAGTGAAGCTCAGTTTCCTGAATACAGGTGTCACTTCAGGAAAAACTTCCCAAGCATCAAATGCAGTCTTCTTGCCCCTGCCAGCAAACGAGGAAGTAGTGTCTGAGCCACTGAAAGCATGGAAGAAGGGAAGGGCTTTGCACTTGTCAGAACCAAGGCTACCTGCCAAGCTGTTTGCTGATATGTAGGTGAAATGTTTTCCCACACCAAACGCCAGCCACAGGTCAATGTCCAGCTGATTTACATATGTAACAGCTAGAACAACAACATCTGTGTCAACTGTCCTTATCAATACACTCCTGTGGCCTTGAGCTGCACCATGGGCAACATGCAACATAAGCCTTGTATCAGCTTCTTCATGATCAGTTGGATCAATGCCAGCAGAAGCCATGTCACTTGGTCTGTTGCTCACAACAACAAAAAAAAAGAAATCATAGGTAGGCCTGAAAAAAAGCAATCGGGACCATCCCTGTATCTCAGTACTGACACTCCACTGCTGTACCTTAAATGAACATAAAAAGTTGCATTATTGTGATTACTGAAGAAGCCATATCTCAAGAACCGTTTGTCATACAGACTTGATTTTGGGCTCAAAATGTGCGGAATGTACACATTTATATTAGTCAACAATACATTATTATGCCCTAAAAGCTCACATTTTCTAGTTATAAGCAAAAACGTGTTTTTTGGCGGCCATATTTGGACGCCATCTTGAATAATGCAAGTACCAAGCCAGATCCGAAGTGGGTCTTAATCTTATATGAAACAGGACTTATTGGACTACATTTGTGCCAAATTTCATGCTTCTATCCAGAAGTGAACGATTCTTATGAAAATTGGCCCTTATCTGCCTGACTATTGGGTATAAAAGTTTTGACAGAGGTAGAAATGTGTGTTTAGTATGAGCATCCATCGGTTCAAATGCTTATATATAACTGAAAGCAAGAATATGTTGAAATTGTCAGCTCTAAGAGGATAAAGGTGAATAGTAACTAGAGATGTCAGATGTCTAAAAGTTTCATTGTATGAGATGACAGGGTCTCTAGGCTTACAGGTAATGCAGTTCCAGCACTTCCATTCCACTCCTCATTCTCTGTATGTATACTTGGATGGAGAGAAAGGGAAGGGAGAATTGTTGTTGGACAGTTCCATCTGTTATTCCAGCTCTCTATGTTGAAATACCCCCCCTCCCAGGTTCAGCTGGAGAGAAGCATATATCTACAGTATGTGATTACACTGTCTTTTCTACCTTTAACTGACTGTGTACTGACTTCATTTTTGTTGGATGTGAGACATTGCTCTTGGGAGTGCTTTGGAATGTTGGAAGAGAAGATGGATATTGTGCTTGAACGAAACAGAACCTGGTCTCACGCTCCTGCCCTCCAGGGCCGTTTTCATTGGGTTGCCAGTCAAGAGAGACCCCATGCTTGGCCTGAAAAGCATAGAGGTGTGAGAAAATGGGTGTAAAAAAAGAACAAAAAGGAGATGTAGTAGGGTGAGGGCAGAAGAAGCGTTTTATGTGGTGAAGTGGGAGGTTGCAGTTGTACTGCATTTTAATAAATTCATAGGGAGAGACACACTTTCGGTGAGAAGACAAATTCTGAATTGGCAAAAAAGTATTGTTTAAAATAAGTGAACTTTTCAACAGATATCACCATTTGGTAATTAACTTGTGGCACCCAAAAATATAGAAAAAATCATTGTAGATGGGAGAGGTTTCCTTTCAAACATGTGGTTGTGAAGTCATAAAGCAAGAGTGGGGCCATGCTTTCATAAACTTTGACATACTTGTGACCAAGGGGGTGGTGAAGCCGAAACGGGTGGCATCTAACAGGATCAAAGTCACCAGGCCTCCCACAATTTTATCCATTTGGTAAGCCAAGTTGGAATGCTTTTGACTCCATCACATATTCCTCCACAAGATTTTGACATTTTCCCAAGGTCACCACTTGTAAGTCTGACCAGCAACACTGCTTGTGGCTGGGACCTAGCACACTTCTGGGACTGACACACTGGCAGCATGTGGAAATGGGACTGGCAGACCGCCAGTAAATCCTGGCAAGTAATGCCAGTTGAGACCAAGGGTCTGTTATGGTTCGAGCACCGATCTCGTCCGCGCTCGAACCATGCACCATTCCGGGCCATCTGGTGGCTGTAGTTCCCTTTTGCTCTCCGAGCTTTTATTGTGACAGCGCTCGGAGGGGCTTCTGGCTGTCAAAGCTGTCAGCTGTGTCACATTTCGCTTCATCAGCGGCCCCCTACTTAAGAGGGCAATTGGGAGTGAAATGTGCGGCAGTCTCGTCAGAATCTATTCACGGTCAGACGTTATTGGAGCATCCCTCCGTTCTTTCATTGACATTCCCGCCTTTGCGACTGTAGTGTGTTATCTTATGTTCCCATTATTCCCTGTTTTCGATGGTCATTGTCACAGTGGTGTTTTAGGCCCCCCGTGTCTCATTAACTTTCTCTTACTTGTATGTTATCTTGTGTTTGTGATTAAAACATCAATGCAAACCTCACCGGCGACTTTTGGCGTCTTATGGTGGCTCGCGAGGGCCACCGCATGACAGTAGACTACCGCCAGGGCACCTAAACGGAGACGCCAAACCAAGACGCTGTTCCTGGTGAGTTTGCTTTAATTGGACAATTGTTCTTCCCTGTCTGGGTAACTGTGTGCTGGGAGAATGCCGTCGCCGGAGGGGCCACGCTCGGAGTCAGACACGAGCTGGCGGAGGCTTTGGAGTACATGGACGAAAACGCTCATCGCTGCCTCCCTCCTCGACTATCACAGCGACGTACACATGGGTACCTGGACTGCGCTGAGGATGTTCTAAATCATCTCCCCCGCTACGCCGACCACCCTGAAGTCGTCGCGAGGAGGGATGACATCACTGCACAGCGCAAGATACTCCGTATGGTGGAGGAGGACTACGGCAGGAAGCAGAGGAGGAGGCATCCCCGCTCCCCGCTTTGGGATCCCGTTCCTGTCCTCGATCCAGTCCAGGAGTTCACGCCATCCGGGGGCCGTCGAAGACGTCAGGGCCACAGCCAAGGTAAACCTCAGCAAGATCCCCGTCCGGATCCAGTTCCGGGTCGCCGCAAGGACTCCACCTCTCGGACAGCTGCCACTCCTGCGTCTCGTCTGGAGGTAACCCCCGCAGCCTCTCCCCCTGGGTTACCTTTCCCTCCTGTCCCGTCAGCTCATCGTGCCCGGTTCGGCTCGGCCGTCGCCCCCTCCTCCTCGACATCTTCCCCAGCTGCTGTGTGTGCCAAGAGTTCTGCTTCAGCAAGCCCCGTCCTTGATCCATCGCGAGTGGCTCCTCCTCGTCCTTCCAGGGGGCCCCTCTGTCACCATCGGTGGGACGGGAGGACAACGTCCCCTACAGCAGGAATCATCCTCCCTCCAGGAGACAGGCAAGTGCAAGTTCATTCTTTCCACCATAAATTGTGATCTGCCTTGTCTGACTCCTGGGGGCGGAGTCGGGGTTCACAGTCCCCCAAGCTCCTACCACCTGCTGTAGCTGTAATTACTAAACCTCTGCCTCTGTGTCTCCTCCGCTGAGTGGTCCACGACGCCAGGCCTACGTCACCGGGACAGGAGGGTGCCTGCGGTTTCTGGAGAGCCTGGTCCGGCCCCGCAGCCACGTCGGTGGGCAGAGGAGAGGAGCGGACTTGCAGCCTGGAGCCTGCCCGATGATAAAGCATCCCCGGGTCTCCACGGAGGAGCGGTCCAACCTAGCAGGTCGAGGAACCCCTGCCACCACGCCGTGTGGGTCATCTGCACGGACATCAGAGTTAGGAAGGGTCCCTCAGGCTGTGAAAGACATCATGCCGGCTCGGAGCTCGCCACAGCCAAGTGGAGCCAGATGACGACCTTCTTCGTCCTGAGCCCGGATCGCCGAAGTCCTGACGGCAACAAACCCGAGATCAGGCAAGTGCTCCACCTTGTTTTCCTTCTTTCTACCTCTGGAGCATTTTTGCCTGTCTCTCGGGGAGACGAGGCCGGGTGCAAGCCGCCCACTGCATCCGAGCCTGTCTCACCGGGGTTCTGTTGCTACCGGTGATCCTGATCCCGGTCCTTTTCTCTCTCCTGAGCCTTCTCCCAGGGTCACCGGTGCAGAGTCATTCCCAGTTGCTGTGCGGGAGGTCTCCGGGTCCGGGGTTGGAGATCGTTTCTGGTGCTGCGCCGACCCAGTCGGGGTCCATTGTGGGTGCTGGACGAGACCCATCGGGGTCCGTTGTGGGTGCTGCGCTGACCCGGTCGGGGTCCAACGGGGGTGCAGTGCCGGTTTGGTCCAAGGTCGGTGAGGGAGCTGCAGATCCTCTGCCACCTGACACTGGACTGGCTCATCATCATCATCATCCTCATAATCTTCATCCCAGCTCCATCTCCACCGGGGGCCGTTGGGGCTCCTAATACTCGGCCGGCTCTCCCTCGTCTTCCCCCTCTCCAGGGAGGCCGTCTTCAATTTTCTCCCCTACGGTTCTGTGGCTGAGTGATGCGGGTCGGCCACCTGATGAGCTGTTTCGCCGGTTTGGCATTCTGGGTCGGCCACCCGACAAACTTTCATGTCCGTTCGGCGACCTGGCCCGGCCGCCAGAATTGTGTTTCCTGGCATGGGACGGGGTAGGCCGCCCGAACTGTTCCCTTTTCCCCCTGTCAGAGATATGGACGCTAGACGCAGGGAGGCCCCCCGAACCTTCGGCCTTCATGCCGTGGGGTTTAGACTGCCTTTATCCCTGAGTTGCATTTCTATTCTCCTGTATCAATTGGGATGTGCGGGGATCTTGTGTACGAGATTGTATATGTATGAAATGGTATATGTACAAAATCGTATATGGATGTAATTGCTTATGTCACCGCTTCCTAGGTTCAGGTTACTTTATTTGTACCCGTAGGTAGATTTGTTTTGCAGTCTGGTGACATCCATATTTACAAGCCACTAATTACATTCAACATAGACACAAACACAGGCACACATCATACAAAATAAGTAAATATAAAATATGTACAATATATTTTTATAGCTTGTTCAACTCTTTGACAGCTGCAGGAACAAAGCTGTTTTGGTAGCGCTGGGTTTTGCTTTTTGGGACAGCAAACCTCCGTCTGGAGGGAAGAAGCTGAAAGTTGCAGAGTAAAGGGTGGGAGTCATCATTTAAATCGAGTCAGCCATCCTCTGTACTTGTCTGGTGTACAGGGATGTCAGGCTCAGCTGTGACTCACCAAGCAAACGACTGGACCATCTAACTACCTGATCAAGGATTTCCTCTGTTTCAGTTTTATCTGACCAAACCATGACATTAAAGAAAAAGATAAAACAGATTCAATAAAAGCCTATCCTAGCGGGTGTTTTGTTTTTCCTCTGTTTAAATGTGCATCCACTGCCAAGTTGCAGTTTGTGTGTATGAGTCAAACTACAGGGTTTCAACGTTTGTAGTAGTTTTTTTTTCCTCTCCCCCCTTTCCTTTGTTGGGGGATGATACGTTTTTCCTTTGAAACTATGCATCTTGGTCGTTGATCCGAGTTTCTGTTTATGGCCGATGGGCTTAGTGTCCCTTGTTTTGGGTGTATTATCCTGCCTGTGGGTATTTTATGGGGTATTTTTGTGGGGTTTTTTCACTGTGTAATTGCCCCATTTGCTCCCTGTATCCATCTTGTTTTTTTTTTTTTCTCTTTTCTTCTCCGCTCTTGCTGGCTCTCACCCTCCAGGCCTGTGTCCTGGGTGGGTGGGGGGCTGGGGTGTCATAGGGCGCTCGTAGTTCGCCCTGGGGGGGAGGTAGTGTTATGGTTCGAGCGCCAATCTCGTCCGCGCTCGAGCCATGCACCATTCCTGGCCATCTGGCGGCTGTGTTCCCCTTTTGCTCTCCGAGCTTTTATTGTGACAGCGCTCGGAGGGGATTCCGGCTGTCAAAGCTGTCAGCTGTGTCACATTTCGCCTCATCAGCGGCCCCCTACTTAAGAGGGCAATTGGGAGCGAAATGTGCGGCAGTCTCGTCAGAATCTGTTCACGGTCAGATGTTATTGGAGCATCCCTCCGTTCATTCGTTGACCATTCCTCCTTTGCGACTGTAAGTGTGTTATCTTGTGTTCCATTATTCCCTGTTTTCCAATGGTCATTGTCACAGTGTGTTTTAGCCCCCCGTGGCTCATTACTTTCTACTACTTGTATGTTATCTTGTGTTTGTGATTAAAACATCAATGCAAACCTCACCGGCGACTTTTGGTGTCTTATGGTGGCTCGCGAGGGCCACCGCATGACAGGGTCAAGTGAAGCTCAGTTGGTGACATCTGACAGGGGATTCAGTTTACAACCACCCAGCACTGAAAATGGGTAACCAATAGGGTCACTGCAACCAGGAGTGATGCACAGCTGATGGTGTCTGAACAGGAAATTGAACTCATCATCCCACCCTGGAGTCCAACACTCTACCTGTGTCTGCCAGGTTGGACTCTGGTGCAGGAGATCGTCAGTTAGATCCCCTATCAGATGCTGTTAGGTTTCAGTGCCTCATTAGTCACACACTCAGTGAGTGGTCTCTTTCAGGTTGGCCAGGCCCAATCCACAGGACACAAGTGCAGTGAGGCAGTGGTGGCCTAATGGTTAGGGATGTGGACTTCTGACCGGAGGATCACCAGTTCAATCCCTGGACTGGCAAGTTGAGATCTGGGTGGGACAGATGACATAGCAGTGTTTGCCCCACCCTCATTAACTCCACTGTGGTGCCCCCAACTGCTTCTTGCTCTGAGAGAGAGCAGTCGCATTTTTTCTTCCCTCCTCCCGTCTGCCTTCCTGACCTATTCCCAGCTTTGCAATGTTGCGTTTTTGTCTGTGTTTAGTCGCTCTTCTTTGCTGAATCTTAATCTAAATGGAAATTATGGATTTGGAAGCGGCTTAAATGTGCTATTGTCACTATTTTTCAACAAGAATCGGGCCAAGGGGGAGCCCAAGAATTGGAACCTGCGAGGAGACTCATGGACATTGGAATTCATGCATCTGTGGAAACATCATTATTGGTTATGATCTCAGGACTTCTATTTTTGGCTGTGAAGTTCCCTGATGTATCAGAAATTGAAGGAAGGTGAGAGAGCTGATCAAAGCGGACCCGGCAAGCTCCTTCATCAAATTCGACCAGTTGGGGAGGGCACGAGTAGCGGCAAACGGTGAACTGAATGACAGTGATTCAGTGGAGGAATACATCTGGAGCCCTGTGCTCTCCATGGGATTAAAGTTTAAGCCTGCATATGGAAATTATGAAAGCACAGAATTGCACGGGTGAGGAAAAATCTATTCTCTGAGTGCACTGTGCAGATTTGATTTGACCTTGTCTTGGTACCCTGTATTTACATTCCTCCTGTTGAAGATAAGCGGAAGAGTGGCTCTGCTAACCCAAACATCGACAAACAATGGCTGTTGTTCTGCAGATTGAGCTCCTCAAGGACAGCGCTCATGTGTTTACAGAACTTGCCACCTGCATGAGGAGAGATAAGCTCTGGACATGCCGTGTAGAACACATGACTATCCGTTGCCAGGGGGTGCCCTCTGCTGTTCACCAGCAATTGACACATCTCCACACTGCATTACACACTGATCATATGCTGACTACATACACTGGTCTCTCTCGCTTGTTATTGTGTGATCTGTCTGCTAAATGTGCATTGAGGGATTTTTTTCCTGCAATCAAAGTTTCGCTCACTCACTGAGCGATATTTTGATAAACATGTTTTTTTCTCTCGCCTACTGTGTCATCCCATATTTCTTTCTTTATCCCCACTATGACTGGCGCCTAGCGGCTGCCCCGGCCTTGGATGCGCTCTGCAGAGCGTGCCCAAATGCCAAGTCACGTTTCGTTACCTTGTATTCATACATGTGTAATGACAATAAAGTTGAATCTCATCTCATCTCATCCAGTGGAGCTGCTCAGTGGCCACAGGTCATTCTGTGACTGCACTGGGCTGCTACCTGGTGTGAATGTGAACAGAGTGTCTTTGAAAAAGAGAAGTTGCGTCTCAAAGGACCTTCCATCCATCCATTTTCTACAACAGAAGCAGCAGTCCAAGCACAGAAGCCCAGACTTCCCTCTCGTTCAGCTCTTCAGAATGGACACCAAGGCGTATAGATATAGATATAGATATATACTGTATATACTGTACAGTGGGGTAAAAAAATATTTAGTCAGCCACCAATTGTGCAAGTTCTCCCACTTAAAAGATGAGAGAGGTCTCCAATTTTCATCATATGTGTACCTCAACTATGAGAGACAAAATAAGAAAAAAAAAATCCAGAAAATCACATTGAAGGATTTTTAATGAATTAATTGGTAAATTCCTCGGTAAAATAAGTATTTGGTCAAAAACAAAAGTTCATCTCAATACTTTGTTATATACCCTTTGTTGGCAATGACAGAGGTCAAACGTTTTCTGTAAGTTTTCACAAGGTTTTCACACACTGTTGCTGGTATTTTGGCCCATTCCTCCATGCAGATCTCCTCTAGAGCAGTGATGTTTTGGGGCTGTCACTGGGCAACACAGAATTTCAACTTCCTCCAAAGATTTTCTATGGGGTTGAGATCTGGAGACTGGCTAGGCCACTCCAGGACCTTGAAATGCTTCGTACGAAGCCACTCCTTCGTTGTCCGGGTGGTGTGTTTGGGATCATTGTCATGCTGAAAGACCCAGCCACGTTTTATCTTCAATGCCCTTGCTGGTGGAAGGAGGTTTTCACTCAAAATCTCAAGATATATGGCCCCATTCATTCTTTCCTTTTCACGGATCAGTCGTCCTGGTCCCTTTGCAGAAAAACAGCCCCAAAGTATGATGTTTCCACCCCCATGCTTCACAGTAGGTATGGTGTTCTTTCTCCTCCAAACACGACAAGTTGAGTTTTTACAATAAAGTTCTATTTTGGTTTCATCTGACCATATGACATTCTCCCAATCCTCTTCTGGATCATCCAAATGCTCTCTAGCAAACTTCAGACGGGCCTGGACATGTACTGGCTTAAGCAGGGGGACACGTCTGGCACTGCAGGATTTGAGTCCCTGGCGGCGTAGTGTTTCTGATGTAGCCTTTGTTACTTTGGTCCCAGCTCTCTACAGGTCATTCACTAGGTCCCATCATGTGGTTCTGGGATTTTTGCTCACCATTTTCGTGATCATTTTGACCCCATGGGGTGAGATCTTGCGTGGAGCCCCAGATCGAGGGAGATTATCAGTGGTCTTGTATGTCTTCCATTTTCTAATAATTGCTCCCACAGTTGATTTCTTCACACCAAGCTGCTTACCTATTGCAGATTCAGTCTTCCCAGCCTGGTGCAGGTTTACAATTTTGTTTCTGGTGTCCTTTGACAGCTCTTTGGTCTTGGCCATAGTGGAGTTTGGAGTCTGACTGTTTGAGGTTGTAGACAAGTGTCTTTTATACTGATAACGAGTTCAGGTGCCATTAATACAGGTAACGAGTGGAGGACAGAGCAGCCTCTTAAAGAAGAAGTTACAGGTCTGTGAGAGCCAGAAATCTTGCTTGTTTGTAGGTGACCAAATACTTATTTTACTGAGGAATTTACCAATTAATTCATTAAAAAATCCTTCAATGTGATTTTCTGGATTTTTTTTTTCTCATTTTGTCACTCATAGTTGAGGTATACCTATGATGAAAATTGGAGACCTCTCTCATCTTTTAAGTGGCAGAACTTGCACAATTGGTGGCTGACTAAATACTTTTTTGCCCCACTGTATATAAGTGAACACACATGGTGAAAATGTGAACAGAGTAGATCTGCTTCAGGTTTTCGGTGTCTGTAAACATCATGTCGCGTCGCGTCAAAGCGTTATCCTATTCGCTTTTGTTTGTTTTTATTAACTTCGTTTTTAATTCTTTATCTCATTTTACTAATATTATCTTTTTTCCTAGTGTTAGCTTAGTGTTGGCCTAGCAGAAAGCCCGATTGGCACACAAGTGAATCAGACTCCGGGCAGGGCTGTTTTCACCAGTCTAGGCTAACCTGTTTGTAGCTGTTTTTTGCTAGCTAGCTATCCACTTCTCGTCGAACGTCATGAGTCCACCCCTGACGTGTGTCAGCTGTTTGTCCCTCCTTAAGAAGGTTTCTGAGTTGGAAGTGAGACTCTCCAACCTCTATAAGATTCGAGAGGCTGAAGACCCACCTAGTGTCATGTGGTGGCCCTCGTGAGCCACCATAAGACGCCAAGAGTCGCCGGTGAGGTTTGCATAGATGTTTACTATTAACAAAAGAAACAAAGAAACACAAAGCGATGAGCCACGGTGGGCTGAAACGCACAACACTACATACACATGAGGCAATAAAGAAGATCACTTACGATCATGACCATGAAACACTCGTTGACGTCTGAGCCGAAGGACGCTCGCTCAATGTCTGGCAAGGGATAATTCTTTGACGAGTTGTTGACCATTCGTTGACAAGACTGCCGCATTACTCTGCTCCCAGAGCCCACTTAAATGCAGGGCTGCTGATGAGGCGATAATGCAGCACAGCTGTCAGGCTTGACAGCAGGAAGCCCCTCCGAGTGCTGTCACAATAAAGGCTCGGGGAGCCAGAAGGTAAACACTGCTGTCAAACCTGTCGGAGATGATGCATGGCCCGAGCGCAGACGAAATCGGCGCTCGGACCGTGACAGTATCTCCCCCCCAAGGGTGGGCTCCGAATGCCCGATGATGCCCAAGCCCCCCCCCCTCCCCCAAGGTGGGCGGATGGGGGAGCAGGCCTGGAGGGAGAGGACCAGCAACAGAAAAAAAAACACCATGACGATGGCTGGGAGCACAGTGATAATTACAGAATAAACTTCCCAGAAAAAACACAATACTCCCAAAAGCACAAACCAAAGTTAACACAGGGCGTAAATGAGGCCATTACAGAGCACGATTAACGGAAAATACGATACTCCATAATGCACATTAACACACAGGGCAAGAGAAAAAAAACAACCAGAAAAACACGTTACGTCCCTCAAACAGAAGAGGGGAGAAAAAAAAAAGGACATGCTGACAAGGCAAAAACACTGAGCAGAATTATCACACCGATTGGCCTTTAACCCACACAACTCAACAGAAATGACGACAGGCAGAGTCCAAAAATAACGTAGACAGTTCCGGTGGTCTCCCTGCGTCCAATGGTCAATGGGTGATTACAGTGGACAGGACATGATCAGGCGGCCTACCCCAGTCCCAGGCCCGGAAAGTCAAATCCTCCGGCTGCCAAACCAGGTCGCCCAGTTGCAAACACAGTATGTCGGGTGGCCGACCCAGGGCGCTGAACCGGTGAAGTAGTTCCTCGGGTGGCCGACCTGCATCCCTCAACCACCAAAACCGTGGGGAGACGGCCTGCGGCGGCATCCCTGGCAGGGGGGAAGACGTGGCAGAGCCAGGCCGAAAATAGAGGCCCCCCAACGGCCCCCGGCGATGATGAGCTGGGTTGGTGACTCTGACGAGGGCGATGATGACAACGACGAGCCCGCACCATGTCAGGCGGCGAAGGGTCTGCAGCTCCTCCACCGACCTTGACCCATACCGATACTGCACTCGCAGCTGCACCCGCATTGGAACCCGACTGGGTCTCGGCTGCACCCGCGTCGGACCCCCACTGGGTCTCAGCTGCACCCGCGTCGGACCCCCACTGGGTCTCAGCTGCACCCGCGTCGGACCCCCAATTGGGTCTCGGCTGCACCAGCATCAGACCCGACTGGGTCGTCGCAGCACTGGTGACAACCTCCGACCCCGAACCTGGAACCTCCAGCACAGCAACCCCAACTGGCTCCGCACCGGTGACTCTGGAGGAAGGCTCAGAAGACAAGAAAGAACCGGGATCAGAATCACCAGTAGCGACAGAGCCCAGCAAGACGAGCTCGGGTGCAGCAGGCGGCTGCCCCTGACTCGCCTCCCCGAGAGGCAGGCAGAAATGCTCCAAGACAGAAAGGAGAAACGCAAAGTAGAGCACTTGCCTGCACTCGGGTTCTGTCGCCGTCCAGGACTTCGTTGATCCAGGCTCAGGACGGAGAAGTTCATCAACAGGATCCCACTTGGCCACGGTGGGTTCCGCAGCCGGCATGATGGTCTCTGCAGTCAGTGGATCCTCTGGTGCTGAGGTCCACGCCGATAACCCGTACGGCGTGGTGGCAGGGGACCCTCGACCCGCTGGCTCGAACTGTTCCAACGTGGAGACCCGGGGATGCTTCATCGTCGGCACAGGCTCCAGGCTGCAGTCCGCTCTTCTCCTCTGCCCACGACGTGGCTGCAGGGCTGGAACCAGGCTTTCCAGAACCGCAGGCCGCCCCCCTCGTTCGCCGACGTAGGCCTGGCGTCGTGGACTGCTCAGCGGAGGGAGACTCAGAGGCAGCAGATTTAGTGAAAAGAGCTACAGCAGGTGGTGGGAGCTCGGGGGACTGCGAACCCCGAACTCCGCCCCCAGGAGTCAGACAAGGCAAATCACAACCATGATGAGAAGAAGGAACTTGCACTTGCCTGTTTCCTGGAGGAAGGATGGTGCCTGCTGTAGGGGACGTTGTTCCTCCCTTTCCCCGCTGGGTGGAGACAGAGGGCCCCCTGGAAGGACGAGGAGGAGCCGCTCGTGCGGGTCCACTCACGGGCTTCGCAGGAAGCGGATTCAGACGGGGGTCTAGCTGAGGATCACCTTGGGCATGGCGCCGACGTCTTGGGTGGCCCCCGGATGGCGCAAACTCCTGGGCCGGATCGGGGACAGGAACGGGATCCCGAGATGAGGAGCGACGATGCCTCCTCTTCGGCTTCCTGCCAGCGTTTCCCTCCAGCCCACGGAGTATCTCACGTTGGGAGGTGATCTCTGCCCTCCTCGTCAGGACTTCCGGGTGGTCGAGTAGTGAGGAAGGTTATTGACGAGATACTCAGCATAGTCCAGGTGCCGGCGTATATCATTGGGGGTGTCGTACAGCGTAGCGGTGAGGAGCGTTCCATCTATGTAGTCCAGGGCCTCCACTAGCTCGTAGCCCAGGCGCCGAACGCGGTGCCTGAAGGACGACATTCTCCCCGCACGCAGTTACCCAGACAGGGAAGAACAAATGTCCAATTAAGCAAAAACTCACCGGGACAGGCGTCTCAGTCTGGCGGCAGTCTACTGTCATGCCGTGGCCCTCGCGAGCCACCATAAGACGCCAAGAGTCGCCGGTGAGGTTTGCATAGATGTTTATTATTAACAAAAGAAACAAAGAAACACAAAGCGATGAGCCACGGTGGGCTGAAACGCACAACAATACATACACATGAGGCAATAAAGAAGCTCACTTACGATCATGACCAAGAAACACTCGTTGACGTCTGAGCCGAGGGACGCTCGCTCAACGTCTGGCAAGGGATAATTCTTTGACGAATTGTTGACCATTCGTTGACAAGACTGCCGCATTACTCTGCTCCCAGAGCCCACTTAAATGCAGGGCTGCTGATGAGGCGATAATGCAGCACAGCTGTCAGGCTTGACAGCAGGAAGCCCCTCCGAGCACTGTCACAACTAGAAAAGCACTCGGAGAGCGCAGACCTCCGCCAAGTGCCACAGTTCCCCCCCCATACAGTGTTTGTGTGTACGTTTTCAGATTCCTTGATCATGAAAACATATGACTAGCAATTGGATTGACAATGATAGGATTAGTGGTTCAGTAGTAAAAGCATTACCTCCTTGGCGGAGTGTGATAAACTCAAGTGTTGCTGTTGTGTCCATCTCCTCCATCTGCAAAGTCCCAGGCTGCGGGCATTGCAATTCATCGCATAACCGCGTACAACCCACAGGCCAATGGGTTATGCGAGCGTTTTCATAGATCACTGAAAGCAGCACTCAGGGCTGCACTGATGTATGCAAATTGGGTAGACAGGTTGCCGTGGGTTTTATATTGGGGTTGCGCTCCGCGGCAAAAGAGGATTTGGAAGCTTCCCCGGCAGAGAGCTTGTTTTTGCGCAGCCCCTATGGCTGCCCGGGGAATTTCTGCCAAATAATCCCGCACCGGACAGCTGCCCATGTCAGCTTTTGCAGCGTAGCGCAAACACAGGTACGCTGCCGGGCCCTGCCCACCACTGTTTTCCGCGTGCTTTGTGCCTAAAACTTTGAAGAACACGTAGTTTGTGTTCGTCAGACACGACGACCAGCGCCCTCCATTGGGCCTGCACACATGTTGAAAATGGCCGTATCTCACAATGTTAAAGAATCCTTTAAAAAATTCCTGTATCCAGACGGTGATCCGGATCATCCCCAAAATTTAATCAGTTCTTCCTTGTACCATTTCCAACAACGCCTGAAAGTTTCATCGAAATCCGTTCAAAACTTTTCGAGTTATCTTGCTAACCAACAGTCAGACAAACAGACAGACAGACAGACAAACAGACAAACACTGGCAAAAACATAACCTCCTCCTGGCCTGCGGCCTGGCGAAGGTAATAAAGGCTCGGGGAGCCAGAAGGTAAACACTGCTGTCAAACCTGGCGGAGATGATGCATGGTCCGAGCACAGACGAAATTGGTGCTCGGACCGTGACACCTAGACACCATAATTCTCGGGAAAACATCGGCCCCGACAACCGACTCTCAGCTAGCTGAGACGGCTACTTACCTGGGTGAATTCAACACATCGCCATCCACTTCCACCCCTGCTCCGGTCTCTTCAGCTGTCCAGGACCCCTGCAATAAACCCTGGACCTTGGTTGAACCAACTAGCAAGCATTGGGGGTTGACTAGACCCGGTCGTGCTTCCTCTCTCCAGTTGCTATTGGAAAAAAGATTTGACATCCTTTCCCTGGAAGATTTTCCCCACCTTGAAGTCGATCATCCTCCCATGGCCACCCCCTCCTCCTCCTCCTCCTTCAGCAGTGGCCCAAACCCGCAAGCCCCGGATTAAAACCATTTTAGGTGTGCCAAACTATACACCAGCTCCAAAAACAAGAGAGCGCATCACCCCACCATCACAAGAACAACATCGGCAAAATTATCCCCCATTTCAGAAACCACTGGCAAGGCTCCCCCAGACGACATTGGTAATTGGTGACTCGATTATGAGGAACATCAGAAGCAGGTACTGTGTAACTAAATTTTTTCCTGGGGCTGAAGTGTCAGACATTGAGGCTCTTATCCCTGACCTGTTAAATGAATACCTTTGCGCTAAACACTATCACTGTACATGTTGGATGCAACAACATCCCAGATGAAGCGTCGGAAATTTTAAAGAGTGACTTCAAGAGCCTTCTGTCCACTCTTATGAACTGTGGCAGACGTGTATTTATTTCTGGGCCCCTGGCCCCTTTTAGACGAGGTTGCAATTATTTTAGCAGAACTCTCAGTCTTAATACCTGGTTGTGTTCTACATGTCCTACTTTGAACATTGGTTTTGTAGACAATTTCAACCTGTTTTGGAACCGCCCATCGTTTATGAGGCCAGATGGCATCCATCCAAATAGACTTGGTGCACGTGTTTTAAGGGACAATCTGTTCTATTCCATTCACTGTTTTTTAGTACAGTGACTGAATTTTGGTGCGTTAACTCACCCCGAATTTCCTGGGTCTGCCAACCAGCCCTTCTTTGTTTCCACTTCTCATATTAATCCTATTAATCCAAATAATCCTCACTGTTTAGATCAGCCTTCAGTTTATAACCCCACTGAGATTGTGTCTTTCTCCCATTACCCAAAATATTATAACTCAAGACAAATACAACACAACTTGATAAATTCACGCCTTTCTGCAGCTCTTCCTCTTCCGCCTCCCCTCAACTTAGCCCCCGTCTTCCCCCTCAGAGAACCTTTGTCTACTCCCCCCACAGTTAATAAAAACATAATGTATAAACATCGTAAAGTGATTAAACAAAAAGTTGGTAAAACTCAAATTAAACATCACATCATTAAATTTAATGATTCGGCCTCACTTCTTCCTCCTCATAATTTAAAAATTAAATGTGGTTTGTTAAATATTAGGTCTCTAACTCCCAAGTCTCTACTAGTTCATGATCTATTAACTGATCATCAGATGAATTTAATATCCCTTACAGAGGCTTGGTTAGGGCAAGATGATTATGTTGGATTGACTGAATCAACTCCCTCTGGTTATCTAAACTATCATAATCCTAGAAGTTCTGGTCGTGGAGGTGGAGTAGCAGCAATTTTTCATTCTAAATTACTAGTTAATGTAAAGCAAAAAACCTGTTTCAATTCCTTTGAGGGCCTGGTCCTCACTATGAGGCATGTTAGCAATCTTAGCTTAAACCCTATCTTCTTTGCCATAATCTACCGTCCTCCCTCTGCCTACTCAGAGTTTTTATCCGATTTTGCCAAATTTTTAGCTGATTTAGTGCTGAAATCAGATAGAATAATTATAGTAGGGGATTTTAATATACATGTTGATGTAGATAGTGACTGTCTTAATAAGGCATTCAATTCAATATTAGACTCAATGGGGTTTTCCCAGAAAGTAGAAAATTCTACCCATTATATCCACCATACAGTGGACCTTGTTCTGACTTATGGTATAGAAATAGAAAATCTGGTAGTGTCTCCTCGTAATCCTGTACTGTCAGACCACTGTCTGTTAACCTTTGATTTCACTATTTCTGATTATTTGACTCATAAAGAAAAATATTACTACAGCAGATGTCTTTCAGATGATGTTGTTTCCAAATTTTTGCAGATTATTTCCTCTGTACCATGTGTCAACACAACAGAAATAATAGATGGAGAGCTTGCTCCTTCCGTAATTGATAGCATGGTAGATGGTGTTACAGCCTCTCTGCATCAGACTCTAGACTTGGTGGCCCCTTTAAAAAAGAAAAAGTCTAATCAGAGATTTTTAACCCCTTGGCTTAACACAGAAACTCGTAGCTTAAAACAGAAGACTCATCAATTAGAAAGAAAATGGCATTCTACTAATTTAGATTATTTCTATTTAGCGTGGAGAAATCATCTCCTAATTTATAAAAAATCTCTTAGAAAAGCTAGAACAAGTTAGTACTCTGCATTAATAGAAGAGAATAAGAATAATCCCAGGTTTCTTTTCAACACTGTAGCCAGGCTGACAAAGAGTCAGGACTCTGTCAATCCTTGCATCCCCCTAGAGCTTACTAGTCAAGACTTTTTGAACTTTTTCAATAATAAAATTTACCTATTAGCAATAAAATCAATCAGATTCTTCCCACCGTAAACTTAAGTACAGCAACTACTACAACTTCTTCAACTGATATCTGTTTGGATAAGTTTACTCCAATTGACCTTTTAGAGTTAGATAAAATAATCTCCTCATCTAAGCCTTCAACTTGTCTTTTAGACTCTATTCCTACCAGCTTATTTAAAAAAGACTTCCCATTTATTGGTAGCCATATTCTTCAAATAATCAATTCTTCTTTAACCTTAGGTCATGTACCGCAGGCTTTTAAAAATTGCTGTAATTAAACCCTTACTTAAAAAGCCAACGCTGGATCCAGGAGTTTTAGCTAACTATCGACCAATCTCTAATCTGCCTTTCATTTCATATTTTTTCCCTTGTCCTCTCAGGCAGCTAGGCAAACAGAACAGGGATCTGTCACCCTTATTGTGCCAAAACAGATTTATTTTGCCAAGAGGAGCTTATACAGTACCTAACTGTTTATTGTATATTGTTGTAAACTCCTCCTGTAATAACTTTTAATACTTTATTTTTTTTCCCACAATATCTTTATTGAACCTTTTTTTTTTAACAAACATGATACAAACAATCAAACACTAACACTAAAGTACTACAAAAAAAAAAAAATGCACTAAAAACACCAACAACCACCAACAAAATCAAGTCTTCAACAATGCTCCTCTGTTTAGTCTAGACAATCCAATACATAAGTATACATATTATGTTCACCAGTTTGGAATTTACAAGGTCCACACACATCATTCACCTTCTTCTTCAAGAGTTATGTTTAAATTTTTTACATAATCAATAAAAGGTCTCCATATATTCTCAAACACAATTTCCTTTGATTTTAGTATATATGTTATTCTTTCTAATGGAAGGTTTGTTAACATCTGTCTTAACCACTGAGTCACATCTGGTCTATGAGTCTTTTTCCATAATAGTGCAATACATTTTTTGGCATTAAGCAAACTGAGGTCTATGAATGTTCTTTCACTTTTATTAAAATTATGCTTTTCTGGGTACAGACCCAACAAAAACAGTTTAGGATTCAATATGATTTGTTTTGAGATTATTTTTTCAATTGTTACCCTCACCTCTTCCCAAAACATTCTTATTAATCTACATTCCCATAAACAATGAAATAGGGTTCCTTTACTTTCCATGCATTTTGTGCATGTATCTGGTATATTTTTGTTATATCTATTTAACTCCTCTGGTGTAACATACATCCGCATTAACCATTTGAAATGTATCAATTTAAGGCGTGCATTTATTGATTTGGTTTGAGCTTCTGTACAAGCCAATTCCCATTGTTCCTCTGAAATTTCAATTTGCAGATCTTCTTTCCAGTAGTTTAATCTTTTCAGTGAATTTTCACTTGAAGATAGTGTCAATGAGTTATAAAACTCTGAAATAATACCCTTTCTTTTACTATCTTTCATCATCATTTTTTCCAAGGATGAATAAATAGGTCGAGTGAGAGCTTTATTTTGATTTGATCGAATAAAGTTTCTAAGTTGAAGATATTTAAAAAAATGTGTTCTATTGAGATTAAATTTGATCCTAAGCTCTTCAAAAGACATTATGTTGTCTGCACATGGCAAATATAAATCCTGAATCTTTTGTATCCCTTTTAAATTCCATACTTTAAATACAGCGTCCGCTCTCCCTGGTTTAAAATATTGATTACCCCATATTGGACTAAATTGTGACAATAACTGTGGTTCTTTTAAATAGTTTTTAGCTTCACACCATATTTTGATCATATGCTTTACAAATGGATTTTTAACTTGTTTTTGTAATTTTTTTGCCGAATCTGAGTATATGAATATGGGAAGAGGTAAAGGTAAATTGTATGATTCCATTTCAGTCCAGTGAGGGAGATCATTTGATGAAAAATAATATGTCATAGACCTCAGTTGTGCCGACCAATAATACAACATAAAATTTGGACATTTCAGACCTCCACGATCAAATGGTAAATATAATAAAGACAAACGTAATCTAGCCCTCCTGTTGTTCCATATAAATTCCACTAACTTTTTTTTTATTCTTGAGAATAGATCTAAAGGTGGTGATAAGGGAATGTATTGAAATAAATAAAGTATTTTAGGTAAAATATTACTTTTAAGTATATTGATTCTCCCGATCATCGACATTGGTAGTGACATCCATCTCTGAGTTAACTCACTGATATCTGACATTAAGGCTTCATAGTTGACACTGGCGACTGATTCTAGCTTAGGCATAATTTGGATTCCTAAATATTTAAACTGATTTACAACATTGAATTGATTTACCTCAGGGGCTGGGTAATTTCTCTGGGTCTCATTTAGCATTAATATTGAAGATTTAGTTTTATTTATTTTATATCCTGATATTTCCCCAAAATTCTTTATTAAATTCAACAAGGTTGGAATTGATTTTTTTAGATTCGACATAAACAAAATTATATCATCGGCGTACAGGGAGATTTTATGTTCTGTTGGTCCAACTTTAATTCCATATATTTGTGAATGTAAACGTATCGCTATCGCTAAAGGTTCAATTGCCATAGTAAACAGTAAAGGTGAAAGTGGACAGCCTTGTCGACATCCTCTATTGATTTTTATTGGTTTTGAAATATTGTAATTTGTTAGGATTTCTGCTGTAGCATTATTGTATATTATTTGAACCCATTTTATGAAATTATTTCCAAGTCCAAACCTTTGTAGGACTTCAAAAAGAAAGGGCCATTCAACTCTATCAAAGGCCTTTTCAGCGTCCAATGATAGGAGAGCTGTATCCGGTGCTTCTTTATTAAAATAAATAATATTAAATAGTCTTCTTACATTATGGAAGCCTTGTCTACCCTTTATAAAGCCATTCTGATCTCGATTAATAATATTTGGTAAAATTTCTTGTATTCGTCTTGCTAAAATTTTACAGATTATCTTAAGGTCGGCGTTTAATAGGCTTATTGGTCTCATATTTTCACATTTATTAGAGGGCTTACCTGGTTTTGGCAGCAGTATAATTAAGGCATTATTTATGTATGATGGTAAATTATTATTTTGAAATGCTTCTAAAACCATTTCCAAAAAAGGTTTTATTAATTTATTCTTAAATTTTTTATAAAGGTCAACTGGAAGACCATCTGGTCCTGCACTTTTTCCTGATTTCATATTATCAATGGCTAGCCCAACTTCTTCTTGACTAATTTTAGACTCCAATATCTCCCTGTTTTCATTTGGAATACACGGTATAGATAGTTCGTTCAAAAACCCATTTAGTTTTGTTAAATCAGGTTCATTTTTGGTATCATATAATTTTTCATAGTAATCTCTAAAGGCTCTATTAATTTCTAAAGGATCTATAACTACCTGTCCGTTACTTATAATACTGGTAATTGGTGTTTTAATTTCCAATTGTTTAATCTGCCATGCTAATAATTTTCCTGATTTTTCACCTTGTTCATAAAAAGATTGTTTCAATCTTAGAAGACTCGAGGCAGCTCTATTCGCTGATTTTTTGTCGTATTCAGCTCTCAAAATCAGTAATTCATTCTCCAACCTTGGGTCACTTCCTGCATACACTTTTTCCTGAAGATTTTTTATTTTATGTTCCAATTTAGCTCTCTCCTCTCGAGTCTTCTTAGATTTTGATCCTGTATAACTAATAATATGTCCCCTAATAAAAGCTTTGAAAGCCTCCCACTTTACACATGCTGATGTTTGTGTAGTATTGATGTCAAAGAACTCGTCTATCTGTTTTTCTATATACTTGACAAATTCCTCATCCTGAAGCCATTTATGCTGAAATTGCCATCTACCTGATTCCTTTGTCAATTTTTTATCTACATATATTAGACAACAGGGTGCATGATCAGAGATCACGATGTTATCATAAAAGCAGTTTTGAATCTTGGACCTTAATTCTGTGGAAATCAAAAAATAATCAATACGTGAGAATGTCTTGTAGGTACTGGAATAACAAGAATAGGCTTTAACTTGTGGTTTCATTTCTCTCCATATATCTAACAATCTCAATTCTTTCAAAAAATGATTAATAGTCATCCTACATCCAATGTGCGTACAATCCAGTCCTGTTGATCTATCCACACCTGGATTCAATGTACAATTAAAATCCCCTGCTATTATATGTTGCCCTGTAAGTGATGATAAGATGAGAAATAAATTAGCAAAGAACTTCTGATCATCTATATTGGGACCATATAAGTTCACAAGATTTATATTTTCTAATAGCAAAGAACCTTGAATGATTACATATCTTCCAAATTTGTCTCCAATTACATTTTTCACTTTAAAAGGAACTGATTTATGTATGAGAGTCATAACTCCCCTGGCTCGGGATGAAAATGAAGAGGTGAATACACTTCCCTGCCATCTACTCCTAATTCTTTTAACATCCTCCTCTATCAGATGAGTTTCTTGTAAAAACACAATTCTTGAACCCATGTCCTTTATTTTATTCATAACTTGTTTAAGTTTTTTTAAATTTTGTAGACCTCTGCAATTCCATGAAGTTAAATTAAGATTAACACTTTGGTCCATGATCAATAGAGAGTTTGGGATTACCTTGCAGTGTAAACATGCTCATACAGAGAAGCAAAAACATGAGTGGTTGAACATTCATCCTACAAACTACACACAAACAAATTTCCCCTTCCCACACTTGTGGCAAACCCCCCAAAATCAAAAGAAAAATTCTGTCTCCCGATATAGCCATCGACCGTTCCACACCCACGGGGAACAGCCTAAGCCACTCCTTCTTCATCCTCCCAATCACCCTAACTCTACTGCTATTAATGACGTAACATTAACTCTCCTCTGTAGTTTTCCAACTTAACTCCAAAATTTTTAACAACTTTGTACATCGTAGTTTTTTTTTTTTTGTTTTGTTTTTGTTTTGTTTTTTTAATATATAATACAATCTATATTTTGTAAACTTACTATTTACTTCAAGTCAGTCAGATGCCTGTGCAAATGCTTAATTATTCTACCTTATATTTTGTTCATGCTTAGCTCCCACCAGTCTCTTCTTCTTCTTTGATCTTCTTGATGAACTCCTGCGCCTCCTCTGGGGTCTTGAAGATGTGGGTTCTGCCCTCATACGTGGTCAGCAGTCTCGCAGGATAGATTACACCATGACGAATCCCAAGGTTGCGCAGCTCCTTACGTACGGGATCAAACTGCTTCCTCAATTGCTGGATTCCTGTGGCCAAATCTGGGTAGAACCGCACCTGCTGGTCCTGGTGTTTAATCTCTCCTTTAGCACGTGCAGCGTTGAAGATCTTCATCCTGTCTCTGTTGCTAAGAAACTTCATAATTAAGGTCCTCGGCGGTCCCTTATCTCTCCGTGGGCCAATACGATGTGCTTTTTCCAGAACCACTGCTGATTGCAACTCCTCGCTGCCCAGCACCTCCGGAATCCACTTTTCCAGAAAGGAACATACGTCCCGACCTTCTGATTCCTCTGGAAGACCCACCAGCCTCAAATTATTCTGTCTCGACCGAGATTCCAAATCCAAAATATTATCTTCCAGAGATTTATTTTTTTTTTCCAAAGTGCACACCTTTAATTGAAGACGGGTGACGTCATCTTCAGCACTAGCGAGACGGAGCTCCATCTGCGCCGTTCGTTCTACACAGTCACCCAATTCCTTTCTTATTCCTTCCAACGCTGTCATAATCCCATCAAATCTAGAGGAAAAGTCCGCTCTCATTGAACTCATGGCAGCCATCAGCGCATCTGCGCCATTCCCCGCAGAAATCGCACCGCCGCCAGCCTCCTCCGCCATATATGGAGTTTTGTTTGCTGCGTCACAGACCTGAAAGTCCGTTAATTTGGACTGTTTCGGCGGCTCGCTTTTTCCTTTTCCTGGTTTTCCAGCCTTAGGCTTCGCCGACATATCCTCGCCCAAATGCTGGGATACGTTCTGTCCCAAATGAGAGAGTTATTTGCCGATTTTTTTCTCCAGGAGCAGAGCAGAGCGAGACACGTCCGTCCTACGTGGCAGCCATAACCGGAAGTCCTTTAATACTTTATTTTAATTATTTTACCCATGGAAGACCCAACAGGATGGAGAAGAGGGAAAGGAAGTGTGTGAAGGGGGAAAAGAAAAGGGAGGGGAACAGAGAAAAAAACAAACAAACCAACAACTAAAACAAACAAAAGACAAACTGCTTCTTCCACCGAAGATGTCTCAACACAAGTCTGGTTTCCGCACCTATTAAAGGAGAGACACTTGTGCGTGTATGTCTGCGTGCATATATATGAGAACGTGCGCAAAATAAGTGTATGCATGTGAGTGGTTTGTCAGGAAACATACGAAGCGGAGGGCCGGTCACAGCAGCTCTCCCCCCCGGGAACCCCGAGCAGGCAAGGCAGCGCCACCAAACCCCACAGGGCACAAACATCCGAGGTCAGCAAGCCCCAGGAAAGCCAGGCATCTGCCCCCGGAGGGACGATCAAGGGAGGCCAGGCTGCTCGGCGGCCGGCGCGGTGAGCCCACACCCCTGGATCCGCCCGACCTCCCCCCCCAGGCACCAGGCACCAGGAGGCCAGCAACCCCACCCCCCGGGGTGGAGACTGGCCTGCAGAGACCGGCCCGTGCCTCCGGCGTGAGCCCCCCCAGGCACCCCCACAGCGGGCCCGCCCCAGCGCCTCTGTCGCACATCCCGGGGACACCCATGCCCAAAGAAGTCCCCCCGCCCAGTGGAGCCCACGTTGCCGACAGGCACTACCCCCCTTAATCCAGCACCTCCCGACTCGCAGACACACCCCTCCTCACACCTTCATACCCACATGCTCCCATGCGCACCCATATGCACTAATTCCCTCTCACTCACCCAGACTGACCCATTCTCTCTCACTCCTGTACCTATTCAAACTCACCCCTCATTCACCCTTGTTTCATAAGGTGGCTGCGAAGCAGATGCAGCGAGCTTGAACACGCACCAGTGCCCGGCAGTGACCAGGGAGACCACCGGCGCAGGCCACAGAAGCAGACCCCCACCCCCGGCGTCCATCTGAGCAACAAATCAGCAGACCACCGCAGGTGCCCCGAGATGCCACTCGACATGCAAAGCCCCGCACAAAACCGACCCACCATCACCATCTCCATTCATCACCCCCTCACTCTCACTTACGCTCATATTCAGCCCCCCTCTCACTTCCTTGGTTGCATCTATATATTCAGTAGCACCCAGGGATTTTGACAACATGCTGGGTCCCAGGCTCCCCACCAGGCCCCCACTCCCCCAGCAGGAGCATGGCAACAGGGGTGGGGGAAGACACCCGCCCCCCGCACAGAACATGGTGGGTGGGTGTCGGTTATATGATGTAATTGTGTGTAAATGTGTGGACTACCAAAGTGCAATTAAAATTGGGGGGGATAGTGATTGGAGCACTGCTAGCCACTGCAATGGGCAGCAGGGCCCCCATCCCCCCAAGCCCTCAGTGTCTAAAATGCAATTAAAACTGAGGTGAGTGCAGCCCCACCGTGCAGTAAAGGTATCCCCTTCACCAACACAGTGCGGCACACCCCCACTCCAAAGCCCTAAATGTAACGCCCTGCAACCACAGCCACCCCAGAGCAACCCGATGGAAACACGGCCATCAACCCGCGCCAGTGGCCCCTCAACCACCCCCAAGCACCAACACACACCCGCTGCCAATGACACCAGGGGCGATGCGACAAAGCGCCTCACCCCGCAACACAACAGCAGGGCGGCCAGGACAAGCAGGCCCCGAAACGCCAGCCCCCATGCCACTAGATGGACTGCCCCAACCCCTGCCACCCAACAAAGTTCTCCTACCCATACACACAACCTCCACCCCCCCAGACATCCACCCACAAATAACCGCTTCAATACACACACATACCCCCACCCACCATTACACATGCCCACCTACACCCACACACAGCCCCACCTGCCCACTCAACACACACACCCACTTCCGCATCCGCTCATACACAAGCTCCCACTCACACCCACTCTCACACACATACATACACACACACACACACACACGCACACCCACACACCCACACCTACAGACCTCAGTGGACGGGGAGGACCCTCCCCCCCAAGGGGTGAGGCCAGCCGGCCGGGGGCCACAGCCCAACCCTCCCCAGCCCTCCCTGCAGCCCCCCCAACCAACCCCCCCACCCCCAGGGCCAGACAAACAGCCACCCCGGAACAGGCCCCCCGGACACCCGCGGTCAGGGTGCAGCCAGCCACCAGAGGTGCCAAGGAGAGCGAGCCACCGCCCGCCACCCCTCAGATTATAGAATTAATAAGCAGGGACCAGAGAGAATTGAATTCCACCAATTGATTATTTGAGGAGGCTGACATTCTCTCCAGGCTAATATAACCCAATAGTAAGTTATTATAATAAGTCATGCATAAGTAATTTCTTGATTTCCAATTCATGAGGATAGTTTTCTTTGCGATGCATAAGGCAGTGAGAACCATGTATGACATCCTTGCATCTATATTTATTTCACTTAAATCACCTAATATGCAAAGTGTGGATGAGGGTGGGACACTATACCCAAGCCAAGTCCTCACATGTCTTCTGCCAGAACTTTTGAACCGGTGCACAGGACAACATAGCATGTATATACGTAGCTATCCGGGACGTTGCTGGTGCAGTGAGAGCAGATATTTGTGTGACTCAGGCCCATTTTGAACATCCTTTGTCCTGTGTAATGAATTCTATGTAGAACTTTATACTGTATAAGTTGTAAGTTAGAGTTTTTAGTCATCTTAAAAGTGTTTAAACATATTTGTGTCCAGAAACTTTCCTCCTTATTAATCAATAAGTCTGTCTCCCATTTTGATATTGGAAGATATACGGACTCATCCAGCTTTGATAATAGTCCATGTATTTTCGATATCAATTTAGGGAAACGAAGATTTAGAAACTCTGCCACCTTAACTGGTACCTCTAAATCTGTCTGATTAAGATTAAATCTTGCTTTTATTATGGATTTAAGCTGTTGATATTCAAAATGCTTTTTATCACTGATGTTGTACTGTGACACTAGTTCCTGAAATTGGATAAAATTTCCACCTTGAATAAGATGTTCTAAGTTATTTATTCCCTTCTCTTGCCATAGTGGAAAGTTTAATGTCTTCTTTTGTTGCAAGATATCAGGATTATTTCAAATGGGCGTGAGTTTACAGGGGACAAGCGAAGACCCTGTTATTTTTAAAAATTTCCACCGGGCCGTCAGAGAGGAGCTTATATTAATACTTTTAAAACAGTCATGGCGTTTAATACAGGGACTTATAAAAGGTAAGTCAGAGATATTTAGCGACCCACAGAAAGCCTGTTCAGCATCTAACCATGAGTTTCCTAGTGGGGTTGATTTTGTCCATTTTGAAACAAACTGGAATCTATTGGCTAAAAAGTAATTAAAAAAAAATTGGTAAATCTAAGCCTCCGCACTCTTTCGCTTTTTGGAGGGTTTTTAAACTACTCTGTGATGGTTTATCCTTCCATAAAAATTTACTTATATTTGAGTCTAGAGACTTAAACCAGGTCATTGATGGCTGGGTAGGAATCATTGAGAACAAATAGTTGATTTTAGGAAGGACCATCATTTTAACAGTTGCGACTCTTCCCATTAGTGATAAAGGTAGTGTCCTCCAGCATGTAAGGTCATCTTGTATTGTTTTTAAAAGGGGAATGTGATTTAGTCGCAATAACTCTGAGAGCCTGGGGGAAATATCTATTCCTAAATATTTAATATTACCTGATTGTATTGGCTTGGGATCGGCGGCGGCCCAGAGCTGCGGCCGCAAGGTGGTCGGTGCATCTCGTGGTGGCAACCCCCGAACCAAGTGGTGGACACCAGTGGTGAGGGGGGCCATTAAGCTGAAGAAGGAGTCCTATCAAGCTTGGTTGGCTTGTGGGACTCCCGAAGCAGCTGAGGTGTACCGGCAGGCCAAGCGGAGTGCAGCTCGGGTGGTTGCTGAAGCAAAAACCCGGGTATGGGAGGAGTTCGGTGAGGCCATGGAACAAGACTTTCGGTCGGCTTCAAAGAGATTCTGGCAAACTGTTCGGCGGCTCAGGAGGGGAAAGCAGCTCCCCGTCCACACTGTGTATGGTGCGGATGGGACACTGTTGACTTCGACTGGGGATATCGTCGGGCAGTGGAAGGATACTTCGAGGATCTCCTCAATCCCACTGATATGCCTTCCACAGAGGAAGCAGGGTTTGTGGACGAGGGGGATGACTCGCCTATCACAGGGGCTGAGGTCGCCAAGGTGGTTAAAAATCTCCTTGGT
Organism: Pholidichthys leucotaenia; assembly: GCA_020510985.1. Classification (NCBI taxonomy): domain Eukaryota; kingdom Metazoa; phylum Chordata; class Actinopteri; order Cichliformes; family Pholidichthyidae; genus Pholidichthys; species Pholidichthys leucotaenia. The sequence goes on from CM035843.1 coordinate 251,630,888, forward strand.
GGCCAGGCCCCGGGGGTGGACGAGATTCTCCCTGAGTACCTCAAGGCCCTGGATGTTGTTGGGTTGTCATGGTTGACACGCCTCTGCAACATTGCGTGGAGGTCGGGGGCAGTGCCTTTGGCAAGGCAAACCGGGGTGGTGGTTCCTCTCTTCAAAAAAGGGGACCGGAGGGTGTGCTCCAACTTTAGAGGGATCACACTCCTCAGCCTCCCTGGGAAGGTCTATGCCAAGGTACTGGAGAGGAGAGTCCGGCCGTTGGTCGAACCTCGGATTCAGGAGGAGCAATGTGGTTTTCGTCCTGGCCGTGACACATCGGACCAACTCTTTACCCTCTCGAGAATTCTTGAGGGTTCGTGGGAGTTTGCCCAACCAGTTTACATGTGTTTCGTGGACTTGGAGAAGGCATTTGACCGCATCCCTCGTGGATTTTTGTGGGGGGTGCTTCGGGAGTATGGGGTATCGGGCTTGTTGTTACGAGCTATTCGGTCTCTGTACGACCGTTGTGAGAGTTTGGTTCGTATTGCCAACACTCGGTCGGAGTCATTCCCAGTGAGAGTTGGACTCCGCCAGGGTTGCCCTTTGTCACCGATCCTGTTCATAATTTTTATGGACAGGATTTCTAGGCGCAGCCAGGGAATGGAGGGTGTCATGCTTGGTGACCACAGGATCTCATCTCTGTTGTTTGCAGATGATGTTGTCCTGTTGGCTTCATCCAGCAATGACCTACAGCTCTTGCTGGGACGGTTTGCCGCTGAGTGTGAAGCGGCTGGGATGAGAATCAGCACCTCCAAGTCCGAGTCCATGGTCCTCAGCCGGAAAAAGGTGGATTGTCCTCTCCGGGTTGGGGACAGGCTCCTGCCCCAAGTGGAGGAGTTTAAGTATCTTGGGGTCTTGTTCACGAGTGAGGGGAAAATGGAGCGAGAGATCGACAGACGGATTGGAGCAGCATCTGCAGTGATGCGGACGTTGTACCGGTCTGTTGTGGTGAAGAGGGAGCTTAGTTCTAAGGCAAAGCTGTCGATTTACCAGTCAATCTACGTTCCTACTCTCACCTATGGTCACGAGCTTTGGGTAATGACCGAAAGAACGAGATCGCGGATACAAGCGGCTGAAATGAGCTTTCTCCGTAGGATTGCTGGACTCACCCTCAGAGATAGGGTGAGGAGCTCAGTCATCCGGGAGAGGCTCAGAGTAGAACCGCTGCTCCTCCAGATTGAAAGGAGTCAGTTGAGGTGGTATGGGCATCTGATTAGGATGCCTCCTGGACGCCTCCCACTTGAGGTGTTTCAGGTACGTCCCACTGGGAGGAGACCCCGGGGCAGACCCAGGACTCGGTGGAGAGACTATGTCTCCCAGCTGGTCTGGGAACGCCTTGGTATCCCCTCTGAAGAGCTGGAGCAGGTGGCTGGGGAGAGGGAAGTCTGGGCTTCTCTGCTTGAACTGCTGCCTCCGCGACCCGGACCTCTGGAAAAGCGGTAGAAGATGGATGAATGGATGGATGGATGGATGATTGTATTGGAATAGTAGATATATTTGAGACATTGCAATTTATAGGTAGAACTATTGATTTTACCCAGTTAATAGAGTAGTCTGATAATGATGAAAATTTATCAATGAGCGCCACTGTCTGAAGAAGAGATCTTTGTGAGTTTTCAAGGAAAATCAATACATCATCAGCATAAAGACTTATCTTGCGTTCTTTTTCTCCAGTTTAAATACCTCTGATATCAACATTTTGTCGTATGGCTGCTGTTAATGGTTCAATAAAGATGGTAAAAAGTGAGGGAGAGAGTGGACACCACTGCCTAGTACCTCTCTGGAGATTAAAGCTTCGGCAGGTCTGATCATTTGTTTGGACAGACGCAGCTGGACACCAATATAGTGTTTTAATCCAGTTTATGAAAGATGAACCAAACCTGAACTTGTTTAACACCATAAAAAGAAATTTCCAGTTAACATGGTCAAAGGCTTTCTCTGCATCCAGGGACAAGATTGTAGTTTCTACATTATTGATCTTGCAGTAGTCCATCCATCCATCCATCCATCTTCTACCGCTTTTCCGGAGGTCCGGGTCGCGGAGGCAGCAGTTCAAGCAGAGAAGCCCAGACTTCCCTCTCCCCAGCCACCTGCTCCAGCTCTTCAGAGGGGATACCAAGGCGTTCCCAGACTAGCTGGGAGACATAGTCTCTCCACCGAGTCCTGGGTCTGCCCCGGGGTCTCCTCCCAGTGGGACGTGCCTGAAACACCTCAAGTGGGAGGCGTCCAGGAGGCATCCTAATCAGATGCCCATACCACCTCAACTGACTCCTTTCAATGTGGAGGAGCAGCGGTTCTACTCTGAGCCTCTCCCGGATGACTGAGCTCCTCACCCTATCTCTGAGGGTGAGTCCAGCAATCCTACGGGGAAAGCTCATTTCAGCCGCTTGTATCCGCGATCTCGTTCTTTCGGTCATTACCCAAAGCTCGTGACCATAGGTGAGAGTAGGAACGTAGATTGACTGGTAAATCGACAGCTTTGCCTTAGAACTAAGCTCCCTCTTCACCACAACAGACCGGTACAACGTCCGCATCACTGCAGATGCTGCTCCAATCCGTCTGTCGATCTCTCGCTCCATTTTCCCCTCACTCGTGAACAAGACCCCAAGATACTTAAACTCCTCCACTTGGGGCAGGAGTAGTAGTCTATTAAATTAAATAGCCTACATGTATCATCAGCCGAGTGCCTACCCTTGATGAAACCTGTTTGATCTGGGTGTATAATAAATGAAATTATCCTTTCCAGTCTTTTGGCGAGAGTTTTGCAAATTATTTTAAGATCGACATTCATAAGTGAGATGGGACGGTAGCTGGATGGAAGTGTAGGTTCTTTTCCAGGTCCTGCCTTTCATTTCAAAAATCTTAGAGTTGTTGCTGCACAATTATTTTGACTACTTACAGGGAAATGGTTTATTTGAAAAGTTTCAATCTGGGTTCAGAATTCATCATAGTATTGAAACAGCCATAGTGAAGGTCACTAATGACCTTCTTATTGCATCTGATAATGGACTCGTTTCTGTACTTGTCCTTTTAGATCTTAGTTCACCCTTTGATACTATCGTTCATGATATTCTACTTGATAGATTAGCACACTTTGTTGGACTAAATGGTACTTCACTGTGGTGGTTTAGATCTTATTTGTCCGATAGACTTCAGTTTATTCATATCAATAATGAGTTTTCTTCCAACTCTAAGCTCAGTCATGGAGTTCCACAGGGATCTGTGTTAGGCCCTACTGTGCAGGATACGAATAAGGGTTACCAGTGTGGAGGCAAGGATCAAATAAGTGCAGGCGGACACGGCGAACTGAAGGTTAAAAGGGTGCTTTATTCATCCTCCATCACGAGGCTCACTCAGCGCTGTGGCAGTGCGCTGGACTGAGCCCTGCGTCTCTAAGTCAGCAACAAGCAAGTGAGAGAGCCCTATGAGGCATATACAGTCAGCTTATATACTCAGCCACAGACAATGCATGCATGGCATATTAGCATCACAGTACAGCAGGAATGCATGGGACATTTACATGAGCGTCACACATATCAATAGCAGGATTACTGGCGCCGGAATTCCTCTCTGGTCTGGAGCTGCAGGACAAAAGAGGCTGCAAGGCACATCTGCATATTGATATCAGTCCATACATCTCATTGTTCTGTTAATTGCTCAAGCTGAGCGCTCTGCCTGTCCCATAGGTTGTGGTGGGCCACCATACCGCTCCCCCCCAGAGGGCTCAGCAGGGGGCCAAGGCGTCGATCGGCCGGCTTTGGAAGCGAGCTGCGGGAAAAGCTCTGTGCAGGAGAAGGGGGGGGGGGTAGCAAGTGCCGGCCCGGGACGGCGAAGTTGTCTGGGCCGTGCAAAAATTGCATGTGGATCCGCGATGTTGAGGGGCTTTCCCGTTAAACGTGGTGGAGATCCACAGCGGCAGTGAGAAGAAACATTTGTCTCTGACTCCTCTCGCGGCTCAGTCCTGCGAGGACGCGTAGCAGCCATGAAGAAAAAACAAAAGCTGGAGCTGTGTGAGGGACTTGGCGTGTTGGCTTTAGGTGCGGGTGCAGCCCAAAAGCCCTCGGGGACAGCAGATGGCTGAATTCCCATGTGCGCAGTGGCTGAGACCCATACAAAGTCCTGTGTGCGGGCTGCGTGTCTGCTTCAGGTGCGTGAGCAGCCCGGAAGGTTCCGAGGATGGCGGTCGGCCGCGTTTCTCGGGCATGTGCAGCGGCGGAGGACGATGGTAGTTTGTGGAGCCGGATGGTTCCTGATGCGTGGCGCGCTGTCCTCGTAACCCCCCGGTGTGCGTGCTGGGATTCTGTGCGTGGGTGGTCCACTGTCGAGAGGTGAGTCAGGGTCAGGGAGCTTGCTGGAAATCAGCGTCGTCGGCGCCGATGGTCTTCCCTGTTCGGGCTGTTGCTGTTGTTCGCTCGTGCCGGGTCATGGTGCGTTCTGGTCCATGCGCTGCATTCTCCGTCCGGCCCTGGAGGTCGCCGTCGTGGAGAGAGGACGAGGTGCGTGCGCGCTCGTGTGGATGCGGAGGATGTGAGCGATCCTCTGTCTCTGTAATCCACAGCGCGGTGAGAGGGAGCAGACGTTCTTTGTCCCTCGGCAGGTCCCAGCGTGGAGGTCCCAGATCTCAGGCAAGGGTCGCACCATGACGCTTTCTGCAGCTTTCTCGGTCGTGGATGATCTCCGGGGAGTTCGCCTGGTGTTGGTTCTGCGTCAAGGTCTCCCGTGTGGCAGAAGGGAGGGCAGTCCATTCGCGTCAGGCAGCTGCGTTCGTTCGTCGTCGGAGTCACCGTCGGGGCTGTGTTCGTTCGTCGTCAGGGTGTTCTTTTCTTCGGGGTCACCAGTGTGGAGGATACAAATAAGGGTTACCAGTGTGGAGGCAAGGATCAAATAAGTGCAGGCGGACACGGCGAACTGAAGGTTAAAAGGGTGCTTTATTCATCCTCCATCACGAGGCTCACTCAGCGCTGTGGCAGTGCGCTGGACTGAGCCCTGCGTCTCTAAGTCAGCAACAAGCAAGTGAGAGAGCCCTATGAGGCATATACAGTCAGCTTATATACTCAGCCACAGACAATGCATGCATGGCATATTAGCATCACAGTACAGCAGGAATGCAAGGGACATTTACATGAGCGTCACACATATCAATAGCAGGATTACTGGCGCCGGAATTCCACTCTGGTCTGGAGCTGCAGGACAAAAGAGGCTGCAAGGCACATCTGCATATTGATATCAGTCCATACATCTCATTGTTCTGTTAATTGCTCAAGCTGAGCGCTCTGCCTGTCCCATAGGTTGTGGTGGGCCACCATACCGCTCCCCCCCAGAGGGCTCAGCAGGGGGCCAAGGCGTCGATCGGCCGGCTTTGGAAGCGAGCTGCGGGAAAAGCTCTGTGCAGGAGAAGGTGGGGGGGGGTAGCAAGTGCCGGCCCGGGACGGCGAAGTTGTCCGGGCCGTGCAAAAATTGCATGTGGATCCGCGATGTTGAGGGGCTTTCCCGTTAAACGTGGTGGAGATCCACAGCGGCAGTGAGAAGAAACATTTGTCTCTGACTCCTCTCGCGGCTCAGTCCTGCGAGGACGCGTAGCAGCCATGAAGAAAAAACAAAAGCTGGAGCTGTGTGAGGGACTTGGCGTGTTGGCTTTAGGTGCGGGTGCAGCCCTAAAGCCCTCGGGGACAGCAGATGGCTGAATTCCCATGTGCGCAGTGGCTGAGACCCATACAAAGTCCTGTGTGCGGGCTGCGTGTCTGCTTCAGGTGCGTGAGCAGCCCGGAAGGTTCCGAGGATGGCGGTCGGCCGCGTTTCTCGGGCATGTGCAGCGGCGGAGGACGATGGCAGTTTGTGGAGCCGGATGGTTCCTGATGCGTGGCGCGCTGTCCTCGTAACCCCCCGGTGTGCGTGCTGGGATTCTGTGCGTGGGTGGTCCACTGTCGAGAGGTGAGTCAGGGTCAGGGAGCTTGCTGGAAATCAGCGTCGTCGGCGCCGATGGTCTTCCCTGTTCGGGCTGTTGCTGTCGTTCGCTCGTGCCGGGTCATGGTGCGTTCTGGTCCGTGCGCTGCGTTCTCCGTCCGGCCCTGGATGTCGCCGTTGTGGAGAGAGGACAAGGTGCGTTCAGGCTCGTGTGGATGCAGAGGATGTGAGCGATCCTCTGTCTCTGTAATCCACAGCGCGGTGACAGGGAGCAGACGTTCTTTGTCCCTCGGCAGGTCCCAACGTGGAGGTCCCAGATCTCAGGCAAGGGTCGCACCATGACACTTTCTGCAGCTTTCTCGGTCGTGAATGATCCCCGGGGAGTTCGCCTGGTGTTGGTTCTGCGTCGAGGTCTCCCGTGTGGCAGAAGGGAGGGCAGTCCATTCGCGTCAGGCAGCTGCATTCGTTCGTCGTCGGAGTCACCGTCGGGGGCTGTGTTCGTTCGTCGTCAGGGTGTTCTTTTCTTCGGGGTCACCAGTGTGGAGGATACGAATAAGGGTTACCAGTGTGGAGACAAGGATCAAATAAGTGCAGGCGGACACGGCGAACTGAAGGTTAAAAGGGTGCTTTATTCATCCTCCATCACGAGGCTCACTCAGCGCTGTGGCAGCGCGCTGGACTGAGCCCTGCATCTCTAAGTCAGCAACAAGCAAGTGAGAGAGCCCTATGAGGCATATACAGTCAGCTTATATACTCAGCCACAGACAATGCATGCATGGCATATTAGCATCACAGTACAGCAGGAATGCAAGGGACATTTACATGAGAGTCACACATATCAATAGCAGGATTACTGGCGCCGGAATTCCTCTCTGGTCTGGAGCTGTAGGACAAAAGAGGATGCAAGGCACATCTACATATTGATATCAGTCCATACATCTCATTGTTCTGTTAATTGCTCAAGCTGAGAGCTCTGCCTGTCCCGTAGGCTGTGGTGGGTCACCATACTACTCTTTTTAGTTTATATATACTTCCGTTAGGTTACATCATTAGAAAGCACTGTATACATTTTCGTTGTTATGCAGATGACACAAAATTATACCTGTCAATGAAGCCCGATGATTGTAATCAATTAGCCAAGTTAGATGACTTGTAATTTTCTGCTACTAAACCCAGATAAGACTGAAGTCATTGTTGTTGGTCCAAAAAACCTTAGAAATACCTTTCCAAATCAAACTCTTAATTTGGATGCAGCTACTCTTACTTTGAATAGTTCTGTGAGGAGCCTTGGAGTTATTTTTGATCAAGATCTGTTTTTTTAATTCACATATTAAATTTGTTTCTAAGACTGCCTTCTATCATTTGCATAATATTGCCAAGATTAGAAGCATCTTGTCTCTGAGTGATGCCGAGAAATTGATCCACGCTTTTGTTAGCTCTAGATTAGATTATTGTAACTCGTTATTATCAGGTTGTCCTAAAATATCTTTAAAAAGTCTTCAGTTGATCTAAAATGCTGCAGCAAGAGTTTTAACAGGTACTAGAAAGAGAGATCATATCTCTTCGGTTCTGGCCTCCCTTCATTGGTTTCCCATAGAGTTTAGAATTAAGTTTAAAATCCTTCTTCTCACTTACAAAGCTCTCAATAATCAGGCCCCCTCTTATATAAAAGATCTGATATTACCCTATCATCCTAACAGAGCACTACACTCCCAAAATGCTGGATTACTTGTAATAACCAGAATCTCCAAAAGTACAATGGGAGGCAGAGCCTTCTGCTCTCAAGCTCCTTTTCTGTGGAACCAGTTACCAATTTGGCTTCGGGAGTCAGACTCGATCTCTGTTTTTAAGAACACAGTAAAAACCTTCCTTTTCAATATAGCCTACGATTAGGGAATGATTTTGTGTCTCTTAACCCTGCCTTTGTTTTGTTGTTATTAGATTTAGACTGCCGTGTGACCTCCAATAATGTACTTGGCTTCTCTCTGTTAATGTTTGCTCTCTTATGTCTGTTCTTTTCATCTTCTCTATCCCCTCACCCCCCAGCCAGTCGCAGCAGATGACTGCCCCTCCCTGAGCCCGGTTCTGCTAGAGGTTTCTTCCTGTTAAAAGGGAGTTTTTCCTCTCCACCCTCGCCTAGTGCTTGCTCACAGAGGATCGCCTGATTGCTGGGATCTTTCTGCAATTGTGGGATTTCCCCTACATTTGAAAGTGCTATGAGATGACTTTTGTTGTGATATGGCGCTATATAAATAAAATTAAATTGAATAGAATATATATATATATATATATATACTGTATATGTGTGTGTTCACTTATATACTGTATATATACGTATATATAAATGTGAAATGTGTTCACTTTCACGTTTATATATATATAATCGTGAAAGTGAACACACAAGTGAAGGTATATATATATTTGTGGTGATTAGGATTTGGGAAATGGTTAGGGTTAGGCCTTCACTCATTCCACTAAAAGTTTAATGTTAGAAAAAAAACATTTTCACTTTTTTAACATTTTAAAATGTCATCTCACTCCTCTACACTCTCCTTTTTCCTTCTGTCCTTACTTTCACACCCCCTGGAGTTGCCGATTCTGCTAATCTCCTGCTAACATGTACCAGTTGCACGCTTATCACAGATGCAAAACTGTAGTATTTGTACTCTTTTTTGGCGAGACTGGGCTCCAAAAACAGGCAGACCAAAGTGTGAAAATGCCCAGTAGAACCTCTAGGCTCCCACCGGAGTGGTTGCCTAGAGGTAGAGCATCCGCCCCACAACCGGGAGGTCGGAGTTCAAGTCCCGGCCGGGTCATGCAAAAGACCATATAAAAATGGAACTTCCTGCCGTCCAGCTTGGTGCTCAGCAAAAATGGAACAGAGGAGGGAAATGTGGGTAGCAGTGGCTCAGGAGGTAGAGCGGGTTGGCGGTTTAAATCCTGCTCTTCCCAGCCATCCTGCCGTTGTGTCCCTGGGCAAGACACTTTACCCACCTTGCCTCTAGTGTCCATGATAGTGGGTATGAATGTTTGGTAGTGATCGGAGAGGCCATTGATGCAGATTGGCAGCCATGTTTTCATCAACTGCCCCAGGGCAGCTGTGGCAACAGTGGTAGCTTATCACTACCAATGTCTGTGGAGTGACTGAATAATGGACTCATTGTAAGCGCTCTGAGATGTCACTTGACATGTAAAACACCATATAAATCTAATCCATTATTATTATTAAAAATGTTTGTTACTGGAGTCATTTTACTTTTTCCAGAAGCCAAGCACAAAGTGTTCACTCAGTAGCACAAGCCTAAGTAATAAAAAAAAACATTTGGCAAAGTTCAAGATTGACGCATGAAGTTGATCGTGCAGTCACTACAAAGTCCCCATCAAAGACTGCAGCTCATTAAATCAGCCCCGTCTACTCTCATCTTTTAATTGAGCTTCCATATTTCATGAAAAATCTTTGAACGTTAGTGAATGTGGCATATCCAGTGTATGTTTCATGTTTTGGGACTAATCAATACAAGATGTGATTAAAGCTAATGCACTGTATGGAAATCTGGCTTTCAGGGCACAGCCGTCTTGTTATCTTTTTCTCTTTCTATACATTCATGCATGCAAATTCAAAGGGGGGGATCAAAGACCTTGAGTCAAGCAGGAGACAGGATTATGAAGCCGTTGTCTTTGGTAATCTTATCATTAAATGGTCTTCTAATCCTGCTGGGAGGGAGAAATTCATCCTTTTTAAACCAATACTCCTGCATGCTCCTTTGAGAAGACTGGAATTTCTCAACACACATGCACATAAAAGGCATCAAAACAGCCACAAATAATTTCTGGCAAGGACTGAATTATCCTTGAAAAGCAACAAATATAACATGGTGTAATTGTCATCTTTGTAAATATCTTCAAACCAATCAGATAAGAGTCCTCATCTGTCTCGACCACCTGGGGAAGCTGCTTTACTTTGACCATAATTCTTTTCACACATGGTTTGCTCTCTCCCAGACTGGGAGAAAATTAGGTGATTTGTCTACGTTGTTCTTCTTGCCCACACTGCTTGAAAAACATATTTCCCATGTCAGCTTTACACTTTAAGGAAATGCATAAAGTCCAACACCGTCATGGAAAAAAAGTTAGGCTATATCTGAGTCTGGGCCATTTGCTAAACTTTTTTTTAAGTCACCTCAGAATGAAGTGTGTGGGGGGAATATTATTGTAGAGGGAGGCCTACAGCCAGGAATCCAGCATACACTTTGGCTCTGAGAGGTGGATTCTCTGGACAAACTGAGGGAAGGCGTGGGGATACATTATTTGCCAACGCTGATGTCACCTCATGTTCTGATTTTTCACTCTCACTACTAAAGAGTTTGTACTGTTGGAGGCATACTTCGGATTCTCTTAAAGGTCCCACTTACTGCACTTTTTCCACAGGTCCTACAGATCTTTAATGAAATGTCTGTGACATACTTTGGCCAAATTGCTTTTAATTTTTGCAGCATCATTGTGAATCATCTTTTGCAGCCTTCCACAGAATGGCTTATTTCAGGGCATGCCTCTTAAAATGGTCAATGTGGCGGTTTGGTGTAAACCCCCACAAACAGACTGGACAGACACAGCGCTCGGCTAGAGCAATTAACAGAACAGTGAAATGTGTGCATTAATGTCTACAGGCAGCCCCGCTTCTTCTGGCTCTCTACTGTGATGTTAATGTCACCTTTCATGCATTGTGTTCATGCGTCCTGTCCTTACTGTGACCTAGAGACTGAGATCAATATGTAGATGTGCCTTGTAACCTCTTTGTTCTGCAGCTGGAGCAGAGTCTAGCAAATCTGCCTATTGTGATGTATGTCTCTCAAATGCAAATGTCTCATGCCTGTTCTGCAATCTCTTTAATCATACCAACTGCTGGGGAATGCTCTTTGATGTATTGTTGTAGTTGGGTATATATGCTGCAACTCTGTAACTCAAACCCTCTCTCATTCTGATTCTGCAACTGCTACTGCTGACACATTGTGTCTCTCTAGAGAGCTGCTGGGCTTGCTCCCGGCGCGCATGCACGGCGCCGGGAGCGGAGCTCGGGACGGCGGTATGATTTAATAAACTCTGCTTAAAACCTCAGCATTGCTGCTTATTTTTTCATGCCGCTTCACTGGTGACCCCGCAGACGCACACGCTTTGTGCGATGCAACCTTCTGGTCTGGACGACCACGCTGGCGACTCGACGCCGAAAAAAAACACGCTGCCAGCGAACACAGCAGCCTGATGCAAATGATCCGCCCTCCCTTCTGCTTCAGGGAGACCTCGACGCGGAGCCAACACAGGCGAGCTACTCTCCCGGCATCACCCACAACCGGGAAAACTGCAGAAAACGTCATGGCGCGACCCTCGCCTGAGATCGGGACATCCACGCTGGACCGGCCGAGGGACACAACGTTTTCTCCCTCTCACCGTTCCTCCTACCTCTCAGCGATCCTACTCATCTACCCGAGCCTGAGGAACAAAGATCGTCTATCTCCCCTCAACGCTCCAACGCACCATGACTAATCTGCAGCCACAGCCCATCATAGATGTTTATCGGCGCCGTCTGCGCCAATCTCCACCAAGATTCTGGACCCTGACTCGCCACTCCAGCGGCCCACCCACGCACGGAACCCCCGCGCACGCACCGGGGAGTTACGAGGACGGCGCACCACGCACGGGACAAATACGGCTCTTCTGACCGCCTTCCTTCTGCTGCACACTGGCCCTTCAGGCTTGCTCGTACACCTGAGGCCCACAGCTTGCTCACTGGATTTTATGGTCTTAGCCACGGCACACAAGGGGAATTCAGCTGTCTGCGGTTCCCGAGGCTTTAGGGTTGCGCCTGCCCTAAAGTCAACACGCCAGTCCCTCTGCTTTTATTTTTTTTCTTACCGCCGCTCCTGCTTTTCTTCATGGCCACGAGAGGAATCAGAGACAAATTTTTCTTCTTGTGATCTCCGCACGCACAACGGGACAGCCCCTCGACGTCGCGGAGCAGCAAGCAATTTTTGCGCGGCTCGGACAATTTCACCATCCCCTGCCGGCACTTACTACCCCCCTCCTCCCTCCCCCTCCGCCTGCAGCGAGCTTCTCCCACAGCTCGCTCCCATAGATGGATTATCGAGGTCTCGGCCCCCTGCCGTGCCCTCTGGGGGGGAGCGTGTGGCGGTTTGGTGTAAACTCCCACAAACAGACTGGACAGACACAGCGCTCGGCTAGAGCAATTAACAGAACAGTGAAATGTGTGTATTAATGTCTACAGGCAGCCCCGCTTCTTCTGGCTCTCTACTGTGATGTTAATGTCACCTTTCATGCATTGTGTTCATGCGTCCTGTACTTACTGTGACCTAGAGACTGAGATCAATATGTAGATGTGCCTTGTAACCTCTTTGTTCTGCAGCTGGAGCAGAGTCTAGCAAATCTGCCTACTATGATGTATGTCTCTCAAATGCAAATGTCTCATGCCTGTTCTGCAATCTCTTTAATCATACCAACTGCTGGGGAATGCTCTTTGATGTATTGTTGTAGTTGGGTATATATGCTGCAACTCTGTAACTCAAACTCACTCTCTCACTCACTCTTCAACTGCTGCTGGACACACGCACTGTGTGTCTCCTCTTCTCTGAGAGCCGCTGGGCTCACTCCCAGCGCGCATGCACGGCGCCGGGAGCGGAGCTCGTGACAGCGGTATGATTTAATAAAACCTACTTAAAACCTCAGCATCGCTGCTTATTTTTTCATGCCGCTTCACTGGTGACCCCGCAGACGCACACGCTTTGTGCAACGCAACCTTCTGGTCTGGACGACCACGCTGGCGACTCGACGCCGAAAAAAAACACGCTGCCAGCGAACACAGCAGCCTGATGTAAACGATCCGCCCTCCCTTCTGCTTCAGGGAGACCTTGACGCGGAGCCAACACAGGCGAGCTACTCTCCCGGCATCACCCACGACCGGGAAAATTGCAGAAAACATCATGGCGCGACCCTCGCCTGAGATAGGGACGTCCACGCTGGACCGGCCGAGGGACACGTTTTCTCCCTCTCACCGCTCCTCCTCCCTCTCAGCGATCCTACTCATCTACCCGAGCCTGAGGAACAAAGATCGTCTATCTCCCCTCAACACTCCAACGCACCATGACTAATCTGCAGCCACAGCCCATCATAGATGTTTAACGGCGCCGTCTGCGCTGATCTCCACCAACATTCTGCACCCTGACTCGCCTCTCCAGCTGGCCCACCCACGCACGAGCCCCAGCGCACGCACCGGGGAGTTACGAGGACGGCGCACCACGCACGGGACAAATACGGCTCTTCTGACCGCCTTCCTTCTGCTGCACACTGGCCCTTCAGGCTTGCTCGTACACCTGAGGCCCGCAGTTTGCTCACTGGATATTACGGTCTTAGCCACGGCACACCAGAGGAATTCAGCTGTCTGCGGTTCCCGAGGCTTTAGGGTTGCGCCTGCCCTAAAGTCAACACGCCAGTCCCTCTGCTTTTATTTTTTTCTTACCGCCGCTCCTGCTTTTCTTCATGGCCACGAGAGGAGTCAGAGACTAATTTTTCTTCTTGTGATCTCCGCACGTGCAACGGGACAGCCCCTCGACGTCGCGGAGCAGCAAGCAATTTTTGCGCTGCTCGGACGATTTCACTGTCCCCTGCCGGCACTTACTACCCCCCTCCTCCCTCCCCCTCCGCCTGCAGCGAGCTTCTCCCACAGCTCGCTCCCATAGATGGATTATCGAGGTCTCGGCCCCCTGCCGTGCCCTCTGGGGGGAAGCGTGTGGCGGTTTGATGTAAACCCCCACAAACAGACTGGACAGACACAGCGCTCGGCTAGAGCAATTAACAGAACAGTGAAATGTGTGTATTAATGTCTACAGGCAGCCCCGCTTCTTCTGGCTCTCTACTGTGATGTTAATGTCACCTTTCATGCATTGTGTTCATGCGTCCTGTCCTTACTGTGACCTAGAGACTGAGATCAATATGTAGATGTGCCTTGTAACCTCTTTATTCTGCAGCTGGAGCAGAGTCTAGCAAATCTGCCTACTGTGATGTATGTCTCTCAAATGCAAATGTCTCATGTCTGTTCTGCAATCTCTTTAATCATACCAACTGCTGGGGAATGCTCTTTGATGTATTGTTGTAGTTGGGTATATATGCTGCAACTCTGTAACTCAAACTTTCTCACTCTCAATCTGATTCCTGCTACTGCTGGACACACACACCGTGTGTCTCCCTCTCTGCTGAGAGCCAACTGGGCTCGCTCCCGGCGCGCATGCACGGCGCCGGGAGCGGAGCTCGTGATGGCGGTATGATTCAATAAACTCTACTTAAAACCTCCACCAACGCAGCCTTATTTCATGCCGCCTCACTCAGTGCGGCGGCAAGAAATAATAAGCAGCGATGCTGAGGTTTTAAGGAAGTTTTATTGAATCATACCGCCATCACGAGCTCTGCTCCCGGCGCCGTGCATGCGCGCCGGGAGCGAGCCCAGCGGCTCTCCAGAGAGACACAATGTGTCAGCAGTAGCAGTTGCAGAATCAGAACGAGAGAGAGTTTGAGTTACAGAGTTGCAGCATATATACCCAACTACAACAATACATCAAAGAGCATTCCCCAGCAGTTGGTATGATTAAAGAGATTGCAGAACATGCATGAGACATTTGCATTTGAGAGACATACATCACAATAGGCAGATTTGCTAGACTCTGTTCCAGCTGCAGAACAAAGAGGTTACAAGGCACATCTACATATTGATCTCAGTCTCTAGGTCACAGTAAGGACAGGACGCATGAACACAATGCATGAAAGGTGACATTAACATCACAGTAGAGAGCCAGAAGAAGCGGGGCTGCCTGTAGACATTAATACACACATTTCACTGTTCTGTTAATTGCTCTAGCCGAGCGCTGTGTCTGTCCAGTCTGTTTGTGGGGGTTTACACCCAAACCGCCACACGCTCCCCCCCAGAGGGCACGGCAGGGGGCCGAGACCTCGATAATCCATCTATGGGAGCGAGCTGTGGGAGAAGCTCGCTGCAGGCGGAGGGGGAGGGAGGAGGGGGGTAGTAAGTGCCGGCAGGGGACGGTGAAATCGTCCGAGCCGCGCAAAAATTGCTTGCTGCTCCGCGACATCGAAGGGCTGTCCCGTTGCGCGTGCGGAGATCACAAGAAGAAAAAATTTGTCTCTGACTCCTCTTGTGGCCATGAAGAAAAGCAGGAGCGGCAGTAAGAAAAAAATAAAAGCAGAGGGACTGGCGTGTTGACTTTAGGGCAGGCGCAACCCTAAAGCCTCAGGAACTGCAGACGGCTGAATTCCCCTTGTGTGCCGTGGCTAAGACCATAAAATCCAGTGAGCAAGCTGCGGGCCTCAGGTGTACGAGCAAGCCTGAAGGGCCAGTGTGCAGCAGAAGGAAGGCGGTCAGAAGAGCCATATTTGTCCCGTGCGTGGTGCGCCGTCCTCGTAACTCCCCGGTGCGTGCGCGGGGGTTCCGTGCGTGGGTGGGCCGCTGGAGTGGCGAGTCAGGGTTCCGAATCTTGGTGGAGATCGGCGCAGACGGCGCCGATAATATCCAGGTTGAGCTGTGGCTGCAGATTGGCCATGGTGCGTTGGAGCGGTGAGAGGAAATAGACGATCTTTTGTCCCTCAGGCTCGTGCAGATGCGTTGGAGCAGCGGGAGGGAATAGACGATCTTTGTCACCGCTCGGCCGTGGTGCGTTCAGGTCCACGTGTTGCGTTCTCCGCCGGCCATGGAGGCCGCCGTCGTGGAGAGGGGACGAGGTGCCTGCGCTCTCGTGTGGAGGAGCTGCGAGCGCGGCCGGTCCAGCGTGGATGAGCAGATCTCAGACGTGCAGATCTCATCATGAAGAATGGGTCACCAGTGCAGCTGTCCAGGTCAGAAGGTTGCCTTGCACAAAATGTGTGCATGCTCGGGGTCACCAGTGAAGCGTTCACTGGCAGCGTGTTCTTTTATGCCTTCAGGTCATGGTGCGTTGGAGCGGCGAGAGGGAGGAGACGTCTTGTGTCCCTCGGCCAGTTCAGCGTGGATGTCCAGATCAGAAGGTTGCGTCGCACAAAGCGTGTGCGTCTTCGGGGTCACCAGTGCGGCAGGCACCTCGTCCCCTCTCCACGACGGCGGCCTCCATGGCCAGCGGAGAACGCAACACGTGGACCTGAACGCACCACGGCCGAGCGGTGACAAAGATCGTCTATTCCCTCCCACCGCTCCAACGCATCTGCACGAGCCTGAGGGACAAAAGATCGTCTATTTCCTCTCACCGCTCCAACGCACCATGGCCAATCTGCAGCCACAGCTCAACCTGGATATTATCGGCGCCGTCTGCGCCGATCTCCACCAAGATTCTGGACCCTGACTCGCCACTCCAGCGGCCCACCCACGCACGGAACCCCCGCGCACGCACCGGGGAGTTACGAGGACGGCGCACCACGCACGGGACAAATACGGCTCTTCTGACCGCCTTCCTTCTGCTGCACACTGGCCCTTCGGGCTTGCTCGTACACCTGAGGCCCGCAGCTTGCTCACTGGATTTTATGGTCTTAGCCAATGCACACAAGGGGAATTCAGCTGTCTGCGGTTCCCAAGGCTTTAGGGTTGCGCCTGCCCTAAAGTCAACACACCAGTCCCTCTGCTTTTATTTTTTTCTTACCACCGCTCCTGCTTTTCTTCATGGCCACGAGAGGAATCAGAGACAAATTTTTCTTCTTGTGATCTCCACACGTGCAACGGGACAGCCCCTCGACGTCGCGGAGCAGCAAGCAATTTTTGCGCGGCTCGGACGATTTCACCGTCCCCTGCCGGCACTTACTACCCCCCTCCTCCCTCCCCCTCCGCCTGCAGCGAGCTTCTCCCACAGCTCGCTCCCATAGATGGATTATCGAGGTCTCGGCCCCCTGCCATGCCCTCTGGGGGGGAGCGTGTGGCGGTTTGGTGTAAACCCCCACAAACAGACTGGACAGACACAGCGCTCGGCTAGAGCAATTAACAGAACAGTGAAATGTGTGCATTAATGTCTACAGGCAGCCCCGCTTCTTCTGGCTCTCTACTGTGATGTTAATGTCACCTTTCATGCATTGTGTTCATGCGTCCTGTCCTTACTGTGACCTAGAGACTGAGATCAATATGTAGATGTGCCTTGTAACCTCTTTGTTCTGCAGCTGGAGCAGAGTCTAGCAAATCTGCCTATTGTGATGTATGTCTCTCAAATGCAAATGTCTCATGCCTGTTCTGCAATCTCTTTAATCATACCAACTGCTGGGGAATGCTCTTTGATGTATTGTTGTAGTTGGGTATATATGCTGCAACTCTGTAACTCAAACTCACTCTCTCACTCACTCTTCAACTGCTGCTGGACACACGCACTGTGTGTCTCCTCTTCTCTGAGAGCTGCTGGGCTCGCTCCCGGCGCGCATGCATGGTGCCGGGAGCGGAGCTCGTGATGGCGGTATGATTTAATAAAACCTACTTAAAACCTCAGCATCGCTGCTTATTTTTTCATGCCGTCGCAGTCAAAAGCCTCAGTTAACCCCATCCTCCATCTTTTATCACTTGAGATGTTGCTAATGTCACTGTCTAATGTTAGCTGGCTAGCTCCTAGCTCACATAACTAACACAGCCTGAGCCAACTAAAGTACATTTTTCTCAAAGAATGAATGAAATAAAGCATCATTGGTGGACAGGAATGTGTGGTTTCAGTGGTCAAACATGACCGGTCTCTAAAGTACAGTAAGCACAGAAACAACCCTGAATTAGTGAATGATAAACTGCTAATGGTTGCTAGCCATCTTTGGTCCCATCAGTGTAAAATAGTAAAATAAGCTAACATAATATCAAAGAATAAAGTAAATGGTCATGTGTTGGTAGATGACAGAAAACAGAAATCAAAACTGGCCACGATCAAACAGTTAAACTAACGATAGGCAGACTGACTTAGACAGCCAGCTACTGAATTCAATTCGATTCAGTTTTATTTATATAGCGTCATTTCACAACAACAGTCATCTCATAGCACTGTTAAACTGTAGGGGAAAAGCCCACAATTGTAGAAGGACCCCAGCAATCAGGTGATCCCCTTTGAGCAAGCACTTGGCAACAGTGGAGAGAAAAAAACTCTCTTTTAGCAGGAAGAAACCTCCAGCAGAACCACGCAACTCCTCAACTCCTGAACTCCTGAACCTGGTCAACTAACCAAGCTAATGCTAACACTTCATCTACCATTGCTGCAAAAATATAACAGAATAAGCCAGAAATATGGGAGCTATATTATCAACTGTGAATTACTGAACCAGGTGGGAACAGGGATGTCTATTAGGGTGACTAGAATTTTTTAAAAATAACAATATAAACCATGCCCAGTAAGCCAGCTTCATAATAGCACTGTTGGGTCTGGAGCTAATGCCTTGGGCCCACACTCTGGGTGGGGACTGAGTCATCACAGCCAATGGCACGGCAATGGTTGTAACTGTAGAAGGGCTCAGTTATTTCTAGTACAGTGCAACCTTTCAGATGATATGTTTGACTTATGTTATATTTAGATGAGAGTTTTAATGGTTAGCAAGGCTGCTTTTACTAATAATAAATGTTATTTACATGTTTGTCATTGTAGCAAATAAAACTGAAAAAAAACTGTAGTCATTTGATGGAATGGAGAAAATTGAATTAAAGGTGAAATATAGAAGATTTTCATGAAAACAAAGATTTAAAAAAAATACATCAACAAAGCGTTTAGAAATGTGCACAATGTAAGTCTTCATGTTCTTCTAAAAATTAGTATATTGATGAAAAAAATATTTTCTAATTTTTGGCAGACTGACATCTCAACTCAACTTTATTTATATAGCGCCATTTCACAACAACAGTCATCTCCTAGCACTTTCAACTGTAGGGGGAACCCCCACAGCTGCAGAAAGACCCCAGCAATCAGGCGATCCCCTGTGAGCAAGTGCTTGGCAACGGTGGAGAGGAAAAACTCCCTTTTAACAGGAAGAAACCTCCAGCAGAACCAGGCTCAGGGAGGGGCAGTCATCTGCTGTGACTGGCTAGGGGGTGAGGGGATAGAGAAGATGAAAAGAACAGACATGTAGAGAGCAAACAGCACGATGGGGACTCAATCTATGGGAGAGAACAAACAGATGTTAATGACCAGCAAAAAAAAATATATATTTCATTGAGGGTGAAGAAAGGAGTGAGGCCCAGTGCATTATTGGAGGTCCCCCAGCTGACTAAACCTATTAGCAGCATAACTAAGGGAGGGTTCAGAAACACATGCTCCCTCCCTAATTGTAGGGTATATCAAAAAGGAAGGTTTGAACACTATTCTTAAAAACAGAGATCGAGTCTGACTCCCGAATCCAGATTGGCAGCTGGTTCCACAGGAGAGGAACTTGATAACTGAAGGCTCTGCCTCCCATTGTACTTTGGGGACTCTAGGTATTACAAGTAATCCTGCATTTTGGGAGCGTAGTGCTCTGTTAGGATAATACGGTAGTATCAGATCTTTTAAATAAAAAGGGGCCTGATTGTTTAGAGCTTTGTAAGTAAGAAGAAGGATTTTAAACTTAATTCTAAACTCTATGGGAAGCCAATGAAGGGAGGCCAGAGCCGGAGAGATATGATCTCTCTTTCTAGTACCTATTAAAACTCTTGCTGCAGCATTTTGGATCAGCTGAAGACTTTTTAAAGATGTTTTAGGACAACCTGATAATAAAGAATTACAATAATCTAATCTAGAGCTAACAAAAGTGTGGATCAGTTTCTCAGCATCACTCTGAGACAAGATGCTCCTAATCTTGGCAATATTATGCAAATGATAGAAGGCAGTCTTAGAAACAAATTTAATATGTGAATTCAAAGACAGATCTTGATCAAAAATAATTCCAAGGTTCCTCACAGAGCTATTACGAGAAATAGTAACCGCATCCAACTGAAAGTTTGATTTGGAAGGTATTTCTAAGGTTTTTTTGGACCAACCAAGAATGACTTCAGTCTTATCTGAATTAAATAGCAGGAAATTACAAGTCATCCAAGCTTTGATTTCCTTAAGACAGGCTTCCAATTTGGCTAATTGATTACTATCATCTGGCTTCATTGACAGGTATAATTGTGTGTCATCTGCATAACAGTGAAAATGTATACAGTGCTTTCTAATAATGTTGCCTAACAGAAGCACATATAAACTAAAAAGAGTAGGTCCTAGCACAGATCCCTGTGGAACTCCATGACTGAGCTTTGAGTTGAAAGAAAACTCATTATTGACATGAACAAACTGGAACCTATCAGATAAATAAGATCTAAACCACTGCAACAAAGTTCCATTAAGTCCAACATAGTGTTCTAATCTATCAAGTAGAATTTATATTGGGGAGTGTGTCAATAACGAGGCGGATTTTGAAGCAGACAGTTTATTATCACTCTCACACATAAGCATAGTCAAGAAAGAGGGGCATCTCAGACAAGACCTCTTCTCTTAAATACTCAGGCCTTCCTTCAGCCGCTTCTACACATTCAAAGGTCAATTGCATTCACTTCCTTAATCCTTTAACATCCTCCTAGCAGTCTCTGATACACAAAAGATCATACTGCATTCGTCCTTCACACCTCCCTGTTATCTCCAAGGGAAACTCTGGGAAACTCTGCTCTTTGTTCTAGTCTAAGATGCTACACCATTATGCACTCTCTAAACGACCCCCCCAAGCGTCTTGGATAGAACAATAGAATGACAGTCCATATGCTGTGGTAAAATCATTAAACATCAATCCACATGCTGCTTGGGCTTCAGTCTTCTCCCGTATCTGCTGTAACCAGGATTCACCGCCTCCGCGGCGCTGTCATGCTGGGGGGCTGTATGAATGCATGGGGGGTTGATGATTGAGGGGTAAAAGTCTGTGCCTGTGGGGTGCTCTGGGAATCTTTTCTCTGGGAAGCTCCCCGCGGGGGTCTTCCACGCCGAGGGGCCCTCGCCAACAGCACTTGCTTGTCCGCCACACAAAAGCGGGTTTGAGGTCCGTCTTATGCCAATTCTTTCCCTCCTACCCCCCAAAATCTAGCAAAAAATGCTTGTCCCCTGTTCCAGCACTCTGAACGGTCCATCATAAGGTGGGCGCAGTGGGGGGGCGATGTGCATCGTGGTCTGACAAAAACGATCTCCGCATTTTTCAAAGTTTTAGGCACAAAAACTCGTGGGAAAACTGTGGTGAACAGGGCCCGGCAGCGTGCTTGTGTCTATGCTACGCTGCAACAGCTGAGACGGGGAGCTGCCCGGCACGGGATTATCTGGGAGAAATTCCCCAGGCAGCCGAAGTGGCCGCACAAAAACGAGTTCAGCCGGGGAAGCTTCCAAATCCTCTTTAGGCGCAGAACGTAACCCCAATAAAACCCACGGTAGCTTGTCTACCCAATTTGCATCCATCAGTGACGCCCTGAGAGCCGCTTTCAATGACCTATGAAAACGTTCGCATAACCCATTAGCCTGTGGATTGTACGCGGTAGTGCGGTGAATTGTGACACCCAGCTGCGGGCCATTGTTGACCAAAAGTTCGGAAAAAAATTGAGGGCCTCTGTCGGACGTAATGTCCGACGGGGACTCCAAAAACGCGCCACCCATGCTGTTAAGAACGCGCGCGCCACCTCCTCGGCCGTGGTTGCCGCCAGAGGAACCACTTCCGGCCAGCGCGTGGTGCGGTCCACCATTGTTAGAAGGTGCGTGCACCCCTGTGATGGCGGGAGGGGGCCCACGAGGTCCACGTGAACATGGTCGAACCTCTTAGCCGGGATGTGAAACGGCTCCAAGGGAGCTTTCGTGTGTCTGTGTACTTTGGCTCATTGGCACGCCATGCAGGCTGCTGCCCACTGTTTCACTTGTTTGCGAAGACTCGGCCACACAAATTTCTCTCCTACCATTTTGACCGACGTGCGCACTCCCAGGTGCGCCAAAGAATGAATCGAGTCAAAAACGCGGCGGCGCCACGCGGCCGGTACCACGGGACGCGGTCGCCCCGTGGAGACATCACAGATTGGGGGGGGGGGCATACCGTCTTGCAGCACCCTGCTCTCCAGCCTTAACCCTGTTGGTCAAGAATGGAGCGCGCGCACATCCTCGTCACTAACCTGCTCCGCGGCCATGGCTGTGTAATCTATAGCCATGCGGACCGGGGCAGCCACGGCGCGCGAGAGGCAGTCTGCCACTACATTCAGTTTACCCGACACATGCTGAATATCGGTAGTAAACTCTGAGATCGCGGCCAGCTGTCTCTGCTGCCGGCCCAACCACAGTTCTGAAACCTTGGCCATCGTGAATGTTAGCGGCTTGTGGTCAACGAATGCGGTGAAATGGCGCCCTCCAGCCAGAACTGGAAGTGGCGAAAGGCCAAGTGGAGAGCCAGCAACTCCCTGTTGAACGCGCTGTATTTACGTTCACTATCGCGCAAAGTCCTGCTGAAAAAGGCGAGCAGCTGCCAAACCCCGGCTACAAGCTGCTCCACGACCGCCCCTATGGCCACATCTGACGCATCAGTAGTGAGCGCTATGCGGGCCGTTGGGTCTGGATGTGCCAACAACGCAGCATTTGCCAGAGCTGCTTTGACTTCCGAGAACGCTCGCTCTCGCTCCGGGGACCATTCGATCTTATTCGCGGGTTTCTGTTTTTTGAGCGCGGTGTACAGTGGTTGCATGAGCTGCGCTGCGCGGGGAAGGAAACGGTTATAAAAATTCACCATTCCCAAAAACTCCTGTAAAGCCCTGACCGTTTGCGGCCGGGGAAAATCTGCTACCGCGCGCACTTTGTCAGGCAGCGGAACCGCTCCTTCGGGAGAGACGCGGTGCCCCAAAAAATCAATCTGCGTCACCCCGATCTGACACTTCGCTGGGTTGATTATTAAACCGTGCTCTCCCAACCTCCGGAAAACCACCGTTAGGTGGGTTTCGTGTTCGTCTTCGGACGCGCTGGCTACCAAGATATCGTCCAAGTAGACGAATATGAAAGGGAGATCGCACAGCACTGCATCCATCATGCGTTAGAACGTCTGTGCAGCCCCTTTAAGCCCGAATGGCATGCGCAAAAACTCGAATAAACCAAACGGAGTTATCACCGCTGTTTTGGGTATGTCCTCAGCATGCACTGGGACTTGGTGGTAACCGCGGACCAAGTCTATTTTAGAAAAAACGCGCGCTCCTGCCAAGTGAATGGAAAAATCCTGGATGTGAGGAATTGGGTAGCGGTCGTGCGCTGTGGCATTGTTCAACCTGCGGAAATCCCCGCAAGGTCACCACGAACCGTCAGCTTTAGGGACCATGTGTAGCGGGGAAGCCCATGGGCTGTTTGAACGCCTGATGATGCCCAACCTCTCCAGGTTGGCGAACTCCTCGCGCGCTATGGCCAGTTTAGCTGCGTCCAAGCGCCAAGGTTTTGCAAAAACGGGCGGCCCGGTGGTGGTGATAAAATGCTCCACCCCGTGTTTAGCGACGGCTGCCGAAAATGTGGGGACCGTGAGTGCTGGGAACTGAGTGAGCAGTGTGTGGAACTTACCGCATGCAGCTGTGACGTTGGCTTGTGCTGTTGGCCGGGACGCTCGAGCTGTACAGGGGATAGAATCAAAAGACAGTGCATTAACCAGGTGCCTGTTAGCGACATCAACCAACAAACCATGTGAGCACAAAAAATCAGTCCCCAATATATTGAAATTCAATGCTGCTATGACAAAAGTCCACTCAAATGCACGGCCGTATAGAGACAGAAGTAGAGTCCTCTCACCAAAGGTCTTAATCTCCGAGCCGTTTGCTGCTGCCAACTCGGGGCCACTAGATCCTGCCAGCCGGTCGGCGTAGGACGGCATGATGAAACTCAACTGGGCGCCGGTGTCCACGAGGAAATGCCTCCCCTAGAGTGCGTCCGTCAAGTAGAGCAGCTTGTTCTCCTCCCCGAGGGCCGCAGCTGCTACCGACCCCCGGTCTCGGCATTTCCCGAGCGCTTGAACTGGCACGGTGGTATATATTTGCGTGCCTTCCCTGCAAAGCGGCGGTGGTAGAAACAAAGGATGTCTCCTCCGCGTTCTTTGGCCCCCGCCACCGCTGTCGTCGGTGGTTCTGCTACTGCCATCAATGGCTCCTCGCCTCCTCCGGCCGTCGCGCCGAGCTCCGTCGCTGCCGCCGTGGTTGTGAGCTCTCTGCTGGCCATGATGATCCAGTGTGCTTCTCGGGCCAGCGCACGATAGTCCCGCTCAGCCAGCAACGGCGAATTGGCCAGGGTTGCTCTCGTCGTTGACGGAAGGTTCCGGAGGAAGAGTTGGGTAAAAATGAAGTGGTCGTCGTCCAAGCCCTTCAACCTCAGCATCTTCTCCATCAGGTCAATAGCCGACCCATCTCCTAACCCGGTCCGTGTCAGGAGTCTCTCTGCTCTCTCCTCAACCGAGAGTGTGTAGTGCTGGATGAGTGCAGCCTTCAACGTGCCGTACTTGTCGCTGGTTGGTGGCTGATCCAGCAGGCTCTCCACATGCTGAGCCATGTGGGTGTCGAGCTTTGCGACCACATGGTAGAATTTCGTGTCATCCGCCGATATCCCCCGGAGGACAAACTGCGCCTCAACTAGCTGGAACCAGGAGCGCGGATTGTGCTGCCAAAAATCCGGTAGCTGGATTGTAACAGCGTATACTTGGCTGGGGGCTCCCAATGAGGCTGGATCCGGGGATCTTTTGTCGTGTTGCATGATTCGTCTTGGGTCACCAGTGTGGAGTGTGTCAATAACGAGGCGGATTTGAAGCAGACAGTTTATTACACATCTCACACATAAACATAGTCAGAAAGAGGGCATCTCAAACAAGACTCTTCTTAAATACTCAGGCCTTCCTTCAGCCGCTTCTACACATCAAAGGTCACATTGCATTCACTTCCTTAATCCTTTAACATCCTCCTAGCAGCCGCTGATACACAAAAGATCACTCTGCATTCGTCTGATACACAAAAGATCATACTGCATTCGTCCTTCACACCTCCCTGTTATCTCCAAGAGAAACTCTGGGAAACTCTGCTCTTTGTTCTAGTCTAAGATGCTACACCATTATGCACTCTCTAAAATATAATCAATAGTATCAAAAGCTGCACTAAGGTCTAAAAGGACAAGTACAGAAACAAGTCCATTATCAGATGCGATGAGGAGGTCGTTAGTGACCTTCGCTAAGGCTGTTTCAGTACTATGATGGATTCTAAACCCAGATTGAAACTCCTCAAGTAAACCATTTCCCTGCAGGTGGTCAAATAATTGCGTAGCAACAATTCTTTCTAAGATTTTTTTAAATGAAAGGGAGATTAGAGATTGGTCTATAGTTAGCTAAAGCTCCTGGATCCAGCGTTGGCTTTTTGAGTAAGGGTTTAATTACAGCTGTTTTAAAAGCCTGCGGAACATGGCCTAAAGTTAATGAAGAATTGATTATATGAAGAATAAAGCTACCAATAAGTGGGAAGACTTCTTTAAATAACCTGGAAGGAATAGGGTCTAAAAGACAAGTTGAAGGCTTGGATGAGGAAACTATTTTGTCTAACTCTAAAAAGTCAATTGGAGTAAACTCATCAAGACAGGTATCAATTGAAGGAGTTGTAGTAGTTACTGTATTTAAGTTAACGGTGGGAAGAATCCGATTGATTTTATCTCTGATGGATGAAATTTTATTATTGAAAAAGTTCATAAAGTCCTAACTAGTAAGCTCTAAGGAAATGCTAGGATTGACAGAGTCCTGACTCTTTGTCAACCTGGCTACAGTACTGAAAAGAAACCTGGGATTATTCTTGTTCTCTTCTATTAATGCAGAATTATAACTCGTTCTAGCTTAGATAGATAGATAGATAGATAGATAGATAGATAGATAGATAGATAGATAGATAGATAGATAGATAGATACTTTATTTCGAACAAAAAAGTATAACAAAAACAAAACAAATGACAAATGCAATAAAGAAACAGTATACAGTGTTTGAAAGGGAGAAGGAAGAAGTGAACACTTATTAATTCCATCTCCTCTTTTCCATAAATACACCCATGTGAATTATATACAAATTACCAATAATTAACTGTATTTTGTACATATCAACATTAACACCCATCCATCCTAACATACATTGATGTCCATACATCAAAACCAGCCTCAAACAACACAGATATACACAGTGCTGTCCCACCCACCATTCCATAGTGTCCCATAGTGTCCCAGAGTGAGCATAGTGAATCATACATATAAATACTACCCTTCTAACATATATCCTTTCAGCAAATAATGTTTATACCTATTTTTGAATTGATTTCTGTTTGTACATAGTTTCAGTTCCGGCTCCAGACTGTTCCCCAAATCCACCCCACAGACAGATATGCACATACTTTTCTTGGTTGTTCATATCTTGGGTTTTGTAAAGTTTAAGTCTCCTCTCAAATTATGATCATTGCCTCTTTTTTTAAATATTTTTTGTATATTAGTTGGGAGTTGATTATTAATTGCCCTGTACATTACTTGTGCTGTCTTAAATTTAACTAAATTGATGAACTTTATGACGTGACTTTAAAAACAACAAATTGGTATGGTCTCTATATCCTACATTATTTGTTATCCTTATAGCTCTTTTTTGTAATGTGCATATTGACTGTAGGTTGGTCTCGTAGGTGTTTCCCCAGACTTCTACACAGTAGTTAAGATAAGGTAGAAACAGTGAATTGTACAGTAAGACCAATGAGTTATAGTCCAAGATGTGTCTTGTCTTCCCCAGTATGCCTATACATTTTGCCAGCTTGGCCCGGATGTGACTGATGTGAGGTTTCCAGCAGATTTTATTGTCTAGCGTCACCCCCAGAAACTTATTTTCCTGTACTGTTTCTATTCTGGTATCATCTATCATTACCATTATTTCATGATTTATTTTATAATTTCCAAACAACATAATCTTTGGTTTTTTTAGATTTAGAGATAATTTATTTTTGTTGAACCACTGTTAACTTTTTCATTTCATTTGTGACCACCTCTAAAACCTGCTGCAAATTCTCACCAGTGCAAAGAATATTTGTGTCATCCACAAACAAAATAAATTTCAGAATTTTTGATACTTGGCATATGTGATTTATATACAAAATAAAGAGTTTGGGTCCCAAAACTGACCCCTGGGACACACCACAAGTGATGTCCATGAAGGGTGATTTGTGCTCACCAATTTGTACGAATTGTTGTCTGTTACTTAAATAACTTTCCACCCAACTCAGTCCGACCCCTCTTATCCCATACCTTTCCAGTTTCCTTAGTAGTATTCTGTGGTCAATGGTGTCAAAAGCTTTCTTTAAATCTATAAATACTCCTACAGCAAACTTTTTTTTATCTATACAACTAGTAATTTCTTCTATAAGTTCGATCAGTGCCAAAGATGTAGATTTATCTGCTCTAAAACCATACTGGCTATCTGTAAGGAGGTTGTGTTTTTCAATGAAATCATCCAGTCTCTTGGTGAAGATTTTTTCAAGTATTTTGGAGAATTGTGAGAGTAAAGAGACTGGCCTGTAATTTGTGAAACAATGACTGTCTCCTGTTTTGTATAGAGGTATTACTTTTGCTATTTTCATTTTGTTTGGAAATTTACCAGTTTGAAATGACAGGTTACAGATGTGGGTGAGTGGCTTAACAATTCCTTCAATTACTTTTTTCACTATTGTCATGTCAATTTCATTCCAGTCCGTTGATTTTTTGTTCTTAAATTTACTCACAGTCTCGATAATTTCCTTTTCAGTAACTGCACCCAAAAAGATTGTGTTTGGATTTCTATCTTCTATTTCATTTACAGAACCACTGTTGTTTGTTTCTGTTGTCAATATTGATTTTGCTAATTCAGGACCAACGTTTACAAAATATTTATTGAAACCACTGACCACATCCTCCATATTATTTATCAAATTGCCATTTTCAATAAAATATTCTGGATAATTAGCATTCTTTGGTCGATTACTAATAATCCCATTGAGTACTTGCCATATTCCTCTTAAGTTATTTTTATTATCCTCTAATATTCTGTTGTAATATTCTTTCTTTCAGGTCCTCATTATATTAGCAAGCTTATTTTTATATCTTTTATATTTGATCTCAGCTTCCACCATTCTGCACTTAATGAATTTTTTATATAATGTATTCTTCTTTTTACATGCATTTATTAACCCCTTGGTGACCCAAGGAATATTTTTCTTTTGTTGTCTGTCACTGTATTGTTTTATAGGACAGTTTTTATTGTACAATGAATATTTGTAAAAATTTATCATATGCTTTATTTATATCATTTTCATCATAAACTATCTTCCAATCTTGTATTAATAATTCCTTTGTCAGTAAATACATAGATTCTTCGGTTCTTATTCTTTTATATTTAATAATTTTGGTATACTTTTTCTGATTTCTCCAAGCTAAATAGATTTCATCTAAATTAGTGGAGCACCATTTTCTTTCTAATTGACAAGTCTTCTGAATTAAGCTACGAGTTTCTGTGTTGAACCAAGGAGTTAGAAATCTCTGATTAGACTTTTTCTTTTTTAAGGGGGCCACCAAGTCTAGAATCTGATGCAGAGAAGCTGTAACACTATCTATCATGCTATCAATTACAGAAGGAGCAAGCTCTCCATAGTTTATTTCCATTGTGTTGCCACATGGCATAGAGGAAACAATCTGCATAAATTTGGTAACAGCATCATCTGAGAGGCATCTACTGTAGTAATATTTTTCTTTAGGAGTCAAATAGTCAGAAATAGTAAAATCAAAGGTTAACAGACAATGGTCTGACAGTACAGGGTTATGAGGAGACACTACCAGATTTTCTATTTCTATGCCATATGTCAGAACAAGGTCCAACGTATGGTGGAGATAATGAGTAGAATTTCCTACTTTCTGAGAAAACCCTATCGAGTCTAATATTGAATTAAATGCCACATTAAGGCAGTCACTATCTACATCTACATGTATATTAAAGTCCCCTACTATAATTATTCTATCTGATTTCAGCACTAAGTCAGCTGAGAATTCAGCAAATTTGGATAAAAATTCTGAATAGGTTGATGGGGGACGATAAACTATGGCAAATAAAATTGGGTTTAACCTGGAATTGCTAAGTGCCCCAACACTGAGGACCAGGGCCCATCAAAGGAATTATAACATGTTTTTTGCTTTACATTAACTAGTAATTTGGAATGGTTAAATTGATGCTACTCCTCCCTCCACGACCAGAACTTCTGGGATTTTGACAGTTTAAATAACCAGAGGGAGTTGATTCATTTAAACCAACATAATCCCTCTTGTCCTAACCAAGTCTCTGTAAGGGAAATTAAATCAATCTGATGATCAATTAACAGATCATGAGACTAACAGAGACTTGGGCGTTAGAGACCTATATTTAATAAACCGCATTTAATTTTTAAATTAGGAGGAGGAACAGAGGCCAAACCATTCAATTTAGAGGCTTCATGTTTAATTTGAGTTTTACCAACTTTTTGTTTAATCACTTTGGGATGCTTATACATTATATTTTTATTTGCTTTGGTGGGAGCAAACAATGATTCTCTGATGGGGAAGACAGGGGGCTAAGTTGAGGGGTGGCGGATGAAGAGGAGCTGCAGAGAGGCGTGTAAGACTGTGATCTGCTTCCTGGGTCCCAACTCTGAGTTGTCACGGTTTTGGAAATTTGAATAAAAAATGATGCCAGATTGTTAGATAAATGAGACGCACCATCCAAAGTGGGATGGACACTGTTCTCGTCACATAAGACCAGGTTTTCCCCAAAATGAGTTCCAATTGTCAATGTAGCCCCACGTTGTTTGCAGGACACCACACAGACAGCCAGCGGTTGAAGGATGACAAGTGGCTAACATGTCATCACTGGTCCAGATTGGGGAGGGGCCCAGAGAATACTACAGAGGCAGACATTGTTTTGGCAAAGTTACACACTGATTCTACATTAAGTTTCGTGACTTCGACTGCCGGAGACGGATGTCATTAATGCCAGCGTAAATAACAATTGTGGAGTATTTACAGTTACTCTTAGCCAGCATTTTCAAATTTGACTCGATGTTGCCTGCTCTGGCCCCAGGAATGCATTTGACTATGGCCGCTGGAGTCTCTAGGTTCACATTTCTGACCACAGAGTCGCCAATGATCAGAGTTTTTTTTCCTCAGCGGGTGTGTCATTGAGCAGGGACAAACGATTAGAAACGTTAACAGGTTGGTGGTTAACTGGGGCTTTGCGGCTAGGCTTCCTTCTCACCGTCACCCACCCAGTCTCCTCGCTGCTGAGGAGGACCGGAGGACCGCTAACAGGTCGCCCTATGCTAGCGAGCTCCGCTGCAGCTAGGGGACATCCGTCAAGATTAACTGGCGCAGACGATGTTTCAATGCAGCAGAGCCGGGATTCCAAATCAGACAACCTCGCCTCGAGCGCCTCAAAAAGACAACATTTATTACATTTACCATTATCACTAAAAGAGGCAGAGGTGTAGCTAAACATCTGACAGAGAGAGCACACCAGAGGAGGAGAGGAAGGAGAGCTAGTAGCCATAGCTAGTGGCTAACCCGAAGCTAACAAAAACACCGATGAAAGGTGAACAGAAGGCCAAAGAGCGTGATTAGGTGACACTCAGTGCGCACACAGGTGCAAGACGCTTGATAAACAGAAATGAGAACTAATGGTAGATGGAAAAAAGTGGTTAAAATACAATTAAAAGCTAAATCCTCAGGAGAGTGAGGAGAGCAAACCACACGGACAGACAGAGATACAGGAAGTGACGATACGTTACCACGTGACGTGTCCTTGAAAATAATATAAATATTAGAAAGACAACTGGAGAAAGACAAACACGGAAGTCCAGTCAGGATGTCACAGCCAATAGCATCGCTAGCTTGATGTTATGTGCCATGTCTCCTTTTGGGTTGTTAGGTTGCCAGGTAGTGAGTTATTCAGCTAAATACTTGAGTCTCAAGGCAAACATCAGTTTCCCAGTCATTCTCAAGTATGGCATGACAAAGGAGCAGGATAAATATGGGTTCTGCTTTTGATGGCTAATGTCTGCTGAAGAGTCTCAAAAGGCTGAAAAGTCATGCAGAGGTGACCTTTTTTCTTCTGACAGGTAAGCTAACCAGTGCTAGCTATGGTGCTAACTGTGGGGAGCGTGAAATAACGAAGCTGAATTGGCTTTTAACTCAGGTTTTATCCAAGCACTTCATCCCCAGCCTTCTCTCAAGAACAAAAGAGGATGAGCTGCATCCGACCTTCACATTTATATATCTCACACAAAGGGAGAATCACATATCCCTGTCAAAACCCCCTATTGACATTAACTCCCCCACCGGTCTCTCAGTCCTCCACCTGTCCCCCAGGAGGTCGGGAAGTCCTTCTAGTCTCTTATCCCCGTACCTCCATCCTCTTGTTGTTAACCGCAGGTGGTCCAGACATATTGTTCCAATCGGGACGTGAGGTCAATCCACACATGCAATCTCCTTTATGCTTAAGCATATGTAGGCAAAAATACATGGGCTACATAACCCCCCGCAAACGTCGAAGAATGGACAATATATTAAAATTAAGAGAACATGTTTAATATCAACAGCACAGTCTATACCACATGACCACATCAAAATCAGTGATAACATCAATAGCATAGTCTATACCACATGATCACATCAAACATCAAACACCAAACAGTCAGTCCGTACGCCGTTTGGGCTTCAACCGTCTTCCAAATCTGCTGTAAGCAGGTCTCGGCGTCCCTGCGGCGCCGTCCTGCAAAGAATCTGCTGACTGAGGAAGAGAGTGGTTATTTGATCCCTGCGGGGGCTCCGGGACGCATTCCCTGGGGGATCTGCCGTGTCGAGGTGCCCTCGCTACCCGTACAGACTCATCGCCTCATTACAGAAGCAGGCTTTAATCTGTCAATACTGACTGTTTCCTTTCTGTCTCCCAAATCTAGCACAAAATGCTTATCACCTGTCTCCAGCACCCTATATGGCCCATCATATGGCGGTCGCGGAGGGTTGGTCTTAGAGCCTCATGCCTGACAAAAATGAAACTCAGCATTTTTTAAAGCTTGGGAACAAAAAAGTGTGATGAACGGGGCCCAGGAGCATGTCCGCTCCCGTGCCGATCAGTGGTCCAAGAGCCGGGAGGCGTCCCGGGTTCCGGATGCTCTGGTAGAAACTCAACCGGCAGCCTGAGAGATTGAGCAAAAATCTAACTCCACTGGGGAGGCATTTAAATCCTCCTTAGGCGAGAACGCAACCCTAATAAAACCCATGGTAGTTTGTTTACCCAATCTGCCATCCGTAAGCGACGCTCTGAGGCTGCCTTCAAAGACCTATGAAAACGCTTGCACAAACCGTTAACCTGAGGGTGATAAGTGCGTAGTGCGGTGAATTTTTCGCTCCTAAGCTGCTGGCCATCGCTGACCACAGCTCAGAGACGAATTGAGGCCCTCTGTCGGACGTAATATCTGACGGGACCCCGAAACGCGCTACCCAGGCCATCAAAAAAACGCGAGCCACTTCTGCAGCCGTGGTTGATGTCAGTGGGACCACTTCCGGCCAGCGTGTGGTTCGGTCCACCATTGTCAAAAGATGTATGAACCCCTGCGACGACGGTAGGGGGCCCACAAGGTCGACGTGCACGTGATCGAATCTTTTGGCCGGAATGTGGAACGGTTCTAAAGGGGCTCTTGTGTGCTTATGAGTTTTGGCCCGCTGACAAGCCATGCAGGTCCTCGCCCACTCTTTCACGTGCTTGCGCAGGCTCGGCCAAACAAACTTCTCCGCTACCATTTTCATAGAAGCGCGCACCCCTGGGTGTGCCAGGGAGTGAACCGAGTCAAAAACGCGGCGGCACCACGCGGTCGGGACTACCGGGCGTGGCCGCCCGGTTGACACATCGCAGATTAGGGGGGGCATACCGGTTTGCAAACACCTTCTCTCCAGCCTTAACCCTGTTGGTCCAGACTGGAGCGCGCGCACGTCCGCATCTCTGCTCTGCTCCACTGCCATGGCTGCGTAATCTATCCCCACATGAACTGGGGCCGCGTGCGCTTCCGCACTGCTATTTTGCTTCGCAGCTGCTGCAGTATAATCTGCCTCTGCGCGCGCCGGTGCTGTGGCCCGCGGTGAGAGGCCAGTCTGCTACTATGTTGAGTTTACCTGCTACGTGCTGAATATCAGTGGTAAAGTCCGAAATTGCGGCCAGCTGCCTCTGCTGCGGCCTCCCGAACCACGGATCTGAAATTTTGGACATCACGAAGTGAGCGGCTTATGGTCAACAAAAGTGGTGATGAACGCCGACCTTCCAGCCAGAACTGGAAATGGCGGATGGCCAAATGGAGCGCTAACAGCTCCCCTGTCAAACGGTGCCGGTATTTCCGCTCAGCTGTCGCTCAAGGATTTGCTGAAGAAAGCTAGCGGCTGCCAAACACCGGCAACGTGCTGCTCTATAACCGCCCCTATTGGCCAAATCTGATGCGTCGGTAGTTAGCGCGATGCGGGCCGATCGGGTCCGGATGTGCTAGAAGCCGCGGCTATCAGCCAAGGCTTTTTTTTACCTCGTGAATGCGCGCTCCCACGCTCCGGGGACCACTCGATTGTATTGAGACGGGTTTTTGCTTTCTGAGCGCAGCGTATAATGGCTGCATGAAGCTGCGCTGCGTTGGGTAGGAAACGGTTATAAAAATTCACCATTCCTAAAAATTTCCAGCAATGATTTGAACGTTAGTGGTCGGGGAAAATCTGCTACTGAGCGCGCATCTTATCCGGCAGGCGGAACCTGCCCCTTCTGGGGACACGTGGTGGCCCAAAAAATCAATTCTGCGCAACGCCAAACTGGCACTTGGCTGGAGTGATTATTAAGCCGTGCTCTTCCAACCTCGAAAAAACTGCAGTGAGGTGTTTTTCGTGTTCTTCCTCTGAGGGTTACTGGCGACCAAAATGTCATCGAGGTAAAACGAACACGAATGGAAGATCACGTTAGCACAGCATCCATCATGCGTTGGAATGTTTGTGCGGTGCCTTTCAGGCCAAACGGCATGCGCAAAAACTCAAAAAGTCCAAAAGGGGTTTATAACTGCCCGTTTTAGGAATGTCATCCCGGCCGGGAACCGGAACCTGATGGTAGCCCGCGAACCGGTCTATTTTAGAAAAAATGCCGCCGCCCCCGCAAAATGCACCAAAAATCCCTGGATGTGTGGAGATTGGGGTAGCGATCGTGTTGCCGTGCGGTTGTTTAGCCTGCCGTAATCGCCGCCCAAGGCTCCATGAGCCCGTCGGCTTCTCGGGACCATATGCAGCGGTAGGAAGCCCATGGGCTTTTCTAACGGCGAATAATGCCCAGCCTCTCTAGGCTGCGCGAACTCCCTCGCGCGCCCATGGAGAGTTTTGTAGCACCAGGCACCGAGCCTCTTTCGACCGAATGACAGGGGGGCCAGTTTGTAGTGATAAAATGCTCCACCCCGTGTTTCGCAACTGTTGCCCGAAGAATGTGGGGAACCGTGAGTGCTGGAAACTGGGTGAGTATTGTGGTTAAACTTACCACCTGCTGTGGCGACGTTTGGTCTGCACCGGTGGCGGGGACACTCGAGCTGCACAGGGAATAGAGTAAAAAGAGAGTGCATTTACCAGCCACCTATTGGCATGATCAACTAACAATACCATGTGAGCACAGAAAATCAACACCTAACATGTTGAAACTTCACCGCCGCTATGACAAAAGTCCCATTCATAAGAGCGGCCATGTAAGGACAGAGACAAAGTCCTTTCCCCGTAGGTGTTGATGCTCGAGCCGTTGCCGCCGCTGCCCCGTTTCACGGGGGCCAGCCCACCCGGGTCAGCGTAGGTTGGGGTGATGAAACTCACTTGGGATCGGTTGTCTATAAGGAACTGGTGCCCGGAGCTCGTATCTGTGATGTATAGCAGCCTTATTTCTTTCGCGGAGAGCCGAAGCTGCTAACGATTCTCAGTTTTGCGTTTCCCGACTTCTTTGAAGTTGCTACGGCATTGCAACACACCTGTGCGCCCCTCCTGCGAACCGCCGATGATAAAAGCAGAGATCCTCTCCTCCGCTGCGTCGGGAGGCCGCGCCTCTGCCGCTGGGCCATCACCTCTGCCGCGTCGGGGCCGCGCCGCTGCCATGGTTGGTAGGTTCGGCTCGGCTGTCTCCGGCTCGTCACCTGCCTCGGGTCGCCGCCGCGGCCGCCTGCTCGCTCGCCGCAGGAGCTGAGGAGCCTCTGCGCTTCTTGGGCCCGGTCCCCGGCACGAAATCCTGCTGGGTGTCACAACGCATGCTGGACAGCGTTCCTCTCATATGCGTCGGAAGGTTAGTCAGGAAGATGTACTTAAAGAGGAAATTGTCGTCGTCTGACCCCCTCAGCTGCAGCATGTCTTCCATCAGGGCGACTGGCTTGTGATCTCCTTGATGGAGCATAGCCAGGAGCCTCCTAGCCCTCTCTTCGGCTGAGGGGCGTGAAACACTTGGTGAGGGCAGCCTTCAATCTGTCGTATTTGTCTTCGGCGGGGTGGGCTGCTGTACCAAGCTCCGCACGCATCGAGCTGTGCGGTTGTCGAGTCTAGCGATGACGTGGTAGAACTTAGTGTCATCCGCCGTTATGCCTGCGACGTGAACTGTGCCTCCGCCTGGAGGACCACGAGTCTGGGTTGGTTCTGCCAGAATTCCGGCAGTTTGACGGCGATGGCACTCGCTAGGGCAGACTCCAATGAGTCCTGATCGGTGGAGAGCATTTCCAGGCATTCTCACACTCACTGGGCACCAATGTGGGGAGCGTGAAATAACGAAGCTGAATTGGCTTTTAATTGCAGGTTTTATTCAAGACACTTCATCCCCAGCCTTCTCTCAAGAACAAAAGAGGAAGAGCTGCATCAGACCTTCACATTTATACATCTCACACAAAGGGAGAATCACATATCCCTGTCAAAACCCCCCTATTGACATTAACTCCCCCCTCCGGTCTCTCAGTCCTCCACCTGTCCCCCAGGAGGTCGGGAAGTCCTTCCAGTCTCTTATCCCCGTACCTCCGTCCTCTTGTTGTTAACCGCAGGTGATCCAGACATATTGTTCCATTCAGGACGTGAGGCCAATCCACACATGCAATCTCCTTTATGCTTAAGCCTATGTAGGCAAAAATACATGGGCTACACTAACTAGCTATAGTGATGGGTCCATGAGGCGTCATGATGCGTTTCGACACATTGCAAAACTGTATTGATACTGTCACTGAATACTGACACCTGCTGGACCTTAAAAATCCCTACAGGCAACCTAGTTGACAGACTCAACTGACACTGATTTGATGACCTAGTATATACAATAATATACTGCTCCAAAAAATAAAGGGAACACTGTCCCTCAAACTGTCCACTTAGGAAGCAACACTGATTGACAATCAATTTCACCTGCTGTTGTGTGATTTTGCTGTCAGCACATTCAACTATGTAAAGAACAAATTATTTAATAAGAATATTTCATTCAAATCTAGGATGTTTAGTGTTCCCTTTATTTTTTTGAGCAGTATATAATTTAAGTCATTGTATTTTATATTGTCTTATTTCATATCTTCATTTTAATTTCAAATATCATTGATATTTTTAGATACAGTCAATAAATAATGTGAACATGTATCATAACGTGAAAATCTAAGTGAACGTGTTGTGAATGAAGATGCTTGTGGACTGGGATTTTTTTTTTTACAAATTTTTATTAAAAACAAAAAAGCTTTTCCAACGTTTTGAAACTGAGTCTGTTACGCTTTTTTGATACAACTTCTCCAGCTGTAGAAAACACCCGCTCACACGGCACAGATGAGGCTGGAGTGCAGAGAAATTGTAAGGAAAGCTGAAAGAGGTTTGGATAGATTGTCTTTTGGTTGTCCCAGTATCGCAGAGGATCCTGGGAGCCTGGCATTATTGCCTCTCTGCCAGGGTATCTCTGCACCTCCTGGATGGCATCAGCTGTGGCACTTTTGGTCTGCCTGGCCCACTTCGATGTTGAGATGTTGCCAAAGGTTATCTAAAAAACCAACAAAATTGGCATTTTAGTACATGATTTCCAAACAACAACAAACAAATAATGCTGAATAACATGGCTGAAGTGGGTGCAGACAGCTGTTGTGAAGATGGTCCCGTCTAAATTGAGACTATGTGCAATGCAAATTGAGTGCCGAATTTGGAGCCGTCTAGTGGATGCAATCATGTTTGGTGCGTGTCGGTCACAAAAACACTTTACTTTATTGGTTATGGCCCAGTCCCCATCATGCCCCATGTTGACTGGGCCAAATTGTCAGCAGTGTGACGTTGTGGAAAGTATTGCACTCCCAACACAGACGTACACAACTGTAATATTTCATTAATTAGTGACAGGTAAGAGCCAAGTAAGCCTCCATGTTTCAGATGTCCACATGGTCAGCGGTTATACTCACTGCCACAGCTTGCTTACTTGCATTTTCATCATCTTCCCGTTCATGCTCGTACTTTTTGGCCATCCATTTGTTTGATGGTCTGAAAATTACACCAAGTCATATCCAAATGCAAATCCATAATATTTAAATTAAAGATTAAATAAATTGGATTTATCAACAACTACTTTAATAATTTCCACAAACCTTGTCTGGTTGGCAGAAACTTGAGGGCTGAAGGGCCTGAATCAGTTCCCTGAACCCGTCACTCTCCACAATGCTGAGGGGGCTGGCAGTCCTTCACGAGTGATAATTGAGCAGCAGCTTCATCCAGCATCTGCTTCCTGGATGCTTGCTGGTTTAAAAATGAAGTTAAGAATCAGATTAATAGAATTAATTATCAATAAAGCAACTGTGAGTAAGTAGTAGAAGGGCTGTATACCTGAGTCTATCCTGGGTTGTATCCGGACTTCATTTCATGCCTGGCCCTATATGACTCAGCATTGAGGAGGCGACTTTTGTTTAAATATTCGACAGCTCTGTCGAACAAATGGCGACATTTAGCCTGCAGAAAATATGAAGAGTTAAAACTAAGAGTCACTTTCAATGAATTTGAATTCAGATAGATCATGTGAAACTTTGAGAGGAACAGGATGAAACAACAAGGAAATTAAAACAAAAAGATAAATAGTATTTTTAAAAATACTATTTTTAAATACCTTATGTTCCGATATCAGATCAAAATGGTCCCACACGCGAAACCTCTCTTTTTCCTTGAGGCTGGCTTGTGCTCCATAATTTGTGATAAATTTGCACAAGGACAACGTCCGCAAAACATACGAGAGTCTTTGGGCAAATGCATTCCCATTGACAGATGGCCTTCCTTATAAACCTGGCGCGGCAGTGTTTCGACGCTCTAGCGTCACGTGACTTTCCGTGACTTTATTAAAGCGATAGCTCTCCGACAGGGCCGCACCCGACACAGGGTTTTGCTCTATGAGCCTTCGGACGCATGCGCCCGACACTGCGAGTGGTGCCGGACCCATCACTACTCATTCATCTTCTGCTGCTAATCTGGTGGTTATGGACGGGGGGGGGGTGGGGGGGGCAGTCTAAAGTTTAATGTAATCAACTAAATTTTATTTCTGACATTTCACATTATAATTGTGAGTGTATAATAATATCAGCCAATATATGGCTTAGAATAGACCCCACGAACGCTCCTTACCAAGCTGACACGTATGGCAGGGCATTATATGATTAACATTTTTTTTTTTGTTACTATTTGTAACCCGTAGGTAGATTTGGTTTGCAGTCTGGTGACAAGCCACCGGCTGCTAGGCGAGGTCGCTGCGTGCGCGAGCGCCCTAAACCTACATGTTTTTGGTATGCGGGAGGAAACCAGAGAAATCCCGGAGTAAACCCACGCAACACGGGGAGAACATACAAACTCCACACAGCTCACTGTTGGTCGGGGGCTGGGATCGAACCCACGATCTCATGATCCCCGCGATCCCCCGGCCGAGGGTAAAACTGTGCTGCCACAGTGCTAAACCACTGCACCACCGTGCAGCCCAGTTGCCCAGCAGCCCAGCCCATTTGCATCTATGAATGTAACAGCACATATTAGTTGTGCAGCAGTCATATTTTACATAAAGATTTTTTTAAATTATCAGCTTTGATGTGCAGCTGCTCAGTCTAATAATTTGGTGTACAGTGAAAAAAGTTAGTTGTTTATTGTTGTTACAGATTAAGGTAATAATGTAAAACTTTGCTGATCATCATGGTGGAAATTGAGGTTAAAAATAGTTTAAGTTGTAATAGTAGAATAAACAGGTCTTAATTTATTTTCTCACTAACTAAATGTTACTGCACAGCATTAGCCACGGGATTTCTTGAGTATTTAAAGTAGCTGTAATTATGTATATGTAGAAATTTATGTCAGATTTTTGACTATCCAACTAATAAACCACAACATTTTCTCACCCTCTGTAAGGACTTCCAGCATCATGAGGTGAATAAGCACAGATGGGTGTTTGGACAATGTCATCATGATAGAGCAGAGAAGAGCTGCTCCAAACAGTGATGGAGAGCGGGTCAACAGCTTCTGAAGCCCTCACTGATGTGATGGACCAGTGGGGATTAAGGACAGAACATCAATATCTGACCTTTAGGTGAATATGATGCAAAGTTTTACTTTTAAAAAGTCACAAAAAGGACTATTAATATGATTGTGTTCTCATAAATCAACATTTAAAAACCACATTCTGATGATGTCAGCAGAAGCTTCTTCTCCACCCCACCTGTGTATGAGGTCTGGACTCCATTAGCAGCTCAGGACAGCAACCACCAGAGGGATTGTCCAATGAGGAAGACAGTCGGCGGCACACCAATGTAAGTTTAGTCTTATCAAAACATTTTACTCACAATAATGTATAAAGCCAAATCAATTTATTTTGAATTTTTAAATGTGTTTGTTTAGGAGGTTTTTAACTGTTTTTGAAATGTTAAGGAGTGTTTTTTTAATATTTAGTGAGTAACTTGGTCAAACCAGTCATATTTATGGATTATTTTGCCAAAAGTTGATGCAACAGATATTTGTTTCTTTCTTTTTTGAATAACTTCTCAAAACAATAGTCAAAATTTGGCAGCTAAAATGTCTTGGACTTTTCATTTTTATAAAAACTGCAACCTGCCTGTGCATTTGGTGTTCCAAGAATGTGGAATCAGAAAAAAATGTTGTTCCTCTTCTTTAATCAAGTTCAGTCTTGCAGCCAGGAATGAATATACAGCACAGCCATCGATCCATCATTCTACGGCCTTTTCTGATGGCCAGGTTGTGGAGGCAGTAGTCTAATCAGAGAAGCCCAGACTTCCCCCTCCCCAGCCACCTCCTCCAGCTCTTCAGAGAGGACACCAAGACATTCCCAGACCAGCTGGGAGACATACAGTGGGGCAAAAAAGTATTTAGTCAGCCACCAATTGTGCAAGTTCTCCCACTTAAAGATGAGAGAGGTCTTCAATTTTCATCATAGGTATACCTCAACTATGAGAGACAAAATGAGAAAAAAAAATCCAGAAAATCACATTGAAGGATTTTTAATGAATTAATTGGTAAATTCCTTGGTAAAATAAGTATTTGGTCACCTACAAACAAGCAAGATTTCTGGCTCTCACAGACCTGTAACTTCTTCTTTAAGAGGCTCCTCTGTCCTCCACTCATTACCTGTATTAATGGCACCTGTTTGAACTTATTATCAGTATAAAAGACACCTGTCCACAACCTCAAACACTCCAAACCCCACTATGGCCAAGACCAAAGAGCTGTCAAAGGACACCAGAAACAAAATTGTAGACCTGCACCAGGCTGGGAAGACTGAATCTGCAATAGGTAAGCAGCTTGGTGTGAAGAAATCAACTGTGGGAGCAATTATTAGAAAATGGAAGACGTACAAGACCACTGATAATCTCCCTCGATTTGGGGCTCCACGCAAGATCTCACCCCGTGAGGTCAAAATGATCATGAGAATGGTGAGCAAAAATCCCAGAACCACACGGGGGACCTAGTGAATGACCTGCAGAGAGCTGGGACCAAAGTAACAAAGGCTACATCAGTAACACACTACGCCGCCAGGGACTCAAATCCTGCAGTGCCAGACGTGTCCCCCTGCTTAAGCCAGTACATGTCCAGGCCCGTCTGAAGTTTGCTAGAGAGCATTTGGATGATCCAGAAGAGGATTGGGAGAATGTCATATGGTCAGATGAAACCAAAATAGAACTTTTTGGTAAAAACTCAACTTGTCGTGTTTGGAGGAGAAAGAACACCATACCTACTGTGAAGAATCGGGGTGGAAACATTATACTTTGGGGCTGTTTTTTTGCAAAGGGACCAGGACGACTGATCCGTGTAAAGGAAAGAATGAATGAGGCCATGTATCGTGAGATTTTGAGTGAAAACCTCCTTCCATCAGCAAGGGCATTGAAGATGAAACGTGGCTGGGTCTTTCAGCATGACAATGATCCCAAACACACCGCCCGGGCAACGAAGGAGTGGCTTCGTAAGAAGCATTTCAAGGTCCTGGAGTGGCCTAGCCAGTCTCCAGATCTCAACCCCATAGAAAATCTTTGGAGGGAGTTGAAAGTCTGTGTTGCCCAGCGACAGCCCCAAAACATCACTGCTCTAGAGGAGATCTGCATGGAGGAATGGGCCAAAATACCAGCAACAGTGTGTGAAAACCTTGTGAAGACTTACAGAAAACGTTTGACCTCTGTCATTGCCAACAAAGAGTATATAACAAAGTATTGAGATGAACTTTTGTTATCGACCAAATACTTATTTTACCGAGGAATTTACCAATTAATTCATTAAAAATCCTTCAATGTGATTTTCTGGATTTTTTTTCCCCTCATTTTGTCTCTCATAGTTGAGGTATACCTATGATGAAAATTGGAGACCTCTCTCATCTTTTAAGTGGGAGAACTTGCACAATTGGTGGCTGACTAAATACTTTTTTTCCCCACTGTAGTCTCTCTAATGTGTCCTGGGTCTGCCCCAGACAGACCCACAACACACACAAAAAAAGTAATTCCATTTCTGTACCTGCTCTTTCCTTCACCTACAGTATACAGGTACATCTCAAAAAATTAGAATATCATGAAAAAGTTCAATATTTTTTGTCACTCATTTCAGAAAGTGAAACCCATATATTATATAGATTCATTACACAGAGAGTGATATATTTCAAGTGTTTATTTTTTTAATTTTGATGGTGGTGCGGTGGTGCAGTGGTTAGCACTGCGGCAGCATAGCAACTCACCCTTGGCCATGGGATCCCTGGTTCGATCCCAGCCCCTGACCAACAGTGATCTGTGTGGAGTTTGCATGTTCTCCCCGTATCTGCATGGGTTTACTCCGGGATTTCTCCGGTTTCCTCCCACAGACCAAAAATATGCAGGTTAGGTTAACTGGAGACTCTAAAGTGGCCTTAGGTGTGACTGTGTGTGTGAATGGTAAAGGGATAGCGCCGTACCGTGGCTGCTTCATCCATCCAGGTGGATGCCCTCAATTTCCATTTCCCCTCTGGGGATCAATAAAGTATACAAAATAAAAAAAAAAAAATAAAAAAATTATGGCTTACAGCCCATGAAAACCCCAAATTCAGTTTCTCAAAAAATTAGAATATTACTTAAAATTAATTTTAAAAAATATTTTTTTAATAGAAATGTTGGCCGACTGAAAAGTATGTCTATGTACACACTCAATACTTGGTCGGGGCTCCTTTTGGATTAATTACTGTATCAATGTGGCGTGGCATGGAGGTGATCAGCCTGTGGCACTGCTGAGGTGTTATGAAGGTTCAGCTCGTCTGCATTGTTGGGTCTGGTGTCTCTCATCTTCCTCTTGACAATACTCCATAGATTCTCTTTGGGGTTTAGGTCAGGGGAGTTTGCTGGCCAATCAAACACAGTGATGTCATGGTCATTAAACCAGGTTTTGATACTTTTGGCAGTGTGTGTGTGTGTGTGTGGGGGGGGGGGGTGCCAAGTCCTGCTGGAAAACGAAATCATCTTCTCCATAAAGCTTGTCAGCATAGGGAAGCATGAAGTGCTCTAAAATTTCCTGGTAGACAGATGACTGCAGTGACTTTGGTCTTGATAAAACACAGTGGACCAACACCAGCAGATGACCTCTGTTCAGATAAAAGTAAATTTTGCATTTCATTTGGAAATCAAAGTCCCAGAGTCTGGAGAAAGACTGGAGAGGCACAGAATCTAAGTTGCTTGAGGTTTAGTGTGACGTTTCCACAGTCAGTGATGATTTGAGGATCCATGTCATCAGCTGGTGTTGGTCCACTGTGTTTTATCAAGACCAAAGTCAGCGCAGTCGTCTACCAGGAAATTTTAGATCATTTCATCCTTCCCTCTGCTGACAAGCTTTATGGAGAAGCTGATTTCATTTTCCAGCAGGACTTGGCACCACACACACACACACACACACACACACACACACACACACACACACACACACACACACACACACACACACACTGCCAAAAGTATCAAAACCTGGTTTAGTGACCATGGCATCACTGTGTTTGAGTGGCCAGCAAACTCTTCTGACCTAAACCCCATAGAGAATCTAAGGAGTATTGTCAAGAGGAAGATGAGAGACACCAGACCCAACAATGCAGACGAGCTGAAGGTCACTATCAAAGCAACTTGGACCTTCATAACACCTCAGCAGTGCCACAGGCTGATCACCTCCATGCCACGCCACATTGATACAGTAATTAATCCAAAATTTGCCCTGACCAAGTATTGAGTGTGTACATGGACATACTTTTCAGTCGGCCAATATTTCTATTAAAAATCATTTTTTAAAATTAATTTATGTAATATTCTAATTTTTTGAAAAACTGAATTTGGGGTTTTCATGGGCTGTAAGCCATAATCATCAAAATTAAAATAAATAAACACTTGAAATATATCATTCTCTGTTTAATGAATCTATATAATATATGGGTTTCACTTTCTGAGATGAATGATAAAAAAATATTGAACTTTTTCATCATATTCTAATTTTTTCAGATGTACCTGCATTGTCATTCAAATTATGTAGACCAAGAAAACTCTTTGCAGCACTGCTGTAGTCCTAAAACTGTCTAGTAGTTCTCATACTGTCATGTTTTAATGTTGTTAGTCTTCTTAGAGACTGTGCTTTTTTACATCAGATTTTACCTGACTATAGTAACAAAGGTCAACACTGACTATGGGGACAACAAAAGCTTTCCAGAGTCCTAATCCTGATTTAATTAATTTCTCTATTGCTCTCCCAGATCTGCCCCATAGACCCTGCATCTGGACTGTTTATTTTTTTAATAAATATTTTACCCCAAATAAATTCCTGTTTGTTACTGTATATGTTTACTCACTTGATTTGAGGTTGATTTTCTTT
The DNA here is from genome assembly GCA_020510985.1 of Pholidichthys leucotaenia. Lineage (NCBI taxonomy): Eukaryota > Metazoa > Chordata > Actinopteri > Cichliformes > Pholidichthyidae > Pholidichthys > Pholidichthys leucotaenia. The sequence goes on from CM035843.1 coordinate 251,675,246, forward strand.
TACATTCTACTCATCCACCTCCAAAAGTTGAATATTCTGGTGAATTTATTTTTAGAAATAACTCAAATCTAAAAAGTAAAACTTTCATATTTTACAATAATCCCATAAATTTAGCCATTTTAAGATTTATTTTTTTTGTTTGAAATTTGGATGAATATGTCTGAGCTATTTGATATAGATCTGAATGGTGATGTGCTAATTTTTGTAGATGCAGTACTGTTTTCACACAATATTATTTGAAAAAAGATTATTGTTGCACCATAAATTATTTCCATCTTCACTAAGGATTACTGATTACAACATTATGTATATATCTAATATGTGTATATCTAATATGTGCAGTGTATTTTAGATTCTTGTTTATCACTATGTTATAAAAAGGTTGAAAATAGTTTTGCAGAGGTGAGGTAAATCATTTGTGAATCTGTCACACTGACTAAACAACATATTTCATCTTCTGCAGTAACTGAAAGGGCACAAATGAATTCAGGCATCCAACGTTTCACAACATTTATTTATATATTTTAAAACAATAAAAGCAAAACATATTTACAACCTAAAATTAACTGGAACTGACATAAATAACTGCTGGAGCTTAATAACAACAGCCGTTTTGGGGTTGTTTTTTTTTAAGCATGCATAGCGAAAATGGATAAACTTAAACAGACCATAAAAGTGTGATTCAGCATATTTACAAAACCCACAGAACAACTAACAGCAGTCAGAGTCCTTACAATCTGATCTAAAGTGTCATAATTACATTGTCAAAACTAGAGAGCTATCCAGTTTGGTCACAGCTGTGCTACATTAGCATAACTGTCAATAACGCTATACCATATAGTTATTTTTTGCGGGGCGGCAGTGGCTCAGGAGGTAGAGCAGGTCGTCTAATAACTCAATGGTTGGCGGTTCGAATCCCGCTCTCCCCAGATATCCTGCCGTTGTGTCCCTGGGCAAGGCACTTCACCCGCATTGCCTCCAGTGCCCATAACACTGGGTATGAATGTGTATAAATGTTCGGTGGTGGCCGGAGAGGCCGTTGGCGCGGATTGGCAGCCACGTTTCCGTCAGCCTGCCCCAGGGCAGTTGTGGCTACAGTAGTAGCTTGCCACTACCATTGTCTGTCTGGAGTGAATGAATAATGTATCTACTTGTAAAGCGTCTTTGAGTGTCTATGATAAAGCGCTATATAAATCTGATGCATTATTATTATTATTTAAAAATGTTTACCGGAGATGCGCATCAGAGAGGATTATGTTAAATAAATGATTCTATACCACGAGAGTCCTCACTTGACACGCTGTCTGGCTCATAATAACCAAAGGTCTGAGATGTTAGCAGTCTGCATCTCTATCTCTATCTCTACCTGGCAACCGGTACAAGATAATAGTGAGTCAACAGTACGTGCAACAACTACTGGCCAGGAGGTCAGAATCCTTTATATTGCACCTTTAAACTTTCACCTTCCAAGATATTTTTTATGGTTGGGACTGAGCTCAGGGTTTTTCAAGTCATTTTATTAGTTATTTTTATATAGATGCTATATTAATAGCTTTGCATTGTAGGGTGAGTAGCTACTATGTTAAATTAATGTTGTAAAAAGTATTTATTTGACCAAGATATGTGTTTTGTAGTATCTGATAATGGTTATCCCTCACAGATTTTTGTTAACTCTGCTGGTTAAACTTTAACAGAGCTGAAGACCACAGGAACAGGCCGTGATGGGCAACAAAATGTGAGGAAATCATTCAATCAACGCCAGGTGCCAGAGCTGTGTGTGTGGCTGAGCTGAGCCAATGCACAGAGTGTTACATCTAAAATAACAGAGAATCAGGAGGAAGCTGGAAGTAACCTTCTCTTTATTTCAGTCAAGTTCACTTATATTTATATTCCCATCCGTAGCCCGCCTGACATCACTCCGCCCCACCCAGACCAGGCTACGGCAGTCCCTAAGGTACAATTCCACTATGTCACCCCCGCCCCCCTTGGAAAAATCAAGAACACTAACAAAACATGCAAACAGAAAACAACTATATACACATCAGAACAACGAGTCCAATCATGTGAAACCCCCCAGTCAGATTTTACAGGGCAGAACTGTTCTTAGCCATGCTGGTAACAAAATCGTACTTAGGTCGCCGACACTCTCTAGCCAGGCGGCCCTCGTGGGGACACACCGCCACCAGCACCGTCGGCTCCGGCTGAGGGTCAGCCTCCGTCCGACCCCTCCAGTCCCAAGTGCCACTCAAATTGTCCAAGGCTGCCTTGTCTACAGTGAAAAGAGCTCAGCAGAGGTTGTACTCCATCAGACAGCTGAAGAAGGCCGGACTTAAATGTCAGCCCCTCACCCAGACCTACAGAGGACTCCTTGAAAGCATCCTCACCAGCAGTATCATAGTATGGTACGGCAATACCACCCTGGCAGAGAGGAAAAAGCAACAAGCGGGTCAACAAATCTGCAGAGAGGCTCATCGGCTCCATCCTCCCTTCCATGGATATCATGTACACACAGCGCTGTAGGAGAAGGGCACAGAGCATCGTCAGGGACAAACACCACCCAGCCCATGCTCTGTTTCAGTGGGTGGACTCAGGTCACAACCTCAGGCACCGTAGACCTGAGAGCATCAGCACTCACAAGGCCCGCTTCTACAACAGCTTTTTTCCAGCCACTGTCAGGCTAGTGGCACAGGACATTAAAGACAGTAAACAACCATAATCCTTTTATACGCTGGATAATTACCCCTTCACTGACCCTCCCTCACATACACACAACTGTCCACCCGCCCCTCACAAACATACACATCCAATACAGTCCTTCTGTCCTGTATTCTGTCCTTCTGGGCAGCACGGTGGTGCAGTGGTTAGCACTGTTGCCTTACAGCTAGAAGGTTCTAGGTTCGAACCCCCAGGCTGGCAGGGATAAGAACCTTTCTGTGTGGAGTTTGCATGTTCTCCCTGTGCTGCGTGGGTTTACTCCGGGGGCTCCGGTTTCCTCCCACAATCCAAAGGCATGCATGTTAGGTTAATTGGTTGTTCTAAATTGTTCCTAAATATCTGTCTCCTATAGGCCCTTAGAGTAGATGGTTACTGCTAGTGAAGCACTTTGAGTGGTCTTTGAGACTAGAAAAGCGCTATATAAGTACAGGTCCTTACCCCTTATCCTTATCCTTCCCCACACATACACATAACTTTCCATACATTCCATAATACTGTGTGCAATTGCAATATTACCTCTACACCAACTACTGCATGTGCAATAAATTAAAAATCTCAGGACATTCCTATCTCTTAGTATTGCTATTATATAGCTTTTTAACTACAATGTATATGTATATTCTTACATGATTGCACCTTTTATCTAGTCAGTGTTTATTCTGACTTTGTTCCTTTTACCTTTTTATTATTATTACTGTTATAACTGACTCAGAGAGACACGCACAAGAATTCCAATGTACCTGTTTTTTACTTGTACAAATGGCAATAAACTTTAACTAACTGGGCAGGGTCGCTCACCACCTCCAGTGGGGACCTCCATAGCCTACTCGCACTTGTGGGTGCGGACAGGGTGCATAATCCAGACCCTATCCACTACTTCCAGGCCATGCCCTCTTGCCCGATGCTTCCTGTCAAATAAGTCCTTCATCCTCCGTTGACATTCTGTGACCCGGCACCTTAGCGCCCCCGAGTCCTCACTGCACTCCCTTTGTGCCAGCCCCAATCGTCTCACCGGAACCGGCAACTCCCGTCCCAGCATCAGAGCTGCCGGAGAGCGACCTGTCGTGCCGTGCACCGATGCCCTATAATGGAGCAGGGTGTTGTGCAGTGTGTCGGCGAACATAAATCCTTCTGCCAAGTGAGCCCTCAGACCATTCTTAAGCGTCCTGTAAATTCTCTCAACCCCCCTGTTAGCCTGTGGGTGATACACCACCGTCCTAATGTGCTCAACCCCTCTGGCTCTCAAGAAACCCTCAAAAGCCCCCGAAATGAACTGCGGGCCATTGTCAGTGGTGACTGAAGTTGGAGTCCCCCATCTGACAAACAGCGACGACAGGAAACCCGTGATCACCTCAGTTGTCACCGAGCCAGTCGGAAGCACCTCCGGCCATTTAGAAAACAGGTCATACACCACCACCAGGAACCTGCTACTGGGGGGGGGAGGGGGCATGTGCAGTTCACCACAGATATCCAGTTCAGTGTGCTCCCAGGGTCCAGCAGGGTACGCGACCGGCTGCAGGGGAGGCGGTGGAGGTCTCCCAGTCTTCCCGCTCTCCAGGCACGGAACACAGTTCTTGACCATCGCCTCAATGTCCTTGTCAATCCCCAGCCACCAAACTGAGTCCCTGCCACGCTGTTTGACCTTAACTACCCCAAGATGACCCTCATGTAGCATGTCCAGCACTCGCCCTCTCAGAGCTGCTGGGATCACGACACAATGTCCTATAGCCACACACACCTCATCCCAGCAGTTAAGCTCCTCTCTAAACCGAAGAAACGGGGCCAGCTCACCCAGCGCTCCTGCCAGCCAGCCCTCTCTGATCACTGTGCGCAATCTTCTCATCACTTGGTCTTTCTCCGAAACTTCTCTAAGTTCCCGAGGAAACACAATGTCCCGGAGTGCCCCATGCAGGGCGTGGACCAGTTCTGTCTCCACTGAGTTCACAGCCCCCACATCCGGTACTAAAGCACACGTCGGGGCCCTAGACAGAAGGTCCGCTACGACATTGTCCTTGCCCAGAGTGTACTTTGTCTCAAAATTGTAAGCCCTCAGTCTCTCGGACCACCTGTGGATCCTTAGCAGCCTGTGGCCCGACCCCGAAGTCTCCAGCAAAGTTGTCAGCGCTCGATGATCCATTCTTAATGTGAAGCGCCGCCCATAAAGGTACTGTACATATGCCACCTCTCACAGGCCCAAACATAGGCCAGCGACTCCCTCTCACTGACAGCGTACTTTCTGTCAGCCTCCGACAGAGATCTCGATGCAAAAGCGACCGGATGCTCTGTACCATCCTGCACCTGCGACACCACTGCCCCCAGGACGGAACCAGATGTGTTACAGGTCACAATCGAAGGGCAGTCCGGGTCAAAATAAGCCAAGACCGGAGGCGAGGTGAGCTGCTACTTTAGCTTTTTCACTGCCACTGAGCAGGCCGGGGTCCAGACCCAAGGCACATCCTGTTTCAGCAGGCCCGTTGCTAGCCTTCAATGAAGGCAGAGTCACTCCTCTGCATTGTCCAACCACTTTGTTTCCCCTCTTCTTCTTCATCATCTTCTTCTTCTTCTTCTTCTAGCTATTCCCACGTTCTGGTGGGGTTGCTGCGGTAGACACCTTCTGTTTCCACTTGACCCTGTCATAGACATCATTCACTGATGCACCAATCTCTTCCAAGTCCCGTTTAACACAGTCTGACCATCTCAATTTTGGACATCCTCTTTTATGCTTTCCTGGTGGTACCATCTCTAATGTCCTTCTACACACATTGGTATCATCTCTCCTCTTCACATGCCCAAACCATCTAAGCCTACTCTTTCTGCTCTTCACACCAATACCTTCAATGCCCATTCTTTTACGGATGTCATCATTCCTAACATGGTCCTTCAACATGTGTCCACAAGCCCATCTACACATCTTCATTTCTGCTACTCCTAATCTCCTAGCTTGTTGGCTGTTCAGTAGTGTTGTTTCCATGGCATAGAGCATTGCTGGCTGAATAACTGCCTTGTGTATCTTTCTTTTGACTTTTAGTGGCACTTTCTTGTCACACATGACTCCAGCTATCTTCCTCCAGTTGTTCCAGCCCCACTGGATCCACCTGGTTATTTCAGCATCGCTACTGCCATCAATCTGCAGGGTACTTCCCAAGTACTTGAAAGTTCTCACTTCAGGAATCGCACTTGATTGGAGTTCCACACTGCCCGATGATTGTTTATTCAGGCACATATATTCAGTCTTAGATCTTGACACCCTCATCCCTCTGTTCTAGTGCACACCTCCGCTGTTCTAGATCCTCTTCGAGACTCTTCTTCTCTCTGTTACACAAGACCACATCATCAGCAAACATCATCTGCCAAGGTGCTTCTTTTCAGATGTTGTCCATCAGGCAATCCATGACTATAGGAAACAGGAAATGACTGAGCATCAACCCTTGATGGAGACCCATTTCCACAGAGAAAGGTTTGCTTGTTCCAGAGGCACATCTCACCACCGTCTCATAATGAGTATACATGTCCACAAGACCAATGTATTTCTCAGGGGTGCCTTTGTTTCGCATACACCAGTAAAGCACTTCTCTTGGCACTCTGTCTTATGCCTTTTCCAGGTTGATGAACACGATGTGGAGATCCTGCTGTCCTTCTCTGTACTTCTCTTGTAGCTGTCTAAGTGAGAATAGAGCATCAGTTGTTGACTTTCCTTTCATGAAGCCAAACTGTTCATCACTGATGGAAATAATATCTCTAAGACAGCTTTCAATCACGTTTTTTTTCCTCAATATAAAGAATTATGATTATAGGCTATATAACCCCAAATACACAAATAAATCACGTCTGTAAAGATTTAAATATAACTATCAGCTGAAGATCAGTTAGTCAAACCAATGGTGTTGCAGCCTCTACCTTCACCAAATGTGGTTCTTTTGCACTGAATACAAAAGAACTTGGCGTTGCCACACAACACCAATTAATTTTTTCCCCTTCTCTTATGATAATGTAAATTTCTTTGACAGAGATGTTTCTTTTTGTTGTTTTTCATTCCACTGTGTCATAATTTCTGAGGGTGAGACGTGGGCGTGGGCGTCATTCAAATGACGCCCGGATCCATCTGTGAGATTTATCAATGAGTGAACGATCATGTGATGAGAGTGACCAGATACGCATGGTTTCATGAATACCACGTAGAACTTTTCATACAATCATCTTTACACCCAAATGAGCGCCGATTTCTACACCCTTTTGATAAATGAGGGCCAATGTCCCTACACCTGTTACGATCCGAGCGCCGGTCTTGTCCGCGCTCGGGCCACCTATAGCTCGCTGCTGGCTTTGACAGCTGTGGGTTATATTCTGGCTTCACTGGGCTCTTATTGTGAAGGTGCTTGGTGGGGCTTCCGGCTGTCAAAGACGGTCAGCTGTTTGTCATCACTGCTCGTTAGCGCTCGGCTTTATTAGGCGGGCGCTGACGGTAGTCTAGTTGCGGGATTATCGTCAAACAATCGTCAGACCTTCTTCGTCATGTTCATATCAGGTTGGTGCTTTCTTGTTATGTCATAGTTTAGCTCGTAGTGGCTGGGGTTAGCCCTACGAGCCCCTGTACCTCGTAGTGTGTGTTTTTGCCCTTAGCGACTCATAGTCTTGTGTCACATCTTGTCCTGTCCTGTAAATAAACATCATTGCAAAACTCACCAGTGACTCTCGGCGTCTTATGGTGATCCGCGAGGATCACCGCATGACAGTATACTCCTGCCAGTCGTCTAAACGGAGACGCCACACCGAGACGCCCTTTTCACCGTGAGTTTTTGCTTGAATTGGACTATTGTTCTTCCTGGTCTGGTTTGTCCACGCTGGGGAGAAAATGCCGTCATCCAGGAGCCCGTGGTCGGCATCTGGACCGCGAGCTGGCGGACGCTCTGGAGTATGCAGACGGAGCACTCCTCGCCGCAACTTTTGACGACAACCCCGACAACATGCGCTGGCATCTGGACGTTGCTGAGGGTCTCCTGGACAAACTTCCTCTCCTCTACGACGAACACCCGGAGGTGATGACAATGGAGGTGATGAACTCGCTACGCAGCGTGAGATACTCGTGGGCTGGAGGAGGAAGAAAGCAGGAAGCAGAGGAGGAGGCGTCCTCGCTCCCCGCGTTGGAGTCCCGTTCCTGTCCCGGAACCGGTCCGGGATGTTCTCGAGCCATCTGGGGGCCGACGACGACGTTGGCGAAACGGCCCAAGCAATCCTCAGCAGAATCCCCGGCTGGAACCCGCTGCCCGGCGAGGGCCCGTCAGCGAACCTCTGAGAGCGGCTCCACCTCGTCTCTTCCAGGGGGGCCCTCTGTCGCCATCCAGCGGGGAGAAGGAGGAACAGCATCCCCTACAGCAGGCACTATCTCTCCTCCGGAAGAAAGGCAAATGCAAGTTAATTATTACACCATAATCGTAACCTGCCTTGTACTGACTCCTGGGGGCGGAGTTCAGGGTTCGCAGCCCCCCGAGCTCCCTCCACCTGCTGTAGTGACAATAACTAAACCTGCTGCCTCTGTGTCCCTCCCTGTTGAGCGGTCCGCGACACCAGGCCTACGTCGTTGGATGAGGAGGGGGCCTGCAGTGCTGGAAACCTGGATCCGGCCCTGCAGCCACTTCGTGAAACGGAGGAGAAAAGCGGACTGCAGCCCGGAGCCTGAGCCAATGATGAAGCGTCCCCGGGTCTCCCTCGCCGGAGCGGTCCGAGCGGTGGGTCGAGTGTCCCCTGCCCCCACGCCATACGGTCATTGGCGTGGACATCAGCGCGGGAGGAACCTCAGGCTGCAGAAGTCATCTTGCCCAGCTGCAGAGCCTGACACAGCTGATTTGGAGCCTGCTGACGGAAAGTCGTCGCCCTGAACCTGGATCGTCGGAGTCCTGGGTGGCAACAGAACCCGAGTGCAGGCAAGTGCTCCCTCTTGGTCTCTGTCCCCTGTTTTGGAGCATTTGTGCCTGCCTCTCAGGGAGGTGAGTGAGGGCAGCCGCTGCTGCGCCCAAGCTCGTCTCGCTGGGTTGTGTTGCTGCCGGTGATATTGATCCCGGTTTTTCTGTTTCCTGTAAGCTTCTTTTCAGTGTCGCCGGCATGGAGCCAGTCGGAGTCGCTGAATTGGAGGTTCCGGGTTCAGGGGCGGAGGTCGCCAGCGGAGCTGCACCGACCCAGTCGGGGTCTGTTGTGGAGGTGCTGTGGCCCAATCGGGGTCCGACGGGGGGTGCGCCCGAGACCCAAATGGGGGTCCATCGCGGGAGCGGGCTTTGGCCCAATCGGGGGTCCAACGTGGGTGTGCCAGAAGCCCAATCGGGGTCCACCGCAGGTGCGGTTCTTTCTGGCCCAATTGGGGCCCGACGTGTGGGTGCGCCCGAGGCACTCGGGGCCCAATCGGGGTCCGTCGCGGGAGCTGCTTTGCACTATCGGGGCCCCGACATGGGTGCAGTGGACCCAATCAGGGTCCAGTGGAGGTGCGGCACACGGTGTGGTCCCGCAGACGGTGGAGGAGCTGCAGACCCTTTGCCGTCGGACGGAGTACGGGCTCATCCTTGCTTCCTAGTCCCTCGTCAGAGTCATCGCCCCTGCTCTTTATCGGCCGGTGGCCGTGGGGGTCCCTGCTTACACTCGCCCCGGCTCTCCCCCATGTTTTCTCTTCGCCTGGGAGGGCCGCTGCGGGCTGTTTTCCCCCCCGGTACTGGTGGCTGAGGGACGTGGGTCGGCCGCCTGAGGAACTGCTTCGCTGGTTCGGCGCCCTCGGGTCAAGCCACCCCGACATGTTACGTGTTCTTCTGGGCGACCTGGTTCGGCCTTCGGGGGAGGGGACTTTCCGGGCCTGGGACTTTGACAAGCTGCCCGGTCATGTTCCGCCTACCATGACCACCCGCCGGCTGTTGGACGCGGGGAGACCGCCTGAACTGTTCCTGGGGCTCTGGGTCTCCGCCGTTCGGCATGAACTGTTGGGGGGGGTAGAGGTCACCTTTTTGGTGGGGGTTGATCCAGTAATTGTTTTTTTTCTTGCTATCCTGTGTGCTCTGTGTAATGGTCATTTGGGTGTCTGCGGGTATTTGTGATTGTCTTGCAGGTTGCCTTATTTTATTTTGTGTGTATCTAGGTTTGATCCAGTAATTGTTCTGTTTTTTTTTTTTCTTTGCTATCCTGTGTGTTCTTTGTAAGGGTTATTTGGGTATCTGTGGGTATGTGTGCTTATGTCCTGCAGTTGCCTTATTTTGTTCTGTTTTTCTGTATATGGTTATTTGAAAATTCACATGAGAATTCACACAGGTGAGAAGCCGTTTTCTTGTGAAACATGTGGACAAAGATTTAATCAGCATGGTCATTTGAAAATTCACACGGGAATTCACTCAGGTGAGAAGCCTTTTTCTCGTGAAACATGTGGGCAAGGATTTAATTTTCTCTTGCTGTCCTGTGTGGTTTTCTATAATCGTTAGTTGGGCATTTAATTTGATCTGAGTATTTGGTATTTTTTTTTTGTCATTGTGCTGGGGTTTAGTTTTTTTCCCTTGCCTGGTCTTGATTTTGTTCTTATTGCACTGATTCTGGGTTTAGTCTCTCTCTCCCTCCGGACCTACCCCCAGCCGCCCACCCTGGAGGGGGTGGGGGGGGGCATGGTGGTCTATGGGCATTCTGGAAGCCCGCCCTCGGAGGGAGGGTACTGTTACGATCTGAGCGCTGGTCTTGTCCGCGCTCGGGCCACGTATAGCTCGCTGCCGGCTTTGACAGCTGTGGGTTATATTCTGGCTTCACCGGGCTCTTATTTTGAAGGCGCTCGGTGGGACTTACGGCTGTCAAAGACGTTCAGCTGTTTGCCATCACTGCTCATTAGCGCTCTGCTTTATTAGGCGGGCGCTGACGGTAGTCTAGTTGCGGGAGTATCATCAAACAATCGTCAGACCTTCTTTGTCATGTTCATGTCAGGTTGGTGCTTTCTTGTTATGTCATAGTTTAGCTCGTAGTGGCTGGGGTTAGCCCTACGAGCCCCTGTACCTCGTAGTGTGTGTTTTTGCTCTTAGCGGCTCATAGTCTTGTGTCACGTCTTGTCCTGTCCTGTAAATAAACATCATTGCAAAACTCACCGGTGACTCTCGGCGTCTTATGATGATCCGCAAGGATCACCGCATGACAACACCAGGGCTATTCTATTACAAAATCAGTTGGGCCACAATTTGAAATTAAGACGTGTCATGTTCTGGTGAGTGCGTGCCCCCTCTTTCTCGTTTTCTCCTCAGGCAATCAACACACCTGGGAGATTTGACACACCTGCTGGCTCTGCTCAGTCAGCACTTATAAGGATCTGCTCTTCAGTGCCTCAGCGAAGGCTCGTTTGGGTATATTGCCTCTGCAAACAACGAAGCAAGTATTGTTGCACATGTTTGGTGAAGTTTCGCACTCACCCTCTGTGTTTTTCCTCTTCTCCAGGCTGCTGCCATCTGTGCGGGTGCGTCTTGAGGGATTGTGTGCGCTCACCAGCCCCATCATCCACACTCAGCTGCTACTACTCTCCACCCGGTCAGGCATAACCAACTCAACCCCTCCTTTTCTCACGACCCACTTCATCCTGCTGGTTCATTTCTCCCCACTGGGGTTTCTGTTGGTTCACCTGTTCAGCTCAAGTAAGTGGTAACCTAGCTTCCCCACAACCTAGTCTCCATTCCTCGCTAACAGCTCTCGTCTCTGTCTCCACAGGCCACTTCCTCTGGCGAGTGACATTTTCTGTAGCTGTGCTCCCATTCCTTTTGAGATTTAATAAAACTCATAAACGTGTTTTTGTGTTTGGAGTGTTCTTTTGTTGTTGCATTCTGCACGTGGGCTGTCTTACTATAAATCATGACAGACATGTAACTGGGCCGCACATGTTCAGCAATCTGTTGAATATGACAAATTTCAGACCAACACAGATCAATATGATGAAAAATATGCACTTTTTATTCATTGTCTTGGTTCTAAATGTTTGCTTAGCACATGACAAAGGCACATCAAAAGTGCATAGAAACACAATAGCAGTACAGGGGTTGAGCAGAACTTAAAGGAGTAGAATTATTTTTCCTCTTGAACAATTAAATAAATAGAATAAAAAAAATTAAAATTCTGTAAATAACCATTTTGGTTACATCTTATCAGGCATATCTCAAAGTGCATAAAAACTCAATGTGCACTGTTAGTAGCATTAGCATTTGTTTCCCCTTTGAAATAAAATATACTACATCCTGGTCATAACTGACGTTGGCACATAAAGTGCATTTAGCTGAATAAAAAATGAACTGTCAAACACTTCAGTGCACAAAACCCCCAAGAAAAGATTGATAACATTAATAAACATTGTACATCCACTATTGTGGTTTGTTTTGTTTTAAATCACCACGTGTGAGTAGGAACCTCTCTTTATAACTACACATTCCATTACACACACATATCAGGCGACCAAAAATTTCTAGTAGAGTTAAGGGTACAAAGAGAATCCATTTATTTAACTGTGAATGTTGCCAAACTGTGCCATAACCCCCTAGTGGTCAACAGTGGTAAAGATTTTTTTCAAGAAAATATTCAGATCAGATGTCAGAGATTTCCAAGGCTATAACTTGAAAGTGGTAAGAGATAATGGCTTACTGTCAATTACAAAGATGTAGAATATGAGCCAAAGTTTGACATAGGAGTAAATTTACGCATCTAATTTGCATAATGCCGTGCATAATGCTACAGCAGCCATATCAGAGATTTCCAAGGCTATAACTTGAAAGTGGTAAGAGATAATGGCTTACTGTCAATTAGAAAGATGTAGAATATGATCCAAAGTTTCAGATAGGAGTAAATTTACACATCTAATTTGCATAATACCACGGCAGCCATATCAAATTACATAACTGGTCAAAAGTGGACTTTGGACATATTTATACAAAGAATGGTTCTGCTTTTTGTCACTGTTTCTTGTTTGGGGAATTTTGTTATCTTATCTTCAAAGTATATGAACCAGAAAATCAGTACAATGCAAGCAAAACAATCAAACAAACACAGACATTTGTCACTCACTGCTGGCGAAGGTGGCTCTCGCTTCATCCATTTTTGTCCATGCTGGTCGTTATTTTCTCTTCTGTCGGGCATTTGCGGTTTTTCTCCCACTTCCAGACACTCTTACGATTATCCCACCTCAATTTCGCTTTTATTCCGACGCTATTTATCTTATAAAACAGCAAGGAACTGGAGTGATTGCCCCCCCCCACCCCCCAGTCACGTGGCACTCGGGGCGCCAGCAGGTGAAATCAACGAGCTTCGCGCACCTTCTGTTATAACAAAATGTAAACATTTACCTTCATAAGCTAAATAATCTCTTTTTTGAATCATAGTTGACAAATTCAACGATGACCCCTGGACATCAGACAAGCACCTTCACTGTCTATTTTTAAAACACGTCTTAAAACACATTTTTACTTCCTGGCCTTTGACCCAGTATGAGACATTGATTTTATTGAATGAAATGGATTTTTATTTATTTTACTTTTTATTTTATTTATGAATTTATATATTTTTTTTTTTTTACTGTGGTTCTTGTGTTAGCGCCCTTTGTGTTAGTGCCCTGCTTTTATGTTCTTTTGCTGTACAGCACTTTGTGTAGCGAGTGTTGCTTTTAAAGTGCTTTATAAATAAAGTTGGTTGAAGTTGATTGAACTTCAGGAGCAAATGCTCTCGAATTTGCTCCTCCTTCTGCGATTTCAGTATGTCCACAGTGTTGGGTAGCGTCCATATTTGTTTTCTAATCTCAAAGAAGAAGAAGAAGAAGGATTTCTTCCTCTTTGGTGTATTCCGTGTCAGCCATGATTCCTCCAATGTGTGTCTGCCACCTTATGAACTGGCATGATCAGTACAAATCCTCAGTCCAGCTGAGGAGTGTTTGGCATGTCATATCAGTTGACTGGTGGAGCGTTGTGCTGTACCACTAGGGGCGCGATCTGTCCAAGAAATCTTCACAGTTAAATTAAAAACTTGAGTAATGACTTCAGTCTTGAAGGTTTGAGGTTTTTCTCCAAAATTTATAAACATTTTCTGTCATGGCCTGGTGAGCACGTGCCCCCTCCTTCCTGTTTTCTCCTCAGGCAATCATCACACTTGGGAGATTAGACGCACCTGCTGCCTCTGCTCAGCCAGCGCTTATAAGGATCTGCTCTTCGGTGCCGCAGCGCTGGCTCAGCTGGGTATACTGCCTCGCAGTAGTCAAGTAACCAGTAATATTCTCTGTGCTCAGTGAGGTTTTTGTACTCACCTGTGTTGTGTTCTTTGTTCTCAGGTTGCTGCCATTGGTGTGGGTGCGTCTTCAGGGACTGCGTGCGCTCACCTGCCCCTCCATCCACACCATACAGCAACAGTTTTCCACCCGGTCAGGCACCACCGATTCCATCATTCCCACGACCCACTTCATCCTGCTGGTTCATCTCTCCCCGCTGGGGTCCCTGCCGGTTCTCTTGTTCGGCCCACGTAAGTGGTTAATTTGGCTAGCCATCTCCCTGTTCTCCATTCCTCCTCTCACTGCTCTCGTGTCTCTCTTTCCCACAGGCCACTTCCTCTGGCGTGTGACGTTTTCTGTAGCAGTGCTGGAGGTCTTTTTGAAATTTAATAAACATTGTCAAACGTGTACTCTGGTGTGGCTGTTCCGTTGTTGTTGCACTCTGCACGTGAGCCATAAGCTCATAAATCATGACATTTTTTTATAGTTTTCTACTTTCTCCATAAATTTATCTAAATTTGAAACCATTTTCCTCAAATTTGTAATTTCCTCTTGTAAAATTGACTTTTCTTGTACATTTGAGACTTTATTATAAATTTGTGGATTATTTTATGGCTAATTTTTGTCAATTTTAAAAATAAAATTACTGTTTATTAATTAATTTGGAACAGATTGTGGTAAAATTTTGACTTTTTTTTTCCTTATACAGTTTACGCTTTTAACCATAATTTTGTAGAGCCAGAACAGAATAATAGTCTAACTCTGATTTCAAAGAAAATATTAATAAAATTATTTTTAATGAAATAACTTAAATGACCAAAGATTAAATTATTTCTATTATAATATTTCTATATATTATAGTTTGTTTTTTGTTTTTTTTTAGAAATCTCCTCAACACCCAGACAGCAGGAAAAACCTCCCTTATTTTGAAATTCAAATGTTGGCATGTTTAGTTTGTCTGAAGGCTGTTGACTGGTTAAAGTCATTGACTTTCTGAATTCCGGTCATCTTAACTTGCCAGGGATATAATAATGAACATAAATTATCAATTAATATTGTAGTAGCTGGTGAAGTCAATTCTCAGCGATTCATCAGTTACTCTTGCCTTTCCTTGCATGAAGCCTGCATATGAAGACTAACCACTCCTGTTTGCTAAGCGACTCATTATTGTTCCTGTTACCAGCTGGTTAAAACCACCATAAATGCTTCCACTGCTTACACACCTCTTCTGCTTTTTTTTCCATGTTTAAAGTCCTTTAATAAGCTCAGGCTTGTCTTGGACAGTGAGCGGGGTGCTTCTGAACTCCACACGGATGACGGTCACGCGCGTAGTTTGCGTGCGTGCTTGTGGATCATCATTCTTTCATATTTTTTTCTTAATTTATATTTCCTTGACGTGGCCTGGGCCACTCGGAGGTTGGTTCTGGGCTGCATGTGGCCTTCGGGCTACTCATTAAATAGGCCTGCCCTACACTGTCAAATGAAAGCAGCACTGCATACATACCTTTGCTGTTCCACATAGAACATTGAAGGGAAAAAACTATACCTGGCACATTTTACTGCCAAAGTCCCAATAGCCAATCACAGGATGCTAAGCTGGCTTTATAATGTGCACATCTGCTCAAGCGCAAGGCTTGTGTGATGTAAATTTTGTCATCCTCTCCAGTCTGCTAGGCACCGCGGAATCCCTCTGTGGCCGACTGCATGCAGCCCAAATTTTGTGACTGCATTGACTGTGCACAGCAACTGTGCATGCACAAGATTCAACCTCCCATTCAAAAGGTGGGGCTACCAGCACAGTATACAAAGTCAAAGAGAAAGAAGATGAAGAATTAAAAAGAAATGTGACAAGACCAGAGAAAGAAAAAGAAATGATGATTATAAGAGTTCCTTTTCTTGCCTTCATGTAGTCCCCATTGTCATTGCTGAAATGCGCGTGGCTCTTGCCTCCTCTTTTATATACAGTAGCTGGTGAGCAAACTGGCACATCAGTGCACTTATGCTACCTTATGGGCAGGAATAAAACTGCAGATGATGGTTATGCACATGTGTCAAATGCTTGGTCGAACAGTAGATGCAAATGAAGCAGATATTGCTTTTATACTGATCGCTGTGTACGCCCCTCCCGACGCGGACACGCGCGAAGCTCAGCGCGTGCTCGCGGATCACATTCAACACACAGAGCGGAGTTTTCCAGACTCGCTGATTATTGTGGCTGGCGACTTTAATCAGTGCAATCTGAGCCACGATCTCCCCCGCTACAAACAGTTTATTAAATGCCCCACCAGAGGATTAAACACACTGGATCACTGTTACACCACAGTGAAAGACGCATATCACGCTGTCCCTCGAGCTGCGCTGGGATTATCTGATCACGTGATGGTTCACCTCATTCCCACATACAGACAGAGATTGAAGCTCACTAAACCTGTTGTGAGCACTACGAAGATACGGACCAGTGATGCTGAGGAGAAGCTGGAAACGTGCATGGAAATATCTGACTGGGGCATGCTTAAAGGAGCCACGCATGATCTGGATGAGTACACGGACACTGTGAACTCATATATCCACTTTTGTGAAGAGAACATTCTTCCATCACGCACCAGGGTGAGTTACTCTAATGACAAACCCTGGTTCACAGCTAAGCTCAGACAGATCAGGAAGGAGAAGGAAGCAGCGCTGAAAAGTGGAGACAGGGACTGCTACAGGGAGGTTAAATACCGGTTTAACAGAGAGCTGAAGAGGGCTAAATCTGTGTACTCAGAGAGACTCCAGCAGCAGTTCACTGCTAATGATTCGGCTTCCGTGTGGAGAGGACTGAGGCAGATCACCAACTATCGGCCTCAGGCTCCTAAAGGTCAGGATGACAAAGCCCTTTGTCAGAGACTGTCCCAACACTATGCCCGTTTTGACACCTCGTCATCTGTGTCCAACTCCCCCCCTCCCTCCAGCTCCACAGCCTCCACATTCCCTACTTCATTTAAGGCACCCCCCCCCCACCTCCCCCCCTCCCCTTATCATCAGTGAGCAGGATGTGCTCAAACAGTTCTCCAGACTGAACCCGCGCAAGGCCCCCGGCCCAGACGGCGTGTCTCCCTCCACCCTGAGACTCTGTGCGAAACAGCTGGCTCCTGTATTCACAGACATTTTTAACACCTCCCTTAAGTTATGCCACGTGCCGTCCTGCCTCAAATCCTCCACCATCATCCCTGTCCCCAAGAAGCCACGGATCACTGGACTTAATGACTACAGACCTGTAGCGCTCACCTCTGTAGTCATGAAGTCCTTTGAGCGCCTGGTCCTGTCCCACCTCAAGTCCATCACCACCCCTCTCCTGGACCCGCTGCAGTTTGCCTACCGAGCCAACAGGTCTGTAGACGATGCAGTCAACCTGGCCCTCCACTCCATCCTACAGCACCTGGACTCCCCGGGAACCTACGCCAGGATCCTGTTTGTGGACTTCAGCTCCGCATTCAACACCATCCGCCCCGCTCTGCTCCGGGACAAGCTGTCCCTGCTCAACGTGCCTGACTCCCTCTGCAGGTGGATCATCGACTTCCTGACGGACCGGAGGCAGCATGTGCGGCTGGGAAAGACTGTCTCAGACTATACTAGCATCAGCACCGGATCACCCCAGGGCTGTGTACTTTCCCCCCCTACTCTTCTCCCTTTACACCAACTCCTGCACCTCCAGCCACCAGTCTGTCAAGTTGATCAAGTTTGCGGACGACACCACCCTCATCGGGCTCATCTCCAACGGCGACGAGTCCGCCTACAGGAGAGAGGTGGCCCAGCTGGCGTCCTGGTGCAGCAATAACAACCTGCAGCTGAACGCTCTGAAGACAGTGGAGATGATTGTAGACTTCAGGAAAGTCACTACTCCTCTGCCCCCCCTCACCCTCTCAGGCTCTCCCATCACCACTGCTGATTCCTTCCGCTTCCTAGGCACTACCATCACCAGGGACCTCAAATGGGAGCTGACCATCAGCTCACTCATCAAAAAAGCCCAGCAGAGGATGTTCTTCCTGCGGCAGCTGAGGAAGCTCAAGCTACCCACCAAGATGTTAGTGCAGTTCTACACAGCCATCATCGAGTCCATCCTCACCACCTCCATAACCGTGTGGTACGCAGGAGCCACTGCCAGGGACAGACTAAGGCTGCAGCGCGTCGTGCGCACTGCTGAGAAGGTGATCGGCTGCAAGCTCCCATCTCTCCAGGATCTGTACATCTCCAGGACCCGGAGGCGTGCTGGCCGGATCATAGCCGATCCCTCACACCCTGGTCATGTACTGTTTGCCCCCCTCCCCTCTGGTAGAAGACTTCGGTCCATCCAGACTAAAACCTCCCGTCACATGAACAGCTTCTTCCCCTCTGCCATTAGACTGCTGAACACTAAGTGACTCTCGTGCACCATGTACAGCAGCTCAACCAGACTCATGTCAATCATCACTGTTTTCTTCCTGCATTACCGACTGCACTATATAGTTCTCCACAGTATCTGCTGCTGGCTAATATATACATGTATAGTTTATTTCTCTTATCTTATCATGTTTAATGTTGCAGCATTGTACCGAGACAAATTCCTAGTTTGTGTACTACATGAACAATGGCAATAAACCTGATTCTGATTCTGATTCTGATTCTGAGATATACAGCGCACATGTGTCGGCCTTGTCCAAAGCGTAGATGCTTCATAGATGTGCAGAGCATAAAGCTAGTCTTGGTTGGAGGCTAAAGTCATACACAAGATATATTATCAACTGTGAATTATCAGTCACTAATAATCCACAGTCACACAATGGTTAGCACCGTTGCCTTACAGCTGGAAGGTTCCAGGTTCAAATCCTCAGGCTGGCAGGGGTGGAAACCTTTCTAGGTGGAGTTTGCATGTTCTCCCTGTGCTGTGTGGGTTAAATCCAGGTGCTCCAGTTTCCTCCCACAATCTAAAGACATGCATGTTAGGTTAATTGGTGATTCTAAATTGTCCCTAGATGCCCATCTCTCCTTACAATAGAGGGTTATTACTAGTGTGGTCTTTGAAACTAGAAAAAGCGCTGTACAAGTAAAGGTCCTTATTCCTTTTTCCTCATGCCCTCTGATTGGCTAATGAGACTCGGGCCAGTTTTCCTATCAGAAACAGTAAAGTTGCATAGTGTTGTTGCAGGTGATTCAGATGCAGTCTGGTAGAAGTAGCATTCACCTGGTTAAAAGGTTTACTGTATGTACCATAAAAATAACTTTGGAAACATTATTTTTATTATGGAAATCTTACATAGTGCTACTTTAACACCATGTGACGGAAACTGAACTGCAGCCCAATAGCTCAAAAAAATCAGTTAAGGTAAGTAATGTTTTCAGCAAGGAAATGAGTCTCAGTTCACATCTGTATACTGAATGAATGAATGAATGAATGAATGAATTTATTTCGGATAGTACAGTACAGGTTAAAAGAAACTGAATAATGTAACAAGGTCAAATTAGACAATGACTCCTCTGATTATACAATTCAACGTAAGTTATCCGAAATGGGTGATGGCTGAAGCCGCAGCTTATATTGCCCACCCATATTCCATCCAAGAATTCAAAAGAGAAAAAGAGAAAACAGACTTAGATCCAGTTAATACCAGCTGTGTTAAGGTTCTTCAAGTTATAATCTGAAAATCCAATAATATGTCAAATGGACTCCAGTCGTAATTTTCCCAGAAAAAAAGTCAAAGGCTTTGCACACTTCAGACATTGCAGTAGGGCAACTATATTAGGTATCATTAGGTATTATTGAACCCATTCCCCCCAGGATTTAGGGGATTTCCCAGGAGGTAGCTGCCTGGGCCGGGGGAGGGGGGGGATTGGTGTACAAAGTATTGCTCTAACCAGTTGTAACAGATCGTCCATCTAGTTTAATTTTTTTGGTGTGCCAGTGTCATGTGTGGGTTTGGCCCATGGGGCTTGCCGTAGCCGACGTCAAGTGTCAAACGGGATGACGTCAGGTGGGCTGCAGCCGCTGTATTTATCTCTGCTTTTCCTATGATAAAGTCAGTTCATTGCTCATCATAAGATGGCTCACGGCTCGCTCATTTCATACATAACATGTGGCAACTGAGGATTAACTCATGGAGGCGTGCGTAACACCACTGCGGCCTTTCCTCAAGTTCCCTGGGGAACCACCAGTTCCATGGCCACGCTGGCTGGAAGCATTCGAAATGTACATTACAGCATTGGACCTGGGGAAGCTGGATAAGGTGAGGAAGCGAGTGCTGCTTGTCCACAACCTAGGCATGGAGGGTCAAAGGATTCTCCGCATGCTTGGTGCAACTGACTCGTATGGGGAAGTTGTGGAGTGGCTAGCTTGCTATTTCATCGTGCCAGTCAGCGTGATGGTATATTCGCTTTCACCAGCGACAACAGAGTCAGTGAGCCAGTACAGCAGTTCGTCACTGACCTGAGACAGTTGGCTAGTGTGTGCCGTTTTGAGCTGCTGGAAAACGAAATGGTGCGGGACCAATTGGCCAAACACACAGGTAACGCTGGGTTATGAGCTAGGTTGCTGACGGTGCCAAATGACTTGATGCTAGCTGGAGTGGTTGAGCTAGCACTCCAATTGGAAGCAGCAGAGGCGTTAGCCATGGAGCTAAATGGGTGCCAAACACAGAGGCTATCCGAGCAGTCGATGCTAGCTAACGCAGTAGACACAGAGGACAGAGTACATGGCAGAAGAGTACGAGGCATATGCAGTAAGCTGAAGATTCACTCCGAGAGGCCCCAGCTGCGGGGTTGTGGGTTCCCGATATACCGGGACAGAGCACAAGTTTGCACAGCAAGAGGAAAACGGTGTATCAAATGTGGGCACCTGAATCATTTTGCCAGAGTATGCCGGTCGTCAGCACCGTGGGACCCGCCAAGTGAGCCCACCCGCCCGCCTGCCAACGACCATCCATTTGGAGAGTGCCAATGCCAATGGTTATTCCTATTGTACAGTGGAATTGGACGGTGTAGCTTTACCACTCCTGCTCAACACGGTGGCGGTGCGGTCGATGCTAAACTGGGCCACGGTGAAAAAGTTTTTCCCCCAATCACAAAATCAAGAACCCAACGCCACTGTATGGATATGGTGGTCAGAAACTGTGCAATGTCGGAACAGTGGAAATGACTGTTTGCTGTAAACCCAAAATTGTGTACGACTTTACGTTCCAGGTCACAGCACGCGGTGACAACATTATGGGATGTGACCTTTTCTACAGACTGGGTTTCGCCATTAGGGACAGCGCTGGGTTGAAATGGTCCGGGTGTGGATGTTGGAGCTCGCCGGACCCAGATGACGGCATCGTGGTGTGGGATAAGGTAACATGGAATGGCACTGCCAACGCTCCATCCACCCCGTGCACTCAGAAGGAGAGGGAGCCCATGCCCATCGAGTACAACATTGACGAGATAATTAAGAACGGCACCGACACCAAAGCATTCACTCCGCGCTCTCAGGAGGAGAGCCGCTTGGAGGGGGAGCACGAGCATGCTGAGAGAACCGAAGCACAGAAGCAGCAGCCAGGCACAGACACAATGCACGACACGGCACTGCAGAGCACTTCAGACAGCAAAGAGGAGGAACCAGCCTGCTCTCGTTCCCTAGTTCAACAGGCTACGGAGGTTACGACCGAACTGACGGGTGGCGAGTCCGCTTCAACGAGTGACACCAGAGAGGCTCCGGACACCTTCTGCACCCACGAGGACCTGCAGCCGACGACGGAGACAATGGGTGAAGGATCCGCAGTGAACACAGTGACAACAGAACCGCTGCAGCACGACGGAGGCCCCAGGCTGAGCGAGCATGCAGAACCACCGGGAGCACAACAACAACACATGAAAACAAGTAAGGCACCGCTCCACATTATGGACCGGGTTCAGCTTTGTGACGAGACCGGGATGGCGACTGACTGGGCCACAGCCAGCGGGACGGCAGGCGCCGCTGAGGATCATGGTGAAGCTGAGAACAACGTGCTTTTGGCTGACAGACGATTCGGTTTGGCACGCCAACAAACTACGGCGTGTCCAGGCACCGGCTCCAGGTGGTGGGGCTTCGCAGGAGTCGGCTGCCGCAGTGTGGGACCCAGGCCCCGGCGTCATGAAGATTGGCCCCGGGGGTCCAACAGCTCCAGGGAGGCTGGAGCTGGGAGGATGAGGCTGCCACAGAGCCGCTTCAAAGCTCCAGGGAGGAGGCCGCTTCAAAGCCCCTCAGGCAGGAATGCTCCTCCCGTGGAAGACTGTAAAAAAAAATCTGAAAGACTTTGTTGTGGGAATGGGTTAGCCAGGGTGTGTTGATTAATAGGTGGCAGAATAATCCACCTCAACACGTGGACACCTTGGTAGTCCATCCAAGTGCCCAGTTAGCTATTGGTGTTCCTTAATTTAAGACATTTGTGTTCCATAATTATGTTTGTATTTGTGGGTGTTTGTTTCGCTAAATTTGGGGAGGGGGGTTATTGGCTACAGTTATTTGTTGTTCTCCATTTTGTGTGGGGGAGGGGGGGTGTCAGGTGTGGGTTTGGCCCATGGGGCTTGCCGTAGCCAACGTTGGTCATCAGATGGGATGACGTCAGGTGGGCTGTGGCCGCTGTATGCATCTCTGCTTTTCCTATAATAAAGTCAGACCGTTGCTCAGCATAAGATTGCTCACGGCTCGCTCATTTCATACATAACAGCCAGCTGAAGCAAAAGGGAAAAAACAAAACAAAATAAAATGTTTGTAAACTTAGGACAATCCCCCACAAGGATGCATGTAAATAAAACAAATACCATGAACCCTTAAGTAACTCAGATATCTCAACTTCACAAGCACAGTCAATATAAAGAAAGCAGTATATTTCAAAATAACTCAAACCATCAGCTCAAATGTCCTTTTCAGGCAAAACCACAAAATTTAAACAGTTCAAATGGTTCAGTTCAGTTTTTTTTTCTTCAGTTCACCCTTTCAGTTCAACTCAATTCAGTTCAGTTCGATTCAATATAGTATCCTTTTAATCAGTTCAGTTCCCTGTACCCCTTTGATTCAGTTCAGTTCAGTGTAACCACCTAGGTTCAATTCAGTTCCACTGTTCAGCCCTTGTGTGTTCAGTTCAATTCAATTCTTTCAGCACAATTTTTAAACAGACAACCTACCTTTTCTTCTTCCTCCCTTCAGATGTTTTACCTCAGCTGGGTTTAAGGTTAGTGCAGGGTATTACCCTTAGTTACCTCCCTGGAGCAGCTGGCAGCAGCTGAATAAATCCTTGGCAATTGTGTAAATCCAGTTCTATGGAGGTATGTGGACTTGATCTAAACCCAGAGTACTTTAAAGAAATGCCAGGGATAGACACAGCACTTAGTGGAGCCCACAAATAGACTTTGCCACTTCTGTTTGTTCTTTTGCAACCATTTTGTCTTCTGCCTTCAGCTTCTGAAGGTTTTTTCTAATTAGTGGCAAGGAGGTGGGGACTAACTGCTAGAGCATGTCTTAACTGAATTGAGCATGACTGAATTGAATTGAATTGAATTGAAAATTGAATATAGTCACAGAGCACTGAGTAAAAGACAGAATATAAAGATAAGCCTTTATATTAGTCCCACAATGGGGAAATTCCAGACTAGATAGAAACAATAAAAATAGAAATAAAAACAAAGTTTGCAAAAAACACAAAAAATCAAGATAAAACAGCAGGTTAAAATAATTTTAAAAATATCTGACTATTGAAAAGCCCTTGATTTGAAACTCAACAGAAAGTGTGGGTAAACAAAAAAATTGTCAGCTGCTTTTTTAAAAAAAAGCCATAGTAATCTAAACGTAGCTGGAGCTGGAGACAATTCCAAAGCCTCAGTATGGAGACTCTGTCCCCTGGTCTCCAATCTCACATGAAGAACAACAACAACAACAACAAAAACAAAGTATAGGGTTAAAGAAAACTCTCCCCTAGCCAGCCGGCCCACCAGCGCCTCACCACTGGGCCTGAGCATGGTTACCCCACATCTCCATTGTGTCAAATATACACATGGCTTCAGCCTCCAGTTAGGACCCTGAGCGACGCGTGCTCCCTGGCTGGTGGGGACCCCCTCCTCCAATATGACCCAAACTCTTTTGAAAGCAAAGATTGCTTGCTGGTTTAATTTTCGAGCGTCACGCTAATTAGCCCACTGATGAGTAAGGTGCGTGTCAAGATGAACATGAAAGGCAGGAAGTCATGCACAGGAAGTGAGAGAATAGTCTGTCATTTTTCAAAATAAAACATAGTCATTAATTGTCAATACAGAGGAACAAAATAAATTATTAATTTTTTCTCTGTGGCCCAGTAGCGAGTGGTCCATGGACAGGTACTGGTCCGTTGACCAGGGGTTGGACATCAGTGCTCTAAACCATTTTGTAAGATTTTGAACTCTACGTAGCGTTGTACATCCTTGATGTAAATGTGCCACTGGTTATTGTTACATTATTTCTTCTTCTTCTTCTTCTTGCTCCCTACAGGGGTCGCCACAGCAGATCATCTGTCTCCATCTCATCCTATCCCTTGCATCTTCTTCTGTAACACCAATCCTCTCCATGCCCTTCACTACATCCATGAATCTTCTCTGTGGTCTTCCCCTTTAACTCCTGGCAGCTCCATCTTAAGCATCCTTTGTCCAATATCTCCACTATCCCTCCTCTGCACATGTCCAAACCATCTCAGCCTTGCCTCTCTGACTTTGTCTCCAAACCACTCAACCTGAGCTGTCCCTCTGATATACTCGTTTCTAATCCTGTCCCTCCTAGTCACTCCCAGTGAAAATCTTAGCACCTTCAACTGTGCCACCTCCAGCTCCACCTCCTGTCTTTTTGTCAGTGCCACAGTCTACAAACCATACATCATAGCAGGTCTCACTATCTTCTTGTAAATCTTCCCTTTCACTCTTGCTGCTACACTTCTGTCACAAATCACCCCTGACACTTCTCCACCCACTCCACCCTGCCTGCACTCTCTTCTTCACCTCTCTTGTGCATTTTCCATTGCTTTGGATGGTTGACCCCAGGTATTTAAACTCATCTACCTTCACTACCTCTAGTGGTTATTGCTTCATTTGTGATTAAAAAAACAAAACTATCATTTGTGCAGTCTCTATTTTGGTTTTAAGGACAAATTATAAATATTGTTAATATCACAAAGACAAAATACAAGTGGGGTTTTTAGCAAAAATGTAGGCTAACCAATGTCATATTTTTCCCATGAATGTGGTTGAGCCAACTTTATTCAGGTGCCTTCATGTCTGTCCTCTCCTGATTGCAGATGAAATGTATGAAACTGTAAAACTAAAGAGAAAATAAAAATTTAATTAAAAGAAATATTTTGAGAGAACACAGTCAATGTCAACATTTCTTATTTTTCCTTTATTTAAGATAAGCAAAAACACGTACAGTACCCGGTGCTTGGTCAGAACCAATTGCAGGAAATGTTCTCAGGCAGAGGCAGCAACGTAGGTGTTATTGAGGAGCTCTTTTCTGACTCACAGAACAGAAAATGTCATTAATTCAGTGGAGCACAGGCCAAGGTGGATGTTTTATCTAAAGGAAGGTAAATAAAATCTGAAACACCTATAAAGTTTTTTTTTATATACTACCGTTCAAAAGTTTGGGGTCACCCAGACAATTTTGTGTTTTCCATGAAAAGTCACACTTTTATTTACCAACCTGAGTTGTAAAATGAATAGAAAATATAATCAAGACATTGACAAGGTTAGAAATAATGATTTGTATTTGAAATAATAATTTTTTCCTTCAAACTTTGCTTTCGTCAAAGAATCCTCCATTTGCAGCAATTACAGCATTGCAGACCTTTGGCATTCTAGCTGTTAATTTGTTGAGGTAATCTGGAGAAATTTCACCCCATGCTTCTAGAAGCCCCTCCCACAAGTTGGATTGGCTGGATGGGCACTTCTTGCGTACCATACGGTCAAGCTGCTCCCACAACAGCTCAGTGGGGTTTAGATCTGGTGACTGCGCCGGCCACTCCATTACAGATAGAATACCAGCTGCCTGCTTCTTCTCTAAATAGTTCTTGCACAATTTGGAGGTGTGCTTTGGGTCATTGTCATGTTGTAGGATGAAATTGGCTCCAATCAAACACTGTCCACAGGGTATGGCATGGCGTTGCAAAATGGAGTGATAGCCTTCCTTATTCAAAATCCCTTTTACCCTGAACAAATCTCCCACCTTACCAGCACCAAAGCAACCCCAGACCATCACGTTACCCCCACCTTGCTTGACAGATGGCGTCAGGCACTCTTCCAGCATCTTTTCAGTTGTTCTGCGTCTCACAAATGTTCTTCTGTGTGATCCAAACACCTCAAACTTCGATTCGTCTGTCCATAACACTTTTTTCCAATCTTCCTCTGTCCAATGTCTGTGTTCTTTTGCCCATATTAATCTTTTTCTTTTATTGGCCAGTCTCAGATATGGCTTTTTCTTTGCCACTCTGCCCTGAAGGCCAGCATCCCGGAGTTGCCTCTTCACTGTAGATGTTGACACTGGCGTTTTGCGGGTACTATTTAATGAAGCTGCCAGTTGAGGACCTGTGAGGCATCTATTTCTCAAACTAGAGACTCTAATGTACTTATCTTCTTGCTCAGTTGTGCAGCGGGGCCTCCCACTTCTCTTTCTACTCTGGTTAGAGACTGTTTGTGCTGTTCTCTGAAGGGAGTAGTACACACCGTTGTAGGAAATCTTTAGTTTCTTGGCAATTTCTCGCATGGAATAGCCTTCATTTCTAAGAACAAGAATAGACTGTCGAGTTTCACATGAAAGTTCTCTTTTTCTGGCCATTTTGAGCGTTTAATCGACCCCACAAATGTGAGGCTCCAGATACTCAACCTGCTCAAAGGAAGGTCAGTTTTATAGCTTCTCTAACCAGCTAAACTGTTTTCAGCTGTGCTAACATGATTGCACAAGGGTTTTCTAATCATCCATTAGCCTTCTGATGCAATGAGCAAACACATTGTACCATTAGAACACTGGAGTGATAGTTGCTGGAAATAGGCCTCTATACACCTATGTAGATATTGCACCAAAAACCAGACATTTGCAGCTAAAATAGTCATTTACCACATTAGCAATGTATAGAGTTGTAGAGAGTGAGAGCACCTCACTGAAGAACGTGCTAATCACCCGTTCGTTCCAGAGTGCAGATTGCGACACAGACCATTCATTGGTGTGTTGCAAGGTCAAGCTGCAGCTGAAGAAATTCCATCGTGCTAGACAGCCTGGAAAGGCACGGATTGACACCAGCAAGATGGCCCAACCAGAACTCGTGTTGAGCAGTTTGCCTCCACCTTTGAAAAGGAACTTGGTGTACCACAAGAAGGAGAATCTGCAAAGCAGAAGTGGGAAAAGCTGCGAAACACCATCCACCGCACAGCCTTGGCTACCTTTGGGAGGAAGACCTCGAAGTCACAGGACTGGTTTGATGCCAAGTCGACCGAGATGACCCCCGTCATTGAAGCCAAGCACTCAGCACTTGCTGAGTACAAGAAGTACCCAAACGAGAAGAATCTCCAGATTCTCAGGGCTGCGAGAAGCAAAGTTCAGCAGACTGCTCGGCGCTGTGCCAAAGAGTACTGGACTCAGCTCAGCCAAGACATTCAAACGCTGCCATAACAGGGAACATCCGTGGTATGTACGATGGCATCAAGAAAGCACTTGGTCCGGCTCAGAGCAAGATGGCCCCCCTCAAATCCTCCACTGGGGAGATGATCACAGAAAAGAACAAGCAGATGGAGAGATGGGTGGAACACTACTCCGACCTCTACTCCAGACAGAACACCATGCACCGTCAGCCCTTGATGCCATCGACTGCCTGCCATCCATGGATGAACTTGACGCCGAGCCAACCATCGACGAACTCAGCAAGGCCATTGATAGCTTGGCCGCTGGCAAGGCACCCGGCAACGACGTCATACCCCCCGACCTGATCAAGCATTGCAAGACCGCCCTACTGCTGCCATTGCATGACGTCCTCTGCCAGTGCTGGAAGGAAGGTGCCGTACCACAGGACATGAGGGACGCCAAGATCATCACCCTCTACAAAAACAAAGGGGAGAGAAGCGACTGCAACAACTACATGGGCATCTCCCTCCTCAGCGTTGTTGGCAAAGTCTACGCACGAGTTGTTCTCGTTCGTCTACAGAAGCTTGCCGAACGTGTCTACCCCAAGTCTCAGTGTGGCTTCAGCGCTGAGTGATCGACGGTAGACATGATATTCTCCATCCGCCAACTCCAGGAGAAATGCAGAGAACATAACATGCCCCTGTACGTCGCCTTCATCGACCTCACCAAAGCGTTCAATCTGGTCAGCAGAGAGGGCCTTTTCAAGATCCTGCCAAAGATAGGATGCCCACCAAAGTTGCAAAGCCTCATCGAATCGTTTCACACCAACATGCAGGGGATAGTGCAGCACGACGGCAACGTCTCAGAGCCATTCAACATACGCAGCGGAGTGAAACAGGGCTGTGTACTTGCGCCAACCCTTTTTGGGATTTTCTTTGCTATGCTCCTGAGGCATGCCTTCAGCACAGCAACAGAGGGAATCTACCTGCACACAAGATCTGTACAGCAGGCCTTTTCAACCTCGCCCGCCTGAAAGCCAGAACCAAAGTGCGCAAGGCTCTAATCAGAGACATGCTGTTCACAGACGACGCTGCAGTCGCAACCCACACACAGCAGGAGCTTCAGACCCTGATGGACCGCTTCTCCCAGGCATGCAAGGACTTCGGGCTTAACCATCAGCCCTGAAGAAGACTAACGTCTTGGCGCAAGGCACGGAAGCACCACCCAACCATCACCATCGACGACTACGAGCTGGAGGTCCGTGAATCAGTTCACGTACCTGGGGTCCACGATCAGCAACAACCTCTCCCTTGATACAGAGATCAACAAGGAGGATTGGAAAATCAGCCTTCACACTCGCTCCGCCTCACCACACGAGTGTGGGAGAATCCCAAACTCTCTGTCAAGACGAAGATTGCAGTGTACAACGCCTGCGTCATCAGCACACTGCCTCTATGGGAGTGAGACGTGGACAACATACGCCCGGCAGGAAAAGAGACTGACTCCTTCCACTTGCGCTGCATTCGCCACATCCTGGACATATCCTGGCAGGACAAAGTGCCCAACACAGAAGTCTGTCCCGCGCCGGCCTTCCCTCCATGTTCACTCTACTCAGGCAGCACAGGCTCTGCTGGCTAGGCCACGTTCACCGTATGGAGGATGGCAGAATCCCCAAAGACGTCCTCTACGGAGAACTGGCGACTCGCAGGAGAGATGTTGGCCGCCCACAGCTGCGCTTTAGAGACGTCTGCAAGAGAGACATGAAGGCCCTGGAGATCAACACAGAGCGCTGGGAGGACCTTGCAACGGACCGCTCCAAATGGAGAGGCACCCTGACCAGACAGCTCAAGGCGGGTGAAGAGAGACTGACTGCTGCAGCAGATGAAAAAAGGACCCGCAGGAAGAACCGCCACAGACCCAGCAGCACGGAGACCACCCACAAGTGCGACCTGTGTGACAGGGACTGCCATTCGCGCATCGGCCTGTTCAGCCACAGGCGGTGCTGTTCCAGCAGAGTAGACGTTTAGGATTCTCTTCCATGGTCATCATAGACCGACGGAGGCTGACAAATGTATAGAGTGTATTTCTGATTAGTTTAAAGTTATCTTCATTGAAAAAAACAGTGCTTTTCTTTCAAAAATAAGGAAATTTCTAAGTGACCCCAAACTTTTGAATGGTAGTGTATATAAAATTCATCCCATCTATTTGCGAGTGCTCAATGAGAAATGGCAAATTAGCCCTGATATAATAAAACAGTGATGGGTAAATTAACCACTCGCAGTGGTACACTGTGATGCACACTTGGTTCAGCATGTTTAGACACGTGACCCAGGGCCGGCCCAAGGCATAGGGCATAGGCCCCGGTGCGTCCCTGTGCGGCAGGGTCATACGCTCCCCAGGGTCTTGGTGGCGCTCTAGGGGCTGGTACCTGCATCCTGGGGGGTACCCTTCCCCCCGTTCTCCGGGACCTACAGGTGTGTGTGTGTGTGTGTGTGTGTGTGTGTGTGTGTGTGTGTGTGTGTGTGTGCGTGCGTGTGAGTGTGTGCATATGTGTGTGAGTCCACGTGCCCATGCGTGTGTGCAGGTGTGGGTGAGTGTGGGTGCAGATGTAGGTGCGTGTTTGTGTTGTGTGTGGGCATGCGGGGTTGTGTGTGGGTGTAGGTGAGCATGTGTGATGGTGAGTGTGTGTGTGTGCACATGGGGTTGGTGAGTATGTGTGTGGATGCGGGTACCTATGGGTGTACGTGTGGGGGTGGAGGTTGTCTCTATGGGTGGGGGGACCTCGTTGGGTGGCAGGGGTGGGGCGGGCCAGCTGGTGGCCTGGGGGTTGGTGGTTCGGGGCTTGCTTTTCACGGCCGTCCTGTCGTTGTGTCACGGGGCGGGGCACGTCGCCGCACTGCCTCCAGTGTCCTTGGCACTGGGTGTGTGTGGTGCTCGGGGGTGGCTGGTGGGGGCTGTTAGCACGGGTTGGCAGCTGTGTTGCCGTCGGTTTGCCCCGGGGCGGCTGTGGCTGCAGGGCGGCCTGACGCTGTCGGTGTGTGTCTAATGTGGGTTGTTGGTGGGCTTGCCTTGGGGGCTCTAGGGTGTCGGGTGCCATGTGGGGCACCGTATGGGTCCAGCCCATTGTTCATTATTGTTATTATTGTTATTCTGTATGTTCGTGAAGTGCAGGATGTGTGGATGTGGCTGCTCCTTCATGCCTGTGGTGTTGGGAGCGTTGGGAGTGGTGTTGGGTGCGACGCTGGCGGGTCCTGGGCTGCTCGGCCTGGTGGCCCTCACCCTAGATTAGAATGGGGGGGCAGTGGGAGGTCTCCTGTGCCAGTTTGCGAGCTGGTTTCTGAGGGGGGACAGGCTCCCTTTTGGACCGCCTCCCACCCAGTCTTACTGCTCCCCCCCAACCTCCCACTGATTCTCGGTGGAACATACATTTTATTGGATACACTTAGGGTTTTGGGGTGGGGGTGTGCCATACTATGTCGGTGAAGGGGATCCCTCTGCTGCACAGTGGGGCCACCCTCACCTCAATTTTAATTGCACTATAGACACTGAGGGCTTGGGGGGATGAGAGCCTCGCTGCCTATAGCAGTGGCTAGCGGTGCTCCAACCACCATCCCCCCAATTTTAATTGCCCTCTGGTAGCTCACATACCTGCACATAATCACATAATCACATCACACAACTAACACACACTCATCGTGATCCATGCATGGGGGAGGGGTGCAGGAGTCTTCCCCCAACCCTGTTACCCTCCTTCTGCCAAGCCTGGGGGCTTGGCAGGAGGCCTGGGGCCCGACATGTTGTCAAAATCCCTGGGTGCTGCTGAATGAATAGGTGCGAGCAAGGGAGTGAGAGAGTGATTGAACAAGAGAGTAAGTGAGAGTGAGGGAGTGATGAGTGGAGGTGGTGATGGTGGGTCGTTTTGTGTGGCACTTTGCGTGTCAGGTGGCATATTGGAGTGTTTGCGGTGGTCCGTTGATCAGTCGCTCGGGTGGGCGTTGGGGGTGGTGGTCTGCTTCTGTGGCCTCGGCCACCCCGGGGTGGGTCGGCGGGGGTGTGGCTGCTGCTCTGTGCCGGCAGTCTCCCCGGCCACTGCCGAGCACTGGTGCTCGTTTATGTTTGCTGCATCTGCACCGCGGCCACCCTAAGTAATAAGAGTGAATGAGTGTGAGGGAGTATGTGGGGGAGAGCACGAGTGGATGTGAGTAGGTCAGAGTGTGAGTGAGAGTGTGTGTATGGGTGAACATGAGTGAGTGCGGGTCACTCTGAGGGTGAGTGGGAGTAAGATTGAGTGGGTACAGGAGTGGGAGAGAGGGGTGGGTCCGGGAGTGCAAATGTGGGATTGTGTGGGGGGAGAGGGCAAGCAAGAGTAACTGAGTGCATGTGGGTGCAAGTGGGTGTGTATGAGAGCATGAGAGTGTGAGTGCGTGAGTCTGTGTGCTGGTTGGGAGGTGCTGGATTGAGGGGGTAGTGCCTCTTGGCTGCGTGGACTCCCCTGAGCGAGGGGGGGCGGCCCCCTGTGGGACCCTTGTGCCTTGCTGCCACCTTCTTTGGGTGTAGGGGTCCCCGGGGTGTGCGGCGGTAGCGATGGGGTGGGGGCAGACCCGCTGTGGGGGTGTCTGGGGGGGTTGCGTCGGGGGCGTGGGCCCGTCTCCAGCCTGGGGGATCGGGACGCTGGCCTCCCGGCGCCTGGGGCCCGGGGGCTGGCGTTGGCCCCGCTGGGGGGGGGGTCTGGTCCGGGGGTGTGGACCCGGCCACTTGGAGGCCCAGCCCCCCTCAGCCATCCCTCCTGGGGTGGATGCCTGGCTTTCCTGGGGCTTGTTGGCCTTGGGAAGCCGGTACGTGTGGGGGTTGGTGGCGTTGTCCTGCTTGCTCGGGGTTTCCAGGGAAAGGGAGTTGCTGTGACCAGCCACCCTCTTTGCATGTTTCCTGACAAACTACTCATATGCACACACTCATTTTGCACATGCTCTCATACACACTCATACATATGCACACACACGTATGTCTCTCCTTTAACAGGTGCAGATACCAGACTCGTGTTGAGACCTCTTCAGTGGAAGAAACAGTCTGTCTTCTGTTTGTTTCAGTTGTTAATTTGTCTTCTTTGTTTGTTCCTCTCTCTATTCATTCCCCCTCCCCACCCCTCCTTTCCGCATTCCCCCCATTGGGTCCTTCATGGGTAAAATAATTTAAGTATAATTTAAGTATTAAAAGTTATTATGGGAGGAGTTTATAAACAATATATATATATATATATATATATATATATAGTAGGAGTATATGAATTAATAATTATGATCAGGTATAAAAATTATTTCATTTATATTGATGTATTGGAATCTGAGATAAAATCTTGTTTCATATACACCAGAAAAGTTAATAACACTCGTGGGGCACCAGCTTCTATCTCTAAGAAGCAATTTAATCTTTAATTTCAATTTATACCTGTTTAATCACTCAATAATTTAATTAATAATCAGTCTCAAAAATTTTCGTGAATTCGATACTGGGGGCTTGAACCAGACTCAGAATGAAATAAATTCTCAACAACTTCTCTCATTTTCACATATTTATTAAACAAAATGATTAACAGATATTGCAGTAATTTCATTAATCATAAAATCAATCTTGTAAATGATAGATTAACAATGTCAATATTTTCGGAACCAGGGTTAAACTGAGAAACGAATTTCGATCAGTTTGAGTTGACAGATTATGGAAATAACATAAATTTATGGAGAAAGTTTTGCTAATTACAGTACAGTGGTACCTCTACTTACGAATTTAATTCGTTCCGGAAGAATTCTCGTAACGTGAAAAATTCGTAAGTAGAGGCGCGTTTTACATGTAAATGCCGTAATCCGTTCCAAGCCCCCAAAATTCGGGCATAAATTTTTTATAAATCGTAAAAACGCATCAAAATATGTAACAAATACATGTTACAATTAGATTACTGCACAATAAACATAAAATGAGAGTTTAAAATGAGAGAAAGAATAATAAAAGAGAATAATAAAAGAGAAAGAATAATAAAAATTATGTTCATTTACCCTTTAACTGCTATCGTCGTCGACGTCGTCATGTTTTGCCTTCTTTGGTTCATGTTCTGATCCAAGGACGTTTGCTTTTGTCGGCTTGTAAGTGCTTCGTTTTGTTTTAATACCGTGCTGATCGTTGATGTATTACGGCCATATTCTTTGGCGAGATCAACCAAACGCATAAAGTTTTGGAAAAAAAAAAAACTTCGTGGCCAATGGGATACCAGGAAGATGCTAGGCGATAGCCAATGGCAGAGCAGCTACAGGTATGTTTACGTTCGGTAAACTACGGAAGCTGCGAGGAGCGCGTACTTTTTTGCCTTTCGCATCCTGAAATTTCGTTTGTAACTAGAGGCAATATTTTCCCGTTGAGGCGTCTCGTAACCTGAAAATTCCGTATGTAGAGACGTTCGTAAGTAGAGGTACCACTGTATATGAAAAGTTCTGGATTAATCTTAAGAAAATAAAAACGGAATTTTAGTGAAAAGAGGAGTTATGTTAATGGCTTCTAAATTTGCATCTGATTAGATATCAAATTATTATTAAACCTCAGACGTTTGATTCAGCAGATGGATAAAGAAAAGTGCAGCTCACGTGCTTTCTCGTTGAAGATTTGAAGTTGCGTTCTTTCGTTGTCCTCATGAAGCTTTCGATGTGTTGATCAGTACTAAAACCCAGAATATTTGTCCAGCAAATATTCGGTTGTCACGAGATGAGATTTTGATGTGTTGATCACCGGGGCTGTGACCTGGCCCAGGGCGTTTTGCGTCTCCTTTCCTCTCCGTTGGCAAGCGGCTTCTCAGAGGCCTTAGATAATAATTAAATATATCTAATCTGATCTCAAAGTAAAAGAGTTTCGGACTTTAGATAAAAGAGCTTCTGGTGTGGGATTGGTCAATAAAAAAAAAATTATAAAAATAAAGTCAAGATTAAAGCTTACATTAAAATTAAAAGCGGTGGTTTTACAGAAAGTTTAACAAAGAAAAAGTGATATAAATAACCTAGGATTGGAGTTTGACTCCAGATTAGAATTTTGAGCTCAAGAGGGAAGAATTCCTAGGCATTTAAGAGAAAAGAAAAACATTCAAATACAAAGTTATAGAACACAAATTACGGGTTATCTGCTCTGTGATCGTCGAAAAACAACACGTGGGAGAAGTCCCTTTGTTCAGGCAGTCTTTTGTTCTCCCGGAGGTTCCCTCTGTGTGGACAATGGAAGAGAAAGAAAAAGAAGAAAAGAGGCGGAAGCGCTTCCTTTTATAACTTCAGTCGAGCTTTCGCGGGTTTCCGGATTGACAGGAACTCCAGCCAATAAGTTTTCTTCATGGGCGGGCTTGATGAATTTTAGTCCAATAAACCAACAGTCTTTTTTTGGAGCAAACACAGAGCTGTTGTCATGCAGAGATTGGCTGCTGGAGTCACATGATTATAGAGGCAAATCTCAATACAGCACTGGGATATGCTTTTATGCCCTTATGTATAAACTAAGCTAACCTTAGTGATTAATGTAACTTATAAGCAGTGCTTCTAAATTAACATGCAGGAATAAACATTCATTTAAACATTTTTAACATGCATATATATAAAATCACAGATTGATACATTTCAAACATATTATTGATTTTCCACATTAAAACATCAGAGTTCATTTGCTTTTCATGGTCCTGGAAAAGAAGAGAAGGTTTAGAATTGAGTTAACTCAGATGTGGTGAAAAGCTGCACTGGTTAGATCTGCATGTCCCAGAGTTGCCAGAAGAGGCAATATTGAGCTGTGGATCTTTGTAGTGATGAGGGGCTCCTTGGGCCTGTTCCATGTCTCCATGTTTATGGGGGCTATAAAAGTCACGGCAGGAATGCATTAGGGTGAATTCCTTAGACTGGTTTTAACAAAGGAATGGTGAGTTCAGTTGTGGCCTGGGGTAAAACATCAGTTCTTGACTGTCCTTCTCCTGGGTGAAACAAAATGTCTTTTAAGCAGAAGAATAATTATTGCTGAGCCAAAGTGAGATGATGCTACAATATATACATATATATATATATATATATATATATATATATATATATATATATATCAGTGGTGGACCGTTTTTAGAACTAGACCTTCAGTGTGTTATGTCCTAATAACGGGAGACCTGAGCCATGTTGAACCGAGCAACCAACTGAACTTTAATGACATTCACATTCAGTGAAACATACTGGCCGTAGCCTGCCTGACGTCACCACGTTGACTGCCTGACCTCAGTTACGGCAGGCTCCAAAGTTCAACATTATATACATATACATACATATATACAACATTCTTCCCCCCCTTACAAAACGTGAAAGCACCATAGAGAACACATTTATATAAGATGGAACCCCCCCCCCTTTAAATTTAGCAGGAAAGCCCCTTAGAACACATGCAATATAAACATTTTTTTGAACACGCAGAACAATAAAGTTGATCAGCTAAATGAGCACCTGGGTAGACTACCAGGGTACCCTCCCGTGTTGGGGCAGATTATTCTGCCGCCCATTCCCAACATGCATCAGCTAAAGCTACTTTCAACACAAAGTTATCGAGGTATTTGGGCCTCTGACACGTCCTAGCCAAGCGCCTCACCAGAGGAGGATCTGCTCCAGGCTCTGTCAGCAGCACCTGAAAGTCCCCAACACCCTCATCAGATAAGTCCCAATCTACATCAGTCTGCTCTGCCGCAGCTCCTGGATCCTGTGCAGGCAACAACTTCCTGAGTCGACTGGAATGCCACCGTAACCCACCCTAGAGCTCGAACATGTCCTGGCCCTGCCGCCTCATGATCTGTAGTAGCCCCGTCCAGAAAGGTTGCAGTTTATGCGTGCAGTTGGCATGCTTAATCTAGACCTGGTCCAACACATCCAGTCTGTGGGCCTTCGCCTTGTGCTTCCTGTCGAACCGTCGTTTCATCTTATGCTGTTGGGCGACGACCCAGTCTCGTGTGGGGGGTCTGTGTTCCCCGGAGGGGAGGTTGTGGGGGGTCTCAGTCGATCCAGGGACAGGTGGAATTCACGCCACAGCAGGAGTTTTGCCGGGGAGCACCCTGTCGTGGTGTAGGCCGTTGCCCTGTAGTGGAGGAAGTGTGTTCTGGAGGGCATCAGGGAACATGAAGCCGTCTGCCAAATGGGTTCTCAGACCATTTTTCTGAGTCTTGTTGAAACGCTCCATGCCCCCATTGGTCTGGGGGTGGTAAAACGCAGTTTTGATGTGTTACACGCCCCTAACCCCGCAAAACTCCTCAAACCCCCCAGAGTTGAACTGTGGGCCATTGTCCTTAGTGATGGCATCCGGGACCGCCCATCTGGCGAACAGTGACGAGAGGAAACCCATAACCACATCTGTCATGACAGAATTAGTGGGCAACACCTCCGGCCATTTGGAGAACAGATCGTAGACCACTAGCAAAAAATGACTGTCTGGGGGTGCCGTATGTAGTTCACTGCAAATGTCCAATTGGATGTGCTTCCAAGGGCCTTCTGGGTATGGTAATGGTTGCAGCGGTGGAGGGAGGGGGTCTGCCAGTCTTTCTGCTCTCCAAGCATGGAACACAGTTCTTTACCATAGTTTCAATGTCCTTACCGATACAAGGCCACCAAACCCTTGTGGAGCATTGCCAGAACTCGTGATCTCAGAGACACCGAGATCAATGTGAAGTGTCCCCTTGCCACACACTCCGTTCCAGTAACTCAGTTCATCTCTGAACCGATGAAAAGGCGCCAGATCGCCCTGTACTTTTGTGGGCCAACTCTCCCTGATGAACGAGCATAGTTGTGACAACATGGGGTCCCGTTCCAACTCCACCTGGAGCTCCTGGAGGGATACCATGTCCCGGAGGGGTCCGTGCAATGTGTTGACCAGATCCGCCTCTGTGGGGTCATCATCGTCATCCGGTTGTACGGTGTTTGCCATGGCATGGGACAGGAGATCTGCCACTACATTCTCTATTCCAGGAGTGACCTGGGTAGTAAAGTTGAAGGCCCTTAGCCGCTCAGTCCACCTGTAGATCCGTATGGGCGTGTGTCCCGGACCTATTGTCTCCAGCAGTGTCGTCAGCGCTCGGTGGTCCATTCGCAGGGTGAAATAGCACCCGTAGATGTTGATGTGCCACCGTTGCCACACAAGCGAGTGCCTCCCTCTCACCCACGGCATACTTCTGTTCAGCCGCTGAAAGGGACCTCGACGTGAACACCACTGGGCACTCGGTACCATCTTGCTTTTGAGACATAACTGCCCCACCACCGAACCAGATGCGTCACAAGTGACAAAAGTTGGCCATTTTGGATCAAAGTGGGCAACACTGGAGGGGAAGTGAATTGAGACTTCAGCCCAGCAACTGCCACTTAGCAGGCTGGTGTCCACTGCCATGGTGTGTCCTGCTTCAGATGGGCCCAGAGGGGTTCAATAGTCTCTGAATAATGGGAATAAAATGCCCATAAAAGTTCACCATGCCCAGATAAGAGGAGATTTGTGCAGGTGTCGTGGGATTGGGGAGACGCATTCGAGTGTAGGGGCCTCAGGCCCTCAGCCACCAGCCAGAATCCCACAAACTCAATCACCGACTGAGCGGACTTCTGTTCTGCTCACCCAGCTGCCTGACAGGACAAGGGGGTAAAAAAGATCAAAGAGCTACCATATTGTTGTCTTCAGAACAAAAGGCTCCTATGTTGTTATGTTCAGAGCGAAATGCTCCTATGTTGTCATTTTAAGAGGAAAAGGCACCTATATTGCTATTGTCAGAGCAAAGGGCTCCTATATTGTTGTGTTCAGAGCAAACAGCTACTACGTGGTTATTTTCAGATCAAAACGCTACTACATGGTTATTTTAGAGCAAACAGTTCCTTTGTGGTGATTTTCAGAGTAAACCGTTCCTTTGTGCTCTCCAGGTCAATCTCCAGGTCTATCTCCCGAGTTCAAAGTGTCCATGTTATCACCTCCAGAGGTTAAAGGTTCCATGTTATCTCCTGAGGTTAAAGGTTCCTTGTTGACTCCTCCTGAGTTTAAGGAATCCACGTTGTCATCCTCTGACTGTAAAGGTTCTATGTCATCATCTCCCAAATGCAAGATTTCCATGTTGTCGTCCCCTACGTTTAAAGGTTCTTTGTGGCCTTCTCCAGAGGTCAAAGTTTCAGAGGGTAAAGTTTTCATGTCATTACCTCCTGAGGTTGAAGCCTCTGTGTTGTTATCCTCTGTGCAAAGCACTCCTGAGCTTTATGCCCCTACGGTACCATGTGCTTCCGTCAGGTGGCCTATGGACTGGGGCAGGCTGCCCAATGCATCATGTTCATCCATCTGGTGGCCCTTGGAGTTCAGTAATAGAAAAGAGATGAATAGACTGCGAGCAAAGGGGAGTCTTACAATAATGAGCAGAGGACCCGGCAGTAATTACCCAGGGTGGAGTAATGAAGGAGCTGGCAGAGATTGAGCCAGCGGAAAGAAAAGGTATGAGGAATAGAGATGGGAAGGAGCAGAGCAGAGGACTCACCAGGTGCAGTAGAGAAGACTCAGGCAGGATGGTGGAAAGGCAGGTGAGCGTGCACAAATCCCAGGGACACATCACTGCGATGGCAGCAACCTGAGGAGGAAAAGAGAGAAGGAGGATTAACCACAAGTTAGGTTAGACGTTTAAAGCACTTGACCTAAATGTAGGCAGCAATACCCATGGTCCAGCAAAGAAGCATTCACAGACTGGTTCTTTTATACACTGGCAACGAGGAAGCAACAGGTGCGTCCACTCATGCAGGCTCGCTGATGAGCTGCGGAGCCAGGAGACAGACAGAAGGACAATACACAGGATGGGAGGGGGAGCACACTCACCAGATCATTACAAACAAAGCCTATTCTATTGACTCTTTCCCTCCAGTCCTTTGTCCCCCTCCACCCACCCAATTTGAGGTTTGCTTGTTTTTCTTTTTGGGGTGTCTGGAATCTGCCCTTAAGGAGGGGACACTGTCATATCTGGACAAGGTTTCCTACCATGTCCACATTTTCTCTTGTTTTCGATCTGTTTTGCATCTTTATTCTGTTGTCATTAGTTTGTCGGTTTACCCTTTAATTTCTTGTTTCAGCCCCATTTTCTAGTCTTCCTTATTATTTTCCATACCACTAGTCACACATGTGTTTTCAGTTACCTTTGATTAGTCTCACTTGTCTTGTGTGGAGGGCAATATATCAGCATTCTCGTCGCGCCCTCCGCCAGTACCCGGGCTTGCCCGGGGAAGCTAATGATCCTACCAGCAGACTAAATTCGAAGAGACGACGCCTCAGTGCCAAGTCAAAGAAGAATCCTAGTCACAGTCCCAAAGCCGAAAGCAAACAGCTCCCAGAGCACCTTGCAGTAGGACCTGCCCTTCGCATACTACAACTAAACATTGAAGGCCTATCTGCAGCCAAGCGAAGCCTTATCGAAGTCCTCGCCTTCCAACACTCGATTGATGTAATCTGCCTCCAAGAGACTCATATTGACACAGAGGAAGCTGGCCGCTACACCATCAATGGCTTTGACCTCCTGTGCTATGTTCCACATGCCAAACATGGACGTGCCACCTATGTGCGTTCTGACATAGTTGAAGTAAACCACCTGACAACAACACATTTCTCAGACACCATAACCATTGGTGGCTTCCATATTGTCAATGTGTACAAGCCCCCTAGTGCCAACTGGGATCTGCAGGTCTTACCCACCCTACCCCACCCTGCCATCTATGTGGGGGACTTTAACAGCCATCACCCTGACTGGAGGTACCCAGCAGTGGATAGTGACGGGAAGGTACTTTCAGACTGGGCACCTAGAAATGATCTCGCTCTGATACATGACCCCAAACAAAGAGGAACCTTCCACTCTGCTAGGTGGAAGAAGGACTATTCTCCTGACCTGTGCTGGGTCAGCTCTTTGAATGGGACGCCATATCCTACACAGATCCTCATTCTTGACGATTTTCCACACAGCCAACACCGGCCCCTGCTTGTACACATTGGCCTACAACTTCCAGTCATAAACAGCCCAAGGAAGATGTGCTGGAACTTC
Organism: Pholidichthys leucotaenia; assembly: GCA_020510985.1. Lineage (NCBI taxonomy): Eukaryota > Metazoa > Chordata > Actinopteri > Cichliformes > Pholidichthyidae > Pholidichthys > Pholidichthys leucotaenia. The sequence continues at coordinate 251,715,869 of CM035843.1, forward strand.
TGCAAAGCCAACTGGAAAAAATTCAGTGAAACCCTGGATCGAAGTGCTGTTACCATCCCACTCCACACCATCACTGTAGATGAAGCATACAACCGCTTCTGCAGCGTAATCTTCAAGGCTGCTCACACTGCAATCCCACGAGGCTACCAACCCCTCTATGTCCCATGCCTGGACGGAGAAAGCGCTGCCCTCCTACAATCCAATCAAACATCAGGGGACCCAGAGATAGCAGACCATCTCATTGAATCGCTAAGTACAGCCCGGCAAAAGAAATGGGAGGAGACAGTTGCTGACCGGAGCTTTACCCACTCTAGCAGGAAATGTTGGAGCCTCATCCGTCTCCTAGGAGCTGCACAGAAGCCCCCTAGCCAAAGCCGAGCATCTGTCACACCCAACCAAGTTGCATCCCACCTACTGACCATCGCCAAAGCACCCCAAGACAAAGACACCAGAAGAGCAGTTACAACTGAGCTTAAAAAACACCAAAAAATGCCCATAGAGGAAACGAACCCTGAACCCTTCGAGGCTGCTGAACTGGAGAAAGTCCTACAGGGCCTGAAATGTGGAAAGGCAGCAGGATATGACAACATCTTCCCAGAATTCATGAAAAATCTTGGCCCCCGAGCCCTAACCTGGTTGACACAACTCTACACAGGATCATACAAACAAACTCGATCCCAAAGAAATGGCGTACAGCAAAGGTGTACTGATGTCTCAAACTGATGAGAAGATCATTCACTCACTGCTCTCTTTGTGTCCTTGTATACATTCTATTGTCTGCTAATTGTGCATTGAGGGCTTTTTTTTCTTGTAATCATAATATTGATCATTTATGACCGGTATTCTGACAATCAATGCTTTTTTTGCTCTCTCCTATTGTGTTTATCCTTTTCTTCCCTATGCTTCCTGTTCCTAGTCTGCTGACAGGCGCGTTATCGACGCTGCCGCGTCACCGGAAATGCATGTCGTTTTCAGTGTCAAGTCAAATCCCTCGTATGTTATCAGTTGTTTACTGTTAATGTACTTGGCAATAAATCCTTTTCTGAGTTCTGAGTTCTGAGTTCATTGCTATACCAAAACCTGGCAAAGACCACAAACTACCAGCAAGCTACCGCCCAATCTCCCTACTCAGCGTTCCTTATAAAATCATGGAGCGCCTAATACTGCAACATATATTTCCCCAGGAATAGAGGAAATTCTAAGTGTGGATCAAGCAGGTTTCCGCAAGGACCGCAGCACAGGAGAACAAGTAGTGGCCCTAACCACCTTCATCGAAAATGGTTTCGAGAGCAGACTGAAGACAGGGGCTGTGTTTCTCGATCTTACAGCCGCCTATGATACGGTCTGGCACAAAGGCCTCCTCCTGAAACTTACAAAGGCGATCCCTGCCTGGACATTAGCAATTATAAAAACCCTGCTGACCAACCGAAGGTTCAGAGTCCACCTCGGTCAGAACACAAGCGCATAGAGAACACAGAAAAACAGACTCCCACAAGGCTCAGTTCTAGCTCCAACCCTATTCAACCTCTACATAAACGACCTGCCCACTACAAAATCCCACAAATTCATCTATGCAGACGACATCTGTTTGGCGCTCCAAGCACCAGACTTTGAGCCACTGGAACGGGTGCTCACGGAAGATCTTGCCAAACTGGACCAGTTCTGCAAAACCTGACACCTAAAACCAAGCCCAGCAAAAACCGTCTCCAGTGTGTTCCATCTCCACAATGTAAAAGCTGCCAGAGAACTAAACATCCACCTGAGCGGACTTAAGCTTAAGCATGCCTCGAATCCAACCTACCTTGGAGTGACCCTTGACAGGACCCTATCCTTCAAGGAACATTTAAAGGGGACGGCTGCTAAGGTGAAGGCATGAAACAACCTGCTCTGCAAGCTCGCTGGTGCAAAATGGGGGGCGGCAGCCTCCACCCTGCGTACCTCAGCACTGGCCCTTTCATACTCTGTAGCAGAATATTGTGCCCCTGTCTGGTCCAGGTCATCCTACACACACCATGTAGACACCCAGCTCAACACAACCATGAGAACCATAACTGGGACAATCCGCTAAACACCACTCTCCTGGCTCCCTGTACTGTCAAACATAGCCCCCCCACACATCTGGCGAGCAGCACTAACTCAAAGGATGCTTCAAAAAGCCAAAGACTCTCCTCACTTACCAATCTATGCAGATATCTACACCCCACCCACTGCCCAACTTCCATCCAGACGGCCGATTTGGAAAAACCCTCCCCCAGCTGACTTCACCATCCAGACAGCTTGACAAGAGGAATGGGAGACCAAGGAGGTCCCAAACAAACACCTGGTGACAAACCCCAACCAACAGGTCCCGGGCACCAACCTCCCAAGGAGACAGCGGTCTACACTCAATCGCTTCAGGACTGGACATGGCCCCTGCTTGGCCAGCCTTCACAGATGGGGCAGTAGCCCTAGCCCACTGTGCACATGTGGAGAGGAGCAAACAATGGAACACATCATAGAGGCTTACCCGCTCCAAAGACTGGAAGGAAGATTACACACCCTCCATACAGCAAACCAGGAGGCAACTGCTTGGCTTGAGGACTTTGCATTCGCTAAATAAATAAATAAACTTGTCGTGTGTTAAGCTAATTATTTGCTCCCTACTTAAGTTGTCATTTTCTGTTGTCCATTGCCAGGACATTGCTATACCTCCCTCCAGTCCTTCCTCATCATGAGTTTATTTGTGTTATTATTATCGGTGCATTTTGTGTTTGACAGTCCCGTGCTGTAAGTTATTGGCACTCTGTCAATAAATATGTTTGCACTTAAAGTCCTCGCTGCCTGGAGGAGTTGTCTATTCTGTCTGCTGGAGGCTGTTTTCTGACAATCTTCAGGTTCTCTTCCACCTGCTCCCTACTCTCACTCGAGAATGTCATCTGTACAATGCCATCACAATCACAATGTCACCTGCAAACATCATGGTCCACGGAGACTCCTGCCTGACTTCATCTGTCAGCCTGTCCATCGCCACGGCAAACAAAAAGGGGCTCAGAGCCGATCCCTGATGTAATCCCACCCCCACCTTTAATCCATCTGTCACTCCTACAGCACACCTCACCACCATCTTGCTGTCCTCATACATGTCCTGGACCGCTCTCACATACTTCTCTGCCACTCCTGACTTCCTCATACAGTACCACACTTCCTCTCTTGGCACCCTATCATATGCTTTCTCTAGACCCACAAAAACACAGTGCAACTCCTTCTGACCTCCTCTATACTTCTCCATCAACACTCTTAAAGTAAACATTGCATCTCTAGTACTCTTTCTTGACATAAAACCATACTGCTGCTCAGTGATTGTCACCTCTCCTCTTAACCCGGCTTCAACAACTCTTTCCCTATTCATAGTGTGGCTGATCAACTTTATGCCTCTGTAGTTGCTACAGCTCTGAGCATCACCTTTGTTCTTGAAAACTGGTACCAAAACACTTCTCCACTCCTCAGGCATCCTCTCACTATCCAAATTTGTGTTAATAAAGAAGTCCCAGAGAGGGGCCATTTGGCCTTTTTGGCTAGAAAACCCATAGGGGGACCATCAAGTGGCCACAAGAGGGCCAACGTCTGGGACTTCTAGTTTAAACAATCTGGTTAAAAAGTCCATTGCCATCTCGTCTAAACATCTCCATTCCTCCATTGGTATGTCATCTGGACCAACCGCCTTTCCATTCTTCATCTTCTTGAAAGCTGCCTTCACTTCCACCTTGCTAATCCTTGGGACCTCCTTGTTCACTATCTTTCCTTCATCCATCCTTCTCTTCTCGCTCTTATTTTCTTCATTCATCAGCTCTTCAAAGTACTCCTTCCACCTTCTCAACACACTCTCAGGAACCTCAAGACATGAGTGTGTGTGTGTGAGTGTGTGAGTGTGTGTGTGTGTGTGTGTGTGTGTGTGTGTGTGTGTGTGTGTGTGTGTGTGTGTGTGTGTGTGTGCTGTACCCTAATCTCGCCTAGGGTGCCAAAATGGCAAAGGCCGCTCGTGACGTGAACAGTGCATTCATTTAAATCAGATCAAAAATGATATATTTTTGTCATTTTTGAGAAAAATCAGGGCATATTTCTAAAAAAAAAAAAAGCAGAACTTTAATTTAGAAACCATGTGGGATCTAGAGAACAAGTCAGGGTCAAAGACATGCTCCAGTTCTGTTCTTTGGAAAGTTATTACCTTTGTAGCCTCATCACAAGAATTCTTGCATTTATGAGTTCTTTTCAGCACTTAAAACTAACTTAAGATTTTTGAGAGGAGTTTACACTGTTCCAAAGGCAGTATGTAAGGGCCCCTTTACACAGATGGAGATCGTTGGGTGAACATTGAGATCAAAAACTGAACCGATCTCTCAATGATCTCCTGAAGCCTCAAAAAAGCCTTTCTGTGTAAATCTTTACAAGATCATTTTAAGATTTTCATGGCAATCAATAGAGATCTTTGAAGGATTCTGTGGTGATCCCGAGCGTGGGTCTGTCCGCGCTCGAGTCATTTATTATTTTTCCTTTTTCTGTCTGTTTAGTCTTGTTTGTTAGGGGATTGACTTTGTGCTTTTATTTTGACAGCACCGTGGCAGCACTTCCTCCTGTCAGGCTGCTCGCGGACTGTCACAGCTCTTATTATTTGTCTCACTTGTTTGTGGTTTTTTGGTTGCACTATTTAAGATCACAGTGAAGATTCATTCCTCACTGCGATCTCACACCTACTCAAGCTGGAGTCCCCACATCCGGCTCCAGTCTCCTTTCAGCGTCAGCTTTCACCCTCACTGTATAAAGTGTAAGTGTATCTTTGATTCTTTGTATTGGTTTAGTTATTTTGACCCTTTGTGGTCGAGTGTTTTAGTTTATGTGTTTCGCCCCTCGAGGCACATTGTTTTGTACTTTTTAATAAAATAACAAAACTCACTGCTGGCTTGTGGCATCTCATCTTTGCCCTGCACAGGGCAAATCAAAACAGTAGATTGCAGCCAAACGGCGTGCCAGCCTCAGTGAGTTTTTGTTTTTGGCTCTGTATTTTTTCCCTTACCGTGTGCCAGCATTTCTTGTTCGTGGGGAGGTTATGGCATCTTTCAGGACATGGTATCCAATGAGCCTGGTTTTTGAGCTCTTCCAGGCCCTGATGGAGACTGACGACCTCTTGGCCATTGCACACCAATATTTGACTCCCAAGCACGCATTATGGTACCTGGACCTCGCAGAGGCTGCTGTAAATCGTCATCCTCGCCTTGCAGATCACTCTGAGGGCAGGGAGAGGATGGCTGAGCTAGCGGCGCTTCAGTGGAAACATCGTGAGCTGGTGAAGAGTTCCTGCAGGAAACCTAAGACGGAGCAGATGGCGAAGCACTCCGATTCCTCGCCCCGGGACCAGTTTCCTGCTACGATTCCAGCCCCAGTTTCTGCTTCGCCAAAGAGCCGTCTCCCAGCACGCCATAGGAGGATGGCAGCCGAGGCTCCCAGTGAAGGAGAACAGTGGGCAGCTGAACTCATCAGGGGCCATGTGGCTGAAGCTCGCTCTTCCTTCAACCCCGGTGAGCATGGTGGCAGCTGTTAGACTGACGGAGGCCAATCCCGGGTTAAATAATTTTCCTGAGTTCGCCGAGCTGCTGGCCTCAGTTTCAGTGCAGCAGCGGTGTTTCCCCAATTTAAATTTAGTTTCGCCTCCAGCCAGAAGACGTCACTGCCCTGCACAGAACTCATCTCCTCCCCGGGACACGGCTGTTCCGAAGGGGAGGAAGTATAATGACCAGGTCAATTCTCCGCGGGGTTCCCATTTGGGTCCAGCTACGGGCCGCCGGAAAAATTCCTCTGTCTCCCAGCCAGCTGTTTTTCCCTTACCATGGCAGAGGAATTTGACAGCAGCTTCAGCCTCCGGGTCTTCGTTTCCAGCTGTTTCGCCAGCTCCCCTACCCCGGACTGCCTCAGCTGCTCCTTCCTCCTCTATGGCGCTTCCTCCAGCTGCTGCAAACCTAGGAACTTCTCCGGCTGCCTTCATCGCCAATCCTCCTCCTCATTTTCCCGGGGGGCCCACCTGCATCCCTGGAACGGGAGAGGGAAGAACAGAGCCTGCTGCAGCAGTGACCACCGTTCCCCAAGGAGACAGGCAAATGGTTTATCATTCTCAACCTCTAACTGATGAATTACCTTGTCTGATTCCTGGGGGTGAGGCTCAGGTCGTGCAGTCCCCTGAGCTCTCACCACCTGCTGCAGCCATAATTATGCAACCTGCCTCCTTTGTGTCTCCTCCTATATTCCCCCAGTGTCCGCCGGTGCCAGGACTAAACCACCGGAGGGAGGAGGGGCCTGTGGCCCTGGTGAACCTGGTTCCAGCCCCGCAGCCACGTTATGGACAGAGGAGCAGGTCAGCCTGCCAGTGGGAATCTGTGCCGATGACAAAGCGTCCCCGGATCTCCTCTGAGCAGAATCCTGTCCCAGATGGGAGTGGATCTCCGCTCGCCATGCAGAGCGAGCCATCTGTGTGGGCTGCAGTGGCGGGGGGCCCAGAGACTGCTGAGACCATCATGCCTGCTGCTGGGGCCGCCGCAGTAGAGTTGGAGTTGGACCTCCAGGAGGCCGGGCCAAGAGGATCGCCATCCGGATCGACAGAGTCCTGGACGGCGGTGGAACTTGAGCTCAGGCAAGTACTCTCCTTTGTTTTCATTATTTCTGTTTTGGAGAGATCTTGTCTGGCTCTTGGGGAGGAGAGCAGGGTGCTGCCGTCAGCAACACCTGAGCTCGCCTCACCGGGTTTCACTGCTGCCGGTGACCCTGATCGTGTTCCTGTGCTCCTTGTCTACGAGCCTTTTCTCAGGGTCACCGAGGCGCTTCCTGCCACAGTAAAGGTCTCTGTGGGTTCTGGTCCACTGCCCGAGGTCGTCGTGGGTCCTGCTCCTCAAGCCAAAGTCACCATGGTTCCAGCTCCTCAAGCGGGAGCCATCACAGGTGCTACTACGCCTCAAACGGGGACCATCGCGGGTGCTGCTATGCCTCATGCATAGGCCATCGCGGGTGCTGCTACGCCTCAGGCCAAGGCCATTGAGGGTGCAGTGCTGGAGCTGAAGGCTGCTGTGGTTCAGCTTCAAGTTTTTGGTTCCTTCATTGTTCGTTCCCTGCCTAGGGTTGGTGGTGATTACCCGCCTCCTCTTCTGCCTTCTGGGGGAGGTGAGAGGGACTCCATGGTCCGCTGGCCCAGCGATGTGGGGAGGCCACCTGAGGAACCTTTTCGCCTGTATTTGTGGTGCTGGAGGTCTGGTAGGCTGCCCGACCTTTTTCTTGTGACGGTTGGGTGGAGCTGGGACTCTGGAAGGCCACCAAAACTATGCATTTATTTAACCCCTTGCACTCTGGTCAATTTCCCTAAAAACGCCAAAAAAATAACGTGCCCAAAGTAAATCAAAAGCTGTTCTTCAACCCTTTGCAGCATCTTCATGGGGTTGGTCTCATTTAAAAGAAAACACTTTGAATTTTTTGGCAAAATAGTCATAATCTCTCTAAGTGCTCCTGCCACTGAGTAACAGTCATCTAAACATACTGAACTTGAAGAAAATAAATTTGGCCTGGGTGTTTTTTTGGATACAAATGATTGCAAATAACACACAGCTTCAGATCCGGGCTGGAAAATGCAACAGAAATGTAGAACCAAGTGTTATCCAGCTGAGGTCAAAATTTTGCAACAATACCACAAAAAAAGAAATATATTACACAGCTTTGTTCTCAGGTAGTTCCCAGGCGTTTTTGAACTGTGCCAAATTGTGCCAAATGGCACAGTTTGGAAAAAACGTCTGTAACTTTTGAATGATTCAATATAGAAGCTTCATCTTGGGCTCTAATGAAAGGTGACACTCAGGGCTGTGTGTGTGTGTGGGGGTTGTTTATTCATTCATTCATGAATGAATGAACAAACAAGCCCCCACACACAAAGAAGCATGCCACGTAAAAAATGTGTGGCTTTTTTTTACAAGAAAAAATAACCTACAGTGCACTAAAAATTATTCTAAAATATTTGTAATATAGAAGATAACAACTCCCCCCCCCCCCCGCTACAGAGGACAGACATCGGCCATCGCTACATGACGGAACAGTCATGTGGCAATGTGGCGACCACGGCGTACAGTCCCCGCGGTCCCCGCCCCCCCCCCCCCCCCCGCTACAGAAGAGTACCGGCGGGGGGGGCGTTCATGGTCCGGACGCGGCGCACAAACCGTGTACCGCGGCGCACGGACTTCGGACTTCGTGCGCCGCGGTCTACTACGCACAGTTGTAATTTACTGATCGGTCAAAAGTCATTTTTGATTACAATTTTCAGGGATAAAGAATAATTTAGCTTATAACACTTACCTGTCCACAACAGCATGTGGATGGTCTATGATGACCATGGAAGAGAATCCTAAACGTCTACTCTGCTGGGACAGCACCGCCTGTGGCTGAACACGCCGATGCGCGAATGGCAGTCCCTGTCACACAGGTCGCACTTGTGGGTGGTCTCCGTGCTGCTGGGTCTGTGGCGGTTCTTCCTGCAGGTCCTTTTTTCATCTGCTGCAACAGTCAGTCTCTCTTCACCCAGCCTTACACATTACAGCTTTCGAACTTCTGTGCTTCAATTGGCTGGCTGTATTCACAGCCGTAGGTAGGCGGGTCCTTCTTGCTAGTGACATAACGTTCGGCTCAGGAGACGCACACACACAGGCTCAGAGTAGTTCAAATTGTTTATTAACAACAGGGGTGTATGGGTGTGTGTCTGCGAAATGTTAATGTGTTGGTGGTGGCATCTGCTTCAGGCACAGAGGCAGGAGACCGTGCAGCCGGCAACCCTATGGGAGAGAACACAAAGACACAGGGTGATGGGCACACACCAACACAGGAGGAGAATAGGCGAGGGAGAAGCTTACTTGCTGGGGACAGATGACTGGCACGACAAGGACGGGACCCGGGAGACAGCCACCTGCAGGGCTCGGTGCAGCAGCGAGGATGGACGAAGGACGGAGTTGTCCGCCGCCAAGGAATCCACCTGTGCACAGGGGAGCAGACTGGAGCAGATGAGGTAAAAGTTTCTTACCACACAGCTTCGAGCTGAAGAATAAGTTGCGTCACATTGACGGGGAAAGAAGTCTGACGGCTTCAGGCCGAAGCTCAGGGCGAGGCGGCTTATATCTCTCGCCGCTGACGATGAACAGGTGTGCGAGCAGGTGGCGCCGCTGATGAGCGGCGCGGCGTGACAGTACTCCCCCCTCTAGCAGCGCCTCCTGGCGATGGCTTTCCTGGGTGCGCTCGGTGGAAGTCCGCGATGAGCGATGGGTCCAACACGAACGACGAGGGTACCCACTGTCGATGCTCGGGCCCATAGCCCTCCCAGTCCACCAAGTACTGCAACCCACGACCCCGGCGCCGGGAGTCCAGGATGGAGGCGACGGACCAGGCCGGATGGCCACCAATCCTCCGGGCGCGGGTTGCGCAGCAGGAGGAGGGCAAAGGGGGGTCGGTGACTGCCAGCTTCACCTTAGACACGTGGAAGGTGGGATGGATGCGGAGGGAGGGGGGAATAGCCACGCGCACAGCCACCGGGTTGATGATCCGGGTGATGGGGTAGGGACCCATGAACCGCTGTGCCAGCTTCCTCCTCTCGCCTTTTAGAGTTACGTCCTGGGTAGATACGTAGACAAGTTGCCCAACTCTGTACGCCGGGGCAGGTCTTCTGTGCCGGTCCGCCACAGTCCTGTTGCGCTCCGCTGTGCGTAAAAGCGCATTGTGCGCGGCAGTCCAGATGGAGCGGAACTGCCTGAGATGCGCCCTAACTGAGGAGACAGTTACCTCACTCTCCTGCACCGGGAACAGCGGGGGGTCATAACCCAGGGACGCCTTGAAGGGGGACATCCCTGTAGCAGAAGAGCGAGCGGTATTGTGGGCGTACTCAACCCTGGCAAGATGGTTACTCCAGGACGTGGGTTTGGATGCGGTCACACAGTGGAGCGCAGCCTCCAGCTCCTGGTTAGTCCGTTCACACTGCCCGTTGGATTGGGGGTGATGGCCGGAGGAGAGGCTCACCTTGGCTCCGATGGCGTTACAAAACGACCTCCAAACCTCAGATGAAAATTGGGGGCCCCGGTCCGAGACCACGTCCACCGGAATCCCGTGCAGCCTGACCACGTGTTGGACGAGGAGATCCGCCGTCTCCAGGGCAGTAGGGGAGACCTCGCAGGGGGACGAAGTGCACAGCCTTGGGAGAAACGGTCCACAATGGTCAGGATGGTGTCATAGGAGTTGGAGACAGGAGTCCGGTGACGAAATCCAACGCGATGTGCGACCAGGGCCTGCCAGGGGACGGGCAGGGGCTGGAGCAGACCCGCTGGAGGGGCATTTCCCGACTTGCAGGTGGCACAGATTGGGCAGGCCCGGGCGTAGCGGGCTGCGTCCCTCCGCAGGCCTGGCCACCAAAAGGACCGTTGGAGGAGGTCTATCATCCGGGAGGTGCCAGGGTGACAGGTGAGCTTGGAGGTGTGCAGCCAGTGGATGACCTCTCCTCGGACCGCGGATGGCACGAACAGCCGCCCCTCCGGTCCGCCGCCAGGGTCAGGTTCCACTTCCTGCGCCTTCCGGATCTTGCTCTCAATGTCCCACGAGATGGCTCCCACGACGCACGACCTGGGCAGGATGGTGTGGGGGCATTTCCTCCGACTCCACGGGGGTGAACTGCCTAGAGAGGGCGTCAGGCAGGCCGTTCTTAGAGCCAGGCCTGAAGGTGATGGAGAACTGGAACCTGGCGAAGAACAAGGACCAGCGCGCCTGGCGGGCGTTCAGGCGCTTGGCAGATCGTAGGTATTCCAAGTTCTTGTGGTCCGTCAGGACCACGAACGGCAGGTTCGCCGCCTCTAGCCAGTGGCGCCACTCCTGCAGGGCGAGTTTGATGGCCAAGAGCTCCCTGTCCCCCACATCGTAGTTTCTCTCCGCCGGGGACAAGCGCCGGGAGAAGAAGGCGCAGGGCTGTTTGGCGCCATCGTCCGGCGACCGCTGGGATAGCACTGCCCCCACTCCCGTGTCCGAAGCGTCTACCTCCACGATGCACTGCAGCGCGGGGTCGACCTGGCGAAGGACCCGGGAGGAGGAGAACTCCGCCTTCAGCGCCTTAAAGGCAGCAGCGACCTCTTCGGTCCACCGGAACGGGACCTTAGGGGACGTGAGGCGGGTCAGTGGTCCGACGATGGAGCTGAAGTTGGGGACAAAGCGGCGATAGAAATTGGCGAAACCAACGAACTGTTGCACCTGCTTCCGGGACGCAGGTGTAGGCCATTCCACCACCGCCTTCACCTTCTCTGGGTCTGGGAGCACCTTGTCGTGGGCAATGATAAACCCCAGGAAGGATGTAGTCCTGGCATAAAATTCACATTTTTCAGCCTTCACGTATAGTCGATTCTCCAGCAGTCTTTGGAGGACCTGCCTCACATGGACCCGGTGCTCGTCCCTGGACCTGGAGAAGATGAGAATATCGTCCAGGTAGACGAACACGAAAAGGCCGATGAAGTCCCGGAGGACGTCATTAATGAGGCGCTGAAAGACGGCAGGAGCGTTGGTCAACCCGAACGGCATTACCAGGTATTCAAAGTGGCCGTTCGGGGTATGGAAGGCTGTCTTCCACTCATCTCCCTCCCGGATCCGGACGAGGTGGTATGCGCTGCGTAGATCCAGCTTGGTGAACCAGGTCGCCCCCTGGAGGGAGTGGAAAGCAGTGTCCATGAGGGGCAGGGTGTAACGGTCCTTCTCAGTGATGTCGTTGAGAGCCCGGTAGTCTATGCAAGGGCGGAGGGACCCATCCTTTTTCCCAACGAAGAAGAACCCTGCAACCACGGGTGACGATGATGGGCGGATTATCCCAGCGCTCAATGACTCTTTTAGGTAGGCGTTCATTGTCTCCTTCTCCGGCGCTGACAGGCTATAGAGCCGACCAGAAGGTAAGGGAGCCCCCTGGCGGAGGTTGATGGCGCAGTCATAGGGCCGATGAGGGGGGAGAGACATAGCTTTAGTCTTGCTGAACACCATACCCAGGTCGTGAAATTCCGGGGGCACCAGAGACAGGTCCGGGGGTGCAGCGTCCGTAGCAGAGGGAGAAGCGGACGGAGAGCAGGCAGCGGACTGAAGGCAGGTGCCCATGCAGAACGTGCTCCATGCCGATACCCCAGCTGACTTCCAATCAAGGACAGGGTTGTGGAGGCGTAGCCAGGGATACCCCAGGATGACGGGCGACACAGAGTTGGGTAGGACATAAAAGGTCATCTCCTCCCGGTGGTTTCCTGAGACGATGACCGGGACGGGGATGGTCTGGTGTGAGACTCTCCCAAGGGAGGCACGGGAGAGGTTGACAAGGGAGATGGGATTCTTGAGTGCCTGACAGCGGATGCCCAAACGGGTTGCCAGGCTTTGAGAAATGAAGCTGCCTTCTGCGCCCGAATCCACCAGTGCGTGGGTGAGATGCCCAGTGGGGTTGTGGCAGAAACGGATGGGCAGCTTCAATTGAGTGAGGGGATTGAACCGATTGACGTCCGCGAGGCCCCCTACAGTGACTCGCGGACCCCACCGTTTGGCTTTTGTGGACAAAGCTCCACCGTGTGTTGACTGTCTCCGCAATACATGCAGAGATTCAACTCACGGCGGCGTTGTCTCTCTGCCGGGGAGAGCTTTGTCCAGCCCATCACCATCGGCTCCGACTCCTCGGGGCGCGATGGTGGTGGCGTCGCCAGGGGGCGAGCTTGGGGCAGGCGCAGCGAGGCTCCCCGAGGACGAGAAGTAGACGACTTCCGTCCTGAGGAGCGCTCGCACAGCCTGTTGTCCAAGCTGATGGCTAGGGAAGTTAGCTCCGCTAGCATTCCAGGGATATCCCGTCCAGCCAGTTCATCCCTCAGATCATCATTGAGGCTGCGGAGGAACAGGCCACAGATGGAGCGTTCGTCCCAGCCCAATTCCTCCGCCGCTACCCGGTAGTCGACCTCATAGTCCGCTGCCGACCGGCTTCCCTGCTGGAGAGCGAGGAGCCGATCGACTTGGACCGTCTCGGTTCGAGAATGGTCAAAGACCTCCAGGAAGCGCCCCACGAATTGGTCGTAGGTGAGGGTGGCGTAACTGGGCTTTGCCATTATGGCGTAGGTCCAAGTTAACGCGCGCCCCTCCAGAAGATTCCCTATGTAACCAATTCGACTGTGATCGGAGGGAAAATCTCCGGGCACACGGTGGAACACGGACTCACACTGCATAATGGACCCCCGCGCTCCGCCGAGCTTTCCGCTAAAGCGGGCGGGGGTCGCTCGGCGGGGGTGTGAGCCGAGCCAGTGGCACCGGCTCGGTGTGTGAGCCAGTGGCACCGGCTCGGCGGGGGTGTGAGCCGAGCCGGTGCCACTGGAGCCGGCTGGACGGCCGCTGGAACAGCAGGAGCCGTGCCACCCTGGCGAGCCGGGGGGAACGGCTGCTGGGGGTCCAGGCGGTCCAATCGGTTTGTTATGTTTACTAATTGATTAAGGATCACCTGTTGCTGATAAACAACTTGATCCACTCGAGCCTCGAAAGTGGTAAGCCGGTGTGCGAGCCCGCCGTCTGCCGAGCCGCTCTGCTGAAGCCGTACTGACATAACGTTTGGCTCAGGAGACGCACACACACAGGCTCAGAGTAGTTCAAATCGTTTATTAACAACAGGGGTGTATGGGTGTGTGTCTGCGAAATGTTAATGTGTTGGTGGTGGCGTCTGCTTCAGGCACAGAGGCAGGAGACCGTGCAGCCGGCAACCCTATGGGAGAGAACACAAAGACACAGGGTGATGGGCACACACCAACACAGGAGGAGAATAGGCGAGGGAGAAGCTTACTTGCTGGGGACAGATGACTGGCACGACAAGGACGGGACCCGGGAGACAGCCACCTGCAGGGCTCGGTGCAGCAGTGAGGATGGACGAAGGACGGAGTTGTCCACCGCCAAGGAATCCACCTGTGCACAGGGGAGCAGACTGGAGCAGATGAGGTAAAAGTTTCTTACCACACAGTTTCGAGCTGAAGAATAAGTTGCGTCACGTTGACGGGGAAAGAAGTCTGACGGCTTCAGGCCGAAGCTCAGGGCGAGGCGGCTTATATCCCTCGCCGCTGACGATGAACAGGTGTGCGAGCAGGTGGCGCTGCTGATGAGCGGCGCGGCGTGACAGCTAGGTTTTCAGTCATTGGTTCTTCAAGGTTTCAGAAACCCAATTCAAGGCTCTTATTAGTCGAATGAGAGGTCAATCACATCTAAACCAATCAAAGCACTCCTTTAGCTTTCTGTTCGTGGCTGTGTCTGTAGTGGAAGAACAGAAATGCAGCTTTTTTTTTCAGTGCGCTCTAGGACGCAGCGCCCTCGTGCGCCCTCGTGTGCTCCAGGATGCAGAGACGTGCCCGCCTGCGGTCCTCTTTCTTAGATGTTACGATTGGGATGCCTGGAATCCATCCCTTAAAGCGGGGGCACTGTGGTGATCCCGAGCGCAGACAGACCCTCGCTCGAGTCATTTATTATTTTTCCTTTTTCTGTCTGTTTAGTCTTGTTTGTTAGGGGATTGACTTTGTGCTTTTATTTTGACAGCGCCACAGCAGCACTTCCTCCTGTCAGGCTACTCACGGACTGTCACAGCTGCGGGCGCTTAATCCCTTATTATTTGTCTCACCTGTTTGTGGTTTTTTGGTTGCACTATTTAAGATCGCAGTGGAGATTCATTCCTCGCTGCGATCTCACACCCAATCAGGCTGGAGTCCCCACGTCCGGCTCCTGTCTCCTTCCAGCGTCAGGTTTCGCCCTCGCTGTATAAAGTGTAAGTGTATCTTTGATTCTTTGTATTAGTTTAGTTATTTTGATCATTTGTGGTCGAGTGTTATAGTTTGTGTTTCGCCCCTCGGGGCGCATTGTTTTGTATTTTATAATAAAATAACAAAATTCAATGATGGCTTGTGGCGTCTCATCTTTGCCCTGCACAGGGCAAATCATAACAAATTCTTGAGAGATTGATACAAGTCATTTCTGCCAAACAGAGTGAAATAAGCATATCAGGTTATATGGGGAAAATAATTAACTGAGGTAAAATAACATTGTAAGTCAAGGGTTATAACTCCTGCAAAAATCATCCAGTCAGAGCCAAATTGCAACGTACGCATCATCAGAGTATATCAAACCCTGGTATCAAGTTCCAAAACATTTGGAACAAAACTGTCTGAAGAGCTGATCTGACAAAACAGATCCTTTTTGTGGGACAGACGGACAGAGAGACGGACATCGCTGTAACATAATTGCCCTCTGGTCTTCGACTGGCGGGGGATAAAAACTGCAAAATCAGTCAATTCTCCAAGTCTGCAAGTTTGAATTTAAAGCCAACATCATTTTAAGTGTTCAAATTTCAAGTGGAGTGACGCCAGCCTGCCTCCTCAGCTGTATTTGTTTGGTAAAGGGCATCAGAAGTGGTGTGGGCTGAAAGCTGGCTTCAGAATAATGGATTATGTGGGACATCCAAAGTGCTTAAGGAGGCCTGTTTTCTGGAGGTGTTGTATCTAGATTTGGTAAATGTGAAGGCGTTCTTTTTTTTATTATTTTGTAATATGCAATTGTATTTCATTTTTTGCCTTTGAAACGCAGCTTCAGAAGCTTTGTGTGGCTGTCACATAACACAGTTTGCCATCACTAGGCTGTCTGATGCCATTAATTTGCATCTCCCACGATGTTCTTTGGAGCTGTTGCCTATACACCAAATGTTGAGCTTTTCAGTTATGCCATCTCTCTCTCTCGCTCTCTCTCTCTAAACACCATCCTATCAAAGAACTCCGACACTGCTGGAGAACCTTTTAAGAAACCGGAGCGTTGTGGGGGGTGGACAGTGGGTTTCAACTGTCTTGGTCTTTCCAAACATACAAGAGAGATGGGGCCTGAGTGTGAATAAACACAGTACAGCCCATGCTGCTTTCTGAAGAAACACGGCCCTTAGACCTATCCTAGGGTGGAAAAAAATAGAAGTGGGGAAGAAAGAGGAGAAAGTGTGACAGAAAGGAGATATTAGGAGCACTGTCCCCCTTCAGCCACCTGGCGATTCTGCAATCTTCAAGCACATTCCAAGGATCCTGAAAGAGAAGGAGATGGGGGAAGAAGAAAGAAAATGATTTTTATAAATGAGGAGGCCCAACCCCACCGGCCCTGCTCTTTTCACTGGATACACATGACGACAGGGATGGCCTCTCGGCCTGAAAACAATACCCCCGCAGGGCCGTGACAGAGCTCCTCTCTCTTCCTCACAGGTTTCACTGCGTAGAAGATAGAAGGAGGACAGCTCCATAGATGGAGAGGGACAAAGCAGTGCTCTCCAAATGAAACCCAGACCAAGGGGAAGAAAGCAGTGATGGGGCTGCACATAGAGAAGGTCCAGGAGGAAGGAGATTTTCAGGCTGATGATATGAGGGTGAGCTGGTGGAGGGGGGGTGCAAATGTCAGTCACCATGCTAGACTGACCTAGGTCTGCATCGGCACGTCACACAAGCACTGAATACAGTAAACACAAACATTTTACTGCCACATTGTGCATCCGAAATAAGACTCGGGACCCAATACACTCAACCTCGTAAAAACTGAGATGATAGTTGTCATGTGATAGACTTCTTGTACATGAACAACATATAGCAAACAGATTAAAAAATGGCTCAATAACTCCTTTAATTTTCAACTGTGCATCTCCATCTATTCTCTTAACCACTAATGTCATGAATGGCCCTCACCGAGGGCAAACAGGACGTCAAATGCAGACTGTGAGTTTTTGCAATTTTATTAACTAAAAATAACTCAAGACACAAAACAAAAACCAACGGAAAACACAGCTCTAAAGCTGGAGCAAAAATGCCAGACAAAAACAAGGATGTGAGCAAAACAGAAAAATAGTAACTTAGCTTAAACAAGTTGTCCAGGGGATTCTTGCCTGGGAAGGTTTGATGCCACTTGCACCAGAGAAGTGGCAATCACGGCTTAAATACATAACCCCCGGATTACAAACACCTGCAGGACCATGAGTGGCGATCATTACTGGCAGCCGTGACAGCCCACGAACAGAATCTGACAGCCGGAAGTGACGCACAAGCTGTCAGAGCACCAGCAACAATCAACACATAAACCAAAAGGAAATACTGAAACTAATAATGAATTAACCAAAAACAGGGACCAAATACAGCAAACCAGGTGAACAGAAAAAAATAAGCAACCAGAAAAGGGCAAAATTAACCAGGACAAATAAGACACGGCCCACGCCCCGTGCACCAGATCATGGACAGAGCCCCCCCCCCTCCCAAGGGGTGAAGCCCAAACACCCCAGGGTAACATCACAGAAAAACAAAAAGAACCCCCCTACACACAAGAGACCCTCCCCAACAAGAAAAACAACCCACCCCAGGGGGGAGGAGGGGGAGCCCAGGTACGGAGGAACCGAGACAAAATAACAAAACAACAAAAAAAAAACAGCAAGAAAGCACATCATGATTCCCAACACAGAACAATGGGTGATGATGATTCATGGGCCCCCGGGGAGAAACCAAGGCAGCTCGGTGCGGTCTGCTGGAGTCCCAGGGACCACCAGAGTGTATGACTCAAAAGCATCCGGTGCCGTCTCAGAGTTCTTGAGCCACCTCCACCAGATGGCCTGACCTGTCAGGTGGCCGCCCGCCATCCCCTGAGCCACCCAAACAGAGGACCCCATCTGTTCAGCAGCTCCCAGTGTCCCTGAGCCTGCAGGCTGCTAGTCCCCCCCCCAGGGCAGCAGCTGGATCCAGCCCCCCACATGGACCATGGGAGCCAGGAGCTCGACTTCCCTCTGCAACAGGGTGGCTGACCAGCGGGAACCCTCCAGTGGTGCCCAATGACCCTCAATGAGCCGCGGCGAAGGTGAGGGACCCACGGCAACCTCAGGCATAGCAGCACCCGCGGGGCGGCCCTCGGGACTGGGGCATAGCAGCACCCTTGGAGACCACAGACAGCGAGGAAACAGCACCCTTGGGGACCACAGACAGTGAGACCGCCGCATCCTTGGAGACCACAGACCGCAGGAAGGCAACACTATCAGAGACCACAGACAGCAGGAGAGATAACAGCATCCATCGGGTGCCACCAGATATGGCGGGACAGCAGCAACCTCGGAGGACCACAGGACCAGCGGGGGAAAGACAGCACCCTCGGGAGACCAACAGATGTGGGGGAAGCAGGCATCTGCGTGTAGGCCCTCGGGACAGACGGCATTCACACCCAAGGGGCATCTCAGTCTGCAGGCACAGAGTACCCACGGCAGGGCCGTCGGACGGAGGCGTTGCACCCCCGGTGACCTAGAATGAAGGTGTTGCAAACCCACGGTGGCCCCTTGGAAGGAAGCGTCGCACCCATGGTGGCCTCGGTACAGAAGGCGTGCACCCACTGTGGCCTTGGACGGTAGGTTGTCGCACCCACGGTGGTCCCTGGGCTGGGGTGTAGCACCCATGGCAGACCCAGGCTGGGATGCAGCACCCACGACGGCCCCAGTCTGGGATGCAGCACCCACGTTGACCCAGACAGAGGTGGAGCAGCACCTACGGACACCTCAACAGGAGGGGGAGCAGCACCCATGGACACCTCGACCGGAGGGGGAGCAGCACCTACGGAGGCGCCGGGCTGGGGCGTAGCACCCATGGAGACCTTGGACAGAGGCATCGCAGCACCCGTGGTGGCCTCTGGCAGGTAGGCGGGACCCCCGGAGACCTCAAGAGAAGGGACAGGAAAAGCACAGACACACACCGGATCTGAGTCACCGGCAGCAGTAGAGCCCTGCAGGGGAAACTCAAGTGCGGCTGACGGCAGCACCATTTTTCCCCAGCCAAAAGCCAGGCAAGATTTTTCTAGGTTAATCAAGGAGCCTTGCCTGAGCTCGAGCTCCACCGCCATCTAGGACTCTGATGACGCTGCGACGACCCTGGACTCTGGCTGGAAGGTTGGCAGGACCACTGCTGGAGCAGCTGGCGCTGGTGCACCTCTGGATATGTCGGCTGCAGCAGGAGACCCTCCAACCACTGACGCCTCCTCCCATGCTGCCGGGGCCAGGGGATACTCCACTACTGGCTCATGCTCCAGAGCATAGGTGGCGCTCTCCTCCCATCCTGGGCACAGCTGCAGAACTGCAACAGGACTCTCCTCCTCAAACAATGGACCGTCAGGGAATACAGGAAGAGGAGCGGGAAAAACAGCAGCAAATGGTGAACGTTCGGCCATGGCGGGCTGCTGCTGCTGAGCTTCACCACCGGGAATAAGGCAAGACATTTCATTATTAAGTGTAATAAAATGAAAAGGTACATACATTAATCTCCAGGGCTCGGTGGTGGCTGCAGTGGGGCTGGATGTCATGCTCCTAGAAGCTGCAGACGTCATCAGATGTGATCGGCGGAGCACCAGAGTCTGGGAACGCTCTCCCATTGGCTTAGACTCCCTTCGGGCGAGTGACACTCCCTCCAGCAGAAGCTCGGGGAGGAGCCAGGGCTTGTAGTCCAAAATTAGCTCTCTCAGCTGCAATCACCCATTGGCGCTCCTCCAGCTCCTCCATGCTCGGCCCTTCGAGCGCAGCTTACCCAACGCAGCCGGCCTCGGGACTCATTCCAACAGAGCGAGGAAGGACTGCAGCTGGATTGCGGTCCCGAGCTCAGCACTTCCGTCCCTGGGAGTGTTTCCTTGGCGGCACAGGTTCAGGTGGTGGTGGGCCTCTCCCAGCCCGCGAAACCAGTGTTGTGCACGATACACAGAGGTGAGCAGGTCTGTGAGTCCTGGGACACTCCACAGGTGGGGGAACCATTCAATTACCTGTGCCACGCAGTCCCAAACCTGGAGCTCCTCCTCGGGAGTGTGGGTTAGGCGGACATCCACTATAATGTCCTGCAATGAATCAGCCGCCCAGCACTCCTCCTCATCAAACCCAAACCTCCTGAAGTCCAGAAACGCTGCCATGCCAGTGGGGAAAAATGAACTCTAAAGAAAAATATGGACAGGAAGCAAAAAACGAAACTCACAGTCCACTGGCATCTGACTGGCAGCGGCATTCTGTCATGAATGTCCGTCCCCAAGAGCATACAGGATGCCAAATGCAGACTGTGAGTTTTTGCAATTTTATTAACTAAAAATAATTCAAGACACAAAACAAACCAACTGAAAACACAGCTCTAAAGCTGGAGCAAAAATGCAAGACAAAAACAAGAACGTGAGCAAAACAGAAAAATCGTAACTTAGCTTAAACAAGGTGTCCAGGGGATTCTTGCCTGGGAAGGTTTGACGCCACTGCACCAGAGAAGTGGCGTCCATGGCTTAAATAGACAGCCCCCTGGATTACAAACACCTGCAGGACCATGCGTGGCGATCATTGCTGGCAGCCGTGACAGCCCGCAAATAGAATCTGACAGCCGTAAGTGACACGCGAGCTGTCAGAGCACCAGCAACGATCAACACAATAAACCAAAAAGGAAATACTGAAACCAATAATGAACTTAACCAAAAACAGGAACCAAATACAGCACACCAGGTGAACAGAAAAAAATAAACAACCAGAAAAGGGCAAAATTAATGACAACTAAGCACGTCCTCCACCCGTGCACCGGATCATAACAACTAAGGGCCTCTTCACACAGCACGGAGATCGTTGGGAGATTGCTGGTCTACCAAACGGTACATACAGCGGGGAAAATAAGTATTAAATATGTCAACATTTTTCTCATCAAACATATTTCTGATGGAGCCATTGACATGAGATTTTTACCAGATATCAGTAACAACCCAAGAAATACATACATACAAAGAAATCAAGGCAACTGTGTTCACAAAACAGATTATATTTAATAAAGTGGAATGACACAGGGAATAAGTATTTAACACACTTGGTGAAATTCATTTAATATTTAGTAGAAAAGCCTTTGCTGGTAATAACAGCTTCCAGATGCCTCCTGTATGGAGAAATTAGGCACAGGCATTGCTCAGGAGTGATTTAGCCCATTCTTACCCACAATTGTCTTCAATCTTGAAGTTCGGGTGGTGTCTTCTATATACTCTGATCTTCAGTTCATTCCATAGATTTTCACTTGATTCAGGTCAGGTAACTGACTGGGCCATTCTAGCAGTTTTATCTTCCTTCTCTGAAGCCAGCTGAGCGTTTCCTTGGCTGTGTGTTTGGGATTCTATTGGTCTTGCTGAAATGTCCACCCTCGTTTTCGTCTTAAGCATCTTGGCAGATGGCAACAGGTTCTTATCAAAGATGTTTCTGTACATTTGTCCATTCATCTTTCCTTCAATTACAGTATAGAAGTCTGCCTGTATCATGTGCTGAAAACCATCCCCCACACCATGATGGGATGTGGCAGTGCATTTCTCCTCCAATCATGCTGTGTGGTGTGGCATCCAAAAAGTTCATTTTTGGCCTCACTCTACCAGACTATCTTCTCCCAGTATTTCACTGGCTTGCCCAAATGTTGTGCAGCACACTTTAAATGAGCTTCAACATGCTTTTTCTTCAGCAATGGGGTCTTGCAAGGTGAGTGGGCATAGACCTCATGTCAATTCAGTGCATTATTTATTGTTTTCTTTGAAACAGCAGTACCTGCTAATTCCAGGTCTTTCTGGAGCGCTCAATGAATGGTCTTTGGCTCTTGGATAACTCTTGTGATAATTCTTTTGACTCCTCTGTTAGAAATCTCGCGAGGAGCTCCTGGTTGTGGCCAGTTTATGGTAAGATGATGTTCTTTCCACTTCTGAATGATGGCTCCAACAGTGCTCACTGGAACATTCAGCAGTTTAGAAATGTGCCTGTAACCAATGTCATCATTATGTTTTGCAACAATAAGGTTGGGATAGTCTAGAGAGAGCTCTTTGCTTCTACCCATCATGAGTTATTTGTGCTGTGACAATCTGATATTCACACACCTTTTTAAAGTCTATCAGTCAGGACTTAACCAGCTGAAATTAATTAGCACTGATGGGGAATGGGATGGCTTCCTAAATTCTGAGGGATTTCAGCTGGTTTCTTGGCTTTCTATGCCTTTTTGCACCTCTTTTTCTTCATGTATTCAATACTTATTCCCTGTGTCATTCCACTTTATTAAATATAACTTGTTTTATGAACACAGTTGCCTTGATTTCTTCTCATGTATGGATTACTTGGGTTGTTCCTGATATCTGGTGAAAATCTCAGGTCAATGGCTTCCTCAAAAATATCTTTAATGAGAAACATGTTGACTTGTGCAATACTTATTTTCCCCGCTGTATATACTGTATATCTGAGAGGTTTCTAGTGTTCCTCTATCCCCTGTACATTTGGGTGGGGATCGTTGAGAGATCATTGAAAGATGAAAAAAAATGACCAGATCTCTCAAGGATCTTTCAATGATCAGTAATTGCCAAGATCTCGCAATGAGCTTCCAGTGATCTCCATGGTCATCACAGTTGAGAGATTGTTTTGACTCAGTTCAAAGCAATCCCTTAATGTTCACCAAAGGAAAGTGATCTCTCAACAAACTCTGAATGATCTCTCAAGGAACATTCAATGATCTCATTGATCTTCCAGTGATCTCTCAGCAATCTTTCAGTGAACTCTATTGGTCTTTCATTGGAAGCTCAGCAATTCCTCTGATCTCTCAGCTATCTCTACCTTGAATGGAAAAACATGGCATTCATTAAAAGATTGCTGAGAAATCATTGGGAGATCAATGAGACTGTTGAGCGGACAAGTAAAGTTCAACCCCACGACCTTTATGTTGTGAGGGCAACAGTGCTTACCACTGCACCACCAAGCTGCCCCAAGTATGCATTTCATATTTGCGTATTTTCTCTTTTTGTTCCCATTGCTGGATGTAAGAGGGCTGTACTATGAAGGAAGATTATGGTTCTTCATGAATAGTTGAGCCCTACTTATTGTACAGGTGACTCTCTTCTCATACAGACACATCACCATGGTAACTGTTGCTGAACTCATAACCTGACTGGGACCAAAGTTAACTGAAGGCTCTCCATGGTCAGTAATGATAATAAAAACTGTCATAATACAGTCATAACATGCACTAAATATTATAGCATCAAAATATAATATCCAACCCCGACATGATTCTTCCAAATAAGGTCAGGCACACACTCCCCATAAATACTTGCAGCCAGGCTGAAAACGTTTTTGGTTTGCTCCCTCCATCAGCATCTTTGTCCCCCTTCCCTCCCGCTGAACTTCAAACACACACATGCACATGTACCCATGCTTATCTCCTGCAAGTCCCACAAGTGCTGGGTGTTTTGTGTGTGTGTGTGTGTGTGTGTGTGTGTGTGTGTGTGTGTGTGTGTGTGTGTGTGTGTGTGTGTGCTTACTCGTGCTTCATTTCAAGGACACTCTAGCACTGCTGAAGGATCCTCACACCCTCTCCAAAAGCCTATAAGAACCCTTTTTGTCATCTGAATGGTCTAAGTCCTTTTATAGTGCTATACAATCCCCTCCATATGTCTGCATGTAAGCCTCTTCCGACTGCACCGTCCATGCAAACACGCACAACACCCCGTTACGTCAAAGTGGAGGCATTCCAGTTGGGACCTATAAGGATTAGGAAGTGGAGAGAAACTTTCTCCAGTAAAAACCTGTGCACATCCCATCTCCGTCTCCAGCTACTTTCACTCCCCCTTCTCATCCCTGCACCTGGCTTGAAGTTATTATCTCCCCATCCCCCGTCCTCCTCCCATGTCCTCTGTCTACCACTGGGAAGCGAAGCCTTGGCTTTTAATGCTTCCTATTCAAGAAGGTGGACGGTTGGGGAGTAAAAAAAAAAACACAGCTTTCTACCTCTGCGGCGATACGAGGCTGGGAGCTGCCTCACTCCTGTCATTGTGTGCTTTTATACTTGGACTCAGTCAGGGTTTGTGTGTGAAAGAGGCAGCAATGGCCTTTGGTTATTGGTTTACCTCATGGCCCAGATATATCGCCTCACTGCCAAGAGCTGCTTTTGCTTCACTGAGACCACCTAGAGGAGCAAAGCCTTCAGCTAAACTGCTGGGAATGAAAAAGGAAACTATATGTACTGTATGTGTAGCTGACTTTAGAGCAGCGCCTGATTGACCGGTGGCAATGCTCTGGCAGCTGGCAGCTTCATCCATCCTCACAGGTGTTTTTAGATTAAATGGAAGTGACACATGGCCAACGCAAATGCTATAAATATTTTACACAATGGCTTTTCAGAACGCCATGCATTAGAATTAAAAGAATATTCCCTTGAATTGGTTTTATTTTTAGTAGCGTTAGCCATCAGCCCATTAGCAATTAATGGAGCTATCAGTAATTAAAGGGGAAGTACTGGAGTCCAGCTTGTGTTGACTGCTATTTTCTACGTTGCCTTTTTTTTTTAATAGCTTATTCATCACCTCCTGGACTAGCTTGGCTTTCTGGCTGACTGATAACATCCAATCCTGTTCATGCAGGTGTACAAGCTCCCCCATCAGTCCTTCAAAATATTTTTCAGTATATGCAATCCATCTCAATCCATCTTAGAATGCTTTCTAATTTGTGTTACCAATTTGCAGCAATTAAGGATTTTACCAGTATGTACACCAGGGATTTTTTTCTTACTAGAGTACCTGGATTACTTCATTACACAGTAACAATGCTAAAGTGGTCAAATCCTGAATGAAGTATTTTCACCCAAAATAAGTTTTAGTGTTATTGTTGAAAGCAATTTTTTAATCACCCAGTGGTGAGACTGTATAACATGTGTCCTTGCAGTTTATATCACTTCCTGCAGTATTTTTTTTATTTTTTTCAGTCCTGCTTGGGCCACTTTACCCTGCAGTTGAGCATAGTGTGATACACAATTTCATTTATTTAGCTTTACAAAAAATGTCTAAGTTTTAGCACTCTTTGGGAGTCACTGATGGTTATTCTTAGGGCTGTCGGACAGGACCAAAATTTCATGTCATGATATAAGTAATATTATGTCATGATAATGAAATATATATCACAATATACTTTTTCTGTAAATTCTATAGTTTAGATATAATAATCACATAAAAAGGACGATCTCTTTTTTCACATTTTAAATCACATACTGAAAAAAATCAATTGTACACATTCATCTGTCATTCATTTTATTCACCTTTTCCCCTCATAATTTTGCAGTGTTGTTATAAAATACTTTCAATGTGCATTTGAGACTTGATTCTCATGCATTTGAGGTTTTTTCTTCTAAATCATAGTTATATGAATAAAAAGTAAACATTAATAAATTAAATATTTCCTGAGCCAGAGGAGAATAGCAGTAACTTTAAAAAAAAATGTCAGTCTGAAAATGAGAAAATTACCCATCACTGCCATCTACAGATAAAAATTTGCTGTTAAAAAGTAATTGAAATAAATAAATCAATGAAAATTTAAGTGTAGAGCCAAAGCCTGAAGACTGCCATTCTGGCCTGATTTAACCTGTTTGCTTCTTTGTGAAAATATTTCAGATTAGCCCATGATCTGACCTCTAAGACCAAAGAATTGATAATAGACTACAGGAGGAAGAGACAGAGATTCCCCCTCTCATTATCAGTGGCGGGACTGTGTAGAGAGGGTAGCTGACTTCCGTTTCCTGGGAGTCCACATAGAGGAGAACCTGTCCTGGAGTGTGAACACCTCTGAGCTGGTGAAAAAGGCCCAGCAGAGACTGTACTTCCTGGAGGATTCTCAGGAAGGAGAACATCACACAGAGGCTGCTGGATGTCCTTTTATCAAGCTTCTCCTTGAGAGCATATTAACATACTGTATATGCATCTGGTACAGTAGTTGCACAGTAGCTCAGAGGAAAGCACTCCAGAGGGTCATTGACATCACCCAGAAGATTATTGGGCTGCCTCTATCCTCACGCTGGAAAGATCTACACCACTCCCATTGCCAGAAGAAAGCCCAAAACTATTTTAAAGGATACTTCACATCCTGGACCACTCATTGTTTGAACTTACTGCCATCTGGGAAACGATATAGACAAATGAACACAAGGACAAACAGACTCAAACACAGCTTCTATCCAACAGCAATAACCCATTCTGAATAAAACGAGGAAGTAATGTGCTAAATGGACATGATTGTATGTTGTTGAATGCTTTTTTGTTATGACTGTGTGTGCATGATGTCCTGTGTTGATGTCTGTGTGAATGTGGCTAGTTATTTATTCTTTTTAAAACATTATTTTTAAACTGATTTTTAGTAATTTTAGGTCTATGGTTTTTTTATAATGGGGCAATGTTTTTATAAATGGGGCACTGACTGGTGAGCACTTTGAATTTTGTTGTACTTGTGACGATGGCAATTAAAGATCTATCTATCTATCTATCTATCTGAAAAATCAAAGTCACAAGATAATGTAAAAAATACATGTGATGACCTCAACTTTATTCATTATCAGTATGGCTGTGTTGTGAGACATGTATATGTTGGACACTGCCATATGTGATTTAACCTCACGATGAAGAGAGCCAGCCCCCTGCGGTGCGGAGCCACAGAGCCTGGACCCCCCTGCGGAGGACAGGGGACAGAAGACTCCTGACCACTGCGGCTCGAGAGGAGAGAAGGGAGTTATGTAAATAAAAGGCTAATGAATGTGAATACAGAGATTTTGATATAGATGTGTGAATTTTCCCCCGCGAGGGCAATGGTTTGATGTGAGATGTTTAAATGAGAGAACTTTGGTGTGGTTCACTCTCTTTGTTCGCTGCTCAGGACTGAGAGCAGACAGTGGAATGGTTACTTGAAATAAACTGAAAATTAAAGGCAATTCGTTTCGTTATTCAAGTCTCCCCACATTGGTGACTGACGACCATTGAGAAAGAACGAAGAAATTCTCCAGGGTCCCGGACTCACAGCGCTCAGAGCTGGCGAGCGCAGTGGCCGTTAAGCTGCTGATTTCTGCAGGATAACCCACGGTCGTGGTTTCTGCAAGCAGAGTCGCAGTTCGCGCTCGCAGGAGTACGGTGGATGACACTAAGTTCCACCATGTCATCGCTAACTGGACAACAGCACAGCACGGTGCGTGCAGAGGCTTGGTGGAGCAGCCCACCCGTGACCGACAGGTACCGGCAAGCTGAAATCCACCCTCATCAAGTTTTTCACCCCCTCGGCTGAAGTGAGGGCGAGGAGGATCCTGTCTTTGCTAGACCAAGTGGGACACAGGCCGAGCGCCCTGATGGAGAGAGGGATGATACAGCTGAGAGGGTTGGACAACGATGATTTCATTTTTCAGTTCATCTTCCTCTCCAACCTCCCGGGCATGCGAGAAGCACGCTGGCCGGCAAAGGGTCACACCCTGGAGGAGTTCCGGGAGCTGGCCCAGGAGGCCAGATGGGATCCTGGACCGCCTGCGGACGGGCAAGCAACCACAGCGGCGACCCGAGTCAAGCGGGGAGCCAGAAGGCGGCAGAACCAGACTGGCCCGACGACGGCGCGGCAGCACGGCCACGACGAGGTGGAGCCAATAGCCCGGCGGCAGAGGCGCGGACACGACCACAGCGGAGGAGAAGATCTCTGCTTTTACCATCGGTGGTTCGCAGAGAAGGCACCGCAGGTGTGTGCCGCCCTGCATCTTCAGGAGTTCGGGAAACGGCAAGACAGGGGTCGCTAGCAGCTTCGACCCTCGGAGAACGCAGCAAGCTGCTCTACAATCACGGATGCGCGCTCCGGACGAGAGTTCCTCATCGACACGGAGCACAAGTGAGCTTCATCACCCCAACTTACCCGGACCGGGTGCTGGACCCCACGGTAGCGGAGCTACAGCGGCAAATGGCTCGAACATCAACACCTACGGGAGAAGGACCTTGCCTTTGTGCTTACATTGGCCGCACATATGAATGGACTTTTGTAATAGCGGCGGTGAGTTTCAACATGTTGGGCGCGGGATTTTTTGTGTTCACACAATCTGTTAGTTGATCTTGCTAATAGACGGCTGGTAAATGCACTCTCTTTTTACTCTCTCCCCCTGTTCAGTCGCGTGTGTCCCCGCCACCAGTACAGACCCACGGTCGCTACAGCAGGTGGTTAAGTTTCACACACCTCTCCACCCAATTTCCAGCGCTCACTGTGCCCACTTTTCAGCGACGGTCGCGAAGCACGGGGTGAAACACTTTATTCCCACGTCTGGTCCTCCCGTGTTGCAAAAGCTCGGCGCTTGGATGCAGTAAGCTCGCCATTGCGCGCGAGGAGTTCGCCAGCCTGGAGAGGCTGGGCATCGTTCGTAGGTCGAAGAGCCCGTGGGCTTCGCCGCTGCACATGGTACCGAAAGCCGATGGCTCCTGGAGACCGTGCGGGGATTTACCGCAGGCTAAAACAACGCTACGGCGCACGATCGTTATCCCATCCCCGCACATTCAGGATTTTTTTCGGTTTTGGGCACCTGGAGGGGGGGGGGCGCGCATTTTTTCAAAGATTGATCTAGTTCGCGGCTATCACAAGTCCCAGTCCAAACGGAGGACATTCCTAAAACAGCGGTAATAACCCCGTTCGGACTTTTCGAATTTTTACGCATGCCGTTTGGTCTCAAAGGGGTGGCGCAAACATTTCAGCGGATGACGGATGCCGTGTTACGCCATCTCCCTTTCGTGTTTGTGTACCTCGACGACATTTTGGTCGCGAGTACTTCAGAGGACGAACACGAAACGCACCTCACAGCAGTTTTTAGGAGGCTGGGAGAGGACGGCTTAATAGTTAACCCAGCCAAGTGCCAGTTCGGCGTCGAGCGGATCGATTTTTTGGGTCACCGCGTCTCCCCGGAGGGAGCGGTTCGGTTACCAGAGAAAGTACGTGCGGTAGCGGATTTTCCCCGTCCACAAACGGTCAAATCACTACAGGAATTCTTGGGGATGGTGAATTTTTATAACCGATTCCTGCCCCACGCAGCTCAAATCATGCAACCGTTATATGCCGCGCTCAAAAAACAAAAACCGACCCAGGCGGTCGAATGGTCCCCGGAGCGGGAGCGCGCGTTCACAGAGGTTAAAAAAGCCTTGGCTGACGCTGCGCTCCTGGCCCACCCAGACCACTGCAGCACGTATCGCGCTGACGACAGACGCTTCAGATTTAGCCATAGGGGCCGTTATTGAGCAACAGGTAGCCCGGAGTTTGGCAGCCTTTGGCTTTCTTAGCAAATCTTTTAAGCGCGGCTGAACGAAAATACAGGCGCGTTTGACAGAGAACTGTTGGCGCTGATTTGGCTATTCGTCATTTCCAGTTCTGCTGGAAGGACGGTGCTTCACCGCTTATGTGGACCACAAGCCGCTCACATACGCCTGGCCAAAATTTCAGATCCGTGGTCCCTCGGCAGGCAGCAGAGGCAGCTGCCGCAATCTCTCGGGAATTTACCACTGACATTAGCACGTCGCGGGCAAATTCAATGTAGTAGCGGATTGTCTATCACGCGCGTTCACGACCCCAACACGCGCAGAGGCTGAACGGGCCACCGTGACCGCGCCGCAGGAGAGCGGCACGTGGCGCGAGCAGCCCCGGTGCACGTGGGTATAGATTACGCAGGCCATGGCAGCGGACCAGGGGGCGGACGCAGACGTGCGCGCACTCCAGTCTGGACCAACAGGGTGAGGCTGGAGAGCAAGTGTTTACAAACCGGTATGCCCCCCCTGATCTGCGACATGTCGACGGGGCGCCCGCGTCCGGTGGTTCAGCCACGTGGCGCCGCCGTGTTTTTGACTCGTCCACTCACTGGCGCACCCGGGGGTGCGCGCGTCGGTGAAACTAGTGGCGGAACAAGTTGTTTGGCCGTGCCTGCGCAAGCACGTGAAGGAATGGGCAAAAAAACCTGCATTTCTGTCAACGGTCCAAAATTCACAGGCACACAAGAGCCCCGTTTAGAAACCGTTTCCGCATTCCGGCCAGAAGGTTCGACCCATGTGCACGTCGACCTTGTGGGCCCCCCTACCGGCATCACAGGGGTTCACGTATCTTTTGACAATGGTGGATCGCACCACACGTTGGCCGGAAGTGGTCCCACTTGCGACGACCACGGCCCGCGGAGGTGGCTCGCGTTTTTTTTAACGGCTTGGGTGGCGCGCTTCGGGGTTCCGTCGGACATTACGTCCGATAGAGGACCGCAATTCATCTCTGAGCTGTGGTCAGCGATGGCCAACGGCTTAGGAGCCAAAATTCACCGCACTACGGCTTACCACCCTCAGGCCAATGGTTTATGCGAGCGTTTTCATAGGTCTTTGAAGGCAGCACTCAGAGCGTCGCTCACGGATGCAGATTGGGTAAATAAACTGCCATGGGTTTTATTAGGGTTGCGTTCTGTGCCTAAAGAGGACTTAGACGCCTCCCCAGCGGAGCTGGTATTCGCACAAACTCTGAGGCTGCCAGGCGAGTTTTTACCAGAGCCCCCAGAGCCCCCACCTCTCTCTGCTCTGGGACCGTTAGTCGGCACGGAAGCAGACACGCTCCCGGGTCCGGTTCATCACGCTTTTCCACGAGTTTTCGTCCCCAAGGCTTTGAAAAATGCCGACTTCGTTTTTGTCAGGCGCGAAGCCCTTAAAGCAACGCTCAAACCACCTTACGAAGGGCCATTTCGAGTGCTGGAGGCAGGTGATAAGCAATTTGTGCTAGATTTTGGAGGACAGAAAAGAGACAGTCAGTATTGACAGACTAAACCTGCTTTTGTCATGAAGGACGTGTCTGTACCGGTCGCAGTGGCGCCTCGACGAGGCAGGCCCCCGCAAAGGGCAATTAATCACTCTCTTCCTCAGTCAACAGAGCCGAAGCAGAAAAGCACCGCAGGCAAGGCGGGGCCAACTCACAGCAGATTCAGCAGACGGCTGAAGCCCAAGCGGCGCACAGACTGAATGTCGGTGTTGATTATTCAGTAGTGAGTAAGGTGCTATTAAATTTTAGGAATTAGTCTGTTCTTCATCGTTTGGGGGGGGGTTATATGGCTGTGTTGTGAGACATGTATATGTTGGACACTGCATATGTGATTTAACCTCACGATGAAGGAGAGCCAGCCCCCTGCGGTGCGGAGCCACAGGCCTGGACCCCCTGCGGAGGACAGGGGACAGAAGACTTCCTGACCACTGAGGCTCGAGAGGAGAGAAGGGGGAGTTATGTAAATAAAGGCTAATGAATGTGAATAAAGAGATTTTGATATAGATGTGTGATTTCCCCCGCGAGGAAATGGTTTGATGTGAGAATGTTTAAATGAGAGAACTTTGGTGTGTTCAATCTCTTTGTTCGCTGCTCAGGAATGAGAGCAGACAGTGGAATGGTTACTTGAAATAAACTGAAATTAAAGGCAATTCGGTTTCGTTATTCAAGTCTCCCCACAATCAGTACTTTATTAATTAGAATTATAGAATTCAAATACATTAAGATTCAAGACTCAAAGATTTTATTTGTCAGTACTACTATACGTACAGGACATACAGGAGAATTGAAATGGCATTTATCTCTCTCTTCAGTGGTGTGCACAATATAAAGAAGAAACAGGGATAAGGTTGGAAAAACAACAGCAGTCTATGTACAGTAATGCTACCCGTAGTGCAAATGGCAACAAAAGACAGACCCAGACCTCCCATAGTGCAAATAAAGAAAACAATAAACAATGATGAAACCCAGCAGTCCTCTATACAGAAAAGTAGAGCTGTAGTACCTGTAGTTGCAAGTTCAATGCTGTAGTGTAGATGCAGACAGTGACAGTGATAGGACTGCACATGATCAGTATTGCAATGACAGACAGCAGCAGGTATGGCATTTCTGCAAATGGTTGCAGTAAAGTGCAGAGACATACAGCAGCAAATGTATTACTGTTGGTGTGCCAGTCTTTCTGTGCCAACAGCTGAGATAGTTATTGTGCGGGTGAGTGCATAACGGTCCGGGGGGGAGGGGGAAGGAAGTGGACAGAGTTCAGGGTCCTGATGGCCTGATGAACAAAAATGTTTAGCAGTCTTGTGGAGCAGGCCTGGAGGCACCAGTATCTTTTCCCCGAAGGCAGGGAGCTGAAGAGGGAGTGTGAGGGGTGGGAGATGTCGCCTGCAATGTTGATAGCTCTCCAGTGAGGCGGGTGAGGTAGATGTCTGAGAGGGGGGGCAGAGGGGCACCAACGATTTTTAAGGGGCAGATTTACTAACGTGTTGCACCATTGCAAAACCCTATTTTGGCGTTAAAAAACTACTGCTGAGATTTACTAAAGGGCGCAGGGCAAAGTTAGCAGTGGAAAGGTGTGGACTATGTTAATTTTGTGTCTGGCCTCATTGCATATGTATTTGTAGGAGTTGTCATTGTTATGTCCACAAACCTAGCAATGGCAACTGACTAGGATGCTGAGGTCTACTGAACTTTATTACAGAGAAAGTGTAAGAATGCAGGCACGTGTATAATGGGGCCAGCTGCCAACTATATCTCATAACACTGAGTGTCTAACATACAACTGCCTGCTGAGATGGCAGCCCCCTCAATATATGAGATGTGGTGACGTCATCCGCAGGATGCCGCACCATTCCCAGAATACCTGGTATTCATACACCACATTTTCCTCCCCCCTTGCAAAAATCGAAAAAATTTATGATTAACTTTAGCATATGTGCCTTCCATAATTTAGTAATCAAATCCCACTATGCAAATACAGTACTTATAATTGGCATTATTCAAACACACCTTACTAATTAATGCTACTTAAAAACACATATATTGCTTCAAGTACTTGTATATATGATAAACACGTTAAACATTTCTATACAGGCATTATTAATAAATCACAAAATTAGATTTAGCTGTTCAGATATTAAATGATTCAAAGAACTTACTTCTTTGTGCACATTATATCATGAGCCGAGCCGGCTTGGCTTTCCCGAGCTCGGCCCTGATCTCTCTGTGGGTTTTGGTTCTGCTGTATATGTACATTTTGTGTAGTCTGTACTTATTTCCATCTCCAGTGCCACTGCCTGACCAGCAGCTGTTAGTCAGCCTTTGTGCCCTACTTTTTCCCCACGCTGCCGACAGTCCGTCGGTCCAACCACACCCCCTCGCTCTCCTTAATTCCACCAGCTGTCCCAGCCCCGGTAATTATGTTTACCGCGCCTCGCCCAGGTGTTCCCCAATGTGTGTGGCCAGCGGCGTTTGTATGTTAAGCGGCTCTCGCTGCTAGACCAACGCCGACTGGGTCATCTGGTACGAGTCACTCTCGTTCACCAGGGTGTGACAGTCACATCAGGAAGGACTTGGATTACACTCGCTGAGAGTATTGGAACCCGAACCCAGTCCATGATTTGGAGCGGCTCACCTTATTTGGTTTTATGTGTTGTTGTGCTCCTGGTATGTCTTTGTGCACTCGTTCGGCTTGGGACCTCCATTGCGCTGCGGTGGTTTGGTAGTCATTGCGTTCGTTGCGGACCCTTCACCTGTTGTCTCTGTCGCCGGTTGAGGCTCATCGTGGGGTACAGAAGGTGTTGGTGCCCTCTCCGGTGTCGCTTGTTTGAGACGGACTCTTCACCCGTCAGCTCGGTTGTAACCTCCGTAGCTTGCTGAGCGAAGGTACGGAAGTAGTCTGGTTCTTCCCTCTCTCCCGGCTGAACGTGCTCTGCTGTGCCATGTCGGGGAGCGTCATTGTGCCCAGTTGTGGTCACTGTGTTTCGGGGTTCTCTGCGTGCTCGGGCTCCCTCTCTCGTGGCTCTAGTTCTGGTTGAGCAAGGGGTCCAGTGCTTCCCCCCTCCAGGCGGCCCTCATCCTGGAGAGCACGGGGTGGCTGGTGTAATGTCAGTGTTGTTCAGAATTACCTCTTTGATGTCAGTTTCGATACACACGGACTCCCTCCCCTCCAGCTTTGGCTCTGGCTGTGGGAGGAACGGAAGGCGAGTCCAGTCTCTGTTCCTTCTCCATGTCGTCTTCACGGTCCATGCCTGTATCCATTCTCTGTGTCTACGTTCATTGTTCAGCTGTTGCTCATCCTTCATTCTGTGGCCACTCTTTGTGCTGTATACACTCATTAGCTTGACACGAAATAGCTCATCTCTTAAGGGCCCCGAAGGCACACATGCTCACTAAGACTTGGACCTCCAATATGTAATGTCGAGTAGACTCACCCGCCAATTTTTCACGGCCCAAAGGAAAGCGCACCTCCAGGTCATAACGTTGGTCCAGCCGCAGTAATGGCCTGTCTATCAGAATCACACATTCACAAAATGAAGTCTGCCTGACCAGACGCACAGAGCATGCGCCGTCCCTCCTCACCTAGACTGAGAACTAGCAAGCTCTTTTAGCTTCTTGCTTGTCGGCGCCATTCAGGTCAGCCGTGTCGACATAGTCCTTAAACGTGTCAAACCGCAGCGCCACGAGACAGCCGGCACACCCGGGTTTTCCAGAAACGGAACGAAGTTGTTGTTGTTTTTTAAAATAATTCTGTTGAACCACAATTCAAAGCATTGTGATGATTTTCATTGGTTAATTTTCATAGAATTTTTTATTTATTACCACTTTTGTCAGATTCAAGTTATTTCTGTGACCATTGTGGGTTTTTTCTTTCATTAACAGAGGGGAGGTACCAACAATTTTGTCCATGTCTGTAATCTGCCCCACAGATTTTGAGCTAATCTGTACTTGACAAAATCGCACTTCATGGGTGGTGCTAATAGGATAAGTCAAAGTCACCAAAATTTGTCTTTTATTAGCTCACGTGGTCACAAAAAACAAATTACATTTGCAGCTGGCATGGAGCCAAGAATTTACTCTAAAGATAAATGGACATAAACCATCTCATGACTCTACTTGAAACTTGGCAATATTCTGAACAAAGGCCATCTTGGGCTAACTGTGCCTTTCCAAGCATAGAGCACTTAACAGAAAGTACACACCAGCATCAAAAATCAAAAGGCACTTATAGTGAAACCTGAAAAGGTACATTGAGAATCTGAGAAAGTGCAGTGTCTGCAGCACTAGACAATTAACTCTTGACCTTCAATGACACCTGACTTTCACTTAGTAAAAATGAACAACTGTACAAGAAGAAAAAGACAACTTCATTGTCATTCAGTCCATACAGCCAATTATGTACTGTAGAACAAAATTACATTTCTCCTATCTACAATGTTAATCACATCTAGAATGAGAGGGGCCGCTGCCATGCAAGGTGCCGTCACAAACATAAACAACAACAGCACAAGAAGGAGGTCACACAAAACTCTTTCCATTCAACAATGTCTGTTTGGCTTTTAGGCATGCAAGTTGACCTTGAGATCATGGACCTTGGAGGACATTCTTTTGTTTACATCTTCCAGCTCCAGAAAGATCTTCTGAAAAACCTCAAAGGTATATTTCAGTTTCTTAGGGTAGCTTAGTTCCAGGGCATACATAAGGCTCATTAAGTAGGCACAAGCATGTGCAACATCACAAATACCAAAAAGGCCCACCTCTGCTCCCTCGATGGCTATTCCTGTTTGTTTGTCGGGACCTTTGCCTGACCACAAAGATGCTGAGCCAAGAGTAGTCAGGGCCTCTTGGATGGCCTGCAGCATTGTCATCATCAATAATCTGTGAAATATATCAGAGGGCATGAGATAAGCTATCTGCATGTGTCAGAAAGTTCACTTAAATGTTTTTAAAGACACATTTAATACCACTTAACCATTTATTGTCAGTCTGATGAATCATCTTGGTGGGAATGATTATATATAAAAATGGAAAATCAATTCTGTTTTGTAAAATTAATACTTACTTTTGCTTTAAAATGTTATCACCAGCTGTTACATTGGCATCTTATTGCACTGTATTTTCATTTGACAAAAACTGTCATATACATTTTCTTTACCTGGTAGACTTGCATGAACTCCGCCAGCTTTTCTCCAAGATAGAGAATGAGGCCCCTGATCACAGCTTCTCTTCTGGACTCTATACTGTTGTCCTACAAAAATATGAAGTATGAGATAATATGAGGTACAGACATCAGAATGCTACTACAAAAACTAACTGCTACAGTGTTCTAAGTACAGCCATGTGAAAAAATTAAGATGCCCTCTATAAGCCTGAGTGTTTTTCTAACATATTTGAACATATAGCCCCTCATGGATCATCATCTTATCGTGGTGGGGGGTTTGCGTGCCCTAGTGATCCCAGGTGCTATGTTGTCCGGGGCAATTTGCCTCTGGTAGGGTCACCAAAGACAAACTGGTCCTGGGTGAAGGGCCAGACTAAGAACGATCCAACAGACACTCATGATGAATGTTAGAACAAGGATTTAGTGTACCCCGCCCGGTATGGAGTTACCGGGGCCCCACCCTGGAGCCAGGCCTGGGGGAGGGGCTCGATGGCTAGCGTCTGGTGGCTGGGTTTCCACCCATGGGACCCGGCTGGGCTCAGCCCGAAGGAGTTACATGGGTCCACCCTCCAGTGGGCTCACCACCTGCAGAAGAGACCATGGGGGTCCGGTGTTATGTGGATCAGGTGGCGGTCAAAGGTGGAGACCTTGGCAGTCTGATCCCAAGCTTCCTAAACTGGCTTTTGGGACGTAGAATGTCACCTCTCTGGTGGGGAAGGAGCCTGAGCTGGTGCATGAGGTTGAGAGATACCAGCTAGATATAGTCGGCCTCACCTCAACACACAGCCCTGGTTCCGGAACCAGTCTCTTGGAGAAGGGCTGGAACTTGGCCTACCTCTGAGTTGCCCTGGGCGAGAGGCAATGAACAGGGGTATTCTTGTATCCCCCCACCTTGCTGCCTCTATATTGGAGTTTTCCCCGGTGGTCGAAAGGGTTGTTTGCCTGCGCCTTCAAGTTGGGAAACGGGTCCTGACCATCATTTGTGCCTATGCACCAAATGATGGTTCAGAGTACCCACCCTTTTTGGAGTCTCCTACTGGGGTGCTGGAGAGTGCTCCTCTTGGAGACTCCATTGTCCTACTGGGGGACTTCAATGCACACGTGGGCAACAACAGTGAAACCTGGAAGGGGGTGACTGGGAGGAATGGCCTGTCCGATCGGAACCCAAGTGGTTTTCAGTTATTGGACTTCTGTGCTAACCACAGTTTGTCCATAACGAACACCATGTTCAAGCATAAGGGTGTCCATATGTGCACCTAGCACCAGGACCTACATAGGTCGCAGGTCGATGATCAATTTTGTAATTGTGTCATCAGACCTGCGACCATATGACTTGGACACTCGGGTAAAGAGAGGTGCAGAGCTGTCAACTGATCACCACCTGGTGGTGAGTTTGATCCAATGGCAGGGGAGGATGCCATTCAGACCTGGTAGACCCAAACGTATAGTGAGGGTGTGCTGGGAACATCTGGCTGAGGCCCCTGTCTGGAAGGTCATCAACTCCCACCTCTGGAAGAACTTCAACCACATTCCAAGGGAGTTTGGAGACATGGAGTCTGAATGGGCCATGTTCTCCACCTCCACTGTTGAAGTGGCTGTCCAGAGCTGCAGCCACAAGGTCGTTGGGGTATCTCGTGGTGGCAACCCCCAAACCAAGTGGTGGACACCAGTGGTGAGGGGGACCATTAAGCTG
The DNA here is from genome assembly GCA_020510985.1 of Pholidichthys leucotaenia. Taxonomy (NCBI): domain Eukaryota; kingdom Metazoa; phylum Chordata; class Actinopteri; order Cichliformes; family Pholidichthyidae; genus Pholidichthys; species Pholidichthys leucotaenia. Next base: position 251,753,396 of record CM035843.1, read on the forward strand.
AAGAAGGAGTCCTGTCAAGCTTGGTTGGCTTGTGGGACTCCCGAAGGAGCTGAGGTGTACCGGCAGGCCAAGAAGAGTGCACCTCGGGTGGTTGCTGAAGCGAAAACTCAGGTATGGGAGGAGTTCGGTGAGGCCATGGAACAAGACTTTCAGTCAGCCTTGAAGAGATTCTGGCAAACTGTCCAGCGGCTCAGGAGGGGGAAGCAGCTCCCTGTCCACACTGTGTATGGTGCGGATGGGGCACTGCTGACTTCGACAAGGGATATTGTCGGGCGGTGGAAGGAATACTTCAAGGATCTTCTCATTCCCACTGACACACCTTCCACAGAGGAAGCAGGACTGGTGGAAATGGGGGGCAACTCGCCTATCACAGGGGCTGAGGTTGCCAAAGTGGTTAAAAATTTCTTTGGTGGCCAGGCCCCGGGGGTGGACGAGATTCGCCCTGAGTACATCAAGGCCCTGAGTGTTGTAGGGCTGTCATGGTTGACATGCCTCTGCAACATTGTGTGGAGGTTGGGGGCAGTGCCTTTGGCATGGCAAACCGGGGTGGTGGTTCCTCTCTTCAAAAAAGGGGACCGGAGGGTGTGCTCCAACTTCAGAGGGATCACACTTCTCAGCCTTTCTGGGAAGGTCTATGCCAGGGTACTGGAGAGGAGAGTCCGGCCGTTGGTTGAACCTTGAATTCAGGAGGAGCAATGTGGTTTTTGTCCTGGCCATGGCACATCGGACCCTTTACCCTCTCGAGAATCCTCAAGGGTTTGTGGAAGTTTGCCCAACCAGTTTACATGTGTTTTGTGGACTTGGAGAAGGCATTTGATTGTGTCCCTCGTGGTTTTTTGTGGGGGGTGCTTCGGGAGTATGGGGTATTGAGCTTGTTGTTACGAGCTATCTGGTCTCTGTATGACCACTGTGAGAGTTTGGTTCGTATTGCTAACACTCGGTCGGACTCATTCCCGGTTAGAGCTGGACTCCGCCAGGGCTGCCCTTTGTCACCGATCCTGTTAATAACTTTTATGGACAGGATTTCTAGGCGCAGCCAGGAAGCAGAGGGTGTCATGCTTGGTGACCACAGGATCTCATCTCTGTTGTTTGGAGATGATGTTGTCCTGCTGGCTTCATCCAGCAATAACCTTAAGGTCTTACTGGGACAGTTTGCCACTGAGTGTGAAGCAGCTGGGATGAGAATCAGTACCTCCAAGTCTGAGTCCATGGTCCTCAGCCGGAAGATGGTGGATTGTCCTCTCCGGGTTGGGGACAAGCTCCTGCCCCAAGTGGAGGAGTATCTTGGGGTCTTATTCATGAGTGAGGGGAGAATGGAGCGAGAGATTGACAGAAGGATCGGAGCAGCATCGGAGCATCATGACAGCGGTAGAAGATGGATGGATGGATGGTTTTGAACATATAGATATTTAATATCAATGTTAAAAATACTGGGAGATTTGTATAATACAACAAAACAATTAAAAATTGAATTTAAGACTTTTTCAATTTTTCTGTAAAATGTAAGTCTAAACAAATAGTGAGGAATAAATTAGGACACCCCCACATTCATTCCCACTTAAAATGGCTAAAATAAATGTTAAAAAATGCAAATAAAAACAAAAACAAGGTGAGACATAGATATGTGAACATTTCTTAACAAAGAACTGAATATTTAATGGGGTGTCCTAATTTTTTCATATGACTCTACATGCCTCATTTAACATGTCGAGCATCTCATCAAATTTCTTCCCTGCAGTTCCTCCCTTCCTCTTGTACAGGCTCAACAGTTTGGCTGTGTATTGGTCCAACTTCCCCATGAATGTGGACAGTAGTGGCTTCAATGTGATCCTCCGGAATTCCTCCTCGATCTGTAAGGGAGATCAAGTGAGAGATGGAGAAATAATACAAGATATTGTTACGATCTGGTGAGCGCACTCCCCCCTCCCATTCTGTGGGAGGGTCCTCGGCGCCGCAGGTAATCAATTCACCTGCGTGAGTTGTCGCACCTACTGTCTCCTCCCTGCCAGCACTTAAAAGGACCAGTCTGTGAACGCTCCAGTGCTGGCTCATTGGGTATACTGCCATAAAAGAATTAAGTAAGTAAAGTATTAATTGTTTTGGAACCCAGAGAATAATCTGTCTCTTCCGCTTTCTCAGGTTGCTGCCATCTCTACGGTGTGTCCCCAGGGGTTTGTTGTGCGCTCACCTGCTCCTTCATCCTCGTTTTCACTCCAGATCGCCTACTCCACCCAGTCAGACATCTCACCAGCCATACTCATTCGCAGCTCCTCTTTCTATTCATTGCCTTCCTGGGTTCCCCGTCGGGCTCTCTGCTCTCACTCGTATGAGTTTTTTCCTATGATTCATTATTACCTGCCTCCCTCCTCGTTCTAATCTGCTCTCGTCTCCCTCACTGTAGGCTAAGCGCTCCTCTGGCGAGTGAGGTGATTTTTCCGCTAAACTTTGCAACAACTCTTTTCAAAAAAAATTGTGTTTTAAAACTTTGCCTCTCTGTGTTGTGTGCATTCTCTGGTGTGGCATCTTGCACGTGGGCTGATATTACTAGTATCATGACAGATATAGAAAAAAATAGACAAAGATCACAAGATAAGCATTCTGCTAATTTGTTTTTACAGGAAATGCGGTCAGAATATTTATTTATATTTATTTAACTGTTTAGTTTCAGCAAATACCAGTCTCACTATTCAGTCTGGTAAGCTAACACTATGCAGATACCTAAGTAGCTAAGGCCTACTTACCTTGAAGTTCAGTCCATGCACAGACCAGTGTATAAGATGGCGGATTTCCACACCTTGCAGTTGACAGGAAATCATGTGACTCCACCCACTTTGAAAAGTAAATACTACAATAAAATGTTTGTTGAATGAGTGTATGCAAGAAGATTGGCTGGGATTACATAAATACATCTTGTTAAGGAAAAAAGGCACAATTTCTTGTCTTTTAAACAAATGCCAATTGAGTTCAGGGAAAGATTTTTTTTTTTTTTTTTTTGTAGAGACAAACATACAAGTTTAATGTTAATATCATAGATTTAATTGTGTTACAATTATATCTTCCCAGAATCCTTTTTATCAGTGTACAATGACACAGCAGTACATTAAAAAGCTTTCCTAAACTATGAATTTGTATCCATAAAATAGGATAGCCCTTCCTACCTGGAGTGGACAAAAAGAGTGCGTCCTCCGAAATTGCAACATTGTAGTAACTCAGTGACAGCAGTCTCTGCTGTGGCTGTCCGAGGTATAAGTAAAATCATGTGTGTTTAATTTTATTACATTCCAGACTTCACAAAACATAAAATGCACGTATTTATGAAAAGTCATGGACTGGGAGCCAAGTAGATTTTGTTAAAACAAAGTTATTCACAAAATAAAACCCCAGAGTCTCCATCAGACCATCTTGATGGTTCTAGTGTTAATAAAATAAACACGTTGGTCAAATAATCAATTTAATCATGAGTAGTCCTTTTTTAAATTATAATATACAGTACAAATACTTAATTTATACATATTAAACAAAGGAGTCTGCCATGTGAAATGAAAATCAAAACTTTGAAATATAACAAACAAAAATAACCTATTTTATTGGGTTTTGTGCTTAAATGAACGCTTTAAAAAAAAAAAACCTGTATTATCCTCCAAACTGGCTGTGCCTGTGTTGATGACTCGCTCCCTCAGGTGTGCCTGTGCACAATTTTGCAGTGCTCTTGGTGGATTGATGGTCATTATTGAAATAAAGTGACTGTGTCTGTGTTCATAATTTTGTGTGTTGTTAGTAGATCACTTTCAAAAATTTGCCACTCCCTTAGGCGCTTTGTCTAATTTGCGCACTCGCTAATTTGCACTGCCTGAGTAAATCTGCCCGTAAGAGAGAATTTGTTCCTCCGATGCATTTCAATTTATTTATTATTTATTTTGTTTATGTGCAGCTATCACAGACTTTTGCAGTTTTAATAAAATGCTTTCAGAAAAACTCAGAATCTCAGCAGTAATTTGAACCAAAGAAACGATGGTCTGATACATTATTGCGACAGCTTAGCATCATCATTTAGCATTTGCTGTTTATTAATTAGAGTGAGATGGTGTTAACGTGACTTACCTCCGATTAAAACAGGGTTAGAAGACTATCCTCTGTGACACAGCATGATGGGAAACAGTCCCACATCCCTGACAAACAGAAGTCTATTTGACCAAACCATTAGTTTCGAGTTAACTGCTGTGCTAATCACCGGAATGAAGCCTGGTCACCCACCCACACAGCTGTTCCACTGCACACTGGACAGAGAGGTGGGGCGCTGACTAGTAGTGTGTGAGGAGTTTGCTGAAGAAATGGGGTATATGCATTTTAAATCCCAATATAAATGATAGACATTTTTATTTCGTCATCTGATATATATCATCATATCGCACGGCCCTAGTTATTTTGCAACTAACTCAACTTTTGCTACAGCAAAAAAAAAAAAAAAGCCTGCAGTAACCTGAGGGGCCATGGGGACTCAAGTGTGAATTTTTGTCTTCTGGAGAGTACAAAGTACTGTTAATTTTTCAGTTGAAATACAATGTTTTACCTGCATATCTCATGTACCTCAGTGAATGCTGAGGTACATTCACCAACATTGTGATTTTTGGGTTGATAGAAGGTTGCAAAGCAGTTTGCACAAGGTCGTGACCAGTTTTTCTTGTTGCAAAGAAATTTTGTACATGTTCAAAAAGTTTTTGCAAATGTAATTTTCCACCAAGAGTTAAACATTTGCAAAATCATTTTAAGAATCTGCAAGTGGTATATTGCTGAAGTTCTTTTTGGTTCTTAAGTTGTGAACACTAGCAACTGTTAAATAACCTTTACAACAAAACTGTTTGCAACTTTAAAAACTGTGTGTGAACTGTTTTGCAACCTTTTATGGGCACTGACGAAACCCAACTGCCATGGCTTGTAGAATGGACCCAAATGCAGTACTCAAAGTTCAACGGTGATTTATTAAGAGCTGGCGAAACGGGCACAGCTTGATGGTGAAAACACAAAATATAATGAACATCTAAGGAGCTGTTACAAAACTCACAAAACACGGCAGGATACAAGGCAGGAACAAGAAGTGTGTTTCACACACAGATATGACGGTGAGACTCATGAGGAACACCGATTGGGGCTTGACATAAATAGACACAGGAGTAATCACACACAATACAGAACAGGTGGGCACAATCAGGGACAAATGGAGATGGCAAGGACTGATCACAAACACAGGACGGGCAAGGCTGCACAGATGATCACAGGGAATGCACGTGAACAGGGGATCAAGAGCATGGCATTGAAGATCACAATAATAATAATACTGATAAACTTAGACAAAGAGGAAAACCAACAGAGAAATGAATGTAATAGACAGAATAATAAATAATAGCAATAATGGCAACCAGGATAATGATAATAAAGTCAAATACAGAAAATTCCAAAATAAAACTTAAAGTAAGGGCAAGGGCTGGGACCCCTGCCCTCGAAGACAAGAAAATACAAATATGCATTAGGATGAGGGCATGGGACCCAGCCCACACCCTGATAGTACCCCGCTCTAAAGGGGTGGCATCCAGAGTAACATCAATAAAGAAAAAAAAAAAAAAACCTTCACAGGGTGGGTGGAGGGGGGTACAAAGCCAGGTGGGCCGAAACAAACTGTAATCCTTTCACAGTGACCAAAACAAACACCGTTTTGAGGGCCAAATAAAGTCCAAGGCCTTAAAATCCAAAACAGTGTGGGTCGGGTGGTCTACCCAAGGTCCATGGGCACCGGACCGCAACAAACAACAGGTCAGGGGATCTACCAAAGTCCATAGGTCCTTGGACCAAAGAACAAGGTGGGTCAGGGGGCCTGCCCCAGTTCATTGACCCAGAGACTGGAATGCAGCGCCAGTCCAGCGGTCCGTCAATGTGCATAGGCCACCGAACTGGAGAACAAGGTGGAACAGCAGCCACAGAAACACAGAGCTCACCAAACAAACACAGAGAAGGCTTATACTCTGTGACCAATGACTGCTGCACGCTGACCCCGACCTCTGAAACAAAAGGGGGAGGCACACCAGCCTTTTGGGCGACGGTTGGAGCAGACTGCTCGGATGGCCCAGTCGGAGCGGACTGCTCAGCCTCTGGAACAACAGGTGGAGGTCTCCCAATCTCTGGAATGATGGGTGGAGGTCCCCCGACCTCTGAAATGATGGATGGAGGTCCCCCGACCCGGCCCGGTCTCCCAACCTCTGGAACGGATGGTGCAGGAGCGTCCGGCACCGACACCTGGAGAACAACCCCCACTTCAGTCACCTCGGACAGGGGAGAAGGGCAGAGTAAAGCATCACCGAAATCACCAGGCGCTAGGCAAATCTTAACTAGTATTGATGTTGTCAAAATAAAGAAAAGAACTTGCCTGAGCTCCTGGTTCTCTGCTGCTGGGTGGCCTCCTTAGGATGAGCCGCAGGTGCAGGAGTGTGCACCTTGGGCAGAGCAGGAACTGGAGTGTGCACCATGGGAACAGCTGAAGCTGTGGTGTGCGCCTCAGGGACAGTGGGAGCCGTTGTGTGCACCTCTGAGACAGCAGGAGCCATTCTGTGCACCCCAGAGACAGAGGGAGCTGTTGTGTGCACCCCGGGGATGGCTGGAGCTGGTGGTGGTGCTAGTGGAGCTGGTACTGAAGCTGGGAAGTGACGTGGTGCTGGTACTGGAGCTGGGGAGCAACGTGGAGCTGGTTGGGAGCCGGGGCAGCTGGGTCATCTGATGCCAGCTGGTTTCAACCCAGCTGGGCTACATGCTCTGGAAGAAGCCAAGGTTTACAGTCCAGCATTAGCTCCTTCTGAGCGAGCACAGCCTGCCTGCACTCCTCCTCCCCCCAGCACACACACACACACACACACACACACACACAGGGGTACCATTGCCACTGCCCCAAGCTGGCAAACCACAGGATCCTCTGGAGCAGCTGACTCCTCCCAGATGAGCAGGTTCCCCCCAGTAGGGCCAGTCTCTCAGAAAAACCAGAATAGGACAGAGGAGATGCAGATGAGGATGGGTGGATGGATAGGGAAACAGAGTTTATTGCAGAGTGAGGCGGAGGAAGTCAGCCGCAGCCACCTCCCGCGGCTGAGTCTCGCCACCAGGAACCAGACAAGTCCCTTCATTTAATGATGTTAAAAAATGAATGGGTACTTGCCTGTATTCCCGCTCTGCTGCCTCTGACCCATCCGGCGAGTCCTCCTGGGAGAAGCTGTAGCTCGTCAGATGGGGGAAGGATGCCCGATGGTGTTGTGCTGGCAATGAGTCAAAGGAGGAAGAAATGGAGGCTTGGGGCACTCCTGCTAGAGATGGAAAGCTGGGCCGCTGTGTCCCTTGGTGCCTGCGATAACCACATCTTTCCCTGGATGAACGTGATCCCTCCTCCATCAACTCCTCTGCCAGAAATGACTCCATCAGCCTGTGGAAGAAAATCTGCATGTCAACACTTAATTCATGCAGACTGGCGAGCTGAAGGAACCGTCAAGGGCTGGGAATGCCTCACTCAGCTCCTCGGTGCTCTCGAGTCAGAGGAGGGCTTCCTCTAGTGTGCGGGAAGTGCTGGCATCCTCGATGTGGGCCTTGATGTTGGTCGCCACCCATGCTTCCTCCTCACCGAGGCCCATCTGCCAATACTTTAAGTACGCTGGGTCCACTGATGGGTGTTGTACTGTCATGGTTTGTAGACTGGACCCAAATGCAGTACTCAAAGTTCAACGGTGATTTATTAAGAGCTGGCCAGACAGGCACAGCTCGACAGCAAAAGCAAAAAATATAATGAACATCTTGGGAGCTGTAACAAAACTCACAAAACACAGCAGGATACAAGGCAGGAAAAGAAGTATGTTGCACACACAGATATGACGATGACACTGATGAGGAACACAGATTGGGCCTTGACATAAATAGACACAGGAGTAATCACACACAATACAGAACAGGTGGGCACAATCAGGGGCAAATGGAGATGGCAGGGATTGATCACAAACACAGGATGGTGTCATGATTTGCCCCTTGGGGCAGAGAGCAGAGACCCAGGTGCTGAACTACTAGTTTGTGATATTTAATGACAAAACACAAAGTCCATACAGTGCACAAAATAAACTTACAAATAGATGGGATAAGGAGTAGCTGGTGTTAGAACAGGGACAGGGTTCTAACAGACCTGGATTCCGGATGAGACTCTGACAAGGAGTGAAGGCAAAGTAAGACTATAAATAGGGCAGGTAATAATCAAGGTAAATGACAGCAGGTGTGGAAGACATGAGCGGGCAGAATGACCTAATTACAGAACAGGGAAAGACTGAGCTACCAATATCAGATGATTACCAGGTGGGAGTGTCTGGAGAACCGTCATGTTCGTGCGCCTTTACGCGGCGCACAGATGGAAAGAGGCGAGCCCACGTGCGAGGTGAAGAGTGCATTTATTAAACAAAGAGTCAATGGTACAAAATGTGTCCAACATAAGCAATCAAATAATAAACTACACAACAGGTGAAAAAGGTTCGGAAAACTCTGCTTGGCTTGGGAGGGAGTTCACATCACGCCCGAGGGTTAGGCTGGACAAGAAGAACAAGAAACATAAACTTGAAAAAAAAGGAGACTTACATTGTACGTTTCAGAGCAGATCTGAGCTCCAGGGAAAAACAGCACCAACCGAAGTCCAAAGGAGAGTAGACCATATACAGAGTAGCGCCAGAACCCAGGATGCTGACTAAGTGCAGGAACAGACAAACCCCACAACGAGTGAGCAAACTAACAGGGAATAAATACACAGTGCACTAATGACATTGAGTGGAGGCAGGTGAGTAGTTGCAACAGGTGTGCTGATTACTACCTGCTCACTGCAGCAGCAGGCTGAGCAGCCCGTGGGGTGCGCCTAGAGAGAGAGAGAGAGAGAGAGAGAGAGAGGCAGAAACAGAACACAGAATAACTCAAAAAAAATAAGCAGACAAAACAGAGATACAAAATACAACAATAAACTGTGTCTGAGGTCTGGGATGACATTGGACCTCAGACACATGACAAGAACAAGGTGGGGAGCTAGTGTCAAAAAGAGAAACTCAATATAAACACTAAGCGCAAGATGAAGAAGAATGCATAAAGGAACTGACAAAATAATACTGAGAACAGGAATACAAAAACAGAAATAATCAGCAACTCAAAATACATCATACATCTTGGAACAGTGCACTGTAAAATAATCAACCAAAACTGAAGAAACACAAGAAATGGCCAGAAATAATGTGAGAGCATGAGCCTGGTGAAACACCGCACTCAGCCTCATGACAGATGGGTGGGGCTGCACAGATAATTGCAGGGAATGCACGTGAACAGGGGATCAGGGGAGACAAGAGCATGGCAATAAAGATAATAATAATAATAATACTGATAAACTTAAACAAAGACAAAACCCAACAGAGAAATGAATGTACTAGACATAATAATAAATAATAGCAATAATGGAAACCCAGGATAATGATAATAATCAAAGTGAAATACAGAAAATTACAAAAGAAAACTTAAAGCAAGGGCCGGGACCGCTGCCCTGAAGACAAGAAAATACAAATTATGCATTAGGATGAAGGAATGGGACCCAGCCCATAGCCTGACACCAACAATCGCAATGTTTGTGAACATTCCTCAGCATTCGCCGCTTTGTGAGATACCAGCTTGATTTTCATCAACATTCATCAGAAAAGCTGACAAATCCAAACACTGCTGCATTCGTTAGCATTTGCAGCTCTGTGAGATACTACCCTTCATGTTCTAATTGTTCATCCCCATATTAACTTTCATGTTTCAGTGGTTCAAGTTTGTGCTGAGTGAGATGAGCCAGGTTGAGATTATTATTGACCTGTACTGACATCTGCCTAGTGCCTGTAGTTGAATTGGCTGCAGTAATTTCTACCTGCACTCCTTGGGTTGTGTAGCATAGGTCGGGAGTACAGCAACTGTAAATTTATTCTTGAGTCTTAAAACTTTCTCATGAAGTCTTCCCTGAAAGCTTGCCGCAGTACTTGTGATGTTGGATTACATTTTTAGATGATGTTTTAGTTGCACTGTGTTGAGTAAAGTTAAACTCTGTGAACTGTGAGTTTTCAGCTTCATGTGAGCAAAGTATTCACTATGATAAAGGATACTGTAGCATTGACATTCCAATTATATGAACATGATTATTAATAATTAATAACTGGCATTAATAATTATTAATTATTGCATTACCTCATTAAAACACAAGGAGGCACAACTCACAGTTTTAAGAGTAGTGAGAACTCTATTGCAAAACAATTTAGCTTAAGAATTTGGCAATTAATAAGCTAAGCATTAATTAATAATTCAATTAGCAATTATTTGATCAGTCTCATAATCTGGGTATCAGTTCTTGACACTATGCGATTCTGGAGTCTGGACAAAGTACACTTTTGAATAGTTTAGTAGTTTTAATAAAGAAGACCAAAGTGGCAATAAACATCTATATAGTTTGTAAACTGAAGAGATAACAAGGGGTTACATGAACAGAGGTAAATTTGCATATATGAAAAAACAGCAATATTTACATATTTACAGGTCTTGCATATATGAAAGGCAGCGCAGTGGAAGAGTGGTTAGCACTGCGGCAGCACAGCAACTCACCCTTGGCCTGGGTTCAATCCCAGCCCCCAACCAACAGTGATCTGTGTGGAGTTTGCATGTTCTCCCCGTGTCTGTGTGGGTTTACTCCGGGATTTCTCCGGTTTCCTCCCACATGCCAAAAATATACAAGTTAGGTCAATTGGCATCAAAACTGGAGGATTCTAAATTGCCCTTAGGTATGACTGTGAGAATGAATGGTTGTCTGTCTCTCTGTGTTGGCCCTGCGATGGACTGGCGATCTGTCCAGGGTGTACCCTGCCTCTCGCCCAAAGATGGTGGGATAGGCTCCAGCTCCCCGAGACCCGAAAAAGATTAAGCGGAAGAAGATGGATGGATGGATGGATGGATGGATGGATTGATGGACAGATGGATGGATGGCATATATGAAATAAGGTTGAAATGTGATCTTGTGGCCAAATAGGGAATTAGTGAAATGATAATAGCGACAAAAATTGAGTATAACACAAAGCTGATGAAAAAGGAATTTTGAAAAAAATACTGAGCAAAACTGATGCTACATTTCTAAAAGTGTTAACACCATCCAGTGCAACTTATAACTCCGTTTTTAAATAAAATTAACTATGCTAACTAATAGTTGACAAGGATCAAGGGGGTCAAGGATCACCTAGTAGCACCTTTCCTAGTGGCTTATAGGCCTGTAGGCATCCTTGACCGGTCTCCCCATATCCAGCACCTTGTGAAGTGCAATATATGGTCACTCAAGAGCTGGCCACGCTAGCCTCTCCGTGGTGGACTGACCATGTGTCCTACTCATGGTGCCCCCATTACCTTCTCAGAACAGGGCAGATCTTGGAGAGTAAACCCTGGAAATCAATCAAATCAATCCAATGCACCATTTAGTGTCATGATTGTAACTGAGTATTGTTTACATCAGATTAAATTAAAAAGCAGCAAAATCCTTTCATCATCAGACGACATCCAAAATAGACAGATTGAGCACTTTAGCGAGCTTCTGAACCAACCAACACGTTGACATTGACTTTTTTTTTTTTTATTACATATTTTGTACCCGTAGGTAGATTTGTTTTGCAGTCTGGTGACAAACCACCAGCTGCCGGTCGCTGCGTGCGCAAGCACCCCTTAACTCCCTAACCTGCATGTTTTTTGGCATGTGGGAGGAAACCGGAGAAAATCCCGGAGTAAACCCACGCAAACACGGGGGAGAACATGCAAACTCCACACAGATCACTGTTGGCCGGGGGCAGGGATCGAACCCACGATCTCACGGTCCCCGCGATCCCCCGGCCGAGGGTAAAACTGTGCTGCCACAGTGCTAACCACTGCGCCACCGTGCAGCCCATTCTCGATGAAATTGAGGGATATCCAACTATTGCCGAATTTGATGAGCCAATCACCATGGAACTGGTCAAGACAGCAGTTGACAACACCAAAATTAGAAAGAGCCCTGGAACAGATGGGATTTTACCAGAAATTCTTGCACATGATGGTAGCACTCTGCTGTCCTTCCTCTTAGCAATCTTCAACCAAAAGGCTTACTGTCTGATTGGGCTGATGCCAACATTTACATCCTCTTCAAGAAAGGAGATCGCAGTCAATGTGGAAAATACCGAGGGAAGGTCCTACAATGACTCCACCATTTGGCTGAGTTAGTTTACCCTTGAGTCCCAATCGGGGTATAAAAGGAATAGAAGTATGGTTGACGGTATCTTCACCATGCGTCAGTTAATGGAGAAGTGCAAAGAGCAGCAGAAGAACTTACACATCACCTTCATTGATTTTACAAAGGATTTTGACTGTGCAAACTATGACCTTCTTCTCAAGATCTTGGAAAGGCTGGGCTGCACCACCAAATTCAGTCACATGATAAAGAAATTATACACAGACATACAAGCAAGACCGATAATGAATGGAGAACTCTTCTGAGCCCATCAAGTACAATCGTGGTGTTAAAGCAGAGTTGCAAGCTTGTTCTAACTCTTTTTGGAATGTATGCCACCATATAAATGAATAAATAATAAATCAATGTTGTTCTCCTTTAGTGGAGTTTATGATCATCAAGTGCAGACCCTTTTACACGCCTAGAGAAATTTCATCTGTTCTACTTGCCGCTGTGAATGTCCCAGCATTGGCGAGAGGAGGAAGCACTGAAAGAACTCTATCAGGCTATAAGTGAGACACAACAGTGCATCCAGATGGATTTCTCATCACAGCAGGAGACTTCAACCATGCAGATTTAAAGGCCCTCCAACCAAACCTATATCAACATGTAAACTTTGCAAAAAGAAGTAACAATCTGCTGGATCTGGTGTACACAATTCATAAGAATGCATACAGACCCCCCCCCCCCCGGGTCTCTCTGATCATATCACCATCCTGTTAAGGCTGGAATACAAACCCAGAGTGAAAGCCATCAGACCAACAAAAAAGCAGGTATGTGTGTGGCCAGAGGGGGCCTCTGATGCTCTGAAAGACTGCTTCAGCACCACAGACTGGGACACTTTCAAGCATGCAGCCGCCAACAATGGACACACAAACTTAGAGGAGTACACTGAGGTTGTTGTGGCACACATAGCCAGATGCATTGATGATGTCACTCAGTGCAAGACCATCACTGTTCGTACTAACCAGAAGCCATGGATGACAGCAGAGGTCCACAGACTCCTGAGGGTTTGGGACACAGCCTTCAGGGCTAACAGCACTCAGGACTAACAACAGCTAGGGCCAACTTGTCCTGTGGTATCAAGGAGGCAAAATGACAGGACAGCAAGAAGATATCCGGACACTTCAGCAACACCAGAGATGCACGTTCTCTCTGGTGTGGCATATAGACCGTCACCAACTATAAACCTCTACCTCAGACCTGTGCAAGTGACATCACACTGCTCAACAACCTAAATGACTTCTTTGGCCGATTTGAAGCACAAAACAGCACATCAGCACAGAAGACCACTCCTCCTCTGGATGAGCAGGCCATGAGTCTGGATCCGGCTAGCATGAAGAGGACCCTCTGCAGGATCAACCCACACAAGGCAGCTGGACCAGACAACATACCGGGTCGCGTCCTGAAGGACTGTGCAGAGGAGCTAAAGAATGTCCTGGCCCCTGTCTCAAGCTGTTGTCCCCACATGCTTCAAAACTGCCACCATAATACCAGTCCCAAAGAAGCCCGTCCCATCCAGCTACAATGATTACCGGCCCGTATCACTGACCCCCATTATAATGAAGTGCTTCAAGCAGCTAGTCATGCAGAACATCAAGTCCACCCTGCCTCCCTCTCACAACCCATTCCAGTTTGCATACAGGTCAAACAGATCCACAGAAGATGTCATCGCTGCTGCCCTCCATCCAGCCCTCACCCACCTGGACTCAAAAAACTCCTACATGCAAATGCTGTTCTTGGATTTCAGTTCAACATTCAACACAGTCATCCCCCATCACCTAATACAAAAGCTCAGACTCTTAGGACTCAAAACCTCTTTCTGCAACTGGGTGCTGGACTTTCTCACAGGGAGGCCACAGAACGTGCGGGTTGGCAGCAACACCTCCAAGACCATCACACTGAGCACAGGGGCCTCACAACGGTACATACTCAGCCCGCTGCTCTTCACCCTGCTGACCCATGACTGCGTACCAGCCTACAACACCAACCACATCATCAAGTTTGTTACGACATGATGGTGGTGGGCCTCATCACCAACAACGAGAAGGCCAACTACAGTAATGAGGTGAGCCAACTGGTCCAGTGGTGTAAAGAGAACAACCTCTTCCTGAACGTGGGAAAAACCAAGGAGATTGTGGTCAACTTCAGGAGAGGTCACACACAGCACCCCCCTCTGATCATCGATGGTGCAGCTGTGGAGAGGGTGAGCAGCACCAAGTTCCTGGGGTGCACATCCTTCTCCTGGTCCAACAACACCACATCACTGGCCAGGAAGGCCCTAACTCGCCTCCATTTCCTCCGCAAACTGAGGAGAGCACGATTCCCACCCCCCATCATGTGTTCTTTCTACCAGGGCACCACTGAGAGCATCCTCACCAGCTGAATCACAATGTGGTATGACTGCTGCACCGCCGCCTGCTGGAAGACACTACAACGCACAGTGGAAGCAGCCAGCAAGATCATCAGTGCCCCCTCTGCCCCCCTCTCAGACATCTACCCCACCCCCCTTTCCCGCAGAGCCATCAGTATCACAGGTGACGCCTCCCACCCCTTACACTTCAGCCCCCTGCCCTCGGGGAAAAGGTACCAAAGCCTCCGGGGCCCGCTCCCACAAGACTGCTTAACAGTTTCAGTCATCAGGCCATCAGGACCCTGAACTTTGTTCACTCCCCTCCGGACAGTAATACAATCACCTGCACATTAACTACCCTCAGCTGTTGGCACAGAAAGACTGGCACATCAACAGTAATACCTGTTGTTTTGTTGTACGTTTGCTGCTGTCAGTCTCTGCACAATTAACCGCAACCCATTTGCACAACTGTCATATCTGCTGCCTGTCTGTCTGTCACTGCAATAGTGATCACAGGCAGTTCCTATCTGTTACTATCTGCACCTACACTAGCGTATTGAACTGCAACTACGGGTATTCATCTCTAGCTGTCTGTATGTAGGAATATGCAGGGTTTTATCATCGTTAATCATTTATCTCTATGGAGGTCTGGGTCTTTCTTGTCGCCATTGGCACCACAGGTTGCATTACTGTATATAGACTGCTGTTGTTGTTATGTTTTCTTTTCTCCAGCGTTATTCCATTTCTTTTTATATTATGCACACCTATGAAGAGAGAGAGAAATGCCATTTTAATTCTCCTGTATGTCCTGCACGTATAGTAGTATTGACAATAAAATCTTTGAATCTTGAATCTTGTTTCATTCATACATTTTTTAATAACTTCCTCTTTGGACTAAAGTAACAGAGTCAGAATTGAGATACTGAGTAAAACCCTAGACAGGCTCCAGTACATCCAAAATTCAGCCTCCAAGGTTCTCACTCACACCAAACCCTGGCAGCACATCACCCCAACCCTTATCCGTCTTCACTGGCTCACAGTTATTTTTCATATCTACAAAGTCCTCCCTCTCACTTACAAATCCCTCATAGCTTCAGCCTTTCACCTCATCAAGAACCTTTGGTCCTCAGAAACTGGCAAGCTCTCCATCCCATCTCCGGACTACTTTTTCAGACACCGCTTCCAGTGATGCAGCCTCAACCCTCTGGAATGGTCCCCTCCAGACATTTAAAACACCATATCAATGGAAATGTTCAAAAAATGTCACAAACATCACCTGTTTCCTAACGCATACAACCTCACCTAGCCCTGCTTATCAAACAGCCATATTTCGCAATATTCCTGTGTGAATAAAGTATTATTATTTGCTATTTTTTAAACATGTGCAGAAACAAACAAACAA
This sequence comes from Pholidichthys leucotaenia, assembly GCA_020510985.1. Classification (NCBI taxonomy): domain Eukaryota; kingdom Metazoa; phylum Chordata; class Actinopteri; order Cichliformes; family Pholidichthyidae; genus Pholidichthys; species Pholidichthys leucotaenia. The sequence continues at coordinate 251,769,464 of CM035843.1, forward strand.
CAAAACCAAAAAAGATACACAGACTGATCACAGAACTTTGCAGTCTCCTCCAGGGGTGAAGTAATAAAAACAAGATTTTTGTGTAGATCTGCAGTGCACCAGATAAACAAGTCAGAAATAATGCACTTCTACTGATTCCATTCAATTTCACTTGCACTCCATCTTTAGGTGTTTTTGTTTGCGTACTTGACATGAGCATGAAGCATTGGTTAGGAGGTCAGTTTGAAATTAATTGGCTGGTATTTTGGATATTTGACCAATTTAAAGCATTTGTGACTTAATAGCAGCTCAGCACTCTGATATGTACCTTTGTGGTCCAGGGTCAATGGCGCTTGTTGCCATGGAAACTCAGCTCACTGAAAAATGCCTCTTTTATGAAGTTTACTTTAAATATCAAAGGACTCTCTGAAAGGTTCATAGCTTTGACTTTTTATGAACTTCCTGATATACTGAGTTACTCTCTGACTTCCTTCCATTCAGATATATGATGTTACAGTTAGCCAGTTTTCAGGCAATACATGTTCATTCATGTAGTTGCCATAAACGTTACATTCAGTTAACAGAAGAAGGAATTCTAAACCTTTATCATGGCTTATGAACCATAGATAGTTTTATACAACAACTAGAGGGCACTCAGAGAGTGCATACTACAACCAAGGCTACATCCCTACCTACCTACCTTTGTCTGTCCAATTACAACACAAATGCAGCCAGTGGGGAGGGAAGCAAGGCTGGAACTGGACTCATGTACTCATGTAATTTAGGGGTTGGGCCAAGAGCCACCTCTGGTGTAAATTTCATCAAAATCTGTGCTGTAGTTTTTGCCTAATCTTGCTAACACACTGCAGTAATATAGGACCTTGGCAGAGATACAGTGGTGTGAAAAAGTGTTTGCCCCCATCCCGTGTTCTCATTTTTTTGTATGTTTGTCACACTTAAATCTTTCAGATCATCAAACAAATTTAAATATAAGACAAAGATAACACAAATAAACACAAAATGCAGTTTTTAAATGAAGATGTTTAAGATTAAGGGGGAAAAAATCCAAACCTACATGGCCCTGTGTGAAAAAGTGATTGCCCCCTAAACCTAATAACTGGTTGGGCCACCCTTAGCAGCAACAACTGCAATCAAGTGTTTGTGATAACTGGCAATGAGTCTTTTACAGTACTGTGGAGGAATTTTGGCCCACTCATCTTTGCAGAATTGTTGTAATTCAGCCACATTGGAGGGTTTTCGAGCATGAACCACCTTTTTAAGGTCATGCCACAGCATCTCAATCGGATTCAGGTCAGGACTTTGACTAGGCCACTCCAAAGTCTTTATTTTGTTTTTCTTAAGCCATTCAGAGGTGGACTTGCTGGTGTGTTTTGGATCATTGCCCTGCTGAAGCACCCAGGTGCACTTCAGCTTGAGGTCACGAACAGATGACCGGACATTCTCCTTCAGGATTTTTTGGTAGACAGCAGAATTCATGGTTCCATTTACCACAAGTCTTCCAGGTCCTGAAGCAGCAAAACAGCCCCAGACCATCACACTGCCACCACCATATTTTACTGTTGGTATGATGTTCCTTTTCTGAAATGCTGTGTTGTGGGGGACCCATGCTGTAGAGTTCAGTAGTTTTCCTCTCAGACTGAGAGAGCATGGAGTGCAAAGGGCTGGGGGGTAAGGGGAATTGTCTTGGGGGAGTGAATGGTGAATGCAGGACTTCAGGTAGCAGGGATGTGTGAGTTTTGGGATATAAAAGAGAGAGTCCCTGCTATAAATGTTTTAATATTCCAATTCTGGAAGATGTGAGAGTGAAATAAAATTCTTCTGTTTGGAAAGTTCGGTCTGGTTAATTCACCTCCACACTGGTGACCCTTGACACAGAATGGAACACGAGGCGAACACCCCGAAGATGACCCGGACGGGAAACTCCAGCAGTGCATGGGCCGTCTCGGTCAAACTCCCGGACTTTTGGCTGCACGACCCGAAGTCTTGGTTCCTCCACACAGAGGCCCAGTTTGCGCTCCGGGGAATAACAACAGATGACACCAGGTATTACTATGTGGACGCTCGCACGACTCAGCAAGTAGCAAGCCTGCTGCAACAGCCCACAGCCCACGACAAATAGTGGGCTCTCAAAGCCGCGCTGACCCGGTGCTACACGTTCTCGGATTGAGAGAGAGTGGAGAGACTCCTGACACGCTCCGTGTTGGGAGACGGGTTGGTGGTCAAACGGATGGAGAAGATGTTGGCGTTGATGGGCACGGACGATGGGCATTTTCTATTTGCCCACCTTTTCCTCGGGAACCTTCCAATGGCGGCCAGAGCGGTCCTTGCCAACTCGCCGCTGCTGGCCATGCGTGACTACCGTGTGCTAGCCCAGGAGGCAGATCGGATCATCCTCACCACCAGAGCCCTCACAGTGAACGCAGCAGTGTCGGAACCCAGCGAGATGGCTAGCAGAAGCGAGGAGCCAGCGATGGTAGCAGCAGTGGGGGCCAGGAAGTGCCAGAGAGACACGCTCTGCTCCTACCACTACCGTTTTGGAGAGGACACACGCCGATGCATGCCACCGTGCCACTTCAAGCGTTCGGGAAACGCCAGGACCGGCAGTCGATAGCAGCTGCGACCACCGGTGAAGAAAGCAAGCTGCTCTATGTGACAGACTCATGCCCGGGGACACGATTCCTCATGGACTCCGGCTCCCAAAAGAGCCTCATCCTGCCATCCTATGCTGACCGGCTAGCGGGAACTCGCGGCCCCGAGCTGACTGCTGCAAACGGCTCAGACATTAAGACTTTTGGTGAGAGGACGCTGACTGTATCCCTGCACGGCCGTACGTACCAGTGGACATTCGTCATAGCGGCGTGCAGTTTCCCAATCTTAGGAGCTGATTTTTTGTGTGCACACGGACTACTAGTCAATGTTACTAACAGATGCCTGATTAATGCAATGTCTTTTGATTCTCTCCCCTATACAGCTCGAGGAGCCGGGCCAACAACGCTAGCCAACGTCACAGCTCCAGATGGTAAGTTCCACACACTGCTCACCCAGTTCCCAGCACTCACGGTCCCGACGTTTTCGGCGGCCATCACTAAACACAGGGTGGAGCACTTTATTACCACCACTGGGCCGCCCGTTTTTGCACGACCTCGGCGCCTGGACACAGCTGAACTGGCCATAGTGCGCAAGGAGTTTGCCAACTTGGAAAGGCTGGGCATCATCAGACGATCAAACAGCCCATGGGCATCCCCACTACATATGGTCCCTAAGGCCGAGGGATCGTGGCGACCTTGCGGAGATTTCCGCAGATTAAACAACGCCACAGCGCACGACCGCTACCCGATCCCCCATATTCAGGATTTTTCCGTTCACCTCGCTGGGGCATGTATTTTTTCTAAGATAGACCTGGTCCGTGGTATCACCAGGTCCCGGTGCGCGTGGAGGACATACCTAAAACAGCAGTAATAACTCCGTTTGGTCTGTTTGAGTTTTTACGCATGCCTTTCGGGTTAAAAGGCGCAGCACAGACATTCCAACGCATGATGGATGTGGTGTTGCGCAATCTGCCGTTTGTGTTCGTCTACTTGGATGACATCCTGGTGGCCAGTGCATCCGAGGACGAACACATAGCCCACCTCAGGATGGTTTTCGGAGGTTGGAGGAGCATGGGTTAATAATCAACCCGGTGAAATGCCAGTTCGGCGTGATGGGGATTGATTTTTTTGGACACCGCATCTCATCGGAGGGAGCGATACCCTTGCCGGACAAGGTGCGTGCAGTGGCAAATTTTCCCCGGCCTCAGATGGTCAGGGTGCTGCAGGAGTTATTGGGGATGGTGAACTTCTACAATCGTTTCATCCCCTGCGCAGCCCAGCTCATGCAGCCGTTGTACACCGCGCTTAAGAAACGGACGCTGGCAGACAGAGTTGACTGGACTCCTGAGCGGAAGCAAGCGTTTTCCAAGGTTAAAACAGCTCTGGCAAACGCTGCACTGCTGGCGCACCCAGACCCGGCGGCTCAGATTGCGCTTACTACAGACGCATCAGACGTGGCCATAGGGGCCGTCGTGGAGCAGTGTGTCACCGGTTCTTGGCAGCCACTCGCCTTTTTTAGCAGATCTTTGCATGACAATAAGCGTAAATACAGCGCGTTCGACAGTTATTTGCTGGCTCAGCACTTGGCCAAACGCCAATTCCAGTTCTGGCTGGAAGGGCGCGCCTTCACTGCGTTCGTGGACCACAAGCCGCTAACGTACACGATGGCCAAGGTTTCGGAACCATGGTTGGGCCGGCAGCAGAGACAGCTGGCCGCGATCTCGGAGTTTACAACCGACATTCAGCATGTGGCCGGTAAGCCCAACGTGGTGGCGGACTGCCTCTCGCACGCATTAGTGGCCCCAGTCTACGTGGGGATAGATTACACAGTCATGGCTGAGGAGCAGATCGGCAATGCGGATGCGTGCGTGCTCCAGTCTGGACCAACAGGGTTAAGGTTGGAGAGCAGAGTTATGCAAGACGCCCCCCCCCCAATCTGTGACGTCTCCATGGGCCACCCGTGCCCGGTGGTACCACACACTTGGCGACACCACGTTTTTGAGTCGGTTCACTCCCTGGCACACCCAGGCGTACACGCGTCAGTCAAAATGGTGGCAGCAAAGTTTGTCTGGCCGAGCCTGTGCAAACAGGTGAAAGAGTGGGCTGCAGCCTGTGTAGCGTGCCAACAAGCCAAAGTGCACAGGCACACAAAGGCCCCCCTTGAGCCGTTCCATATCCTGGCTAAGAGGTTCGACCACGTTCACATGGACCTTGTCGGCCCCCTCCCGCCATCGCAGGGGTTCACGCACCTCCTGACAGTGGTGGACCGCACCACGCGATGGCCCGAAGCAGTCCCACTAGCTTCCACCACGTCCGCTGACGTGGCACATGCCTTTTTAACAGCATGGGTGGCATGTTTTGGCACCCCTTCAGACATCACGTCCGATTGGGGCCCACAGTTTGTTTCCGACCTCTGGTCCACGATGGCCCGGAGCCTGGGTGTCTCAATTCATTGCACGACCGCGTACAATCCACAGGCCAATGGGTTATGCGAGCGTTTCCATAGGTCACTGAAGGCAGCGCTCAGGGCTTCACTTACGGATGCAAATTGGGTGGACCGGTTGCCGTGGGTTCTATTAGGGTTGCGTTCCGCACCAAAGGAGGATTTAGCGGCTTCCCCAGCAGAGCTGGTTTTTACGCAGCCCCTGCAGCTCCCCGGGGAGTTTTTACCAGATAACCCCGCGCCGAACACCCATCCGTCCCGGCATTCGCAGCATAGCGCAGACGCACGGATGCTCCCTGGCCCGGCCCACCATTGTTTTCCCCGCGCATTTGTGCCAAAAACCTTGAAGGACACAGCGTTCGTGTTTGTCAGGCATGATGCACACCGGACCACATTGCGCCCACCCTACAAGGGCCCGTTTAGAGTGCTGGAACCAGGGGACAAACATTTTGTGCTAGACTTGGGGGGTCACCGGGAGAGAATCTGTATAGACAGGCTTAAGCCCGCTTTTGTTGTGGCACACGAGCAGCTGCAGTTGGCTCGAGCTCTTCGGCGAGGAAGACCCCCACTGAGAGCTCCCCAGGTAAATGATTCATCACAGCAGTCACACGAGCATGCTGAATGTTTCTCCCCCCTCCATTGTCCCCCCACAGATGGACACCCCCCCAGGAACCCCCCACCGGCACAGCAGCGTCGCGGAGCCGAGGACCCCCTGTTACAGCAGCTATGGGTGGAGACTGAAGCCGCGAGGACGAGAGAGTTAACACCCAGTCTGAGACTCTGGGGGGGCGGTGTGGGGGACCCATGCTGTAGAGTTCAGTAGTTTTCCTCTCAGACTGAGAGAGCATGGAGAGCAAAGGGCTGGAGGGTAAGGGGAATTGTCTTGGGGGAGTGAATGGTGAATGCAGGACCTCAGGTAGCAGGGAGGTGTGAGTTTTGGGATATAAAAGAGAGAGTCCCTGCTATAAATGTTTTAATGTTCTGATTCTGGAAGATGTGAGAGTGAAATAAAGTCCGTCTGCTCGGAAAGTTCGGTCTGGTTATTTCATCTCCACAGTGTTACTTTTATGCAGGATGTAATGGGACACACACCTTCCAAAAAGTTCAACTTTTGTCTCGTCAGTCCACAGAGTAGTTTCCCAAAAGATGTTTTCTGGTAAAACTGAGATGAGCCTTTATGTTCTTTTTGCTCAGCAGTGGTTTTTGTCTTGGAACTCTGCCATGCAGGCCATTTTTGCCCAGTCTCTTTCTTATGGTGGCGTCATGAACACTGACCTTAACTGAGGCAAGTGAGGCCTGCAGTTCTTTGGACGTTGTTATGGGGTCTTTTGTGACCTCTTGGATGAGGGGTCGCTGCGCTCTTGGGGTAATTTTGGTCGGCCGGCCACTCCTAGGAAGGTTCACCACTGTTGCATGTTTTCGCCATTTGCGGATAATGGCTCTCACTGTGGTTTGCTGGAGTCTCAAAGCTTTAGAAATGGCTTTATAACCTTTTCCAGACTGATAGATCCCAATTACTTTGTTTCTCAATTGTTCCTGAATTTCTTTGGATCGCAGCATGTCTAGCTTTTGAGGATCTTTTGGTCTACTTCACTTTGCCAGGCAGGTCCTATTTACGTGATTTCTTGATTGAGAACAGGTGTGGCAGTAATCATGCCTGAGTGTGGCTAAAGAAACTGAACTCAGCTTTCCAAAGTTGTGATAAACCACAGCTTATTTATGTTTTAACAGGGGGCAATCAGTTTTTCACACAGGGCGGTGTGAATTTTTTTTTTCCCTTAATAATAAACACCTTCATTTAAAAACTGCATTTTGTATTTATTTGTATTATTTTGTCTAATATTTAAATGTGTTTGATGATCTGAAACATTTAAGTGTGACAAACATACAAAAAAATGAGAAATCAGAAAGGGGCAAACACTTTTTCACACCTCTGTATGCACTCATGGATCACCTCCAAAATTCAGTGGGTTTATCCTTAGACCAAGGGCCACCTTTGTTGAAATTTTCATCCAACTCTGGTCTGCTTTTTTTCATAATCCTGCAAAAAATAATCAAGGACCTTGGTGGAGGTATGCATTCTTGGATCACTTCTAAAATTGAGCGTGTTTATCCTCAGGCCAAGGGTTCATCCCTGGCCTGAGGATGGCCTGTAGTTTTTCCATAATCCTGCTAACAGACAGACAGACAGACAAATGGAGCAAAAGCCTTATACAGTATGTTCTTGGCAGAGGAATAATTAGTTCTGACTGAGCAACTGGATTCCAGGAGTTAGTATATTTTCAGATAACCACACTCAGATGCTTTACTGGATTTATATCACTCCACTTCAGCAGTGTTTTGATAATCTTTAACCACTTATCTACCCTATGAATTACGTATTTTTGTTGTACTGGTCTACACCATTTTTTTGAGTGGTTCTTCAATGGTCGTTTAGTCTATAAAACCCATTCAATGAAACCTGCACAATAAAATCCAGAGAAGAGTTTGAGGAGGGCTGATATATGCTGTAAATTCTGTTCTTAAGACAAAAGCACAAACAGCAGCAGCAACTAAATTTTTTTGTGTTTCAGTGCAGCAATATATTTCACAGTGTGTTGTTCTTTCTAAACGAGTCACATAAGTAGAAGTGTTTTCCACTGTCTTTAACACTGTCTTTAATTCTAAGCAAAGAATGTCACATGTCGGCTTCTCTTTGCAAATGTAAATTGCTAAGCAATACGAGTCAGTCAGAACTGTCTCTGCTTATAGCAGGCAAGTTCTAGTCTGGACCTCCTTGAAGACCTCACACCGATAGGCCCCTTTCCCTTTCTTCTGCCCTCTATTCTTCATTATCTAATTCAAGTGTCAGTTTTCAGCCGGCGCCTGCGTTGACCCTTTCTTCTCCCATTGTCTCTGCTCAGTGGGGCGGGATGCCTCCCACTTAATCGTTGATCCAATTAATTTGGGAAACCTTTCCCTCCTTCTTTACAAGAATGATGGCTGCTGAATAAAAATGTGCAACAAAAGAAGTAGGTTAACCCAGGGTGGTGTTGGTGATTGACACCGGTGCCAAAATGCCTGTGAGTTGCCATTATGCTGGATCGAGTTATGGAACCTTACACAGAAAGGTGGCCTCGATGAAAGAAATGAACATGTCTAATTAATTTGTGTCAAATAAAAGTTTCCAGCTCCACACAAGTGACTAAACCACCCTGTGGCTTTTCATGGTTTTGCCTCCTGGTAGGGCTTTTTCAATGACTGGAGCTTATTAAACCGATGTCATTTTTATCTTTGTTTTTCAACTGCGGCACACACCTGCCACGATGGAAACCAGCCTGCGCTACAGTAGGTTTCAAACTGCCACACATTGTAGGGGGCAGCAATAAAAGATATTCCAACACGTGTCAGGGCATCTTTGTTAAACTATAGTTGATGTAACCTTTTTGCTTAATTGGCCATAATGCAATGGTTCATAAAAAATGTTTGCACTTTGACAGAGCGTTGTGAATAGGCAAAATCCTTGATAATCAGGTTAAACCCATAATTAACTGCCTGTAAAGTTCCACTATGGAGCAGCAGAATTTTTTTTTCTCTAAATCTAGGACTTTATTGTTTGGTTAATTGGGTGCTAAGGTTGAATTCTTCACAGAGAGAAACACATACGAGCAGAATACACTGACCCAACTGAGACCAACATGTTTGAGATTCTCAAGGCACATGTGGCAGTATCGAGGCCCGTGGGCCAGTTACAGCCCTCCAGTAAATTTTATCTGGCCCTATAATATATTCTGGAAGTCAATTCAATGTAGCTCATGCTTTTGTTTTTCAATATACATGTACGATCCAGCAGCTCAGTGGAGCAGTGGTTAGCACTTCCGCCTCACAGCAAGATGGTTGTGAGTTTGAATCCAAGAGCCGGCCTGTGGTGACCTTCCTCTGTGGAGTTTGCATGTTTTCCCCGTATCTGTGTGGGTTTTTACTGGATGCTTTGGTTTGCTCCCATAGTCCAGAGACATGCAGGTTAGGTTAATTGGCATTAACGGAGAACTCTAAATTGTCCTTAATATGAATGTGAGAGTGAATGATTGTCTGTCTGTGTTGGCCCTGTGATGGACTCACCTCTCGCCAAAATAATGCTGTGATAGGCTTTAGCCCACCTGTGACCCCAATAGGATTAGCGGTTAAGAATATGCAGCTTCACTCTAAAGAAGGCACACACCGAGGCAAACAAAAAAGGAGACGATGAAAACTGATTTCAAAGAGATATATGTGGACATGGATTCTGACTTAACTAGGCAGCTAGCCCAGAGACAAAGAGTTCATTTGTTATGCAGAAATAAAATTTCAGTGATCTAAATGTGTGTATTCCTTATTGTAGATTTTTATACAAACGTATTCAGCATTTGATAATTAGTATTTTGATTTATTAAACAATGCTGGCAGCAAAGACCTTTTTTGTTGCATATAAATGGAAGCTTCTGTGATGCAGATGTGGTTTCTTTAGTTATCATTTTATTACACAAAAATGGTGCTCTGAACTACCAATAAACAAAGACAAACATATACACTGTATATATAAAATTAGTAGTATACACGGTGTATTTCCATTGTTTCAATTAAATATTAAAAGTAATGGCTGATTTCTCCATTACACTCCTTCCCCAGGCGATATGAAATATATATTGTGGGACACATATGCACATGGTTATATCACTTTAGACTTCACATCTCAGATTGAACAAAGGACTGAGTCTCCTTGGAGATAACAGGAGGATGTGGAAGTTTAGTCTTTGGTATGCAAAGAGACAGCCTTGGGGGATTTCCTGGCTGCCAGAGACTTTAGGTGGAGGTGATAAGATCTAAGAGAGGATGCATTGTTACTTGGGATTAAATGCATTGTGACTGTGGGAGAGGATGCATTGTTACTTGGGATTAAATGCATTGTGACTGTGAGCTTTGAAGGTCCTGGGTATTTAAAGGACGAAGGTCTGGGTTTTTTCCCTCTTTTCTGTTTTGCTGATGTTGGAAGATGTGAATAAACCTGACTCGTGAGATAAACTCTGCCTCGTCATTTTCACACTTCCACACTGGTGACCCTAAGACGTATCATGAGTGAAAGAAATTCCCCCGAGCCAGCCGGGTCAGGAGCTCCCAGCCAAGCGTATGCCGCTACTGTCCAGCTACCGGACTTTTGGCGAGACAACCCGCGCTCCTGGTTCCACTTGGTCAAAGCACAGTTCGCCCTCCGGGGGATAACGGTAGATGACACGAAGTTACACCATGTAATTGCCAAGCTCGACAACCGCATGGCTCGGCATGTGCAGAGCCTTTTGGAGCAGCCACCGGCCGACGACAAATACGGCGGATTGAAGGCTGCACTCATCCAGCACTTCACTCTCTCAGTCCAGGAGAGAGCGGAGAGGCTCCTGGCTTTGAACGACTTGGGAGATGGCACGCCCATTGACCTGATGGAGGACATGCTGAGGTTGAGGGGCTCAGACGACGACGACTTCATCTTCACTCACATTTTCCTCAGGACCCTACCGTCGGCCACGAGAGCGACCCTGGCCAGTTCGCCGTTGTTGGCCCAGCGGGACTTCCGCGCGCTGGCCCAGGAGGCGCACCGGATTCTCAACGCCAGCAAACAGCGCGCGGCCACAGCGGCAGCGACGGAGTTCGGCGTGACGGCCGGAGATGGCGGGGGGCCAGAGACGGTGGTAACAGACCCACCAACGACGGCGGCAGCGGCGGCCAAGAATCGCGGAGGAGACACCCTCTGTTTCTACCATCGCCGCTTCGCAAAGAAGGCACGCAAATGTATACCACTGTGCCAGTTCAAGCGCTCGGGAAACGCCAAGACCGGGGGTCGGTAGCAGCTGCAGCCCTCGGTGAAGAGAACAAGCTGCTCTACTTGACGGATGCGCGCTCGGGGAGGCAATTCCTCGTGGACACAGGCTCCCAAGTGAGTTTCATCACGCCTTCCTCCGCTGACCGGCTGGCGGGTCCCGGAAGTCACGGGGCGTCAGCAGCGAACGGCTCGGAGATTAAGACCTTTGGTGAGAGGACTCTGCTTCTGTCCCTACACGGCCGTACATTTGAGTGGACTTTCGTCATAGCTGCAGTGAATTTCAATATGTTGGGGGCTGATTTTCTGTGCTCACATGGTTTGTTGGTTGATCTTGCTAACAGGCGCCTGGTTAATGCACTTTCTTTTTATTCTATTCCCTGTGCAGCCCGAGTGACCCCGCCCACAGCACAAGCCAACGTCACAACGGCAAGCGGTAAGTTCCACACACTGCTCACTCAGTTCGCAGCACTCACGGTTCCTACATTTTCAGCAGCCGTCATTAAACACGGAGTGGAACATTTTATTACTACCACCGGATCGCCCGTTTTTGCAAAAGCTCGGCGCTTGGATTCAGCTAAACTGACCGTAGCGCGCGAGGAGTTCGCCAACCTGGAAAAGTTGGGCATCATCAGGCGTTCGAACAGCCCATGGGCTTCCCCGCTTCACATGGTCCCGAAAGCTGATGGCTCGTGGCAACCTTGCGGAGATTTCCGCAGGTTGAACAAAGCCACAGCGCACGACCGCTACCCAATCCCGCATATCCAAGATTTTTCCGTTCATTTGGCGGGGGCGCGCGTTTTTTCTAAGATAGACTTGGTCCGCGGTTACCACCAAGTCCCAGTGCGCGCTGAGGACATACCCAAAACAGCGGTAATAACTCCGTTTGGCCTATTTGAGTTTTTGCGCATGCTGTTTGGGCTTAAAGGCGCTGCGCAGACGTTCCAACGCATGATGGATGCGGTGTTGCGCGATCTCCCCTTCGTATTCGTCTACCTGGACAACATCTTGGTAGCCAGCGCGTCCGAAGACGGACACGAAAACCACCTCACGGCAGTTTTCCGGAGGTTGGGAGAGCACGGGTTAATAATCAACCCAGCGAAGTGTCAGTTCGGGGTGACGCAGATTGATTTTTTGGGGCATCGTGTCTCTCCAGAAGGAGCGGTTCCTCTGCCTGACAAAGTGCGCTCGGTAACAAATTTTCCCCAGCCACAAACGGTCAAGGCGTTACAGGAGTTTTTGGGAATGGTGAATTTTTATAACCGTTTCCTCCCCCGCGCAGCGCAGCTCATGCAACCATTGTATGCCGCACTAAAAAAACAAAAACCCACAAATAAAATCGAATGGTCTCCGGAGCGAGAGCAAGCATTCTCGGAGGTCAAAACAGCCCTGGCAAACGCTGCGTTGTTAGCACATCCAGACCCAACGGCCCGCATAGCGCTCACTACTGACGCGTCAGATGTGGCCATAGGGGCGGTCGTGGAGCAACATGTAGCCGGGGCTTGGCAACCACTCGCCTTTTTCAGCAGGACTTTGCACGATAGTGAACGAAAATACAGCGCATTCGACAGGAAGTTGTTAGCTCTCCACCTGGCCATTCGCCACTTCCAGTTCTGGCTGGAGGGACGCCATTTCACCGTGTTCGTTGACCACAAGCCGCTGACATTCGTGATGGCCAAGGTTTCAGAACCGTGGTCAGGCCGGCAACAGAGGCAGCTGGCTGCCATCTCAGAGTTTACTACCGATATTCAGCATGTGGCGGGTAAACTGAATGTAGTGGCAGACTGTCTCTCGTGCGCTGTGGCGGCCACAGTCCGCGTAGGGATAGATTATGCAGCCATGGCCGCGGATCAGGTTAGCGACGCGGACGTGCGCGCGCTCCAGTCTGGACCAACAGGGTTAAGGCTGGAGAACAGGGTGCTGCAAGATGGTATGCCCCCCCTAATCTGCGATGTCTCCACTGGGCGACCGCGTCCTGTGGTACCGGCCGCGTGGCGCCGCCACGTTTTTGACTCGATTCATTCTCTGGCACACCTGGGAGTGCGCGCGTCGGTCAAAATGGTGGGAGAGAAATTTGTATGGCCAAGCCTGCGCAAACAAGTTAAGGAGTGGGCGGCAGCCTGCATGGCTTGTCAACGAGCCAAGGTACACAAACACACGAGAGCTCCCTTGGAGCCGTTTCACATCCCGGCTAAGAGGTTCGATCATGTCCACGTGGACCTTGTAGGCCCCCTTCCGCCGTCACAGGGGTGCACACACCTTCTGACAATGGTTGACCGCACCACGCGCTGGCTGGAAGTGGTCCCACTGGCGTCAACTACAGCCGAGGAGGTGGCACGCGCGTTTTTAACAGCATGGGTAGCGCGCTTTGGAGTCCCATCGGACATTACGTCCGACAGAGGCCCTCAATTTGTTTCCGAACTTTGGTCAGCAATGGCCCGCAGCCTGGGGGTAACGATCCACCGCACAACCGTGTACAATCCGCAGGCTAATGGGTTATGCGAACGCTTTCATAGGTCATTGAAAGCAGCTCTCAGAGCGTCGCTTACAGATGCAAATTGGGTAGACAGGCTACCGTGGGTTTTATTGGGGTTGCGTTCTGCACCTAAAGAGGATTTAGAAGCCTCCCCGGCTGAGCTAGTTTTTGCGCAGCCACTTCGGCTGCCCGGGGAATTTCTCCCAGATAATCCTGCGCCAGATAGCTCCCCGGCTCAGCAGTTGCAGCGTGGCACGGAATCAGGCACGCTGCCTGGCCCCATTCACCACAGTTTCCAGCGCGTTTTTGTACCTAAGGCTTTAAAAAACGCGGAGTTTGTTTTTGTCAGACACGATTCCCATCACCCGCCGCTACGACCACCTTATGATGGACCATTTAGAGTGCTGGAAACAGGGGATAAGCATTTTTTGCTAGATTTGGGGGGCAGGAAAGAAAAGAGGCATAAACAGGCTCAAACCCGCCTTTGTGGTGGCGGACGAGGATGTGCTGTTGGCCAGGGCTCCTCAGCGCGGCAGACCTCCTAGGGGACATTCCCCAGAACGCCCACAGGGATTGACTAACAGTTCTCACCCTCAGACAGCAGCCCCCCAGCAGGATGGTGCCGCGGAAGTGGTGAAGCCCGCTTACAGCAGATACGGGAGGAGACTGAGGCCCAAGCAGCATGTGGACTGATGTGTAATGATTTTATCATGACATGCAGACTGTTATTCCGTTGTTCCATCTTAGACGTTTGGGTGGGGTCATGTGGGACACATATGCACATGGTTATATCACTTTAGATTTCACATCTCAGATTGAACAAAGGACTGAGTCTCCTTGGAGATAACAGGAGGATGTGGAAGTTTAGTCTTTGGTATGCAAAGAGACGGCCTTGGGGGATTTCCTGGCTGCCAGAGACTTTAGGTGGAGGTGATAAGATCTAAGAGAGGATGCATTGTTACTTGGGATTAAATGCATTGTGACTGTGAGCTTTGAAGGTCCTGGGTATTTAAAGGACGAAGGTTTGGGTTTTTTCCCTCTTTTCTGTTTTGCTGATGTTGGAAGATGTGAATAAACCTGACTCGTGAGATAAACACGATAAACAAGATGATAAACAATCATCTTTTACCATCCTCACCTGTACATAACTGCATAACTACATAACTACATCTAACTTATTGCACATTATTTGCACATAACAGTACTTTTAACTTTCTGCACTGCTGCATATATTTGCATATATTTGCTTAAATTGCACATACTGTTAATTACCATATATACTGCACTGTTGTCCTTTGCACTTCTGATTGGATGCTAAACTGTGTTTCGTTACCTTGTATTCATACATGTGTAATGACAATAAAGTTGAATCTAATCTAATCTAATCTAAACTCTGCCTCGTCATTTTCACACTTCCACAATATATAGTTTTCTGTTTGTCATGGATTTGGGTGAGCACTGCACAATCTATCTGGTCTCATTCTACAAGTCTGTTTACCTCCCAACTCCAGGAGCAGTGGGAACCTTAATCACCTGCAGTGGATCTTCATTACTGCCGCTCTGTATTGTACTAGTGTGGGATAATCATGTTGGACAGCTTTCTGTCTGTCTACCTGCCAGCTCCTGCTCGCCAAGCTCCTGCACACTCACCCATCTTACCGGCCTGTTCACCCTGCCTCCTGCTTCCTCTGACCTCCTCGCTCTGGACTCTGTTTCCCTGGCGTAATCAAGTAAGCCATCAAGATCCACATTCTAACCACCGTAATTAACCCTTACCACAGGACCCTCCTTGGCCTGCAGCTGACTGGTTGAGAACCCTCTGCCAGATTTGCCATCTTTTCCTTGACATCCAGACAGACAATATCATTACCAATCGGCACTCAGGCACTATGGTACCTCCACTAAGGCTGTGTCCCTGCCTCTGTACCTCAACCCGTCCAATCATCCCACCATACCAGCCAGCTAGTGACGTCATCATGCTGAACCGTTTATAAGGGGAGAGTCGGCCATCTCACGGCCTCTTTCCCGGCTGGCTCCGTATACAGTATGACAGTAGAACTGTATTGTATATTACCCAGTGTTGTAATAAAGTTTGTGTTCCAAGTCAGCACCACTCTCTGTGAGTCTATTCGGGTTTCCAGACATAACATTTGGCGACGAGAGTAAAACCATGGAAGTGTGCGTGGGGTTACTTAAGATAAGATAAGATAAGATAAGATAAGATAAGATAAGATAAGCCTTTATTAGTCCCACAATGGGGAAATTCCAGGATTGCAACAGCACAGGGATAGCAACACTCAGAACAACAATCAGAAGGCAAGAGAAAAAAACAAGAGCAGCAAGTATACATATGTACATATAAATATATATATATATATATATATATATATATATATATATATATATATATATATATATATATATATAGACACACAGTGCGGAGCATTGTAGGTAGATGGGAGATTATATATATATATATATATATATATATTATATATATATATATATATATAAACAGTGCGGAGCATTGTAGCTGGATGGAATAAATATATGAGTATACAAACACAGTGCGGAGCATTGTAGCTAGATGGAATAAATATGAAGATATATAAACACACACAGTACGGAGCATTGTAGCTAGATGGAATAAATATGTAAATATAGTATAAACACACACAGTGCGGAGCATTGTAGCTAGATGGAATAATATGTAGATATATAAACACACAGTGCGAAGCATTGTAGCTAGATGGAATAGATATATGAATATATAAACACACAGTGCGGAGCATTGTAGCTAGATGGAATAAATATGTAGATATATAAACACACACAGTGCGGAGCATTGTAGCTAGATGGAATGAAACAGCACAACCGTCTACTTAGTTATCCTACATGGTATGATTATGTACCCATACATATTCTCACCCTCCATAGCGACCGGTATTTTCCTAGTTGTATGCCGGAGGGAACCATTGTGTAAGTCTATTGCGTCTTTTGCATTCAAAACTATTAGGTTGTCACGTCTTTTTGCTATCTCTGCGAGCAGCCCTGCTTAGGTTGTACAGTCTGACAGCCGTAGGTAGGAAGGACCTGCGAAACCTCTCGGTTGTGCACCTAGGATGATGTAGTCTGCTGCTAAATGAGCTCCTCAGTGCATTCAGTATGTCCTGCATAGGGTGGAACTCGGACTCCAGCAGAGATGACAGTTTAGCCACCACCATTTCTGGAAACCTCAGGTGAGCCGCCCCTCTTGTGGCACCACTGGTTTGACACGTTTAAGGATTATGTCGACGTGGCTGGCCTGGATGGTGCTGTAGACGAGAAGCTAAAGAGTGTACTGGTTCTTGGTCTAGTCAAGGAAGGACGACGCGTGCTCCGTACTCTGGGTCAAGCAGACTCATTTGGCAAATGTGTGATTCTAATAGAGAGACATTATTATGGCTGGACCAATGTTACGGCCCGAAGGTTCGCTTTCTTCGGGCCTGAACAAATGGTGGGTGAGTCAACTCAATGTTATGTCTTGGAGGTCTGAGTCCTAGCAAGCCCTTAAGAGACGAGATAATCAGCTTCAAGCTAATGAGTGAATACAGCATCGAGAGTGACCACAGCATGGAGGAAGAGCACAGCACAGAAAGAGAATACAGCACATAGAGTGACCACAGCACAGATGGTGAACATGACACAGAGAGCGAACACAACACGGAGGGAGAGCAGCGACCGGACTCGCCTCTGTTCCTCACCCAGTGTGAGCTTTAGGGAGCCGCTGCAGAGCTGCAGGAGAGGGACCCCACATCTATTGGGAACGACAACAACGAGAGTACAGCTGTCCCGTGCGCACAGGAGGAACGCTGCCCAGAGAGGGGACAGCAACCAGACTTGCCTCCGATCCTCGCCGGGTATGAGCTTCAGACAGCCGCCGTGGAGCCGCAGGAGACGGAGTTTGTGGAGAAAGGGGACCCTGGTGACCATAGACAGCCCGGCGCGCGTCCTGTTACCGACAACAGTGACACATCACCCCGACCTCAACCAGTACTAGGTG
The DNA here is from genome assembly GCA_020510985.1 of Pholidichthys leucotaenia. Lineage (NCBI taxonomy): Eukaryota > Metazoa > Chordata > Actinopteri > Cichliformes > Pholidichthyidae > Pholidichthys > Pholidichthys leucotaenia. The sequence continues at coordinate 251,786,840 of CM035843.1, forward strand.
AAAGAGAGAAGGTACCAGATTGCTTCCAAATTCACGCACAGCACCAGCCTGCGAGGGCCACCGCCGAGCCGCTGGATGAAGAGTCTGCGACTGCGCAGAACGCAATAGAACCACCGGATGTCTTCCAAATCCACAACCGGCATCAGCCTCCAGAAGCCACCACTGAGATGCAGGATGAAGAGTCTGTGACCCAACAGGATGTAACAGAACCATCACAACCTGGTGGACGCTCCACAGCAAACGTGAGTGCCACATCATCACAACCACAACATCGAATGCAGCCGTACAGAATGCCTTTCACAGTGATGAACTGGGTTTGGGTCCGTGAAACCAAGCGGCCAGGCTCACAGTCAGCCGTAACATCGCCACCACCACCGACACGTATGAAGCTCGTGGCACAGTTGAGACCAGCCGCTGTTCAGATGGCGGATGGATCAAGATGGCAGGCCAGCCATCTATGGAAGATGGGAGCAGCTGCCACGGAACGATGTCCAGAGTTGGGACAGTGTTGACGAGCGCACCACGGCTCCAGCGGGATGGCACCAGTGCCTGCTGAAATTGACGCCTCCAGGAGCACATCTACCATGGACTTGTTACAAGGCCCCTCCAGCAGAGTTCCCTTCCCCATGGAACAGAGTAAAAAAAAAAGGACTGGTTAGCTAGGGGCATGGCTGGCAACTAAAGAGAGGCAGAATAACCCACTCAGCCACGCTGGGCTACGCGGTGGTCCACCTGCTAGTCCAGCTAGTGTTGTTCATGTTTATTGTACCAAATTGGGGAGGATTAAAATTTGATAATGTGTTCTGCGTTTTTTCGGGGGGGGGGGCAGTGAATGTAATTAAGGGTTAATAGGTAGTGGCGTGATGACACAGCCGGCTGGTGACATCATCACGGCGAACCGTTTATTAGGACAGAGTCGGCCATCTCACAGCCTTTTTCCCGGCTGGCTCCGCATATGACAGTAGAACTGTATTGCATGTTATCCAGTGCTGTAATAAACTCTCCGTGAGTCTCTCCGGGTTTCCAGACATAACACCACCGTCCTCCTGTCTGTTCATACATTGCGAGATAGGGCCTTGGCAGAGGTGTGCCCTTATAGATCACCTCCAAAATCTAAAGGGTTCATCCTTAGTCCAAGGGTCACCTCTGGTGAAAATTTCATCCAAATCCATCCAGTAGTTTTTGTGTAATTATGCTTCACACTGTAAGAAGATAGGGCCTTGGTGGGGGTATGCATTCTTGGATCACCTCCAAAATCTAATGGGTTCATCCTTAGGCCAAGGGCCGCCTCTGGTAAAAAATTTCATCAAAATCTGTTGAGTAGTTTTTGCAGTAATCTTGCTGACAGACAGACAACCAAACAAACTGCCTCAATTACATACATTGACTTCTCGGTGGAGGTAAATATACTCACCTCCACCCCAGGATTTCCACCAATCTATCCACATCACCACAAACTCTCACTGGCTGCTCCATGAAATTCAAAGTAAGGACTGTTCATAATACTCAGAACATCACACACCTGTCAGATTCCCATCACTTACCTGTGTCTCCTTCTCTTCCCTATGAGTAAATATCCTGCTCAACAGGGTAGATCCGCCTTGATAAAACCTGTTCAATAATGTTTCTGTTCCTCTGGTCTTGAGTGTTGTGTCTGCTACCAAATCCTCCTCTGCAAACCATGGCAATGTTTTAATAAACAATGCATGTGGATATGAATAAAATCCTCAGTCATTACTGTTGTCACAACCCAGTGCTTCACTGATTGAATGGCAATATATTATGCAGAGTTTACTGACTAATCAATCGTTTCTAACTACTGGGCGTATTTACTCTGTAAACCTTAACAGACACTGACATCTATGGCAGGGGTTCCCAAACGTTTCAGCCCACGACCCCCAAAATAATGGTGACAGAGACTGGCGACCCCCACTGTCCCCGGAGGTGACTGAAACATAAAAAAAACGCACACACAGGACTCACGCACTAATAAGCGTAAACAAACACGGGCATAACAACACAAAAGAACAGATCGTGGGATCGTGGGTTCGATCCCAGCCACCGACCAACAGTGATCTGTGAGGAGTTTGCATGTTCTCCCCGTGTATGCATGGGTTTACCCTGGGATTTCTCCGGTTTCCTCCCATATGCCAAAAACATGCAGGTTAGGTTAATTGGAGACTCTAAAGTGGCCCTAGGTGTGAATGTGTGTGTGAATGGTTAAGGGATAGCGCCGTATCGTGGCTGCTTCATCCATCCAGGTGGTGGATGACCCTCAATTTCCCCTCTGGGGATCAATAAAGTATACTAAATCTAAAAAAAAAATAAAATAAAATGATTTTACATATAACAATTTACTAAACAATTAAAGCAGAATACATTAAAGATTCAAGAATCAAAGGCTTTATTGTCATGCGCACAGTTAAGAAATGCTACATTTCCTGAGCAATGAAATTCTTACTTTGTTCTCCGAACGAATGCCATGTTAAAAGGTACAGAAACAACAATTCTAATAGGTCATGACACACTAACACTGTAACTCAATCCTAATACTAATGGATGCTAAGACACATACACCAACACACAGTTAGGCAGTAGAGGAATGAAACTGAAAATTCACCGGATGACTAAAGTGATAGTGGTATATTGATATCAGAGATGATGTGAACCTGAGATGGCATGAGCCTATGTACAGTGTGTAAATGAGCATTGTGCAGCAAGCAGTGTATAATTACAAATTATTGACAAGTAGCAGCAGAGATGATATGGACATCAGACAGGTGATATCTACTGTACAGGAGAGCAATGTGCAAATTTAACAGCCGGTGTATGAGTTCCCATGTGCAAAGCTGTGTTACAGAGTTTTGGGAGTTGTCGTCTGTTCATGAGTCTGATGGCAGAGGGAAAGAAGGAGTTTTTCAGTTTGGTTGTCCAGCATTTCACACTTCTGTACCTCCGGCCTGAGGGTAGAAGTGTGAACAGTCTGTGCTGGGGGTGGGTGGGGTCCCGGAGGATGGCATCAGCTCTCCTTTGGACTCTGCGGTGATAGATACTCTGCAGAGAGGGGAGTGGAGTCCTGATGATCTTTTCTGCTGTCTTCACCACTCTCTGCAGGCATTTGCGCTCCAGGGCAGTGGTGTTGCCGTACCACGCAGTGATGCAGTTGGTCAGGATGCTCTCGATGATATAGCTGTAGAAATTGTTGAGGATCCTGGAAGACATGCCAAACTTCTTCAGCCTCCTCAGAAAGTACAGTTGCTGTTGAGCTCTCTTATTAACCACCTCTGTGGTGTTGTGTGTCCACTTAAGGTCCTCACTAATGTGGATGCCCAGGTATTTAAAGCTGCTCACCCTCTCTACCTCAAGCTTCCGGATGAACAGTGGACGATGGGGTCTCCTCCTCCCTTTCCTCATGTCCACTATCATTTCCTTTGTCTTGTCTGAGTTGAGATAAGATAAAATAAAATAAGATTTAGGACTTTATTAGTCCCACAATGGGGAAATTCCAGGATTGCAACAGCACAGGGATAGCAACACTCAGAGCAATAATTAAGAAGATAAGAAAAATAAGAGCAGTGAATATACATATGCACAAATAATTATATAAATATATATACACAGTGCAGAGCTTTGTAGCTAGATGGAATAAACAGCATAAGTGTCTACTTAGTTATCCTACATAGTATGAATATGTACCCATACATATTGTCACCCTCTGTAGCAACTGATATTGTCCTAGTTGTATACTGGAGGGGACCATTTGTGTAAGTCTATTGCGTCTTTTGCATTCAATGCTATTAGGTCGCCACGTCTTATTGCTATCTCTGCAAGCAGCCGTGCTTAGGTTATACAGTCTGACAGCTGTAGGTAGGAAGGACCTGCGAAACCTCTAGGTTGCGCACCTAGGATGATGTAGTCTACTGCTAAATGAGCTCCTCAGTGTGTTCAGTATGTCCTGCATAGGGTGGGACTTGGACTCCAGCAGAGATGACAATTTAGCCACCATCCTTCTCTCTCCCATCTCCCCCACTGGGTCAAGGCGTTGCCCCAGGACAGAGCTAGCTTTCTTGATCAGTTTGTTCATTCTCTTCCTATCGGCTGCTGTAATGCCACTGCCCCAGCAGACCACTCCAAAAGTGATGGCTGATGCCACCACTGTGTCGTAGAATGTCTTCAGCAGCGCCCCTTGTGCACCAAAAGACCTGAGCCTCCTCAGTAGGAACAGCCTGCACTGTCCCTTCTTGTAGAGTGCGTTGGTATTGTGTGACCAGTCTAGTTTATTGTTCAGATGAACACCCAGGTACTTGTAGGATGTCATCATCTCAATGTCTGTTCCCTGTATGTTTACTGGTCAGTAAACATACAGGCAGTCCACCAACAGCTCCTTAGTTTTCCTCGCGTTGATCTGGAGGCAGTTCCGATGGCACCAGTCCACGAAGTCCTGGATAAGTCCTCTGTACTCAGCTTCATTTCCATTGGAGATGAGGCCGACGATCGCAGAGTCATCAGAGAACTTCTGTAGATGGCAGTGTGTTGTGTTGTGTGAGAAGTCCGCAGTATAAAGGGTGAACAGGAAGGGAGCCAAAACCGTTCCCTGGGGGGGCCCCGTGCTACCGATGATCGTGTCGGACACACAATCCCGGGTTCTCATGAACTGTGGCCAGTTAGTGAGGTAGTCCAGGATCTATGATGACAGGTGCTGGTCCACCCCTGCGCACAGCAGCTTGTCCTTCAGGATCATCGGTTGGATGGTGTTGAAAGCACTGGAGAAGTCAAAGAACATGATCCTCACCGCATTCCCAGGCTTCTCCAGGTGGGACAGAGAATGGTGAAGGAGGAAGATCACTGCATTCTCCACCCCAATGCCATGCTGGTAGGCGAACTGGAGTGGATCCATTGCTGGTCCCACCAGGGGGCGGAGGTGAGCAAAGAGCAGTCTCTCCAGGGTCTTCATCATGTGAGACGTCAGGGCCACTGGTCTGTAGCTGTTCAGGTCTTTGAGGGTGAGATTGTTGTCCTCACACCATGACACCAGGTTGGCCACCTCCCTCCTGTAGGATGCTTCACCATTACCAGTGATGCGTCCTATCACTGCTGTGTCATCCGCAAACTTTAGGATGTTATTGTCTTTGTGGGAGGCAACACAGTCATGGGTGAAGAGGCTGTAGAGGATGGGGCTGAGAACACAACCCTGAGGGACACCTGTGTTTGTGATGATGCTGACTGTGGTCCTGTTACCCATCCTGACAGACTGGGGCCTGCCAGTTAGAAAGGCCAGTAGCCAGTCACAGAGGGTGGGGTGCAGGCCAAGTGAAGACAGTTTGTTGGTGAGTTTGTGGGGGATGACCGTGTTGAAGGTGGAGCTGTAGTTGACAAAGAGCATCCTAATGTAGGAGTCTTTATCTTCCAGGTGGGAGAGAGAACAATGGAGTGCTGCGGCGATGGCAAGTAATTTCCATATAATTTAGGAGTGAACATTGTTGCTGTCGTGCAAGCTTAATTTTGACACAATGCTTTCATTTTCATGTTAGCAGAACAATCAATCAACTGTAGCATTGCATAAACATGTGAACATTGTAACGGTGCAAATGTATATATTGGCAAACAGTGTTTCAGCATTAATCTCACCTAATGAGATGGGTGGGCAATATGCATGGAGCACAAGAAGTCAATTCTGGGTTTAATTTTGGTGATGGCCACTCAGAGATCATTCTCCACATTTAGATGTGATCTGTATTTATTTTTAATATATATGTCAGTGCCAAGAAAGTCTTTTCGCACAGGTATGTAGAGCCGGCATCAGTATGTCCATCGCGGCCCTGGATAGCTGTGGATATTCTCTCTCGACTGAAATCCAGAACTCAGCAAGCATCTTTGAATGAAAAGCTGTCTTTAAACGCACACGCAGACTATATTATGTTACATCACCTACTGTATCAACCAGGTGACTGTGGAAAAACGCATTAGGATTTTTCCTAACCAGAAGCCTTGGATGACAAAAGAAGTCCAGGCACTCCTCAGAGCCCGGGATACAGCCTTCAGGTCAGGGGATACAGATCTGCATAGCACCACCCGGGCTAATCTGAAGAAAGGCATTAAGGAGGCCAAACAGGCCTATAAGAGGAAAGTTGAGGATCATTTTTCTGATAATGATTCGAGATGAGTATGGCAAGGCTTTCACCATATCACAAACTATAAGGGCAGCAGCAGCATTTCTAGTGGCATCAACGCCTCACTGGCAGGAGAATTGAACTGCTTTTTCGCATGGTTTGAGGCAAATACACCTCGCCCAGACGCATTGACGTTATTGAATGCCAGCTCTGATGTACTCACCCTGCAGGATCATGAGGTGAGACATACACTTAGAGCAGTTCACCTGAGAAAGGCTACTGGTCCCGATGGAGTGCCAGGAAAGGTGCTCAGAGCATGTGCAGATCAGCTATGCTCTGTTTTGACTGACATTTTTAATTTGTCTCTTAAGGCAGCCTTTGTTCCACAGTGTTTAAAATCTGCAGTCATTATTCCTGTGCCTAAAAAACATATTATCAGCAGTCTGAATGACTATCGACCAGTACATTAACACCCATTGTTATGAAGTGCTTTGAGAAAATGGTACTGAAACATCTTTTGTCTAGTCTCCCTCCAGCCTTTGATCGGTAACAGTTTGCCTACAGACGGAGCAGATCCACTGAAGATGCTATTGCTATAGCTCTCCACTTGGCATTCAACCATTTAGAAGACAAGGGGAGCTATGTAAGAATGTTGTTTGTGGACTATAGCTCAGCATTTAATACAATTATTCCTAATGTTCTCATCACTAAATTGCTTCAGCTTGGTCTGCCTACTCACACTTGCAGCTGGATTAAGGACTTTCTAACAAATCGAACACAGACTGTTAGACTCGGACCCTATCTCTCCTCTACAATCATGCTCAACACATGCTCGCCACAGGGCTGTGTGTTCAGCCCCACTTTGTATTCACTGTATACATATGACTGCATACCTGTTCATCCCACAAACATTATAGTGAAGTTTGCGGATGATACAACAGTGGTGGGGTTTATATCAGGAGCAGATAATAATCTGCTATTGAATACAACAATAAACAAAAGAACTCATTATTGATTTTAGGAAGCATAGTAGTGAGCCTCCTCCTCTATATATAGGCAAGGAGTGTGTGGAGAGAGTGGAGGCTTTTAAGTTTCTGGGTGTTCATACTTCTCACAACCTTACCTGGGCAGTTAACACCATAGCTACAATAAAGAAGGCTCAGCAACGTCTACACTTTTTGAGGCTCCTCAAGAGGAATGGCCTGAATGCACAGTTGCTGGTTTTATTTTATCGCTCTGCTATTGACAGCATTTTGTCATATGGCATCACGGTTTGGTATGGGGGCTGTTCAGCCGCAGACCGCAAAGCCTTGCAGAGAGTGATCGAGACTGCGCAAAAAATCACTGGCTGTTCTCTCCCTTCTCTGGAAGGGATTTCCAGGTCTCGGTACCTCAGCAGAGCTACTGCCATTATTAAGGATTGCACTCATCCAGGTCATGGTTTCTTTCACTTGCCCCCCTCAGGAAAGCGGTACAGATTTCATAAAACCCGGACTACCAGGTTTAATCATAGTTTTTTTTCCCAACTGCAGTACGTATTTTGAATGGACTTATGTAACACATACAGACTGCTGATGTTATTTTAGGGTATTTTGTGGCAATAACTTTGTGTATAAGCTGGTCTTATTTATTTATTGCTCAGTATGTTTTTATTATTGTTATGTACATATTGTATTTAACTTCTTTAGGTATCATTGTTTTAGGCATTATTGTTGTAATTATGACAATGTTAAATTCATGAATGTGAGTGTGATAGTTTGTTTTAGGAAGCAGCATCTTCAATTTCGCTGTATTGTTTTTTAACAATGGAATGACAATAAAGGTACTTTGAATTTGATTTAAAGTGCTGATGACACGTTTTTGACCTTTTTTTAGCATGTTGTGTAAACCCAAAAGTCATTGTCAATGATCAATATAATATTTACAACCATGCCTGCATATACTAGTTATCATCAAAAAACAGCAGCCGCTGACTGGACTGTGGAGCCGCCCACCGAATTAAGGGCGGCACCCCCATGACGTAATCCACAGAACGGACTCCAGTGTTGTTGACTGGAATGACAGCAGCTTTGTGGCTCACAGTTTCTCTGGTTTCTTGTTTTAATTTTACGGCTATGCCTTCGTGTTGTGTCGCAGGCTTAGATAAAGCGTGTGATGTGTGAAAGACCACATCACACACTTCAGCTCCAACTGTCTGAGCCTGTGCTCCTCCTGCACTTTTATGAAGGAGGAGCGTGAGGAGGGGAAGGATTAATGTATTTACGCGCAGCTTTGACCTACTTTCTCTGATTGCACGCCGGTCCGGGCACACCCTCTCTCTCATTATCAACAGGTGATTCCCATCCCGCTGATCATGTTTCCCGGTCCTCGCCCAGGTGCTTGTCATCACACCATCACCAGCAGTGCGTTAATGGCAAACGGCCGCCAAAATGTACATGCACTGCTGGTCAATAGTATTGTCATCTGTGCTGTTAGTCTGCCAGTATTTTCAGCACTCTCACAACGTGTTAGCCACTCCACAAAGCCGTGGTTCTCGTGCATCCTTGAAGCAATGTCAGCTCTGGGACGCAACCATGGTTAACACATTTCCTCTCCATGTTCGCTGGCCAATGTCGGCCCCGAACGCCTACTGTATGTGTTTCTGTATATTATTTGTAAGTCTTTATGGCTGTGTTGTGAGACATGTATATGTTGGACACTGCATATGTGATTTAACCACGATGAAGGAGAGCCAGCCCCCTGCGGTGCGGAGCCACAGAGCCTGGACCCCCTGCGGAGGACAGGGGACAGAAGACTTCCTGACCACTGAGGCTCGGGAAGAGAGAAGGGGGAGTTATGTAAATAAAAGGCTAATGAATGTGAATAAAGAGACTTTGATATAGATGTGTGATTTCCCCCGCGAGGGAAATGGTTTGATGTGAGAAGGTTTAAATGAGAGAACTTTGGTGTGTTCACTCTCTTTGTTCGCTGCTCAAGAATAAGAGCAGACAGTGGAATGATTTCTTGAATAAACTGAAATGAAAGACAATTCGGTTTCGTTATTCAAGTCTCCCCACATTGGTGACTGACGACGTTGAGAATGAACGAAGAAATTCTCAGGGTCCCGGACTCACAGCGCTCAGAGCTGGTGAGCGCAGTGGCCGTTAAGCTGCCTGATTTCTGGCAGGATAACCCACGGTCGTGGTTTCTGCAAGCAGAGTCGCAGTTCGCGCTCGCAGGAGTAACGGTGGATGACACTAAGTTCCACCATGTCATCGCTAAACTGGACAACAGCACAGCTCGGTGCGTGCAAAGCTTGGTGGAGCAGCCACCCGCGACCGACAGGTACAGCAAGCTGAAATCCACCCTCATCAAGTTTTTCACCCCCTCGGCTGAAGTGAGGGCGAGGAGGATCCTGTCTTTGCTAGACCAAGGTGGACTCAGGCCGAGCGCCCTGATGGAGGAGATGATACAGCTGAGAGGGTTGGACAACGATGATTTCATTTTTCAGTTCATCTTCCTCTCCAACCTCCCGGCGCATGCGAGAAGCACGCTGGCCGGCAAAAAGTGTCACACCCTGGAGGAGTTCCGGGAGCTGGCCCAGGAGGCAGACGGGATCCTGGACGCCTGCGGCGGGCAAGCAACCACAGCAGCGACCCGAGACAGCGGGGAGCCAGAGGCGGCAGAACCAGACTGGCCGACGATGGCGGCAACACGGCCGCGACGAGGGGGAGCCAATAGCCCGGCGACAGAGGCGCGGGCACGACACAGCGGAGGAGAAGATCTCTGCTTTTACCATCGGAGGTTCGCAGAGAAGGCACGCAGGTGTGTGCCGCCCTGCATCTTCAGGAGTTCGGGAAACGGCAAGACCGGGGGTCGCTAGCAGCTTCGACCCTCGGAGAACGCAACAAGCTGCTCTACATCACGGATGCGCGCTCCGGACGAGTGTTCCTCATTGACACCGGAGCACAAGTGAGCTTCATCACCCCAACATACGCGGACCGGGTAGCTGGACCCCACGGTGACGGAGCTACAGCGGCAAATGGCTCGAACATCAACACCTACGGGAGAAGGACCTTGCCTTTATGCTTACATGGCCGCACATATGAATGGACTTTTGTAGTAGCGGCGGTGAGTTTCAACATGTTGGGCGCGGATTTTTTGTGTTCACACAATCTGTTAGTTGATCTTGCTAATAGACGGCTGGTAAATGCACTCTCTTTTTACTCTCTCCCCTGTTCAGCTCGAGTGTCCCCGCCACCAGTACAGACCCACGTCGCTACAGCAGGTGGTAAGTTTCACACACTCCTCACCCAATTTCCAGCGCTCACTGTGCCCACTTTTTCAGCGACGGTCGCGAAGCACGGGGTGAAACACTTCATCCCCACTTCTGGTCCTCCCGTGTTTGCAAAAGCTCGGCGCTTGGATGCAGTTAAGCTCGCCATTGCGCGCGAGGAGTTCGCCAGCCTGGAGAGGCTGGGCATCGTTCGTAGGTCGAAGAGCCCGTGGGCTTCGCCGCTGCAGATGGTACCGAAAGCCGATGGCTCCTGGAGACCGTGCGGGGATTACCGCAGGCTAAACAACGCTACGGCACACGATCGTTATCCCATCCCGCACATTCAGGATTTTTCGGTGCACCTGGCGGGGGCGCGCATTTTTTCAAAGATTGATCTAGTTCGCGGCTATCACCAAGTCCCGGTCCAACCGGAGGACATTCCTAAAACAGCGGTAATAACCCCGTTCGGACTTTTCGAATTTTTACGCATGCCGTTTGGTCTCAAAGGGGCGGCGCAAACATTTCAGCGGATGATGGATGCCGTGTTACGCGATCTCCCTTTCGTGTTTGTGTACCTCGACGACATTTTGGTCGCGAGTACTTCAGAGGACGAACACGAAATGCACCTCACAGCAGTTTTTAGGAGGCTGGGAGAGCACGGCTTAATAGTTAACCCAGCCAAGTGCCAGTTCGGCGTTGAGCGGATTGATTTTTTGGGTCACCGCGTCTCCCCGGAGGGAGCGGTTCCGTTACCAGAGAAAGTACGCGCGGTAGCGGATTTTCCCCGTCCACAAACGGTCAAATCACTACAGGAATTCTTGGGGATGGTGAATTTTTATAACCGGTTCCTGCCCCACGCAGCTCAAATCATGCAACCGTTATATGCCGCGCTCAAAAAACAAAAGCCGACCCAGGCGGTCGAATGGTCCCCGGAGCGGGAGCGCGCGTTCACAGAGGTTAAAAAAGCCTTGGCTGACGCTGCGCTCCTGGCCCACCCAGACCCTGCAGCACGTATCGCGCTGACGACAGACGCTTCAGATTTAGCCATAGGGGCCGTTATTGAGCAACAGGTAGCCGGAGTTTGGCAGCCTTTGGCTTTCTTTAGCAAATCTTTAAGCGCGGCTGAGCGAAAATACAGCGCGTTTGACAGAGAACTGTTGGCGCTGCATTTGGCTATTCGTCATTTCCAGTTCTGGCTGGAAGGACGGTGCTTCACCGCTTATGTGGACCACAAGCCGCTCACATACGCCATGGCCAAAATTTCAGATCCGTGGTCCGGCAGGCAGCAGAGGCAGCTGGCCGCAATCTCGGAATTTACCACTGACATTAGGCACGTCGCGGGCAAATTCAATGTAGTAGCGGATTGTCTCTCACGCGCGTTCACGACCCCGACACGCGCAGAGGCAGAACGGGCCACCGTGACCGCGCCGCAGGAGAGCGGCACGGTGGCGCGCGCAGCCCCGGTGCACGTGGGTATAGATTACGCAGCCATGGCAGCGGACCAGGGGGCGGACGCAGACGTGCGCGCGCTCCAGTCTGGACCAACAGGGTTGAGGCTGGAGAGCAAGTGTTTACAAACCGGTATGCCCCCCCTGATCTGCGACATGTCGACGGGGCGCCCGCGTCCGGTGGTTCCGGCCACGTGGCGCCGCCGTGTTTTTGACTCGGTCCACTCACTGGCGCACCCGGGGGTGCGCGCGTCGGTGAAACTAGTGGCGGAAAAGTTTGTTTGGCCGTGCCTGCGCAAGCACGTGAAGGAATGGGCAAAAACCTGCATTTCCTGTCAACGGGCCAAAATTCACAGGCACACAAGAGCCCCGTTAGAACCGTTCCGCATTCCGGCCAGAAGGTTCGACCATGTGCACGTCGACCTTGTGGGCCCCCTACCGGCATCACAGGGGTTCACGTATCTTTTGACAATGGTGGACCGCACCACACGTTGGCCGGAAGTGGTCCCACTTGCGACGACCACGGCCGCGGAGGTGGCTCGCGTTTTTTTAACGGCTTGGGTGGCGCGCTTCGGGGTTCCGTCGGACATTACGTCCGATAGAGGACCGCAATTCATCTCTGAGCTGTGGTCAGCGATGGCCAACGGCTTAGGAGCCAAAATTCACCGCACTACGGCTTACCACCCTCAGGCTAATGGTTTATGCGAGCGTTTTCATAGGTCTTTGAAGGCAGCACTCAGAGCGTCGCTCACGGATGCAGATTGGGTAAATAAACTCCCTTGGGTTTTATTAGGGTTGCGTTCTGCGCCTAAAGAGGACTTAGACGCCTCCCCAGCGGAGCTGGTATTCGCACAAACTCTGAGGCTGCCGGGCGAGTTTTTACCAGAGCACCCAGAGCCCCCACCTCTCTCTGCTCTGGGACCGTTAGTTGGCACGGGGGCAGACACGCTCCCGGGTCCGGTTCATCACGCTTTTCCACGAGTTTTCGTCCCCAAGGCTTTGAAAAATGCCGATTTCGTTTTTGTCAGGCGCGAAGCCCTTAAAGCAACGCTCAAACCACCTTACGAAGGGCCATTTCGAGTGCTGGAGGCAGGTGATAAGCAATTTGTGCTAGATTTTGGGGACAGAAAAGAGACAGTCAGTATTGACAGACTAAAACCTGCTTTTGTCATGAAGGACGTGTCTGTACCGGTCGCGGTGGCGCCTCGACGAGGCAGGCCCCCGCAGAGGGCAATTAACCACTCTCTTCCTCAGTCAACAGACCCGGAGCAGAACAGCACCGCAGGCAAGGCGGGGCCAACGCACAGCAGATTCGGCAGACGGCTGAAGCCCAAGCGGCGCACAGACTGAATGTTGGTGTTGATTATTCAGTAGTGAGTAAGGTGCTATTAAATTTTGGGAATTAGTCTGTTCTTCATCGTTTGGGGGGGGGGTTATATGGCTGTGTTGTGAGACATGTATATGTTGGACACTGCATATGTGATTTAACCACGATGAAGGAGAGCCAGCCCCCTGCGGTGCGGAGCCACAGAGCCTGGACCCCCTGCGGAGGACAGGGGACAGAAGACTTCCTGACCACTGAGGCTCGGGAAGAGAGAAGGGGGAGTTATGTAAATAAAAGGCTAATGAATGTGAATAAAGAGACTTTGATATAGATGTGTGATTTCCCCCGCGAGGGAAATGGTTTGATGTGAGAAGGTTTAAATGAGAGAACTTTGGTGTGTTCACTCTCTTTGTTCGCTGCTCAAGAATAAGAGCAGACAGTGGAATGATTTCTTGAATAAACTGAAATGAAAGACAATTCGGTTTCGTTATTCAAGTCTCCCCACAGTCTTCACCTTTTTGGGAATTGTCTGTCGTTCTACATTAAATGTGCTGTGATGAATCTTGCACTTAAATCCTCGTTATTTCATGCGCCCTCTCCCTGCCCTGCATAAGAGCACATGGAGAGGGATGATTTAAGTGTAAATAATGAGGATTTACATGAGGATTTAAGCGCAGGCTTCACCACAGCACATTTAATATAGAACAACAGACAATTCCCAAAAAGGTGAAGACTGACAAATAACATACAGAAACACAAACAGTAGGTGTTCAGGGTCGACATCACCCAGCGAACATGGAGAGGAGACGTATTAACCACGGTTGCGCACCAGAGCCGACATGGCTACAAGGGGCGCAACAGAACCACGGCTGTGTGGAGTGGCTAACACGTCATGATAGTGTTGGCAATATTGGCTGGCTGACAACACGGCAGATGATGCACACAAAACATGAACAGCTGATTGTCATTGAGTCTGACTCACTAGGCGCAATGCCCGCTTGGCACGGCTCAAATCTATATGGTTTGATGCCCCCAGATTCTTCCTTGTCATCCCATTCTTCGGAACTATAATCGTCTGAAGATTGGACAACACAAACCAATTCCAGACTACATGTGCTGGAACCATGGTCAATGTTTTCAACTGGTTCAATCCTGTGTGTACAAAGTGCAGCCAAGCGCTGTGTTCCTTCAATGACGTTACAACATGGCCGGGGGGTTTTCGAGCCACTGACGCAATGGGTGATGTTGCGCTCATGAAAACGTCGGATGTTCGTGTGAAAAAAAGCCTGTTTGACTTAGAATTGCACAGACCAACCTATTTTGTAATATTGTATTATGTGTTGAAAAATTAGAGGAAGTCAAGAATGTGTCATCAGCACTTTAAGGTCCGGTCACTTGACAGCTCAATCAGTGCATCCTCCATGTCAGATGGCAGATGACTTACGGCCATTACAGTGAATGGTGATCTTAACCAGTAATATTTTTGCCAAGTTGTTTCCTCGGGAAAAAAAAAAATATTAAAGTGTTCCAGGAGGGCTTGAAGATGGGTAGTGATGGACTTATTCACAGTGTTAACACTCGGATCATTTTCTTACATCTTGCCAAAAGATGCTGGGATAGGCTCCAGTTTTCCATCAAAACTGTATCTGATGAAAACAAGCAGCTGGACTGAGTTTGAGATAAGATAAGATAAGATAAGATAAGATAAGATAAGATAAGATAAGATAAGCCTTTATTAGTCCCACAATGGGGAAATTCCAGGATTGCAACAGCACAGGGATAGCAACACTCAGAGCAATAATTTAGAAGATAAGAAAATAAGAGCAGTGAAAATACATATGCACACATAAATATATAAATATACAGTATATACACAGTGCAGAGCATTGTAGCTAGATGGAATAAACAGCATAACAGTCTATTTAGTTACCCTACATAGTATGAATATGTACCCATACTGTACATATTGTCACCCTCTGTAGCAACTGATATTGTCCTAGTTGTATACTGGAGGGGGACCATTTTGTGTAAGTTTGTTGCATCTTTTGCATTCAATACTATTAGGTCGCAAGGTTTTTTTTTTTTTTTTTTTTTTTTTTTACTATCTCTGCAAGCAGCCCTGCTTAGGTTATAAAGTCTGACAGCCATAAGTAGAAAGGACCTGCGAAACCTCTATGTCGCGCACCTAGGATGATGTAGCCTACTGCTAAATGAGCTCCTCAGTGCGTTCAGCATGTCCTACATGGGGTGGGACTCGGACTCGAGCAGAGATGACAGCTTAGCCACCATCCTTCTCTCTCCTACCTCCTCCACTGGGTCAAGGCACTGCCCCATGACAGAGCTAGCTTTCTTGATCAGTTTGTTCAGTCTCTTCCTGTCGGCTGCTGTGATCCTGCTGCCCCAGCAGACCACTCCAAAAGTGATGGCTGATACCACCACCGAATCATAGAAGGTCCTCAGGAGCACCCCTTGTACACCAAAGCCCCTTTTCCACTAGCACCCACTTGGCCCCTACTCGACTCTACTTGGCTCAGTTTGTAGCCTTTTCCATTAGTACCTGGTACCAGGTACTTTTTTAGTACCGACTGGAGGCCAGGGTACAGCTGCGCTAAGTCGGGCCGAAAATGTGACGTCAACAGACTGCAGGCCACTGACTGATCAGGGCGTAATGCCATGAAAGCGTCCGTCTTCTGAAGAATCTCCAAACCACCATTTGCAAAAGTTCACGGAGTAAACTTGGTCACCAAGTAAACACGATATTAATAGAGATGGCCTTGTAGGTTTTGCGGAAATCTACACCGTGGTCCAACGAAGAGGTGTGGAGTTTTCTGTGCTTGGTGGCAGATATCAGTATCCAGAGCAACATGGAGGTACCCCGCACCAAAACAGATGGCAGCCCAGCATAGAACCGGACTACGGACAAGCTGAAGATGAAAGTGAGAGAACCATCGATGGTGAGTAATTTGTGATATTGTGCATCTTTTCGCTTATTTATCCTGTTGGTGGTAAGCTCACTTTTTTTGAGCAATACAACGCTGTCCTATGCTGGCTAACGAGTGTTACCTAGTAGCTAGCTAGCTAGTAGCCAACTCTGCTGATTCGCGCTTGCCTTGTCCGAAGTATTCGCTTATGTGAGCAAAACAATGAAATATGCTAATCCTGGTTAAAGTCCTGGTTTGTGTATGTGTTGCACTTTGGTGCTGTGCATTAAGTTGTGTGTAATTTCTTTCTAGAATCTGTTTCCACATGCCAGGGGTCCGCCGCCCTCAGCATGTTGTGTTTATATTTTGGATACAGGTCAAGAGGACCACAGGATCCAAAATCTCAACATATTCAAGTGCATTGTCAAACCAGTGATTTATAAAGTGATTCATATAATTTTCTAAAGCGTCAGAATAGACCTACACACCTATTCTGTGGATTTTCAAAAAAAAGAGTTGGAACAGTGTTTTCGTACTGTTTCTGTTCCACCATAAATCCCTGAATTGAAAATGTACTTGCCATGATCCGCTCTGCTCATTATTGGCAGCTGCACGCACACCTGATCCTCGTTAGGCTGGGCCTATATCTTCCACGCTGCCCAGAGTGGCAGAGCGGAGATGTCTCACTGCGCTCCAGGAGAGCTTCATCACCTAATCGTCTCAGTTACCAGAGCCACAGCCGAGCCAGCCCTCACCTACGCCGGAAAGAGCCAACCAGCCTTCCACGTAAGCTCCATTACCAACTTACCACTTTCTACTAATCCCCTGTACACAGGCGGAGTCTGTGGCGGGGGAGCCTTTTCCTCTTCCTCCCAGGCGATGGACTTACCAACCTCTTTCCCTCACCACCTTCACCTACACTCTCCTGTCGGGACAATACCACCATCTGAAGAGCACTGTCTCCCTGGCCACAGCTGCAACGCTGAACCGGAGAAACTCACCATCTGTTCCCACAGGTTGCCAGGCCGTACAGTGTCTCGCTCAGTTCCCGGCAGTTCCAGTTAGCACTCACACCACTATTCATTCACACTGGTTGTTAATAAACATAATTGTATCAATTTGGAGTCTGTGTCTTGTCACTGGGTCAGCAAACCATGTCAGTACTTGTACACGTACAGAGTGGATCCTGGGGTGCTCACTGGTCAGGGAAACAAAGCATTTTTGTCACATTCCACCACTGACTTTCACAAGTGTATTTCCCTAATATAGGTACATCTCCAAAAATTAGAATATCATGAAAAAGTTCAATATTTTTTGTCACTCATTTCAGAAAGTGAAATCCATATATTATATAGATTCATTACACAGACACTGATATATTTCAAGCATTTATTTATTTTATTTTTGATGATTATGGCTTACAGCCACTGAAAACCCCAAATTCAGTTTCTCAAAAAATTAGAATATTACATAAAATTATTTTAAAAAAAATATTTTTTAAATAGAAATGTTGGCCGTTGAAATGTTGGTTAACATGGGCTGTAGCCATAATCTTCACAATTAAAATAAACAATTGCAATATATCACTGTCTGTGTAATGAATCTATATATGGGTTTCACTTTCTGAAATGAGTGACTAAAAATACTGAATTTTCATGATATTCTAATTTTTTGAGATGTACTGTATCTGTATATGTGCTGAACTTGCTTTAACTAACCACCATCCATTTCTGTCTTTGGTCTAGGCAAGAGGAAAGGAAAAGTACTGTTTACCTTTTGAATATATATCTTGTGGCTAATATAACCCCATCACAACAACCTGGTGATCAAGTTTTGTCAGCTGAACAGTTTTTGCCATGACACCACCACAGACTCAGTGCTGCTGGAGCAGGTACATGATATGATGTCTCAACAGTCTGTCCATGATTTTCACACAGATCAGAGCAATTTGTTGTACAGGAAGTTAAACATTTCTACAGACATTCTTAAGCTCTATAACCACTGATCGTTTGTGAAGCTGGGGTGACATCAGTGAGAGGCTGTCTTGAACGCCCAGACCGACGGTTTGAAGCGGTAATTTTCCCACAACAGAGCCATCTGAAACACAAACACAGCATACATATTTTAGTACCTAGTAGTGATAACTTGCAGACATTACAACGTAGTACGGCAGACTTAAAGGAAACTAGCATTAGTAATCATTAGCTTACCGTCATATGTGATCTAGTTCGTATCCTCACGTCTACCGCTCTATGGCTTCCCAGATGCTCCAGTACTTCTCCAGAGTGTTTTGTCTCGCTGCCTGTCCCCTTCTCTGGTGGTCCTTTTGAGCCTTTACAGTGACAAAAAGCCAGAGACCGAGGAGTCGCCTTATACAGCCGCAATGTTATGTTTTGCTTGGGTCGTGTGTTTTACGTCACGGGAGTGTGGCACTGCCTTGCTGTAAAAAAATCCCACCCACCCCAGGCGTACCCAGCTGTAATGGAAACAGAACAGAACCAAGTAGAGTAGAGTAGAGTAGAGTAGAGTAGAGTAGAGTAGAGTAGAGTGGAGTAAGGTCGACTGGGTACTAGTGGAAAAGCACCATAAAAGACCTGAGCCTCCTCAGTAGGAACAGCCTGCGCTGTCTGTGGATATATATGATCCATATATCTGTGGATTCATCTAATGGCAAAGCATATTTCCCTTTCTTCACGCTGTCAATCAGCTGACACTTTATATCCTGGGCCATATCCGTGATATACCATGATATGGTCCCGTCAGACAACGGTACTGCTTCCAGCTCCCACGCCTATTTATCCACATGCATTGTCTGACTCATAGCGATAGCAGCAGGTTTTATTAGTGTTTCTCTGATTGTGTGTGGCTTTTTTGCTTGTGCAATTACTGTAAATATGACACCTCATATGATGCCTTTTGAGCTTTGGTTGTGGATGCTGTTTGGTTAGCTATGACTTTCTTTTGGCCTTGCAATTCTCTCTCCTTCTGGTGGAAAAAATCTGCTGGTTTAGCGGCAAGAGATGGGTGCTTAGTTTTCAAGTGTCTGAGCATTTTTACGGGCTTTAAACTCTCATGTGCAAGCACCTTGGTGCACACTACACATTGCGGATGTTGTACTTCATTGATAAAGATGTATGTAAGCCCATACTGAATATATTCCTCTCGATACTTGCAACACTTGGAGGAAGGCTGGTCTGACTGCTAGAGCCCTTTACGCTTACGGTGCTTTCCTCCTCCTCCTCCTCCTCCTACACCAGACATCGGCCTTTCTGATGGCATGTCTCTGCTCTCCTCTTCTGCCGTCTCTGCTGGCCTCACTGCATTGTCTTTGGTTGGTATTAACCAACGTTTCATTTTTAAAAATAATATCCTGGGCTTAAGGCATAGTGTTGTGGAGGATGAAAGCAGACAAGACATGATCTGACGACACAGAGGTTTATCTCTCCTCCAACACAGAACAGACTAACTCTGAGTGCTAAATCAATCTGCTTTACACATTTTCTCCCCACCTCTGGCACTCAGGTTAAACATATTTACATACCTGTTACCAAGTGTGAACACACATCAACATGCACAGATTAACACATTCGCGCCCCTGCGTCCTCAGGTGTGATCCTGGCACAGTGGGAGCGAAAGGCACATCTTTATTTACTGCATACCCCCCAGTGCTCTGGTGGCCCTGGCTATCACCCCCAACACCCCGAAGTACTGGGTGGAGTGTCATCTCCTTTGTGTCACCACAGTGTGTTGATTTGAGCTGTTCAGACTAAATCTACTTGTGACATTTACTGTGGCGCAGTTAAAGTGACATGTCACCTGAGTAGTCACCTAAGGATTCTGAAAATCATCTCGCGACCCCCTTCCCCACCAGTGTCTCAGGACCCCTCGGGGGGTGGCGACCACCACTTTGGGAATCTCTGATCTGATCAGAGTCTGTCTCAGACTCTGTTAGCATCAGCATCGGATCACCCCAGGGCTGTGTACTTTCCCCCCTACTCTTCTCCCTTTATACCAACTCCTGCACCTCCACCCACCAGTCTGTTAAGCTGATCAAGTTTGCGGACGACACCACCCTCATTGGGCTCATCTCCAACGGCGACGAGTCCGTCTACAGGAAAGAGGTGGCCCAGCTGGTGTCCTGGTGCAGCCACAAACTGCAGCTGAACGCTCTGAAGACGGCGGAGATGATTGTGGACTTCAGGAAAGTCACAACCCCCCTGCCCCCCCTCACCATGACAGGCTCTCCCATCACCATTGCAGATTCCTTCCGCTTCTTGGGCACCACCATCACCCGGGACCTCAAATGGGAGCCAACCATCAGCTCCCTCATCAAAAAGGCCCAGCAGAGGATGTTCTTTCTGCGGCAGCTGAGGAAGCTCAAGCTACCCACCAAGATGTTAGTGCAGTTCTACACGGCCATCATCGAGTCCATCCTCATCTCCTCCATAACCGTGTGGTACGGAGGAGCCACTGCCAGGGACAGACTAAAGCTGCAGCGCGTCGTGCGCACTGCTGAGAAGGTGATCGGCTGCAAGCTCCCATCTCTCCAGGACCTGTACATCTCCAGGACCCGGAGGCGTGCAGGCCGGATCATAGCCGATCCTTCACACCCTGGTCTCGTACTGTTTGCCCCCCTCCCCTCAGGTAGAAGACTTCGGTCCATTCAGACTAAAACCTCCCGGCACATGAACAGCTTTTTCCCCTCTGCCATCAGACTGCTGAACATTAAGTGACTTATTGACTCTCGTGCACTATATACAGCAGCTCAACCAGACTCATGTCATTCATCACTGTTTTTCTGTTGCATTATCGACTGCACTATGTGGTACTCCACATTATCTGCTACTTGCTAATTTATTTAAAACTGCTTTGACTAGTATTACTCATCATTATTATTATTATTATTATTATTATTATTATTACTTATTATTCTACACTTATTACATGTTTTTAGATTTTTAGTTTTTTTAGTTTATCTCTTTATCTTATCATGTCTTTAATGTTGCAGCATTGCACCGAGACAAATTCCTAGTTTGTGTACTACATGAACAATGGCAATAAATCTGATTCTGATTCTGATTCTGATCGCTCATTTAGAGTCTCAGGTTAACCTGACAGGCCTGTTAGACAAAAATGGACAACCTGGAGGAAACCTAAACAGACACAATATCATTCAAACAGAAAGGACCCTGCCAACCAGGGCATTCAGGAATCTTCTAGCTGTGAGACAACAATGTCAACCAATCTTTAATTGTGATACTCTGTTTTGGGTTCTAATGGAGTCAATAAAAGCATTCAAGCAGGTCGACCCTTTTGGTGACACAGGTAGGGTGCTGGACTTTGGTGAAGGAGGTTGTGAGATGGAATCCCTGGTTGGGTGTCACCAGTTGGGTTTCACTGCCTGTCTCCTTGGTCACACAGTGTAGAGAAAGACACACCTGAAGGTGAAACTGTTGGTTTGTGCTCCAACACTCATCTATGGCAACCAAATGCACACAGTGACAGAAAGAATGAGATCACAGATACAAGGTGAGTGGGCTTCCTTTGAATGGTCTGGACTCATGTTCGAGATACTATGATGAGGAGCTTTATCATCCAAGTGGGCCTAACTGCTGCTTCTCATCATCAAAACAAGCCAGCTTAAGTGGTTTTGGCTCTTTTTCATTTTTCATTTCTGGACTTCTGTGAAATTCATTCATCTCCATTAGGGATTAGGAACGCTATCATCCATCCATCCATCCATCCATCTTCTACCACTTTTCCAGGGGTCCGGGTCACGGAGGCAGCAGTTCAAGTAGGGAAGCCCAGACTTCCCTCTCCCCAGCCACCTGCTCCAGCTTTTCAGAGAGGATACCAAGGCGTTCCCAGATCAGCTGGGAGACATAGTCTCTCCACCGAGTCCTGGGTCTGCCCCAGGGTCTCCTCCCAGTGGGACGTGCCTGAAACACCTCAAGTGGGAGGCGTCCAGGAGGCATCCTAATCAGATGCCCATACCACCTCAACTGACTCCTTTCAATGTGGAGGAGCAGCGGTTCTACTCTGAGCCTCTCCCGGATGACTGAGCTCCTCACCCTGTCTCTGAGGGTGAGTCCAGCAATCCTAAGGAGAAAGCTCATTTCAGCCGCTTGCATCCGCGATCTCGTTCTTTCGGTCATTACCCAAAGCTCGTGACCATAGGTGAGAGTAAGAACGTAGATTGACTGGTAAATTGACAGCTTTGCGTGAGAACTCAGCTCCCTCTTCACCACAACAGACCGGTACAACGTCCGCATCACGGCAGATGCTGCTCCAATCCATCTGTCAACCTCTCGCTCCATTTTCCCCTCACTCGTGAATAAGACCCCAAGATACTTAAACTCCTCCACTTGGGGCAGGAGTCTATCCCCAACCCAGAGAAGACAATCCACCTTTTTCCGGCTGAGGACCATGGACTCGGACTTGGAGGTGCGGATTCTCATCCCACCCGCTTCACACTCAGCGGCAAACTGTCCCAGCAAGAGCTGTAGGTCATTGCTGGATGAAGCCAACAAGACAACATCATCTGCAAACAACAGAGATGAGATCCTGTGGTCACCAAGCATGACACCCTTCATTCCCTGGCTGCGCCTAGAAATCCTGTCCATAAAAATTATGAGCAGGATCGGTGACAAAGGGCAGCCCTGGCGGAGTCCAACTCTCACTGGGAATGAGTCCGACCGAGTGTTGGCAATACAAACCAAACTCTCACAATGGTCGTACAGAGACTGAATAGCTCGTAACAACAAGCCTGATACCCCATACTCCTGAAGCACCCCCCACAAAAAACCACGAGGGACGCGGTCAAATGCCTTCTCCAAGTCCACAAAACACATGTAAACTGGTTGGGCAAACTCCCACGAACCCTCGAGAATTCTCAAGAGGGTAAAGAGCTGGTCCGATGTGCCACAGCCAGAACGAAAACCACATTGCTCCTCCTGAATCCGAGGTTCAACCAACGGCCGGACTCTCCTCTCCAGTACCTTGGCATAGACCTTCCCAGGGAGGCTGAGGAGTGTGATCCCTCTAAAGTTGGAGCACACCCTCCGGTCCCCTTTTTTGAAGAGAGGAACCACCACCCTGGTTTGCCATGCCAAGGGCACTGCCCCGGATCTCCACGCAATGTTGCAGAGGCGTGTCAACCATGACAGCCCTACAATATCCAGGGCCTTGAGGTACTCAGGGCGAATCTCGTCCACCGCCAGGGCCCGGTCACCAAGGAGATTTTTAACCACTTTGGCGACCTCAGTCCCTGTGATAGGCGAGTCATCCCCCTCGTCCACAAACCCTGCTTCCTCTGTGGAAGGCGTATCAGTGGGATTGAGGAGATCCTCAAAGTATTCCTTCCACTGCCCGACAATATCCCCAGTCGAAGTCAACGGCGCCCCATCCGCACCATACACAGTGTGGACAGGGAGCTGCTTTCCCCTCCTGAGCCGCCGGACAGTTTGCCAGAATCTCTTCGAGGCCGACCGAAAGTCTTGTTCCATGGCCTCACCGAACTCCTCCCATGCCAGGGTTTTTGCTTCAGCAACCACCCGAGCTGCACTCTGCTTGGCCTGCCCGTACACCTCAGCTGCTTCGGGAGTCCCACAAGCCAACCAAGCTTGATAGGACTCCTTCTTCAGCTTAATGGTCCCTCTCACCCCTTGTGCCCACCACTTGGTTCGGGGGTTGCCACCACGAGATGCACGGACCACCTTGCGGCCGCAGCTCTGGGCTGCCGCTTCAACAACAGAGGTGGAGAACAAGGCCCATTCAGACTCCATGTCTCCAGACTCCCTCGGAATGTGGTTGAAGTTCTTCCAGAGGTGGGAGTTGAAGACCTCCCAGACAGGGGCCTCAGCCAGATGTTCCCAGCACACCCTCACTATACGTTTGGGTCTACCAGGTCTGAATGGCTTCCTCCCCTGCCATCGGATCCAACTCACCACCAGGTGGTGATCAGTTGACAGCTCTGCACCTCTCTTTACCCGAGTGTCCAAGACATACGGTCGCAGGTCTGATGACACGATAACAAAATCGATCATCGACCTGCGACCTAGGGTGTCCTGGTGCCAGGTGCACATACACTACCATTCAAAAGTTTGGGGTCACTTAGAAATTTCCTTATTTTTGAAAGAAAAGCACTTTTTTTTCAATGAAGATAACTTTAAACTAATCAAAAGTACACTCTATACATTGCTAATGTGGTAAATGACTATTCTAGCTGAAAATGTCTGGTTTTTGGTGCAATATCTACATAGGTGTATAGAGGCCCATTTCCAGCAACTATCACTCCAGTGTTCTAATGGTACAATGTGTTTGCTCATTGCGTCAGAAGGCTAATGGATGATCAGAAAACCCTTGTGCAATCATGTTAAGTCTGCAATGCTGTAATTGCTGCAAATGGAGGATTCTTTGACGAAAGCAAAGTTTGAAGGAAAAAATATTATTTCAAATACAAATCATTATTTCTAACCTTGTCAATGTCTTGACTATATTTTCTATTCATTTTACAACTCATGGTAGTGAATAATTGTGACTTTTCATGGAAAACACAAAATAATTGTCTGGGTGACCCCAAACTTTTGAACGGTAGTGTATGGACACCCTTATGCTTGAACATGGTGTTCGTTATGGACAAACTGTGGTTAGCACAGAAGTCCAATAACTGAACACCACTTGGGTTCAGATCGGGCAGGCCGTTCCTCCCAATCACTCCCCTCCAGGTTTCACTGTCGTTGCCCACATGCGCATTGAAGTCCCCCAGTAGGACAATGGAGTCTCCAAGAGGAGTACCCTCCAGCACCCCAGTCACAGACTCCAATAAGGGTGGATACTCTGAAACATCATTTGGTGCATAGGCACAAATGATGGTAAGGACCCTTCTCCCAACCCGAAGGCGCAGGGAAGCAACCCTTTCGTCCACCGGGGAAAACTCCAATATAGAGGCAGCAAGGTGGGGGATACAAGAATACCCACCCCTGCTCGTCACCTCTCGCCTGGGGCAACTCCAGAAAAGGCCAAGCTCCAGCCCCTCTCCAGGAGACTGGTTCCGGAACCGGAGCTGTGTGTTGAAATGAGGCCGACTATATCTAACCGGTATCTCTCAACCTCGTACACCAGCTCAGGCTCCTTCCTCACCAGAGAGGTGACATTCCACGTACCAAAAGCCAGTTTAGAAAGCTTGGGATCAGTCCACCAAGGTCTCCGCCTTTGACCGCCACCTAATCCACAAAGCACCAGACCCCCATGATCCCTCCTGCAGGTGATGAGCCCACTGGAGGGCGGACACATGTAACTCCTTCGGGCTGAGCCCGGCCGGGTCCCATGGGTGGAAACCCGGCCACTAGACGCTAGCCATCGAGCCCCTCCCCCAGGCCTGGCTCCAGGGTGGGGCCCCGGTAACCCCATACCGGGCGGGGTACACTGAATCCTTGATATAGAATTTATCATGAGAGTCTGTTGGATCGTTCTTAGTCTGGCCCTTCACCCAGGACCAGTTTGTCTTGGGTGACCCTATCAGAGGCAAATTGCCCCAGACAACATAGCTCCTGGGATCACTGGGGCACGCAACCCCCCCCACCACGATAAGGTGACAATCCATGAGGGGGGGGGGGTGTGCTATCAATACACATTTTTTTTTTAAAAAAGTTACAAAAAAAAGTTGTTTGTTGATACTGATTGTTTCTTTGTTTTTGTTTTCATCTATTCTAACTAACTAACCTGCACTTATATAGCGTTTTTCTAGTCACAAAGACCACTCAAAGCGCTTCCACTAGTACTAACCCTCTATTCTAAGGGCCTATAGGAAACAGATATCTAGGGACAATTTAGAACAGCCAATTAACCTAACATGCATGTCTTTGGACTGTGGGAGGAAACCAGAGCCCCCAGAGTAAACCCACGCAGCACAGGGCGAACATGCAAACTCCACACAGAAAGGTTCCAACCCCTGCCATTCCATTTTCATTGTGAGGAAGACGGAGTACGAGTTATGAAAAATTACTGAATAGAAACACTTTAAAATGGTTTGGTCCTGGATGTTTTTCTGAATTTTCAGCCTGTGCTGTTGTCTGTTTCAGGGCATAATCAATGCCACACAACTGGGACACATCTAATAAATGTCAGTATCTGCAGAAAGGCCAATATCAGAAAACAAAGTGAATAGTGGCTGATGCAGATATACTGACCGATAAATATACAGTATCTGTGCATCCCTAATTCTAATCACTTGTTTTGACAGTTCAAAGTTTTGGCAATCGGCTGTAAAGAAAATAAAGGATAACGCAACAGCAAAAAAATGTTTTTTCATCTGTTCATAATGTAGTTGGGTTTTTAGTATATAGTGATAAATAAAATCCTAACTATCACCAGTCTTAAGGTGCATTCAGACCAAACGTGAAGCGAATTTTTCCGAATGCATACAAAGCCAATGGAAAGTGGGGAGCAGAACTGAATCTCGTGCATTCGCACATTCACGTCCAAGGGATAGTGCTAGCTAATAATGGCCCTGAGATTCACTGAAGTAAAAGTATCAACGTTAGAGAGTAAACTAGTTTGAAAATGAGACTGACACTCACCTGGAGACAGACAGACCGGGAGCTCTGCAGCTGAATGCGAGTATCAGAGTTTTTTTTAACCCACTGATTCCTGCCACAGTCGTGTGACCAAGGCTAGCAGGCTAGCAATGTACACAACCCATCTTCCAGGTGAAATTTTGGAGGCAGGGACAATTTTTTTAGGTGAGACCCCATTGGATAATGTAAACCTAAGCATGACGGTGTTTTGTGAATTTCAACAGAAGGTTGAACACAGCTGCAGAACTTATAAAGGCAACTTCGCCCATCTGCAGCTCACTCAGACAGTGAATTCATGTCTATTCGCTCGTTTACATTGAATTATAATGTAATCGCACCACGTGAAAAATTCGCCTGTTCGCATTTGGTGTAAACACACCTTTATACCTCAGTGTGTTTTACACTGATTGATTTCCATAGGATTTGTTCATGTTTTGTGGTCCTTTAGCTTAAATGGATCTCTTCTTGGGAGTATTTTGCTATCATACCTGATATCTCAAACTCTTCTTTCATAAAGTAGCGATTCACACATACTGTATTTTTCCTGTTTTAAAAAAGTTTAAAATATATTTCCTTTTGTGAACCAGGAGCAAATAAGAAGTCTGTAACTCATATCGATTAAACAACGGATTCTAAATGTGAAAAGAAACGTCTGTTGAAACGCTGTTGGGTGAAACACTTAATTTAAAGAACTGTGCCTGGTACAACACAAAAGTGAGTCACTTAAACCTTCAACGGTAAATGGTCGAGCTTTGTGTACTGATCAGCATGCAAAACAGTTACTTTTTACTATGAGTAATAAGTCTAATCTGAACATATAAATGACAGGGCTGTAGTAAACAAGACCACCCTCACTGCTGGCTAAGATGGATGTGACTATTAACTAGTTGCACCAGCTAGGCTGGGGGTGGTGGGTAGTAACGGACATTTTTCATAAGGTACCCCAGGGTGTCTAGAAGTGACTGATTCTATGCACAACAATGAATGAAGCCAGTGACAACCACATTCATGAAAACTCTTTGTATGTGACCCATGGGAGTCTTCAGTTAATTAGAATCTGGGAATTAATGGGGATCTTTCATTCTATCTTCATTTACTGGTCTCCATTCTGACAACACGTGGCATGCTTTAGCTGACTGGCGGTATCCATGTTGAGAAACCAAGGCAGCAGCGATTCAGATTAGGTTTCAATCCAACAAGAACATACATTTTAATCCCATACAGTACATTCATAATATTGATCTTAAGTGGCTAATATATGACTTTTAAATCCTATTTACACAATTAAATATAGTAAGATGATCAGCATAGCTCTTAACTTCAATTTATTTTCCTCACCAAAAGAAATTGTAACATCCAGCTAAAGTAATAGACTTGGTAAAATACAGTGAGGAAAATAAGTATTGAACATGTCAACATTTTTCTCATTAAACATATTTCTGATGGAGCCATTAACCTGAGATTTTCACCAGATATCAGTAACCAAGTAATCAGTAACCAAGTAATCCATACCTGCAGAGAAATCAAGGCAACCGTGTTCCCAAAACAAGTTATATTTAATAAAACGGAATGGCACTGGGAATACGTATTGAGCACATGAAGAAAAAGAGGTGCAAAAGGTATAGAAAGCCAAGAAACCAGCTGAAATCCATCAGAATATAGGAAGCCACCCCATCCCTCATCAGTGCAAATTAATTTCAGCTGGTTAAGTCCTGACTGATAGACTTTAAAAAGGTCTGTGAATATTAGATTGTCATACCACAAAGAACTCATGATGGGTAGAAGCAAAGACCTCTCTAGACATTCACAACCTTATTTTTGCAAAACATAATGATGGCATTGGTTACAGGTGCATTTCTAAACTGCTAAATGTTCCTGTGAGCACTGTTGGAGCCATTATTCAGAAGTGGAAAGAACATCATTTTACCATAAACCGGCCACGACCAGGAGCTCCTAGCAAGATTTCTGACAGAGGAGTCAAAAGAATTATCAGAAGAGTTATCCAAGAGCCGAAGACCACTCATGGAGAGCTCCAGAAAGACTTGGAGTTAGCAGGTACTGCTATTTCAAAGAAAACAATAAGTAATGCACTCAACCAACATGGGCTCTATGCCCACTCACCTCACCAGACTCCATTGCTGAAGAAAAAAGCACGTTGAAGCTCATTTAAAGTGTGCTGCACAACATTTGGGCAAGCCAGTAAAATACTGGGAGAAGATAGTCTGGTCAGGTGAGACATAAATTGAACTTTTTGGATGCCACAACACACAGCATTTTTGGAGGAGAAATGGCACTGCACATCCCATCATGGTGTGTGGGTGTTTTTCAGCACATGATACAGGCAGACTTCATATAATTGAAGGAAAGATGAATGGACAAATGTACAGAGAGATTCTTGATAAGAACCTGTTGCCATCTGCTGAGATGCTGAAGGTGAAACGAGGGTGGACATTTCAGCAAGACAATGATCCCAAACACACAGCCAAGAAAACTCTCAACTGGCTCCAGAGAAGGAAAACAAAACTGCTGGAATGGCCCAGTCAGTCACCTGACCTGATTCCAATTGAAAATCTATGGAACAAACTGAAGATCAGAGTTCAAGGAAGACACCCACGGAACCTTCAAGATTTGAAGACAGTTTGTGTGTAAGAATGGGCTAAAATCACTCCTGAGCAATGCCTGTGCCTAGTTTATACAGGAGGCATCTGGAAGCTGTTATTACCAGCAAAGGCTTTTCTACTAAATATTAAATGAATTTCACCAAGCATGTTCAATACTTATTCCCTGTGTCATTCCATTTTTATTAAATATAACTTGCTTTGTGAACACAGATGCCTTGATTTCTTTGTATGTATGGATTAGTTGGGTTGGTCCTGATATCTGTTGAAAATCTCAGGTCAATGCTCCACCAGAAATATGTTTAATGAGAAAAATGTTGACGTGTTCAATATTTATCTTCCTTACAGTATAAGGGTTCACATGTGACTTTGGACCAGTTTCTACTGTCTAGATATCAGCTGTTGGAGCAAAACAAGTGACTACTGACACCAAATATAGGTTTTAGCTGAACAAATCCGTATTGAAAACCCAAAGGTATAATACAGTCCCTCATTTTGCTGCTGGTCTTTTCTTTGTTTATCTATGCCTGATTTGTTCTTCATTCTTTGGGTTGTCTTGGGGTACTTGTTCTGTTAATTGATGTGGTTTTTTTAATAAAAAAATCTTTTTTAGCTTTAATTGGGACTCATTTTCCAGTTTCACCTCCCCCATTAATTAAGTTTGACACCCCTAGCTTTGCAGCTCAAATGATACAAGTTTTAATTTTTATTTTTTTTAAATATTGACATTTATTTGTCTTGTGTTAGGAACAGCTATTATCAATATGCAGTATAGGCACATTTTTCTACAATGGAAAATTAGGAAGGGAGTTTAAGCATTTCAGTGTAAGCTACATCAGTCAAATTTAAAGGTAAAAACAGAATTTATCAAATGATGAGGGCAGCCTTTCTCTCCTCTCTCTCCCAGACATGCATTTCTGTGGCTGTGGCTCTAAACAGCAGCAGGTGAGTGTGCACAATTACCCCGGTCTTTGCCATTTTTGATGTGAGTGGGTGGATAAACAAGCAGTGTGTGGTGCAACTAATTGTTCCATTACATGAAATGGAAAATGCAGGAGGGGTAATCAAGCAGCTTTGTTGCAAATAACATCTCTTGTCTACCAGATGATGTTTTGAGTTGGAACCACACTGATGGTCCACCTGTGCTCTCTGAGAGGAGAAAAAAATCATAAATGATAGCTTGTGCTGGTCAATAGGATGTACATAACTGCAGCGTATTATTTTGTTTTGACTGAAGGTCATGCCAGTACATTTAGACCCTTACATCTCTGGACTGATACAATTGCATTTTTTCCCTCTGTAACACTAGAATTATGGATCAAAATTAAAGCAATAAACAATGGTCCCTAGATTTTCACAGGCTCCAAAGAAACTGGATAACGGACTGACTACACTTTAATGGTGGGGTTTGCTATGTTTCTCTGACAGTTCATGAAAAATTAAGGAGGAGGGAATCACCTGATCATCAGGATCCTCTTTCTAATATCACCTTACATTTTAAATAGCCCTGAGATGACTGATTATGTAAACTGGCGCCATGTAAAAATTGAATTTGAAGGACTCCAAGAGACTATTTGGCCCATTTTCAAGCCCAATACATACTGCTACTGTTTGGTAAGGGCACTTTGTTGGTCAAAGAACTGATATGGCTTTAGAAAGTGAAGCTTTTGGCTGTGGTGTAAATATTCTAGAAATGTTACAACACTAGGCTGTCATGTGAACAGGTAGAATGCTACAGCTGTAATGTGTTCTTTCTTACCTAACACCAACCATTACTGTCACAATCAGGGCACGGCTAGGGACCATGACCTCGTTTTATGTTCTTTTTAGCCTTTGTTTTTCACAGTAGCATTATTCTGTTATGATTACGATTATTATTAAGTGCCCCCATGTTCTCTGATCATTGTCTGTCATGTCATGTCATTCCTTGTTGTTTGTGTCTTATGGTTGTCTTTTGTTTTTGGTTATATCCTACGATCCTTGTTTATTTTCACTGTTTAGTATTGCTGTCCTGCATGTCCATTGTCTTGTCTTCTGTGCATTCCCAGTCTGTGAATGTGTGTGCAGCCCCACCTGTTCTGTGTCCTTCACCTGCTGCCCTGATTTGTCCCAGCTGTCTCTTGTTAGGTTCATTATCGTTTCCCCTATTTATGTGAGTTTCCGTACGTGCTCTGTCTGGCGTCCTCATCATCATTGTGTTCCCTGATGTTCCTGTTTTTGCTCCCGGTTTATCCTGCTCTGTAAGTTGCCTCATTATTTTGAGTTCAGCCCCTGTGCTGCTTTTACTTTATTCACTGTGTTTTTTGTTAATAAATTATTGTTTGCACCATCATCCTGCCTGCACATGAGTCCTGCCTTAGCACCCTTATCTGCCTGGAGGGTAGATTATGACAATATATACTAACCTTAATCAAGTGGTTTTACGTAATGTGCATATCACACAATGAAAAAAAATCTCAAAATTTACACATAATATTTCTTGCAATTAATTATGCAATAAGTTAGTCCAGGTTTTGCGTTATAGTAGACTAAAGCAAAAATTTAGATGAGAAAGTATGCTTTTTCAGCTCTTCAACTTCAGCTTTCTCTCAGACATCTGAAGTTTTGGGGCTCCACCTTAGCCCCAATTTCAGCTGAAGAAAAGCAAGTCCAAAGCATGATGCTGCTACCACCATGCTTCACCATGGATATGTTCTGTTGGTGATGCACAGTGTTGTTTTTGCGACAAACATACCTTTGGAAATTGTGGCCAGAAAGTTCAACCTTGGTTGCATCAGACCGTATGGTTCCCATGTGATTTTGGGAAACTTGATTTTTTTTTTTTTGCTAATAATAAGCTAATAATGAGCTTCCAGAGATTAATGGGCCTCATGCAAGAATCGGTAATACTAACAGATTTGTTCGTAAAAGTAACGTACAATCAATTTACATGAACTTTTGGGATTCACCAATCTGTATCTAGAAATTTAGTGCATTTGCTAACAAAATGTACCAGTGGTCCAGACCAGTTGTTAGTTATATGTAAATAGTTTGCTGTTATTCTAACCTTAGTCTTCACTAAGTGGCTCTGTAGTTTCATTTGTCTGAATCAAGCATAAGAATGTAAACCCTATAAACTAATAATTAGTTATCAAGATTCTATACATTGATTCAAGTTATAATTATAATTAAAATAGAGTGATAAATAATTAAAAGCAATATCATTCCATCAACATCCAAATCATATCTGATGCAAAATATAAGATTTTAAATGTCACTGCCAGACTGTAGGCTATACGTATTTCTTAAACTAACATTTCACTATGTAAATAAACAAAAGTATACATACAGTTAGGCCCAGAAATATTTGGACAGTGACACAAGTTTTGTTATTTTAGCTGTTTACGAAAACATATTCGGGATACAATTATATAATCAATATGGGCTTAAAGAGCAGACTCTCAGCTGTAATTTGAGAGTATTCACATCCAGATTGGAGCAAGGGTTTAGGAATTACAGCTCTTTAATACGTAGCCGCCTCTTTTTCAAGGGACCAAAAGTAATTGGACAATTGACTCAGAAGGCTGTAAAAAAAAAATAACAAGGCTGCATGGGCTCTTCCCTCGTTAACCTGTCATCAATTAAGCAGTTAAAAGGTCTGAAGTTGATGCAGGTGTGGCGTTTGCATTTGGAGGCTGTTGCTGTGAACACACAACATGCGGTCAAAGGAGCTCTCAATGGAGGTGAAACAGACCATCCTGAGGCTTAAAAAAAAGAAGAAATCCATCAGAGAGATAGCAGAAATGTTAAGAGTGGCCAAATCAACAGTTTGGTACATTCTGAGAAAAAAAGAGTGCACTGGTGAGCTTGGGAACTCAAAAAGGCCTGGTTGTCCACGAAGACAACAGTGGTGGATGATCGCAGAATCCTTTCCATGGTGAAGAACAAGCGCACTCAAGTGAAGAACACTCTCCAGGAAGTAGGTGTATCAGTATCTAAGTCTACCATAAAGAGAAGACTTCATGAGAGTAAATACAAAGGATTCACCACAAGGTGCAAACCATTAATCAGCCTCAAAAATAGAAAGGCCAGAATTGACTTTGCCAAAAAACACCTGAAGAAGCCAGCCCAGTTCTGGAACAGCATTCTTTGGACAGATGAGACTAAGATCAACCTGTACCAGAATGATGGGAAGAAGAAAGTTTGGAGAAGAATTGGAACAGCTCATGATCCAAAGCACCACATCTTCTGTAAAACATGGTGGAGGCAGTGTGATGGCATGGGCATGCATGGCTTCCAATGGCACTGGGTCACTTGTGTTTATTGATGATGTAACAAAAGTCAGAAGCAGCCTGATGAATTCTGAAGTGTATAGGGATATACTTTGTGCTCAGATTCAGCCAAATGCAGCAAAGTTGATTGGACGGCGCTTCACAGTACAGATGGACAATGATCCAAAACATACTGCAAAAGCAACCCAGGAGTTTTTTAAAGCAAAGAAGTGGAATATTCTGCAATGGCCGAGTCAATCACCAGATCTCAGCCCAATCGAGCATGCATTTCACTTGCTCAAGACAAAACTTAAGGCAGAAAGACCCACAAACAAGCAACAACTGAAGACAGCTGCAGTAAAGGCCTGGCAAAGCATCACAAAGGAGGAAACCCAGCGTTTGGTGATGTCCATGGGTTCCAGACTTCAGGCAGTCATTGCCTGCAAAGGATTCTCAACAAAATATTGAAAAGTAACATTTTACTTAGGGTTATGTTTATTTGTCCAATTACTTTTGAGCCCCTGAAATGAGGAGCGTTGGTATAAAAATAGCTACAATTCCATCCATCCATCTTCTACCGCTTTTCCGGAGGTCCGGGTCGCAGAGGCAGCAGTTCAAGTAGAGAAGCCCAGACTTCCCTCTCCCCAGCCACCTGCTCCAGCTCTCCAGGGAGGATACCAAGGCGTTCCCAGACCAGCTGGGAGACATAGTCTCTCAGGGTCCGCCCTCCAGTGGGCTCACCACCTGCAGGAGGGATCATGGGGGTCCGGTGCTGTGTGGATTAGGTGGCGGTCAAAGGCGGAGACCTTGGCGGACTGATCCCAAACTTTCTAGCTACAATTCCTACATGTTTAATCATATATTTTTGTTCAACCCCTTAAATTAAACCTTAAAGTCTGCACTTCAATTCCGTTGTAGTTGTTTCATTTCAAATCCAATGTGGTGGCATGCAGAGCCCAAATCATGAAGATTGTGTCACTGTCCAAATATTTCTGGGCCTAACTGTACATTTTTTAAAGAATATATTTCAAGACCAACTTATTGAAATGTGTCATCAGGACTGTTTATTGGTTTACAAAACATGTTTCCCATTTCTCAGCAGCCCTTGCGGGTGATGAGACATGATAAATGTTTGAAAATGAGCATCTCCTCCTTAGTTAGAGTGTAAGTGTACTCTGTGTTACTGTTATACATATGGTCAAAGGTTAGGATGCTCTGATATTTGAGTTTTAAATAACTTTTTTTGTAAAAGTTGTTTGTGTCGGCGCCTTGGATGGCAGCGAAACTGAGTCTACATGTGATTAACACTGTAGATAGGAGAAACGTAATTTCATTCTACTGTACATGATTGTAGTTTCTGTGGAGCAGGTGTAGTGTGGCTGACTACTGATCAAAGGGTCAGGGGTTTGATTCCCACTCTGTCTGCAGTCTGCATGTTGAAGTGTCCTTGAGCAAGACACTGCTCCTGGTGGGTCATGGCAGCTCTGCTGCCATCAGTGTGTGAATGGGTGGATAACAGGACCTGTAAAGTGTTTTGGTCATCTAGAGATGAGAAAAAGTGCTATATAAGTGAATGCCTTTTACCATGACTGGCTGTATGGACTGAATGACAATAGAGATGGCTTATTATTATTATTATTGTCAGGATCACCTCCGGCAGACAGGGAAGGACAACTCTTTAAGGCAGGCAGGACTCAGGTGCAAACAAGGATTTATTACACAAAAACAGAACAGGCAGCACAGGGGGTGATCAGCATACAAAAGGCTCAAGCAAAGAAGCTAACCGGAGCATACGTGATGGGTGCCGAAGGGTAGGCACTGTGACGTCCCAACATTGGGTAACGGAATATGACAAACATATATAGAAAACTCATAATAAATTAACACAAAGCAGCTGGGACTAATCAAGGGCCAAATGACAACAAATGTGAGGGAACCTACAGGCAGGAAAACAACAAGGGAGCCTAGAAAGTAGGAGCCAAGGCAAGAAACTAAGGATAAATACATTACATTAACATTAATGATAACAGAACCATAATAATGATGCAGAGTCCAAAAAACAACAAAAAGCATGGACGTGGTCCAGATCATATTTATGCACCACTGTAGTTTGTCTGCACCATGAGTATAGGTGGTATGACAGTGATACAGGACCACCCCCACCCAGAAACAGTGACCTTATATGGTGTCAATTATGCAAATCTTCATTTCACATACATGATCACTCACTTAGACATGGGTGGAATTTACCATTTAATGCATGCTGTTTACACACATTTGGATGACATAAAAATATTTATTGAATCAGGAGTGGCTTGTTAGTAGTGATGGGCAGGTCAAGCCTCAATGAAGCTCTAAGGCTTTCCTTCTAATTGTGCCAAAAAAAGGTTCAAAGCTTCGAGGCTACAGTCTACTAAGAACAGTCACATCTGGTGGCCAACTGGAGCCATAGCAACGTCTCAAGAGAGCAAATGAAGCACTGACACAGTTTCAATCCCATGTCA
Source organism: Pholidichthys leucotaenia (assembly GCA_020510985.1). NCBI lineage: Eukaryota > Metazoa > Chordata > Actinopteri > Cichliformes > Pholidichthyidae > Pholidichthys > Pholidichthys leucotaenia. The sequence continues at coordinate 251,822,847 of CM035843.1, forward strand.
GCAATAAATGTTCAGAAATGTTCTTCTTCTTGCTCTGAGAGAGAGCAGTCGCATTTTTCTTCCCTCCTCCCGTCTGCCTTCCTGACCTATTCCCAGCTTTGCAATGTTGTGTTTTTGTCTGTGTTTAGTCGCTCTTCTTCTGCTGAATCTTAATCTAAACGGAAATTATGGATTTGGAAGCGGCTTAAATGTGCTATTGTCATTATTTTTCAACAAGAATCAGGCCAAGGGGGAGCCCAAGAATTGGAACCTGCGAGGAGACTCATGGACATTGGAATTCATGCGTCTGTGGAAACATTATTGGTTATGATCTCAGGACTTCTATTTTTGGCTGTGAAGTTCCCTGATGTATCAGAAATTGAAGGAAGGTGAGAGAGCTGATCAAAGCAGACCCGGCAAGCTCCTTCATCAAATCCGACCAGTTGGGGAGGGCACGAGTAGCGGCAAACGGTGAACTGAATGACAGTGATTCAGCGGAGGAATACATCTGGAGCCCTGTGCTCTCCATGGAATTAAAGTTTAAGCCTGCACATGGAAATTATGAAAGCACAGAATTGCACGGGTGAGGAAAAATCTATTCTCTGAGTGCACTGTGCAGATTTGATTTGACCTTGTCTTTGGTGCCCTGTATTTACATTCCTCCTGATGAAGATAAACGGAAGGAGCGGCTCTGCCTGCTAACCCAAACAATCGACACAGTTGTTATTGTTTCAGCAGATGAACGCTCACGGACAGCGCACCATGTGACAAATTACCATCTGCAAGCAAGAGCGAGAGACTCTAGACTGCTTAGATCGCATGACTTTAACATCTATCCACTGCCAGGAGGCGCCCTCTGCTGTTCACTAGCAATTGACACACCTACACTTGCATTCAACATTACACTACTGATACAATTACTGATATATATTCACATACACTGACTCTCTCAACTACTGCTTTGTCATTGTGTGATCTATTGTATGCTAATTGTGCATTTGAGAGTTTTTTTCTTGTAATCAAAATTTTGGTCATAAAATGAGCTCTATTTTGATCAACAATGCTTTTTTCTCTCTCCTATTGTGTTTTTCCCTATCCTTCCCCCCCCCTTCACCCCCCCCCCCCGCCCCCATATGACAGGCGCCTCGTCATGGCTGCTGCGTCATTGGGACGCGCCTTTCGTGCGCGCCCAATGTCAAGTCAAATTCCTCGTATGTTTACTTGTTTACTTGTAAATGTGCTTGGCAATAAATCTGATTCTGATTCTGAAATGATTGTGTGATTGTTTTAATCTGCTGATGTTTTTTTGTTGTTGTTGTTTTTTTAATTAGAACAGTAACTCTTAAAATTTTTCTTGTTGTTGTTGTTCCTCACTTTGGGGAGGCAGGTGATTACCAAGCCCACGTAAGCACATATGTCTTTCTCTACCCCCTCCACATACACAATCAATCCAAAAGCAAGCTAAGCCTCATATTTGCTTTTTTCCTTGCTTTTTAGTTAATTATTGTCAGGAATTTCTCTTTGTCCATCATTTTGATGGAGAGAGTTTTAAAAATTAGGTCATGATCTAATTTTATCAGTATTTTAATTTCCATATGATAAAATACTGAGAAGATTTTATTGTCATTTGCATTTTCCATTTTAATTGTGAATTTACAGGATGATCACACAGATTATGCATTTTTTTTGTTCAACATAATGCAGATCCATGTGATACCAGGGACTCAAGCGCTCTACCTGCTGGTGCAGAGGAAAACAGTGGTCCTACTCTGAACTCCATTAAACTTTAAACTCAGGGGAAAATAAGCTGTCAGGAGTTCAGTTGATGTGATCAAATTGTTTCTGTTGCACTTTGGTTTTAAATCATCCTGTTAAAACAATGACAGTGAATAAGGAGTGAAATAGTCATTAAAAGAGATACTGATGGATGCATATTTTGGCATTGCTCCGATGTCCCGGTGGGGTGTGTGTAGAGCGCAGCAGGCAGCACAACTTCACTGTGGACAGACGGTGAGGAGCACCGTGGTGATGGCTGGTCTCTGGTCCTCCCAAGGGAGAAGGTGGATCGATTCCTCAGACTGACTGAATAAGGACACTGAAAAAGCAGCAAAGATGCATCTGAAATGTCATTGATTTGTTATTAAATCTTGCAAAACTGGTGCTCCAACAGCTGGGCCAGTCGACCAGCTGCTGTGAGGAGACTGTGTGCAGCTGCACACAGTCGGAGGACACTGACATGATGTGCAAGAAATTAAGATAAGATAAGATAAGATAAGCCTTTATTAGTCCCACAATGGGGAAATTCTAGGATTGCAACAGCACAGGGATAGCAACAATCAGAAGGCAAGAGAAAAAAACAAGAGCAGCAAGTATACATAAAAATATAAATAAATAAATAAATATATATATATATATATATATATATACGTATATATATATATATATATATATATATATATATAGACACACAGTGCGGAACTTATTTTCAAAAAGTAAATTAATAAAATCCAATGAAGTGTGAAGTGAAACAGCGATGACGTTCAAAGCTTTGGACATCATCGGTCATGTGACAGTGGTGTTTTGATACAAGCTCTGACACAGTGCTTCAAATCACTCCACTTCAGGAAGAGTGAGACAAGCTCCGAAGCCTCGCTATCATTTGCCCATCACTACTTGTTAGTACTAATGCCATTTACTAACAAAATATGCATGATTTACACATGCTAATACAAACATGTTCTTGCATGAGGCCCATTGTCACATGTAGTATAAAACCAGTACTTCCCAGAAATTCTTTCAACTGATTCACTGTTGCTGTAGGCTTCTTGGCCCTGATTAGTTTTTGTCTCACCTTGATGTCCTCTGTAACATCACTGTTGTCCCATATTTCCGCCACTTCTTTATGACTGTCTTCTGTGTTCCATGGTAGTATATGTAATGCAGAGGAAAATTTTTTGTGCCATTCTCCTCACTGAGAAGTTTTTAACAGTGAGACCCCTTTGATGGTTTTTAAGCTCTCTGTGAGCCATGGCTTTTACTATAGGATGTCACTGAATAAATGTCAGAAAACTCCTACTAGGACAGCTGAACTTCATTTTGGGTTTAAAAGGGTCAGTTGAATTGATGGCAGATAGAATACTGTATTTAAATCGAAAAGTACTTCAACAAAATCTTAGTTTATGGGTGTGCAGACTTATACAACCTGCTTTTTGCATATATATTTTAAATATTTCCCCCAAAGAGATTTGCTTGCTCGTCAATTGAATTGTACAGTTTATAGGTGACATTAAAGGTTGGAAAAATTTGTGATTTTAGTTTTTTTTTTTCTTCTTTTTAGGGAGTGCACACTTTTTATATCTACTGACAATGCCCCAAAGTGATACTCTGAGTTCTTCTGTAAATCGCTATTTAAAGGGCATGAAAGTAGCACGTGGAGGAAGTATTCCCTACACTTCTCTCTCCTCTTATTGGCTCAAGGGCTCAAAGTTGCACTCGCGTAAGAAGATGGTACAATGTTGCATTGTTAGTGACATTTAGTGACATTTACAGGAACGGGGCAAATACAGTGATGCTAAATGTATCCCTCATGAGAGTTTGAGCCTTAATATTTCACATCATGTCTCACCTACCCCCTTCTTTTCTTTCACATTGGGTTTCCAGCAGTGACACTGTGAGAGAAGGTGGTCGAGCCCTGGCACACAAGGCCCTCTTGCTGGGTCCAGTACTATATTTACTTAATGTGCACCCCTAGAAAATGCAATTATATTAATTTACTGTGTTGCAGGCATTGTGTTGCAGGTGCAGTCTCTGCAACATGGCAGAAAATGGCGAGGATCAGATAATTGGTGCATATTTGGAAATTATGTCATTTGATGAACACTGTGGGATGTCTTCTAAGTATCCTGCCAAAAAAAAAAAAACTGAATCGTGCTACTCAGTGTTATTCATTTTCACTCTTAGGAAATGGCATTAGTCCCAAAATAGCAATTTAATGTCCAGGCTTGCTGGCTCATAACAATTTATGATTCAGTTTTCCAGGATATTTTAGTGACACGAGGTGATTTAATAGATGGATTTACTCCAAAATCAAATAATTAGCTCTATCCCTGAAAACAGTGCAGAAAATGCTAATTTGCTTTAGTTTATTTTGCAGAGTTTATTAGAAATATCTAGCAGGACATTGTTAGAGGCTGAAACTAGTATGATAGATGGACATCCTTTTATATATTGAGGATTTAAGATTTTCCTACCTGCTCTCATATGTTAAAAAAAAATTGAACCGTGTGTGTTCCGTACATGTTCTTAGGTCCTATACTAGCTCCAGCAGTATAGGTCCAGCATCCTTTATTAATCTTTATTTATACAGGTAGTCTCATTGAGACACAAGGTCTCATTTTCAAGAGAGACCTGTTAAAACAACATACAGTACAACACAGAGTTACAGGCAACACTAAGCAACCTTAATCAGTAAAAAACACAAAGAAAATGTGCAGAGATTGCCGACTGATAACAAATTAGAGTACTAAGAACAAGAACAGTTCCCCAATTATGCTTTCTCCAGTGACCTGATAAGAATTTTAAAATCTGTTAAGGGAATCAAGCTAGACAACTTCAGACTCTGCTGTAGCGAGTTCCAAGTTGAGGGAGCAGAGTATGAAAATGCCTTTTTGTCGTGCTCTGTACGGACAGAGGGGACAGTAAAAATAATGAAGTCCTGGGAGAGCAAACTATGACTGCACTGAGTGTGTAACATGTAAGATGATAAATATGTGGGCAGCAGGCCTAGGATGGATTTGTAGATGAAATTATACCAGTTCAAGAGTCTGTACATGGACAATGATGACCAGCTGACCAGGGAGTAAAAAGTGTAGTGATGTGTCACGGGTTTACATCCTGCAATGAATCTTAGTGCTCCATGATAGACCGTATCCAACAAGTGAAGAGAGTGAGCAGAGGCATTCATATAAATCATATCCCCATAATCAAGAATAGGCAAGAAGGTGGCAGCAACAAGTCTTTTCCTAGCATTAAAAGAGAAACAGGATTTGTTTTGAAAGAAGAAACCCTATTTCAGTTTCTTTAAAAGATTTTCAGTGTGGGGTTTAAAAGAAATGTTAGCATCAATTGTGATACCCAAGTATTTGTAAGAGGCCACAAACTCAATGGAGATATTTTGAGCAGATGTAATATAAGGAAGAGCTGCTGGCACTTTCTTTTTACCAGAAAACAACATTGTCTTGGTTTTGTCAGCATTTAGCATTAGTCTGAGATCAAACAATTGAGACTGAATGGTGTCAAATGTTGACTGCAGATGTTCAAATACAAGGGCAGCAGTGCTTGCAGAACAAGAGACAATAGTATCATCAGCATAGAGATGTACAGATGCATTTGTATTTTTACCCACACTGTTGACGTAGATAGTGAAGAGAGTGGGTCCTAAAACTGAACCCTGTGGCACACCTTTAGTGGTGTTAAGAAAACTAGAGGCTAGACCACTAAACTGTACACATAGCTTACGATTGGAGAGATAGTTTGAGAACCAACCAACAGCTTGGTCTGACAGGCCTATATCTGAGAGCTTCTGACATAAAATCTCATGGTCATCAGTGTCAAATGCCTTGGACAAATCTATGAAAAGTGCAGCACAGTATTCTTTGGCATCCAAGGCTTCAACATCATTTAGGACTTTCGAGGAGGTAGTTACTGTACTATGTTGCTTCCTAAAACCAGACTGGTAAGGAGATAAAATGTTATTTAAACTAAATAGTCCTTGATTTGATCATTCACCAGCTTTTCAAAAACCTTGGCTAAAATGCAGAGCTTGGAAGTTGACCTATAGTCATTCAGCATAGTGGGATCACCACCTTTTAATAAGGGGACTACAAACGCAGTTTTCCAAACATCAGGAATGACATTTTTTTTTGGATGGAAACATTAAAAATGTGTGACATTGGTTCAGCTATAATATTTGCAGCCAGTTGTAAGAAACGGAGGGGGGGGGGGGGGCGTTGTCAAGACCTACAGACTTTCTTTGGTCTAGGCCTTTTAAAGCCTTACAAACTTCCCCAACAGAGAAAGGGGAGAATGAGAAAGTGTGGCTACCAGAAGGATTACAAAGGAAGAAGATGGTGATTTTCCTTTGGATACTGTGTCAAACAAAGAGCCAGAGGCAACAAAATGTTTGTTAAAACAGTTCAGCATCTCAGATTTGTTTGACACAGGAATGGAATCAACTGTTAACTGAGGGGTAGCTCTGACGAGCAACAGGTGACAGAAAGAGATTTTATGGTTTGCCAAAATCTCTGAGTCTCATTCAAACAGTTTGTGGCCTGAGATAAACAGTAATCGCATTTTGCTTTTTTGATAGAAGCAGTGCATCAATTACGCAACTGGTGGAAATATAGCCAGTCATCTTCAGAACCAGACTTCCCGGCAGCTGCCCAAATCTGATTCCTCTTGTGCAAGAGGCTCGCAGGCTTAGAAGTAAACCAAGGACTATCACGACCCTTCATTCTAAACCGGCAAAATAGGAGCGTGTTCGTCCATAAAATAATTAAAACCATTGTAAAAATAATCCCAAGCAACACTGACATCATCAACCAGTAAACTACGACCCCAGTTAAAATGAAATAAACCATGAAGAAAGGCTTGTTCACTAAAATGCTTGATTTCTTTTTGTAATGACACAGGGCTTAAAACAAGGAAATTTGGTATCTCTAAGAACCCCAATCATACAGTGATTACTTAGATCATTAGCACAAACCCCTGTTGCTGAGTATTTATGTGGCATGTTGGTGAGAAAAAGATCAAGAAGAGATGATTTGTCGGCATGTTTAGGATTAAGGCTTTTTCTCAGCTGTTGGCACAGAAAGACTGGCACACCAACAGTAATGCATCTGCTGCTGTATGTCTCTGCATTTTACTGCAACCATTTGCACAAATGCCATATCTGCTGCTGTCTGTTATTGCAATACTGATCATGTGCAGTCCTATCTGTCACTGTCTGCACCTACACTACCGCATTGAACTTGCAACTACAAGTACTACTGCTCTACTTTTCTGTTTATAGGCTTGCTGGGTTTCATCGTTTATTTTTATTTGCACTATGAGAAGTCTGGGTCTATCTTTTGTCAGTATTTGCACTACGGGTAGCATTAATGTACATAGACTGTTGTTGTTGTTTTTTCCAGCCTTATTCCTTTTTTTTATATTGCGCACACCACTGAAGACAGAGAGAAACGCCATTTCAATTCTCCTGTATGTCCTGTACGTATAGTAGTACTGAGAAATAAAATTTCTGAATCTTGAATCTTGAAGACAAGTGGGGCTTTCAATGATTTGTGTAAGATTAAAAGATAAACAATGTGCTTTAAAATCATTAGACACAGATGAAAGCCAGTCCCAATTAAAATCACCTTCCAGCATGATTTCCATAAAATGCAATTGAGATAAAACTGTACTAAGATAAGATAAGATAAGATAAGATAAGCCTTTATTAGTCCCACAATGGGGAAATTCCAGGATTGAAACAGCACAGGGATAGCAACACTCAGAGCAACAATCAGAAGGCAAGAGAAAAACAAGAGCAGCGAGTATACATATGTATATATAAATATAAATATATATATATATAGACACACAGTGCAGAGCATTGTAGCTAGATGGAATAAATATATGAGTATTTTAACACACAGTGTGGAGTATTGTAGCTAGATGGAATAAATATGTATGTAGGGAGCTTGGAAATGATGAAGCGATGTGATTTTATAAATCAAAGTTTAATATCAGCTTCACTTCCCTAACAAGTCTCATCTCAGTGCAGAAGCAGAATAAGAGGTCGAACGCAGTCAGACCTTCATACTTATACCCACACTCAACAAAAGACATTGCATATCAAAGCCGACATCCCACATTAACATAATCCCCCCTCCATTGTCCTCCGTCTCCTCCACCTGACCCTGTGTGGTCAGGGAGATCGATCCAGTCTCCACCGCTGCGACTCTGTCTGCTCTTTGATCCTCGCTGGCGGTTGAGACCTCTTGTCCTGTTCTGAGGCGTGAGGTCATTCCACATTTGTAATCACTAAACATTCTAATATGTCTATACATATGTAGGCATGGAATATATGATTAATATAAGCCACAGCCCCCCCCAAACAACTAAGAAAAGGACAATCAAATTAAGTTTACAGTTTAAGATAATCTCTATGACATATTATACTGTTAAACCTCTTGACAGGGAAAACAAGGAAAAATCTTTCCCGCGGTCATGCTCTTGTAGAAAATTCAGTGGTAACCACAACAGTACAGTAATATCACAAATCAGCCTTAAAACTGTCACGGCACAATCTGATAACATACATAGTTAACAACTCTGGGTCAATTTGCATCAGTCCCTGTGCCGTCTGGGTTTTAATCTTCTCCCGAATCTGCTGTAGGTCCGCTTTGGCGTCCTGGTGGGACCCTCCTGTAAGGAATCTGCAGCATGGGGAGGAGAGTGGTTATTTGTTCCCTGCAGGGGGGCTGAGTTTTTTCTCTTGGGGGGTCTACCCCGCCGAGGTGCTCTCGCACATCAAGCACAAAATGCTTATCACCAGGTTCCAGCACTCTGAATGGTCCGTCGTATGGTGGACGGAGGGTTGATTTTAAAGCTTTGTGTCTAACGAAAATGAACTCGGCGTTTTTTAAAGCTTGGGGGACAAAAACCCGTGGAAAAGAGTGATGTGCCGGTCCGGGGAGCGTGTCCGGTCCGGTGCTGCCTAAAGGCCTCAGGGCTGGAAGATGCCCAGGCTCTGGATGCTCTGGTAAAAACTCACCTGGGAGTCTGAGAGGTTGTGCAAAAACTAATTCTGCTAGGGAGGCGTCTAGATCCTCTTTAGGCGCAGAACGCAACCCCAATAAAACCCAGGGAAGTTTATTTACCCAATTTGTATCCATTAGTGAGGCCCTGAGGGCGGCCTTTAAAGATCTGTGAAAACACTCGCATAACCCATTAGCCTGAGGGTGATATGCGGTGGTGCGGTGAATTGTCGCCCCTAAACTGCTGGCCATGGCTGACCAAAGCTCTGAGACAAATTGAGGCCCCCTATCGGACGTGATGTCCGATGGGACGCCGAAACGTGCCACCCAGTGTGTTAAAAAAACGCGAGCGACTTCTGCAGCTGTGGTTGACGCCAAAGGGACCGCCTCTGGCCAGCGCGTAGTACAGTCTATCATTGTTAACAGGTGTGTGAAACCTTGAGACGAAGGTAGTGGTCCCACGAGGTCGACATGAACGTGGTCAAACCTTCTGGCTGGGATTCGAAAAGGCTCTAGAGGAGCTTTTGTGTGTTTGTGAATTTTGGCGCGCTGACAAGACATGCAAGTTTTTGCCCATTCCTTTACATTTTTGCGCAGGCCCGGCCAAACAAACTTTTCCGCGACCATTTTAACCGAGGCGCGCACCCAGGGGTGCGCGAGGGAGTGAACCGAGTCAAAAATGCGGCGGCGCCATGCAGCTGGGACTACCGGGCGAGGTCGGCCAGTTGACACGTCGCAGATTAGGGGGAGTACACCGTCACGTAAACCCCTTTCCTCCAGTCTTAACCCTGTTGGTCCAGACAGGAGCGCGCGCACGTCCGCGTCACTGCTTTGTTCCTCTGCCATGGTTGCGTAATCTATCCCTACGTGAATTGGGGCCGCGTACGCGAGTTCTCCAACTGAGGTCGTATAATCTGTCTCCTCGTGCTCTGGCGATGTCACAGCGCGAGAGAGGCAGTCTGCTACCACGTTAAGTTTGCCTGCCACATGTCGAATGTCTGTGGTGAACTCTGAAATTGCAGCTAGCTGTCTTTGTTGCCTGCCTGACCATGGTTCTGAAATTTTAGCCATCGCAAAAGTGAGCGGTTTGTGGTCTACAAAAGCCGTGAAACGCCGCCCTTCTAACCAGAACTGGAAGTGGCGGATGGATAAATGAAGCGCTAGCAGCTCCCTGTCAAAAGTGCTGTATTTACGCTCGGTTTGGTTTAAAGATTTGCTAAAAAATGCTAAAGGTTGCCAGGTTCCGCCAACATGTTGTTCCACGACTGCCCCTATGGCCAGGTCTGAAGCGTCTGTGGTTAACGCTATGCGGGCCGAGGGATCGGGGTGAACCAACAATGTGGCATTCGCTAGAGCACTTTTTACTTCCGCGAAGGCGCGTTTGCGCTCCGGGGTCCATTCGACCGCGATGGAAGGCTTTTGTTTTCTGAGCGCGGCATACAGGGGCTGCATGATTTGAGCTGCACGGGGGAGGAAACGGTTGTAAAAATTCACCATTCCCAAAAATTCTTGCAGCGATCTGACCGTTTGTGGTCGTGGAAAATTTTTTATCGCGCGGACTTTGTCTGGCAATGGGACTGCCCCCTTCGGTGAAACTCTGTGTCCCAAAAAATCAATTTGTGACACGCCAAATTTGCATTTGGCTGGGTTGATTATTAACCCGTGCTCTTCTAGTCTCTGAAAAACTGTAGTGAGGTGTTGTCCGTGTTCTTCCTCTGACGGGCTGGCTACCAGAATATCATCGAGGTAGACAAACACGAAGGGGAGGTCGCATAATACCGCGTCCATCATACGCTGAAAGGTTTGAGTAGCGCCTTTGAGGCCGAACGGCATCCGCAAAAATTCAAAAAGACCGAAAGGGGTTATTACAGCCGTTTTAGGAATGTCTTCCGCTCGAACGGGGACTTGGTGATAGCCGCGGACCAGGTCTATTTTAGAAAAAATGCGCGCACCCGCCAGATGTAGTGAAAAATCTTGGATGTGAGGAATTGGGTAGCGGTCATGCGCTGTCGCATTGTTTAATCTGCGGTAATCGCCGCAAGGTCTCCAAGAACTGTCAGATTTCGGGACCATGTGGAGTGGCGATGCCCAGGGGCTTTTCGAGCGCCTAATAATGCCTAATTTTTCCAGGGTGGCAAACTCGTCCCGTGCTATGGCGAGCTTGGTCGCGTCTAAGCGCCGAGCTTTGGCAAACACAGGTGGGCCTGCTGTGTGGATGAAGTGTTCAACCCCGTTTTTCGCTACTGTTGCTGAAAATTTGGGAACTGTGAGTGCTGGAAATTGGGTGAGGAGTTGGTCAAACTTACCTGCTGCTGTTGTGACACTGGCCTGCACGGGTGGTGGAGAAACTCGAGCTGAGCAGGGGATAGAAGAAAATGACAGTGCATTAACCAAGCGTCTATTTGCGAGATCGACTAACAACCCATGTGCACACAAAAAATCAGCGCCCAACAAGTTAAAAACTCACCGCCGCTACAATAAATGTCCATCTGTAGTTGCGGCCGTGGATGCAAAGAGGCAGGTTCCTTTCACCGAAAGTGTCGATGATCGAGCCGTTGGCTGCCATCGCTCCATTTCCCTGGGGACCCATGGCCCGGTCTGCGTGGGAAGGGGTGATAAAACTCAGCTGAGCTCCGGTGTCGATAAGGAACTGTCTCCCGGTGTGTCCGTCAGTCACATAAAGCAGCTTATTTGTCTCGCCGAGAGCCGCAGCTGTTAACGGTTCTCGGCTTTGGCGTTTCCCGAATTTTTGAATTTGCAGGGGGGCACACATTTGTACGCCCTCTCGGCGAAACGGTGGTGGTAATAGCAGAGGTCGTTCCGCCTGCTGCGCCTTGGTCGTGTTGCCGCCATGGTGGGCGGGCTCTGCTCGGTTGTCTGTGGTTCTCCGCTGCTCTGGGCTTCCGTGCTGAGATCTGCAGATGCTGCTGTGGCCACCTGTTCGCCGCAGGCATTGATGAGCCGCTGCGCTTCTCGGGCCAGCGCGCGGAAGTCCTGCTGGGTGCTGCACCGCATGTTGACCAGTGTCCCTCTCATGTGTGGCGGCAGAGTGCTGAGGAAGATATGTTGGAAGAGGAAGTTGTCGTTGTCCTCTTCCTTAAGTTGCAGCATGTCCTCCATGAGGGCCTTGGGTCTGCATCCTCTGTGGCCGTAGATCGCCAGGATCTTCTCTGCTCTCTCCTCGGCTGAGGGGAGGAAATTCTCAACGATGGTCGCCTTAAGTTCTCTGTATTTGTCATGGGTGGGCGGTTGTTGGATTATGCTCCGCGCACATCTTGACGTGGCAGCATCGAGTTTGGCGACGATGTGATAAAATTTCGTCTCGTCCGCCATTATGCCCGCCAGTGTAAACTGAGCCTCAGCTTGCTGGAACCACGAGCTCGGGTCGTCTTGCCAGAATTCTGGCAGCTTGACGGTGACGGCGCTTGTGTGGGCCGTCCCTGATGTGTCGCCGGGTGAGAGCGCCTTTCTTCTGCTCTCATGGCGGGGCTGGGGATGGTGCTCGGTTGAGCCCTCTCTGAAGATTCTGCCGTGGGGGAACGTCTTCCATCCATTCCCCTGTCTGCATGGGCGCCGGCACTTGCCTGGGTCACCTCTGATGAGTTAATCGTGGGAGAACGTCTCTGTTCCATCCTCACGTCTGGTCACCAGTGTAGGGAGCTTGGAAATGATGAAGCGATGTGATTTTATAAATCAAAGTTTAATATCAGCTTCACTTCCCTAACAAGTCTCATCTCAGTGCAGAAGCAGAATAAGAGGTCGAACGCAGTCAGACCTTCATAATTATACCCACACTCAACAAAAGACATTGCATATCAAAGCCGACATCCCACATTAACATAATCTCACCTCCATTGTCCTCCGTCTCCTCCACCTGACCCTGGGTGGTCAGGGAGATCGATCCGGTCTCCACCGCTGTGACTCCGTCTGCTCTTTGATCCTCGCTGGCGGTTGAGACCTCTTGTCCTGTTCTGAGGCGTGAGGTCATTCCACATATGTAATCACTAAACATTCTAATATGTCTATACATATGTAGGTATGGAATATATGATTAATATAAGCCACAATGTAGATATATAAACACACACAGTGCGGAGCATTGTTGATAGATGGAATAAATATATAAACACACACAGTGCGGAGCATTGTAGCTAAATGGAATAAATATGTAAATATATAAACACACACAGTGCGGAGCATTGTAGCTAGATAGAATAAATATGTAAATATATAAACACACACACAGCGTGGAGCATAGTAGACGGTGATGCTGTTTATTCCATCTTGCTACAATGCTCCGCACTTTGTATATATATTTATATATTTATGTGTACGTAGTATGTATATCCACTGCTCTTATTTATATTTTTCGTATCTTCTTAATTATTGCTCTGAGTGTTGCTATCCCTGTGCTGTTGCAATCCTGGAATTTCCCCATTGTGGGACTAATAAAGGCTTATCTTATCTTATCTTATCTTATCTTATCTTATCTTATCTAAAGGGGATAAAGCGTCAGTGGTAGCAGAAGGGGGACTATAACAGCCAACAACAGTTAAAGACTAACCACCAGACAATTCAATATTTAGAGCTAAAATTTCAAACTGTTTAGGAGCAGTTTCAGAGAGCAGAACTTGTGCGGCAAGACTTTATTTGCGATAGATTGCCACACCACCGCCTTTTTTAGGGCGGTCTGAACAATATTAAAACCATCAATTGCCACATCTCTATCTAGTAAAGGTTTGGTAAACCAAGTCTCGGAAATAGCAATAACATCAGCACCAGATGAGCAAGCCCAAATTCGCAGCATATCCATTTTAGGAAGCAAGCTCCGAGCATTTCTATGTAAGATATGTAACCCAGACATAGTCTTAAAATCAGCCGGTGTGTTTCAAGTAGTTAGAGGACCAGGATTAGGCTGGATACTAGACAGCAGGAAAAGCATTGCTAATAAACACTTCCATGTAATTTTTGTAACAGACAAGTGACTGCAAAAATTAACCTTGTGGGATAGTTTCCCTGTGGAGATCGACTAAGAAAACTCATTAGGAGAACAGCAGATCTCTAAAACCCAAAGACAATAAAGTCTGTAATGAAAATCGGATTGAATAATATTTAGGTGCGAAGACCATCCGTAGCACTCACATCCCAGTGAGGATGTTACACAACTTGTAGATACCAGCCATAGACACAAAGTATCTGGATTGCTAATAGTATAGACACAAAAAGTCCAAGCCATGGCTAGAAAGAGAACCAGGAGCAATATCATGACACGCTTGAATGCACTGAGGAGCTCATTTAAGCTGGGTTCACTCTGTAACGTTTGGACCGACTTTTACTGACATTTTGAAAAATCAGAGAAATCAGTCCAAATGTTGGCGAGTGCATACCAACGTTTACAAACTTTTGCTTGCATTTCCCTACATTGCATTCAGCATTGTCAAACTTTTGCCAACTTAGGCTAGCATATGTGTAGCAGATGCCAGCTTAGGTTAGGTTAGATGCTGAGAATACTCAGCGCAGGTCAGCTGACATCAGCATCTGGCGATGCTCATATAAAGATCAGCATTTGTGGAGGCTTCCTGTCATCCTGGACCTGCTTTTTTGGGCGGATTCACACTACAGCGTTTGGACCAGCTTTTACTAACGTTTTGGCAAACGTCTGGCTCTGCTGGAAAAAGCTGATAAAGGTTAATGGTGGTTGGTGTTTGTTGCAAACGCTGGTGAAAGTTGTATTCTTTGAGAATTTTCAGCATGCTGAAAATTTGGCGATGTTTTGAAATAAACGTTGGTAAAAGTTCTGCTCAATTTGTAATAGTTCCTGAGCGCTGGGCTAAGTTATGCAGAGTTTGCCTAAGTCAGTCTAAGTTAAGCTCCATTGGCAAACGTTGACTGAAATGCTGGTGAAAACAAATGTTTTTAGATCAAAACTCAGTTCAGACATGCAGGAACGAAAGAGAAATAGAGAGGGGGAATTAAAAAAAGAAAATATATGTGGAAGAGGACAATGTACAGTATTTGTTTGGCGATAACATGACGTGTATGACATGTTTTTAAATATTTTTTAATGTATGGTATATATATATATATATAGATAGATAGATAGATAGATAGATCAGTAGTACATAGGAATATCAAACGAAAATAAATGCTGAAATGTAAGCCCAAGGGAAATGTGTTCACTCCAGAAGCAGGTCCAGGATGGCAGGAAGCCACCACAAACACTGATCTTTATATGAGCGTCACCTGACGCTGATGTCAGCTGACCTGCGCTGAGTATTTCTCTGATTTTTCAAAACGTCTGTAAAAGTCGGTCCAATCGTGATAGAGTGAACCCAGCTTTAGCTTAGGCTGACTTAGGTAACTCTGCATAACTTAGTCCAGCACCACTTTTACAAAATGAGCACAACTTTCACCAACATGTATTTCCAAATGTCGGTAAATTTGGAACATAACTTTCACCAGTGTTTGCCAGCAAACACCAGCAATCATTAACTTTTGCCAGCAGAGCCAAACGTTTGCCAGAACATCAGTAAAAGTCGGTCCAAACATTGTAGTGTGAATCCACCTTTCGCCATAGGCTGTGCCATCCTTGGTGCATGATGGAGAGGTTCCGCAGGTCCTTCCTACCTACGGCTGTCAGACTTTATAACCTAACCAGGGCTGCTCGTAGAGGTCATATTAAATGTACTAAGCATAACAACTTTGCACAATAGAGATTGTCCACTCCAATACACAACTAGGACAATAACAATCATTACTGAGGGTGGCAACAACACTGTTGATTCAAATGTGAAATATACTGTCTGGGTACATATTCATATTCTGCAGGGTAATTTAACAAACTGTAATGCTGTTTATTCCATCTAGCTGCAGTGATCCTGCACTGTATATACTGTATATCTGTGTACATATGTATATTCATTCATTTACTGCTTTGGCTAACCAGTTCTTATTGTCTTACAGTATTTACGATTCAAGATTCAAAGGCTTTATTATCATGTGCACAGTTAAGAAATGCTACATTTCCTGAGCAATGAAATTCTTACTTTGCTCTCAGAACGAATGCCAAGGTAAAAGGTACAGAAACAACAATTCTAATAGGTCATGACACACTAACACAGTAACTCAATCCTAATACTAATGGATGCTAATAACACACACACCAACACACAGTTAGGCAGTAGAGGAATGAAACTGAAAATTCACTGGATGATTAAAGTGATGGTGGTATATTGATATCAGAGATGAAGTGATCCTGAGATGGCATGAACCTATGTACAGTGTGCAAATGAGTATTGTGCAACGAGCAGAGTATAATTACAAATTATTTCTGTAACGATAGTACCAGTAGAATGTGCATGATAAGTAGCAGCAGAGATGATATGGACATCAGACAGGTTATACTATATCTACTGTACAGGTGAGCAGTGTGCAAATTTAGCAGCCGGTGTGTGAGTTCCTATATGCAAAGCTGTGTTACAGAGTTTTGGGAGCTGTTATCTGTTCAGGAGTCTGATGACAGTGGGAAAGAAGGAAGTTTTTCAGTCTGGTTGTCCTGCATTTCACACTTCTGTACCTCCGACCTGAGGGTAGAAGTGTGCTGGGGGTGGGTGGGGTCCCAGAGGATGGCGTCAGCTCTCCTTTGGACTCTGCGGTGGTAGATGCTCGGCAGAGAGGGGAGTGGACTCCTGATGATCTTCTCCGCTGTCTTCACCACTTCACCACTCTCTGCAGGCATTTGCGCTCCAGGGCAGTGCTGCTGCAGTACCACACAGTGATGCAGTTGGTCAGGATGCTCTCAATGATGCAACTGTAGAAATTGTTGAGGATCCTGGAAGACATACCAAACTTCTTTAGCCGCCTCAGAAAGTACAGTCACTGTTGAGCAATCTTAACCAACTCTGTGGTGTTGTGTGTCCACTTAAGGTCCTCGCTGATGTGGATGCCCAGGTATTTAAAGCTGCTCACCCTCTCCACTTTGAGCTTCCGGATGAACAGCGGCCGATGGGGTCTCTTCCTCCCTTTCCTCATGTCCACTCTCATCTTCTTTGTCTTGTCCGTGTTGAGGGTGAGGTTGTTGTCCTCACACCATAATACCAGGTTGGCCATCTCCCTCCTGTAGGATGCTTCGTCATCACCAGTGATGCGTCCTATCATTGCTGTGTCATCCGCAAACTTTAGGAGGATATTGTCCTTGTGGGAGGAAACACAGTCATGGGTGAAGAGGCTGTAGAGGATGGGGCTGAGAACACAACCCTGTAGGACACCTGTGTTTGTGATGATGCTGGCTGAGGTCCTGTTACCCATCCTGACAGACTGGGGACTGCCAGTTAGAAAGTCCAGTAGCCAGTCGCAGAGGGTGGGGTGCAGGCCAAGTGAAGACAGTTTGTTGGTGAGTTTGTTGGGGATGACCGTGTTGAAGGTGGAGCTGTAGTCGACAAAGAGCATCCTAATGTAGGAGTCTTTATCTTCCAGGTGGGAGAGAGAATAATGGAGTGCTGCAGCGATGGCATCTGAGGTGGACCTGTTGGGCCGGTAGGCGTACTGCAGGGGGTCCAGGGTGCCCGGCATACTGTCCTGAATGAGGGGCAGCACCACTGTCTCGAAGCACTTCATGATGATTGGAGTGAGTGCTACCGGTCTGTAATCATTCAAACAGGTCAGCGGGCTACTTTTGGGGAGGGGGTTGATAGTTGTCATTTTGAAGCAGGAGGGGACTATGTTCTGGTTGAGGGAGAGGTTGAAGATTGCTGTGAGAACATCAGTCAGCTCTGCAGCGCATGCTCTGACGGCCCGCCCAGGTATGTTGTCCGGTCCTGCTGCCTTGCGGGGGTTGCTCTGAGTGTTGCTATCCCTTTGCTGTTGTAATCCTGGAATTTTCCCATTGTGGGACTAATAAAGGCTTGTCTTAGCTTAGCTTAATAGCAGAGGAAAAAACACTTGTGTTTAATACTAGCTGTCATGAAATGATGGGCTGTCGATTTGCAACCTGCCATGTCTTTTGAAGTAACTCAGGCTGTTGCTATGGTGTTGGTCCAATTAGCTATGGTTGTGTCCCAATCAGCTGAGGTTGACTCCAGGTTGACTCCAAGTAGGCCAAACCAGACACACTCAGAGCAGCAGCAGGTTGACTCTATCCTAACTTTCCCA